>CM060942.1:695372152-696622152 GCA_030765085.1 Allium cepa | reverse complement strand
CATTTTATAATAATATTTCGTATTTCTGACATTAGGGTTTAGCCAACCATCCAACGTCCATCACGAATTGCACTTGATTGCATGGTAAATTCTAAGTTCTCAAAAACTTTTATTTCTTACTAATATCAACCTGCAAACATGTTGAATTTTAATTTTCATTCTCCGAGGAAAATAAACCTTGACCCATCGCTCACTTCTCTATAATCATGTCCTTTGTTTTCTAAAATTTATCACCTGAAAATTTTCTATTTTTTGGAACATACATTTTCAATTTACTTTTATTTAGTAGTTAGTTAAATAAATCTTCTTAACTTTTTACTTAACTTCCAATTTCAACTATTTTCTTTTTCCTTGCATTAATTAAGTGACTTCATGAAATCTCCTTTTTACTATTTTCTCAAATCAGTACAGTCAACTTAGAAAATACATAAAAAGGAATAGTTATTTGAACGTAATCCATTGCAACACCTAATGCTTATAACCCATGAAAAGAAAAAATAACACTGGAAGAAAACACAACACCACTAACTACTACCACAATTAGAATGGACCTTCCCATTAGGCCATCTTTAAGCAAAAATCTTCAAACCTTATCCTTCATTATTATTACTTACGATGAATAAAGTCTATTCATCTCTTCCATTCCATACCCAATTATGGGATAACCATGTTTCCTGTAACTATAATGGATAAGAAATACAATCTATATAGTCTTCATACTAAATGACAACTAAGCTTAGGGAAATAATCTTCCCATTTCCTTTTTTGCTTCTCTAATTTATGTCTACCAATATCTTTCATGTATGTTGATCATCTCACTACCATCTGTTACCATCTTCTCTCAATCTTATTCCTTTGATAGTAATTTCAAACCTTGGTATTTCCTTTATTCCTAAGCCTCCTACAAGAATATTCCAGAACTTATAGAAGCACCCTGTAATATCATCTTTATGGCATACATATCAACATATCACCCTAGGCTTTTTCTAGTATCTGCACATTCTACGAGGGATTTCTTATTACTTCTCTAAAAGTAGTCATCACAACCTCCTTTATAACCTTATCATTTTTCCCCGTCTCACCTAAGCACTAATTTCTGTCTACTCCATATTTAAAATTTTGGTTTAATCTTTATCATTTTTCTTTAAAAATGAAAAATTCAAAAAAAAATTAAACATCTAATCCCAAAAATCTTGTCTTTAAAATTATTACTTAGAAATTTCTATTAAATTTATAAAACATGTTGTTTTTAACTCTTTTCAAAACTTATAGTTTGAGATTTTTGAATTTAATTTATTCCCTAAACATAAAATGGAACATTAGTAATTCTAAGTTTAATATCAAATTAGCTTTTCTTTTAAAGAATTTTATTTCATAAAAATCTGGGATTTTTAATTTGGTCGTTTAATAAGTTCTTCTTTCAAAACTTATTCATTTCACCAACCATTTCTTCCAAAAACATAATTTACGTGTTTCTAAAACATCTTTCATAGCTTTTAAATTATAAAAACTGGAGTAGATAAGAACAACTCTCATCCGGTCAATTCCTTTACATTTCCTACTCTTTCAAACATCCAATGTTGACAGAGTCTCAATTAAAAAAAGGGGACTTTTAAACGATACCTAAATTAGATGCGCATAACAATGGGAAATGTGTATTTTCCTTTATTTAGCTGCTCTAATTAGATTTCCAGCATTATTTTTAATAAAATCTACTAACACTATTTATAATCACTACACTTTTTTTATTACGCTTAAGGATTTTATATTTTAATGCATTAGAACGACTTCTCCCTTAAGGCGAATTGTTAATGTTATAATTCTCTATGAATCGCTTGAAAGAGGATTCATGTTTTGTGTGAAATTACAAGGAATTATGTTTCATTTTCTTTATTGAAATAGACAGTACAAAGTATGGATTTCCATATTTTGTACATCTCTTTCTTTTCATTTACATTCCTTATTTCAAATAAAACACCATTATTTATAACTTGATTGATTCATATAATCTTATTTTGCTATCCCTTTTCATTCCAATGAATTAAAATATGTCAAATCTCAACCGAACTAAAATAAATTAAACCACTCTTTTATTTAATTTCAAAATTTCCTACTAATCGATCCTTCAACCTAAAGTGCACTAACTCCATTTTTTTCTCTTAATTTACCATCTCTTTGATACGGTAATGCGGCCACTTACAACTCAATTTATACTCATTTCTAAACCATTTACTCTATTCCAAATCCATACCAGTTATATTGTCCAACCATACAGACCATTTTATATCTTAAAAACTTTTATTACATAGAAGGATTCACGAGCTATATTGCTCCATCATTTCTTTTTGAAGGAAAATATCCACAAACAAAAATTTCCTTTACTGATATATATATATATATATATATATATATTTATACAAAACCTTTAATATATATATATATTCTTAAAATTTAATACTTACTTTTTCATTAAAAGTTCTTTTAAAGTATACAATTTATATTTTTCCTCAATTTTCAAAAATTTCTTATTATTGGATTGGACTCAAAGTTGACTTCTGACTATTCTCCTAAGAACATCCTTCATTAGATTTGCAGAGATTAAAAAATCTAGTCACGAATTAGGAGTGACTATAACAGATAGACTATTATTTTCCTTTACCTGGACTTATCGTACACCATCAATCCACAGATGAAAATGGGGATCAACAAATATTTGGCTTTCCAAGACCGACTAGGGAGTCAAGCACCATCTAATTGTAGGGTCCGTATGCAACAACTCTATATATGGAATTCTTAGGATTTTAGCGCACACTTTATTTATATGTATTTTCAAAATAAATACGTTCACTCAATTACCTAATTTTTGCAGTAATCGACTAACCTCGCTCTGATACCAAAAGCAACAATCCTCAATTCAATGGGCCTAGATTTTCGCTAAACCGAAAAACGAAGTCCACTAAAGTACAGATCGCTATTTTGGCATCCTGCGAAAATGAAAATATATCAGAGCACTAATGGTAATAACTAACAGCGGGAATAAGAAAATATAATAGATCAATATAATTACTAACAAAAATTGATATCTCAAATGTCAAGACCATCGGCTAGATAGTTGCTCTAAATTAATACCAGTAACTACCCTTCTAAATTCTATGGGTTACACTGAGAAGGGGGTCAGAACAATGTTTTAGTGACAAGTAAACTATACATCTTGTACATAACACTTGCTTTTGCCGATTGTTCACTATTTCATGTTATGTTAGATTTTATTATTAGTCTCTATGACTCCATTGCTACGTACAAACCATTCCCATCTGCACCAGGTAGGTCTATGTCTATACATGTAAATATATATACCCCAAGTCCACTAATGACCTAGATAATATCCCAAGTAGTATCAATCGCTCAGCACCTCGTAAAGATTGATCGATGTTGATCCAAAAAATGGATCAACACCCTGGTTCGAGTTTGATAGCACCAACCCTATTCTGATAGAGTAATATCACAAATCACAGATATAAGAAAAGAACAGTAAATGAAAGAAGACAAAGAATTTTTATAGTAGTTCGGCTGTTCATGAAGCCGAAGTCCACTTTATAATTTTTCTTATAGACTGATCACTGTTACAAGAGATGTTTGATTACAAAGCTTTGATTATCTTTAGCTAGATTGAATCCCGAAGTTGGAATCCACTAGGATAATCACAGTGAATACCATTGGAGATTGTTGTAAGGGAGGTAGAGAGTGAAGAATAATCCCAGCAGAGCTTTAGAAACCAGTCTAGAGAAGATCCCCTTTATATTGTAGGTAGGATGCTATTTATGGGGATCAGAGAGATTTTGGGCTAGGCATATCTTCGTCAACTTGTAGGTAGGTATCGGATGACCTGGGAGACTTTGGTTTGCAAAACGAGCTAAAACCATAGGTCGTTAGCGACCCATGGCCTAAAGCAATTGTTTCTAGTATATATTTCTTTTGTTGCTCTCTTTTTTTGACATGTAATATTACAATTCGATTTTTCCTTATTTTCTACAATCAATAAAGGCTTGAAGCTGTTTTTCTATGAACTATTGATGTTCCATGTTTTATAATTTCATGGCAATATAAAATTGCAATAAACTGTCTGGTGTATGAACACACACACAAAACTAAAAGTTGATCAGCTAGCGATTCAAATAATCTCAAAGTCCCAAAAGTGCGGACTTGAGTACTTTGGGTTCCCAGAGTGCGGATTATAGTATAAACGATTCAAAATTCTCAAAGTCCCCAAAGTACGGACTTGTGTACTCTGAGTCCCCGGAATGCGGGCTAGAGTATAAAAGATTCCAAAATCTCAAAGTCCCCAAAGCGTAGACTAGAGCACTCTGTGTCCCCAAAGCATGGACTAGAGTATGAACGATTCAAAAATATCAAAGTCCCCGGAGTGTGGACTTGGGTACTCTGAGTCCCCAGAGTGCGGACTAAAGTACAAATGATTCATAAATCTCTAAGTCCCAAAGCGCGGACTAGAGTACTTTGATTCCTCAGAGCGTGGACGAGACTATAAACGATTCAAAAGTATCAAAGTCCCCAGAGTGCGGACTTGGGGTACTCTGAATCCCTAGAGTGCGGATTAGAGTATAAATGATTCAAAAATCCCCAAGTCCACTGAAAATGGACTGGAGTTTAATGGACCCGCAAGACTCCAAATTTCAATTACAGATTAAATTATAAGCTAAGCGATGAGAGCATTGGAGTACAAAGAAGCAAAATTTTATTTACTAATCAAAAAGAAGTTTCATTACAACTTCTCCAAAGTCCGGAGCCAAAATCTATCTACGATGACTGTAAAAAAAGGGAGGAAAACAACTGCATGGTACTAAGTCACTTATGTTAAATAAAATGTGGCGAGGCAACAATTACTTCTTCGGTTTTCTTTCCCTTTTTGGCGTCTCCGAAGTTTCCTCATCCGAGTGCCTCTTTTTGGACCCTTTGCTTCCCAACGACGGAGTACTCGAGGGAGGAGAAGGAACTTCAAAAGTTGTGATCCCACCAGTGAGAACAACCTTCAGCGGTCTATTTAAGGGATCTTCGAGCTCGACCACTTGAGGTGCTAATTATATTTTGATTTTCTCCTTTTTCTCCTCCTTGAATTACACCTTCACACCGAGTTTTGAGTATGCTCGGAAGCGCCCGTGATTTCTACGTCATCGTGCCCTTCTATGGGTGAAGGATCTTCGAGCTTATCTTCCACAAGTGTCCCTATTACTTGAGCGTCGGGACCAAGGGTGTCGCTGGTGTGGAGTACTTCGATCTCTTTATCTTTCGGCTCTATGCGAAATCGCCCCTTAGTGTCAGTTCAGGGCCAGAATGAGCTGCACGAATTCATGGAAAGTGAATGTTAAGATATGACGGTTATTCACCAAAAGAGATGACTCTATGAACGTTAGAAGGTGGGATCACATACCAGCTTCCATTTGGCTCTCATTCGTCTTGGGAGTATCACCCTCCAGAATTGGGGATAACATGTGGTTGCCAAGTCCAGGCTTCTCCGGATAGTAACCCACATGTTGCTCGAGAGGGGGTTAAGCGATGGAGCTTTGGTCAAGTCAATGGGAGGAGGAATCCAGGGTTCGGAACCAAACTGGCCAGCGGCATCCCCTCTGTCCTTTGATGCAGGAGAGCCTCCCTGAAGAGGGATTTAGCTACAGATAAATCTAAGGGTTCGTTGCGTCGAAGCACTTCCCTCACCAGAGCCTCTTCATCAATCAACACCCAACTCCACTTTTTTAATTCTAATCAAAGTATCCCATGCTCCGGTGAGTGAATCGAGATAATTATTGCCTAAGAAAGACAAGTCATGATGCATGAGGGCTATTGCATTGAACTTGACAATGAACGGGTCGAATAAACATTTGATTTCTCCTCTACCGGCCTTGGTAGCTGCCTCGAGTCGAGAGTTGGCCTCTGTGAGCACTATCTAATTGCCTTCCTCATGAGATGTTTGTTTTAGTGCTTCAATCTTGGATACCTCTTCGTCAATTTTTGTCTTTAGAAGTTGTGTTTCGATGATTTCGTCGCAATATCTTTGTGACTCTTCCTGCGCTACAATTTTCTCCTCTCGAAACTTCTCTAGTTCTTTGACCCATCGAGCAACAATATCTTTCTCTTTTTAGATAGATTATGTTTCCAAAGCTAGAGCACCACTACATTGGATTGCTTCATTGAGTTCTTTATTGTGAGTGGCCTCCAAGCGGCTAACTACCTTGGCTATCTCCTTAGCATTTTTTGGGAAGTCTCGAGCTAAGATTTGTATGAGGATAGCTCTTTATCCTGGCCTTTAATGATGTCTTTATCATGAATATCTTTGAATTTTGAGGCGATCGATCTCGTGTTGGCGTTCAATAGTGACCTCTGAAACTTTCTCCACCAAGTGCACGAATGCATCATGCTGAAATATACATCGTTGTTGCAGGCGATGGCGCTCTGTTTGACATGTCTAGGAATAGGATGGATTGCAAGGAGAAATTTTAGTCCATCGAAACATATCTTCGAGAATGTAGCCTTGAGCTCAGCTAATTTTTCAACCATCAACGGATCGTGAGTGGAGGCTGGGGGAGTCTGCCCAACCAGAGTCACATTTCTTATAAGGCTCACGGGATTGTTTGGTACTCGAAGAGCCGGAATGTTGGTCGTGTGGAACTTCGGACTGGGATCCCTTCTGAACAGACTTCTCCCTACTACGCACCGGATGATGGGGAGGATCATTTGGATATAAAGAATTGCTGTAGGCTCTCCTTTTGGAAGACAATGACGACTCTTTGGAGCGGTAGTCTCTATCACCACTTTTGTCCCTGTCTCGCCATTTGCCTGATCCCGAGTCTCGACCGGATTGGTAAAAGATGGAGGATCCATGAAGGCGGTCAATGCCATGTGTACGCCCCATTTCACTTGCACATAATATGCCCTATTTCACCTGCACATAAAGTCAAATGAGGACGAGTTTGTATGATTCGCACGATGAATGGAATTCAAGTGCATGGTGGAGTGAAAGTATTTGTGTGCGTCCTAGTGCATCCCGCTGACGGAGCAGTGTTTTTAACTTTACTCATTAGAGTTTTCTCTCCCTGATCATGAGTCTGAGCACCTTCATCACTCGTTACGGGCGAATTAAATCCCATAGCCTCGGGGTTATTGATGTCGTAATTCAGCATATCGTCGGGGATGGTCATGCCAGATAGTCCCTTTAATGAGCCTTCTAAGTTTTGGGAAGACGACTTTTCCTCGATCGGAGTTGTCATGACCTTTGAAGTTCCGCCAGCTTTCTTGTTTTTTAGCTTGTAAGCTAGACTCTTTTTCTTTTTCAAGGGAGATAGTGGGTGATCATCGCCGGCTGCGTCGACTATCGGCGCTAGTCCAAGACTTATGTTCTCATCAGTATTTTCGATCTCGCCTTCCTCTATCACGAGACCCTTCAGCAGGGGGAACCGAAGGTCCAGCTTGTTCCTTGCTCATTTCCGCAGCCGTTCTTGCTATTGTGGCACCACTTGGATGGCTAGTCCTCCTGCCCTCTTCTAGTAATCCGAACTTTGAAAGCAGTTCGTTAGTAATTACAGATTTAATGTCCCAATCTTCCGTGGGGGTAGCTCGAATGGCTTCAACTGCCTCAGATTACCTGACGCCTTCAAGTCTTGAGCGGATACCTGTAGGAGTTAAAAGAAGTTCAGAAAAGATGCACCTCAAATCTTAAGACAAAGATTGGGATAAAGATGAGACTTACGTCCTTCTGGACATCTTCTCGCAAAACCGAGAGGACAACGTACGTAGAACCACTCTTGTTTAAACTGAGAAAACTTGTTCCAGCACCCATCAGGACTTGAAATTTAGTGTGTGGGTCGAAGAATGTGTAGGACAGACTATCGGTACGTCTCTCGAAGCGATAGATATAACGGATGTCCTAGGGAGTTGGGGTTCTTAATAATACGCTCATGAAAAGAATGTAGGTATTGTGGATGAACGCGTGACTATTTGGATGCAGCTGTATCGGAGCAGTCCCAATATACTGTAGCACTTCGCGAATAAATGAGTTGAAAGGTGGCACGCTTTCGGCCAACACATGAATTTGTTGCACGTAGTATATCCGGTTGGGTGCAAGTGAGGCCGATCTAGTGTCGATGGAACTAGAATGTTTTCGAAGGGGATTCTGTGCATAGAACACAATCGACGGAGAGAAGATTTGCCAATTTTCGAGGCTTGATAGTCGATGGGCGTTTGCGCCAAAATTGGTCACAAACCCCGAAAGCCACGAAAGCCCTAGTGATTACACACAGATCCAAAAAATTTAAACACGGATCTTAGATTCAGATAAAATAGAGAATAAAAATGAAGAAACGGTAAAGTTAAAATGGAAGAAAGAAGGAAAGAACATAAGGTTTATAGTGGTTCGGCAATCTGGCCTACGTCCACTTTAAATCAATCCTTTTATTCCATTTATGTTATAGTTATAGTTACAAGCCTTCTGAAAATCAATAGGAAAAATGGTAGAGCTTCGCTTAGAAGAGAAAAAGAAGATCCCCTTTTTAGTTGCCATATGACTCCTATTTATAGGTGTAGATCCGAAATATCCCTCCCAAAACCTGGAATAACTCTTCTCTTTCGCAAGTGGGCCCACCAAACTGATCCAGAGCGATTTGGGATCGATGCGTGTTAAATTCATATCGATCCAAAGGTGGTCCAATCGAGCCGAGATCGATCATGGAGGTTTTCGAGTGCATCAGGAAGCTCCTTTGAAAATTTTGTAGCATTTGGACTTGTAGACTGTGATTTATGATCGATGCAAGTTTGTGTTCACAGGTTGGCTGTCGCGTTCGTATCCATGAATCTCGTATCCATCACCTTCGTGTCCATCACCTATACCTCTCTTCGTATCGATCGGCCATTTTCCTCTTCATATCGATCGACCACTGTCCTCTTCGCATCGATCGACCACTGTCCTCTTCCCATCAATTGGCCACTGTCCTTTTCGTATCGATCCTTGAGCACTCCGAAAGCACATGCCTTCGTATCCATTCAACCAGCTTCTCTCGTATCCATGTTATTCGCATCGACCCAAGATTTTGTTATGGGTCGTTATGAACAAGACCAGCATGAACTCTATCTTCGTATCCATCCTCCGAGTATATCCTTCGTATCGATCAACACTCGATCGATACGAGTTTCTTATCCAAACTCCCTACGACCATCGTTCTGATCTTCGTGTCGATCCCCCCTTCGACCAATATAAAGTATTTTTCCAAACTTGTTCCTTATCCAACCAGATCGATGCATATTACATCGATATGAAATCCATCCACTCGAACTGAACTGCTGGATCCATCTTTGATCGATACGAAAATAACGATCTTGAACCATCCCTCACCAATATTGATCCATCGCTATCTCGAGCATACAAACTCTGATTGACCTGAAATTTGAAATGTATCCTCTCTTAACCTTGTTTATCATTCCCAATCGATCCCTTCTTGATTGGAGCTCGGCCAAATTTTGACGACATCGATCAAAGCCTTGCTTCCAATCAATCTCCAATCCTGATATCCATCCTTTCCAACCAATCTGTTGATATCCCCATCTTGACCAAAAGGTGGGATAACAATGGGGTCATCCAGAACGACGGCCCCATTTACGGCATCAAGAGCCGAGCCTATAACTGCAACAGGTGGGTCTGGGATTCCAGATATAGGGGCTGACGATGGACTTAAAGTCCCCACTTCCCTCTATCGAGAACTTGGCCCAGGCTTGTCAAAACAGTAGTGGAGCTTGATTTTTTGGACATCTCCAAAATCGATTGGTGTGAATAGATACATGTTAAAGCTATACTTAAAAGATAATAGATATTAGATATAACAACAAAGTATTCCCCTGTGTTGTGTGTGAACGATTGTGACGATTCAAGCAAAGAGTATAGATAAATTAAAGTTCTAAAGAGTAATATAGTGTGATGGAGCTTTGAGTTGTCATCTCTGGAGACCATCATGCTGACCGTCACCAAAGTTTTTCCTATGATCGATGGCATAAGTCCAAGGATTAGACATTGGCATCATATGTTGGGGAGGCTATTACTCGCTTTTGATGGGATTTGCGTTTATAATTGCTAAGATTATGGAGTCATTATTGCGAACCAGTTCCATATACTCATGTTCTTAGGTTCTTTTCATTGTTCATTGTTCATTGTTCTATGATCAGGAGTGGTAATGTATGGTCTTGATATATGCTATGTTCAAGTTGAGGTGATTCTGATTGTCAATGCAGATTAAAAGTATCGATGCCAATCATCTCTCTAAACCTACATACCGACCCACTTGCCAACAAACTACCAAACTACTCTCTAGACCAAAGCAACAAACCCATTCACTCTCCTCTCTCTCTCACTCTCTAATCACCGAACAGCCCACTGGGACTATGACGATCCACAATCCTAGGTTCCTATCGACTCATACTCTCCCCCTCAACATCGAACGACTCCCTCGCTCAGAATACCGAACCACATATCTATGCTCCTACCGACCCACAATGTCACGCGAATTTACCAAACCACACTCTCGTTCTCTCAGAGTGGTCGACTCACATTCACTCTTGGATCACCAAACCCCACTTTTCCTTTTCTTTCTTCACCGAGCGACATCCTCCTTCCTCCTCCAAAGTCCTGATATCCAAGTTATGAAAACGAAAACTACTCCTTTTAGGCGACTTATACCATCATCCATCAAAGCCAGGCCGAGAAACAAATCTAAAGTCTACTCTTGCTCCAAATCTCTTTCCCACTTCTCAATCATCCTCTGCCTATTCCTATAAACAAAGAAGAGAGGGAACCATCTACCTGAGCACTGAAACTTTATATGTGACACCGGATTTGGAAAGAAATTCGCACCTATGGAGGGAGCTTGAGGAATGCAGTGCTCTTGAGGTGCTGAGCTGGGGATTTTTTCGAATTCGTGAGCAATTGGAGTTGCGAAGTAGGCAGTCTAGGTTTGATGGAAGGCTAAGTAATGAGTAAAGCTCAGAGAGGAGTGAGTTGGCGAGTTTGGGAAAGTAAGGTAAACGTGAGAAGAAAGAGAAGGAATGAAGGCTGGGATTTATGTACGGGAGAAGGGATACGAATAGGCCGTACCTACTGGAACTGGTCAACATATCTAAATGTGTCTGTGAAGAAGAATGCTGTTCGAACCAAACGTGCAGGTCAGTTTTGGTGTGCCAATCCACGTTTTGATAAAAATTATAGACAAATAATAATAAATAAAGACCATAACCATAATAGGTAGAGATTTATTGTAAATAAAATAAAGAGAATGTGGATATTAAAAGAGAATGTATGTATAAGTATGCATACACATATAATAATGATTGATTGCAATGATTTGGGAAAGAGACAGGTATTACCAGAAGGAGCGTGGATTTGAAAGATCTACCGTGGTTCGGCCTTTGAAAGGTTGTATACATTCAACTTTTGAAAAGTTGTATCAGTATTTTTACGAGTTTCTTTGGGATTCAATTAACACGTTCAGGCAACATGAAGCTTCATCAAAGGCCAATGAAAAGTGGCAGTCAGTTAATATTCGGTGGGCTAGCTTTTGAAAGCGGGAATTATTCGCTGATTCAAAGTGCATCATGTTGATTCACAAGACGCACTTTAAGGGGCAAATATTACCTGGCTACTTGGCCTGGCTACGAGACGATAGTAGAAGAAGGCATGATTGGGGTCGACTCGCATATGTGGGTTGGTAGATGATTATTATGGAGAATCAAGTATGGGTTGATATTCATATAAGGCATGGCTCGGACAAAAGAGGGAGGTATTACATAGCTCGGTCTAAGTGGGTTATGTTGCAAAAGCTAAGGTGGGTCGGTCATACGTGGTTCGGCAGACATCGATCTGTCATGGTGAGAGAGCTAAGGTAGGTTGGTCTTACATGGTTTGGATATATTGATCAGAATCAGTCATGGTGAGAGAGCTAAGGTGGTACGGTCGTACATGGTTCAGCATGCACCGTTCAGTCATGGTGAGAAAGCTAAGGTAGACAGGTCATTCATGGTTCGACATTTGTCGCGCGATACCTGTGGATCGGCACCATGGACCCAATCTTGGTGGTTCGACATATTTGATTCGGTATGCATCAGAGAAGACAATGATTTACCATGGGGGTACCGTTGATGCTTATGTGCTTCGAGTTACATCGCCACTTTCTTCGAGTCATTTGAGAATGTGCTTCTAGTCATCCTCAAAGGACCCATGGTTCGGCCTAGAGTGGCTCGGTGTACCTAGGCCGGTTATCCTAGGGCATCACTTGTGGGTCAATTTATCTATGTCATAGGCTTGTGCAGGGATCTAGCCTGCCTCCGTCTATAAATAGAGGGCCAGGGGTACAGTTGAAGGGACCTTTTTTTCTGAGAGCTCTTGGGAAACTCTACCATTTTTATACTCTCCTCTTTCCAATTCAAACTTGTATTTAAGTTGTTTTTTTATGAATTGAGTCTATATTCAAGTGATTAGAAAAGTAATAAAGATTCTATTCAAAGTGGGCGTAGGCAATTATGTCGAACCACTTTAAATCTGGTGTTCTCATTTATGTTGTTCTTTTTACACTCAATTGCGCTATTGCTCTATTTTAATTTACCTTCTTCATTAATCTCTTTACATAACTCAATTCAAGGGTGTTAGTGACCAATTTTGATGCTAACATATAGCAAGGGTAAAATGGGAATAGCCTTTGTTCCTGTACCCTAACTCCATTTATTCTCCATTCCTCATTCATTTTAACTTAAACTAAAACCCTAAAGAACTCAGTCGGCCAACATTAAGAGGATTCAAGGAGAAGAAAATCTTGGATTCAAGTAGAAAGCTTATGCAAATCAATCTAAAAGTAAATCTCAACCTTCTTAACACAAAGCCAAAGCGACTAATTAATTTACATCTCTATTTTGGATGAATGATTTATGTTTAAAGGTAAACCTATTTTCTTTTGTCAGTATATGCCATGTTAAAGCGATTAAATGATTATATGTTTTAAGTTGATGATTTATGGAGATTTAATAAGAATTATGAAATATTAGATTAGAAAACCGATCATATGACATCCAAATGAGTTGCGTTTTTGATATATGGTAAAAATTATTATTTTAAAAGTGGATTTCAAGTTTCATAATTTTCAATTTTGGGTTTAAATTATTTAAGGCTATTAATAATGCCTTCAGGTCTGAAATTTATGTATATGTTGGAAAACATATTTAATGTGAATCTAAGATTTTTATGGATTTTTCCTAAATGCTTAGTTATGGTTAATAAATTATTTAAGTTTAAGGGCTTAAATGTTTTAATTGTTTTAAGAAGAAGAATGGGCATTTTGCTAAAATGTTTTCAATCATTTAATGCTGATTTTAGCAAATTTCTATAAAGAATTTTGCAAAGTATTGGTATCCAATTATATTTTGAAAAATTATGTAAGTTAGGTGAAAGGGAAAGTACTTTAAAAGGCATAAAAATCAGTTTTATATCAAATTACAGCTTTGCCACTTTCATTTTCTTATTTCTGTCACCATACTCAGTAAATCTTTTGCACCCATTCGAAACCTATGCACATGGTATCAAGCATTTGGTACCTAGTTTATTGGAGAAAGGCAAAAGGAAAGGATAGTGCCGAAGACATGCTTGCGAATGGGTTGAAACCACATTTATTTTCTTTCAAACCCATTGACACGTCCCAATTCTTAAAGTCTTCTTACGAAAGGGTTGTCGCTTTTGAACCCCTTCGATACCCTAGCTGCCACATATATACCCTTCGGTTTAGTAAGAAGCCGCTTTTACAACTCTTTCAATCAATGAGTACGAAGGGTAGGGTTTCGAATCAATACCCTTCCGCAACCCTTGAAGTTGCTTTTCTTTTAACTTATACATGCGAATGGGTGGGTACCATTCCCATACCTTTCGACATGGTTGAAGTGCTAAGTTAAACCCAAGTATACATGCAGAAGCATGTCATCATCAACCAAAGTATTTCAAAAGGTATGTTTTCAAGTGTTTTGAAAGGTGTATTTTTAGTTTTTCAAAAGGTTTGTTTTAAATGTTTCAAAAGGTATGTTTTAAGTGTTTCGAAAGGTTAGTTTTAAGTGTTTAGAAAGATATGATTAATGGCTTCGAAAGAGGATGTATAAGATTTTAAGTTACGATTTCAAAAGGTCTATTTCCCATACATTTGAAAGGAATGTTTTGGCCTTTCAGCCTAATGTTTTCGAGGTTAACGTATTAATCTTGTTTTGAAGGGATATATAACCCTATAGATTTTAAGTTTTTCTCAACATTGTTTTATGTAAAAAGCATAGATATTTTGAGTAAAGCAAAGAGTGTATTTTCCTTACTTAAGTATAATTTAAAAGGGTTAAATTAGTTTGAAAGAAATGTTTTCAAGGAAAAATGAATAAGGTAGTTAACACTAAGTATATGACCCAGATATTAGAAGACCGGATGGGAAAAGTGTGGGGTTATACCCTATACTTAGCTAGTAGTCCTTAGCTAATATAAGACCAAAATTCTGATGTGTTGGTGTTTTGTCACTGGTAAGACTAAAACGATGTTACACATAGAAAGGAACATACAGAATAGAGGTAGGTTATTGGTGAGCCCATAAAACCGTTAGGTTCAGTTGACCCTAGGAGAAGAAAGTTAAGGAGAGACCATACGATATTGTTTCTAACTGAAGTTAGAATATTTTTTGTGGTTGGTAGGCTTGAGTCAGCCAGTGGTTAATAGTCAACCTGATAAAAATATAATGTTCGGACGGATAGTCAATTAATTACCTGATTTATACGTATATATGTTGATGCTATTGTTGATATGATCAGTTTGATTGCAGGATTCTGATTCGCAAAACATATGATTTAAAAATGATATTAGTGAAGGGAAACCCCTTCCGCTAAGCGGCATGGTCTCACTTAATATCAATAAACTGAGATGTAATAGAATTATTCACACCAGACATTATTTCTGACTCGAAGTTTATGTTTTCCTCTTAAACTCTCAGTCCTCAAAATTAAATTTGAGTAGATTGAGAGTTAAGCAACATTCAGTTCTAGTAGGTTGGACGAATAAGCTTTTGAAGACGTGGAGGAGGCAAAGCTAACTATGTAAGAGTTATTTAGTATTATTTCAGCTATGATGCACTTATGACTACTATGTCTACCTATCTAGTACTCTAATCATCTAAGGGGGCATCTTCATATGATGCTCTTGGCATAATTTGTTATAGTTATATTTGATCAAAACCTAGGATCATTTTGGGGATTATATAATTGAATATGAAATATTGATTTGAAATGCGACAAGAAAAGTTGTATTCGATATCTATGTTATTTTATTTTATATCATGCGCTTCTGATATTATGGATACCATTAAAATTACAGTGTCCTATCACGAGAAGTTAATACTATAGATGAATGTTACATTTGTAGCGCTTAGCTTCGAGCCTTAAAGTAGGGGATGTTACATTCCCCTACATGTTAATTCGCAGCCTAATAAAATCTGAAAGTGACAACTAAAGTTTCAAATATTAAGTTATAATGAAATTGTTGTTTGTTTTGTATTATGCAGGACAATAGGATTAGTAAAAAGGCCTTATGAAGAATCGACGATACAAATAAATTCTTCGTTTTACCCTAAAGAGTAAAAAGCTTCTTTTGTACAAGGAGAGGGAAAATGTTGTTCATATAATTCCAATACCGAGGGTAATACTAAAAGTCGCATCATAAAGAAAATTAGTATGACTATGATGTCATCTTTCATCCACATCGCGTTTCATCATTGTTAACGCTTAAATTTGAACGCTAACACCCCAGTGTGTGAAGTATAGTTGTGAAAGCACCACCCGATAGATCGGGAAAGAATTATAAGCAAGTAATAGCGGAAAAGCAGTAAACAACAGCAATTTTATAGTGGTTCGGCTTATGGGTATAGCCTACGTCCACTTTAAGTACTTTTATTGATGATCACGTTACAAGTTGATACAAATCTTCTCAAGTACAACACATTTTGAATTACAAAAGACTTAGAACAAGTAACTCAAACTTCGATGTTGACAAAAATCTTCAAATCCATAGTGGATGTAGATGATTTCTTCATGAAGTTCTTTTAGACGTTCTTTGAATCTCAAAAAGCTTTAAGTGTTGAAGTAGTCTGGAATTCGGCAGAAAAATGGTGCTTGAAATTGATTCACAAAAGTCCTTTGAATGTTGGTGATGGTCGTGTATTTATAGAGGTTCTCGGTGTTGAGTTATAGGTAGTAGCCGGGTCAAACTGGGTCGTGAGTTGGTGCCGAGCTAGGCTAGGTCGTAGGTCGCCCCCTCTCTCTTATGCATGGTCTTCAGTTTAAGTTGACTCCTGCGCAACTTCACTCCTAGGTCGTTACCGAGATAATGTGTTACGTGTTAAACTCCTGCGCAACTTCACTCCTCAAATCCATAGATCGGTCACGACTCATCATAAGTCATAAGCCGGCCACGGTTTAGATTGGATGAGTTTGTGCCTGATAGTTAAGTCGGCAAGCATCTTGGATAGTTAAATCGGTAAATAGGTTAAGTCGGTGGGCTTTTATAAGTTTTTAGATCGGGTCCTTCTAAGGCACTAGATCGGTAGCTGCCTTAGGTCGTAAACCTTGTAAAGTACTAGGTCGGCTTCCATACTAGGTCGGAACTCTCCTTAGGTCGGCATAGCCTCGTTAGACCGGCATCCCTTCATGCCTTAGATCGGTATCATTTGGGTTAGCATGCTTCATAAGGTTAAACAGTTAAGTCGTCATCCCTTCAAGCCTTAGGTCGGTGTCCTTGTAATTCCCCTTAGGTCGGTAACCCTATTAGGCAGTTAGGTCGGCAACCATGTTAAGTCGGACCCTTTGTTATCTCTTAAGTCGTTAGGCCAGTCTCTTCTGAGGCACTAAGTCGGCACCCGTGATAAGGCATTGGATCAGTACGATTCTTAACCAGTTAGGTTGGCATCGAATTAAGTCCTGAGCTCTTAGATCGGCAAACCCTTTGGGTTGTTAGGTCGGCATAGCCTTAGGTCGGCAACTCCTCTGGGTCGTAACTTTCGGCCGAGGCAGAGTTAACATTTGCCCCTCGAAGTACACGCCTATTGGTTAGGTCGTGTGCTTCGATATTCTTTAACTCGTCCTCCACCAAGTCGGTAAGTATTTAGACCGTACGCGATCCAACAGTTCTCCCCAATGTAAGGTATAAAACATCCATCCTCTTCTTTCTTTTCATCACTTACTCCTTTGCTCGATTTCGCCATTAAAATTTTCTCAAGCTCTTACAAGCGACCTCATTCCAGTCGATCACCGATAATCACTACTATCCATTGCGTAAGTGAATCCGTCCCCTTCTCGATCATAGGTTGCTGTCGGTTCATGAATTCTGTCATTTGAATACGAATCGTTTCTTTGCGCAACGTTCCATCACGAATCCCACTATACCTGTAGTCGATGAAGTTTAGGTTACTCGATTTTGGCTTCAGA
This sequence comes from Allium cepa, assembly GCA_030765085.1. Taxonomy (NCBI): domain Eukaryota; kingdom Viridiplantae; phylum Streptophyta; class Magnoliopsida; order Asparagales; family Amaryllidaceae; genus Allium; species Allium cepa. The sequence goes on along the minus strand of CM060942.1, from coordinate 696,604,617 downwards.
TGATCGTTGAGATGATGAAGATGGTTTATCACTCAGGTTCAATGATCTCTGAAGGCAGAGCAATGGATTTATGCAATTTGGAGCTGTTTTATTGGGTGACCCGATAGCTTGAATGAAGGCTGCTGTTGATTGAATGACTATCGGGTTAATGGGTTGAAACCGAAAGAGATGTTTGACTCGGAAGTGGCTCAGTGAATTTGGGTGGCCTAACTTTTGACCGATCTGACCTTGAAATGGCCTTAAGTTGTGGTTGAGATAATATTTGAAAGAAACTCGCCGATCTGAACAAGGCTTGGACCGTGGCCGAGTTAAAACTTGGGGAAATTTCGGCCTCTTGAACTGGAACGTGCCTTCTTATTTCTCCCCTTGCGACCTAGGGAAATAAGTCGCCAAGCTGAACCACCTAGACTTTGACCCGTTACCGACTTAGTCTTATCTCGCATGAGACTTTTGAACCGTAGCCGAGTTAATACTTAGGCTCTGGACGTATTGACATTTAGGAGCATAGGCCTTCTTTAAGTATTCTGACCCGGACTACCGAACTAAATTGCCTTTATTTTGAACATCTTGAACTGCCCCAACTTAAAATTTGCTTGAGTCTCAATGTATTATCTCACAGATCGTATTAACTTATAAGCTGCTAACCTGCTGAAAATAACAGACAAACAAAGAAAACCAAGGCGCACATACTGCCATTGACTGCCCATATCAAATGACAGATTAGTCAAGACAAGATAAGAGACATGAATATATTGCATGAAATGTTGTGAATTAATTGACTAAAGTAAAATATTAATGCAAAGTATCAACAATTTGAAATGATTTGTTTGCATCCACATTGTATTTGCATAATCAAACTCAAAACAAAGATTCCTGGTCTTTATAACTAACAAATGTTTGCTAGGTTTTATTCAAGTTGCCTTTGCTTATTGTTTGATTGATACTTGTACAACACTTCACACACTTTAGGAAACGTGCACCTTCATGTTTGAATATCCAGTTGTTTGTGTAGAATGACTTCTCATCAACAAGAAGAAATGGTAGCTCAAGAGGAAGAGACTTTCCCGGTGGTTGTTCCCATAGAGAATCCTCCGGAGAGAACTTCAACCATTCTAACCCCAAGAATGTTTATTCAGATACGCACTCAATTCGGCTTTGCTGAAAGTGATGTCTTATTGCCCGGGCCAAGCGACACTGCCGATAATCCTCCTTACGGTTTTGTTGCAGCCAATCGCCAAATGTGCTTAAGTGGGGCAATTCCCCCTTTCAATGACTTCCTTCGAACTCTTCTTCTCCGGTTGACGATCTCTCCATTTCAACTTCATCCTAATGGTTATGCCATCTTGATGGGGTTATGTGTTTTGTTTAGAAGAACTCTTGATCGCCTACCGAGTTTTGAAGAAATTCGTTATCTGTGCTCGTTTACAAAGAGTAAAGATCATCCTTCACTCATTATTGTGAGAAGTGCCAGAAACCGCAAGCTCCTTTCCGATCTCACTGAAAGTGTTCATGGATTTTTGAACCAGTTTTTCTTTGCTCGCTGCCCTCCAGGGTTTTATGCCATCTGGAGAATAGGAAGTAAGACTAGTGTTTCCATTTTTTCGTTTTTGAAACTTTTTCCGAGATCCGAACTTTCAGTTGCTAACTTCATTCTTTGCTCTTTTCAGCACTTCCTCTCCCTTCTAGAGATCCGATTCATAAACAAGTTTTCGAGAGGTTGAGTGCCGTGGCTGCGGAAGAAAGGAGCATAAAATTTCTGCTGAAGGATGAATTTTTACACCAATACGGGCTTCTACACGCTTCTCGTTCTACGCATGCTCATGAAGTTCCAACAGAAGTTCCCGATTCTCCGACGAAAACTCCTGACGCCCCGGTTACTGTCGAACAACTCGCATCAAAAGAGTCTAATATTGAAGCTTCATTGGTGAAGTGTTCCACTTCTACCGACATTATGGGGTCATCCAGTAAGACGGTGCTTGCCCCGATCGAGGAAGAAGAAGAACCTTCACGGCCTCTCGGGGGGTTAGCTGATGTAGGAATTGAGAAAACAAGTCCCACCAAGCATGATGGTGACGATGTTTACGAGGGGTTGAGCGACATAATAGTGACTTCGCAGGAGCTTTTTAGAGATGACGTATCTAAAACTATCTCTCCTGTAATTGAGGCGACGTCTCTTCTTCGACAAACACCAACACAAACATCAACTCCTCATACCCAAGCTTTCATCACCTCTGCACCAAAGAGTGGTTTGTAGCTTAATGCGTGTAGCTTGCACATCACACAACACTTAGGATTTTCCAGCACATTTATGCACTTATCTTCTTGTACTTTAAAGATTTCTAAAGCTTATCTTTTCTTATTTCAGATTCTTCAATGACACGCGGCAGATCATATTACCAAGATTTCCAACGCTATGGGGGGCGTGGTCAATATGATTATCGGCGTTACTTTCCCTCCTATAGAGAGTCTGATGAAGAGAGGGCTGCTCGAAAGGCTCGTGAAAGGAGGGATGCAGAAGAGCGTCATGACAGAAGGGATAGGGATGAGCACCATGATTCTCTGCAGAGGAGTGATGACTCGCACAAATGGAAATCTCACGACGACCGAGGAAAAGGTCATGTAGCTGAAGATTCAGGCAAACGAGCCCGACATGGTGAGAGACATGTTTCCACTATTCCCGAAAAGCCTACTGTCCCTGCCCCTCTTGACATTACTTCCGACTCTCCTGCTCTTGGGAAGGAGGACATCCAGACAATAATAAGCAGGCCCAAATTTCAAGTGGGACCGGGCCCTGCCACTTTACAAAGTCGTTTTCCGCAGTGGTGTTTAAAGGGTGTGAGGTTCGATCTCGACCTAGTCCCTATTGACAAGCCTGCTATGCTACGAAATCTTGACGCCGTTAAACTTGATATCGAGAGGATGTCAAATTGGCAGAAGCTTGTTGATGAGCTTCAACGAGTTAACCGCGCCAACTTAGAGGCTATGCTCACCATGGAAAATGATAAGGCTGAGTGGCAAAAGGTCCTTGAGCAGCACGACAACGAAATGAGGAGCATTACTTCCTACAACGAGGAGCTCGAAGCAAAGGTTGAGAAGTTGAAAGATGAGCTTGCTGCTTCCTCTACTTCATACTCTCAAAAAGAAGAAGTGCTTCTCAGACAAGTTAGAGATGCTCATGCTAGTCAGAGGGACGCCGAAGACAGGCTCGAGGTACAAAAAAGAATCAATGAAGGCTATGTCTTTGATATTGCTGAGCTTCAAAAGAAAAACAACTCCCAGGAGGCGGAGATACAAATGCTTAAGCTTCAGCTTGCCAAAACCGAAAGGGAGCGCGATGAGGCTGTCGCCGGCAAAATCGCAGCCGAAGAATCTCATGAGGCGACCAAAAATAGCTTCGGCTCAACATTATTCGACTTCTACTTGCATAGCGTCTTGGGTCGTGGAAGCCTCGCCTTTCTTGGTCCCAAGTATGAGATCACTTTAGCTGAAGTGTGGGAGGCCGCCCTCGATATGCTTGGTGCTGAAGGCGCTGGTTATGACGAGCCAGCCCTGGAAAGGCATTATTTTGATGAAGACGCTCGCGCTGCTCTTGCCAGGGGAAAGGAACAACTTGCCAAACTAAGAACCGAAGTGACGGAAGGGGACCAGCTGGGGAAAACCACTTCAACTACTCTAGTCCAGCCACCTTCTTCGTCTGAAGTCGACATTATTGGTTCCAGTTCCCATCTCGCATCTCCCACCAAAGTTACCGCTGATATTACAAGCACACAAGGTGGAGACGAGGGTGAAGAGAGCGCTGATGCGCAATCTTATGAAGTCGATATCAGGAAACCAGCTTCTCCAGGTAACTTCACTGTTAATCTCGCTACTGTCAATTCTGCTCAAGCTGATTACTCGTTTATTTCACATGAGTTTCACGAGCTCCTTGGCTATTTTCTCAACCTTGACGAGCCTTCATCTCCTCTCTTTACTGACTTCATTGGTGAACCCTCATCTCCTCTTTTTACTGACTTTAACCTTTTTTCTTCTGTAGAGAAAGTACCAAGCACTGCTCAAACTTCTACTCCTCCGGTCATCCTTCCTTTATCTCCTCAGGCGGTGCCTCCTTCTGCCTCGCAACCTGGATCACAGGAGGAACAAATAGAGGCTCTTCACGGCTTGGATGATCCCATCGCTTCGCAAGAGCAGAAAGATGAGAGACCTGAGGGAGGTGACATTTCCCCGGAACGGACTCCTTCTGACGACATTGTTCTATCAAAACTTGTCACTCCGGGGAGTGAGTCTTCCTCACAAAGGAGAGAGAAGCGTGGGACATCAAAGAGGAGGGGGAAGAAAATCACCGCCACTGAAGAGGAGCCGGAAGTTGAACCGGTTACACCTGCCTCTCCTACTTACCTTATACCCACTGGCCGACCTGAAAAGCTGGTTATTCGACCGAGTAAAGGGTCCAAAGGAGGGAAGAAGAAGTGAAGATTTTAGCTTTTTGCCTTTTGTATGAACTGGCCGAGAGTTGTGCGGGTACCGGCCCCCGCTTTTATTTTGAAACCTGTATCTGCATTATAGTTGAATAAAATGATTCTTTGTTTGTACAAACTTCTGTTTGAATTTGAGAATGCATTTACTATTTATTTTTGCACAAGTTTGTTTATATAGTATTGCAGCGGGCTTATGGTATGTTGCTTGAGTATTACTTTACTGAGGCAGCTATACTACTATACCATGTTGCCCCCATACCTTAAGCTTGTTGCAATATTTTATACTTCGAGGGGACTTGCACTCTTATTTGTTAAAGAATAATTATTTTATTTTTTAAAGAAAATTTTTTATTGAGTACAACTCCCTTCGTATAAGTTTTTACGCTTTGTCGTTCGAAGAAATCACTTTTCTCTTTTGCTTATGTGCATATTTTACCAAGTGAATTCCTCTATGTGGTAAAGCGGACCTCTGAAGGGTACTTTAACTTCTTTTCTTTTTACAATCATTTTCCATTTGAAAGTTAAAGTACGCTTTTTGATGAGGAATTTTTTTTATTATACAGAATTGTACCTCTGAGGAGGGATTTTTCACGTTTCAACACTTGGAAGTTTTACTTCAATCTCGGTGAAACGTGTACCCCCAAAGAGTTGTGCCTTCGAAGAAAGCCTTCTCACGTTTCAACACTTGGAAGTTTTATTTCAATCTCGGTGAAACGTGTGCTTCCAAAGAGGTCTTCTTTTTTTTTTTTTTTTTTGATTGTGTCCCCGGGAGGGGGTCGTACCTCTAAGGAGGGATTTTTTTTTTTTACGTTTCAACACTTGGAAGTTTTATTTCAATCTCGGTGAAACGTGTACCCCCAAAGAGTTGTGCCTTCGAAGAAAGCCTTTTCACGTTTCAACACTTGGAAGTTTTATTTCAATCTCGGTGAAACGTGTGCTTTCAAGAAGGTCTTTGTTTTTGCATTTCAACTTTGGTGAAGTGAAATCCCGAAGAGCGGTTGTTACACTTCAACTCCTGGCGAAATGTGCCTCCGAAGAGGGCTTTTATTTTGTTTACATTTCAACTCTGGTGAAGTGAAATTCCGAAGAGCGGTTGTTACACTTCAACTCCTGGCGAAATGTGCCTCCGAAGAGGGCTTTTATTTTGTTTACATTTCAACTCTGGTGAAGTGAAATTCCGAAGAGCGGTCACAACACTTCAACTCCTGGTGAAATGGGCCTCCGAAGAGGGCTTTTATTTTGTTTGCATTTCAACTCTGGTGAAGTGAAATCCCGAAGAGCGGTTATAACACTTCAACTCCTGGTGAAATGTGCCTCACAGAGGGTTTTCATCGCCTGGAAGTTACTCTCTCATGGTTGGAGGGTCATGACTCCTCCAATCTTTTTTGTTGAGTAGAGAACTTTCTTTTTTGTGGCGTATGACCCATTAGAGGTCTTTTATCCTCCGAAGAGTTGCGCCTCCGAAGAGGACTTGTGCCGCTGATGGTAGCTTTGGTTGTTCCTCTGTTCACTTGCTTATGCCTTTTCAGCGATCCTCTTTTTTTTTTTTTTTTTTCAAGTTTTCATTCCCCTTTCTCTCACAAGTGGCTTGTTTAATCCAAGGAAGTGTACTTCATTGCCAGGCAAGTTCGTGAGAACGGGCACTAGCTTCCTAATTGGATGTTTGTTTGTTCAAACAATCTCAATTTATCAGCAAGGGCTCGTTTCTATCGAAATCATTAGCCGTTCAATTGAAGTATTTCCTATCTAGGATTTGAATTCGGGGTCTTTGTGACTTGAAATTTGTTTGTTGAATGATGGTGAGAATCGCTCGGTCTTATTATGCGCAAGTTTTATTTCCATTGTCTGCAAAAATTTAAATCGACATTTTAGCAATACATTTTATGTATTTTTATATCGAAAACAAAGCAAACATATAATGATAATGAGGAACACAAGATTTATAGTGGTTCGGCCATGAAATTGGGCCTACATCCACTTTATATTCTTTCATTATTTACTTGCATCAGTTTCACAATTGCTTTCAATTACAAGAATCATACATTCATAATTCTTTTTACAATTTTTCAACAAAATTTTCAAGTAAAGTATGGACGCAAGTGGTTGCTGTTCCATGCCCTTGGAATTTGATCTCCATCAACGGTGGTGAGCTTGAATGTGCCGTCAAGAAGCTTCTGACCTATTACATATGGTCCTTCCCAATTTGGCCCAAACACACCTGTCGCGGTCATAATTCTTTTCAGGACTAGATCTCCAATTTCAAAGCTGCGTTGACGAACTTTGGAATTGAAATGTCTGGCTATCCTTTGCTGATGAGCTGCAACTCTGAGGTTAGCTTCATCTCTTTTTTCATCAAGGAGATCCAGCGCTTCAAGTTGCAACTTTTCATTTTCTGCTTGATTGAAATGGATTCTTCTGTGTGAAGGGACCTCTGTTTCAACCGGGATCATTGCTTCCGATCCGTATGCTAACGAAAAAGGAGTATGCCCAGTTGCAGTTTTGTGAGTAGTTCTGTATGCCCATAGTGCAAGTGGTAGTTTATCGACCCAACCACCTTTTGCTCTTTCGAGTTGCTTTTTGATGGTTGATTTGATGATCTTGTTCACTGCTTCCACTTGCCCGTTTGCCTGCGGATGAGCTACTGCCGAAAAGCTTTTCTGGATTTTGAATCGTTTGCAAAAATCCTGGAATTCCTCGCTTTCAAACTGAGTACCGTTGTCTGTGATTATTTTCTGAGGCACACCGTATCTGCAAATGATATTCTTGGTCACAAAGCTTATCATTTTCTTAGAAGTGATAGTAGCCAATGGTTCAGCTTCAGCCCACTTAGTAAAATAATCAACTGCAACAATAGCATATTTAATCCCTGATTTAGCAGTTGGTAGCGGCCCAATGAGATCCATTCCCCAAATTGCAAATGGCCATGGACTGACCATCTGTGTGAGTTCGGTAGAAGGTGCTCTAGGAATTTTGGCATATCTTTGGCACTTGTCACATTTTCGGGAGTAATCTGCGGCATCCCGATTGATTTCTGGCCAAAAATATCCGTATCGGAGAATTTTCTTTGCTAATGTTTGACCACCTGAATGATCACCACATTCTCCTCCATGCACTTCAGCTAGGATTGTTTTGGACTCTTCCCGGGATACACATCGAAGCAATGGCATTGAGAATCCCCGTCTGTACAATCGGCCATCCTGAATTACATAGCGAGAGGCCTTCCTTAATAGCTTTCGTCTCTCTATCGAGTTTTCCGGCAGAGAACCTCTGAGTAGGTAATCCAGTATTGGAGCCATCCATGACTCTTGTTCTTGAGATACATTCATAATCCAGTTTATATCCATTTCGTCTATACTTGGCGCTGAAAGGACTTCTACAGGGACCAATCCCAATAGTTGAGCTTCACCAGAACTTGAATATTTTGCGAGGGAATCTGCCTTCATATTTTCTTCCCGAGGAATGTGGCTTATTGAATAGTGATCGAGTTCACATAGGAGTTCCCAAGCCTTTGACAAGTAGGAAGGCAGATTTCCACCTTTTGCTTGAAATTCCTTCTTGACTTGGCATACAATAAGCTGGGAATCACTGAAAATTTGTAGTGCTCGAATGTTTAGCTCTTTAGCGATTTTCAGACCTGCAATAAGAGCTTCGTATTCTGCTTCATTGTTTGTTGAAGGAAATTCCAGTCTTAGTGCATAACATAATGATCGACCTTCAGGAGTTTCAAGTACCACTCCGGCTCCAGAACAGTAGTCATTTCTTGCGCCATCAACATACATCTTCCACTGGATTGGAGAATCATTGATCGCTTTTTCCTCACCATTATCTTTCTCTGTGAATTCTGCAATGAAATCAGCTAAAGCTTGTCCATTGATTGCTTTTCGGGGGTGATAGGTGATGTCATATTGACTAAGTTCAATGTTCCATTTTAGAAGACGACCCGAAGTTTCAGGGCGAAACAGGACTTGCTTCAGAGGTTGATCAGTGAGTACTTTGATAGGATGAGCTTGGAAATATTGCCTCAGTTTCCTCGATGCAACTAGTAGGCAATAGGCGAGTTTTTCCAACTTGGAGTAATTCAGCTCTGCCCCAGTGAGTCTTTTGCTGATATAGTAAACTGGATGTTGAATCCTTTTGTCTTCCCGTATCAGCGCTGCACTTAGAGCATGAGATGATACTGCCAGGTATATAAGAAGATCCTCACCATTGCCTGGCCTAGAAAGTATCGGAGGCGTTTCCATATGACGGATCAACTCTTCAAAGGCTTTTTGGCATTCGGGAGTCCATTCAAAGTTCTTCTTTCCTTTTTTCAGGGCATCGAAGAATGGGATGCATTTATCAGTAGCTTTGGAAATGAATCGACTCAAAGCGGCGACCTTTCCGTTGAGACTTTGCAATTCCTTCTTCGTTCTAGGAGCTTTAACTTCTTTTAAGGCGGTAATTTGAGCTTGACTGGCCTCAATGCCCCTAGCACTGACGATAAAACCTAAGAACTTTCCGGATTCGACCCCAAATGTACATTTCAGAGGGTTAAGTTTCATTCTGTATTTCCGAAGGACTGCGAACATTTCTGCTAAGTGTTCAATGTGATCCGCTGCTTTCCTGGACTTTACTAACATGTCGTCGACATAGACTTCCATAGTTTTGCCCAATTGCGGTTTGAACATAGCATTAACAAGTCTTTGGTAGGTTGCCCCTGCGTTTTTTAATCCGAAGGGCATAACTCTGTAGCAATAAAGTCCAACATCTGTAATAAAGCTTGTATCCTCCTGATCCGGCTCATGCATCATGATTTGGTTATAACCGGAGTAGGCATCCATGAAGGATAACAATTCATGTCCCGCAGTTCCGTCTACCAGTTGATCGATCCTGGGTAATGGGAAGCAATCTTTGGGGCAAGCCTTGTTTAGATCAGAAAAATCGATGCACACTCTCCATTTTCCATTAGCTTTCTTGACCAACACAGGATTTGAAACCCAATTCGGATATGTAGATTCTTTGATGAAGTTATTTTCCATAAGTCGATCAACTTCTTCTTTTAATGCTGCTGACCTTTCTGGACCTTGGGTTCTTCTTTTCTGTTTAACTGGCGTAAACTTTGGGTCAATATTCAGAGCGTGTACTGCAACTTCTGGGGATATCCCACACATATCGGCATGAGTCCAAGCAAAGACATCCAGATTTGCTCTCAGGAAAGATATCAAGACATTCTGAATTGACACATTAAGCTGTGAACCCACATTCAACACCTTATTTGGGTCCTTCGGGTCAACAGGTACCGGAATTGTCGTTTCCACCGGTACTACTCTATTCTCCCCTGTACTGGTTTTTCTGGGATCCATTTCTTTCCGTGCCCCGCTGTGCTCACCAGTGCAGGGTCCGCTTTGTAATTGCTACAAAGCTGGTTCCTTGATGCGGACTGGAGTTGCCGCATCCTTTCCCATTTCCCTTTTTCTTGACTCTCGCAGCTCTGTCCAATAGCATTCTCGCGCAGCATTTTGATCCCCTTTTATAACTCCTACTCCATTGTCAGTAGGGAATTTAATAGTGAGGCACCACGGGGCTAGGATAGCTTTGAATGCTGCGAGTGTTGGACGGCCAAGAAAAGCATTGTAGGCAGAAAACTCATCGACAATCACAAATGTTTGCTTTCGGACCACTTTCCTTTCTCCTTCCCCAAGTTCTACAAACAAATCGATGGTTCCTACTGGTTGCTTTGGCTCCCCAGTGAAGCCCACGATTTTCTGTGATGAGGCTTGCACATCGATCATAGGGATTTTCATCTGGTCAAATGTCTTTTTGAAGAGGATATTACATGATGCTCCGCAGTCAATGAGGACTCTTCTGACAATGGCTGGTCCAATACCAACCGAGATGACCAAGGGATCTAAAGTAGGAGCTTCAATACCTGTAGAATCTCTGGCTCTAAAAATAATATCATCACTGAAAGTTTTTTGTTGTTTAAGGGGCATAGTGTCTTCTAGAACAAAGACGTTTTCTTCGGCTGGAGCATATTTCAAAGCCCTGGAATATCTCTCCATCTCACCCCAACTCTTGCCAGCTGGGTGAGGTCCTCCTGAAATGACATTGATAACGGGCCTTCCAGATTCATGCCCCGTAGCTTTCTCTCCTGCCCCAGGCTGATGAACAGGGGCCCGCTGCCCCTGACTTGACGATGCAGGATTGTTGCTATTCTTTTTTACGAATTGCTGCAACTTGTTTTCTCTTAGCAACTCTTCAATCAGATTTTTCAGCTGGCGGCATTCATCAGTTTCATGACCTGGTTGATTGTGGAAGCGGCAGAATTTCCCACTTTGTATGGCTTTTCTCCCAGTTCTCAAAGGGATAGGTTTAGGGAAATCGACGGAATCTTTAGTGGCGAGGTAGATGTGCTCCGGTGTATGTGATAATGGAGTATATTCTGATGGCTTGAAGGATCGGGGCTTCTTCAGATTACCCTGTTTCTTCCCATTACTATTCTCCCTTTTTTGCCCCACCGATTCATTCTTGCGTGGAGCGACAGTGTTGTCTTCTGCTTTTTCCAACACTGTCTTTACTGGTAAAGGACGGCTTTCCAAGCGAATGAATTCGTCTGCTTTTTTGTAGAACTTTTCGAGAGAGGTTGGCTCCTTCATATTTAACCATTTCCCAAATTCGCTTGACTTATCGATAGCCCTCATCAGATAAGTCAATATCATTCGTGGTTCAGCATTGTCCACCTCAGCCAGTGCTATATTGAAGCGGTTCAAGAAGGATCTGATAGACTCACCAGGATTCTGCTCTAAACTCGATAGTGACATAATATCCTTGGCCTTCGAAGCATACAGTCTAAACTGCTCCTTGAATTTTCTGGTCAAGTCTGAAAACTGATCGATAGATCGGACTGGTAACTTGGTGAACCACAGTAAAGCCACGCCTTCCAGGTATACGGGGAAATATCGGCACTTTATTTCATCGGAGGCCCTGGCACCTGTCATGTGCCAGTCATATTTATACAGGAACTCATTCGGATCACTCGTCCCTTTGTAAGCTGGAATAGTCGGAGGGACAAACTTCCTTGGAAATTCCGCCTTCAAGATTTTTTCAGTAAACGGAGTTTTACTTGGAGCGAAACCCCATTCCTTCTCATCTTCAACCCTTTGCATACTTTCTTTCATGATCTGCCGGACCATTCCAGAAAGATATTCCTCATCACGCCGAGTTCTAGATCCACCGGCGTCAGGTACTGCCTGCTCAAAGGGACTAGTAGGCCTTTCAGGAGCATTCCTTTCATTAACATCATGAATGTTGCCAGCATAGTTCCTTTCATTACCAGCCGGTTGATTGTTTGCCCCAAGTAAGTCGTTCAACTTATTCAGAATCAGAGCATTCTGGGCACTTTGAGCCTCTAGTTGTGCATTTTGGGCGTTTATCTGCTGGTTTAGCCCTAGAATCACAGCATCCAATTCCGCTTTTGTAACTCCAACAGACGGAGTGGGTAGATTAGGCACAGGGGAAGCGGAGGTTCCCTCTTGAATGTTCCCAGATCTGATAGATCTACTTTTCCTTCCAGGAGCCATAATCTCAGATATACTTCTGGTTTTTAAGGAAATTCTTTCTTCAAATCTCTGCGAAGCAATGATGACAGCTGTCCTGAGTTCAATTCTCAGTGAAAGCACCAAAAATGTTAACGCTTAAATTTGAACGCTAACACCCCAGTGTGTGAAGTATAGTTGTGAAAGCACCACCCGATAGATCGGGAAAGAATTATAAGCAAGTAATAGCGGAAAAGCAGTAAACAACAGCAATTTTATAGTGGTTCGGCTTATGGGTATAGCCTACGTCCACTTTAAGTACTTTTATTGATGATCACGTTACAAGTTGATACAAATCTTCTCAAGTACAACACATTTTGAATTACAAAAGACTTAGAACAAGTAACTCAAACTTCGATGTTGACAAAAATCTTCAAATCCATGGTGGATGTAGATGATTTCTTCATGAAGTTCTTTTAGACGTTCTTTGAATCTCAAAAAGCTTTAAGTGTTGAAGTAGTCTGGAATTCGGCAGAGAAATGGTGCTTGAAATTGATTCACAAAAGTCCTTTGAATGTTGGTGATGGTCGTGTATTTATAGAGGTTCTCGGTGTTGAGTTATAGGTAGTAGCCGGGTCAAACTGGGTCGTGAGTTGGTGCCGAGCTAGGCTAGGTCGTAGGTCGCCCCCTCTCTCTTATGCATGGTCTTCAGTTTAAGTTGTCTCCTGCGCAACTTCACTCCTAGGTCGTTACCGAGATAATGTGTTACGTGTTAAACTCCTGCGCAACTTCACTCCTCAAATCCATAGATCGGTCACGACTCATCATAAGTCATAAGCCGGCCACGGTTTAGATTGGATGAGTTTGTGCCTGATAGTTAAGTCGGCAAGCATCTTGGATAGTTAAATCGGTAAATAGGTTAAGTCGGTGGGCTTTTATAAGTTTTTAGATCGGGTCCTTCTAAGGCACTAGATCGGTAGCTGCCTTAGGTCGTAAACCTTGTAAAGTACTAGGTCGGCTTCCATACTAGGTCGGAACTCTCCTTAGGTCGGCATAGCCTCGTTAGACCGGCATCCCTTCATGCCTTAGATCGGTATCATTTGGGTTAGCATGCTTCATAAGGTTAAACAGTTAAGTCGTCATCCCTTCAAGCCTTAGGTCGGTGTCCTTGTAATTCCCCTTAGGTCGGTAACCCTATTAGGCAGTTAGGTCGGCAACCATGTTAAGTCGGACCCTTTGTTATCTCTTAAGTCGTTAGGCCAGTCTCTTCTGAGGCACTAAGTCGGCACCCGTGATAAGGCATTGGATCAGTACGATTCTTAACCAGTTAGGTTGGCATCGAATTAAGTCCTGAGCTCTTAGATCGGCAAACCCTTTGGGTTGTTAGGTCGGCATAGCCTTAGGTCGGCAACTCCTCTGGGTCGTAACTTTCGGCCGAGGCAGAGTTAACAATCATGTCAGGACTCAAGAGTATCGCAGTTGACCTATAACGCATCTCTTTAAGGAATCAATGATATAAAGTATGATCGGTATCGTAAACTATTGATGTTATGCAATCATGGGCTACATCGCACAACATTGACGTCGACCATAATCAATGTCGCTCCAATAATGCTAATTATAGTCAACAACATCATCACTAATTAATACCGCTTCTCAACTGTGTAGACTCTCCACTGTTTGTCACCCCGTCGATGTCATCTTCGTCCGGTGTCACATCTATTCATCAAAGGATGAAATCAAAACCCTCCTAGCCTTGCTGCCAACCTGCATGTGCATTATTGTCGATGCCACTCTATATCACAGTAGCATAATTATTATTGATGTATGTTGCGTGACGCCCAACATTCATGCTATTGGATGCCAAAGATCATATGAGGAAAGTAGAATAATTCCATTCACAAGAAGGAGTTCAAGAGGATTTGATGTGTTTCCCTTTATAAAATTCCAGAAGGTCCCTGAACTACCTGTCCTATGTTTCAACCACCACGAAGCTAGTAGCAAATAACGCAATAAGTACTACATCACCATGTAAAGCAAGCCAACCTCCTTCCAACCATTATAAATGTAGATGTACCACCTCATGGTAAGGTGCCTTGAACTTCTTTCTCTCTCTTAAAGCCTTCTTATGGAAATAGGCTAATGAAGAAGGAGATATATTTATGAATTAGGGAATGAACAATTAAGAATTTGCATATTTGCACATCTTGTAACATATTCATGTTTGAATAAAAGGACATGGCTTGAAGCATGTTGCCTATTAACTATTGAAATTTCCTATTTACTTTCTTCCCATTTTGACTTGCCCATCTTATCTTTTGAAATTATGAACTATGATTTTAACGAACTTGTGATTTATCCTAAAACCAAGGGGTATATATGGAATTTCTTCAAATATGCCACCTTGTATAAGCTTTTGGGTTTTGACGAAGAAATTCTTTAGCAACACCTAAGAGTGGAATGGTCTGTGTAGACTGTGATATGTGAGCCTATCAAATGTTATAAACTAGAATTCTGATATTTTGATTATGACAACTATATAAGTAAATAGTATATGAACTAACCATACTTGTAGTAGAAGACATTGCTTTTACTCGAGAACTAGTCTAACAATTTGCAGACCAGTTCTGGATTGAAGCTTCAGCAAAGTATTAAGTTTAAGGTCTGAGTTTAGTGGTAAATTTATGTTAAAATCTCTTCGAAGTGGTATATGCACACATACGATTTAAAATTTTCCAAAACATTGTTGATATGCTAGAAAACCCAAAATTCAGCCGGTTGAATAGCTTGGTTCGGACGGCTGAATGTTGTGCATATGTACAAATTTCTTTAAATATTCAAATGGCTAACCTTGCAAATTCGACAAGATGAATCGCGTCACTTTTTCTCCATTTTCTAGTCGATTCGTTTTTAAATCCATTCAGCTAGCCTAATTGCTCCATTCAGATAGCTGAATCTTTATAACGGCTATATTTTGAAAAGACACTTCAATTCAATGAACAGAAACAACTCTAATTCAAGAGTTGCTTCCATATCTCTTCATGACTATCTTTCATGAATGATTACAACTCTTCACTTTCTATAAATAGCCATGAATTCCATTGTTTTAATCACTAATACTAATTCTAATTCTCATTCTTATTTTCTAAACCATCTTGCTATATGAACTCTAAGCATTCAATACTTCATTATAATCACTTATTCATTCAAGCATACTTCATTAGTAATTTAATAAACTTCCTATCTTCACGAATTACACGATAACTACAAAGGAGAAGATTATAAGAAGGGTGTAACACCCCCTACACAGAGGCCCAAAACTAACAGCTACGGATGATGTAGTCATCCATAGTTATTAATCTTCGGCGACCAAATATGGCAGTGCTAGATACATTATACACAGATCACAATAATATGGAAAAATAATATATTTTTTTAACAATTCAAAAATATATTTCCACATTCAAATCAAAACATTTCGTGTTCATTACATAATTCAAAATTTTTGTTAACCATGTTTAGCAAAATATAATTATTACAAATACTCCAAGCGCGACATATGAAGATGCTACCTTGGTTGATCAGAGTATACAGTAAGGCTAATAAATCTACCTTTACATACAAATACATAGCGGAAAAGAAAACTCTAAATAACCATCTGCCTCCTACATGCCTCCGAAAGCTATATTCGTCTAAGAAAAACCTGAAAACCCTAAACCTCAAACTACTCAAAATAAATTAAGCCCCGAGAGTTTAAGGGGAAAAAAATCCAAGTCAGACATAAAGCTTGGTATGGATAAGTCTGTCATCTCAAACCAAATATATATCTAGTGTGACCACGCTGCATAGCGGAACGGGTTTTCGCCTCACTAGTATCCCAAAACCTTTATAAAACTATATACTATGCTCCTACATCCACAATGGTTAAAAACATAGTATTTCAAACACTATGATGATATGCAAAACAAGCAAATCAAATCTGCATTACCCATTCCCATTCATTCTAACTATTTGTCTCAATAGTTTCTAGGATTACTATTTACCTATTAGTTTTCATGGGCCAACTAATAACCGATTAAACATTTAATGACTCCCGATTCAATTATATAGTTTTCACGGGCTTATTATGAACTAATCTATCTGACATCTTCATTTACACATAATTTCCATGGGCTAACTATGAACCCATCTACCATACATCCTCTTTTATCATAGTTTTCATGGGCTAACTATGAACCTATTAGCCCCAGCCAATGTCATACAATTTTCATGGGCTTATTGGAAACCTATTGGCCCATGCTAATATCTTTCCTTTATATTTTAGAATCTTATATTCTGGTCTTCCTAGCCTCCTGGATGCAATTCTAGTCATTCAGTAGTTTATTCATTTAATATTCACTCTTGGGTTAACCTAACTGGTTCTCCTACCCGTTTTCTGCAAAATGCAGTATAGGTCCATTACAAAGTGAATATATTCATATTATATGAAGCAATATAACAACATAGCAATACCACTCCCGTGGGTTTAATTTATTAAAGATAGATTCTTCTTAAACCATTATAAAAACACCTTTAATATATCTATGGGTTTTTCCTTCAAAAATAGAGTTTCGCTCATAAACCTTTCGCTACCTTCGAAACCTAGCTTTCAACTGCATAGGATAACCTCCTTCGAGAGCTCTTAAAAACATTAGGCTCCTGTTATCCCGCTTTTTGGCAAAGCCGTGATATCAAAAGACCGATCGAAACCAAAGGACAGTTTGTCTCAGAGATTGGTCACACTTCATTTCACTATGCATATCGC
Source organism: Allium cepa (assembly GCA_030765085.1). Taxonomy (NCBI): domain Eukaryota; kingdom Viridiplantae; phylum Streptophyta; class Magnoliopsida; order Asparagales; family Amaryllidaceae; genus Allium; species Allium cepa. The sequence continues at coordinate 696,587,824 of CM060942.1, read as the reverse complement.
AGAAATTTGTTCGAATCCAGATTGAGCTACAATTGATAGGACATGACAAGAAAGATCATAGAAGTCATCATCTCAAATTTCAAGTCTGTCCGAGTTCATACGCTCGGGTTATGATCGATTCAATTTGAAATGAAAAACCAAGATTTCGAATCCATCACCGAACACTGGTTCGAACCGATCACCTTCGTATCGATCAACTTAGAATCCATTAAAGTGCCTCGGATTCGACTCCATCAACTTCGAATCCATCGAGTTCGTATCGATGGACCTCGTATCCATCAGCCAGTGTTTGCTTCGTATCCATCAGCCAGTGTTCGCTTCGCATCCATCGGATCATCGCCCTTCGAATCCATCGAAGGGTTCAAGTTCGCATCAATTGACTTCGTATCCATGGAGAAGTTACAAAGCTCGTATCCATCAGAGAAAGGCTAGTTCGTATCCATCAAGCATCGGTCGTTCGACTCCATCAGTGAAGCCTTGTTCGAACCCATCAATGAAGCTTCGTTCGAATCCACCAAGTCAATTAGCCATGGTGACGTGTCGCTCATCGATACGAACGCGCCGAGATGTATGGAGTCGAAGCGGTCAACTCGGAGCGAAATCCGGATTGAGGCGAAGTGTGCGCTCCACGTCAACATGAAGGCGCATGCCACCATCGGTTCGAAGCGGTCGATTCGAACGCTTCGATTTGAACCAAACAGCCACACAAGGAATTCCACTTCGTATCCATGATAACTCGAGATCCACAAGTCCAAATGCCACGAAATTTTCACAGAAGCTTGCATACATGTTGAAGAATGTCCACACCAAATTTCACCTCGATTGGATGATTTCTGATCGATTCGAATGGAGTTCGAATCGATGCCAAAGTGGGCCCAAATTTCCTGAGGCCGGGCGCGTGGGCCCCCTCACGTGCCAGAAGTGGTCTCCTGGATTTTCAGTGAAATATCAGCATCCTAAGCATATAAATAGAGCCCCAGAGCCAACAGAAAAGCGATCTTTGGATTCTCAAGCGCCTAGACTCTGCCGGATCGCGATCTCCATCATCCTACATCATATTCTTGCTATTGAATTCAAATTTCCAGTTGTAACTTGCTGTTGATTGTTGTAACAACTTTTAATCATTGAAAGAGAATCAATAAAACTGCAAAAAACTTCACAGTGGACGTAGGCAACACGCCGAACCACTATAAATCGCTTGTCTACGCATTTACTTTACTGTTGATTGGAGTTTTTGTTAGATAATACTTGCTTTGAATTTACATTCTTCATTATTATCTCTTCAACGACTCCCGAAGAGTGTTGTGGCCAATTTTGGTGCAAACACTTTGGTACTTTCACTGAGAAAACCCAACTTTTCTCCTGCTCTTTGGATCTGTCATCGATACCGGATTGAATAAATCTAAGAGAGAGATCCAGATTGTCAAGTCCAACTTCCTTCCCTTCTATTCAGATTTTCACAAAGTCTAGGAAAGGAATTCAACTTTCAAGATGGTTAGCATAAGAACCACCTCAAACGCTGTCAATCAAGAAGAACAGGATGGACAGAATCCTGCTCCACTACCTCCATCTAATCAAGATGCTACTGGACACTCGGAACCATCGGGTCCGGTTACCCGACAAGAGTTACAGTTGCTACTCCAAGAGCTGACCCAGAGTCGGCAACAACTAGCAGAACAGCTACGTGCTAATGCCGAGATAATTAACAAGCTGGATCGCCAGAAGCGAAAGAGATCCACGAGAGACCATGCTTCTCGCTCCTCCAGCGAAATTTCTTCATCTTTCGATTATCATAATCGATCCCCACGACCCCGGCTGGATGGGAGTCACATGCCAGCCGTTGGAGATCAACCGACACTGACCGTTGGACAACTGAGAGTTGGTCCATCAGCCAGTTTCCAAACCGGACCCTCCTCCCGAGGAGGTGTCATCCCTCACCTCACCGCAGAATACCGCACCACTAACGTTGCGGCTGAACCGGGAATCGATGCCCAAGATCAGCCGGACCTGGACCGTCGTCATAGCGGACGTACTCCTGAACCATACGTCCCAGAGGACTATGAGCCAAGAAGGCAAGACTTGGACCGTCGACAACATCCGGTCCAACCCCAAAGAATGGAACGTAATCATACTCCGGCGCAAGCCGCACAAAATGCGCAAATACCGGACCTTTCAACTATTATACGTCAGATGATCCGTGAGAGTCAGGGATTCACAAATGACGACTGTGGAGTTTCCCGAAGTCATACTCCCTTTACGGACGATATTCTTACTGCTGAACCCCCACGGTGATTCAGGATGCCAACTCTACCCATGTATGAGGAAAACTCCGACCCCAACCAACATATTCTGAAATATGAATGGTCGATGACCGCTGCCAGAGCTGATGATGCAGTGAAGTGCCGTAGTTTCCCCATATCCTTGGAGGGCATCTCTACCATGTGGTTCACTCGATTGCCACCTCGATCCATCTCTTCGTTCGACTAGTTGGCCATAAAATTCGTTGCACAATTCCGCATGCACATCGCAAGGCCCAAAGATGTCAACACTCTGTCTAGTGTCACCTAAGCTCCTGGAGAGATGCTCAAACATTATTTAGAGAGATTCCATACTGCATGTGCGGAGATTAGAAATCCAAACGATAACTCCATCCTTATGGCATTGACTAAGGGGATCGACCCTGATTCTGAGTTCGGCAACTGGTTAGCTGGAAAACCACCTGCATCATTGGACCGTTTCCATGCCAAGGCGGCTCAATTCCTGAGATGGGAAGATGCGAAAAAGTCTAGGTAGCAAACGGATGCGGGGCCAAGTACGGAAGGGATCCAAAGCAATGTTGTAATCAAACAGTCCGGTGAGAGCTCCGGAAAAGTTCAGTTGAACGTTAAAAACAAACAAGCTCGGCGAAGAGAGAGCGTGAATCAAACTAGAAAACGAGATCAAAATCATGGCCCGCAGCGCAAGAATCCAATGTTTGACAGTTACACTCCTCTGAATACATCACTAGAGGACTTGTACTTACAAACCTGTAATACAATTCAGTACCAAAAACCTGCACCAAAAGCGTCGTCAGAGAGACAAATCCAAATGGGAAAGTTTTGCAGGTTCCATGAAAGCTATGGGCACAATACGAACGAGTCGTTACTTACAAGATCTCGTTGAAAAACTGATCAGAGAAAGGAAGCTGGAACAGTTTGTGCGGACACCGCAGCCCAGAGAAGCGGGCCCATCAAATCAAAACAATGAACCCAATCGACCGAGACAGGAGGATTCCACTTGTCCCCGCGGAAGATTGGTGATAAACGCCATCAGTGGCGGACCAACTTTCTCAGGAGCCTGGAACAACGAAGATCTTCATCACTATCACCCATGACAGACTCATTCAATCTATGAATACTTTCCAATTTCCTTTACATTCTGAAATTTGAACTTGTAATAAGGCACTGACTTTGCTATATTTTCTTTTTTCAGCAATAAATTACTATCTCTTCAAGCTAGAGCTGTGATTCACCGAATGCAACGTTCAACAATCACGACACACGAAGAGCTAAGTTCCATCAAACAATGGAATTTTTGCAAATAACGAGTGACCGTGATACGACCGGCCACTCAATAAGTGAAACCCCAACTCGGGGGCAAGCCATCACATCAAAAGCTGAACTGGAGAACACGACAGTCCTACAACTAACTCCAACTTCCTAGAGTGCGAATTGGAGTATAAACATCCAATAACTCGTTCCCAGAGCGCGAATGGACTCCAACTTCCCAGAGTGTGAATTGGAGTATAAACATCCAATAACTCGTTCCCAGAGTGCGAACGGACTCCAACTTCCCAGAGTGCGGATTGGAGTATAAACATCCAATAACTCTTCCCAGAGTGCGAACGGACTCCAACTTCCCAGATTGCGAATTGGAGTATAAACATCCAATAACTTGCTCCCAAAGTGCGAACGGACTCCAACTTCCCAGAGTGCGAATTGGAGTATAAATATCCAATAACTCGTTCCCAGAGTGCGAACGGACTCAAACTTCCCATAGTGCGAATTGGAGTATAAACATCCAATAACTCGTTCCCAGAGTGCGAACGGACTCCAACTTCCCAGAGTACGAATTGGAGTATAAACATCCAATAACTCGTTCCCAGAGTGCGAATGGACACCAACTTCCCAGAGTGCGAATTGGAGTATAAACATCATGTAAAATCGTTCCCAGAGTGCGAACAGAATCCAACTTTCCAGAGTGTGAATTGGAGTATGAACATCAAACCCATCGTTCCCAGAGTATGAACGAATTTCTCAAAAGCCCAAACAGGTGTGACTGACCATCTATCGGCCAACTCCAACTTCCAAGAGCATGAATTGGAGTATAAATACGGATTACAGGTTCCCAGAGCGCGAACCAAAGCATCCGTGCCAACTCCAACTTCCCAGAGCGTGAATGGAGTATAAACATAAATTGTAGGTTCCCGGAGCGCGAACCTAAACATACATGTTATCTCCAAGTTCCTACAGTGCGAATTGGAGCACAAATACCAAGTCAAAGTTCTCAGAGTGTGAACCGAAATATCAATACTAACTCCAAGTTCCCAGAGCGTGAAGTGGAGTTTAAACATCAATTCCAGGTTCCCGGAGCGCGAACCGTGTTACAAACATCGATAACTCTCAAATTCCTGAAGTGCGAACCAGACTATCGATCTCAAATTATCCTAGGTCCCCAAAATGTGGACGTGTGCATAAGGTTTGCAATAAGTGCGATCAACAACCAAAATACAAATGTTGTTCCCCGAAACCGGGGGAAAAAAAGCTAAGTATTAATCACTAACCAAAGTGATACAATATCTGAAGTTCAACTTATTCATCGATCACAACTTGTGACCAAGATTTTCAGACTTGGCAAATAAAACAAACTCTACTTGACGGTAAAAACACCACAAGTACACCGGCCTGAAAACCAGACACTACAAACACTTAAGTACAAAGAAAACGAGAATTGAAACAAAGAGATTGAATTTTATTTCAACTAACTAGAGACAAGGACTTACATGCAAATATGTTCTTCCAAAAAAGAATTCCTACTAGCAGGGGCCGAACCTGCATTTATACACGGCCTACTGGCGGAAAACAAACACAAGTTTCTATCTATCAAAAAATCCGCTTAAATGGCCCGTCTATTTCTTCTTTTTCAGTCTCCTTATCAGCGGTTCGTCCTCGGACTCGCTAGAAACAGAGATCCTTCGTTTGGAGAGCTTCCTCTCCTGTGGCTGCTCTTCAGATGGGGGCATAATGTCAACGTCCTCCTCAGAGATTGAATCTACATGAAGGCTTTCCACCGGAGGAGTAGGAGGGACTGGACCTGCAACGGAACATGGGATAGTGCCACCCGATGATATTATCCTTAACGGTGTTGGGCTATGCGCCGCCGTACTGCCACCAATACTACCACCTTGCCCCGCAGCCTCTAATTTTTCACTAATCTTGGCCAGAATTTCTTCTTCACGAATCGCTTGGGCCTGGCTGGGGGAATCTGCATTTCGCATTGAAGAGCTAGAGGTTGGCGGGAGGTCACTAACGATGAACTACAAGTCTGTAGAGAGGCCACCCTGTTGGCCAAGCAGCTCGCTCACCATTTGCTCGTCAAAAGATAGTGCGCCCCCATGCGTCACCTTAGTTGACACTACAGTCACGACGGTCCTCTCAGTGGTGATGGCCTTCTCCCCTTGACTTGATTCTTGAGTCGCGGCAATCGGCGCAACGCCAGTCACTGAGAAAAGATAAGAAGAAGTTATTAGTAACTGCTTCGAAACAAACTCCCTATTTGGAATACACTTGAGATAAGTTCGGAATATCTCCCTCAACGTGGCCTGCTGACGACTGAGCAGCTTCAGAAACGTGCTTTCGGATAGGAGATAGCTGTGGTTGCTCTGGATTATAGGCAGGAACTAACTGTGAGTTAACCGCAGATGTGGGCTCTAACGAAAGTGGAGCGGTGATCTCAAGAACTGAAGCTTGATGCTCAACACCAGAACCCTCCCCGACTTCCAAATGACGGGCGCCGACCGTCTCCTTCTCATGAGAAATTATGGCGTCATGAAGGATTTTCTTTTCGTCTTCGGTCCGCAACCGGTTTTCAAGCTCAAACTGGTCAATTGATTCATCCGGATGTGCCGCTTTCTCCTCCTCAATCAACCGATTCCAGGCGCTGTGGAGATGTACCGGGTAATCCTCGAGCCAAGCCAAATTCCTATGCCTTAGCACGTTGGCGTTATAAGTAATAAGGAGGTCTTCAATGTCGGCCTCCAGCTTGGACTCAGCAATTTCGATATTTCTATCAACATCGGCTTCTATCTCCATTACTTTAGCCATCGCAGCATCACGCTCGGTCCAAAATTCTACCGCCTGATCACATGCCTCCTGTGCGGAAATATTGGCGGTACCCCTTCCTTCATAATTTTAGAAACTTTAGCCTTAAGCTCATTAAGCTCTTTCAAAGCCGCATCTCGCTCGGCGGTGACGATGGTGTTCCGGTGGCCCATGTCTTCCACCGTGACATAGTGCTCTTTTTTCATCCTATCCATAGCCGCTTGAGCTTCATCGGCCTTCGTAAGAGCCTCCATCTCTGATTTTTGAGATGATTCAGCTTCTGTGTTCAACACTTGTATGATGCGATCTTTTTGAGCCAGATCGGCTTGAAGCTTTTTGATGGTAGCCGATCGTTCGAAGGCTAATGACGACGCTCGCTCGGCCGCCTTATACCACGCCTTGTATTGGGCACAAAAATCATGCACGTAATCGTGTGCCACCTGCTCGGCCTCCGGCGGGATTCTTTTCAAGTGAAGAGGAAAAATGTAGTTATCAAAGCAAATATTCGGGAAGTCCTTCTTTAATTTCGCAAGCCTGATTGCTCCTTCACCCGAAATTTCAGTAGGAGGTTGTTCCGCAACTATCAGGGACATTGCCTCAGACCTAGGATGGTGGCGCGCGGATCTAGAAGACTGAGAAGCTGACTTGTATCGAGAAGGTTCGGAAGGACGAGACACATAGGCAGGAGGTTTTATAGGAGCTCTGGGAGGAGGAGTGCGAGATCGAGACCGACGTCTGTAGTCCCTATCTCTATCGTACCGTTCTTTGCTAGAATACCCGGAGTACCTACGATCATAATCCCTATCTCCTTCTCTTCGTTGTGACTCGTAATGCGAGGAAGATTTACGGGCATGTCGTAGACTTCCTAACATCGAACCGCGTCCAGTCATAATATGTGCAAAGCAAAATGAGAATAAATTAGTGGTTTTTCGAAACCGATGACCTACGACTAAGGGTTATGTAGTGTTGTGAAATGTGTATGAATATGCATTCCCCCCGACCAACCAGAAGTGTCGACCACGCTAGTAATAAAAGGCTTGCTCAATTCTAGAGTACGATGGAATTCCTCCAACCGGGCATCATGTTGAAAAGACACATCATCCGGGATTGGAAGATCGGCAAGCCCTTCAAAGAGACTTTCTATTCTTGGGGGAGACCTCTCCGGAATTCTAATCCCGGGGGTGAGCCGGGACATGACGACCGACTTCGGTCTTCCCTTTTCAGACGACTTAAAAACGGCTGCCTTGCCTTTTCTCTGCTCTGTGACATCCTGAACTACATCTGTAGGCCCGTCCAACGACTCATCATCAGTATGAGTTCTTTCAAAATCAGCTTCCTCGGCTATAATAACTTTGGGTTTCTTGTGCTTGACTCATTTTTTCAAGACGGTCCTTAGTGCCCCGTCAAACTTTATACTCCGCCACCGTAACTCATGAGAAACCATCGTTAGACGACAAAGGACCCGTTCATTCCGCAATGTAAAGTGTATGAATGTGTGTTGTGCAGTGCTGTGCATTACTTGAATAAGTGTCGCAGAGTTAAAGGAAATATGCAAACGACGAAGCTATAGAGTCCAGTTATAATGATCGTCATCGCTGACCGTCATCACTAAACTATTTATATGATCGAAATTGGTTCGGATAGAAGTTGTTATGGTTCCATTAACGAGCTTCGAAAGGTGGTCGAGTATGTAGTTTAATATTCAAGTCCGAATATGCAGGAATGAAGCTCGTCGGAATTATGCTAAGAAAATGTCAAACTTTCGTATCCATCAGAATCGATCGTAGGAAGCTCGTTCGAATCCATCATGATACCACTTCGAATCAATACAGAGGGGCGCGCTTCGAATCGATGATCGAGTGCCGAGTTCGAATCGATCAATAAAGGATGACTTCGAATCGATCCTTGGTTAACTGGTTCATACCGATCAGGAAAACCTCAACTTAACATCAATCACGTTCGAATCGATGCCTTTCGTATCGGTCATAAAGATGTAATTCGTATCGATGTAAAGTTGAGGACTTCGAATCAACCAATAGCTATTTCTCGTATCGATCATTTCGTATCGATGTGACCCATCACAATAGTCAATCGGTGCGAACTGCGTCCCCTCCGAAGGGCATCCCAAGGATCGATGCGAAATCCAAGGAAAAATGATGCCGCCCTCATCGATTCGAACACGAGTCCCCAGATCGATTCGAAGCTCCTCCAAACCAGATCTGGTTTTACCAATCACCAGAGTGGCCAATCGATGAAGAAGAGGTAGGTCTGAAATAGCTTTGCCATTTGGATTCGAGGTTAATTACCTAATTTGAGTGTGGAATTTGAGGACATAAAAGATGGAATCTTGATTGGTTCGAAGACGTGACACAGTGCTTTTCCCTCTGAAGCTTCGCGTCGATGCAAAACATAGTAAACACAAGGCAACGGTGAAAAGTGAAAAAGTGAAAAAATGGGAAGCCCCTGTTATTTATATGGAACCTTGAAAGTGAACGGGTCGTTTCGCATCCCAGTCAACTTGATCGGTCATAACAGGTCAAGCCACAGATCGGTTCGAAAGCTCAATTCGAGTCCACGCGCTTGAAGCATCATCGATACGAAACACAAAGCAGAGCGTTGAGTCGCATCGATGCGAAGCGAACAGTGGACACATCGACTCAAAGCCCCTATTCACTTCAACAAATCCATAACCTACCGACACGAACAGAAATTTCGTATCCATCATTTCTTATCAATACAAACCGCAATTTCATATCCATTAAAATCGATCGATACGAACGACAATTTCATATCCATCCTTGCTAATCAGTACGAATGGGTGATTCATACTCATCCAAGCCATCGATACGAATGTCGATTTCGTACCCGTCATAGTATAAGCATGCTTCATCAATACGGATGTTGATCTCATATCCATCGATGCTCATACCCATTGATTCGAAATATTACATTCGTGCGACACAAAGTCAATTCCTTTAACCTTCTATATCGGTTCAGGAGAGGATCGATACGAAGGGACTTTTCAAACAACCATCAAGCGTTGTCTCAACTCAAATTTCCAAATCGGTTTAGGAGAGAATCGATACGAAATTCGGTAGCAAACAAAACTGACAACGACTCGTGGACGCACAACGTTAACGAGGGTCGAACTAAGATATATACATATATGTCGGACTAATATTCGATTTTAAACATTTACAGGGATCGAATACTCCTCTTGTTATGATCGCAACAACCAACTGCTAAGCACTATTATACAACAATCAATCATATCAATGCAAGGTTAAATCAATACAGAGTACGAATCTCAACAAAAAAGAGCAATGATTGTTCAGAGAGAAATTGCAGCTATTCAAAGCATGTCATGTTTCCACAAAACTTACTTTGGGGGGTAAATGTTATCCCACTTTTTGGCAAAGTCGTGATACCAAAAGACCGATCGAAACCAAAGGACAGTTTGTCTCAGAGATTGGTCGCACTTCATTTCACTATGGATATCGCAGAATTTTGTTCGAATCCAGATTGAGCTACAATTGATAGGACATGACAAGAAAGATCATGGAAGTCATCATCTCAAATTTCAAGTCAATCCGAGTTCATACGCTTGAGTTACGATCGATTTAATTTGAAGGGAAAAGCCTAGATTTCGAATCCATTACCGAACACTGGTTCGAACCGATCACCTTCGTATCGATCAACTTCGAATCCATCGAAGTCCCTCGGATTTGACTCCATCAACTTCGAATCCATCGAGTTCGTATCGATGGACCTCGTATCCATCAGCCAGTGTTTGCTTCGTATCCATCAGCCAGTGTTTGCTTCGCATCCATCAGATCATCGTCCTTCGAATCCATCGAAGGGTTCAAGTTCGCATCAATTGACTTCGTATCCATGGAGAAGTTACAAAGCTCGTATTCATCATAGAAAGGCTAGTTCATAGACATCAAGCATCGGTCGTTCGACTCCATCAGTGAAGCCTTGTTCGAACCCATCAATGAAGCTTTGTTTGAATCCACCAAGTCAATTAGCCATGGTGACGTGTCGCTCATCGATACGAACGCGCCGAGATGCATGGAGTCGAAGCGGTCAACTCGGAGCGAAATCCGGATTGAAGCGAAATGTGCGCTCCACGTCAACACGAAGGCGCGTGCCATCATCGGTTCGAAGCGGTCAATTCGAACGCTTCGAATCGAACCAAACAGCCACACAAGGAATTCCACTTCGTATCCATGATAACTCGAGATCCACAAGTCCAAATGCCATGAAAGTTTCACAGAAGCTTGCATACATGTTGAAGAATGTCCACACCAAATTTCACCTCGATTGGATGAATTTCTGATCGATTCGAATGGAGTTCGAATCGATGCCACAGTGGGCCCAAATTTCCTGAGGCCGGGCGAATAGGCTCCCTCACGTGCCAGAAGTGGTCTCCCGGATTTTCAGCGAAATATCATCATCCTACGCCTATAAATAGAGCCCTAGAGCCAACAGAAAAGGGATCTTTGGATTCTCAAGCGCCTAGACTCTGCCGGATCGCGATCTCCATCATCCTACATCATATTCTTGCTGTTGAATTCGAATTTCCAGTTGTAACTTATTGTTGATTGCTGTAACAACTTGTAATCATTGAAAGAGAATCAATAAAACTGCAAAAAACTTCACAGTGGACGTCGGCAACATGCTGAACCACTATAAATCGCTTGTCTACGCATTTACTTTACTGTTAATTGGAGTTTTTTTCAGATAATACTTGCTTTGAATTTACATTCTTCATTATTATCTCTTCAACGACTCCCTAAGAGTGTTGTGACCAATTTTGGTGCAAACAGCTCCTGCCTTCTAATACTTTAAATTATACCTTTCGAAAGTATTAAATTTGTCCAAGAAAGCAATTTTACAACCCCTTCGAAAGTATACCCCTCGAAGGCAAAGAAAACAAGGAAAACGTATTCAAAAGCAAAGAAATTGACTCCTTCGAAAATATAAAACTTTGTCTTAGCTATAATATTTTATAAGTGTAGAATTAGGGTCTCTAACCTATTCCATTGTGTTCAAATAATGGTTTTACTTTCTGTAGAGTGGTCATAATAGGAAAACAAGCTTACGGTTAGAGAGTTATGCTTACTTGAAGTTTACAAAAAATGATGTAGAAAACTTCGACAAAAGGGTTTCAGCAACGTTTACAACAACTGTCAAAAGGTAGCTTTTGACTAAGTCAAAAGGTTACTTAGTTGAAAGATATCTAAGTCTAAAGGTTCTTTCAAAATGTTGCAAAAGGGTTCAAAAATGCCGCAAGATGATCAGAGTCGAATAGTTACTTAGTTGAAAGGTATCTAGTCGAAAGGATCTTCCAAAATGTTGCAAAAGAGTCTAGAAGTGCTGTAGAATAATCTAAGTCAAAAGGTTACTTAGTCAAAAGGTATCTAAGTCAAAAGGTTCTTCAAAAATGCTGCAGAAGGTTCCAGAAGTGCTGCAGAATGATCTAAGTTGAAAGGTTAATTGGTCAAAAGGTATCTAAGTCGAAAGGCTCTTCCAAAATGCCGTAGAAGGGTCCAGAAGTGCTGCAGAATGATTAAGTCGAAAGGTTACTTAGTCGAAAGGTATCTAAGTCGAATGGTTGAATGGCGGAGTTGTAAATAACTTGAAAACTGTTATTTTGCTAATTAAAGTATATTTTCACCAACTCCTATCCTTTGTCAAATTCCTATTGGTTAATGACATACTTTAACACTTTCTTTGCAAAAAATTTGCAATAGATCAAATTTTATTATTTCCAAAATTATTTTCAAAATAATTAATTATATAAACATTTAATATAATTATTAAGCCTTTTTAGCTTAGAAAAATCATAATAAGTCGAAATCACTCAGGAAAAAAACCTAAAAATTAAACAAAAATCTCAAATATCATTTTCTATGTCAAATAAAAATTTCGGGGAAGAATTCGTTGTTTTATTATTTTTAATGATCAAAACCCGAAATAAATGCATTTTTCACCTTAGGAAATTCGTAAATATTCCTATTCACTCCGAAAATTTTGAAATTAAAAACCCATCTCTAAAAGTACACTTTACTTAACATATCTAAAAATCATGTAGTTTGGTCATCGTGTACTAAGGGTTTTACTTTAAAACCCATCATTTTAATTCCATAAAAATTCCAATAAATCACTATAAATCGTTATTCAATCCAAACAATGATCAATAGATCCAAACATGATCAACATGGTAAAATACATTCGGTAACTATCCATAACTGAACCCAAACAAGAAAAAATGAGATGATTTACACTATTATTCACCTTGATTAAGTTGTTGGAGTTTGAGATTTTTCCTAGCTTTAATCTCTAGCTTTCTCTCTTGAATCTTCCAAATTTGCTGATCTCCTAAGGTGTTTTAATGGCTATCTATAACATCTCTTTTATGTGTATTTTGATTTATGAATTGGTAGGTGAGAATAAGGGAGGGTTTAAGGATATATGGGTGTGGCTATTCCCGTATTGCCCTGCTCTTATTTTCCTAACCTGTAAATTATAAACCATACTTATATATTCATTAGTTTAGTTGGGGCCAAGTTAATTGGCAATTAAATCTCAACTTGTTAATAAATCACACTATTCTATTTAATTTATCCAATTAAATGTCTTGAGTAATGTTAGATAAAAATTTGGGGTGTTACAGGCTCCATGCTTTAAAGAATTCCGTCCTCGAAATTCGGTAAGGACTACTAACAAGCATAACAACCATGCAAAAAAAATCTATTATGTCCAACCAGCTGATGAGTTTATATAAAACAAATATAGAACATATCCTCAAAGCAGATCTAGATACGCATCTTGGATCCTGTCTGCTATTTTTCAAGTACAGTCCTTCTTGTTGTCGCTCCATAGAACTTTCACCAACTTGACTGTCTTGGTCCTCGATCTTTTCTCATCTCTCTTTACAACCCGAACTGGTTGTCTAACAAAAGTTAAATCAGGCTCTACTACCAAGTCCTCCAACTCTATCTGAGGAATATTAGCCTCTAGATCATGCATATACTTGCGAGGATGGAATACATGGAATATACTATGGACACCTACCATACTCCTCCGCAACTCTACTCTGTAAGCGAGCTTCCTATTCCTTTCAAAAATTTGGAACGATCCAATATCTCTCTAGGCTAACTTTTCCAACAACCCAAACCATACCACGCCCTTCATTGGTGATACTTTAACGAAAATCTTGTCTCCCACTGGGAACTCTTGGTCTCGCCTCTTATATACGTAACTCTTCTGCCTGGATTGAGCTTCCTTCGTCTGTCCTCGAATTAATTCAATCTTTTATGATTCCTCTCTAACCGAATCCGAACCTAAGACCAATCTATGTCTAGTCTCTAACCAACATGCTAGGGATTTGCATGGTCTTCCATACAAAGATTCAAAAGGCGCCATTCCTATACTAGTTTGATAACTATTATTACAGGAAAACTCAATCAAATGTAAGCGGTCCTCTGAATATTCACCAAATTCTAATTAACAAGCTCTTACCAAGTCCTCAAGTATCTTGTTGACTGTCTCAGACTACCCATCTTTCTATGGGTGGTAAACTGTACTCATCTTGAGCTTGGTACCTAATACCTCTTGCAGACTCCTCTAAAATTCGCTGGTGAATAATGCATCCCTGTCACTGACTATGCTACTAGGAATCCCATGAACTCAAACTATGTTCTTCATGAACAACTTTGCTAGTGCCAAATTGGTCGACTTTGCTAGAATGAAATGAGCACTCTTGGTCAACCTGTCCACAATAACTCATATACTCTCATTTTCTCTCCCTGACCTTGGCAACTCATTTATAAAATCCTTGGATATCAAATCCCATTGCCAAACTGGAATACCTTCCCAACAGAAGCTCATCTTCATATCTTGATACATCTTGGTTTCTCCAGGATGAATCATAAACTTGGATCGATAACATTCCTCAAGAACTTTACTTTTCAAGTTCTCCACATCTAGAACACATAACTATCCTTTCTTTCTCAACCATCCTCTCTGATCAAGAAAAAAATCTTTCAAATCATCGCCCACAGTTCAAACCTCAAGCCTTTTGATCCTTCCAGCTAATAATGGATTCTCCTACTATATAGAAGCAATTCTTTCGGTCAATACCGATCGAACTTCCAAACAGGATAACATCGTAGTACCCCAACTAGAACTTTCAGTAGATCCTTCCATTCTGCCAACATTGCTAACACCATATTCTGATGTTTTTTACTAAGAGCATGTTCCACCTTATTTCCCTTTCCAGGAGTATATTCCATACCGAAATCATAAGCAGCCAAAAAATCTAGCTACCTCCACTGCCTCTTATTCAACTCCTTCTAAGAGAATAAATGCTTTAAGGACTTATGATCCGTAAATAACTCAAATCTCTCTCCCAGAAAATAATGCCTCCAAATCTTCATGGCAAAGATCATCGTAGCTAACTCCACGTCATGAGTAGGATATCTAATTTCATGTGGTCTAAGCTTCCTAGATGCATAAGCAATAACTTTACCCTTCTGCATCAACACTGTTCCCAGTCCAGTGTCACATGCATCAGTGTATACTACCAACCCTTGGTTGCCATTTGGAACTACTAACACCGGCGCATTAGTTAATACATGCTTTAATATAAGGAATGCTTCCTCACATTTGTCAGACCAAACAAACATCACTTCCTTCCTGGTAAGCTTAGTCAAAGGCGCCTCCATCTGCAAGAAATACTTGATGAATCTCCGGTAATAGCCAGCAAGTCCAAGAAAAGTTCTAATCTCAGTCACCGTTTCTCGTCTCTTCCAATTGTTCGCAGTTTCGATCTTATCTGGATTGATTGACAATCCCTTCTCTGAAGACAACTGACCAAGAAACTTAACCCCTTTCTTACAAAAATGACATTTGAAAATTTTCTCCTTTAGCTAATTCTACCTTAGGATCTCTAACAAAACTCTAAGATGATTCTCATGCTACTTCTCCTCCTTAGAGTATACCAAAATGTCATCCATAAACACTAATATGAATCTATCCAAATACTCATGGAAGACTCGATTCATCGGATCCAAAAAGAAAGCAGGCGCATTCATCAACCCATGTGGCATTACCAACCATTCATATGATCCATATCTTGTTTGAAACACCATCAATGGGATACTGTCCTCTACAACTCTTAGCTGATGGAAACCTGTGGCCAAGCCCAATTGGGAAAACACTCTAGCTCCACTCAACTGATCAAATAATTCATCGATTCTCGGCAAAAGATACTTATTCATGATCATCCCCCCATTTAGCTTACGGTAGTCGATACACAACCTTAGTGACCTATTTGGCTTCTTCATGAACAAGGTGGATGGTCCCCAAGGTGAACTTCGTGGCCTAATGAAATTCCTTCCTTCCTATTTCACCAGCTACACATTTAACTCCCTCATCCCAGTAAGTATCATTCTGCTAGGTGGTCTATTGACAGGTGCAGCTCTCGGTACAAGGTCTATTCAAAACTCTACAACTCGTTCCGGTGGTAATCCACTGACAGGCTCAAATACATCTGTAAATTATCTTGCTACACGAACCTGACTAAGCTCATCTCCTACCTGCATGGCACTTAATAAAGCACAAACACTCTTACTAGAATTCTCCAATAAGGAGATTCGGTTATGACTATCTAGGTTTCTCAACGATATTCCCCCATCTTGGCAAAATATCCTAGCCTCGTACTTACCCAACCAATCCATACCCAAAACGATACCAAATTCTACGAAATCAAAAACATACAAACTGCATGCAAACTTAAGACCTAAAAAAAAAATCAAGTTTTAACTGCTCACATCTCATCCCAAGAGTTGCATGCCCTCCTGTTGGATTTGCAAACCTTAAGGAAGTAACAAGATATATGGGTTTAATACATAGCCTATCAACCAAATACTGTGATATAAATGAGTGTGATGCATCGGTATAAAAAATTACTCTAACTGGTACACTTTGAATCAAAAGCGTACCTTCCATCACAGTTTTCTCTTTCTCTACGGTAGTAGGTTTAGAAGAAGACGGTGGTCCAATAGCAAACACCTTCCCTTGTCTGCCTGGACTGGCTCTGGACACTAACTCTTATAATGCCCAACTTGGTCACATTTGAAGCATTTCACATTCTTCTTCTCTGTAAGCTTCTTTCCTTTACCAGTTCTGCAATCATTGACATAATGGCCCTTCTTATCACACTTATAACACACTAAATCAGCCTTCACCTTCTTGGCAGCATCCCCTTTGTAGGCTCCTTTCTTCTTGAAGAATTTCCTTTTCTTTCCCTATAGGCCCTGGGACTCAAATGGTTTCTCCCTAATAGACACGGCAAGAACCTCATCATGGCGAATGGCCATCTCTACCACTACATGACAGGGCTCTCTAATATGAGTCATGGTCATTCTACCAAGCTCTGTGGCCTCAAATCTCAAATAAATCTCTCATTCCTTCGGACATCAGTGTCAACCAGTGCATAACCATATCGAGATAGATCATCAAACTTAGAAGCATACTAGATCACTGACATCTCTCCTTGTACAAGATCCATAAACTTCCTCATCAATGCTAACTTGGAAACCTCGGACGTGTACCTCTGCTCGAACCTTCTTCTAAAATTAGCCCATGTCAGCTCTTCCTTCGAAACTTCGACTCTCACACTATTCCACCAGTGAAGCATTACCCCTTGCAATTGTCTAGAGGCTAGCCTTCTCTTCTCTCCACCATCCAAGTCTAAATCTATAAAGATCCTTTCACGGTTCATAATATAGTTCTCAACTTCAACAACATCCTCTGTTCCAAGAAAAGGCTTCCCTCCCATACTGGTATAATCCATACTCAGCTTGGCATAGTTATTGCTAACTGGGGCCATAGGATTAGCTCCTCTGGCATTCACAACGTTACCTCCATCTAACCCTACAGCTTTTCTAGCTTGCATCAAGTCGATGAAGAATTGATACATCATCCCCATATCTACTAGTAGGGTTCCAGCACCTACTTTGGCCTCTGCACTTGTATTAGCATTAGCCTGTCGATCTTGGTTCCTACTGGTATTAGGTCATGCATTACCATTTGTTGTGGTTCTTGCTCCACCTAGATTTTCTCTTTCGTTTCCTACTTCCATATCTTCTTTCCCGTAAATTTGCAAACAAGCCTTAGTAAGATACAGAAGAAGGGTCTAAATGAGAGGGAAACTCATACGTATACATATATTACAATATATATATATATATCAAATAAAAGTACGTTATTATAGTGTTAACCCAAACCCTGATCACATTTTCAAATTCATTAGATTATGTTTGAAAATCTTTTAGTTTAACTTTCTTTTAAAGTTTCATAAACCTATGCTTTGATACCAACTTGTAACATCCCTCTACTTGGAGGCCCAAAACTAACGGTTACGGATGCTATAGTCATCCATAGTTATTAATCTTCGGCGATCAAATACGGCGGTGTTTGATACATTGATACACAGATCACAAGAATATAAAAAAATACTTCTTTTAACAATTCAAAAACTTATTTCCACATTCAAATCAAAACATTTCATGTTCATTACATAATCCCAAAATTACGTTAACCACTTTCAGCAAAATATAATTATTACAAATACTCCAGACTTATGGAGATGCCCCCTTGGCTGATTAGAGTATGTAATAAGGCTAATAAATCTTCCTTTACGTCAAAATACACAGTGGAAAAGAAAACTCTAAGTAACTATCTGCCTCCTGCATGCCTCTAGAAGCTTTATCCGTCTAAGTAAAACTTGAAAACCCAAAACCTCAAACTACTCAAAATCAACTGAGAATCCGAGAGTTTAAGGAGAAACAAAAAAATTCGAGTCAGACATAAAGCCTGGTATGAATAATAGTCTATCATCTCAAACCAAATAGAAATCTAGTGAGACCACGCCACATAGCGGAATAGGTTTTTCCCTTACTGGTATTCTAAAACCTTTATAAAACCATATACTGTGCTCCTACATCCATAATGATTAAAATCATAGTATTTCAAACATTATGATGATATGCAAAACATGAGAATCAAATCTGGATTACCCAACCCCATTCATTATGACTATCGGTCCCAATTATAGTTTCTAGGATTACTATTAACATATTGGTTTTCATAGGCTAATTAATAACCGGTTAAACATTTAAGTACCCCCTATCTTGTTTTCATGGGCTTACTATGAACCTGTCTATCTGACATCTTCATTTACACATAGTTTTCATGGGCTAACTATAAACCAGTCTATTTGACATCCACTTTTATACATAGTTGTTTGTGTCAAAATTGGGCACAACACTCTTCGGGAGACGTTGAAGAGATAATAACGAGGAATGTAAATTCAAAACAGATATTATCTAACAAAAACTCCAATCAGCAGTAAAATAAATGCGTAGACAAGCGATTTATAGTGGTTCGGCGTGTTGCCTACGTCCACTGTGAAGTGTTTTGATGTTTTATTGATACTCTTTCAATAATTACAAGTTGTTGCAGCAATCAACAGCAAGTTACAACTGGAAATTCGAAATCAACAGTAAAATTATGATGTAGGATGATGGAGATCTTGATCCGGCAGAGTCTGGGCGCTTGAGAGCCCAAAGATCCCTTTTCTGATGGCTCTGGGGCTCTATTTATAGGCGTAGGCTGCTGATATTTCACTGAAAACTCGGGAGACTACTTCTGGCACGTGAGGGGGGCCCACACGCCCGGTCTTAGGAAGTTTGGGCCCACTTTGGCATCGGTTCGAACTCCATTCGAATCGATCAAGAATTCATCCAATCGAGGTGAAATTTGGCGTGGACACTCTTCGACATGAATGCAAGCTTCTGTGAAAATTTCGTGGCATTTGGATCAGTAGATTGGGAGATATGATGGATTCGAAATGGGGTTCACTATGTGACTGTTTGGTTCGAAACCATGCGTTCGAATCGATGGTTTCGAAGCCATAGTGGCACGTGTCTTTGTGTTGACGTGGAGCGCACACTTTTCCTCGATCCAGGTTTCGCTCCGAGTTGAATGCTTCGACTCCATATACTTCGGCGCATTCGAACTGATGAAAGACACGTCACCTTGGCCAGTTGACCCAGTGGATTCGACCGAAGCTTCTTAGATGGATTCGAACAAGGCTTCTGTGATGGGTTCGAAGACAACCACCATGATGGGTTCGAAACCAGTGTGTTCACTTCATGTTGGACCGATCATAACTTGAGCGTATGAACTCGGATTGACTTGAAATTTGAGATGCTGACTTCTACGGTCTTTCTTGTTGTGTCCTATCAATTGTAGCTCAATCTGGACTCGGACAAAATTCAGTGATATCCATAGCGAAGCGAAATATGACCAACCTCTGAGTCGAACTATTCTCCGTTTTTCGATCGATCTTTTGGTATCGCGGCTTTGCCAAAAAGCGGGATAACATTTTGCCCCCCAAAGTACGTCTTGTGGGAACATGAAGTGCTTTGAATAGCTACAACTTCTCTCCGAACAATCATTGCTCTCTTTTTGTTGAGACTCGTATTCTGTGTTGCTGCAACCTTGCGTTGATATGATTGATTGTTGTATAATAGCGCTTAGCCGTTGGCTGTTGCATTTGTAACAAGATAAGTGTTTGATCCCTGCAAATGCTTAAAATCGAATGTTAGTTCGACATATATGCACATATGCTAGTTTGATCTTTGTTAGTGTCGTGCGTCTACAAGTCGTTGTTAGTTTTGTTTGCTACTGAATTTCGTATCGATCCTCTCCTGAACCGATTTTGAAATTTGAACTGAGACAACGCTTGATGGTTGTTTTGAAAAGTCCCTTCGTATCGATCCTCTCCTGAACTGATATTGAAAGTTGAAGGAATTGGATTTGTATTGCGCGAGTGTAAGATTTCGAACCGATGCGTTGGAGTGTAGATGGGTTCGAAATCCACATTCGTATGGACGGAGTATACTTGTGTTGTGATGGTTTCAAAACTGACATTCGAATCGATGTGAATGGATGGATACGACATAGTAGTTCGTATCGATAGGTTATGGATGGACACGAAGTCGTTGATGTGAACAAGGGCTTCGAATCGATGCGCCCACCGTTTGTTTCGCATCGATGCATCTCGTCACTCTGCTGTGTACTTCGTATCGATGAAGTGTGAGGGTAACTTCGAACCCTCACGGCATTAGGCAAATGGCTTAGAGTGGACGTTTCGAAATGATCCATGCTATGAATGGTTGCGACCGGTCGCGTTCACCGAAAGGGGAATCGTCTCGGTCAAAATCAGGACTCCATATAAATAGCAATGGGCCTGTCA
This sequence comes from Allium cepa, assembly GCA_030765085.1. Taxonomy (NCBI): domain Eukaryota; kingdom Viridiplantae; phylum Streptophyta; class Magnoliopsida; order Asparagales; family Amaryllidaceae; genus Allium; species Allium cepa. Next base: position 696,567,133 of record CM060942.1, on the reverse strand, counting down.
CTTTTTCACTTTTCACTTTTTACTCTCGCCTCGTTTTGACTGTGTTCTGCATCGTCTCGAAGCTTCAGAGGAGAAGGAACTGCATCACATATTCGAACCAATCCAGATTCAAGACCTTAACTCCTCGAATCCATCACTTAAACTAGGTAATTAGCCTCGAATCCAAACGGCAAAGCTACTTCGAACCTATCTCATCTTCATCGTTTGCTTAGTCTCGAGATTGGTAAAACCAGATCTGGCTTGGGGAGGCTTCGAAACCATTTGGGGGCTCTTGTTCGAATCGATGATGGCAGCATCATTTCTCTTGGATTTTGTATCGATCTCTTGGATGACCTTGTGGAGGTGACGCAGTTCGCACCGATTGATGGATTCGATGGGTTCATTCGAATCAGTGGGTTCGAATCCATCGGCTATCTGTTCGAAGTTCTCAACTTTATATCGATTCGAAGAGGATCGATTCGAACGATATCGATGTTAAGTTGGGGGTTTCTGATCGGTGCGAACTAGCCAAACAAGGATCGATTCGAAGTCATCCACTTTTGATCGATTCAAACTCGACACCTGATCATCGTTTCGAAGCGCTCTTTCCATTCATCGACTCGAAGTGACGTTAGGTTGGTTTCGAACGAGGTCCCTGTGATCAGTTCGAACCCTCTATTATGGATTCCAAAATTTGACGTTTCTAAGCATAACTCCGACGAGCTTCATTCCTGCATATTTGGACATATTAAACTGCATATTTGACCACCTTTCGAAGCTCGTTGATGGAACGATAACAACTTCTATTCCAATCAATTTCCATCATATAAACGGTTTTGTGATGACGGTCAGCGATGACGGTCATTATAACTGGACTTCGTAGCTTTGTCGTTTGCATATTTCTTTTAACTCTGCGATATTTATTCAAGTAATGCATGGCACTGCACAACATACATTCATACACTTTACACTGGGGAATGCATGGGTTCTTTGTCGTCTAACGATGGTTTCTCATGAGTTAGCTAGTTATGGAACCTTCAAGTTCGCAACAGCAGGAGGTTCAAAGTACAGTTGCTCCGAGACTAGAGGTCCCAGATATCGAACCTGAGATCATTGGTCCGGCCCCGGACGAAATCCCTAATGCGTCTTTCATTGCCAATCCGTCGGATTCCGTTCAATCCAATATTTCTGAAGATATGTTGGGGAAATATGCTTGAGGCACGGCCTGTCACTGGATGACGCCTTATTGCCGGGGTCGAATGATAGACCACACAACCCGCCGAAGTGATATACAGCATTTAATCGCCACGCGTGCGCGGCTGGGACGCTTCCTCCGTTCAACGAGTATATAAGGGAAGTGTTGTCTTTTTTGAGGATCGTTCCATCTCAACTACACCCGAAAGGGTATGCCTCCGTGAATAGTTTATTCATCGTCTTTATGGAGTACCTTCATAGACCGCCGATCCCGACCGAGATCAGATATTTATTTAACTTCAAAACTCGAGGTGATTACCCTTCCTTCACATTTCTGGAAGCGGTGAGGAACTGCCAAGTGGTCACTGGGTCCTGGACCAGGTTGAGTTACTATAGGACGGAATGGTTCTATGTCATGTGTCCTCCGAGGTTTGCCCGGCGATGGTTATTCAGACGTGAGTGTAGCTGAGTTATTAAGTAATTATTAAGGCAAATGCGGTCAAAGTGAAACTTATGTTTTTTCTCTTCTTCACAGCGACGATTCAGCGACCTGAGGGCGAGCGCTTTAAGGAGATGGTGCGGGTACTCTGGGGAGTCTCGAGCGAAGATAGGGATATCGAGACGCTCTTGACAGATAGGAATCTTCGGACTTACGGATTGATTGAACGAGGGCAGAGCATACTGTTTGACGGGGCACTAAGGATTGTCTCTAAAAAACGAGTCAAACACAAGAAACTCAAAGTTATCATAGCCGAGGAGGCTGATTCTGAAAGAACTCATACTGACGACGAGCCGTTGTTGGATCCTACAGACGTGGTTCAGGATGTTGAAGGGCAAAGAAAAGGCAAGGCAGCCGTCGTCACGTCAACTAAGAAGGGGAGATGGAAATCGGTTGTCATGGCCCGATCCTCTCCCGGAGTTAGAATTTCTGAGATGTCTCCTCCGCGAACTGAAAGTCTTTACGAGGGGCTTACCGATCTTCCAATCCCGGATGATGTGTCTTTTCAACATGATGCCGGGTTGGAGGAGTTCCATCGTACTCTGGAATTGAGCGAGCCTTTTATTACTAGCTCAGTCGACACTTCTGGTTGGTCGGGGGGAATATATATTCATACACATCTCACGACACTACATAGCCCCGAGTCCTAGGTCATCGGTTTCGTGAAACCACTAACTTTATTCTCATTTCGCTTTGCAGATATTATGACTGGGCGCGGTTCGATGCTAGGGAGCCTACAACATGCTCGCAAATCTTCCTCATACTACGAGTCACAACGGAGAGGAGGAGATAGGGGTTACGATCGCAGGTATTCCGGGAATTCTAGCCAAGAACGGAGAGATAGGGATTACAGGCATCGGTCTCGATCACGCACTCCTCCTCAAAGAGTTCCTATACAACCTCCTGTCCATGTTTCTCATCCTTCTGATTCCTCACGCTACCAGTCGGCCTCTCAATCTTCAAGGCATGAATCTCGCCATCCCAGATCTGAGGCAATGCCTCCAATAGTTGCGGAGCAACCTCCCACTGAAATTTGGGGGGAAGGAGCAATCAGGCTCGCTCAGCTGAAGAAGGACTTTCCAAACATTTGCTTTGATAACTACATTTTTCCTGTTCACTTGAAAAGAATCCCGCCGGAGGCCGAGCAGACGGGGCACGATTATGTGCACGACTTTTATGCCCAATACAGGGCATGGTACAAGGCAGCCGAGAAAGCGTCGTCACTGGCCTTTGAGTGTGGGGCCACCATCGAGAAATTGCAGGCTGAGTTAGCTCAGAAGAACCGTATTATTGATGTGCTAAACACTGATGCTGAATCTTCTCAGAAATATGAAATGGAGGCTATCAAAAAGGCCGACGAAGCCCAAGCAACGATGGATAGGATGAAACGTGAGCACTATGCCACGGTAGAGGACATGGACCATCGTAACACCCTGGTCACTGCTGAGAGGGACGCAGCCCTGAAGGAGTTAAACGAGCTTAAGTCCAAATTCGTCGAAATCGCCAAGGATAGGGATGATGCGAATAACGCATCCCAGGAGGCGTGTGAACAAGCCGTGATTCTCCGGACTGAACGGGATGCGGCAGTAGCTAAGGTCCAGGCAGTTGAGACTGAGGTTGAGGAGAAAGTTCATCAAGCAGAGGCCAGGCTGGAGGCCGATATTGAAGATTTGCTCATCACTTACAATGCCAACGTGTTGAGACACCGAAATTTGGCCTGGCTCCAAGATTACCCGATACACCTCCGCAGCGCTTGGGATCGATTGGTCGAGGAAGAGGAGGATGCACGTCCGGGTGAATCGTTTGATCGATTCGAACTTGAAAACCGGCTGCTGACAGACGATAAGAAGAAGGTCCTTCATGACGCTATTATCGCTTATGAGAAGGAGATGATTGGCGGCCGATCTCTGGAGGTTGGAGAGGGATCAAGTGTTGAGCATCACGCCAGTGTTACTGAAATCACCGCTCCACCTCCGTTAGAGCCTGTATCTGTGGTTGGTTCACAATCTGTTCCTGCTTATGACCCAAAACAGCCGCGTTTATCTCCCATTCGAGAGCATACTTCTAAGGCCGCTCAGTCGTCCGCAAGTCAAACTGGGGAAGGTATTCCGAACTTATCTCAAGTGTTTTCCAAATAGAGAGTTTGTTCTGAAGCAGTTACTGATAACCTCTTCTTATCTTTGTTTGGTGACTGGAGTTGCTCCGATTGCCGCGACCCAAGAATCAAGCAAAGGGGACAAGGCCATCACCAACGAGACTACTGTTGTAACTGCAGTATCAACAGAGGCGGTGCAGGGGAGCGGATTATCTCTTAAGGAACAAATGGCGAGCGAGGTGCTCGGTGAGCAGGGTGGTTTCTCCACAAACCTGCCATTCATCATTAGTGTCCTTCCGCCAACTTTTATCTCTTCAATGCAGACTGCGGATGCCCCCAGCCAAGCCCAGACGATTCACGATGAAGAGATCCTGGCCGAGATTCATGCAGAATTAGAAGCTGCGGGGCAAAGTGGTAGCGTTGGTGGTAGCACGGCGGCGCAGAGCCCAGCACCTGCGAGGATAGTATCGTCAGGTAGCACTATCCCATCTTCCGTTGTGGGTCCGGTTCCTCCTACTCCTCCGGTAGGGAGCCTTCATTTAGATTCAAGTTCTGAGGAGGACGTAGATATTATGCCCCCGGCCGAAGAGCAACCATCGGAGAGGAGGTCGTCCAAACGAAGGATTTCTGTTCCTAGCGATTCTGCTTACGAACCTCTGATAAGGAAGCCAAGAAAGAAGGAATAGATCGGCCTCCCAAGCAGATTTTTTGGTAGATAGGAACTTCTTTCGTTTTTTTGTTAGTAGGCCGTGTATAGATGTAGGTTCGGCCCCTGCTAGTAGGAAATTTTTTGGAAGAACTTATTTGCATGTAAGTCCTTGTCTTCAGTTAGTTGAAATAAAATTTAGTTTCTTTGTTTCAACTCTCATTTCTTTTGTGCTTAAGTGTTTGTAGTGTCTTGTTTTCAGTCCGGTGCACTTGTGGTGTATTTACCGTCAAGTAGAGTTTGTTTTTTATTTGCCAAGTCTGAGAATCTTGGTCGCAAGTTGTGATCGATGAATAATCGAACTTCGGACATTGTATCACTTTGGTTAGCGATTAACACTTAGCTTTTTTGCCCCCTAGTCTCAGGGAATAACATTTGTGTTTTGGTGGTTGAGTGCGTTTATTGCAAACTTTAAGCACATGTCCACATTCTGGGGACTTAAGATAATTTGAGATCGATAATCCGGTTCGCACTCCGGGAATTCGAGAGTTATCGATGTTTATAATACGGTTCGCGCTCCGGGAACTTGGAATTGATGTTCACATTCTAACTCACACTCTGCGAACTCGGAGTTAGTATTAACATTTTAGTTCGCACTACAGGAACTTTAACTTCGTATTGTGCTCCAATTCACACTCCGGGAACTTGGAAAGAACATGTATGTTTGGGTTCGCACTTAGGGAACCTGAAATTGATGTTTATACTCCATTCACATTCTGTGAAGTTGGAGTTCGCACAGATGCTTCGGTTCGTGCTCCGGGAACCTGTAATCCACATTTATGCTCCGATTCACGCTCTGGGAAGTCGGAGTTAGCCGCTGGATGGTCAGTCACATCTATTTGGGCTTTCAGGAATTCGTTCATACTCTGAGAACGATGGATTCGATGTTTATACTCCAATTGGCACTCTGAGAATTTGGAGTCCATTCGCACTCTGGGAATGATTTATTTAATGTGTATACTCCAATTCGCACTCTGGGAATTTGGAGTCCGTTCGCACACTGGGAACGAGTTATCGAATGTTTATACTCCAATTCACACTCTGGGAAGTTGGAGTCCGTTCGCACTCTGGGAATGAATTGTCGAATGTTTATACTCCAATTCACACTCTGGGAAGTTGGAGTCCGTTCGCGCTCCGGGAACGAGTTGTTGAATGTTTATACTCCAATTCACACTCTGGGAAGTTGGAGTCCGTTCACGCTGTGGGAACGAATTGTTGAATGTTTATACTCCAATTCACACTCTGGGAAGTTGGAGTCCGTTCATGCTCTGGGAACGAATTATTGAATGTTTATACTCCAATTCACACTCTGGGAAGTTGGAGTCCGTTCACGCTGTGGGAACGAATTGTTGAATGTTTATACTCCAATTCACACTCTGGGAAGTTGGAGTCCGTTCGCGCTCCGGGAACGAGTTGTTGAATGTTTATACTCCAATTCACACTCTGGGAAGTTGGAGTCCGTTCACGCTCTGGGAACGAATTGTTGAATGTTTATACTCCAATTCACACTCTGGGAAGTTAGAGTCCGTTCACGCTGTGGGAACGAATTGTTGAATGTTTATACTCCAATTCACACTCTGGGAAGTTGGAGTCCGTTCACGCTGTGTGAACGAATTGTTGAATGTTTATACTCCAATTCACACTCTGGGAAGTTGGAGTGTAACGACCCGTATTTTTACGGATCGAAACATTGTTAAACTATGTGCTTTAAGTCGTATTGTTGATAAGTCGTTCAGAGTTTAAGTCATTTGGAGCTTGAGTCGTGTAGGAGCATAGATGACTTAAGGTGTTGCCGAGTTAAGGGTTTGGCCGAGTTAAGGTAGGTAGCGACTTATAGGGTTAACGACTTAGTACTTGAGTCGCGTGATAGTTAACTCGTATGGAAGTTAGCTTAGGTCGTGTGAGCGAGTTATGGGTTTCTGACCGACCTAAGTATCGACCGAGTTAAGATAGTATGCGACCTAAGGATGATAGCGGGTTAGTGGTGAGCGACTTAGTGCTAGGGCTTAAGTCATAAGCGACATAAGGAGGTCTAACGGCTTAAGTACTAACCGGTTTAAGAGTAGACCGACCTATAGGAGCTAACGATTTATAGGACCTAAGGCTTAAGTCGTACACGACTTATGGTAATGGTGTGTATTTAAGTCGTGGACGGGTTATGGTATAGGTCGTAGGTTGTTGAGATGCTGTGATGGCGTTAGGTCGGTCATGTGATTAAGGCTTGGGTAGTTGGGTCGGCCTCACCGATGAGTCGTAGGTCGTAACTCGCGCGCGTGTTAGGTCATTGAGTCGTGTGGGGTTGCTAAGTCGTAAGTCGCGCATGTGTGTTAAGGACTTAGGTCGTTAGGTCGAGGCACTGCCTGTGTTGAGTCGTGCCTATGTTGGGTCGAGTCTGGGTTGAGTCGCGTGAGCGACTTAGCGTTAGGTCGTTAGGCGTTGGGTTGTTGAGTCGTTAGGGGCTTGAGTCATGGGTCGTAGGCTTTGATGAGTCGTGGACGACTCATGGAGGCGAACGACTCATGGGGGAGGCGACTTAAGGGGCGCGACTCATGGAGATTTCAGCCTATAAATAGAAGGGGTTCGCCTCACTTTTTGGCACCGGATTTCGAAGCGACGAAGTGCTGCCATTTTGAGAGCTCGACTACAACACTTCTTCACTTCTTTTCTCCACTCTAATCTAGTGCTAACATCCATCGAAGATCGAAGATCAAGATCAAAGATTCAAGAGCCGAAGTTGAAGATCTTCATCCAACAAAGGGAGATTTCATCGATTGAAGTGAGATTTTGCCGGATCAAGCTTAATTCTTCGCTGCCCAGATCTGAAGTTAGTAGCTTTTGGAGTGTTTAGGTGATTCGGTGAGTGGTAGTTATCTCTCACACGGACCCAAGGGAGTATATTGGATTGGTGGCTTGTTTATGTGTTAAAAATAGTGATATCTTGCATTTTCCCTAAGTATGCATGTAGATCTATCATCTATGAAGTTTTGACACCTATTTTACTACATGTTAACTTATGCAAGTTTATTCATCAAGTTGTAGAGACATTTGCATATTATTCATGCTTATTAGATTTGGACATTTTAATTACCAAATTGCCATTTCCTTGTATAATTGCTTATTAAACCTTGTTTGAATGTTTGATTGCTTGGATTAATGATTGTCTTGATTGATTGTTTAGAGTTAGTTGATTTATGGTTGGATCTAGACACGTATGGTCGAAAAGGATTCAAAAGCTAAGGGAGAGGCTAAGGGGTGAGAAAAGCTGCTCGTGGCATATGTAGCGGATGATGAAGATCATATGGACGGATATGATGACGATGTTGTGATGGAGCTTTGCTATGTGAAGATGAGGCGAAGCATAATGTGATGTAGCCTTGGCATAATCCAGACGGGATCATTCCAAGCATGTTGATAACTCGAGGGATGGTTCGAGTTGGTTGATAATGGATTGCTCGAGAAGTAGCTTGGGCTAGTATGAGAATAGTTGTCAAGGAGGATGGCTAGGAGGCTTGGATTTCATTGTTGTTGAAGGTTCTAGTAAATTCAGAGCAAGAGTACATGGGATGCCCAAACAACTACAGGTCGGTGGTCGGGACACCCAAAAGACTACAGGTAGGTGGTCGAGTACTCTGGGCAGAGTAGGTAAGTCCTAGGCACGGGTCACGATGACGTGCGGAGTTTATCTAGAACCGAGGTTACCATTAGCCCTTGACAGGCGGTCATTCAACTAACGGTGAATTCAAAGCAATGATAACAGTGATAGCCAGAGTCATGGATTTTTGGTTGTATCATCATTCGGCCTCAAGAGCGGTGTTTTCTGGGTGCTTATCTGATCTTGGTTTAGGCCTTGGGGGTTTGTATTTGGAAAACATTGACCTTGACTTGAGTGATAATTACTTTATGTCTTCTTTGCTATGCTTGTTTGTGCTTAGTTGGTCTGGGGGCTATCACTGTAGAATGAGCTGGATTGGGATGGTTGAGTTGCTATTCCTTTTATCCTTTATGCTCTTTTGGTATGTTTGATAGTTAATTTACTGCTCACTAAGACTGTTGTCTGACTCAAGGTTTTATGTTCAACTCTTATTACCTTGGGTTGTTCATCCATGTTGGGATGGGCAGACTAGGTAGCAGGTGACAGGTGCTGTTCTTGGCTACCAACGCTGTTGATGACGAAGATGAGCTGGAGGCTTTTGCATATTGTTTTCCTACTATATGTACTGGATGTTCCGCTGTTTGTTTGATACTTTGAGTGTTATGTAGTGAGGCTTGATGTATTGAAAATTCAGATGATTGTATAAAACTATTATGAGTTTATATGATGAGACTTCTGTTCTGTAGAGCTTCACTATGTATATCTTCTATTGTATTTTATCCATGCGCTGTGAGTAATACGATAGTGCCTGCTGTTTTATCTTACCTTGACTATCATCCATGGCTGCCTGGCACACTTTTCAGCGCACCATTCTTTTGTTTCGTGCGGGAGTCATGGGCGGTCGTCACATTTGGTATCAGAGCTTTGGTTAATCGATTTTAGCCAACGCTCGCTGACGTAACTACGTATGAGAGACGTAATTGTAATTTTGATGGATGATTACTATATATAATATAGTAGTTTAGAAGGATTTTAACTCCTTATGTAGTTGTTTCTCAAGGTGTTCTAAATCATTCCTTTTTGTAGATATTAAGGATGAGTCGAAGTGAGAGACAAGCTGCTAGGGAAAGCCATGCTGCTGGGGGAGCTACTGACTATGCTGCAATGTTCGAAGCTATGATGACTTCGATCATGAGAAGGATACCAACTTCAGGAACATCAGTAGATGTTGGAGTTCAAGTTCAAGCTCCAAAACCAGTGGATTTTGCTAAGTTGTGCAAGGACTATACTGCTCTTGGAGGAAAGGTTTTCTTAGGGACAGAATCAACCATTGAAGTTCAGAGGTGGATTGATGCTTTTAAAAGGATCTTTGGTGATTTGGGAATTGAGGATGCAACTAAGAGGAAGCTTGCATCGAGACAGCTTCAGGGAAGAGCTGCTGATTGGTGGGGTTCTATCACAATTGATACTCCAGAGGAAGAGATTACTTGGGAGCAATTCCAAGTTAGATTTGAAGCTAAGTTCATTTCTACGGCTCAGAAATCTGTTCTGTTTAAGAAGTTTGTGGTGCTCAAGCAAGGTGGGAGACCAATTCTTGAGTATGTTTCTGAGTTTGAAGCTTTGTCCAAGTATGCTCGGTCGTATATTGATTCTCCCTATCAGAAGAATGAGAAGTTTGTGACAGGCTTGGACACTTATCTTGGGAGGCAGTTAGTGGATCATCTGGACGATCCATTTGAGAAGCTTGTGGAGAAAGCTCTCAGGCACGAGAGTTTGTTTCCTAAGGAAGGGTTTGTTGTTGCTGTGACCAAGGAAGAGTCCAAACCACAGCAGGGTGGAAACAAGAAGAGGGAGCAGCAACAGCAGAAGGGTAAGAATGGCCAGAAGAAGCCAAAGGGCGAAGTGACCTGCAACAACTGCCAGCAGAAGGGCCATCTCTCCAAAGATTGTAGGAATCCCAAGGTGCCGGGAAAGTGTTACAACTGTGATAAGCTGGGACATATCAAGAAGGACTGTCCAGAACCGAGGAAAGATAAGCAGATTGTGCAAGCTTATGCTTTGGGGGCTGTTCCATCATCTTCGAAAGCTCCTACAGCGGAAGAGAAGGGGAAGAGTGTGGTGGTTCAAGGTACTCTTTCCATTTGTGGTGTTCCAGCTAGAGTGTTGTTTGATACTGGAGCGTCGCATTCATTTGTTTGTGATGATCTGGTAGACAGGTTGGGTTTGGAACCGGATATTGTTGATAGACCATTGGTTGTGACTAATCCAGTTGGGGGTTCGTCTTGTTTGTGTATGTTATGTCATGGTCTAGTTGTGTCGAGTCATGATTGCTCTTTTGTTTGTGATTGTTTTGTTCTGAACTTTGCGGGGTTCGGAATTATTTTGGGTATGGACTGGCTTAGGAAGTATGCGGCAAAGGTTGATTATGAGAAACTGGAGGTGACAGTCGGGAATATGGAGGGGCGAAAGGTTGTGATACGATGTAAGCATGAAGAAGACGTCTTCGTGAGCTTCATGTATTCGCTGGTTGTTCCACGGGATGGACTGTCATCGATGCCGGTTGTGAATGGATTTGAGGACGTCTTTGATGAAGTCAAAGGGATACCGCCGCATAGGGAGATCGAGTTTCGAATCGATCTAGTTGAGGGAGCCAGACCTGTTGTGATGCCTCTTAGGAGGATGGCGCCTAGGAAACAGCAAGAGTTGAAGGTGCAAGTTGATGACCTTTTACGGAAAGGATTCATTCGGCGTAGTGTGTCCGAATGGGGTGCACCAGTTGTGTTCGCAACCAAAGCGGATGGATCGTTGAGGTTGTGTGGATTATCGTAAGCTGAATAAAGTGACTAAGAAGAACAAGTATCCATTGCCGAGAATAGATGACTTGTTTGATCAGCTTCACGAAGCTAAGGTGTTTTCTGAGATGGATTTGGCAACGGTATTTCACCAGTTGAGAGTGGCTAAGGATAGTGTGCCGAAGATTGCTTTTAAGACACCATCCGGTTTTTATGAGTGGCTGGTAATGTCGTTTGGATTGACCAATGCACCAGCATATTTTGTGGATCTTATGAATAGAGTGTTCAGAGATCAGTTGAACAAGTTCGTACTTGTGTTCGTGGATGATATTCTGATTTATTCCAGAACTGAGGAAGAGCACAAGACGCACTTGCATATTGTTTTGGGAATCTTACGGAAACATCAGCTAAAGGCTAAGTTTTCGAAGTGTCACTTCTAGAAGAGTGAAGTGAGGTTCTTAGGCCATGTTATTTCTGGAAATGGAATAGCGGTTGATCCCGCTAAGGTGGCAGCAATCCAGGATTGGGTTAGACCTAAGAATGCATCTGATGTGAGAAGTTTTCTTGGATTAGCAGGATATTATCGTCGGTTTATCAAAGACTTTTCCAAGATAGCTGCACCGTTAACAAGATTGACGAAAAAGAACCAAGTGTTCAGATGGGATGATAAGTGTGAGCAAGCTTTCGGAATCCTGAAAGAGCGAATAACGAGTGCTCCTGTTTTGACTATTCCAAGTGGGAATGATGAGTTGGTGGTTTACACCGATGCATGTGGTACTGGACTTGGAGCAGTGCTAATGCAAAAGGATAAAGTTGTTGCGTATGCAAGTCGACAACTGAAGCCGCATGAAAGGAATTACCCGACTCATGATTTGGAGTTAGCGGCGATTGTTTTTGCTCTGAAGATGTGGAGACATTATCTGTTGGGAGTTCGATTCGAGTTGTTTACAGATCATAAGTCGTTGAAGTATCTTTTCTCCCAAAAGGATTTGAATCTTCGACAGCAACGGTGGCTAGAGTTCTTAGCATCATATGATTTTGGTATAGCCTATACTCCGGGAAAAGGTAACGCAGTGGCGGATGCGTTAAGTCGAAGACATGCAAGTTTGGGAGCCATGTTTTCGGAATGGAAGAGTCTTGAGTATTTGGCTGGATTTGACTTCAGGCCTAGATGTGAATTGGAACCTGAGATGTTGGCAAACTTATCAACAAGACCTACACTTGTGGAAAGAATTGGCGAGAGCCAAAAGCAAGACGATAAGATTGTCAAGATTATCCGTGATTTGGAATCTGGATTGAATGCAGAAAAGGATAAATGACTTGAAGTCGATCGAGAGGGTTGGCTTCGGAAGCGAGGACGACTAGTTGTTCCCGATATAGATTGATTGAGAGATGAAGTTCTAAGGGAAAGTCATCACTCGAAGTTGACGACTCATCCAGGTGGAAATAAGATGTATCGGGATATGAAAAGGACCTACTACTGGGAAGGTATGAAGAAGGATGTTGGAAATTTTATTTCCAAATGTATGAACTGCCAGTTGGTAAAAGCCGAGCAGAAGAAGCCCGGTGGATTGCTTCAGCCATTAGAGGTTCCTACATGGAAGTGGGAGCAGACATCGATGGATTTTATTGATGGTCTACCTAGAACCAGGGCGGGAAATGAAGGGATTTGGGTCATTGTAGATCGTTTGACTAAGAGTGCAAGATTCATTCCTGTTCGATCAACTAGGACTGCATCGAAGTTCGCTGAGTTGTATGTTAAGTGGATAGTTCGATTCCATGGTATTCCGAAGAGTATAGTGAGCGATCGAGACCCATTGTTCACTAGTGGATTTTGGAAGAGCTTCCAGGAAGTTTTGGGGACCGAGTTGTGTTTGAGTACAGCTTATCATCCCCAAACAGATGGTCAGACCGAGAGAGTCAACCGAGTTTTGGAAGATCTTCTCAGAGCATGTGTTTTGAACTTCGGGGGATCATGGGAAGATCATCTTCATTTGGTGGAATTTGCATATAATAACAGTTACCAGTCAAGCATTAGTATGGCACCGTATGAAGCATTGTATGGAAGACCGTGTAACTCTCCGACATGTTGGTTGGAAACTGGAGAAAAGCTGATGCTTGGGCCAAAGATGATTCAACAGACTACGGATTGTGTAGAGATCATTCGGCAACGAATGAAGGCAGCCCAAGATCGTCAGAAAAGTTATGCCGATAATCGTCGTAAGGATTTGGAATTCGACGTGGGTGATATGGTTTTTGTGAAGACTTCTCCTCTGAAGAATGTTATTAGATTCGGGAAGAAAGGAAAATTGACTCCGAGATTTGTTGGACCATTCCCGATCATCGAGCAAATTGGAAAGCTCGCTTATAGATTGGAGTTACCGGAAAAGATGGCGGGTGTGCACAATGTTTTTCATGTATCTTATCTACGGAAGTATGTGCATGACTCGAATACGGTGGTTTCTGCTGATAGCTGTGAAGATTTAGAAGTTGATCTAGTTGTTACGAGACCTCGTAAGCCACTTCGTGTTGTTGGAACCGACACGATACAGCTTAGGAGGAAGACGATTACGTTGCTCAAGGTACAATGGAGTGATGATGTTAGCGACTGTACGTGGGAGGAGGAAGAGAGGATGAAGGCAGCTCATCCTGAACTCTTCGAGGTATGGCCCTAAGGTGTCGTGACATCTCACGAATTTGTAACTTGTTCTAGTCTTAGAATTCTGCATGTTAGGCTAGTAATTGGATGCATGGTTTGTTGATTGCTATGGATGGTAGGCATGCGGAATAACTTTGGTTGCTCTTGTTTTTTTGGAATTTCGGGGGAGAAATTCCTAAGGGGGAGAGAATGTAACGACCCGTATTTTTACGGATTGAAACATTGTTAAACTATGTGCTTCAAGTCGTATTGTTGATAAGTCGTTCAGAGTTTAAGTCATTTGGAGCTTGAGTCGTGTAGGAGCATAGATGACTTAAGGTGTTGCCGAGTTAAGGGTTTGGCCGAGTTAAGGTAGGTAGCGACTTATAGGGTTAACGACTTAGTGCTTGAGTCGCGTGATAGTTAACTCGTATGGAAGTTAGGTTAGGTCGTGTGAGCGAGTTATGGGTTTCTAACCGACCTAAGTATCGACCGAGTTAAGATAGTATGCGACCTAAGGAGGCTAGCGGGTTAGTGGTGAGCGACTTAGTGCTAGGGCTTAAGTCGTAAGCGACATAAGGAGGTCTAACGGCTTAAGTACTGACCGGTTTAAGAGTAGACCGACCTATAGGAGCTAACGATTTATAGGACCTAAGGCTTAAGTCGTACACGACTTATGGTGATGCTGTGTAGTTAAGTCGTGGACGGGTTATGGTATAGGTCGTAGGTCGTTGAGATGCTGTGATGGCGTTAGGTCGGTCATGTGATTAAGGCTTGGGTAGTTGGGTCGGCCTCACCGATGAGTCGTAGGTCGTAACTCGCGCGTGTGTTAGGTCATTGAGTCATGTGGGGTTGCTAAGTCGTAAGTCGCGCATGTGTGTTAAGGACTTAGGTCGTTAGGTCGAGGCACTGCCTGTGTTGAGTCGTGCCTATGTTGGGTCGTGTCTGGGTTGAGTTGCGTGAGCGACTTAGCGTTAGGTTGTTAGGCGTTGGGTCGTTGAGTCGTTGAGTCGTTAGGGGCTTGAGTCGTGGGTCGTAGGCTTTGATGAGTCGTGGACGACTCATGGAGGCGAACGACTCATGGGGGCGGCGACTTAAGGGGCGCGACTCATGGAGATTTCAGCCTATAAATAGAAGGGGTTCGCCTCACTTTTTGGCACCAGATTTCGAAGCAACGAAGTGCTGCCATTTTGAGAGCTCGACTACAACACTTCTTCACTTCTTTTCTCCACTCTAATCAAGTGCTAACATCCATCCAAGATCGAAGATCAAGATCAAAGATTCAAGAGCCGAAGTTGAAGATCTTCATCCAACAAAGGGAGATTTCATCGATTGAAGTGAGATTTTGCTGGATCAAGCTTAGTTCTTCGCTATCCAGATCTGAAGTTAGTAGCTTTTGGAGTGTTTAGGTGATTCGGTGAGTGGTAGTTATCTCTCACACGGACCCAAGGGAGTATATTGGATTGGTCGCTTGTTTATGTGTTAAAAATAGTGATATCTTGCATTTTCCCTAAGTATGCATGTAGGTCTATCATCTATGAAGTTTTGACACCTATTTTACTACATGTTAACTTATGCAAGTTTATTCATCAAGTGGTAGAGACATTTGCCTATTATTCATGCTTATTAGATTTGGACATTTTAATTACCAAATTGCCATTTCCTTGTATAATTGCTTATTATACCTTGTTTGAATGTTTGATTGCTTGGAATAATGATTGTCTTGATTGATTGTTTAGAGTTAGTTGATTTATGGTTGGATCTAGACAAGTATGGTCGAAAAGGATTCAAAAGCTAAGGGAGAGGCTAAGGGGTGAGAAAAGCCGCTCGTGGCATATGTAGCGGATGATGAAGCTCATATGGAAGGATATGATGACGATGTTGTGATGGAGCTTTGCTATGTTAAGATGAGGCGAAGCATGATGTGATGTAGCCTTGGCATAATCCAGACGGGATCATTCCAAGCATGTTGATAACTCGAGGGATGGTTCGAGTTGGTTGATAATGGATTGCTCGAGAAGTAGCTTGGGCTAGTATGAGAATAGTCGTCAAGGAGGATGGCTAGGAGGCTTGGATTTCATTGTTGTTGAAGGTTCTAGTAAATTCAAAGCAAGAGTACATGGGATGCCCAAACGACTACAGGTAGGTGGTCGGGACACCCAAAAGACTACAGGTTGGTCGTCGAGTACTCTGAGCAGAGTAGGTAAGTCCTAGGCACGGGTCACGATGACGTGCAGAGTTTATCTAGAACCGGGGTTACCATTAGCCCTTGACAGGCGGTCATTCAACTAACGGTGAATTCAAAGCGATGATAACAGTGATAGCCAGAGTCATGGATGTTTGGTTGTATCATCATTCGGCCTCAAGAGCGGTGTTTTCTGGGTGCTTATCTGATCTTGGTTTAGGCCTTAGGGGTTTGTATTTGGAAAACATCGACCTTGACTCAAGTGATAATTACTTTATGTCTACTTTGCTATGCTTTTTTATGCTTAGTTGGTCTGGGGGCTATCACTGTAGAATGAGGTGGAGTGGGATGGTTGAGTTCCTATTCCTTTTATCCTTTATGCTCTTTGTGTATGTTTGATTGTTAATTTACTGCTCACTAAGGCTGTTGTCTGACTCAAGGTTTTATGTTCAACTCTTATTACCTTGGGCTGTTCATCCATGTTGGGATGGGCAGACTAGGTAGCAGGTGACAGGTGTTGTTCTTGGCTACCAACGCTGTTGATGACGAAGACGAGCTGGAGGCTTTTGCATATTGTTTTCCTACTATATGTACTGGATGTTCCGCTGTTTGTTTGATACTCTGAGTGTTATGTAGTGAGGCTTGATGTATTGAAAATTCAGATGATTGTATAAAACTATTATGAGTTTATATGAAGAGACTTCTGTTCTATAGAGCTTCACTATGTATATTTTCTATTGTATTTTATCCATGCGCTGTGAGTAATACGATAGAGCCTGCTGTTTTATCTTACCTTGACTATCGTCCATGGCTGCCTGGCACACTTTTCAGCGCACCATTCCCTTGTTTCGTGCGGGAGTCATGGGCGGTTGTCACATGGAGTCTGTTCACGGTCTTGGAACGAATTATTGAATGGACTATCGTGTGTTGGTCCAATTCAGCCTTTGACGTGATGGCTTGCCCCCGAGCTAGGTTTTCACTTAGTGAGTGGCCGGTCGTATCACAGTCACTCGCCATTTGAATAAATTCCATTGTTTGATGGAGCTTATCTCTTCGTGTGTCGTGATTGTTGAATGTTGCATTCGGTGAATCACAGCTCTAGCCTGAAGAGATAGTATTTTATCGCTGAAATAAGAAAATATGGCAAAGTTAGTGCCTTATTACAAATTCAAATTTCAGAATGTAAAAGAAACTGCAAAGTATTCATAGATTGAAGGAGCCTGTCATGTGTGACAGTGACGAGGTTCTTCGTCGTTCCAGGCTCCTGAGTAAGTAATCCCGCCACTGATGGCGTTTATCACCAATCTTCCACGGGGACAAGTCGAGTCCTCCTGTCTCGGCCGATTGGGTCCATTGTTTGGATTTGATGGGCCCGTTTCTCTGGGCTGCGGTGTCCGCACAAACTGTTCCAGCTTCTTTTCTCTGACCAGTTTTTCGACAAGATCCTGTAAGTGACGACACTCGTTCGTATTGTGCCCGTAGCTTTCATGGAACCTGCAAAACTTTCCCGTCTGGATTTGTCTTTCTGACGACGGTCTTGGTGCAGGTTTTTGATATTGAATTGTATCGCAAGTTTGTAAGTACAAGTCCTCTAGTGATGTATTTAGAGGAGTGTAACTGTCAAACATTGGATTCTTGCGCTGCGAGCCACGAGTTTGATCTTGTTTCTTAATTTGATTTACACTTTCTCTTCGCCGAGCTTGTTTATTTTTAATGTTCAACTGAACTTTTCCGGAGCTCTCACCGGACTGTTTTATTGCAACATTGCTTTGGGTCCCTTCCGCATTTAGCCCTGCGTCAGTTTGCTTCCTAGACTGTTTCGCGTCTTCCCGTCTTCCCGTCTTTGGAATTGAGCTGCTTTGGTATGGAAACGGTCCATTGACGCAAGTTGTTTCCTAGCTAGCCAATTGCCAAATTCAGAATCGGGGTCGATCCCCTTTGTCAATGCCATAAGGATGGAATTATCGTTTGGATTACTAATCTCCGCGCATGCAGTATGGAATCTCTCTAAGTAGTGTCTGAGTGTCTCTCCAGGAGCTTGCGTGACACTAGATAGAGTGTTGACATCTTTCGGCCTTGCGACGTGCATGCGGAATTGCTCGACAAATTTTATGGCTAACTGATCGAAGGAAGAGATGGATCGACGTGGCAACCGGGTGAACCACATGGTAGCGATGCCCCCCAAGGATATGGGGAAAGTACGACACTTCACTGCATCGTCAGCCCTGACAGCAGTCATCGACCATTCATATTTTAGAATATGTTGGTTGGGGTCGGAGTTTCCCTCGTACACGGGTAGAGCGGGCATTCGGAATCGCCGTGGGGGTTCAGCAGTAAGAATATCGTCCGTAAAGGGAGTGTGACTTCGGGAAACTTCCCAGTCGTCGTTTGTGAATCCCTGACTCTCACGGATCATCTGACGTATCATAGTTGAAAGATCCAGCATTTGCGCCGGAGTATGATCATGTTCCATACTTTGGGTTTGAACCGGATATTGTCGACGGTCCAAGTTTTGCCCTCTTGGCTCATAGTCCTCTGGGACGTACGGTTCAGGAGTATGCCCGCTATGACGACGGTCCAGGTCCGACTGATCTTGGGCGTCGACCCCTGGTTCAGCCGCAACGTTAGTGGTGCGGTATTCTGTGGCGTGGTGAGGAATGGCACCTCCTCGGGAGGAGGGTCCGGTTTGGAAACTGGCTGACGGACCAACTCTAAGTTGTCCAACGGTCAATGTCGGTTGATTTCCAACGGGTGGCATACGACTCCTATCTAGCCGGGGTCGTGGAGGCCGGTTATGATAATCAGAGGATGAAGAACTTTCGCTGGATGAGCGAGAGGCATGGTCTCTCATCGATCTCTTTCGTTTTTGGCGACCAGCTTATTGATTAGCCCAGCGTTAGCGCGTAGCTATTCTTCTAATTGTCGCCGACTCTGGGTCAGCTCTTGGAGTAGCAACTGCAACTCTTGTCGGGTAACCGAACCCGGCGGTTCCGAGTGCCCAGCGACAACTTGATTAGATGAAGGTAGAGGTGCAGGATTCTGTCTATCCTGTTCTTCTTGATTGACAGCGTTTGAGGTGGTTCTTGTGCTAACCATCTTGATAGTTGAATTCCTTTCCTAGACTTTATGCAAATCTGAATAGAAGGGAAGGAAGTTGGATTCAATAATCTGGATCTCTCTCTTAGATTTACTTAATCCGGTATCGATGACAGATCCAACGAGCAGGAGAAAATCTAGGTTTTCTCAGTGAAAGCACCAAAGTGTTTGTGTCAAAATTGGGCACAACACTCTTCGGGAGTCGTTGAAGAGATAATAACGAGGAATGTAAATTCAAAACAGATATTATCTAACAAAAACTCCAATCAGCAGTAAAATAAATGCGTAGACAAGCGATTTATAGTGGTTCGGCATGTTGCCTATGTCCATTGTGAAGTGTTTTGATGTTTTATTGATACTCTTTCAATAATTACAAGTTGTTGCAGCAATCAACAGCAAGTTACAAATGGAAATTCGAAATCAATAGTAAAATTATGATGTAGGATGATGGAGATCTTGATCCGGCAGAGTCTGGGCGCTTGAGAGTCCAAATATCCCTTTTTTGTTGGCTCTGGGGCTCTATTTATAGGCGTAGGCTGCTGATATTTCGCTGAAAACTCGGGAGACTACTTTTGGCACGTAAGGGGGCCCACACGCCCGGTCTTAGGAAGTTTGGGCCCACTTTGGCATCGGTTCGAACTCTATTCGAGTCGATCAAGAATTCATCCAATTGAGGTGAAATTTGGCGTGGACACTCTTCGACATGAATGCAAGCTTCTGTGAAAATTTCGTGTCATTTGGATCAGTAGATTGGGAGATATGATGGATTCGAAATGGGGTTCACTGCGTGGCTGTTTGGTTCGAAACCATGCGTTCGAATCGATGGTTTCGAAGCCATGGTGGCACGTGTCTTTGTGTTGACGTGGAGCGCACACTTTTCCTCGATCCGGATTTCGCTCCGAGTTGAATGCTTCGACTCCATATACTTCGGCGCATTCGAACCGATGAAAGACACGTCACCTTGGCTAGTTGACCCAGTGGATTCGACCGAAGCTTCTTAGATGGATTCGAACATGGCTTCTATGATGATTTCGATCAAGGATTCTGTGATGGGTTCGAACAAGACTTCTGTGATGGGTTTGAACAAGGATTCTGTGATGGGTTCGAACAAGACTTCTGTGATGGGTTCGAACAACCGAAGCTTAGTGGATTCGAATAAGGATCTTTGGATGGATACGAGCCTTGCAAACTCTCCATGGACATGAGCCCACTGGCGCGAACCGGATGGATTCGAAGTTGATGGAGTCGAACCGAGGCATTCCGATGAGTTCGAAGTCCATCGGTTCGAAGGTGATCGATTCGATTGGTGCATGAGGATGGGTTCGAAGACAACCACCATGATGGGTTCGAAACCATTGTGTTCACTTCATGTTGGACCGATCATAACTTGAGCGTATGAACTCGGATTGACTTGAAATTTAAGATGCTGACTTCTACGGTCTTTCTTGTCGTGTCCTATCAATTATAGCTTAATCTGGACTTGGACAAAATTTAGCGATATCCATAGCGAAGCGAAATATGACCAACCTCTGAGTCGAACTATTCTCCGTTTTTCGATCGATCTTTTGGTATCGCGGCTTTGCCAAAAAGTGGGATAACAATAGTTTTCATAGGCTAACTATGAACCTATTGTCCCCTTCCAATATCATACAGTTTTCATGGGCTTACTGGAAACCTACTGGCCCTTGCCACTATCTTTCCTTTATATTTTAGCATCCTATATTATGGTCTTCCATACCTTCTGAATGCAATTTTACTCATTCAGGAGTTTATTCAATTTATATTCACTCTTGGGTTAGCCTAACTGGTTCTCCTACCCTTTTTCCCAAAAATGCAGTTATGGGTCCATTACAAAGTGACTGTATTCACATTAGAAGAAGCAATATAACAACATAGCAATACCACTCCCTTGGGTTTAATTTATCAAAGATAGATTCTTGTTAAACCATTATAGAAACTCCTTTAATATAGCCATGGTTTTTTAAAAATAGAGTTTCGATCATAACCTTTCGATACCATCGAAACAAAGCTTTTGACTTCATAGGATAACTTCCTTCAAAAGCCCTTAAAATCTTTAGGCTCCTGCCTCATAATACTTTAAATTCTACTTTTCGAAAGTATAAAATTAGGTCAAAAGAAAACAATTTTACAACCCCTTCAAAAGTATCTCCCTCGAAGGAAAAGAAAACAAAACAAACATATTTGAAAGTAAAGAAATCGACTCCTTTGAAAATGTAAAACTTTATTTTGCCTATAACTTTTTGTAGGTGTAGAAAAGGTCTCTAACCTATTCCATTATGTTCAAATGAAGATTTCCCTTTCCGTAGTGTGGTCATAATAGAAAAACGGGCATACGATTAGAGAGTTATGTTTATTAGAAGTTTACAAACAAAGTTGGAGAAAACTGCTACGAAAGGTATTCCGTTAGTTTACAACTGTTATCAAAAGATAGCATTCGACTAAGTCGAATGGCTCTTCCAGAATGCTACAGAAGGGTCCAGAAGTGCTGTAGAAAAATCGAAAAAGGAAGGTTACTTAGTCGAAAGTTATCTAAGTCAAAAGGTTACCAAAAGTGCTGCAGAATGATCTAAGTCGAAAGGTCACTTAATCGAAAGGTATCTAAGTCAAAAGTTTCTTCCAAAATGTTGCAGAGATGTCCAGAAGTGCTGTAGGATGATCTAGATCGATAGGTTACTTATAATGGTAACTAAGTCAAAAGGTTCTTTCAAAATATTGCAGAAGGGTCCAAAAATGCTGAAAAATGATCTAAGTCCAAAGGTAACCTAGTCGAAAGGTATCTAAGTCGAAAGGTTGAATTATAGGGTCGTAAATAACTTGAAAATTTTTATTTTGCTAATTAAAGTATATTCTTTTCACAAACTCCTACCCTTTGCCAATTTCCTATCGGTTAATGACATATTCTAACACTTTCTTTGCAGAAAATCTGCTATAGATCAGATTTTATTATTTCCAAGATTATTTTCAAAATAACTGAACCTAAACAAGGAAAAATGAGATGATTTACACTTTATTCACGTTTATTAAGTTGTTTGAGTTTGAGATTTATCCTAGCTTTAATATTCTAGCTTTCTCTCTTGAATCTTCCAAGTTTGCTAGTCTCCTAAGGTGATTTAATGGCTGGCTAAAACTACTCTTTTATGTGTATTTTAATTTATGAAATGGCAGGTGAGAATAAGGGTGGGTTTAAGGGTATATGGGTGTGGCTATTCCCATATTGCCCTCCTCTTATTTTCCTAACTTGTAAATTATAAACCATACTTGTACATTCATTAGTTTTGTCGTGGCTAAGTTAATTGTCAATTAAATCTAACTCCTTAGCCAACCATATTATTCTATTTAATTTATCCAAATAAATGTCCTGGATAATGTTAGACAAAAATTAGAGGTGTTACAATGGGTGTACTCTAAAGACTTATATGTGCTAAAGAGCACATTCAGTCAAGATAATTATTTTTATTATTGAAGTCATGTTTGGTTGCTCAAGCGATTGAACACCTATTTTGTTGCTTAGGTGTTGTAGTCATGTTCGGTTGCTCAAGCGGTGTAACACCTGTTCCTTTGGGTTAAGTGAGGGTTGATACTTAAATTCCAGAAGGCATATGAAATTGGATGTAGAACGGAAAGTTCGAACCAATATAAAATCTCTGGTGTCATTTACATTATTATTTTACTTTTATATTTATATTCTGCATAATTAAAAAGTTTATTTAATATTCCATTTACACGATCCTTAGTCATTTTCACTTAGTATCGGAGAAAGGTCATCATATAACCATAACATAGTAATTTGATATTCAGTTAAAATATGGAAAATAACGCTGGCACATGTTTTATTGAAGGTTAATCCACTGCACGATCATCACTATTTAACGGTTCGAATTACAATTATTGGTCAACTCGCATGAGAATTTATGTGCAGGCAAACAGATATGACACTTGGAATATAACTCAGGATGAATATATTATACCAACCACACCATATGAATAATGGTCAAACACCCAAAATTTAGATTCTACCTAAAATGCAAAAAAACCATGAATATGCTATTTTGTGCTTTAGATAAAAATGAATTTAATAGAGTTAGCACGTATATAACATCTTATAAAATTTGGCGAACTTTTAAAGTTACACACGAAGGTACTAAATAAGTTAAACAAAGCAAGATATCCATGCTTAAAAATCATTTTCAAAATTTTAGAATGAAACATGTTGGGCGGATTCTCACCCAGAAGATCTCGAGACCGAGAAGTCACAGTTTCACCCGGGCTCGCAACCTCCACCTCGTTCGACATACACAAGGCTCAATATAAGCATAGAAGTCCATCTGGCATTCTCAATATACAAGTCCATTCGGCAGAGGATCCATTCGGCATCTCCAATTCATGCTGAACCAAAGGCCATTCGGTCAGCCCCCCATCCGGTCCAACCATAACCGAACCAAAGTCCAAGCAACTACCGAACCAAACCTATTTCCATCAGTACCAGACCAGTCACTACCGGTCCACCCCTATGCCGGACCAAAAGACCTACCGGACCAACCCCACAACCGGTCCAAACAAGCACCGAACCACCGGTCCACACTCACAACCGGTCCACACCTACCACCGGTCCAAGCTCCATGCCGAATGAGACCTCGCCGAACCAGACAGTTGCCAGTCCAGATTACTTCAGCCCCGGCCCACCAGCAGCTATATACATCCAAGACCCCTGCCCTCTACCTCATTCTATAAATAGAGGGGCAGGGGTACAACAATGGCGGACAAGTTTGAGAGCTCAAGCACGGAAGGAATTTTCAAACTACTTTCATATACTCGTACACAAAGCATTGTACTTGTAATCTGAAACAAAGAAGATAATAACATATAAAGTGGACGTAGGCACGTTCTGGCCGAACCACTATAAATCTTTGTGTCTTTTACATTTCAGCCCCTGCTTTTTTCATATTTACATAACTCATCTGAATCATTAAGAATCACATAAAATCAACTAAATCACACGACTTGGAGGTGTTTGCCCATTTTTTGCGCAAACATTTTTGGTGCTTTCATTGAGAAATTCGAACTCGAAGCTAAAGCTTCCCTCATTCAACCTTCTTTCCCAATAGCACCCTTCATTGCCTAGGAAACATGACGTCCAGGCCAAGAAAAGACGCCAACAAGGGAAAGAACGTTGCAACCAGCAGCGCTCCAAATCCAGTGGATCCAGATCAAGAGAACCATCCCACTACAGCAGCAGTGCCGCATGTAGATCAGGCAATTCCAACAGCCCCTGCCGCGGAACAACCGGCAGTAATCACTAGAGCAGATCTAGACAGAGTTGTGGTGGAAGTGACTAACCGCTTCGCATCCCAACAAGAAGCTTTGGTGAACCAACTCATGTCATGCTTGAGGGATGTCAAAGAATCCAACCGCAACACCGAATCATGGGATGAATCTCAATCTGGAGGATCTCGGAGACAACAAAGGTCTTCCCTCTTCGAAGAAGCCATCAACAGGAACAACAATGATACGGGCCGCGCCCGGACTCAGCCCGAACTCCGACTCGAAGAAGCGCTTGGAACCGAACCCAGTGGGGGAGGCGCCAGGCGAGGGTCGGATGTAGCTGAGCCAGTCATGCCACCTAATCATAGAAACCCCGCTGAACGGAGCCGAGCTAGAACCCAGCCCGAAGTTGACCCCATGGAAATGCTCGAAACAGAACCCCACAGGGGAAGATCAAGGCAGGGGGCAACTGTAGCTGGTCCTAGCATGCATCCGAGCAGCCAGAGGCAACCACTGGATAACGTCAGAAGTGATAGACTATACCATCCCTATAGGTCATCTGGACGAGATCGATCCCGCAGGGAAGAACCAAGTTCATTTCTATCCGCTCCAAATTCTGATGAAAGAATGGCACGATTATTCAGAGAATGCGTCCAACGGGAGCAAAGGGACCGAGGAATAGGTGCTAGGGTCACCAGCCCCTTCACCCGCAATATCGAAACTGCCATCACCCCCCGGGAATGGAAAATGCCAACCATGGAACCTTACAAGGGAACTTCCGACCCCATCGTACACTTACAGAGATACACCCAGCATATGCTCATGAGCGGAGCAACAGAAGGGGTGTTGTGTAAATGCTTCCCGCTATTCCTAGCAGATCTAGCTACCTCCTGGTTCTGCCATCTACCCCAAGGATCTATCAGCTCATGGGAGATGTTGAAAGAAAGGTTCATTAGCCAGTTCCGCATCCATGTAGAACAACCCAAGGATGCTTATTCTCTATCCAATGTCAAACAGAAATCCGGAGAGACACTGCAACAATATCTAACCCGGTTCAACGCCGCAGCGGCCGCAGTCCAAGATGCCGATGAGAAGCTCACCCTGATGGCCCTCTGTAGTGGTGTACACCCAGATACCAAGTTCGCTAGAAGACTAACTAAGGAAAAACCAGCTACTTTACCTGATTTCTTCCATGAAGCTGGAAAGTATATGAGACTTGAAGACGCCGCCACTGAGAGACAGTCAGGGCAACAAGGTAAGACAACTTCGGACAAGGTTCCCGCTGCAGCTAAGGACACTCGAAGAAATGAATCTAGAGACAATGCTGGGGGCAGGAAGGTTGAAAAACGCCAATATCGACCAGGACCAAGATTTGACTCCTACACTCCTTTGAATGAAACAATCGAAAACATCTTTCTAGCCACTCTGGGCGAACTCGGATACAAGCGTCCCCCGCACAAGAAAGAATCTGATAACGCACTCAAGTCTGGAAAGTTCTGCCGCTTCCACGAATCCCATGGACATGACACCAATGAATGTCACCATCTCCGGGACTTGATCGAAGAACACATCAGAAGAAGAAGGCTGGAACGCTATGTGAAAGGTCGGAACAGGACTCCAACTCCTGCCAATGAGAACTCAAAGCGACCCCTCCCAGAAGTAGGCGGAGGGAATCGCAACACCAGTGGCTCTAGTCAAGAGAAGATAGTGGTCCATACCATCTCGGGAGGACCACACATTGCCGACAGAAGCTGGGCAGAGATGGAAAGATACGGCAAGTCACTTAGAAATGCTGAAGGCTGTGTTAACTCCATTATGGAAGAACGCCACCCGAAACGGAAAGAGAGTGACGACATCGTATTCAGTAGGCGTGATTTAGAAGGAAGACAGTATCCACATATGGATCCCATGGTCATCTCTGCCTGGTTCGGTCCAGCTAAAGTTTTCCGAATTCTAATAGACACAGGAAGCTCCGTAAATATCCTATTCAAGCATGCTTTCGACAAAATGAAGCTGTCAATGAAGGATGTGTCTCCCTGCAACAAACCCCTGCACGGTTTCACTGGAGATGCGAAAATGCCCCTCGGGCAACTTGACCTCTTCGTCGAAATAGGAAGTCATCCCCGCTCCGTTGTGCGAAAACAAACGTTCGTACTAATAGAAAACCACTCGGCCTACAACGCCTTCTTGGGAAGACCAGCCTTGTCTGACTTCCAAAATGTCCTAGCCCCGTGGTGCCTAAAGATGAAATTCTCAACAGATAACGGAATAGGAGAAGTTGAAGGAGACCAAGACGCCGCTCGAGATTGCTATGTAACTGAACTTCGCAATAACCGTAGAAAGAATAAAGGGAAATATGCAGAGACTACTCTCTGCATGAAAAGCTTGGAAGCATAGCAACTAAAGAAAGCCCCTCCTCTTCGATACACCAGCGATCCTTTCAATGAACTAGATCCCAGGGATAAGGAGGAGGAGGCTACCGCTGAGCCTGCGGAGGCCATGGAATTCGTATCTGTAGACAAACATGATTCAAGTAGACTATTAAAAATAGGATCTCAGCTAAAAACAGAATTGAAGGATCAACTCATTGACTTTCTCCGCCACAACTTAGATGTATTTGCGTGGACACATGCCGATATGACAGGAATCTCCCCAGACATAGCATGCCACATGCTGAACGTCGATCCCACCAAGGTACCGATAAAGCAGAAAAAGAGAAGCATGGGAGCAGAACGATCAGCAACCCTCGATGAGGAAGTAAAGAACCTACTTGCTAATGAATTCATACGAGAAGCCATCTACCCAGAATGGATCGCTAACCCAGTACTAGTAAAGAAAGCTAATGGGAAGTAGCGAACATGCATTGATTTCTCCAACTTAAATGACGCTTGCCCGAAAGACTGCTTCCCGCTCCCCCGAATCGATCAGCTTGTGAACAGCACTACCGGGCACGAACTTTTATCTTTTATGGATGCATACTCCGGATACAACCAGATTCCCATGCACGCTCCCGATCAAGACCGCACTAGCTTCATCACTGACCGGGGATTATATTGTTACAAAGTCATGCCTTTTGGACTCAAAAATGCCGGAGCTACCTATCAGCGCCTCGTCAACAAGATGTTCGCGGAATTAATAGGACGAACTATGGAAGTATATGTGGATGACATGTTGGTAAAGTCCAGGAGAGCCGACGATCATGTAAGCCACCTGAGCGAGATGTTTCGGGTACTTCGCCGATATGGAATGAAGCTGAATCCTCTAAAGTTCTCCTTCGGAGTGTCATCGGGAAAATTCTTAGGATTCATTGTCCATGCCAGAGGAATTGAAGCAAACCCTGAACAAATCCGGGCTCTAAAAGAAATAAGGATACCTTCCACTCGAAAAGAAATGCAGAGCCTAAACGGAAAGGTGGCCGCCCTAAGCAGATTCATTTCCAAAGCAACTGACAAGTGCGTCCCTTTCTTCGAAGCTCTCAAGAAAGACAAAGGAAAGTTCGAGTGGACCGATGAATGCTTAAAAGCCTTCCTTAACCTGATCGAACACCTTCAGAAACCACCAGTACTCTCAACTCCAAACGAAGGCGAAGAGCTATACATATATCTCGTTGTATCATCTCATGCTCTAAGCGCTGCCCTGGTAAGGGAAGAAGACTGCACACAACGCCCGGTGTACTTTATAAGTAAGAGATTTACAGGGGCAGAAGCCAGATATCCTAAACTTGAGAAATTGGTATATTGTTTATTGATCGCGTCACGAAAACTGCGACACTACTTCTAGTCTCACTCCATCAGAGTTCTAACCGATCAACCACTAAGACAGGTGCTCCATCGTCCCGACACTTCTGGACGACTCCTCAAATGGTGCATTGAACTAAGTTAGTATGACGTCACCTACCATCCTCGCACCGCTATCAAGGGGCAAGCCATGGCCGATTTCATTGCCGAATTCGCTACCAACGAAGGCAAGGATCAGTTTGAAATAGCAAAAAACATCAAGTGGAACCTCTTTGTAGATGGAGCATCGAACGAACAAGGCTCGGGGGCAGGTATTGTGATAATCACCCCCAGGGAAGAAAGATGTACTATGCGTTAAGGTTAGAATTCGCGGCCACTAACAACGATGCGGAGTATGAGGCAGTAATAGCGGGATTGGAGCTTGCCTTAGAAATTGGAGTCAATTCTTTATGTCTTCATAGTGATTCTCAACTTATCGTAAACCAAGTACTAGGAGAATTCCAAACACGAGGAGAACGACTCACAGCATATCTAAAGAAAACCAAACTGCTGCTCGATCAATTGGACCATTATCTAATCAAACACATTCCTCGAGAAGATAACCAAGAGGCCGATGAACTAGCAAAGCAAGCTAGTATGAAGAATAGCACCATTTCCGGAGCACTAGCCATCTCGAGGCAGCTAGCCCCAAGTTTCGAACAAGTGAATCTGATAACTGCAATCGAAGAAGGAACTTGGATGACTCCTATCCGGAAATATTTGCAGGACGGCACACTACCAGACAAACGTGATGAAGTAAGGAGAATTTTGAGGAAAGCTCCCCACTACACTATACAAGAAGGCATCCTCTATCGGCGTGGCTTCTCTAGCCCTTTATTCAGATGCGTCGCTGGAAGGGAAACCATGGAAATCTTATTCAACATCCATCAAGGAAGTTGCGGAGATCACACTGGAGGGCAGACTCTGGCGAAAAAGATACTCCGATATGGATATTACTGGCCCACACTAAACAAAGACGCCTTAGACTTCGTCAAGAGATGCGACAGATGTCAGAAATTTGCCAAGATTCCTCGACTACCCACAAATGAGATTACTCAAATGACCAGCCCTTGGCCCTTTGCTGTATGGGGAATTGATTTAATTGGCGAACTGCCAACGGGCCGAGGCGGAGCCAAATATGCTATAGTGCCAGTCGATTATTTCACCAAATGGGTGGAAGCGGAACCCCTAAATAAAATATCTTCAGCAAAAGTTATCAACTTCTTGATCAAAAATATTCTATGCAGGTACGGAGTACCACTCAAGATCATATCAGACAACGGACTCCAATTTGACAGCGAAGAATTCGCCGACAGGTGCCAAGAGCATGGAATTCATAAAAGCTTCTCATCAGTAGCTTATCCTCAGGCAAACGGACAAGTCGAAGCTGTCAACAAAATTCTCAAAACCCTAATCAAGAAGAAACTTGAAAAGTCAAAAGGCGCTTGGGTGGACGAACTTCCTACGGCACTTTGGGCCTACCGCACATCTTTCAGAACATCAACGGGACATACTCCTTTCTCTTTGGCATACGGATCGGAGGCAATGCTCCCTATTGAGACTATTGTTCCTTCCCACCGTAGGATCCACTACAATCCAGAAGAAAACGAAGAACTCCTCCTCATGTCTTTGGATCTGATTGAGGAAAGGAGAAACGATGCAGCACTCAAAGCAGCAGCTCACAAACAAAAAGTGGCAGCACTATACAACTCCAAAGTCAAACATCGCATCTTACAAGAAGGAGATCTTGTCCTCAGGCGAATCTTTTCGCGCCCCGGGGCACTGGACCCCATCTGGAACGGACCATATGTAATTCATAAAGATCTCCACAACGGAGCTTATATTTTGTCAACAGTGGACGGAGAGGTGTTCCAGAGGGCATGGAACATCCGACACCTCCGTCGATACTTTTCTTAACTTGTACTGCCCATATGAAGTGAATTAACAAAGAGAATCAGTGGACGTAGGCGTTTTCATGCCGAACCACTTTAAAAATCTTGTCTCTTTTTAACTTGTTCCTTTATATCTTGGCTGCTTGTTAAGCTTTATCCTTTTCTATTGAACATAATCTTATGGCATCTCCACTCAAGACGCACCACGGCCTTATCTGGACAAGGCCTAACAGGTACGCTACGATTCTATGCACTCGCCAATGAGACTCTTTTGCTCCAGCATCCCTCTGCTATGGGTTAACTCATTGCTCGCGCCTGCCCTCAAAGCCAACTGTAATGAGCCGATTATAAGTCATCATAAAGGCCGACTATAGCCGATGGCATCTCATTACGGCGTTCGGCTCGCCGGCAACTGTGAACCTACTTTAAGCCCCAACATAAGGTGTGGCCAGCCAGGGGTAGTTCACGGCCAACGGCACCCACGCTAGCCGGCCACGGTAAATCGAATAATACCCACGATTACGGACCATAATGGTTCGGGTAGTTACCGTGCGCGATCTCGGCTCCGATGTGTCTTAAGTGCGGCGGTGGTAAAAAAGAAAACTCCCCGTGGAGGCGTAAGATGGGTGACAAATGTCTCTAAGACCCACAGCTAGGGAAAGTGACTACAAAACCCGTTTGCCACGAACTTAAGCACATCGACGGCCTTCCGTGACTGGAAGTTTTACTTTTTCTATATTTCCATTTCATTTAAATACTTTTCTCCTATCTGTATAACAAACTCTAAAGTACAGGAAACCAAATAGGGAGCATTCACTCATGAGAATCTAAGCCTGCGTACTGGGTGGCAAGGTACTCAGATATATCCATGATCAGTTACACAAGAAGCTCAAAGCTACCGCCTGCAAATAAAACATGAAGGGCGGTACTCTCTTCTCTTGTACATAAATACATAACTATAGCTTATTCATATGTCACACTAACATTGCAAAACATGAAATTATATTTCAAGCAAAGGCTTAACGTCAAACACAACTAAAATCACAGGCATATACATAGTTATACTTCTCACGCAGCACATTGTTTGCACCAAAATTGGTCAACACCCTTCGGAAGTCTTTGAAGAGATAATAAATGAAGAACTTAAATTGGAAATGAAGATTATCTAACAAAGACTCCAAGTTACAGAAAAGTAAATTGCACAGAAGACAAGAATTTAGAGTGGTTCGGCGATGCGCCTACGTCCACTATGAAGTTTTATCACTTTATTGCTTAATACTTGAAGGTTACAAGTGTTTTGAAGCAAATTACAGCAGACAACAGACTTAAATTCGAAATCAGCAGCCAAGGTGGTGGTATGGAGTGATTCTGGCAGCATTTAGGCGTACTCTTTCTCTCCAAATTCTCCGACCCCTTTTCTGAATGACCAGGGGCTCTATTTATAGGCGTGGAAGGCTGAAATCCCGCCCAAAACCTAGGGAGGCCGCTTGGCACGTGAGGGGGGCCCATAGGCCCGCGTTCTCGGAATCCGTGCCCAGTTTGGGATCGATTCGAAGTGAAGTTCGTATCGATCAAAAATGCATCCAATCGAGGCGAAATTTGGTGTGGACATTCTTCAACATGTATGCAAGCTTCTGTGAAAATTTCATGGCATTTGGATCATAGGATTGAGAGAAATGATCGATTCAAGATTGCGTCTTCGTGTACCCTGTTTGCTTCGACTCGATCCTATGGATTCGTTCGAATCCATATGGTTCGAATCCATAGGTTCGAATCCATAGGGTTCGAAGAAATACATGCTTCGAATCCATGGTCTTCGTGGCTTTCCTACTGAATGGTTTCGAGGCACGCCGTGAGATGGAATCGAAGTGAAGTTTCAGGATGGATTCGATGCACTGCAACCAGATGGATTCGAAGGAGTTTCTTACCTCATGGATTCGACCTTGAGATTCTCTTGATGGATTCGAAGTAAGGTGACTTGGATGGATTCGAACTAAGGCTTGCTCAATGGAGTCGAAGCGAGGTTTAGTTCATGGGTTCGAAGTAATGCATGGATTCGAGGTAAGGCTCTGGGAGGATGGATTCGAAGGTAGGAATGCTGGGTTCGAACATTGGTTGATTCGAAGCACTTTCTCTTGATGGGTACGAAGGAAGACCATGGGATGGTTTCGAACTAGATGGAGTCGAACCTGATGGGTTCGAATGTGGCATGACTGTGCTATGGATTCGAACATGGTGCCTGCTCGAATGGATTCGAAGCACGGCTAAGCTTCTTGGGTTCGAACTAGGGAAGGTTCCAGATGGATTCGAGGTGATGGATTCGAACCGAGCAAGGTTCATTTCTCTCAACTTGAATCCATCATAACTTGAGCATACGACCTCGGATTGACTTGAAATTTGAAACGCGGACTTCTATGATCTTTCTGGTCATGTCCTATCAATTGTAGATCAATCTGGACTCGGGCAAAATTCATCGATATCCATAGCGAAGAGAAGTGCAACCAATCTCTGAGACGAACTGTCCTTTGTTTTTGGCCAATCTCTTGGTATCACGGCTTTGCCAAAAAGCGGGATAACATTTTTCCCCCCAAAGTACGTCTTGTGGGAACATGACGTGCTTTGAATAGTTGCCATTTCTTTCTGAAAAATCATTGCTCTCTTTTTGTTGAGACTCGTACGCTGTATTACTGTAACCTTGCCTTGATATGATTGATTGCTGTATAATAGCGCTTAGCCGCTGGCTGTTGTAGTTGTAACAGGATGACTGTTTGATCCCTGTAAATGTCTAAAATCAAATGTTAGTTCGATATGTATGCACATATACTAGTTTGACCCTTGTTAACGTCGTGCGTTCACGAGTCATGTCGGTTTTGTTCGCTATTGAATTTCGTATCGATTCTCTCCTGAATCGATTTTAGATTCAAGTCAAAGCATTGTTTTTATGGTTGTCTATGATTATCCTCTTGTATCGATCCTCTCCTGAATCGGTATACAAGGTAGACAAGTAATTTTTCAAATCATAGCGATTCGTTCGCTCTCATCGACGTCCGTTGATGGATTCGATGTCACGTCTGTTCGAATCGATCGTCTTCGAGTCGACGGTTTTTTAATCCAGCCTTTGCTTAGTGCTTCCTTGAATCGATGATGCCTCGCATCGATAAAGTTGGGATGGATTCGATCGTGTAAAGGTAGGAAGGCAATGGATTCGAAGTGAAATTTGAGTTGTAACAACGTTCGATGGTTGTTTTAAGTCCTTCCTTTTGTATCGATCCTCTCCTGGATCGATTTGGGATGTTAGAATGTATGCTTCGTATCGATGGATATGTAATATTGGATCTCGGATTGATGGATACAAGTGTAATGTTTTGTGTTGATGGAGTTGAACGATCCAGACATAATCGTGCAGTGATTGTTTGCGGAGGATATGCCATCTCTCATTCGTCTATTCAAGAAGAATTCCCCACGGTAGATAGCCTTTGATAGGAGTCATCCATGACCCCTTTCTTGGATCCATCTCTAAAATCTAGTCGATCTTCATCTTTCAGCGCTTGGAATAGTAAATATCTCTACTGTGATAAAGTCTGTTTGTTGCGCATCCCCAGAGTTGGCTAGCTCAGCCAATGATTCGGCCTTTTCGTTTTGTTCTCTAACGATTGGGATAGTGGCGTAATACTAGAAGTAGGCTAGTATCTCTAGGATACAATTGAGATAAGGAGCAAGACGTTGCCCCCTAGTCAGATAGTCCTCCCTGACTTGGCACATTAAGAAGAAATCGTATAAGATATGTAAAGCTTCCATTCCTATTCTTTTTGTAAGTCTTAGCTTGGCGACCAAGGCTTCATACTTAGCTTTATTATTCCATTTGAGTAAACTTTCAGACATTTAAGGTTGCCATTGGTCCTATCGTAACGGTTGGTCGGTACAAACATTAACAGGGTAAGCTTGTCAATAGCCAGCTTTCATTGTATATTAGTCTTTGGATTAGTTTATCTTTACATAGCATTGCGATGCTTATGGCGTGTGTTGACATGACCCAATTGAAGTGTAGATCTTCACGATCCAAGATCTTGGGCAAAATGGGAGGCCTCTCTGAGCGATCTATCAGAGCTGCTTGGTTTCCTCCATATACGGATGACTCTAATCTTCAGCATTTTCTGACATTAGCCTCAATCCCACGGGAATTGATGACGAAACCCGAGAATTCATTTTATACAACGCTGAAAAGAGCCTTTCAAAGGATTAAATTTCATTCTGCGGTTGTTGGATAGCACTGAATATCTTTGCCAAGTGATCGATGCGGTCGCTTGATGGTCGTGATCTCACGAGCATATTAACCACATATACTTTCATTGATCGGCCGATCTGATTTTCGAATGATCTATTAATCGTCTTTTGGTAAGTAGCATAAGCATTCTCAAGTTTGAATCCATGGATTGCAGCATAGCACTATAGGCTCGGGTCAGTAGCGAAACAGTTGTATTCCTTGTCCGGGACATGTTTCAATATCTGATTTTATTTGGCATTTTGCGTCCATGGATGAGAGTAATTCATGTCTGATGACCGAGTTAATTAGTTGGTTGATCATTGGATATGGAAAGCTATGCTTTGCCATGCCTCGTGCAAATCTGAGTAGTCGGCGTACGTTCGCCACTCTCCATTTGTTTCTTTCGTAAGTAAAGGATTGGATACTCATTTTGGGTAGAGGGCATCGTGGATAAACCTATTGGTTTTGAGTAGATTCGCCTCCTCCTTTAGTGCAGCAGATCTTTCTAGATCCGTGTCGCTTCATTTTTATTCACCGAGACATGCTTCGGGTTGACATTTAACGCAAGGTTCTCAATAGCTGGTGAGGGTCCATATATATATGAGATCGAGTCCAAGCGGACATATCAAATTCGCCTGGAGCAATGCAGTTGAATCTTGCATCATCCTTGCGAAGAGTTGTGATTTGATCTACAATGCCTGTGATAGGTTGTAGGCACTTCATATGCTTATTAGCAATGGTAAATGATCAGGCTCGTAGGGATATGGAATTAAAGGCATAGTAGAGTTTAGCCTTGTATCACATGCTGCAGCATAGCTGGCTCAGGCTATGAGTTGGAATCTACTTGTGTTTCCGAGCAATGTGCTTTCCATTCAGTGTACTTGCAATCCATTGCTCATCGGAAGGGTCAGAATGATGATTAGTTGCCCATAAGTCCAGGCACTGATCTTATGATTCTATCTCTAAGCATCCTTTCGGTCGTAATGTCAAGTTGTTATGAATACTAGGCATGAGCTATGGGATTGATTTGTCGTATCCAGCTCTTAGATGATCACACTCATGCCCCCAGTCTTGGGTTGATGGATGTATTGTGCGAACGATTAAGCCTAGCTTCTGCTGTATTTATACTGTAGTCCAAGCTGTAAGAGCTAGAGTTGTTTGATAAATGATCGAATTATATTCATCTTATTTCTCGTGCATGGCCCCAAGTCGGGGGAATATCTCTTAAGCATCAAGGTAGATAACGTTCGCTTCAATTTCGCATTATGTCCCATTGAACCATAGGATCGAGTTAATCAATGGAAAGCTGAGTTGTGCCTTATCTTGCATTCTGTCCACGTTCTTTCCCTTAGGCAGAATACTTCGTTGCCTCGTCGACATTCATTTTGCTGCTTATGTCGTCATACTCTGGGCAAAAACTTAAGAGTGAACTATCCAGTCATATCCAATGCAGGATCGATGCTTCCCTTATCGAATCAAGGGTAAGAGTCCGTGCGCGGACATTTAGATTGCACTTATTGTGAATTTTCTGTTTAATCGGATGATGGTAAGAGTCAAAGAATGAATGGTCGCATTGGATTCTTTTGGAGTTGGGCAATCAGTCACGTTCATTTCGATTTACGTTTTCCCGTTAGATCTAGGGATAAAGTCAGCTCAAAAACAGGCAGTTCATGCTCATACAGTCTCATGCTCTTCCTAGCAGATTGAAGGAAGGCGGCGGAGGATGAATGGTTAAGCCACACTCATTCGTGGTTCTATCCATGCTCTGGCGGTCGAAGGTATTCGATGGGCGCTTGTGTCACGTCGACTTGTAGTCGAAGAGGATCGATGTTGGCCGTCGATTTAGCGACACAGTGTAAAATGTACGGACCTCATTACCTATCAATCCTTTGTTAAGATATGAAAGGTGCAGATCGATATTGCCCGTCGATCTAGCGGTACGATATAATTGGCTTCTCGTAACTTCAAGCATCATTTTGATTGGTTAGCATTAAGGCTTCCTTGCAGTCGTTGCCTTAAGTTGTAAAGGAATCTGAATAGCTAGCGATGTAGCGAGTCTCATTTCTCTTCTTTCAATGATTTGTTCTTCTGCCCCCAGTCTTGGGTCAGAAGAGTCAATTTGTGGACGGTCCAATTGCATTTGCAGCGAGTTTATACTCCTCCTTTTGACTTAATGTCGTAGTTGGTGAATGAATGGTCGGATCACTTTCATTCATTTGTCTATGCTTGTAGTCGTACTTCGGGGATCAGAGTCAGTTGGAGGGTCATTAGTCACACCTATTTGATGTTCACATCCCTGTCCACACTCTGGGGACTAAGCATTTTGGCAGAAAATGGTCGAGCTGTCTTTTTGTTGATTAATTCCTCTGGCACTAATCAATGGCAAAAATCAAAGTGTAGCCAGTCACATTGCGGCAACTTTAATTTGATGTTTCTCCTACTGAATTGGAGGAAGGAGTTGATTGGTGGATGGTTGGGTCACATCCGTCCACGTTGCAAGCACAACTCGCCAGATCATTGGCTAGAGTTAGCGGATGACCGGTCGTGCCACGTTCATTTGCGGTAGGATGGGTAATCACATCCATTTAGAATAAGACGTTCAACTAGGTCCGTTTTGCGAATCTACATCTCCTTGTGAAGAAATCTTGTCTTGCTGGGTCAGAGTGCATCCCTGTGAGATTACGTTTTAGGTCCCGTGCCGGGGACAAGTGTTAATGCATGAACGGTCATGTCGTGCCCGCATAGTGCTAGATAGTCGGATCACAACCGATTTTTTATGATAAGTGTGCCCCCATGTCAGGGGAAGATAGGAAAGTGGATGGTTGAATCACATCCACTTTTTGTCTACAGGACTTGCGACGAGATCAGAGTTGATAGATGGACAGTCGAATCGCATCCCTACTGATATTTATTTTCCAATTCTAGCATTGAGGACTGGAGTTGGTTGATGTTTATAATCCAGTTCGCACTCTGGGAATCTGGAGTTGGCATGTATATTTTGGTTCACGCTCTGGGAACCTGGAATTGATGCTTATACTCCACTTCATGCTCTGGGAATTTGGAGTTAGCATGTATGTCTTGGGTTCGCACTCCGGGAACCTGGAATTGATGTTTATCCTCCAATTCACGCTCTGGGAACTTGGAGCTAGCATTGACGTTTCGTTTCGTACTCCGGGACCCTGGAATTGATGTTTATACTCCAATTCGCACTCTGGGAATCTAGAGTTAGCATTCGCATTTTGGTTCGTACTCCGGGAAACTGGAATTGATGTTTATACTCCAATTCATGCTTTGGGAACTTGGAGTTAGCACGATGCTTCGGTTCGCGCTTCGGGAACCTGTAATTTATGTTTATACTCCAATTCATGCTTTGGGAACTTGGAGTTAGCACGGATGCTTCGGTTCGCGCTCCAGGAACCTGTAATTTATGTTTATACTCCAATTCATGCTTTGGGAACTTGGAGTTTGCATTGATGGGTTGGTTCGCACTCCGGGAACCTGGAATAGATGTTTATACTCCAATTCACACTCTGAGAAGTTGGAGTTAGCCAACAGATGGTCAGTCACACCTATTTGGGCTTTTTACGAATTCGTTCACACTCTGGGAACAATGGATTTGATGTTTATACTCCAATTCGCACTTTGGGAATTTAGAGTCCGTTCGCACTCTGGGAACGATTTATTGGATGTTTATACTCCAATTCACACTCTGGGAAGTTGGAGTCCGTTCGCACTCCGGGAACGATTTATTGGATGTTTATACTCCAATTCACGCTCTAGGAAGTTGGAGTCCGTTCGCATTCTGGGAACGATTTATTAGATGTTTATACTCCAATTCGCGCTCTGGGAAGTTGGAGTCCGTTCACACTCTAGGAACGATGAATATGATGTTTATACTCCAATTCGCACTCTGGGAAAGTGGAGTTAGTGTTTATACTCTGGTTCGCACTCTGGGAACCTAGAGTTGATTGCAGGACTGTCGTGTGTCGGTCCAGTTCGGCCATTGATGCGATGGCTTGCCCCCGAGATGTGGGTTTCGCTTAGCAAAAATGATCGGTGGGATCTTGATTACTTTCCACTTATCTGCTATCAACGAAGGATGAGACTTAGTTTATGGACGGATGAATCGCATCCGTGTCCATTTGGATCCCGCTTCTGCCAAGCCTAAGGAGTAAGATTAGTGTTCTGGCAAGCTTTGAGCTCGAGCAGAGGGGAGGATGGCTGAGCTACATCCACTTTGAGTTGTGTATTTTCCCTTAAGGTGGGGGCAAAAGTTAGAGAGTAGACGGTCGAGCCATGTCCACTTTACGCTTTGCGCTCTTCCAGTCGAGTTGAGGAAGAGAGTTGGAATGATGGCTCATGATGATTAGCGAGTAAGCAGTCGGCTGTTGATGACTATAAATTGAGGGTTGGCCCTGATAAAGTCGGTTTATGGCATGATTGTTTTGTCGAATCATTGATGCAAACTGGGGAGTGAATGGTCAAATCATATCCACCTTAAACATATGTCCTCAAATCACCCCAAGTTCTAATGTAGGATTGGATGCATAGATGGCCATATCACATCGACTCTCGGTGTGATTCAAATTTTATTGGGCATCCGAGGGAGCATAAGTATTTTGGCGAGCTTGAAGTATGAGATGGAGAGTGCAGTGTTGGGACATATAACTCCAAATCTTTTTAAGACCTCTTGATTAAATTGGATAGGCGGATGGGTAGATGGTCGGTTGCATCCATTTTCTACCGGAGTCCTGACTTTATCAGTCTCTCTCGCTTTAATGCCCTGCCCCCAAGTTAGGTGCATATAGGAGCCGACGAGTGGTTGAATCATGCCCGTCATGATAATACCTCAATGGTTTGATCATAGTCTACGGAGGTTGTTTTGCACCCATCCTTAAGTACTTAGTTACCTGCATCATTTGCAAGTAGTTTAGTTCAAGTTGGTCATATTTCGTAACATAAACGAAATTGAAATAGAATTAATTCAAAAGAGATTAGATTAAATCTCATTGATAAGTGAAGCGGCGTCGTATGCTCCCTATTGCACTTCGGTCCAGCCTTCCACAGTTGGGAGTCTAACGCAAACGGTTCAGTTTTGATCAAAGTCCTGACTGAGATCGGGGGTTCCCGGCTCTTCATTTTATGGGGCTTGAACATATTGCCAGAGCTATTCTTTCTGGAGCAGCCTTATGGTGTTGGCATCCATGATAGTCATATAAAGAAGAGGAGCTTCCCGATTTAGAGTATGGAGCAGGTTCCCTTTTATGTCGCCAAGTTGATCCTTCGTCTGACACATCAATGTAATATTGGCCTGGACATGTTGGTGTAGTCGTCGGCGGCTATCCACCAGTTCTGTTATCAAACTATGGAAATAAGCTTTTGTGCTGATTTCATTTATAAGTGTTGGCAGCAACGGGCTGTGGATTTTGATCAATTCGTTGGCTGCCAGCTTCTTTATTCCCTTTAGCAACATGAGAAGTAGAAATGGTATGCCTAACCACGATTGACAGTCTTCTTTGAGGAATAGGGAATACAACGCATTTGATGACATTCATCTCTTTTCGTGGACTCCATTCACCATTCTCGCTTCATGAGATAGTAGCGGAGGTTGAATTTCCATAGTACACTGACATAGTCACCATGCTGAATTTTTACTAGAAATTTTGTATGTAGGACGATTTCGATGAATAGGCCCCGATTGGGAAAGATACTCCAATCAATATTATCAAGTCCATTTTATGGCTACATGGTCTTGTAATACTAGCGAATGATGCATGCCTGATTGCCCAATGTTCGAATGGTTGGTAACACTGATTCGATGTGAGTTAGTTAAGATGGGCTAATAGATAGGAGACCAGTATAGGGTATTAAGGAAGTTTTGTGGGGGTTGTATGCAATGCTTTTAGTCGTATAGATATGGAATGATTAAGATGTGGGCATTTGAAGACGATTCAGTGGTGACCAGCTATGCTTTGAATTGGCAGAGTTGACAGTGTAGAGCAGTTGTCATAGTAGCCATCGTACCATAGTTGTCAATTCAAGAGTTTTAAAAGCTGGTCAATAAGAGGAAGTTGCAGTCCAACTTAGAAGCATGATTTAATCAACTCCGGTTCCTAGCATATTAGCTAGGTTCTCCGGCCTCTGGGGCCACCGGTTGAGTAGTATTTCAATACCCATTCCTCGATTGCATTTCAACAATTGTTGTTGTAATATCTTATGTCCTGTCCAGTCATGGAACGATCAGAATGTTCCTCTATTAAGTTGAGTTTTGAATTAACTATGCGGGTGCTCTGCGCTGCGGCTAAAAATTTTTTTACCCTCTTTTTTGGAAATTTGGGTCGTACCCGATTTTTTTTATTTTATAAATTTCGTATCCATCAAGCAATCTGAAAAAGTCCTTCGTATCGTTCTTGTTCGAATCCATCAGATGCGCTCGTCTTCGTATCGATATGAAGTGTGCATGGCTAGATCGATACGAAAGTGGTATCTGCCTATCGATACGATTTGGATGCAGATGGATAGATACGAAGTATTGCTCCCTGATGGATACGAAGTAGAGCATCCATCTCATGGATACGAAGTAGAGCATGGGATGGATACGAAGTACAGCATCCATCTCATGGATACGAAGTTTCGCATCCATCTCATGGATGCGAAGTTTCGCATCCATCTCATGGATACGAAGTACAGCATCCATCTCATGGATACGAAGTACAGCATGGAATGGATACGAAGTACATCATCCATCTCATGGATACGAAGTACAGCATCCATCTTATGCGAAGTAGAGCATCCATCTCATGGATACGAAGTACAGCATCCATCTCATGGATGCGAAGTACAGCATCCATCTCATGGATACGAAGTTTCGCATCCATCTCATGGATGCGAAGTTTCGCATCCATCTCATGGATACGAAGTACATCGTCCATCTCATGGATACGAAGTAGAGCATCCATCTCATGTATACGAAGTACAGCATCCATCTCATGGATACGAAGTAGAGCATCCATCTCATGGATGCGAAGTACAGCATCCATCTCATGGATGCGAAGTACAGCATCCATCTCATGGATCCGAGGTAGCGCTCTCTGATGGATACGAAGTGCATGTGCGTATCGATACGAAATGGAGGGAGATGGATGGATACGAAGTTATGGATACGAAGATGACCATATTTTCTGGACACGAAAACATGGATACAAAAAACATCATTTTCTCATGGATTCGAAAAACTGCATTTTTTCTGGATTCGAAAATATGGTTACGAAAACCATCATTTTTTCATGCATATGAAAATACGGATACGAAATTCATGATGAATGTGGTCGTCTTAGATCTGCAACAATCTGAATAGAATAGAAGGAATAATTAAACGATAGATCTGGATCTTCTTCTTAGATTTATACAATCCGATATCGAAAGTAGATCCAAGGAACGAGAGAAAAAACTGGGTTTTTCTCGGTGAAAGCACCAAAATGTTTGCACCAAAATTGGGCAACACCCTTCGGAAGTCTTTGAAGAGATAATAAATGAAGAACTTAAATTGGAAATGAAGATTATCTAACAAAGACTCCAAGTTACAGAAAAGTAAATTGCATAGAAGACAAGAATTTAGAGTGGTTCGGCGATGCGCCTACGTCCACTATGAAGTTTTATCACTTTATTGCTTAATACTTGAAGGTTACAAGTGTTTTGAAGCAAATTACAGCAAACAACAGATTTAAATTCGAAATCAGCAGCCAAGGTGGTGGTATGGAGTGATTCTGGCAGCATTTAGGCGTACTCTTTCTCTCCAAATTCTCCGACCCCTTTTCTGAATGACCAGGGGCTCTATTTATAGGCGTGGAAGGCTGAAATCCCGCCCAAAACCTGGGGAGGCCGCTTGGCACGTGAGGGGGGCCCATAGGCCCGCGTTCTCGGAATCCGTGCCCAGTTTGGGATCGATTCGAAGTGAAGTTCGAATCGATCAAAAATGCATCCAATCGAGGCGAAATTTGGTGTGGACATTCTTCAACATGTATGCAAGCTTCTGTGAAAATTTCATGGCATTTGGATCATAGGATTGAGAGATATGATCGATTCAAGATTACGTCTTCGTGTTCCCTGTTTGCTTCGACTCGATCCTATGGATTCGTCGAATCCATATGGTTCGAATCCATATGGTTCGAATCCATAGGTTCGAATCCATAGGGTTCGAAGAAATACATGCTTCGAATCCATGGTCTTCGTGGCTTTCCTACTGAATGGTTTCGAGGCACGCCGTGAGATGGAATCGAAGTGAAGTTTCAGGATGGATTCGATGCACTGCAACCAGATGGATTCGAAGGAGTTTCTTACCTCATGGATTCGACCTTGAGATTCTCTTGATGGATTCGAAGTAAGGTGACTTGGATGGAGTCGAACTAAGGCTTGCTCAATGGAGTCGAAGCGAGGTTTAGTTCATGGGTTCGAAGTAATGCATGGATTCGAGGTAAGGCTCTGGGAGGATGGATTCGAAGGTAGGAATGCTGGGTTCGAACATTGGTTGATTCGAAGCACTTTCTCTTGATGGGTACG
The DNA here is from genome assembly GCA_030765085.1 of Allium cepa. Taxonomy (NCBI): domain Eukaryota; kingdom Viridiplantae; phylum Streptophyta; class Magnoliopsida; order Asparagales; family Amaryllidaceae; genus Allium; species Allium cepa. The sequence continues at coordinate 696,524,583 of CM060942.1, read as the reverse complement.
AAGGAAGACCATGGGATGGTTTCGAACTAGATGGAGTCGAACCTGATGGGTTCGAATGTGGCGTGACTGTGCTATGGATTCGAACACGGTGCCTGCTCGGATGGATTCGAAGCACGGCTAAGCTTCTTGGGTTCGAACTAGGGAAGGTTCCGGATGGATTCGAGGTGATGGATTCGAACCGAGCAAGGTTCATTTCTCTCAACTTGAATCCATCATAACTTGAGCATACGACCTCGGATTGACTTGAAATTTGAAACGCGGACTTCTATGATCTTTCTGGTCATGTCCTATCAATTGTAGATCAATCTGGACTCGGACAAAATTCATCGATATCCATAGCGAAGAGAAGTGCAACCAATCTCTGAGACGAACTGTCCTTTGTTTTTGGCCAATCTCTTGGTATCACGGCTTTGCCAAAAAGCGGGATAACACACATCAAAATGGCAACAACATTTAAACATAACAAAATCAGCTTATATTATAAAATCACACCAAGTTATTCTCTGCAAATAATATTATTACAGTCACATCAATGTTTTGGACTAACATAAACAACAGTAAAAAGAAATAAAAAGCGGCCGAATCCGGACAAGTAACCAGCTGCGTCCACACTCCATCACCAACTTCCCAAGCCTACTTGGCCGCAGGGCCAGAACCCCCAGCATGTTGATCGGAAGTTCCACCTGTCCAATTCAGAAAAGGAATCCATTAAACAAACGATAAACGATCAAGTTATGGAAACCCAAAAAGAAAAGGAAAAGAGAAGAATAACTCACCAGCGTCCGCCGCATGATCCTCATCCTCCAGTTGCACACCCGCTTCCTCCGCAGCAAGCAACCGCATCCCCTCCTTCACCGCCGCTTGCTCCTCTTTCGAGAACTGAGCAGTGACCACATCCAAACTAAAAGCCACTCCACCTTCCTTACCCGCATTGACCCTGGCCTCCTCTAAAGCCCGAAGATATATCTTGGCCATGACCCGGGGATAGTCATCCATCCAAGACAAGCTGCCCTCCTTCCAAGTGCGGAATTACATGTCCTGCAGCATCTCGTCCATCATCCCCTCATTCTCCTCGAACTCCCTCACCCGGGCCTCGGAAGCCTGCAACTTGGCGACAGCGACATCCCTCTCTGATCGGTATCTCAAGCAGTCAGCCTGGAGAGACCTCCTCATCTCCTCCATCTCCTCCTTTAGCTTGACTTGAGCCATCTCCGCGGCCTCAAGCCTTCCAGACAACTCCTCTACCTGCTCGAGATCCGCATTCCAAACCTCATCCACTGTCGCAATGGCCATGTCGATCCGCTCCTTACAGGCAGCCTCCATCTTCCGTAATTCCGCCCTACTAGCCTTTTCCATGGTCTCTTTCAGCCGCCTGGAGGCTTCCTCGTGCTGAGAAATCTGAACGGCTTGACCGGCAAGCTGTTCGGCCTGATCAGCAACGTTCAGCCGCAACCGAATATTAGCACTCCCAATCTCCTCCCCGGCCTTGACCAATTGAGCATGATAGTTCATTAACTTCTTGGTCTCTTCAGCCACCCGATCGATATTAGATTTGGCCTCGTCTCCCATGGTAACTACCCGAGTGGTAAGCAGATCAAGATCTAGGGACTTAGCCTCGTCTAACACTCGTACCATGGGGTTGCGGGGAAGGAGGTGTTCACCCGTGGCCTCATCAAATGAAATATCCCGAGAGCTTGGATCTAAATCAGGATGACCGGCAAAGGGGTCACGAGGCACGTCAGGACGCCTTATACGGATAACAGTGGGATTCTTAGAAGGAGGAGGAGGGGGGATAAACTCCGTGCTCTCCTCCGTGGTATCACGAGGAGGCTGAACAGGAAGCTGCGGACCAGGGGAAGGCTCAAATAAGGAACGGCTCCTTTTCTTTTTCTGAATGCTCTCTTCAATGACCCCAAGAAGAGGACGGTATTTGACCACGTCCCCAGGACGACCAGTAAGAGGCTTCGGCTTATTAGAAGCTCTCATCAACTTGAATTGTTCAAGGCGGTGTCGAACGTCTGACGTTTTAACCACCTGGCCTGCCCCTGGAATAAAAGATAAGTGTTACGAACATACAATGGCCCACAATTCAAGAAACATGTTAAGTTAAAAAGAAAGAAAAGTGAGAAGGCACGTCTATTATAAAAACCCTGTGGAGGAGTGGGATACTGCAATAAGTCCTGAATCTCATTCCAGGACGGAAGTGAACCATAAAATATTCCTAAGTCCTTATCGAAAATGGAATCGGCGGAAGTCAAAAGTTCACCTTGCACCGCCGAAGTTACCCTAGCTGAAGAGCCTTTAGGGGATGGATCGGCACCAGCCACAGCCTTGCCCGCCTCCTTTGCCATTTCCGCTTCCGATTCTTCCTCCGATTCCCCGAAGGCCTGACGGAGAGCCTCATCCAGTTCAGGGTCTTGCCCAGAGGTTAAGGCACCAGCATCACCATCACCATCTCCATCGCCATCTCCTCCGCCTCCTGACTCTCCCCCCATATCGCCTCCTTCGTCCTCTTCCACACCTTCCTCCTCCGGGATGATCGGGCGAGTACTAGGAGAGGGGCCATCAGACTCCTTAAGCTTCTTACCTCCCACGACTGGGTGTTGTGCAAAGGGCTTCCTCTTGCCACTCTTCACCGTGGCCCCCTCCTTAGCTTTAGCGGCCTTCTCCTCAACCGTGTCCCTCTGCTTAACCACGGACTGGTGCGGCAGGATCAAGTTGTACTCCAGGAGGGTAGCGTTCCTGATCAGGAAAGAAGCCGACTTGTCCCGTGCCGGGATGGCCTTTATTTCAGCAGCCATCCGCGTCAAAGAATCATCTTCCACGACTGCAATGCCACCTGTCGCTAGCAAGAAACAGAAGCGTGTCAGAAGAAGCACTACAGTTAGAACATGGAAAATATAAATGAAATTCATCTTACAGCCGGAAGTGAAAAGGCGGAAAGAGACAGAATCGTCCTTGATAAAAAACCATTCTTTCTTGAACATGGTAAACTTTGAATATAAGTCCAAGACCGGTTTGAAGGGCACGGCCGCCTCTAGACTAATATACGGAGACCCCTTCTTATAGCCTCTCAGGTTATATAAATATCGAATTTCCCGGTTAGAAGGAGGGCGCCCGTACCTCCTCTGGAAGATAACGAAAAGGCTCACCAGAATGGCATAAGAGTTCGGCTGGAGCTGGAATGGAGCCACCTTCAAATATGTGGTAAAACTAACTATCCAGGCATTGATAGAAGGGATAGCACCACACATGCAATGATATCTGCTGTAAGCAAAGTAGCCTTCGGGGGGATTATACGGCATCACTCCATCTCCCGGCAACAGCATGCGAGCCCTGTCTATCCCGAAGGAGCGGGATATAACATCAAGTTGCTCCTCTTTTAGGGAGCTAGGAAAGCAATCGGAAGGGGAAACCAGAAGTTCCTGGGGACCGTACCCGTCCACTAACGACCTCGGAACAGGTCGATGTTGCCTGGATCCTGGTTGGGCTGGGGGCACGGAAGAAGACTCTCCTCCATCCTTGGATTTCCGTCTGTCTGATCGTGTTTCCGCCTTGCGAGACATTTATCTGCATACACAAAGGTGAAAAGACAGGTTGTTAGAACAAAGAATACAGAGATGTAAGCAAAAAAGAATGCATAAGTTTGGAATTCTGCTAAAATATCAAGTTCATTCGGCAGTGCAAGTGAGTTCATTCGGCAGGGAGATAATAAGTTCATTCGGCACTAAGAGTTCATCTGGTATACGTGTCATTCGGCACTAAGGCCTTAAGCTCATTCGGCAAACTAAGACACATCACGTGCATTCGGCATAATTCCATTCGGTAATAAAAATCATTCGGCAGAAAAACATATACCTGGTTCGGCACGAAGTGATTCGGTATAGGCTTGGCAGAAGGTTGGATCGGCTAAGAATTGGCTCGGCTATCTCTGGTTCGGTAAGAAGAAACTAAGGTGGGTGTAGCCTCTACATATAGGCGAACTCGGGATTGCCGAACCAACTGGTTCGGTCCATCGGACCAGAATACCGGACCAACACTCATATACCGGACCAACCAGAAGCCGAATGAGAACATACCGGATCAACCAAAACCGAACGAAACTTCTTCTACCAACAAGAACCAAAAACAGGGGACACGCAAAGCACCTCACTCAGATAAGTACCGAACTCTAGGACCTACTAATAAAGTAGAGAATATGATAATAATGAATGAGTCGTAAATCTCTCACCAACGTGGGTTAATCATTTACACGTGTACGCGACCACGAACGGTCCATAGGCACGCTCTGAATGGCTATTAACCCTATCGCCGTGAGAATTTGCACTTTGACGTCCTTTTTTAAGATCATCGGTTAAATGGATATTTGATTCTGATAATTATGAAATGGCTAAGCTACTTACACATGTACGAGGTCGTGAACGATCCCTAGGCATGCTCTGAGCTGGCGATGAACCACCTTGACAAACGATCCAGGGACCCACTCTAACGTGAACCTAACATCGATAATGCTAAACCCCCTCGGGACACACCCTCTCGCCCTAAACGGCACGATTCGCTCTATCTCAAAAAATTTCGATCCCGAGCGATCGTTATCTGAAGTCACACTAAAACTGTAATTTCCTTTGCAGGACATCAACCGAATACGAACATCCAGCCCATGGCATTACAAAACAAGCCTTCCTACCACAGGGAAACAAAGCGCGACACATGCAAGCACGTGCCCCACTTTGGGGGGCAAATGTTGGGCGGATTCTCACCCAGAAGATCTCGAGACCGAGAAGTCACAGTTTCACCCGGGCTCGCAACCTCCACCTCGTTCGACAAACACAAGGCTCAATATAAGCATAGAAGTCCATCTGGCATTCTCAATATACAAGTCCATTCGGCAGAGGATCCATTCGGCATCTCCAATTCATGCCGAACCAAAGGCCATTCGGTCAGCCCCCCATCCGGTCCAACCATAACCGAACCAAAGTCCAAGCAACTACCGAACCAAACCTATTTCCATCAGTACCGGACAAGTCACTACCGGTCCACCCCTATGCCGGACCAAAAGACCTACCGGACCAACCCCACAACCGGTCCAAACAAGCACCGAACCACCGGTCCACACTCACAACCGGTCCACACCTACCACCGGTCCAAGCTCCATGCCGAATGAGACCTCGCCGAACCAGACAGTTGCCAGTCCAGATTGCTTCAGCCCGGGCCCACCAGCAGCTATATACATCCAAGACCCCTGCCCTCTACCTCATTCTATAAATAGAGGGGCAGGGGTACAACAATGGCGGACAAGTTTCAGAGCTCAAGCACGGAAGGAACTTTCAAACTACTTTCATATACTCGTACACAAAGCATTGTACTTGTAATATGAAACAAAGAAGATAATAACATATAAAGTGGACGTAGGCACGTTCTGGCCGAACCACTATAAATCTTTGTGTCTTTTACATTTCAGCCCCTGCTTTTTTCATATTTACATAACTCATCTGAATCATTAAGAATCACATAAAATCAACTAAATCACACGACTTGGAGGTGTTTGCCCATTTTTTGCGCAAACAAAACAGGATGAGGCTATAAATGAAATGTATTCTAGGTTTCAAGACATATAACACTCACTATTGGCACTAGGAGAAAAATACACTGATTTTGATACTATCTCGAAAATCCTAAACTCTTTAATGGATGAATGGGAATGGAAAGTCTTAGCTATAGAAGAAGTTAACGATATTTCTACCATAAAACTTGAAGAGTTAATTGGAAATTTCATGTCGTATGAAGTAAACTTGCAGGCAAAAAGAGATCAAGCATAAGACAGAAAGAATATAGCATTCCAAGCCAAACAAGAAGATTCGGAAGAAGATGAAGATGACATGGCTTTTATTGCTAAGAACATTAAGAAATTTTTAAAATTTTGAAAGAACAAGAAATTTGGAAACAACAGGAGAGGCAACACCATCAAACCATCAGCTTCAAATCTCGATTGTTATGAATGTCACAAAAAGTGCCGCATAAATAAGGACTGTCCTAATCGAAAGAAAGACAGTTACAAGAATAAAAAGGGCAAATATAAGAAGAAGCAAGCATTATCTATTACATGGGATGATTCAGAATCGTCTTTCTCATCAGACAATGACGCTGGCAGTGACTCCGAACAAGCCAATGTGTTCTTTATGGCTTCATCTGACGAAGTAAGTGATCTAACCATTAATGATTTAATTGATATAACTCAAAGCTATTGGATAAACTAAAAGATGTTAAAAGAAAATATAAAGATGCTTTAGAAAAATTAAACAAGAGTTATATAGAAATCGATATGCTTAGAGATGAAAAGAAAATCTACGAAGAAGAACTTGTCAAAACATAAGAATCTTTATCTAATGTATCTTCTCAACTCACTATTGTTATCTGGGTTTTTTACCCAACAGGTTCCAACAAAATACGGAACAATCTCGTCACATCAAAATGGCATAGAACTTAATCAGAAAAGCTAAGGTAAGGAATTAACAAGGGTCAAGCTATGTGAATAAGAAACAACTGGGACCAGCGAAGACGAGAGATCAGTATTCCTTCTAATTCAATCGGTAGCTAAACGCAAACAGCTAGATAATTGCCATCGAAGCGATATAGCAATGGTAACAGGCTATGGAAACATCTCCAATTACAAACACCAAAAAAATCATAATTGCTTAGCTCATCAACGACCCATGCCTCTGCTCAAACCATCAAACAAAATAGACATGGAACACTATCAATAGAGGCAAGATTTGGTCCGTAAAACAAATCAACCCATCAGGTCGTAGGTAACCCATCGGGTTACCTACGACCCATCGACCATGGGTCGTCATTGACACATGGTTTTGGCTCGTTTTATGATCCAAAGCCCTTTTAGATCACCTATAACTTACCTGCAAGCTGATGAACTCCGGCCTGGCCCAGAAGCCCACTGATCTCTATAAATATCTCCTACCTGTAACACATAAGGGATCTTTTCTAGACTGATTGCTGAAGCTATGTTGAAAGCATTCTTCACACTTCGCCTCTCTCAAAATAATTTCCAAAGAAATTCACTATGATTCTCCAGTGGATTCCAACTTCGTGGATCCAATCTATTGAGAGATAATTAAGGTCTTGTACTCAAACACATCTTGTAACAGTAATCAGTCTATAAGAAAAATATAAAGTGGACGTAGGCTTCATTAACAACCGAACCACTATAAAAATTCTCTATCTTCTTTCTTTTATTATTATTTTCTTATATCTATGATTTATGATTTTTCTCTGTTAGAACAGGGCTGGTGCTTTCAAACTCAAACCAGGGTGTTGATCAATTTTTGGATTAACACTTTGGTGCTTTCACTGAGAAACTTGAACAAGATCTGAAGAATCAAAGTTTGAATCTAAGATTTAGAGAAGATCAGTAGGCCTAATACTAGACTTAAAGCTGTAGCAAGTCAATAAGAGCCTGGGGCGGCAAGGAGGTGTCCTCAATTTCTTGTCAAACCATCTATGTGATTAAAGAAGAAATGGAAAGAATGATGAAGGAAATGCAAAATGAAATCTTTTCTAGGAAACCAGAGCTGATGGATAGCTTCTTTCGGAGGCTAGAGTAGCAAGGGATGGTTAGATTTACAGGGAATATGAATCAAATTCCACGGAGCAATGCGGGAGCTGTTGGAGCTGGATTGGAACTGGCTAGAATCCTGCCACTATATCTAGAACAACCACTACTTTAGGACAACATTTGAATCAAAAATAGAACCCAATGCACGAGCATAGAAGTTAGAGCAAAACAAGCTGAAATAATTCCCAAATGACTTAGGGGCATAATAAATTTATATCTAGGATGTGCTTTAATGCCTAGAATGGGTGATATTGGAGCTAGAGTAGCAAATCAGAGTACGCATACATAACCGCATGAGACGAAACTAGAATCCCATAGTTGGAACAGGATGTACGTTTGCCCCTTACTCTCTGCCTTATGCTTTTTCCAACTTCAATAACATTAGGCCGCTTACACATGTACGGGATCCCAAACGGCCCATAGGTACGCTCTGAGTCGGATGCCTGAGATAACTATTTATGACAGTAATAACCTCAGGTTGCATACAAGTGTATGAGATCGCAAAGGTCTCTAGGCACGTCCTAAGTCGGATGCTTGAGATAACTATTTAGAACAATAATAATCAAAGGCCGCTTACACGTGTGCAGGATCCCGAATGGTCCCTAGGTATGCTTGGAGTCGGATGCTTGAGAGAACTTAGGATAACAATCATCAAAGGCCGCTTATACATGAACGGGATCACGAATGGTCCTTAGGCACGCTCTAAGTCGGACGCCTAAGATGAACATTTAGAATTTTTTCTTGTTTTGAATCCTGCTTGTTTTGATTCATGCTTGTTTAATTTCTGATTTGAATATTTGAATTTTGACAACTGATATTGATCACCTTAGAGTCCCACCATGGGACCGAAGAGCAAGGTGCAAGTCCCCTTGCCAGAGAGCGAATGGACAGACTTGTATGGTATTGATCGCCTTAGAGTCCTACCACGGGACCGAAGAGCAAGAAGTAAGTCCCTTCACCAGAGAGTGAGCGGATGGGCATACTTAATCACTCTCGACTTAACAAATAAACGATCTAGAAAGATCGTTTCCTTAACTTAAAACATTATACGATACAGAGAGATCGTGCATTAAACCAAACATTATACGATCCAGAGAGATCGCACATTAAACTAAACATTAAACAATCCGAAGAGATCACACATTAAACTTACTTAAGCGGCCCAGAAAGATCAGACCTTGAAACAGATTTTCTTTTGCAAAAAGAAAAAGGGTTTGAATGCCTTACAAATAGAGCAAGACGGATAAATCCTGGATGAATACGGGATGACTTTGATATATATGATGCGATGCGATGTGATTTTGATATATGTTGTGACATGATGTGACTTTGAGATATAATGTGATCTTGATATATGATGTGATATGATGTGATTCGGATATATGATTTGATTTTGATATATGACGTAAAACCTCTGAATAGAAAGCAAAAATTGATAGTGATGTAAATCCCGAATGAAAACGGGATGGTTAGAGATGTGTAATGTAATTAGATACATGTGATGTAATAACCCCAAATGAAATCGGAATGATCGTGATGTACAGATTCCACTTAGGCAAAGTCTAGTGTCTTAGGCTGCAATAGGTTTGGAACGACTTGTGACTGGAAAGAGGATCAGAAGGAACTAGACGATTCACCATGACTAAACTCAACAATCGAAGACTCGTTGCCATGACTTATTCTAAAGCAAAGCACACCTTTCATTCAAAAGGCGTACTTTGGGGGGAAATGTTATCCGAGTTTTTAACCCAAAAGGATCCATCAGAATACGGAACAATCTAGTCACATCAAAATGGCATAGAACTTAATCAGAAAGCTAAGGCAAGCTATTAACAAGGGTCAAGTTATACGACTAAAGCGACGACTGGGATCAACGAAGCTGAGAGATCAGCATTCCCACTAGTTTAATCGGCAGCTAAATGCAAACAGCTAGAGAATTACCATCGAAGTAAAAAAACAACGATAAAAGACAATGGAAACATCTCCAATTACAAACCCTAGAATAATCCTAAGTGCTTAGCTCATCAACGACCCATGCCTCTACTTGAACTATCAAACAATTCGACATGGAATAGTATCAAAAGAGGCAAGATTTGGTCCGCAAAATGAATCAACCCATTAGGTCGCCCATGATCCATCGACCATTGGTCGCTACTGACCAATGGTTTAGCTCATTTTGTGATCCAAAGCCCCTCCTTTAGGTCACGTGTAACTTACCTGCAAGCTGATGAAGGCAGTCCTGGCCCAAAAGCTCTCCGATCTCTATAAATAGCATCCTACCTGACATAAAAGGAATCTTCTCCGAATTGATTGTTGAAGCTCCATTGGAAACATTCTTCGCCCTCTGCCTCCCTCACAACAATATTCAAAGGAATTCACTATGATTCTCCATTGGATTCCAACTCCGGGGATTTAATCTATTGAGAGATAATCAAAGTCTTGTAGTCAAACATGTCTTGTAACATCGATATATGAGAAAAATATACAGTGGACGTAGGCTTCATTAACATCCGAATCACTTTACAAAATTCTCCGCCTTCTTTCTTTTAATACTCTTTTCTTATATTTGTGATCTGTGATATTGCTCTGTCAGAACAGGGCTGGTGCTTTCAAACTCAAACTGGGATGTTGATCCATTTTTAGGGTTAACAACTATGCTATCAAAGGAGATTGAAGTTCAAAAAGAAAAGAATATGACATTAGCTGTAGGAAACCATGATTTAAAATCAAATGTCAAAATTCTTGAATTGAACAATACTATCTCAAAACCAAGTTAGAAAATATTACTAAAAAAGTTTCTAACTTTAATAAAGTAGAGAAAATCTTTCTGAAATTATTAATAACTCTCAAACTTCTTTCAACAAGAAAGGTTTAGGATATACAAATTCCTAAAAATATAGTTCAAAGAGAAACATTTCACTAAATAATTTTTTTAATATACATAAGAATTTCGTAAAAGAAAAATCAAAACCAAAGTTTTTCACTAAAAAGATGGACAGTTCACCATAAAAAATACAAAGATTTGGGTACTAAAAACTAAAGATAATTCAACGAGGAATAAGTATATTAAGACTTTTATAAATACAATTCATAAAAATGAAAATTTTAATTGTAAAGGGAAGTCTAAACCCTCTTGGGTTTGGTTTCCTAAGACCTAACTCTAAGGATACAAATAGAAGGTGGTTACCAATGTCATCTCTATATTTTTTCCTGGTACCAACTAATAAAAGAGGAAAGTGGATACCTGATAGTGGTTACTCAAAACGTATGACAAGAAACAAAGATATGCTGACTAACATCATCTACTAAGATGGAGGATCTACCACATTTAGAGATATCCAAAGGATATACCATCGGCAAAGGCGATATGGGCAATGGCGGTACATCTAAATACCTCTTATTACAAATGTTTTACTAGTTAAGAATTTAAAACACAATTTGCTTAGTATAAGTCATCTATGTGATAAAGGTTTTAATTTATTTTTTTTGGAAAATAAATGTAACATAATTGATCAAAACAAGAATCTTATCTCTGAAGGAACTAGAGAAAGCAATATATACATACTAAATATGAAAGCTAATCACAATACTAATATGTGTCTAGTAGCCAAAGAAAGCGACCTTGGATATGGCATAAAATATTTTGTCATGTAAACTTTAAAGAAATACATAAATTATCTTAAAATAATTTAGTAAAATGTTTACCGAAAATGAATTTAAAAGGAAATAGTATTTGTGATGCTTGTTAGTTAGGAAAGTTAAATCAAAGAAAATTATTTCTACATTACATCCACTTGAGTTATTACAATTAGATCCTTTTTGACCAACTCAAGTTCAATCTATGAATCATAATAGAAATGTTTTTGTAACTGTATATGATTTTTCAAGATACACTTGGACAATATCTATGAAAAATAAAAGTGATACTTTTGAAAATTTAAAAAAAAAACTTCTAAGAGAATTCAAAATATTAAAAATATAAAAATTAGAACATTCGAAGCGATCATTGTGGCGAATTCGATAATGATATTTTTTGGGAAATATTGTGATAAAAAAGGAATTGTTCACAATTTTTTATTCCCTAAAACTCCACAACAAAACGTAGTTGAAGAAAGGAAAAATAGAACACTTCAAGAATGTCCTAGAACCTTATTAAATGGAAGCCCTCTGATTAAAAAAATTTTGGCAGATGCTATGGCAACCGCTTATTATATTCTAAATCGAGTCACCATTAGAGCATTAACAAAACATACCCTATATGAGCTTTTTAATGGAAGAAAGCCTAACATATCATGTTTTAAAGTTTTCAATCCAAAATGCTTTTTATTAAATAGAAGCAACCAACTTGGTGAATTCCATCCAAAATCCGATGAAGAAATATTCATTGGATACTCGAAACGAAGCAGGGCATATAGAATTTATAATAAAAGAGCTAAAATAATCAAAGAAACACTTCATGTGTCATTCGATGTAAATTTAAAATTTAATAATAAAAATGAAGATGAAGGAATAATTCCAAAATCACATATCCCAGAAGATGATATTGAAAATATTGAAAATAATAATAAAATAGAAAACGTACCTAATAAAAATGAGATGTTATCTCCCCCAGGACTACTTGATATCAGCAAATTGAAAATGTTACTGCAGAAATGAATTCTAACGTAAGAACGTGAAATCAATTAAATCAAATGGGTCATGCATCTTTCCTTTCGAACGTTGATACTAAAATGCTAAAGAAGCCTCAACTAATGATTAATAGATTATAGCTATGCAAGAAGAGTTAAATCAATTTGAATGAAATAAAGTTTGGGACTTATTTCCTAGAGCTAGTAATCAAATAGTCATCGGTACTAAATGGGTTTACAAAAATAAAGCCAATGAGCAAGGGAATATTAACCGAAACAAAGCTAGATTAGTTGCTCAAGGGTACAATCAAGAAGAAGCAATGGACTATGAGGAAACATTTTCTCATGTAGCCCGACTAGATGCAATACATATTTTATTAGCTTTTACATGTTTTCATAACTTCGAACTATAACAAATGGATGTAAAAAAGGCTTTTCTAAACAGATTTATAAAAGAAAATGTGTATGTAGAACAACCACCTCTATTTCCACATGAAATTTTTTTAGACCATATTTATAAATTAAAGAATGCTTTACGGTTTAAAACAAGCATCTTGCGCTTGGTATTATCATCTTAAAAGTTATCTTATAAATTCTAGTTTTAAAATCGGAAAATTAATACAAAGCTTATTTATAAAACAAAATAAAAATGATATTTAAATACTACAAGTCTACGTAGATGACGTCATTTTTGGTTCCACAAACGAAAAATTATATCAAGAATTTTAAATGGGTGGCACGCTTTCGGCCCAGCACATAAATTTGTTGCACGAAGTATATCCGATTGGGGGCAAGTGAGGCCGGTCTTGTGCCGACGGAACCAGAACTTCATCGAAGGGGATTCCATGAATAAAACACAATTGACGAAGATAAGACTCACTAATTTTCAAGGTTTGACAGTCGATGGGGTCATCCAAAACGATGGCCCCGTCTACAGCATCGGGAGCCGGGCCTATAACTGCAATAGGTGGGTCTAAGATGCCACATATGGGGGCTGATGATGGACTTAAATTCCCCACTGCCCTCTGTCGAGAACTTGGCCCAGGCTTGTCAGAAACTGTAGTGGAGCTTGATTTTTTGGACATCTCCAAAAAGCGATTGGTGTGAATAGATAGATGTTTAAGCTATACTTAAAAGATAATAGATATCAGTTATAACAACAAAGTATTCCCCCACATTGTGTGTGAATTAGTGCGACGATTCAAGCAAAAAGTACAGATAAATTAAAGTTCTAAAGAGTAATATAGCGTGACGGAGCTTTGAGTTGTCATCTCTGGAAACCGTCACCAAAGTTTGTCCTATGATCGATAGCATATGTCATGGAATCTGACATTAGCATCATATGTTGTGGAGGCTATTACACGCTTTTGATGGGATTTACATTTATAATTGTTAAGATTATGGAGTCATTAGTCCGAACCAGTTCCATATGCTTATGTGCTTTGGTTCTTGGCATTGTTTACTATTCTATGGTCAGGAGTGGTAATGTATGGTCTTGATATATGCTACGTTCAAGCTGAGGTGATTCTGATTTCCAATGCGGATCCTAAAGGCCGATGCTGATCGTCTCTCTAAACCTACGCACCAACCCACTCTCCTACAAACTACCGAACGACTCTCTAGACCAAAGAAACCAACCCATTCACTCTCCTCTCTCTCACTCTATAATCATGAACCACCCTCCTAGGTTCATGCCGACCCATACTCTCCCCCTCATGTAACGACCCAAAATTTTGAATATTTGAAATTCGAATGTTTAATTGATTTTAAATATTTAAAAGTTAATTTTTCAACTTGAACTTCAAATATCTCTATTTATTTGATAATTCAAATATTGAATTTAATAATTGGAAATTGGGAAAAATATTAAATCTTGAGTTTAAACTTGTTAAAAATATTTCAAAGGCTTATAAAATTCATATTGATAATACTGAAGGTAATGGAAGTGTTAAAGTTGAATTTTACTGTGATTTGTTCAGTTTTAAAGATAAATCGTTAAAATCAACATTTAAAAGTATCCTTCCGAAACATAGTCTTGGATTTCAACGAAACCAGTTCCATTAGATTCGTAATATTGTATTATTATCGGATTTCAAATTTCATAGCTTTGGAGTTATCATAAAATCATACGGAATATAAGCGTGTTGAAATCTATATCAAAAATTCAATATAAGTGTTGGGTCCAAAAAGCTATCTTCCCCACGCGATTGAATTAGGACTCGAAACCTTTTCCATTATGTTTGGAATAGGGGTATAATGTTATGAACGCCTATCGACACAACTTGATAGAAGGTCGAGATTTTAGGCTTCGATTTCGAGATGATTTGAATTTAAATATAATATACATGTGCTGACTGATCAAAACTTATCACATCAGCCGTTTCTTTTCATCCCTTCAAACCACTGTACAAACCTAAGCCGACATGCCAAAACAAGTTTGCACGCTAAAACTCTCATCTTGTCTCCCTCACCTTCTTTTTAAAGTACATGCAAAATCACTTCAAAAGCAGAGAGGAAAAAAATATAGCAGCTTCGAAAATTTTAATGGCCGAGCATTTGAAAACAAAAGGGAATGCGACTTTCCCTCTTTTGGAAATATGGCCTGCGAATTTCTTTTTACCTTCTTCGAAATTGAATCCCCTCTTCTTCGATTAATATGAAGTCAAATCGAAATAGAGGGGCTCGAACAAGGAGTCGGTGATGAAGTCGCGATAGGAGCTAGGCTCGTATTTAATTAGGGAAGTCGATGTTGGGGGGGATCAAGCTTGCTCGAAGATTCTGGCTAGCGATGGGAAAGTTTGCAACTTGGAAGGTGGAGCCATGCATGCAATAGAGCAGTGGTTTGGTTTTTGCGAGTTTGGGAATCGCGTTGGCAGCGCGAGGTAGGAGGGTTCGAGCAATGCCATGCGACGACTTGCCGGGTTGGTGCTCGGTCGAGGCAGTGGTAGGTTTGCGTGATGGGGCCGCAATGGTGGCTCGAGCAGTAGCGATGTCGTAAGGTTTGGGTAGACAACTCGTTAAGGTAATTTAATTCAATTTATTCTGTATTATGTGGTTTTAAAACTTTTAATTTAAAATCGAAGGATATTATTTCTTTTGAAAAAAAAAATTGACAGCAGAGGAAACCACTGTTTTGTTACTCACAGTAAAGTTATATATATTTGTGCATAGGTTAAGACTGTTGGTCTGATCGAAGAAAATATACATAAGTTAAGAGAAATATATATGTATATACACATTTAAACTTACTGTTAGATTTGGAAAAAAAGAAAAAAATGTGCCTTAAGATAATTTAGTTTTATGACATTTTAATTTAAGGATAAGTAAGCCTAGACTTTTAGTTTAATTTGTTTATTAGGGATTTAACTGTAAAGTAAATTTGAAATTTTTATCAACCTAATAAATTTGAAATTTAAAGTGAGAATGGTAATGATAGTTAAATCATGGCAAATTCTAATAAAATTCAGGAAATTTCATTTATACAAGGTTGGAAATTGTGGAGAGACGAGCCGTATTGTAGTGAATTGCAAAAAAAAAATATAAAGGTAAGTTAATCTCACTCAAATTGGATTACTAGCTAATGTAATTAGTTAAAATTAAATTATTGGTTGAATGCTTGGAATTGATAATTATTACCAGTCTGGATGTGGTATATTATATATATTAGTGTGTGTGTGTGTGTCTATATATATATTGGAGGGATTGATATTCCCGCATTATATAGCGGATGAGACCCTATGCGCCCCACATAATAGCGGATGACCCTATATACCGTGATATTCCCCTCGAAGTGGGATTGGTATTTTAATTGTCGACTAACATTTATGGATGCAGGGAAATAGGTTGGAGGGAACCAAACGGATTCCTAAAAACTGTTGAATTCATTTTCAAATTCAGTTATATGAAATGTTGGATAATTTGTGATATATTATGCTGAAAAATTAATTTATTTGATGTTAATATATTGCTGGGTATCCTGTGGCATTTTAAAATACAAATATTGAATTTTTAAAAGGGAAATAAAAAGTGAAAAATTTAAAGAAGGAAATTTATAATAAAGATGGGTAAATTTAAAAAGGGAAGAATTGTGAAAATAAATGTTAACCCAGTTTCCTCTACGAGTTAAGGAATCTACGACTTAAGGCCTTCACGGGTTAAAGGGTCTACGAGATAAGGTCTACGACTTAAGGCCTTCACGGGTTAAAGGGTCTACGAGATAAGGTCTACGACTTAAGGCCTTCACGGGTTAAAGAATCTACGAGATAGGATCTACGACTTAAGGCCTCTACGACTTAAGGAATCTACGACTTAAGGCCTCTACGGGTTAAAGGGTCTATGACTTAACGACTCAAGGGACGAGGAGTTAAGACGACTGCACCTAAGTCGTGACGGACTTACGACCTTTGCTAGATCGTTCACGACCTAAGGCTACAGAGGCAAATTCAATACTGCACCATGACTCGTTAACTCCAGTTAAGCCACAAGCCGAGGATCAGTTTGGGTCGGTCACGACCTACGACATATGGTAAGTCGTACACAACTTAAGACTATGGTAAGTCGTACACGAGAATCAGTTCAATGCCGCATCACTTATGAGAGGACATGTTAACTCATTTGCGACTTAGGACTTGTGATATATCTAGGGTTCAGCAAGGATGCCTTTAAGAAGTCTGGACCCAGCATTTAAGTGACAACTGACCCACGACTTAGTTTAAGTCGTCCACGACTCAACTTAGGTCGGTTACGACTTAGGACTTGGTAATGTTTCCTGCCTAGAATTGCCTATAAATACGACCCTAGCTCCAACTAGAAGGGGACTTTTGGGCTCATTTTCTTCAAACGCCGTTACTCTGCTGCATTCCAAACCAATCCAATCCAACACTTGAAGCTCTCAAGACATTAAGAACGCTACAAACAACTTCAAGAAGAGATCACATACATCCAACATGGATTCGAAAACTCTCATCTTCATCGAAGTTTAAGCTACTTGTTCTAAGTCTCTTGTAATTCAAAGTGTATTGTATTTGGGAAGGATTGTATCAGCTTGTAACGAGATTATTAATAAAAGTACTTAAAGTGGACGTAGGCTATACCCTTAAGCCGAACCACTATAAAATTGTTGTTGTTTACCGCTTTTCTGCTATTATCTGCTTGTAATCTGTTCCCGAGTCGTCGGGTGGTGCTTTCACAACTACAACTCATACATCGGGGTGTTAGCGTTCAAATTTTAGCGTTAACATTTTTGGTGCTTTCACTGAGAATTGAACTCAGGAAGATTATCATCATTGCTTCACAGAGGTTTGTAGAGAGAATTTCCCTGAAAACCAGAAGTCTATCCGAGATAATGGCTCCTGGAAGGAAGAGTAGATCTGTCAGATCTGGGAATATTCAAGAGGGAACCTCCGCTTCCCCTGTACCTAATCAACCCACTCCGTCTGCTGGGGTTATGAAAGCAGAGTTGGATGCTGTAATATTAGGACTGAACCAGCAGATAAACGCCCAGAATGCACAATTAGAAGCTCAGAGTGCCCAAAATGCTCTAATTCTGAATAAGTTGAATGATTTTCTCGGGGCAAACAATCAACCGGCTGGTAATGGAAGGAATTATGCTGGCAACATTCATGATGCTAATGAGAGGAATGCTCCAGAAAGGGCTGCCAGTCCCTTTGAGCAAACGCTTCCTGAGGTTGGTGGATCTGGAACTCGACATGATGAGGAGTATCTTTCTGGAATGGTCCGGCAAATCATGAGAGAAAGTATGCAAAGGGTTGAAGATGAGAAAGAATGGGGTTTCGCCCCAAGTAAAACTCCATTTACTGAGAAAATCTTAAAGGCGGAGTTTCCAAGGAAGTTTGTCCCTCCAACTATCCCAGCTTACAAAGGGACAAGTGATCCGAATGAATTCTTGTATAAATATGATTGGCACATGACAGGTGCCAGAGCCTCAGACGAGATAAAGTGCCGATATTTCCCCGTATACCTTAAAGGTGTGGCTCTACTGTGGTTCACCAAGTTGCCAGTCCGATCTATTGATCAGTTTTCAGACTTGACCCGAAAGTTCAAGGAACAGTTTAGACTATATGCTTCAAAGGCCAAAGACATCATGTCATTGTCAAGTATAGAACAGAATCCTGGTGAATCTATCAGATCTTTCTTGAACCGCTTTAATATAGCGCTGGCAGAGGTGGACAATGCTGAACCGCGAATGATATTGACTTATCTGATGAGGGCTATTGATAAGTCGAGTGAATTTGGAAAATGGTTAAACATGAAGGAGCCAACCTCCCTCGAAAAATTCTACAAAAAGGCAGATGAATTCATACGCCTGGAAAGCCGTCCTGTACCGATGAAGGCAGTGTCGGAAAAAGCTGAAGATAACACTGTTGCTCCACGCAAGAATGAATCTGTAGGGCAAAAAAGGGAAAATAACAATGGGAAGAAACAGAGTAATCCGAAGAAGCCCCGATCCTTCAAACCATCAGAGTATACTCCTTTATCAGACACGCCGGAGCATATCTACCTTGCCATTAAAGATTCTGTTGACCTCCCTAAACCTATCCCTTTGAGGACCGAAAAAAAGGCTATACAAAGTGGGAAGTTCTGCCGCTTCCATAATCAACCCGGTCATGAGACCGATGAATGCCGCCAGTTGAAAAATCTGATTGAAGAATTGCTAAGAGAAAACAAGCTGCAGCAATTCGTGAAAAAGAATAGCAACAATCCTGCATCGTCAAGTCAGGGGCAACAGGCTCCTGTTCATCAGCCTAGGATAGGTGACAAAGCTACGGGGCATGAATCTGGAAGGCCCATCATCAATGTCGTTACAGGAGGACCTCACCCAGCTGGCAAGAGCTGGGGAGAGATGGAGAGATATGCCAGGGCTTTGAAATATGTTCCAGCCGAAGAAGACGTCTTTGTTTTAGAAGACACTACGCCCCGGAAACAACAGAAAACTTTTAGTGATGATATTATTTTCAGAGCCAGAGATTCCTCAGGTGTCGAAGCTCCTACCCTAGATCCCTTGGTCATCTCAGCTGGTATCGGACCGGCCATTGTCAGAAGAGTTCTCATTGACTGCGGAGCATCATGTAATATCCTCTTCAAAAAGACATTCGACCAAATGAAAATCCCTATGGTCGATGTACAAGCCTCATCGCAGAAAATCGCTGGCTTCACCGGGGAGCCAAAGCAACCAATAGGAACCATCGATCTGCTTGTAGAACTTGGGGAAGGAGAAAGGAAAGTAGTCCGCAAGCAAACATTTGTGATTGTCGATGAATTTTCTGCTTATAATGCTTTCCTTGGCCGTCCAACGCTCGCAGCGTTCAAAGCTATCCTAGCCCCGTGGTGCCTCACTATTAAATTCCCTACAGACAATGGAGTAGGAGTTATAAAAGGGGATCAAAATGCTGCGCGAGAGTGCTATTTGACAGAGTTGCTAGAGTCAAGAAAAAGGGAAATGGGAAAGGATGCGGCCACCCCGGTTCGCATCAAAGAGCCAGCCTTGTAGTAATTACGGGGCGGACCCTGCACTGGCGAGCATAGCGGGGCACGGAAAGAGATGGATCCCAGAAAAGCCAGTGCGGGGAGAATAGAGTGGTGCCGGTTGAAACGACGGTACCGGTACCTGTTGACCCGAAGGACCCAAATAAGGTGTTGAATGTGGGTTCACAACTTAATGTATCAATTCAGAATATCTTGATATCTTTCCTGAAAGAAAATCTGGATGTCTTCGCTTGGACTCATGCTGATATGTGTGGAATATCTCCAGAAGTTGCAGTACACGCTCTGAATATCGACCCAAAGTTTACACCAGTGAAACAGAAAAGAAGAACCCAAGGTCCAGAAAGGTCAGCAGCATTAAAAGAGGAAATTGATCGACTCGTGGAAAATAACTTCATCAAAGAATCTACATATCCGAATTGGGTTTCAAATCCTGTGTTGGTTAAGAAAGCTAATGGAAAATGGAGAGTGTGCATCGATTTTTCAGATCTGAACAAGGCCTGCCCCAAAGATTGCTTTCCTTTACCCAGGATCGATCAACTGGTAGATGGAACAGCGGGACATGAATTGTTATCTTTCATGGATGCCTACTCCGGATATAACCAGATCATGATGCATGAACCGGATCAGGAGGACACAAGCTTTATCACCGATGTTGGTCTTTATTGCTACAGAGTTATGCCCTTCGGATTGAAGAATGCAGGGGCAACCTACCAAAGACTTGTTAATGCTATGTTCAAACCGCAATTGGGCAAAACTATGGAAGTCTACGTCGACGACATGTTAGTAAAGTCTAAGAAAGCAGCGGATCACATTGAACACTTGGCAGAAATGTTCGCAGTCCCCCGGAAATACAGAATGAAGCTTAACCCTCTGAAATGCACGTTTGGGGTCGAGTCCGGAAAATTCTTAGGGTTTATCATCAGCGCTAGGGGCATTGAGGCTAGTCCAGCTCAAATTACTGCCTTGAAAGAAGTCAAAGCTCCTAGAACAAAGAAGGAATTGCAAAGTCTCAATGGAAAAGTTGCCGCCTTGAGTCGGTTCATTTCCAAAGCCACAGATAAATGCATCCCATTCTTTGACGCCCTAAAGAAAGGAAAGAAGAACTTCGTTTGGACTCCCGAATGCCAAAAAGCCTTTGATGAATTGATTCGCCATATGGAGACACCTCCAATACTTTCTAGGCCTGGCGATGGCGAGGATCTTCTTATATACTTGGCAGTATCATCTCATGCTTTAAGTGCAGCGCTGATACGGGAAGACAAAAGGATTCAACATCCAGTTTACTATATCAGCAAAAGACTCACTGGGGCAGAGATGAATTACTCTAAGTTGGAAAAACTCGCCTATTGCTTACTAATTGCGTCTAGGAAATTGAGGCAATATTTTCAAGCTCATCCTATCAGAGTCCTCACTGATCAACCTTTAAAGCAAGTCCTGTTTCGCCCTGAAACTTCGGGTCGTCTTCTAAAGTGGAATATTGAACTCAGTCAGTACGACATCACTTATCATCCCCGGAAAGCAATCAATGGACAAGCTTTAGCTGATTTCATTGCAGAATTTACAGATAAGGGTAATAGTGAGGAAGAAACGTTCAATAATTCCCCTATCCAATGGAAGTTATATGTCGATGGTGCAAGAAATGATTACTGTTCTGGAGCCGGAGTTGTACTTGAGACTCCTGAAGGTCGGTCATTATGCTACGCACTAAGATTGGAATTTCCTTCAACAAACAATGAAGCCGAATATGAAGCTCTTATCACAGGACTGAAAATCGCTAAAGAACTAAACATACGAGCATTACAGATCTTTAGCGATTCTCAGCTTATTGTATGCCAAGTCAAGAAGGAATTTCAAACGAAAGGGGGAAACCTGCCCGCTTACTTGTCAAGGGCTTGGGAACTTCTGTGTGAGCTCGATCACTATTCAATAAGCCATATTCCTCGGGAAGAGAATATGAAGGCAGATTCCCTCGCAAAGTATTCAAGTTCTGGTGAAACTCAACTATTGGGATTGGTCCCCGTAGAAGTCCTTTCAGCACCAAGTATAGACGAGATGGATATTGATTGGATTATGAATGTATCTCAAGAACAAGAGTCATGGATGACTCCAATACTGGACTACCTACTCAGAGGTTCTCTGCCAGAAAATTCGATAGAGAGACGGAAGCTACTAAGGAAAGCCTCTCGCTATGTAATTCAGGATGGCCGATTATACAGACGGGGATTCTCAATGCCATTGCTTCGATGTGTATCCAGGGAAGAGTCCAAAACGATCCTAGCTGAGGTACATGGAGGAGAATGTGGTGATCATTCAGGTGGTCAAACATTAGCAAAGAAAATTCTCCGATACGGATATTTTTGGCCAGAAATTAATCATGATGCTGCAAGCTATTCCAGAAAGTGCGACAAATGCCAAAGATTTGCCAAAATTCCTAGAGCACCTTCAACTGAACTCACACAAATGGTCAGTCCATGGCCATTTGCAATTTGGGGAATGGATCTCATTGGGCCGCTACCGACTGCCAAATCAGGGATTAAATATGCTATTGTTGCAGTTGATTATTTTACTAAATGGGCTGAAGCTGAACCATTGGCTACTATCACCTCTAAAAAGATGATAAGTTTCGTGACCAAGAATATCATTTGCAGGTATGGAGTGCCTCAGAAAATAATCACAGACAATGGTACTCAGTTTGAAAGCGAGGAATTCCAAGATTTTTGCAGGCGATTCAAAATCCAGAAAAGCTTTTCAGCAGTTGCTCATCCGCAGGCAAACGGGCAAGTGGAAGCAGTAAACAAGATCATCAAATCAACCATCAAAAAGCAACTTGAAAGAGCAAAAGGTGGTTGGGTCGATAAGCTACCACTTGCACTATGGGCATACAGAACCACTCACAAAACTGCGACTGGGCACACTCCTTTCTCATTAGCATACGGGTCGGAAGCAATGATCCCGGTAGAAACAGAGGTTCCTTCACACAGAAGGATCCATTTCAACCAAGCAGAAAATGAAAGGCTACAGCTTGAAGCGCTAGATTTCCTTGATGAAAAAAGAGATGAGGCTAATCTCAGAATTGCAGCTCATCAGCAAAGAATAGCCAGACATTTTAATTCCAAAGTTCGCCAACGCAGCTTTGAGATTGGAGACTTAGTCCTGAAGAGAATCATGACAGCGACAGGTGTGTTTGGGCCAAATTGGGAAGGACCGTATGTAATAGGTCAGAAGCTTCTTGACGGCACATTCAAACTCACCACTGTTGATGGAGATCAAATTCCAAGGGCATGGAACAACAACCATTTGCGTCCATACTTTACTTGAAAATTTTGTTGAAATATTGTAAAAAGAATTATGAATGTATGATTCTTGTAATTGAAAGCAATTGTAAAACTGATGCAAGTAAATAATGAAAGAATATAAAGTGGATGTAGGCTCAATTTCCTGGCCGAACCACTATAAATCTTGTGTTCCTTATTATTATTACATGTTTGCTTTATTTTCGATATGAAAAGTACATAGAATGTGTTGCTGAAATGTCGATTTAAATTTTTGCAGACAGTGGAAGTGAAACTTGCACATGAAAGGACCAAGTGATTCTCGCCAAATTTCAAGTCACAAAAGCCCCGAATTCAAATCCTAGATAGGAAGTACTTCAATTGAACAGCCTATGATTTCGATAGAAACGGGCCTTTGCTAATAAGTTGAGATCGTCTGAACAAACAAACATCCAATTAAGAAGCTGATGCTCGTTCTCACGAACTGGCCTGGCAATGAAGTACATTTCCTTGGATTAAACGAGTCATTTGTAAAAAAAAAAAAAGGGGATCACTGAAAAAGCATAAGCAAGTGGACAAAGGAACAACCAAGGCCTTCATCGGCAACACAAATCCTCTTCGGAGGCACAACTCTTTGGAGGATAAAGACCTCTAATGGGTCATACGCCACAAAAAAGAAAGTTCTCTACTCAACAAAAAAGATTGGAGGAGTCATGACCCTCCAACCATGAGAGAGTAACTTCCAGGCGATGAAAACCCTTTTTGAGGCACATTTCACCAGGAGTTGAAGTGTAACAACCGCTCTTCGGAATTTCACTTCACCAGAGTTGATATGTAAACAAAATAAAAGCCCTCTTCGGAGGCCCATTTCACCAGGAGTTGAAGTGTAATAACCGCTCTTCGGAATTTCACTTCACCAGAGTTGAAATGCAAACAAAATAAAAGCCCTCTTCGGAGGCCCATTTCACCAGGAGTTGAAGTGTTATGACCGCTCTTCGAGATTTCGCTTCACCGGAGTTGAAATGCAAACAAAAATAAAAGCCCTCTTCGGAGGCCCATTTCACCAGGAGATGAAGTGTAACAACCGCTCTTCGGAATTTCACTTCACCAAAGTTGAAATGCAGAGACAAAATAAAAGACCTTCCTGAAAGCCCACGTTTCACCAAGATTGAAATAAAACTTCCAAGTGTTGAAACGTGAAAAGGCTTTCTTCGAAGGCACAACTCTTTGGAGGTACACGTTTCACCGAGATTGAAATAAAACTTCCAAGTGTTGAAACGTGAAAAATCCCTCCTTAGAGGTACAACCCCCTCCCGGGGACACAGTTCAAAGGAAAGATCTCTTCAAGGGCGCAATCAAGAAGAAAGACCTCTTCGGAAGCCCACGTTTCACCAAGATTGAAATAAAATTTCCAAGTGTTGAAACGTGAAAAGGCTTTCTTCAAAGGCACAACTCTTTGGTGGGACACGTTTCACCGAGATTGAAATAAAACTTCCAAGTTTTGAAACGTGAAAAATCCCTCCTCAGAGGTACAACTTTGTATATAAAAAAAAAGAAGAAGTTAAAGTGCCCTTCAGAGGTCCGCTTTACCACATAGAAGAATTCACTTGGTAAAATATGCACATAAGTAAAAAAAAAAAAGAGTGATTTCTTCGAACGACAAAGCGTAGAAACTTATACGAAGGGAGTTGTACTCTACAAAAATTTTCTTTAAAGAGAATAAAATAATTGTTCTTTAGCAAATAAGAGTGCAAGTCCCCTCGAAGTATAAGATATTGCAGCAAGCTTAAGGTATGGGGGCAACATGGTATAATAGTATAGCCGCATCAGTAAAGTAATACTCAAACAACATACCATAAGCCCGCTGCAATATCATATAAATAAACTTGTGCAAAAATGAATAATAAATGCATTCAAACAGAAGTCTGTACAAACAAAGGATCATTTTATTCAATCGAAATGCAGGTACAGGTTTCAAAATAAAGAAAAGCGGAGGCCGGTACCCGCACAATTCTCGACCAGTACATACAAAAGGCAAAAAGCTAAAATGTTCACTTCTTTTTACTACCTTTGGACCCTTTTCCCGGCCGAATGATTAGCTTTTCAGGCCGGTCAGTTGGCACAAGGGAAGAAGGAGGGGTAGGTGCAGCTGGTCCAACTTCTGGCTCCCCTTCAGTAACAGTGATTATCTTCCCCCTCCTCTTTGACGTTCCGTGTTTTTTCCTCCTCTTTGAGGAAGACTCACTTCCCGGAGTGGCAAGTTTAGACAAAGTTATGTCATCAGAAGGGGTCCGCTCCGGGGATATCTCACCTCCCACAAGTCCCTCGTCTCTATGCTCCTGCGAAGCGATGGGATCGTCTAAACCATGGAGGGCTTCTATGTGTTCCTCTTGCGACCCGGGCTGAGAAGCAGAAGGAGGAGCCACCTGGAGAGACGGAGGAGGGATAACCGGAGGAGGAGAAATCTGAGCGGTGCTTGATACTTTCTCTGTAGAAGAAAAGAGGTTAAAGTCAGTAAAGAGAGGAGATGAAGGCTCATCAAGGTTGAGAAAATAGTCAAGGAGCTCATTAAACCCATGTGAAGTAAATGAGCAATCCACTTGAGCGAAATTTACAGTGGAATTACCTGCAGAAGTTGTCTTTATTACATCAATTTCATAGTCCGGGGCTTCAGCACTCTCTTGCGATTCATCTGTAACTTGAGTAATTTTGGCCCCGGTATCAGTTTGAGCAGGGATCGGTACATAAGAGCTAGAGCCAATAATGCCAGCATCGACCGAAGTTGAAGGTGGGACAGGAACAGTCAAATTTGTTTCTTTTTCTTGATGCTCTTCCCCCACTATTTCAACCCGCGATCTGGCGAGTTGCTCTTTCCCTCTGGCAAGGGCTACGCGAGCCTCAAAGTCTAAGTAGTGCACCTCCAACTCCTCTTCAGTGTACCCGGCCCCTTTAAACATATCTAGTGCGGCCTCCCACACTTCGGCCAGGGTAATCTCATACTTGGGGCCCAGGAATGCAAGACTGCCACGCCCTAATATACATTGCAAGTAGAAATCAAATAGTGTCGAGCCAATATCAGCTTTGGTAGCTTCATGGGCCTCTTCAGCGGTAATTCTACCCGCAACAGCCTCATCCCGCTCTCTCTCGACTTTGGATAACTGGGCTTTCAATTTTTCAATCTCTGCAGCCTGAAGGCCAGTTTGTCCTCGCAACTGAGTAATGTCAGTACGGTTGCCCTTTATAATCTGCTCCAACTCATCAGCCTTGGCCTCAGCATCCCTTTGCGTGGCATGAGCATCCCGCACCTGTTGAAGAAGCACACTTTCCCTTTGAGAATAAGAAGTGGAAGAAGTAGCAAGCTCCTCTTTAAGTTTCCCAACTTCTGCCTCAAGTTTCTCAATATAATCGGCGATACTCCTCATTTCTGCATCATGCTGTTTAAGGATCTTTTGCCATTCAGTTTTGTCGTTCTCCATGGTAAGCATAGCTTCAAGATTGGCCCTATTCACCCTTTGGAGCTCATCAACGAGTTTCTGCCAAGATGACATCCTCTCAATATCGGTTCTGACTGCATCAAGGTTCCGTAGCATAGCATTTTTATCTATGGGAACCAGATCGAGGTCAAAGCGAACTCCTTTTAAACACCAATTAGGAAATCGGCGTTGAAGAGTGGCTGGACCTGGTCCAACTTGGTAAGATGGCCTATTAATGATTGCTTGGATATCAGTAGGGGAAGGGGCAGGAGATTAAGAAGAAGTAGGAGCAGTAATCTTCTCTGAAGGCACAGGCATTGGCTCCTCAATAACTTTGGCTCGTTTGCTCGAGTCATCAGTTGTGTGACTCTTCCCTCTATCATCATGAGATTTGCGTTTAAGGGAGTCACTCTCTCTGTAGGAGGAATCATGTCGACTATCTGGTCTTCCAAAGCGTTCTTCATAATCACGTCTTTCCCGAGCCTTCCGGGCTGCCCTTTCTTCATCAGTCTCTCTATGAATAGGAGGATAGGATTGATAGCCATACTGGCTGCGTTTCCCATATCGCTTAAAGTCATCATAGTACGAGCTGCCTCGCCTCATTGGTAAACCTAAAATTTAAAAAGAAGAAATAAAACTTGAGAATCCTTCAAACGTTTAAAAAAGAAAAGAGAGAGCATAAAAGTGCCAGGAATTCTAAGTGTGTGTGATGTGCAAACTACGCGCTTCAGTCTACGAACCACTCTTTAATTGGGGAGTAGTTGTGGGTGTAATAGATAGCGTCAACTCTTGAGTCGACGGCAACTGTTGCAAAGTAGAAGTAGCTTCAACTACTGAAGAAGAAATCCCGGCAGTGATAGGATCTTCTTTAAAGATCTCTTGTGAAGTAGCAAAAAGGTCGCTCAGTCCTTCGAAAGTATCGTCCCTGCTTTGCTTGACAGGACTGGATTTCTCAGCTTTTTCACCAGATTCTTGTGAATGATGGGAAGATCCCTGAGGCTCTTCTTCCTCGATAACCGGGGCAAGTTTGTCAGACGGCCCTGCAGCATCAACAGAAGTGGAACACTTCACTAGCGAAGTCTCAGGAGCAGGTCCTTTAGATATGGATGTGCTAGTAGAAACTGAGGCATCCAACACTCTAGCTGGGGAGTCTGGAATTTCATGAGGACGCGTAGAACGAGAAGTATGCAAAAGTCCGTACTGATGCAGAAACTCATCTTTCAACATAAATTGAATATCTCTCTCCCCAACCGGTACGGCCTTAAGCCTCTCGAAAGTCGACTTGTGACTGGGATTCCTAGAGGGAGGAGGCAGCGCTGAAAATAAAAGAAGCAGAGTTAACACTTAGCAGGTCAGTCTCACAAAGGCCAGATAACAAACGAAGCAAGGATGGGTGATCTTACTTCCTTCCCTCCACAGAGCATAAAACCCCGGGGGGCAACGAACGAAGAAGAACTGGGTTAGAAACCCATGAGCAGTGTCGGGAAGGCCAACAATTAATATGCGGTTTCGGGCGCTTCTCACAACAGTAATAGAAGGATGATCTTTGGTCCGGCTAAAGGAGCATAAGTAACAAATTTCATCAAAGCTCGGAAGTCGATCAAGTGTTCTCCTAAATAGCACACACAACCCCATTAGAATGGCGTAGCCATTGGGGTGTAGTTGGGATGGAGCAATGGCCAATTGATGAAGAAGTTGTTGGAAAAAGTCATTGAAAGGAGGAACGCCCCCACTTAGGCACATTTGCCGGTTAACTATCACAAAGACAGAAGGTGCTATGTCAGCAGTGTTACTTCTCTCAGGAAGAATGGCATCTGATTCAGCAATGCCAAACTGAGCACACAGCTGGCGAAAAACTTTATATGATAGTGTAGTAGGAACTCTTTCGGGAGGATTAACTAGTGGAGCTGGAAGAACAGTTGCCTCTCCCGTCTGAACTGTTGCATCTTCTTCCTGAGAAGTCATTCTACACAAGCAACTGGATATTCAAATATGAAGGTGCACGTTTCCTAAAAGTGTGAAGTGTCGTGCAAAACTGATAAAAATAGCAAGTAAATATAACTGGAATTAAACTGGTCGACGATTGATCGACTACGGTAATTTCAGAACTTGTTAATTTAAAGTTCAAGCATAATATTAGTGCAGGCTGGTCAGTTTCAATTGACTATTCCAGTGTTGCTTTAATATTCTACTTGAAATCGATAGCACTTCGTTCACACAATTTACTTAAGTTAATTATCTGTTATTAACTAATCTGTCATTTGATGTGGGCGGTTGATGGCAGTATATTCGTCCCAATTTTCTATAAATATCATATTAAATAGATTGTTAACCCACAAGTTAAAGTAATCTGTAAAAGAATGCAGCAAAGTTCAACAGATCAAAATCCATGCAACAGTTCAAGGTCTAAGCAGAGTTTAAAAATGCAAGTGCTGAGTCGTAGACGACTCAAGAGCTGAGTTGTAAACGACTCAAGTGATAACTCGACAACAACTTAAGTGCTAACTCGTCTACGAGTTAAGAATTTTTCTTCGGTTTAAGTTAAGTCGTTGGTTCTCTGGTTGACTCGTCCACGACCTAAAGAATTATGAGGAGAAACAGGATAGGTCACTTCACTTTTGAGTCGTTGAGGCTTTGAGTCGGTAGTCCTTTGAATCGTGAGTCATAAAAGAAAGACAAGGCTTCAAGTCAGAAAGGTACAAATTCTTCTAAGTCTTAACTCAGTTACGGCCTAAAACTCATGCTCCAACTAGACGAATAACCTTATCTCCACTCCTAAACCCATAGACCGTCTCACCCCTAAACCGATGAACCTACTAACTATTATCTCGTCTTCTCCAAACCCCTAACAGCCTGATAAAAATAAAATATAAATAGATTGAAACCCATTATCCTCTCCTCGCGAATTATCCAAAACCTAATCAAACTTCCTCGAGCTCACCAGCAATCGATCGTGGCAACAATTGTGATGAAGCGTGGTATAAGGAACTGGATTAAATTCGCAAGTTAATAGCTATCGCGGAATCAAGTGAACTGCGGATTTACTTACGCGATGCGATGATGAGGATTATAGGGACTGAATCAACAGTAAGATGAACTGGTTGAATTTGTTTCCGAAAGCTCGAGGACGTGTTAATGGCAGAAATAGCTCAGAGGTAAGTAATGGGAAGAAGGAAATAGGAGGAACGACCCAAGCATTTTATACCTCAGGGAAGTGGAACTCGAATCGGCACACCAGGGTTATGATGAGTCGAAGCACACGACTTACGACTTAAGGCATGTGCTTCGAGGGGCAAGTGTTAACCCAGTTTCCTCTACGAGTTAAGGAATCTACGACTTAAGGCCTTCACGGGTTAAAGGGTCTACGAGATAAGGTCTACGACTTAAGGCCTTCACGGGTTAAAGGGTCTACGAGATAAGGTCTACGACTTAAGGCCTTCACGGGTTAAAGAATCTACGAGATAGGATCTACGACTTAAGGCCTCTACGAGTTAAGGAATCTACGACTTAAGGCCTCCACGGGTTAAAGGGTCTATGACTTAACGACTCAAGGGACGAGGAGTTAAGACGACTGCACCTAAGTCGTGACGGACTTACGACCTTTGCTAGATCGTTCACGACCTAAGGCTACAGAGGCAAATTCAATACTGCACCATGACTCGTTAACTCCAGTTAAGCCACAAGCCGAGGATCAGTTTGGGTCGGTCACGACCTACGACATATGGTAAGTCGTACACGACTTAAGACTATGGTAAGTCGTACACGAGAATCAGTTCAATGCCGCATCACTTATGAGAGGACAGGTTAACTCATTTGCGACTTAGGACTTGTGATATATCTAGGGTTCAGCAAGGATGCCTTTAAGAAGTCTGGACCCAGCATTTAAGTGACAACTGACCCACGACTTAGTTTAAGTCGTCCACGACTCAACTTAGGTCGGTTACGACTTAGGACTTGGTAATGTTTCCTGCCTAGAATTGCCTATAAATACGACCCTAGCTCCAACTAGAAGGGGACTTTTGGGCTCATTTTCTTCAAACGCCGTTACTCTGCTGCATTCCAAACCAATCCAATCCAACACTTGAAGCTCTCAAGACATTAAGAACGCTACAAACAACTTCAAGAAGAGATCACATACATCCAACATGGATTCGAAAACTCTCATCTTCATCGAAGTTTAAGCTACTTGTTCTAAGTCTCTTGTAATTCAAAGTGTATTGTATTTGGGAAGGATTGTATCAGCTTGTAACGAGATTATTAATAAAAGTACTTAAAGTGGACGTAGGCTATACCCTTAAGCCGAACCACTATAAAATTGTTGTTGTTTACCGCTTTTCTGCTATTATCTGCTTGTAATCTGTTCCCGAGTCGTCGGGTGGTGCTTTCACAACTACAACTCATACATCGGGGTGTTAGCGTTCAAATTTTAGCGTTAACAATAAATATTTGATTTTTAAATCCTATTTGATAAATTCCGGAATATGGAAAAGAGCAGGGCCTTGAATAAATATGAATCAAGGGATTTTTAAAATAAGGACTTAAGCAATATTGTTTGCAAGTACGAAGGAATGTATTTTTAAATTCAAGATTTAAAATGAGTTAGAGAAAAATAAAGGGAGAATTTTGAAATAAATATGAAATTGATAATTCAGATTAAATAAGGTTTTAAATCATAATAAAGAAGTGAATCTGGAATAAATGGATTTTGGAATAAATTTTGGGATAAATCTAGAAATAAATTTTAAAAGGGAATTTATTTCAGAGAATCGATTGAAAATCGATTAAGTGTTTTGAAACAGAAATTTAAATCGAGAATGAGACTATGGAATTTATAAACGGGGTTTATAAATAAGGTGAAATAAGTATCAATGGATATTTGGGATTTTTAAATTCACGGTGGGAATTTACAAAGGAATGAGTAAAACGTTTTAAAAATAAAAGAGTTGTTTTATTTTTAAAAGTGTGGAAAAGAAAATTTATGGGATTGAGACGTAAATTAAACTGGAATAAATCGAGAAGGATTTATAAATGATTAGATGAGCTATATTGGAATGAAAAATATATTTTCCTAAAAAGCCAAGTATAATTTCAAAGTGGGATTTTTAAGTATAAATTAAAAGTTTAAAAAGTGGTTTTGAAAGAATGTTTTAGAAAAATTATTTTTAGCTGTTTAAAAATTTGTTAAAGTAAATATTTATTTAAGTTAAATTTAGTAGTTAATTATTTTTAAAGGTTAAATTAATATTATGATTTAAAGGATAAATATTAAATATTTATACCATATATAACAGACTTATTTTAAAAGTAGTTTTGGCTAATGTTTTACTTGGGAAATTACTATAGAATTCCATAACTATTATTTTGAATAAAGTGATTTAAGTAGTTTTATTTTAAATATTTTAAGTGTATATTTTTGGATAAAGTGATTTAATTTATGTGAAAACTAAATTTGATCAGACTTGGTGTTTTTCAGTGGAAATAAAATATTTGGCTTGTGAATGCTATTTGATAGTTAAATAACCGACTATCAATAATGGCCAATGCACTGTTTATTGTGAAGAGACCGGGATCGGGTTTAATTATCCGAAAGCCAATTCGATCTGGTTTGAATGTTTGCGAATGAAGACCGTGAAGATGATGAAGACAGTAATTCGGTTTGCCATACCCCGGGCAACTTGTATGGATGAATGCTATTAGAACATCGTTAGGAGGACAATGTGCATTCTAAGTAAATGAGATCTTTAAAAAGGTAACTGTTCGGTATTATGCTAGTGTTTGATTGTACACTCCGACGATTGTGAGTATTAAACAGTTACAGTTTCTTTTATATAAAAATCTGTTTTTATCTATTATATGTTATTCCGCTGCGATTATGTGATTTTGATGTTGTTTTCTATTTCTTCTTCTACCTCTTTCTTCTTTTACCCTAATGGTTCATACTTCCATCCAATTTGAGTCAATTGATGGAGAATATTGTCGACTCAAAAGGGTATGGCTTTGCGGGCTATTACAGTGGTATCAGAGCTGAAGGTTAAGCGAGAACCTTGGCTCTGGTTGGGATTACTCATTAGAGATAAGGTCAGTCGCGTCCTAGAACGAGTTTGAGTGTATTAATAGATATGAGCGCGTATTTGTTAGTGAATATAAAATTTGTTTTATATCGTGTTGATTGGTTTGTTAAGTGGTTTATGGATTCTGGTCAATACGAGTAATTAACGTTATTTATAGGGATCTCTAAACACTTGTACAGAACAACTCGACACGATATTGTTTGAAATAGGACGAATGAAATAATTTAGCCCAAATTATTTTTATATATGAAAGAAATAATTTTCCTTAAATTATTATAAGTATATATGGTTGCTTGGTGTTAAGGAATGATAATATTAAATTATTATCATTGTTGTGTGGAAGTTGAATGAAGCACTGAAATTATAACCAAAGTTGAGAAATTAATTTACATAACAAAATGGAGTTTGTAAAAGTGAATTATAAATGTGGTTTATAATTGAAAAAATAATATTTCCCTTTGAGTTTGAAAATGATTTTAAAAGGTTTTGGAGGAATAATAGTGATATTATTCGAAAATATTTTTGAATCGGATATGAAATCTGGTGAGATTTGGAATTTAGAAAATATTTGAAATGTTTTAAAGGAAGTAAAAGCATTGAACTCACTTCAGTCGTTGCAAAAATAAATTCGGTGATGATTATAGCATCATCGATATTCATTTCCGAGTTTCTAAGGGAGGAATTGCTACCTAAATGTTTTAAATTGGAGTTGTTAACAAAGTTGAAATTCAAAGAAATAATTGGATAAACCAAAGGACTTTGGATATAGTTGATTTCAAAGGTGATTTTGAAATATTGAGAAATTGCTTAAAATCTAGGAGTTAATTAAAAATATTTATGGAATATAAATGAGTTTGGAACTTATAAAATTTGAAATTTGTTTAGAATAAAATTTAACATAAGAAGGGTTAAGTTAAAGTAAGCGTGAAAACGAAATAAGTTAGAAAAGTAAGCCAATTAGATGAAGTGAATTGGAAAAGGTAGTGAATGGAATTTAAATAAGTTGGAAAAAACTTATGGAAGTTTAAATTTTTTAATGGAAATGGAATTTAACCCGAATTAAGTTAAATAGAATTAAGTTAAATAGAAGTGAATTTTGAGGAAACAAATCTAAGAAAGCTAAATGAAATGGCCATTGAAATAAAAATTCATTAAGTTGGAAATAAATTTGTGAATGAACAAACTAATTGATTTAAATGGGTAAGTAAATGAATTGAAATTGAATATTAGAATGATATTTAGCTTAAATTATGCAAGTAAAGTGAAATCGGAAAATTAGTTTGAATGGGCTAAATAAAATGAAAGGTTTGGAGAAAAAAAGTGTTTGAGATATAAATAAATGAGTTAATTGAACTAATTTAAAGAAATGTTAATTAAGAATGGGTTTGAGATAAGGTGAATAGAATTAAATATTAAGTTTGATTTGGAAATAAATTAAGAATTAAAGGTAAATTGAACTAAGAATGGAATTGAAAATTTAAGCTAAATGAAAATAGATATAAAAGCTTAAGCGGTGAAGTGAAAATAAATATAAGAAGTGTATAAAATATTTATATTGAACTTAAGAAATGGATGGTGAAATTCTTAAGTAAATGTGGAACTGAGAAATATACTAAGTTAGTATTTGAATGAAGGTTTAATAAAAAGTGGTGAAATGATAAGTGTGAATAAGTGAATGGAAATCAAAATAAATGCGAATAAAGGAGAAATGATATGGCTAATAATCAAGTGAGATTAATATGTAGGATGTACGTATATTATTTTATTCGCATGACAATTTGATTCAAATTCGAGCATAGAATTTCGAGATAGTTATATTGAGCCAAGTTGGGATTTTTCACTCGATTTTCGACGGCGAACCATGGATATGTATTTTTGATTGATTTTGAAATTATCTATCATAGTATATGGCTATGCAAGGAGAATGATGGTTTCTAATCAAGGAACCAGATCTGAGTTTGCACTATGAAGTTGGGTGAACGATACTAGTTCAGAAGTGAAATTGTGTGATCGAGTGAGCGATCAGATTTGTTATTGCGTACGGATGATATGTGTACATCATACGGGCTTGAATGAAATAAATATTGAAATTTTGAGAAGGGATTAAATAAAATGATTTTGGATTTTGTGATTGGATATTATTGCTAAGTAGGATATACAGGTAATTAAAAGCAAAGCTAAAATTGATATTTTGATTTCAGAAGATAAATTTGAATTGCCCGACGAAAAGATATGTGTTTAAATTACAACATGAAATTTGATGATTTTTTGATCTAGCCACTTGGCTTTGGTTTTCTGCTGAAATTTGGGGCTCGTAGAAGTGTTTTATACTAGTGCCGAGCTAGTCGCGCAAAGGAGACGCTGGCAAAAAATTTCGAAAATTTTTACGATTTAGAAATTTTCTAAAGAAATTTTAATAGTTTAAATTTGGTTTCAAATTATAATTTGATTGGTTGAGTAAATAATATTGTTAAGGGCTATGGATGAGTTTGGGAAGTTAGTATGAGTGATAGTGTGTCTTTAATAAAATAAAGTTTTGAGAAGTTGTTTGAAACTGTTTGTTTTTGCGAAAATAGTTAACGGGTTATGGATCATTCTTCTTAACTAGCAATTTAAGGGACGAAATTCTTTTTAGGGGGGAGGAATGTACCAACCTAGAATTATGGATATTTGAAATTGGAATATTAAATTGATTTTAAATATTTAGAAGTTAATTTTTTAACTTGAATTTCAAATATCACTATTTATTTGATAATTTAATTATTGAATTTAATAATTGGAAATTGGGAAAAATAATGAATCTTAAGTTTTGAGCTTGTAAAAAATATTTCAAAGGCTCATAAAATTCATATTGATATGCTGAAGGTAATGGAAGTGTAAAAAATGAATTTGACTGTGATTTGTTTAGTTTTAAAGACATATCGTTTAAATTGACATCTAAAAATAGCCTTCCGAGGAATAGTTTCGAATTTCGACGAAACCAGTTCCATTGGATCCGTAATATTGTTTTATTATCATATTTCAAATTTCATACCTTACGAAGTTATCATATAGTCATACGGAATATAAATGCGCTGAAATCTATATCGAAAATTCAATATAAATATTGGGTCCAAAAAGCTATCTTCCCCATACGATTGAATTAGGATTCGAAACCTTTTCCATTGTATTCGGAATAGAGGTATAACGTTATGAATGCCTAGCGGCATGCCTCGATAGGAGGTCGATATTTTAGGCTTCGATTTCGAAACGATTTGAATTTAAATATAATATATATGTTCTGACTGGTCAAAACTTATCACATTAGCCGTTTCATTTTCATCCCTTCAAATCACTATACAAACCTAAGCCGACACACAAAAACAACTTTGCACGCTAAACATTTCATCTTGTCTTCCCTACCTTCCTTTTAAACCACACACAAAATCATTTCAAAAGCAGAGAGGAAAAGAGCAGTAGTTTTGAAAATTTTAATGGCCGAGCATTTAAAAAAAAAGGGAATGTGACTTTCCCTCTTTCGAAAATATGGCCTACGAATTTCATTTTACATTCTTCGCCCCCTTCTCCGATTAATCTAATGGCAAATCGAAATAAAGGGGCTCGAACAAGGAGTCGCTGACGAAGTCGCGATAGGAGCTAGGGCTTGTATTTGATTAGGGAAGTCGACGTTGGGTGGGATCGATCTTGCTCGAAGATTTTGGCAAGCGATGCGAAAGTTTGCGACCTGGAAGGTAGAGCCGCGCACGCAAGAGAGAGCAGTGGTTTGGGTTTCGCAAGTTTAGGAATCGCGTTTGCAGCGCGAGGTCGGAGGGTCAACGCCATGCGACGACGTGCTGGTTTGGTGCTCGGTCGAGGCAGTGGTGGGTTTGCGTGATGGGGTCGCGATGGTGGCACGAGCAGTGGCGATGTCATGAGATTTGGGTAAACGACTCGTTATGGTAATTCAATTCAATTTATTCTGTATTATATAGTTTTAAAACTTTTAATTTAAAATCATAGGTTATCATTTCTTTTGCAAAAAAAATTAATAGTAAAGGAAACCACTATTTTGTTATTCACAGTAAAGGAAAAATATATAAATATATGCATAGGTTGCTGGTCTGATCGAAAAAAAATATACATACATTAAGAAAAATATATATGTATATACACATTTTAACATACTGTTAGATTTAGAAAAAAAGAAAAAAAATGTATCTTAAGGTAATTTAGTTTTATAACATTTTAATTTAAGATAAGTAAGCCTAAACTTTTAGTCTTATTTGTTTATCAGGGATTTAACAATAAAGTAAATTTGGAATTTTTATCAACCTAATAAATTTAAAATTTAAAGTGAGAATGGTAATGATAGTTAATGGCAAATGCTAGTAAAATTTGAAAATTTTCATTGATACAAGGTCAGAAATCGTGGAGAGACGAGCCGTATTGGAGTGGATTGCAAACAAAATATAAAGGTGAGTTAATCTCTATCAAATTGGATTACTAGCTAATTTAATTAGTTAAAATTCAATTATTGGTTGAATGCTTGGAATTGATAAATATTACCAGTCTGGATTTGGTATATTAAATATAGGACTGATTGATATTACGGCATTATATAGCGAATGAGACCCTAAGCGTTACGCATAATAGCGGATGACCCTATATACCACAATATCCCCCTCGAAGTGGGATTGCTATTTTCATTATGACTAACATCTGTGGATGTATGGAAACAAGTTGGAGGGACCCAACTGGATTCCTCAAAAATGTTGAATTTATTTTCATTTTCAGTTATATGAAATGTTGAATAATCTGTGGTATATTATGTTGGAAAATTAATTTATTTGATGTTAGTATATTGTTGGATATCCTATGCATTTTAAAATATAAATATTGAATTTTTAAATGGGAAATATAAAGGGAAAATTTAAAGAAGGAAATTTATTGTAAAGATGGATAAATTTAAAAAGGGAAGACTTGGGAAAGTAAATGTTTGATTTTTAAATCCTATTTAATAAATTCCGAAATAAGGAAAGAGCAGGGTCTTGAATAAATATGAATCGAGGGATTCTTAAAATAAGGACTTAAGCAATATTGTTTGTAAGTACGAAGGAATATATTTTCAAATTCAAGATTTAAAATGAGTTAGAGAAAAATAATGGGAGAATTTTAAAATAAGTATGAAACTGATAATTCATATTCAAATAAGGTTTTAAATCATAATAAAGAAGTGAATCTGGAATAAATGGATTTTGGAATAAAATTTGGGATAAATCTAGAAATAAATTTTAAAAGGGAATTTAATTCAGAGAATCGATTGAAAACCGATTAAGTGTTTAGAAATAGAAATTTAAATCGAGAACGAAACTATGGAATTTATAAACGGGGCTTATAAATAAGGTGAAATAAATATCAGTGGATATTTGGGATTTTTAAATTCACGGTGGGAATTTGATGCAGCGGATTATTCAAAATAAACTTCAATCGATGAAATGTAGCAATCGGTGAGTTGATGATACCAAAATGCCCAAGTTCGTTGATCCAAAGATACCGAACTCTAGCTATCTCAAACACGTTGATAGCGCACTATACCGTGTTCAAAGATCTACGATTCTTCGCACGTTGATCTAGCGCACTAGATTCCGTGAATCGGCTTCTTCGATCGTTGAATCGAGCGCACTCGATTAACCGAAAGAGGAGATAGGAGATTACACTCAACTACCAATTTATATGAAAGCACAAAGCTAACAAAAGAGAATTTTATTCAAAAATCAACAACCTCAAAAATTACAACACACACGCTATTTATAGAGTTTTCTGACCCAGCACCTTAAGTCGTTGCCGACTCATAGGCTCCGACTCATCATAAGTCGTTGCCGACTCATAGACTCATTACAACAGCGACTCAACTCCTTTCACACAGCGCAGTACAAACGACTTAACAAACACACAAGGTACACGACTCAAGGCCAACAACTACATCTGCTCATACGACTCATTACATACCGACTTAACACATGACGACTTAGAGAGAAAACGACTCAAGACTTCACCGACTCATAGCCTCCCTTCGGCATATCTTCTTCAAGCGAGTTAACTCCTGCCGACTCAATTAAGTCGTGACTCGTTGACTCGGCACAGTCTCCTTCTGATAGTTGGTTATCTTGGAAACGACTCATCTCCTTAGGTCGCTTCCATCTTTCCTTAGCTCGTAACCGACTCATGCCATCATTGACTCGCGACCGACTCAAATCTGATACCTTCTTTATGCGACTTATGTTATCTCCCCCTTGTAACCCCTTAAGTCGGAAACGACTCATCCCTTTGAGTCGTGGACGACTCATCAAGTTACACCATAGACTCGTGTACGACTTAATATGGTTTAACTTTTGAATTTCCATATGCCCTGCTGCATCATCCTCCCCTGGTTGAGAAAAATTCGACCTCGAATTTGCAAATTCTTTCTCATCAAAATGTTCATCCCCATAATATGGCACCAGATGCTTAACATTGAATACGTCAGAAGTGTAAATATCCTCCGGCAGCTTCAACTTATAAGCATTGTCATTAATTCGCTTCACAATTTCGACAGGACCAACTTTTCTGGCTTTCAACTTATTGTAAGCACCCACTGGAAAACGATCTTTGGTTAACACGGCATAAACCAAATCACCTTCTTTAAATTCAACATTTCGACGTTTCAAATCTGCCGACTTCTTATACTTCTCATTCGATTTCTCCAATCGTTCCTGAACGATTTTATGACATTCAGTCAGCTCATCAACAAAATCAACAGCTCGTTTAACTGTTTCCTTTGATTGTGGTACTACTGCCAAATCCAACGGCCCCCTGGGTAAATTTGAATAAACAATCTGAAACGGACTGAATCCTGTGCTTCGATTTACTGCATGATTATGAACAAATTCTGCCTGGCATAGCTTCATGTCCCAACTTCTCAAATTATCTTGTACAAGACAACGCAACAAATTTCCCAATGACCTGTTAACAACTTCTGTCTGCCCATCAGTTTGCGGATGATAAGCACTACTAAATTTCAGTTTCATTCCCACCATCTTCCACAAACTCAACCAAAAGTGACTCAGAAAACGAGTATCCCTGTCAGAAACAATAGATTCTGGTAAACCATGAATTCGATAAATCTCCTTGAAATATAATTGCGCAACACGAACAGCATCTGTCGTCTTCTTGCAAGCAACAAAATGTGCCATCTTCGAAAACCTGTCCACCACAACAAATATCGAATCATTTCCCCTTTGAGTTCTAGGCAAACCCAAAACGAAATCCATGCTAATATCAACCCATGGCTTAGATGGTACTGGTAATGGCATATACAACCCTGCATTCGTTGCTGTTCCCTTTGAAACCTGGCAAATATGGCATCGCTCCACAAATCTTTCAACCTCCTTTCTCATCGACGGCCAAAAATAAGACTGTGAAATCAACTGCAACGTACGATCACGGCCCACATGCCCTTCCTCGTGTAACTCTTTGACAATTTTCAACCTCAAGCTACAGTCTGGAATACACAAACGATTCCCTTTAAACAGAAAACCATCAACCAACGTAAATTCATCGGTACTCTCACCCTTCACTTTCTCAACATATTTCACAAAGTAAGGATCTTCATTAATCATCTCCGGCAACATCTCAAAACCCGTCACTTCAACTTTCATTGTCGTTAATAAATGACTCCTCCTACTCAAAGCATCAGCTACTCGATTTGTCACCCCTGATTTGTGCTTAACGACAAAAGTAAACTGCTGTAAATAAGCAATCCATGATGCATGTCTCGCTGAAATTTTGTCCTGTCCCTGTAAATGCTTCAATGCTTCGTGATCAGTGTACAAAACAAATTCCTTCTGAAATAAGTAATGTCTCCAATGCTTAACAGCTTGAACAACAGCATAAAATTCAACGTCATATGTACTATATCTCATCTTTGCCCCTGACAACTTCTCACTGAAATATGCAATAGGTCTCCCACATTGACTCAGAACTCCTCCAATACCAACCTTCGAAGCATCAGTATGCAATTCAAACAATAACTGAAAATTAGGTAGAACAAGAATTGGTGCAGACGTCAACAATTCCTTGATCTTCTCAAAAGCAACTCCCGCTTCTTCTGTCCATACAAATTGTTTACCCTTCATGCAATCAGTAACCGGAGCCATCACGCTACTGAAGTGTGGCATGAATCTTCGGTAGAATGACGCTAGCCCATGAAAACTCCTCACTTCCGTAATTGTCTTTGGCTGTGGCCAATTCCTGACTGCTTCAACTTTATTCTGGTCAACTTGAATACCTTATCCTGAAACAAAATACCCAAGAAATAAAACAGTATGCGTCATAAACACACATTTCTTCGTAGCAGCATAAAATTGTTCCTCACGAAGAATAATCAATACTTCCCTCAGATGTAGAATATGCTCCTCCATACTCCTGCTGTAAATCAGAATATCATCGAAGTAAACCGCGACGAACTTCCCAATGAATGGTCTAAAGATTTGATTCATCACCCGCATGAATGTACTAGGTGCATTTGACAAACCAAATGGCATAACCAACCATTCGTATAACCCCTCTCTCGTCTTGAAAGCTGTCTTCCATTCGTCTCCAGGTCTGATTCGAATTTGATGATAACCACTCTTCAAGTCAATCTTCGAGAATATAGTTGCCCCACTCAGATGATCCAGTAAGTCATCCAACCTTGGCATAGGAAATCTATAACGAACAATAATCTTGTTCAAAGCTCGACTGTCAGTACACATCCTCCAAGTTCCGTCCTTCTTTGGTACTAACAATGCTGGCACAGCACATGGACTCAAACTTTCCTGAACTCGTCCCTGTTCCAACAACTCTTCCACTTGCCTTCGTAACTCCTCATGTTCCTTCGGACTCATTCGGTAATGTGGTCGATGTGGTAACACTGCTCCTGGAACAAGATCAATTTGATGCTGAATGTCTCTAAGTGGCGGTAACTCCTTAGGCAACTCCTCTGGAAAGACATCCTCAAATTCTTCAAAACTGGCTTTGCTTCTTCCGGGATTTCAACTTCTTCACTACTCTCTCGCCCAATGTAACGACCCGTATTTTACGAGTCGATAAATCGTAGAATTTGCAGGTCGATAGTGTTGTTTGTGTTGCTTCTAGCTTGAGTCGTTTAGAAGTTAACCCGGGTCAAGTGATGAGTCGTGACCGACTCATAGGGGACCGACTCAAGGAGGGGTAGCGGTTTAAAGTGTTGGCCGAGATAAGGATGGACCGACTCAAGAAGTTAGGCGACTCATAGGATGACCGACTCATAGAGGGCCGAGATAAGAAGTGTGGCCGAGTCAACGAGTTACGACTCATAGGGTTTGCCGAGTTAAGGAGTTAACGGGTTAAGGGTGTAGCGACTTAAGGGGTTTAGGCTTAGGTCGTGGGTAATGAGTCGGCAGGGTTTTGAGTCGTAGGGCCTGATGAGTCGTGAGTCGGCATCATAGTTGAGTCGTGAGTGTGTATTGTTGAGTCGTCGTACGACTTAGGACTTGGGGAAAACGCGGCAGTGTCTTAGGTCGGAGGCTTTTAGGTCGTGACCGACTTATGTTGAGTCGGCACTGGTCTTGAGTCGTGAGTCGGTAGGTGTTGAGTCGGTTTGGGTTTGAGTCGTATGACCTTGTGCCTTGGTGTATTGAGTCGTTGGCTTGGGTCGGAAGGCTGTGCTGTTGAGTCGGCTAGGACTTAGGTCGGCCATAAGGCTGTGTTGTTAGGTCGTTTGCAACTGAGTCGGTAGGCACGACTTAACGATGAGTCGTAAGTCGTTAGGCAGCTTGGTGTTGAGTCGTTGATTAGTTAGGTCGGCTCTGGTATTAAGTCGTAGGTCGGCAGGGTTGTTGAGTCGTGTGAGTGGCTTATGGTAAGTCAGCATGTGGATGAGTCGGGGACGACTCAGGAGTTGGGTCGGCGACGACCTAAGAGCGACGACTCATGGTTGATTCAGCCTATAAATAGAGGGGTTTGGCTCACTTTTTGGCACCGGTTTTTGAAGCGACGAAGTGCTGCCATTTTGGAAACTCGACTACAGTATTTTCTTCACTTCTTTCTCTACTTCTATCAAGTGCTAACATCCATTGAAGATTGAAGATCAAGATCAAAGATCAAGAGCCAAAGTTGAAGATTTTCATCCGAAGAAGCTAGATTTCACCGTTTCAAGTGAAATTTCTCCGGATCAAGCTCAAGTCCTTGCTGTCCAGATCTGAAGTTGATTGATTTTAGGTTGTTTTGGTGATTTGGTGAGTGGTAGTTATCTCTCACGCGGATCCAAAGGAGTATATTGGATTGGTGGCATGTTTGGGTGTTAAAGTTAGAGATTTCATGCATTTTTCTTAGATCTAAGTCTAGATCCATGGTTTTTGAAGATGTTTACTTATGCAAGTTTGTTTAATAAGCATTAGAGACAAAATCCCATGTTTTATAATTAATAGATCTATGCTAAAAACCATGATTTCACATATGTTGGACTTTTGCTCGTTTATTTACGAAATTCCCATTATAGTTGATATTGCTTAAATTGCTTAATAGATCTTGTTTGAATGATTGATTATTTGAATGTATGATTGATTTGATTGTTTCCAAGTTAGCTAGTAGTTGATTTGGAACAAGATGATGAAAGAGGATTCAAAAGCTATGGAAGAAGGCTCTTGAATGGTGAAAGCTGCTTAAGGCATATGTAGCGGATGTTGAAGCTCATATGTATAGATTGGATGACGTTGAGATGGGACTTTGCCATGATTTGATGAGGCAAACCATGTTGTTGAGTTGAGACTTTGCTTTGATGCGATGAAGCGAAGTATGATGTGAGTCTTGGCTTAATCCAAGCAGGGATCATTCCAAGCATGTTGATAACTTGAAGAGTAGTTCAAGTTGGTTGATAATGGATTGTTCAAGAGGTAGCTTGAGCTTGTATGAGGATAGTCGTCAAGAAGGATGGCTAGGAGGCTTGGATCTCGTCGTTGTTGAAGGTTCTAGCATGCTCAAAAGCAAGAGTACATGGGGCGCCCATAACGACTACAGGTAGGTAGTCGGGACACCCAAAAGACTACAGGTAGGTAGTTGAGTACTCTGGGCAAAGTAGATAAGTCCTAGGCACAAGGCAGTGTGCGGAGTTATGGTTAGAACCGGGGTTACCATTAGCCCTTGACAGATGGTCATTCAACTAACGGTGAAATCGAGGCTAGGATAACAGTGATAGCCAGAGTCATGGATGTTTGGCTGTATTATCATTCGGCTTCAAGAGCGGTGTTTTCTGGGTGCTTATCTGATCTTGGTTTAGGCCTTGGGGGTTTGTATTTGGAAAACATCGTCCTTGACTCGAGTGGTATTCGCTTTACCTTAATTGTCTATGTTGTTATGCTTGCTTCTCCTTAGTGTATGTCTGGGGCTATCACTGTAGAAAGAGGTGGAGTGGGATGGTTTGGTTCCTATTCCTTTTATCCTTTATGCTCTTTTGGTATGCTTGATAGTTGATTTACTGCTCACTAAGACTTTGTCTGACTCAAGGTTTTATGTCTCCTCTTATTACCTTGGGCTGTTCATCCATGTTGGGATGGGCAGACTAGGTAGCAGGTGACAGGTGCTGTGCTAGGAGTTCTACGATGAAGATGACGAAGACGAGCAGGAGGCTTTGCATATTAGTTTTCTTACTATATGTACTGGGTATCCGCTGCTGTATTTGGTTGAGTGATTTGTAGTGAGGCTTTCATGTATGGATTTGAGTAGATGATTGTATAAAGCTACTGTGATGCTTATATGATGATGTTCTGTTCTATGGAGCTTCACTATATTATATTTCTCTATTGTATTTTATCCATGCGCTGTGAGTTGTACGATAGAGATTCTTTTGTTTTGTTTTACCCTGACTATCGTCCATGGCTGCCTGGCACGCCTTTCAGCGCATTATTTCCTTGTTTTGGTGCGGGAGTCATGGGCGGTCGTCACATTTGGTATCAGAGCTTTGGTTAATCGATTTTAGCCAACGCTCGCTGATGTAACTACGTAAGAGAGACGTAATTGTAATTTGATGGATGATTACTATATATAATATAGTAGTTTAGAAGGGTTTGAACTCCTTATGCAGTTGTTTCTTAAGGTGTTCTAATCATTCTTATTTACAGATATTAAGGATGAGTCGAAGTGAGAGACAAGCTGCGAGGGGTAGCCGTGATGCTAGGGAAGCTGTTGATTATGCTCCTATGTTTGAGGCCATGATGACTTCAATCATGAGGAGAATACCAGCTTCAGGATCATCTGTGGATGTGGGAGTTCAAGTCCAAGCTCCGAGACCGGTGGATTTTGCCAAGCTTTGCAAGG
Organism: Allium cepa; assembly: GCA_030765085.1. NCBI lineage: Eukaryota > Viridiplantae > Streptophyta > Magnoliopsida > Asparagales > Amaryllidaceae > Allium > Allium cepa. Next base: position 696,479,652 of record CM060942.1, on the reverse strand, counting down.
ATTATACTGCTCTTGGAGGGAAAGTTTTCTTGGGGACGGAGTCGACTATTGAGGTGCAGAGGTGGATAGATGCTTGCAAAAGGATCTTTGGTGACTTAGGGATTGAGGATGCAACTAAGAGGAAGCTTGCATCGAGACAGCTTCAGGGAAGAGCTGTTGATTGGTGGAATTCTATCACTATAGATACCCCAGAAGAAGAGATTACTTGGGAGCAATTCCAAGTTAGATTTGAAGCTAAGTTCATCTCTACTTCCCAGAAATCTGTCTTGTTTAAGAGGTTTGTGGAGCTCAAGCAAGGGGGAAGGCCTGTTCTTGAGTACATTTCTGAGTTTGAAGCTTTGTCTAAGTATGCCAGATCGTATATTGATTCTCCCTACCAGAAGAATGAAAAGTTTGTGACTGGTCTGGATGCTTATCTTGGGAGGCAGTTAGTGGATCATCTGGACGATCCATTTGAGAAGCTTGTGGAAAAAGCTCTTAGGCATGAGAGTTTGTTTCCTAGGGAAAGTTCTGTCGTTTCTGTAACCAGGGAAGGATCTAAACCACAGCAGAGTGGCAATAAGAAGAGGAAACAACAGCAACAGAGGGGTAGGGATGGCCAGAAGAAGCCGAAGAGTGAAGTGACTCGCTATAACTGCCAGCAGAAGGGCCATCTTTACAAAGATTGTAAGAATCCCAGAGTGCCGGGAAAGTGTTACAACTGTGATAAGTTGGGACATATCAAGAAGGACTGTCCAGAACCGAGGAAAGATAGGCAGGTTGTGCAAGCCTATGCTTTGGGGGCTGTTCCATCGTCTTCGAAAGCTCCTACTGCTGAAGAGAAGGGGAAGAGTGTGGTTGTTCAAGGTACTCTTTCTATTTGTGGTGTTCCAGTTAGAGTGTTGTTTGATACTGGAGCGTCGCATTCTTTTGTTTGTGATGATTTGGTAAGCCGGTTAGGTATGAAACCGGATATTGTTGATAGGCCATTGGTTGTGACTAATCCGGTAGGGGGTTCGTCATGTTTGTGTATGTTATGTCGTGGTCTAGTTGTGTCGAGTCATGATTGCTCGTTTGTTTGTGATTGCTTTGTTCTGAACTTTGCGGGGTTCGGAATTATTTTGGGTATGGACTGGCTTAGGAAGTATGCGGCTAGGATTGATTGTGAGAGGCTTGAGGTGACAGTCGGGAATGTGGAAGGGCGAAAGGTTGTGATACGATGTAAGCATGAAGAAGGCGTTTTCATGAGCTTCATGTATTCGCTAGTTGTTCCACGGGATGGACTGTCATCGGTGCCTATTGTGAATGAGTCTGAGAATGTCTTTGAGGAAGTCAAAGGGTTGCCGCCGCATAGGGAGATCGAGTTTCGTATCGATCTAGTTGAGGGAGCCAGACCTGTTGTGATGCCTCTTAGGCGGATGGCACCGAGGGAGCAGCAAGAGCTGAAGGTGCAAGTTGATGACCTTTTGAGGAAAGGATTCATTCGGAGAAGTGTGTCCGAATGGGGTGCACCAGTTGTGTTCGCAACCAAAGCGGATGGATCGTTGAGGTTGTGTGTGGATTATCGTGAGCTGAATAAGGTGACTAGGAAGAACAAGTATCCATTGCCGAGAATAGATGACTTGTTTGATCAGCTTCACGAGGCTAAGGTGTTTTCTCAGATGGATTTGGCAACGGGATTTCACCAGTTGAGAGTGGCAAAGGATAGTGTGCCGAAGACTGCTTTCAGAACACCATCCGGGTTTTATGAGTGGCTGGTAATGCCGTTTGGATTGACTAACGCGCCAGCATATTTTGTGGATCTTATGAATAGAGTGTTCAGAGATCAGTTGAATAAGTTCGTGCTTGTGTTCGTGGATGATATTTTGGTTTATTCCAGAACTGAGGAAGAGCACAAGACGCACTTGAGGATTGTTTTAGGAATCTTACGGAAACATCAGCTGAAGGCTAAGTTTTCGAAGTGTCACTTCTGGAAGAATGAAGTGAGGTTCTTAGGTCATGTTATTTCTGGAAATGGAATAGCGGTTGATCCCGCTAAGGTGGAAGCGATCCAGGATTGGGTTAGGCCTAAGAATGCATCTGATGTGAGAAGTTTTCTTGGATTAGCAGGATATTATCGTCGGTTTATCAAAGACTTTTCCAAGATAGCTGCACCGTTGACAGGATTGACGAAGAAGAACCAAGTGTTCAGATGGGATGATAAGTGTGAGCAAGCTTTCGTAATCCTGAAAGAGCGACTGACGAGCGCTCCTGTTTTGACTATTCCAAGTGGGAATGATGAGATGGTGGTTTACACCGATGCATGTGGCACTGGACTAGGAGCGGTGCTAATGCAGAAGTATAAAGTTGTTGCGTATGCTAGTCGACAACTAAAGCCGCATGAAAGGAATTATCCGACTCATGATTTGGAGTTAGCGGCGATTGTGTTTGCTTTGAAGATGTGGAGACACTATCTATTGGGAGTTAGATTCGAGCTGTTTACAGATCATAAGTCGTTGAAGTATCTGTTTTCCCAAAAGGATTTGAATCTTCGACAGCAAAGGTGGCTAGAGTTCTTAGCATCGTATGATTTTGGTATAGCCTATACTCCAGGGAAAGGTAACGCAGTGGCTGATGCGTTAAGTCGAAGACATGCAGGTTTGGGAGCCATGTTTTCGGAATGGAAGAGTCTTGAGTATTTGGCTGGATTTGACTTCAGGCCTAGATGTGAATTGGAACCTAAGATGTTGGCAAACTTATCGATAAGGCCTACTCTTGTGGAAAGGGTTGGCGAGAGCCAAAAGGGAGATGATAAGCTTGTCAAGATTATCTGTGATTTGGAATCTGGATTGGACCCGGAGAAGGATAAGGGATTCGAGGTCGATCGAGAGGGTTGGCTTCGAAAGCAAGGGCGACTAGTTGTTCCCGATGTAGATGGATTGAGAGATGAAGTTCTGAGGGAGAGTCATCACTCGAAGTTGACAATTCATCCAGGTGGAAATAAGATGTATCGGGATATGAAGAGAACCTACTACTGGGAAGGTATGAAGAAGGATGTTGGAAATTTTATTTCCAAGTGTATGAATTGCCAGTTGGTGAAAGCTGAGCAGAAGAAGCCCAGTGGATTGCTTCAGCCATTAGAGGTTCCTACATGGAAGTGGGAGCAAGTGTCGATGGACTTTATCGATGGTCTACCTAGGACAAGAGCAGGGAATGAAGGGATTTGGGTCATAGTAGATCGTTTGACCAAGAGTGCAAGGTTCATTCCTGTTCGATCGACTAGGACTGCATCGAAGTTGGCTGAATTATATGTGAAGTGGATAGTTCGTTTCCATGGTGTTCCGAAGAGTATAGTGAGCGATCGAGATCCATTGTTCACTAGTAGATTTTGGAAGAGCTTCCAGGAAGTTTTGGGAACTGAGTTGTGTTTGAGTACAGCTTATCACCCTCAAACAGATGGTCAGACTGAGAGAGTCAACCGAGTTTTGGAAGATCTTCTTAGAGCATGTGTTTTGGACTTCGGAGGATCATGGGAAGATCACCTTCATTTGGTGGAGTTTGCTTATAATAACAGTTATCAGTCGAGTATCGGTATGGCACCATATGAGGCATTATATGGAAGACCGTGTAACTCTCCGACATGTTGGTTGGAAACTGGAGAAAAGCTGATACTTGGGCCAGAGATGATTCGACAGACTTCAGATTGTATAGAGATCATTCGGCAACGAATGAAGGCAGCCCAAGATCGTCAGAAAAGTTATGCCGATAATCGTCGTAAGGATTTGGAATTCGACGTAGGTGATATGGTTTTTGTGAAGATTTCTCCTCTGAAGAGTGTCATTAGATTCGGGAAGAAAGGGAAATTGACTCCGAGATTTGTTGGACCATTTCCGATTATCGAGCGAATTGGAAAGCTCGCTTATAGATTGGAGTTACCGGAAAAGATGGCGGGTGTGCACAATGTTTTTCATGTATCTTATCTACGGAAGTATATGCACGACCCAACTACGGTGGTTTCTGCTGATAGCTGTGAAGACTTGGAGGTTGATCCAGTTGTTTCGAGACCTCGTAAGCCGCTTCGTATTGTTGAAACCGATACGAAACAGCTTAGGAGGAAGACGATTACGTTGCTCAAGGTACAATGGAGTGATGATGTTAACGACTGTACGTGGGAGGAGGAAGAGAGGATGAAGGCAGCTCATCCCGAACTCTTCGAGGTATGGCCCTAAAGTGTCGTGACATCTCATGAATTTGTAGCTTGTTCTAAGTCTTAGAATTCTGCATGCTAGGTTAGAATTGGTTGCATGGATTGTTGATTGCCATGGATGATAGGCATGCGGAATAATTTTGATTGCTGTTGTTTGCTTGGAATTTCGGGGGCGAAATTCCTAAGGGGGAGAGAATGTAACGACCCGTATTTTACGAGTCGATAAATCGTAGAATTTGCAGGTCGATAGTGTTGTTTGTGTTGCTTCTAGCTTGAGTCGTTTAGAAGTTAACCCGGGTCAAGTGATGAGTCGTGACCGACTCATAGGGGACCGACTCAAGGAGGGGTAGCGGTTTAAAGTGTTGGCCGAGATAAGGATGGACCGACTCAAGAAGTTAGGCGACTCATAGGATGACCGACTCATAGAGGGCCGAGATAAGAAGTGTGGCCGAGTCAACGAGTTACGACTCATAGGGTTTGCCGAGTTAAGGAGTTAACGGGTTAAGGGTGTAGCGACTTAAGGGGTTTAGGCTTAGGTCGTGGGTAATGAGTCGGCAGGGTTTTGAGTCGTAGGGCCTGATGAGTCGTGAGTCGGCATCATAGTTGAGTCGTGAGTGTGTATTGTTGAGTCGTCGTACGACTTAGGACTTGGGGAAAACGCGGCAGTGTCTTAGGTCGGAGGCTTTTAGGTCGTGACCGACTTATGTTGAGTCGGCACTGGTCTTGAGTCGTGAGTCGGTAGGTGTTGAGTCGGTTTGGGTTTGAGTCGTATGACCTTGTGCCTTGGTGTATTGAGTCGTTGGCTTGAGTCGGAAGGCTGTGCTGTTGAGTCGGCTAGGACTTAGGTCGGCCATAAGGCTGTGTTGTTAGGTCGTTTGCAACTGAGTCGGTAGGCACGACTTAACGATGAGTCGTAAGTCGTTAGGCAGCTTGGTGTTGAGTCGTTGATTAGTTAGGTCGGCTCTGGTATTAAGTCGTAGGTCGGCAGGGTTGTTGAGTCGTGTGAGTGGCTTATGGTAAGTCAGCATGTGGATGAGTCGGGGACGACTCAGGAGTTGGGTCGGCGACGACCTAAGAGCGACGACTCATGGTTGATTCAGCCTATAAATAGAGGGGTTTGGCTCACTTTTTGGCACCGGTTTTTGAAGCGACGAAGTGCTGCCATTTTGGAAACTCGACTACAGTATTTTCTTCACTTCTTTCTCTACTTCTATCAAGTGCTAACATCCATTGAAGATTGAAGATCAAGATCAAAGATCAAGAGCCAAAGTTGAAGATTTTCATCCGAAGAAGCTAGATTTCACCGTTTCAAGTGAAATTTCTCCGGATCAAGCTCAAGTCCTTGCTGTCCAGATCTGAAGTTGATTGATTTTAGGTTGTTTTGGTGATTTGGTGAGTGGTAGTTATCTCTCACGCGGATCCAAAGGAGTATATTGGATTGGTGGCATGTTTGGGTGTTAAAGTTAGAGATTTCATGCATTTTTCTTAGATCTAAGTCTAGATCCATGGTTTTTGAAGATGTTTACTTATGCAAGTTTGTTTAATAAGCATTAGAGACAAAATCCCATGTTTTATAATTAATAGATCTATGCTAAAAACCATGATTTCACATATGTTGGACTTTTGCTCGTTTATTTACGAAATTCCCATTATAGTTGATATTGCTTAAATTGCTTAATAGATCTTGTTTGAATGATTGATTATTTGAATGTATGATTGATTTGATTGTTTCCAAGTTAGCTAGTAGTTGATTTGGAACAAGATGATGAAAGAGGATTCAAAAGCTATGGAAGAAGGCTCTTGAATGGTGAAAGCTGCTTAAGGCATATGTAGCGGATGTTGAAGCTCATATGTATAGATTGGATGACGTTGAGATGGGACTTTGCCATGATTTGATGAGGCAAACCATGTTGTTGAGTTGAGACTTTGCTTTGATGCGATGAAGCGAAGTATGATGTGAGTCTTGGCTTAATCCAAGCAGGGATCATTCCAAGCATGTTGATAACTTGAAGAGTAGTTCAAGTTGGTTGATAATGGATTGTTCAAGAGGTAGCTTGAGCTTGTATGAGGATAGTCGTCAAGAAGGATGGCTAGGAGGCTTGGATCTCGTCGTTGTTGAAGGTTCTAGCATGCTCAAAAGCAAGAGTACATGGGGCGCCCATAACGACTACAGGTAGGTAGTCGGGACACCCAAAAGACTACAGGTAGGTAGTTGAGTACTCTGGGCAAAGTAGATAAGTCCTAGGCACAAGGCAGTGTGCGGAGTTATGGTTAGAACCGGGGTTACCATTAGCCCTTGACAGATGGTCATTCAACTAACGGTGAAATCGAGGCTAGGATAACAGTGATAGCCAGAGTCATGGATGTTTGGCTGTATTATCATTCGGCTTCAAGAGCGGTGTTTTCTGGGTGCTTATCTGATCTTGGTTTAGGCCTTGGGGGTTTGTATTTGGAAAACATCGTCCTTGACTCGAGTGGTATTCGCTTTACCTTAATTGTCTATGTTGTTATGCTTGCTTCTCCTTAGTGTATGTCTGGGGCTATCACTGTAGAAAGAGGTGGAGTGGGATGGTTTGGTTCCTATTCCTTTTATCCTTTATGCTCTTTTGGTATGCTTGATAGTTGATTTACTGCTCACTAAGACTTTGTCTGACTCAAGGTTTTATGTCTCCTCTTATTACCTTGGGCTGTTCATCCATGTTGGGATGGGCAGACTAGGTAGCAGGTGACAGGTGCTGTGCTAGGAGTTCTACGATGAAGATGACGAAGACGAGCAGGAGGCTTTGCATATTAGTTTTCTTACTATATGTACTGGGTATCCGCTGCTGTATTTGGTTGAGTGATTTGTAGTGAGGCTTTCATGTATGGATTTGAGTAGATGATTGTATAAAGCTACTGTGATGCTTATATGATGATGTTCTGTTCTATGGAGCTTCACTATATTATATTTCTCTATTGTATTTTATCCATGCGCTGTGAGTTGTACGATAGAGATTCTTTTGTTTTGTTTTACCCTGACTATCGTCCATGGCTGCCTGGCACGCCTTTCAGCGCATTATTTCCTTGTTTTGGTGCGGGAGTCATGGGCGGTCGTCACACCCAATCAACAAAAACACTTCCGGTTCTTCCTCCACTTCTTTAACAAACTCCTTCAAAGTCAACAGAGTTTTCAATTCCTCAATCTCTTCTAGCTTGCTCTCCTTCTGCTGTTGCTTCTTAGGAACCAAAGTGATTTTAGTACCCTTGAACATGAAACTGTAACTGTTGGCACGACCGTCGTGCTGAACTGCTCTATCAAACTGCCATGGCCTGCCCAATAACAAATGACAAACATCCATATCTACGACATCACACCAAATTTCATCCTTGTACTTCTTTCCAATCGAAAAATTCACACAAGCTCTCCGACACACTTTCACTTCACCTCCCTTCCTTAACCATGCTAGCTTGTATGGTTTAGGATGCTTCTCGGTCTTCAAGTTCAACTTTCTCACTGCTTCTGTAGAAATAATATTATCACAACTTCCTGCATCAATAACGAACTTGCAAACTTTCCCCAGAATAGTACATGTCGATTGAAAAATATTGCTTCTCAGCCAACTACAATCCTCCTCTTGCTTTGGTGTCAAACAACTTCTCCTCATCATAAGATTACAACCTTCATCTCCAAACAATTCTTCTTCCTCCTCAACATAAGGTGTATTTGAACATTCTGCCTCCTCACCATCATCCTCCTCAACTTCTGCAACCATGGTTCTCTTCTTCGGCTTCGGACATTCATTACTTTTGTGACCCAACTCCTGACAATTATAACATTTGAAAACACTGCTAACCTTCGCCTTCTCAGCCTCCTTCACCACTGGCTTTGAAACAGGTTTAGGAACATTAGAACTTCCACCAACACTCCTTGCTTGATTATTGGAATTAGTAAACACACACCTCCACGCCTTCCTTGTTTCTCCCAAGCCAACGCTTTCTGATATGCCTCTGCAACTGATCTAGGATCAAACATATTAACCATATCCTGGATCTGCATTCTAAATCCCCCAATGAATCTAGCAGTTAGCTGTTCTTCCGTTTCCATAATATCATTCCTGGCATGAGTTGGTAAAATTCATCAGCATAATCATTAACAGACTTCGTCCCTTGCCTCAGATTCTGCAACCTCTAGTACATAAGTGATTGGTAGTTGTAAGGTAAGAAAGTAGATCTCATCAACTTTTTCATCTTTTCCCATGATTCTATCTTTGACTTCCCCATTCTCTCCCTAGTTAGTTTAGTTTGCTGCCACCATGCCAAAGCTCTCCCCCTCAACCTAGTAGCAACCAACTTCACCCTTCTATTCTCCGGGACCTCCTTGAAATCAAAGATTTCCTCCACATTAGATAACCAATCGAGAAATTCTTCTGCTACCATTCCGCCTTTAAACTCCGGAATTTCCATCTTCATACCCGATTCCCATCGACGATCATCTTCAATATCCCGATAAGAATTTCGAACTTGGTCTCGATCTCGATAATGAATACTAGCTCTATCACCTTCTTCAACAAAATCAAAAGTACGCCGACATCGATCTCGACCATTATCATCCCTTTGTTCATGCATGCTTCTTTGACTATGTCTCTCTTCATCTCTATATGCTTCATTGTCAAATTCACGTTGACTTCTTCTCTCTTCATGTGCATAGTCATGATGATCTCTTCGTGATGATATTGATGTCTCTCTTCTATCTCTACAAGAATGTGGCGATACCCTCCTCGCTTCCGTAACCGATGGCGAAACTCGGTTTCCTCCATGGTTCGAGTTTGGTGATCTCTTCCTTTGATTCAAATCATTCATCAATCTCTCCAATTTTCCAATGCCTTCATCAAATTTATCATTAATACGTTGTTCCATAAGTTCAGCTTCTTCTCTACGATACAAAGCTTCAACGTTTTGATGTCGATTAGCTCTCCTTGGTGGCATGATTGAAAACTTCACAAAACTTCAACAATTCGAACAAACAACAAATCACGCCTCAACAATGTCTCGGCTATGCTTTATACGACTCAACCCTTGACTCGGCAACGAATTATGACTTCGGTTAAGTCGGCTCCAATCCAACACTTCAAACCTTGGCGCGCAATAACCCAAGACGGATCCAAACAATGTCCAATTCCTCGATCCACAATGAAATGGATCAAACACTCCAAACTTGATACAACTTCAATATGAACACAATGAACAACTTCAAACTTCAAAAACTTGGCTCCAAGAATCAACTTAGCTATGATTGGCTAAGTATGGCTCTGATACCAAAAACTGATGCAGCGGATTATTCAAAATAAACTTCAATCGATGAAATGTAGCAATCGGTGAGTTGATGATACCAAAATGCCCAAGTTCGTTGATCCAAAGATACCGAACTCTAGCTATCTCAAACACGTTGATAGCGCACTATACCGTGTTCAAAGATCTACGATTCTTCGCACGTTGATCTAGCGCACTAGATTCCGTGAATCGGCTTCTTCGATCGTTGAATCGAGCGCACTCGATTAACCGAAAGAGGAGATAGGAGATTACACTCAACTACCAATTTATATGAAAGCACAAAGCTAACAAAAGAGAATTTTATTCAAAAATCAACAACCTCAAAAATTACAACACACACGCTATTTATAGAGTTTTCTGACCCAGCACCTTAAGTCGTTGCCGACTCATAGGCTCCGACTCATCATAAGTCGTTGCCGACTCATAGACTCATTACAACAGCGACTCAACTCCTTTCACACAGCGCAGTACAAACGACTTAACAAACACACAAGGTACACGACTCAAGGCCAACAACTACATCTGCTCATACGACTCATTACATACCGACTTAACACATGACGACTTAGAGAGAAAACGACTCAAGACTTCACCGACTCATAGCCTCCCTTCGGCATATCTTCTTCAAGCGAGTTAACTCCTGCCGACTCAATTAAGTCGTGACTCGTTGACTCGGCACAGTCTCCTTCTGATAGTTGGTTATCTTGGAAACGACTCATCTCCTTAGGTCGCTGCCATCTTTCCTTAGCTCGTAACCGACTCATGCCATCATTGACTCGCGACCGACTCAAATCCGATACCTTCTTTATGCGACTTATGTTATCTCCCCCTTGTAACCCCTTAAGTCGGAAACGACTCATCCCTTTGAGTCGTGGACGACTCATCAAGTTACACCATAGACTCGTGTACGACTTAATATGGTTTAACTTTTGAATTTCCATATGCCCTGCTGCATCAGAATTTATAAAGGAATGAGTAAATTGTTTTAAAAGCAAAAGAGTAGTTTTATTTTTAAAGTGTGGAAAAGTAAATTTATTGGATTGAGACGTAAATTAAAATGGAATAAATCGAGAATTATTTATAAATGATTAGATGAGCTATATTGGGATGAAAAGTGTATTTTCCTGAAAAGCCAAGTATAATTTCAAAGGGGATTTTTAAGTATAAATTAAAAGTTTTAAAAGTGGTTTTGAAAGAATGTTTTAGAAAAGTTACTTTTAGTTTTTAAAAATTTGTCAAAGTAAATACTTGTTTAAGTTAATTTTAGTAGTTAATTATTTTTAAAGGTTAAATTAGTATTATGATTTAAGGGATAACTATTAAATATTTATAACTTATATAACAGTCTTATTTTAAAAGTAGTTTTGGCTAATGTTTTACTTGGGAAATTATTATAGAATTTCATAACTATTATTTTGAATAAAGTAATTTAAGTTGTTTTATTTTAAATATTTTAAGTGTATATTTTTGGATAAAGTGATTTAATTTGTGTGAAAACTAAATTTGACAAGACTTGGTGCTTTTCAGTGGAAATAAAGTATTTGGCTTGTGAATGTTATTTGATAGTTAAATAACCGACTATCAATATTGGCCAATGCAATGATCGTTTTGAAGAGACCAGGATCGGGTTTAATTATCCGAAAACCACTTCGATCCGGTTTGAACGTTTGTGAATGAAGACCGTGAAGATGATGAAGACTGTGATTCGGTTTGTCAAGACCTAGAGCAAATTGTATGGATGAATACTATCATAACATCGCTACGAGGACGATGAGCATGTTAAGTAAATGAGGACTTCAAAAAGGTAACGCATGGTCTCAAGCCTCATTAACTAGGAACAGCTAAAACATGGGGGGTGTAGCAAGGCTAAGTGGGTAGCACCCAATTAGGATAAGGTCATCTCTGTCTAGAGAACCTTTTGATTTGGGCTTAGTGGGCGGTTGCCGATCCCAACCGCAGGTTGATCTTATTCGGACTATCCAGTAAGGGTAGCTCCGGTCTTGTGTTGCAGGTGATCAAGAATGGTCCTTGGTACGCTGATCTATGCCAGGTGTTGTGACCGGCGGTACTCCAATAGCCCTGCCATTGTATGGAATCCAATCTCTAATAAGCGCCCATATGGTTTTGATTATGCCCAACTATTGCTGGAACGTGAGATGCAAGAATTTCAGGTAGATTTTATTTACTTTCTATAGACATTGTTATAATATCAGACGGATTTGATAAAAAAAAATTTGGTTAACGTAAGGTAAAAAACCCGGCATGTTTATTTATGGCGTGGTCTTACGAGATACTTTTGATTTCAAAGGATTTTGAAAACTTTAATAATTCAATTGTGTGTGTTTTCTCACACTGGTTTTCCAGACTGACTCGGGTGTTCTTTTATTATAATGCTAGGTTCAAACCGAGTATTGCAGATACAGGATAGGATGCTGTGGAGCTAAGGAGATGAGCTAGATGGCAAGACGTATCACACGTACTTGACTTATATTCCGCTGTGTTTGATATGTTGTATAGTCAGCTTTTGTGAGGACAAGTTATTATAACTGTCCGATATTATGCTAGTGTTTGATTGTGTACTCCGATGATTGTAAGTATTAAATAGTTACTATTTCTTTTGTATAAAAATCTGTTGTTATCTATTATATGCAATTCCGTTGTGATTGTGAGATTCTGACATTGTTTTCTATTTCTTCTTCTACCCTTTCTTCTTTTACCCTAATGGTTCGTACTTCCGTCCAATCTGAGTTAAACCGATTGAGAATATTGTCGACTCAAAGGGGTATGGGTTTGCGGGCTATTACACCTCAACACCAAACGACTCCATCGCTCAGAATACCAAACTACGCCTCTAGGCTTCTACCGACCTACAATGTCACGCGAAGTTATCGAACCACACTCTCGTTCTCTCAGAGTGATTGACCTACATTCTCTCTTGGATCACTGAACCCCGCTTTTCCTTTTCTTTCTTCACTGTGCGACCTCCTCCTTCATCCTCCTAAGTCCTGAAATCTCGAGTTATGAAAACGACAACTAATCCTCCTAGGCGACTTATGCCATCATCCATCAAAGCCAGGCCAAGGCCCTAACCTAGAGTCCACTCTTAGTCCTAATTCATCTTTTCCCCTCTTCTCAATCATACTCTATCTATTCCTATAAAAAAGAAGAGGGGGAATTATCCACCCAAGCACTGAAACTTTGTATGTGATTCTGAGTTTGGAAAGAAAATCGTACCTATGGAGGGAGCTTGAGGTATGCGGCGCTATCGAGGTGCTGGGCTAGGGTTTTGTTCGAATTGGTGAGCAATTGGAGTCACGAGGTAGGTGGTCTAGGTTAGATGGAAGGCAAGTAATGAGTAAAGCTTAGAGAGGAGTGAGTTGGCGAGTTTGGGAAAGTAAGGTAAAAGCGAGTAGAAAGAGAAGGAATGAAGGCTGGGATTTATTTAGGGGAGAAGGAAGACGAATGGGCAGTACCCACTAGAACCGGTCAACATGTCAATCTAGACCATAACCATAATAAGTAGAGATTTATTGTTAATAATATAAAGAGAATGTGGATATTAAAATAAAATGTATGTATAAGAATGCATACACATATAATAATGATTGAGTGCAATGATCTGGAAAAGAGACAGGTATTACCAAAAGGAGCGTGGATTTGAAAGATCTATCATGGTTCAGCCTTTGAAAGGTTGTATACATTCAGCTTTTGAAAAGTTGTATCAGGATTTTCACGAGTTTCTTCGGGATTAAATTAACACATTTAGGCGACATGAAGCTTCATCAAAGGCCAATGAAAAGTGGTAGTCAGTTACCATTCGAAACGGGCTAGCTTCTGAAAGCGAGAATTATTTGTTGATTCAAAGTGCGTCATGTTGATTCATAAGACGCACTTAGGGGGGCAAATGTTACCTAGCTACTTGGCCTAGCAACAATATGATAGTAGAAGAAGGTATGATTGGGGTTGACTCGCTTATGTGGGTCAGTAGATGATTATTATAGAGAATCATGTATGGGTCGGTATTCATGTAACGCATAGCTCGGGCTAAAGAGGGAGGTATTGCATGGCTCGGTCTAAGTGGGTCATGTTGCAAATGCTAAGGTAGGTCGATCGTACGTGGTTCGGCAGACATCGTTCGACCTTGGTGAGAGATATAAGGTGGGTCGGTCGTACGTGTTTCGGCATACATCGATCAGTCATGGCGAGAGAGCTAAGGTGGGTCGGTCATACATGGTTCATCATACATCGATAAGTCGTGGTGAGAGAGCTAAGGTGGGTCGGTCATACGTGATTCGGCATACATCGATCGGTCATGGTGAGAGAGCTAAGGTGGATCGGTCATACGTGGTTTGGCATACACGGTCGGTCATGGGGAGAGAGCTAACTTGGACCGGTCGTACATAGTTTAGCATACATCATTCGGTCATGGTGAGGGAGCTAAGGTGGATCGATCGTACATGGTTCAGCATGCATCGTTCGGTCATGGTGAGAAAGCTAAGGTGGATCGGTCATACATGGTTTGACATTTGTCGTGCGGTACATTTGGATAGGCACCTTGGACCCAGTCTCGGTGGTTCAGCATATTGGGTTCGGTATGTATCATAGAAGACAACGAGTTACCACGGGGATACTATCGATGCCTCTGTGCTTCGAGTAACATCGCCACTTGCTTCAAGTCATTTGAGAAGGTGCTTCGAGTCATCCTCAGGGGACCCATGGTTGGGCCAAGAGTGGCTCGGTGTACCTGGGTCGGTCGTCTTGGGGCATCACTTGTAGCCAAGTTGTCTAAGTCATAGGCTTATGTAGGGATCTTGCATGTCTTCGTCTATAAATAGACGGCCAGAGGTACAGTTGAAGGGACCTTTTTTCTGAGAGCTATAGGGAAACTGTAACGACCCGTAAATTTTCGATAATTAAAATAGCTAATTTGATAAGATTTCGTGATTTAGTGTTAGAAAAAAATGTAATTCGTTTGGAATAATAATTACTGGAATGAATTGCAACAATAATTATCCAAGTAATGAAAAATAAAAGCTACTTAGTGAATGTCTTTGCAATCGATAGTTGAATAGGATAATAAATGTTGAATTCATTGGGTATAATAGAGTAATTGATTGATAAGTAAAATCTATTTAAAATCAAATATTGAATATTGAACAGGTAAATTGTTTAAATTAAATATTTAAAACTTATTGAACAATTGAATAACTGTAAAATGAAATAGTGTCCAAATTGTGAATTGGTTTTAAAGGTTAAATCTTATAAGTTCAATTTCAATATTTCTAAAGATAATGAATTATTGGATAAGCGAAATTGTTTAAATTTAATATTTGGAATTTATTGAATAATTTAATAATGGGAATTGAATAACAGTTTTAATGAAAATTTATGTTCTATAATTTGAATTTGTTAAATTTTATAAGTTCGTTCCGAATATTTCAAAAGATCGTGATTTAAGAATAATCAAAATTGTTTAAATTTAACATTACGATTGTTTGAATAATTAAATTCCAAATTTGATATGATCAATTTGACATTGAAATTTAATATATGAAAATAGAGTGAATAATTGGAATTTGATTTAATATGATTCAAATTGGTTTCCAAAGTGAATGTAAGTTATATTGAGATTTT
Source organism: Allium cepa (assembly GCA_030765085.1). Lineage (NCBI taxonomy): Eukaryota > Viridiplantae > Streptophyta > Magnoliopsida > Asparagales > Amaryllidaceae > Allium > Allium cepa. Next base: position 696,464,543 of record CM060942.1, on the reverse strand, counting down.
AATAGAGTTAATAAGATTTTAAAATTGGAATTATTGGATAATTGAATAACGGGTTTAATATGATTAAGAAATGATTTGTCAAATTTTATTTTATCATATTAAAGTTAGAATGATGTTGTAGAACTTTTAAAATCGAATTAAAAGTAAATTTGTGAAAATCGAATATTTTAATATTTAATTATCGACTGGAAAATAGCCAAATTTTGAACAGTCTCAGAATTGGACGAAACTAGTTCCATTGGATCCTTAATAGTTAGTTATTATCGGATTTCAATTTTCGTAGCAATCGGAGTTGTCGTTTGACCGTGGCAGCTCGAAACGCGTTGAAATTGTTTTAAATATTAATTTGGCGAGTTAAAATAGTCATTTTTCAAACGGTCTCGGATTTCGACGAAACTAGTTTCATCGGATCCGTAATGTGATATTATTGTAAGATTTCAAATTTCGTGTCAATCGAATTTACCGTTTGTCCGGGGCAAGCAAAAACGCCTAGAAATTAGTTTAAATCGATTTAATTTAAATTGATCGTTTATCGCTGTAACTCTAGCTTCCGAAACCTGTTCCATTATGTTCGGAACGCGGGATAAACCCTAGAAACGCCGGCCACCGCACGTAAATCAGAGTTCGGAAAACCCGGGATGAATAGTGTTCGTCGAAATTTCTATATAAGCACTTCATTATCTTCCTTTTACAAAACAAAGGCAAACCCTAATTTCTCAAAGCCAGCTGCCACCTTTATTTTCCATGGCCGAAATACACCCTCGTTTTTCCTCATTTTTCTTGCAATCCGTCGATCGATTCTTAAAAGTTACAACTACAAGATTATAGAGGGCAGTGAGTTCTATAACTTCAACGGTTGTGATTGGAAACGAAGCTACCAATCGCTGTCAATTCCCGTTCAAAGTCGTCGTGTTCATCCTTGATTTTCATGCAAAGGAGGCGGCCGAGCTGCATCATCCTTGGCCGAGGGTCGTGCTCGCAGTGGGCTTCGAAGTGGTATATGTTGATCGTCCTAGAAGTCGATGGATTGGGTGCGGCCAACTAGGGTTTTGAACGATTGTGGGTTTCGTTCGTGCGTGAGGTCTGTGTAAATCGCGTTTGGGAGAGAAAGGTATCGGTGGCCTGGATTGCGTGGGAAAGAAATCAACGGTCTGGGTTGTAAATTATTAAAGAAAATATAAAATTAATTTATATAAAAATCGTATTAACTTTGTAATATGATATCTTTCTGCCACGAGGTCGAAAACGCACGAAACAAGTTGCGTTGGGTTCGTATGGACGAATACTACGCAATGGAATTGGATTGGAATCGTTTGGAGCTAGTGGAAATTTCAGGTAAAATTAAACGCTCGTTTAATTTTATTCGAAATAAAACGCTGGAACTACATTGAAATCAAGGTGAGTGTTTTATAACGCTCACAATGTACTAAATATCTTTATGCTAGTTAAATTTTGACATTATGAAGTGTTATGTTTTATTTGTCGTTGTTTGATAAAAATTTAATTGTCATATAGCTTGTCATTTGAATTAACCGTTGAAAAATTAAATTGACAGTTAAACTGAAATTAAAATTGAATTGCGATTAAATTACCTGACATTGATAACTATGAAACTGCCATGAATTGTATTGTCTATTAGATGATGTATTTTGATGGATGTTATTGGTTGATATTTAAATGTTTGGATTTTTATTTGCCTATATATACTTTTATGCATACATATGACACTGTGATTGGTTTAAGTAATATATACTCATCCCTGACATTTAATTGAAATAAATAATTACTTGGCCATAGGATAGAAAATTATATACGGACACCGAATTGGCTAAATTAATAATTTTTAAAATCGTCGATTTGAAATTTATTTAAATGTTTTGATTCAAAAGTTATAAATAGAAATCAATTTATAGAAATCGAATTTATCGAAAATTTGAGTTGGAATGTTGAAATTAATTTTGGTAAAAAAAATTTTGTTAAATAATTAAAGTGGAGACTTTGGAATTTAAAATCGGGATATGATTGAATTTCGAAAATCTATTTGTTTAAAGATATAACCTTAATTCGAGCTTTGAATATTACTAAGTAAAAGTGATATAAAAATGATATTTTTAAATCGAGCTTGGAATTGAACCATATTTGAAATTTGGGTTTTAAATTTGAATATTGGAAGATAATTTTGTTGAGTATTATCAATTGATATTTTGAAAAATCAAGCTAAAAATCGATATAAATTGAAATTGAATAAATTGAAGGTGAATGTAAAATTGAATTAATTTGAAGTCAAAGTTGACATTGATTTGAATTGAAATCGAAATTGGATCGGTAAAACGGAGATTGAAATTTGTTTGAATTGGGAAGTTATAATTGAATGGTTTGGTTTTGAAGCTATTTTATTTTGTTTTCCAAATTACTCTGTTATATAAACCATCTTTAAATACTTAAACTATTTTAATCTATTTTAAATCTACTTAACCCAATTTAAATTATTTTAAACTAATTTATCTATTTTAAATCCATTTTAAGATTTTAAGTATTTTTAAGTATTTTAATTATTTAAAACTACTTTTAAACTACTTAAAACTATTTTCTAAAATTCTAAGCTGGTCAATAAGGTGAAATGTTTATATTTAAATCTTGAATTTAGATATGAATTGGGTTAAATGAAGTTGCAACCTAAATTGAAATTCGAAATGATTTTGAAATCAAAATGAGATATTGATGCGAAAAATGATTTTTGAAACGAAATCTTACATTTGAATAGATACGATGATATTTGAAATGGATTTGATTTTGAAGCGAATATGATATTTTGATATCAATTATGAATCGATCTGAAATGTAAAAGAGCCAACGGTGTAATAATACGTAGTTATTAAAGAGACCGGGATCGGATATGGACATATTCTCTGTCGATACCAAAAACCACTTTAATAACTATTATACGCGGAGTGTTGATCCAGAATGAAGTGGATGGTTTGGTGAACGCGTTGACTGAAGAAAGAGAACAATTATTGGATGACCCCTGACATGACTAAAACAGGAGCCGCGCCGGGCCATTGAGGTTCGCCATCTCTAGCGGACACACTTCTTCGATACCACATCTGTTACATTTGTGATTCGATTTGGGTGCACCCCTTGATTTGGGAGTGTTGTTTCGCGGTGTTGGGGTAGCTGCTGGCTATGCTCAACATCAGTCCGGATCACGCAACTACTAGTATCCTAGTTGGTATCGCCTCATGTACCTTGTCGTACTGATTATCCTATTCGCGACCACTACGTTTTGTTTTGTGTTATACCTATGGGGTACCCTCTGATAACCACCAGTTTACGGTGGGGCTTACGGTGTTGTATAGACTATGGCATTATAAAAATGTGTTAAGGGGGATTATGTTAACGCCTTAACGCTATTTTGATACTTTATATTACCGATAGGCATTATGTACTTAGCGTACATTACTACATAGTAGATAGATTAACGGATCCTTAAGAGATGGAAAATCCCGTAACATCTCTTGAGTTATTGCACGCACGTTGACACTGGTTATGAGATTTCAAACCCTATAAACATCTATGACGCCGTTACACTCATATTTATTACGATTGATTTAACTTTCATAAGGATATTTTAGTCCTGACTCGAGTGTTTTGTCTTTTCATTACGCTCGGGTCAGTCCTTAGTTTTTCAGATTTTGAAGATCTATTCTGGAGGATGAAGACGAAGATTTGGTATACTATTACTATTATTACCCTTGCATCATGCTATCTGCTGCATTATTTTAATTGTTCTGTTGTATATGTATAACTCTGATAAATGTTGTATAAATAATTGTCAAAGTATAGTAAACAGCTTCATGAACTGTTTATTTCACTATTATATTATATCGTTCCGCTGCGAGATTCTGTGTTGTTTCATTTCCTTTATTTCTCTTTCTTTTCTTTTCTTATTTACCCCAATAATTATCTGCCCTTTTGAATGGTTTGGAATCGACATGTGTATTTGATCGTCGATTTAAATTGTCCAAAAAGGTGGGTCGTTACAGTTGGTATCAGAGCTTTGGTTAGCGTTAACCTTAGCTTTGTGGGGTATAACTCTTTATAAGTAGGGTAGTAATACCCTATGATGAGTCGCTGAGTGAATATATATATATATATATATATATATATATATATATATATATATACACACACACACATATGAGAGAGTGTATTTGTTAGTGATATAAAATGTTTTATATTGTGTCGGTTGATTTGTTGAGTGGCTTATGGATTCTGGTCAATACGAGTAATTAACGTCATTGATAGGGATCTCTAAACACTTAAACAGAACAATTCGACATAGTATTGTTTTGAAATCGGGTAAATGAAATACTTTTGCTCAAATTATATTTTGAATATAAAGAAAAAAATTTCAGAAATTATTGTGACTTATCTAATTTACCTGGTTGTTAGGAATGAAAATATTGGTTATTATCATTAATTGGATATTGTAATTTAATAAATAAGCTGAATTACAAAATGAACAATGATAAAACACTTGTGGAATGTTTTAAGAAAGAAAATCCTATAAGAATGTTTTATAAAGGTGACTTATAAATTAAAATAGATTTAAATTGGAAAATATTGAATTTAAGACCCAGAGATTTTGAAAAATAGTTCTCAAAGTTTTGAAGAAAATATATTATGATATTAGTTGGAATATATTTATAGGAAATATTTTGAAATGATTTTTAAGAAGGAATGAATTCAGTACTCCTCTCTTATGTCGCTGGAAAATAATTTCGGTGATGACTGCGCAACATCATCGATGTTCATTTTCGAGTCTCAAAGTGGGGGAGACTTCTAAGAAGCTTTGCTTTTCTTCGAAATTATTTTGGGTAAATGGGTTTTGATTTAAACTCCAAAGGTATGATTTGATATATATATATAAAAAAAAAAGGGATATAAGTATATATGTTTATTACAACGATTTGAAAAGAACCGGGCATTTAAAATTCTAAGTTATGTTAATTAGAAAATTTCAAATTATTTGAATGAAGTGTGAATAACCAGAATTTATAAAATAAGAGGATTAAGATATCTAAGCTATATTTGGGAAAACTTTAAAGTTGAAAGGTAAAGAGGATTTAAACAAATTAAATTTGTAAACATTCTAATTAAGTAAAATGAAATTCTATAAATTTGTATAATACCAAATTTGCATTCTAATAACATATAATATGACTTACCAAATATTAAGAAGTTGAAATGATGTTTTGGATATGTAATGAGATATTGTATAAATAAACAGAACCTGAAACTAACTGAAATATACAAGTAAGGAAAACTCAAAAGGAATTAAAATGTATATAAATGAAAATCTTGGTTGTGATAAAAATGTTATATACTTAAATATAACCTGAAATGATGAATGGATAAATGGAACAAGTAAGTAAACTTAAGAAAGAAGACAAATGCATTGTATAATATCTTTTGTAAATTGATTATAGAAAATAAATATAAATTGCATAGAGAAAATTTTTGAATTTGTAACTTTGAGATAACGGTAAACTAAGAAAAGTCATATATGAGAAGTTAGACTTTTATAGGATGATTAATAAACTAAAGTGCTGGTTAATAAAATGTTCCATAAATAAATTTGTTATTAACTAAAATTATGAAATTGAAGTAAATGAAAACAAAAGAATTTGGTATAACTAAGAATCAATTGGAAAATGAAATTGATATATAGAATGTTTAAAATGAACTTGAGTAAGCAAATTCTTTGATATGATGTTTAAGAGAAGATAATGTTAAAGAATATGCTATGTAAAGAAATGAATATACTAACTGAATAATGGATCGTGAGTAATTAAGTGGAAAAAAATATAGAAATCGATAAAATAATTTAGTATAGATAAATTGGATAGAAATCCATTGGAAGGTAATACGTGAGATTGTACGTATATTATTTTATTCGTATAACGATTTGATCCAAATTCGAGCACAAAATTTTAAGATGATTTATATCGATCCAAGTTAGGATTTTCCACTCGATTCTCGACGGCGAACCCTGGATATGGATTTTGGTTTGATTCTGGAATTCTCTATCATAGTATATGGCTATACAAGGAGAGTAGCAGTTTCCAATCAAGGAACCAAATCTGAGTCCGCAGTAGAGAGTCGTGTGAACGATACTAGTTTGGAAGTGAAATTGTGTGATCGAATAAGCGATTAGATTGATATTGCTCACGGATGATATATGTACGGCTTACGGACTTAATTAAAGTTAATATTGGAAATATATGATGCCAAATATAAAATGATTCTTTTAAAATTATATAACAGGATATATATATAAAAGAGATAAACCAAATTGAATGTAAAATTAATAATTTGGTTATGTTGGGTATGATTTGGTTGTTATATGATTGTTAGTTGATTGTATATATAATTCATTAAGTGTTAATGAAATTGAAAGCTATAAGTTATTGAAATCAAATTGGAAGTTCGACGCAGCGGATAATAACAAAACGATATAGATCGATGAAAGTAGTAAACGGTGGATTGAAGATACTGAAATACCCAAATTCGTTGATCACAAAGATACAGAAATCTAGCTATCTTCTACACGTTGATCGCGCACGATACCGTGAAAGAAGATCTACAATTCTTCAAACGTTGATCAAGCGCACTTGATACCGTGAATTGGCTTCAACGATCGTTGATTCGAGCGCACTCGAATAACCGAAAGTGGAGATAGGAGATTACACTCAACTACCAATTTTAGATGAAAGCACACAGCAATCAAACAAGAATTTTATTCAACAATCCACTCCCCTTCAAGTTACAACACACGCCCTATTTATAGCCTTTTTACAACCCAGACCCTTAAGTCGTACACGACTTACGACTCAACTGATTACATATACACGACTTACGACTCATCAGCAGTGACTCCATATAGACGACATACGACTCACGACCTAACTTAAGTCGTGCGCGACTTATACTACATTGACTCAAGACAGCTACACACAATATAAGAAGCAACGGCTTACGACTTAAGAAACAGACGACTCAACAGATTACATCACTTAGGTTAAAGACGACCTAACTACTTACGACATAAGGACATCTTCAAACAGCACCTTCACACGACTTAAATCATGGACGACTTAAGACTTCAACTACTGGAACTTCTCTCTGCTTCTTGATAAGTCGTGGACGACTTATAGCTGTGTCGTTAGATCGTATACGACTCATCAAACCTGAACGGCTTAAGCTCCTATTAAGTCGTAATTCCTTTCCATCTGATCTGTTAGGTCGTAGATGACTTAAAGTCGCTTCATTAACTCGCAGCTCCCCCTCACGTGACTCCTTAGGTCGTGGACGACCTATAGCTTCCATCTTAAGTCGTGGACGACTTACCCCTTCCTTAAGTCGTGTAAGACTTATCCCTTGGAGAATTATTGGTTGTGTATTTTCTTCTCTGGCCTGAGCTACATCATCCTCCCCAGTTTGAGAAAAATTCGTCATCGAATTTGTAAATTCTTCCACATCGGATTGTTCATTCCCATAATATGGCACGAGATGTTTAACATTGAACACGTCAGAAGTGTACACATCTTCCGGTAGCTTCAACTTATAAGCATTTTCATTAATCCGTTTCACGACTTCTACAGGACCAATTTTTCTGGCTTTCAACTTGTTATAAGCGCCCACTGGAAAACGGTCCTTTGTTAACACAGCATACACCAAATCTTCTTCATTAAACTCAACACTTCTTCGCTTCATATCTGCGGATCTTTTATACTTCTCATTTGCTTTCTCCAATCGCTCCTGAACGATTTTATGACATTCAGTCAACCATCAACAAAGTCTACAGCTCGTTTAACCGTCCCCTTCGGTTGTGGTACTACCGTTAAGTCCAATGGTCCCCTTGGTAAATTAGAATATACAATCTGAAATGGACTGAATCCCGTACTACGATTCGCTGCATGATTATGAGCAAACTCTGCTTGGCATAACTTCATGTCCCAACTCTTCAGATTGTCCTTCACAAGACATCGCAACAAATTTCCCAACGATCTGTTAACAACTTCTGTCTGTCCATCTGTTTGCGGATGATAAGCGCTGCTAAAGTTTAACTTCGTTCCCACCATCTTCCACAAACTTAACCAAAAGTGGCTCAGAAAACGAGTGTCCCTATCCGACACAATAGATTCTGGCAATCCATGAAGTCGATAGATCTCCTTGAAAAATAACTGAGCAACATGAACAGCATCCGCCGTCTTCTTACAAGCAATAAAATGTTCCATTTTCGAAAATCGATCAACCACTACATAAATAAAATCATTACCACGCTGCGTTCTTGGCAATCCCAACACAAAGTCCATACTCACATGAACCCATGGTTTAGACGGAACCGGTAGCGGCATGTATAATCCTGCATTGGTCGCAGTTCCCTTCGAAACCTGACAAATATGACATCTCTCCACAAACCTTTCCACCTCTTTCCTCATCGACGGCCAAAAATAAGATTGAGAAATTAACTACAAAGTACGATCTCTACCCACATGGCCTTCTTCATGTAGCTCCTTTATAATCTTCATTCTCAAACTACAATCCGGTACGCATAAATGATTTCCTTTAAACAGAAAACCATCCACCAATACAAACTCATTGGCATTCCCATCCTTAACTTTCTCAACAAAGTTCATAAAGTAAGGATCTTCTTCAATCATTTCTGGCAACAATTCAAACCCTGTCACCTCAACCTTCATTGTAGTCAACAAGTGATTCCTTCTGCTCAATGCATCTGCTACACGATTCGTAATTCCCGATTTATGTTTCACAACAAACGAAAATTGCTGCAGATAAGCAATCCATGATGCATGCCTTGCTGAAATCTTATCCTGCCCTTGTAAGTGCTTCAACGCTTCATGATCAGTGTAAAGAACAAACTCCTTCTGAAACAGATAATGTCTCCAGTGCTTCACAGCTTGAACAATTGCGTAAAACTCAATATCATAAGTGTTGTATCTCAACTTAGCTCCAGACAACTTCTCACTGAAATAAGCAACTGGTCTTCCTCTCTGACTCAATACTCCACCAACCCCAACCTTTGATGCATTAGTATGTAATTCAAACAACAACTGAAAATCCGGTAAAACTAGAATTGGTGCTATCGTCAATAGTGTTTTGATCTTCTCAAAAGAAACCCCTGCTTCCTCTGACCACTCAAACTTCTTTCCTTTCATGCAATCGGTTACTGGTGCCATTACACTGCTAAAATGTGGAATGAACCTTCGATAGAAAGATATCAATCCATGAAAACTTCTCACTTCAGTAATTGTCTTTGGTTGTGGCCAACTCCTGACAGCTTCTACTTTACTTTCATCCACTCGAATTCCTTCCTTTGATAGAACATATCCCAGAAATAAAACCTTGTCCGTCATAAACACACACTTCTTTGTTGCAGCATAAAATTTCTCCTGTCGTAGAATCAACAGTACTTCATGCAAATGATGGACATGCTTTTCCATACTCCCACTGTAGATCAAAATATCATCAAAGTAAACAACCACGAACTTTCCAATGTAAGGTCTGAAAATCTGGTTCATCACTCTCATAAAAGTACTTGGTGCATTTGATAAACCAAACGGCATAACCAACCATTCGTATAAACCTTCCCTGGTTTTGAAAGCAGTCTTCCATTCATCGCCCGGTCTAATACGAATCTGATGGTATCCACTCTTCAAGTCAATCTTTGAAAATACAACAGCCCAACTCAGCTGATCAATCAAATCATCAAACCTTGGCATAGGAAATCTGTATCTCACAGTGATTTTTTTTAGAGCCCGACTGTCCGTACACATCCTCCACGAACCATCCTTCTTTGGCACCAATAAAGCTGGCACTGCACAAGGACTTAAGCTCTCCTGAACACGCCCCTGTTCTAACAACTCTTCCACTTGCCTTCGCAACTCCTCATGTTCCTTTGGACTCATTCGGTAATGTGGCCTTTGTGGTAATACTGCCCCTGGAACAAGATCAATCTGATGCTGAATATCTCTCAACGGTGGTAACTCCGTTGGAAACTCTTCAGGAAACACATCTTTGAATTCCTCCAAGATCGGTTTTACTTCCTCTGGAACTTCAACGGATTCAGTAGCTTCATGTCCAATTAACAAAAACACCTCTGGACTCTTCTCTACTTCTTCAATAAATTCTTTCAAAGTCAGCAAAGTTTTAAGCTCCTTAATCTCTTCAGATTTACTCTCTTCCTGTTGTCACTTCTTTGGAACTAAAATAATCTTAACGCCTTCAAACATAAAACTGTAGCTATTGGTTCGACCATCATGCTGCACTGCTCGATCATACTACCACGGTCTTCCCAAAAGCAAATGACAAACATCCATCTCAACTACATCACACCAGATCTCGTCTTTATATTTCTTCCCAATAGAAAATGGAACTCGAACTCGCCTGTCCACCTTCACCTCTCCTCCTTTTCTCAACCACGCTAACTTGTAAAGATTTGGATGCTTCTCCATTTTCAGCTTCAACTTTCTTACGGCTTCAGTAGAATGAATATTGTCACAACTTCCTGCATCAATCACAAACTTACAAACCTTTCCCAGAATAGTACATGTTGACTGAAAGATGTTACTCCTCAACCAACTAGCTTCTTCTTTTTGCTTCGGTATTAAACAAGACCTCCTCATCATTAGATTACATCCCTCATCTCCTAACGCAACATCCTGTTCATCCTCCTCAAATGGACTAGAACAACCTTCATCAACATCCTCACCTTCAACTTCAGCAATCATAGTTCGTTTCTTCGGCTTCGGATATTCATTACTCTTGTGACCCACTTCCTGGCAATTGTAACACTTGAAACTATTGGTGACCTTCGTCTTTGCAACTTCATTCACAACTGGTTTACTGACAGATTTAGGAACATTAGAGCTTCCACTAAAACCCTTCACTTGATTGTTGGAATTAGTAAACACACCACCTCCACGCCTTCCCTGCTTCTCCCAAGCCAACGCTTTCTGATGTGTTTCTGCTACAGATCTTGGATCAAACATATTCACCATGTCTTGAATCTGCATCCTCAACCCTCCAACAAACCTAGCAGTCAATTGTTCCTCTTTCTCCATAATGTCATTTCGAGCAATCAGTTGATAAAATTCGTCAGTATAATCATTAACAGTCTTCGTTCATTGCCTCAAGTTCTGCAACCTCTGATACATAAGTGATTGATAATTGTAAGGTAAGAATGTAGCCTCCATTAGCTTCTTCATCTTCTCCCATGACTCAATCTTCGACTTCCCCATTCTCTCCCGCGTAAGTTTAGTCTGCTGCCACCATGCCAAAGGTCTTCCCCTCAACCTAGTAGCAACCAACTTCACTCTTCTATGCTCAGGAACCTCTTTAAAGTCAAAAATCTCTTCAACATTAGACAACCAATCCAAAAATTCTTCTGCTACCATTCCACCCTTGAACTCTGGAATTTCCATCTTCATACCCGATTCCCATCGACGATCATCATCTATGTCCCTATATAAATTTCGAACTTGGTCTCGATCTCGATAATGAAAACTAGCTCTATCACCATCTTCATCAAAATCAAATATATGTCTATATCGATCTCGACCATCAACATCCCTTCGATCACGCATGTCTCTTCTACTATGTCTCTCTTCTTTCTCTAAAAGATTGTGGCGATACCCTACTCGCTTCCATAACCGATGGCGAAACTCTGTTTCCTCCATGGTTCGAGATTGGTGATCTCCTCCTTTGATTTTGACTCAAATCATTCATCAACTTCTCTAACTTTCCAATACCTTCATCAAATTTCTCATTAATGTGTTGTTCCATTTGCTCGGCCTCTTCTCTTCTATACAATGCTTCAACATTCTGATGACGATTAGCTCTCCTCGGCGGCATGATTGATTCAACACAGTCTTCAAACTTCACAACTTTCCAAACCCCACAAACAAACAAAGCACGGCTTCAACCTTCAAAACAAACTTCACCAAGGCTCGGCTACTTCTCACAAGTATACACGGCCTACCTTCAACAAATGATACCAAAGTGATGCACGATCCAAACTTAACACAAATTTATGCTCGGCCTTCACTCAAACACCTCAAACTCTTCTCCAAAAATTCAAAAACTTTCCGGACTTTGATTCAAAATGAAATGGATCGAAAGCTTCCAACTTGTTGCAACTTCAAGATGAACACGATGAACACCAACTTCAACTTCATACTTCTTGGCTCCAAGACTCGGCTTAGCTATGATTGGCTAAGTCTAGCTTTGATACCAAAAACTGACGCAGCGGATAATAACAAAACGATATAGATCGATGAAAGTAGTAAACGGTGGATTGAAGATACTAAAATGCCCAAATTCGTTGATCACAAAGTTACCGAATTCTAGCTATCTTCGACACGTTGATCACGCACGATACCGTGAAAGAAGATCTACAATTCTTCAAACATTGATCAAGCGCACTTGATACCGTGAATTGGCTTCAACGATCGTTGATTCGAGCACACTCGAATAACCGAAAGTGGAGATAGGAGATTACACTCAACTACCAATTTTAGATGAAAACACACAGTAATCAAACAAGAATTTTATTCAACAATCCACTCCCCTTCAAGTTACAACGCACGCCCTATTTATAGCCTTTTTACAACCCAGACCCTTAAGTCGTACACGACTTACGACTCAACTGATTACATATACACGACTTACGACTCATCAGCAGTGACTCCATATAGACGACATACGACTCACGACCTAACTTAAGTCGTGCGCGGCTTATACAACAACGACTCAAGACAGCTACACACAATGTAAGAAGCAGACGGCTTACGACTTAAGAAACAGATGACTCAACAGATTACATCACTTAGGTTAAAGACGACCTAACTACTTACGACATAAGGGCATCTTCAAACAGCACCTTCACATGACTTAAATCATGGACGACTTAAGACTTCAACTACTGGAACTTCTCTCTGCTTCTTGATAAGTCGTGGACGACTTATAGCTGTGTCGTTAGATCTTATACGACTCATCAAACCTGAACGGCTTAAGCTCCTATTAAGTCATAATTCCTTTCCATCTGATCTGTTAGGTCGTAGACGACTTAAAGCCGCTTCATTGACTCGCAGCTCCCCCTCACGTGACTCCTTAGGTCGTGGACGACCTATAGCTTCCATCTTAAGTCGTGGACGACTTACCCCTTCCTTAAGTCGTGTACGACTTATCCCTTGGAGAATTATTGGTTGTGTATTTTCTTCTCTGGCCTGAGCTGCATCAAAGTTAAATGAATTTAAATAGAATTTAATTTGATTCAAATTGTAAGTGAACTAATGTAAATATAAATTAGTGAATGTTAACTAATTGAATTGAGAATGAATGTTAGCAAAATCCAACGTTAATGAATCAACTATGATTAAAATTGAAATCCAAGTCAACAAATATTAATGAGAAGTGAATTTATATTGATTGATTATGGATTTGTTGGATGATGGTTGATTGATGGTTGCATTTGTTGTTTTGTTGCATTTGCTATGTTGGCACATGTAGTTGTTATGTTGCTATATGATGTATATTGATACTATTTTCATATATGCATGATTCTCATTGTTTGTTGAGTGTTTAGTAGGTGCGGATTGCGCTTGCTTCGCATTTGGAGCTCGCTTTCGCGCTATATTAGTCGTATATGCTCGCTAATAAAATATAAGGTACATGTTTATTTTGTCATTGGATTTGGTGATTTTTTATGAGCCACTTGGCTTTTGATTTTCTTTTGTTGGTTTGGGGCCCGTAGAGGCGTTTTGTAGCTGTACCGATCGAGCCGCGCAAAGGAGACTCTGCTGAAATTTTCCGTAAATCCGGGTGTTAGAAATTTTTCAAGTTTTTTAATTTTTTTTTTATAACTTGTTTTGATAACTAACTTTTAAAGTTAGAAGGTCGTTCGGAGTAACTTAGTGGAAGCATAGTTATGAATTTATAAATGGAATTTCATTGTTTATAAGTTGGTAACTTTGAATAAAATATATAAAATGTTGAATTCTTTACTTAGTTTCTTTTCCCTCTTTTCCCTTTTCGAGGACGAAAAGTTTTGAGTGGGGGAGAGTGTAACGACCCGTAAATTTTCGATAATTAAAATAGCTAATTTGATAAGATTTCGTGATTTAGTGTTAGAAAAAAAATGTAATTCGTTTGAAATAATAATAATTGGAATGAATTGCAACAATAGTTATCCAAATAATGAAAACTAAAAGCTACTTAGTGAATGCCTTTGCAATCGATAGTTGAATAGGATAATAAATGTTGAATTCATTGGGTATAATAGAGTAATTGATTGATAAGTAAAATCTATTTAAAATCAAATATTGAATATTGAACAGGTAAATTGTTTAAATTAAATATTTAAAACTTATTGAATAATTAAATAACTGTAAAATGAAATAGTGTCTAAATTGTGAATTGGTTTTAAAGGTTTAATCTTATAAGTTCAATTTCAATATTTCAAAAGATAATGAATTATTGGATAAGCGAAATTGTTTAAATTTAATATTTGGAATTTATTAAATAATTTAATAACGGGAATTGAATAACTGTTTTAATGAAAATGGTTGTTCTATAATTTGAATTTGTTAAATTTTATAAGTTCGTTCCGAATATTTCAAAAGATCATGATTTAAGAATAATCAAAATTGTTTAAATTTAACATTACGAATGTTTGAATAATTAAATACCGAATTTGATATGATTAATTTGACATTGAAATTTAATATATGAAAATAGAGTGAATAATTGGAATTTGATTTAATATGATTCAAATTGGTTTCCAAAGTGAATGTAAGGTATATTGGGATTTTAATAGAGTTAATAAGATTTTAAAATTGGAATTATTGGATAATTGAATAACGGGTTTAATATGATTAAGAAATGATTTGTAAAATTTTATTTTATCATATTAAAGTTAGAATGATGTTGTAGAAGTTTTAAAATCGAATTAAAAGTAAATTTGTGAAATCGAATATTTTAATATTTAATTATCGACTGGAAAATAGCCAAATTTTGAACAGTCTCAGAATTGGACGAAACTAGTTCCATTGGATCCGTAATAGTTAGTTATTATCGGATTTCAATTTTCGTAGCAATCGGAGTTGTCGTTTGACCGTGGTAGCTCGAAACGCGTTGAAATTGTTTTAAATATTAATTTGGCGAGTTAAAATAGTCATTTTTCAAATGGTCTCGGATTTCGACGAAACTAGTTTCATCGGATCCGTAATTTGATATTATTGTAAGATTTCAAACTTCGTCTCAATCGGATTTACCGTTTGTCCGGGGCAAGCAAAAATGCCTAGAAATTAGTTTAAATCGATTTAATTTAAATTGATCGTTTATCGCTGTAACTCGCACATACGATCGAATTAGCTTTCGAAACCTGTTTCATTATGTCCGGAACGCGGGATAAACCCTAGAAACGCCGGTCACCGCGCGTAAATCGGAGTTCGGAAAACCCGGGATGAATAGTGTTCGTCGAAATTTCTATATAAGCACTTCATTATCTTCCTATTACAAAACAAAGGCAAACCCTAATTTCTCAAAGCCAGCCGCCACCTTCATTTTGCATGGCCGAAATACACCCTCGTTTTTCCTCATTTTTCTTGCAATCCATCGATCGATTCATAAAAGTTACAACTACAAGGTTATAGAGGGCAGTCAGTTCTATAACTTCAACAGTTGTGATTGGAAACGAAGCTACCAATCGCTGTAAATTCCCGTTCAAAGTCGTCGTGTTCATCCTTGATTTTCATGCAAAGGAGGCGGCCGAGCTGCATCATCCTTGGGCCGAGGGTCGTGCTTGCAGTGGGCTTCGAAGTGGTATATGTTGATCGTCCTGGAAGTCGATGGATTGGGTGCGGCCAACTAGGGTTTTGAACGATTGTGGGTTTCGTTCGTGCGTGAGGTCTTTGTAAATCGCGTTTGGGAGAGAAAGGTATCGGCGGCCTGGATTGCGTGGGAAATAAATCAACGGTCTGGGTTGTAAATTATTAAAGAAAATATAAAATTAATTTATATAAAAATCGTATTAACTTTGTAATATGATATCTTTCTGCCACGAGGTCGAAAACGCACGAAACAAGTTGCGTTGGGTTCGTATGGACGAATACTACGCAATGGAATTGGATTGGAATCATTTGGAGCTAGTGGAAATTTCGAGTAAAATTAAACGCTCGTTTAATTTTATTCGAAATAAAACGCTGGAGCTACATTGAAATCATGGTGAGTGTTTTATAACGCTTACAACGTACTAAATATCTTTATGCTAGTTAAATTTTGACATTATGAAGTGTTATGTTTTATTTGTCGTTGTTTGATAAAAATTTAATTGTCATATAGCTTGTCATTTGAATTAACCGTTGAAAAATTAAATTGACAGTTAAACTGAAATTAAAATTGAATTGCGATAAAATTACCTGACATTGATAACTATGAAACTGCCATGAATTGTATTGTCTATTGGATGATGTATTTTGATGGATGTTATTGGTTGATATTTAAATGTTTGGATGTTTATTTGCTTATATATATTGTTATGCATACATATGACACTGTGATTGGTTTAAGTAATATATACTCATCCCTGACATTTAATTGAAATAAATAATTTCTTGGCCATAGGATAGAAAATTATATACGGACACCGAATTGGCTAAATTAATAATTTTTAAAATCGTCGATTTGAAATTTATCTAAATGTTTTGATTTAAAAGTTATAAATAGAAATCAATTTATAGAAATCGAATTTATCGAAAATTTGAGTTGGAATGTTGAAATTAATTTTGGTAAAAAAAAATTGTTAAATAATTAAAGTGGAGACTTTGGAATTTAAAATCGGGATATGATTGAATTTCGAAAATCTATTTGTTTAAAGATTTAACCTTAATTCGAGCTTTGAATATTACTAAGTAAAAGTGATATAAAAATGATATTTTTAAATCGAGCTTGGAATTGAACCATATTTGAAATTTGGGTTTTAAATTTGAATATTGGAAGATAATTTTGTTGAGTATTATAAATTGATATTTTGAAAAATCAATCTAAAAATCGATATAAATTGAAATTGAATAAATTGAAGGTGAATGTAAAATTGAATTAATTTGAAGTCAAAGTTGACTTTGATTTGAATTGAAATCGAAATTGAATCGGTAAAACGGAAATTGAAATTTGTTTGAATTGGGAAGTTATAATTGAATGGTTTGGTTTTGAAGCTATTTTATTTTGTTTTCCAAATTACTCTGTTATATAAACCATCTTTAAATACTTAAACTATTTTAATCTATTTTAAATCTACTTAACCCAATTTAAATTATTTTAAACTAATTTATCTATTTTAAATCCATTTTAAGACTTTAAGTATTTTTAACTATTTTAATTATTTAAAACTACTTTTAAACTACTTAAAACTATTTTCTAAAATTCTAAGCTGGTCAGTAAGGTGAAATGTTTATATTTAAATCTTGAATTCAGATACGAATTGGGTTAAATGAAGTTGCAACCTAAATTGAAATTCGAAATGATTTTGAAATCAAAATGAGATATTGATGCGAAAAATGATTTTTGAAACGGAATCTTACATTTGAATAGATACGATGATATTTGAAATGGATTTTATTTTGAAGCGAATATGATATTTTGATATCAATTATGAATCGATCTGAAATGTAAAAGAGCCAACGGTGTAATAATACGTAGTTATTAAAGAGACCGGGATCGGATATGGACATACTCTCTGTCGATACCGAAAACCACTTTAATAACTATTATACGTGGAGTGTTGATCCAGAATGTAGTGGATGGTTTGGTGAACGCGTTGATTGAAGAAAGAGAACAATTATTGGATGACCCCTGACATGACTAAAACAGGAGCCGCGTCGGGCCATTGAGGTTCGCCACCTCTAGCGGACACACTTCTTCGATACCATATATATTACATTTGTGATTCGATTTGGGTGCACCCCTTGATTTGGGAGTGTTGTTTCGCGGTGTTGGGGTAGCTGCTGGCTATGCTCAACATCAGTCCGGATCACGCAACTACTAGTATCCTAGTTTGTATCGCCTCATGTACCTTGTCATACTGATTATCCTATTCGCGACCACTACATTTTGTTTTGTGTTATACCTATGGTTCTGATAACCACCAGTTTATGGTTGGGCTTACGGTGCTGTATAGACTATGGCATTATAAAAATATGTTAAGGGGGATTATGGTAACTCCTTAACGCTATTTTGATACTGTACATTACCGATAGGCATTATCTACTTAGCGTACATTACTACATAGTAGATAGATTAACGGATCCTTAAGAGATGGAAAATCCCGTAACATCTCTTGAGTTATTGCACGCACGTTGACACTGGATATGAGATGTCAAACCCCTTAAACATCTCTGACGACGTTACACGCATATTTATTACGATTGATTTAACTTCCATAAGAATATTTTAGTCCTGACTCGAGTGTTTTGTCTTTTCATTACGCTCGGGTCAGTCCTGAGTTTTTCAGATTTTGAAGATCTATTCTGGATGATGAAGACGAAGATTTGGTATACTATTACTATTATTACCCTTGCATCATGTTATCTGCTTCATTATTTTAATTGTTCTGTTGTATATGTATAACTCTGATAAATGTTGTATAAATAATTGTCAAAGTATAGTAAACAGTTTCATGAACTTTTTATTTGACTATTATATTTTATCGTTCCGCTGCGAGATTCTGTGTTGTTTCATTTCCTTTATTTCTCTTTGTTTTCTTTTCTTATTTACCCCAATAACTATCTACCCTTTTGACCGGTTTGGAATCGACATGTATATTTGATCGTCGATTTAAATTGTCCAAAAAGGTGGGTTGTTACAGAAACTCTTCCATATTTTATACTCTCCTTTTTTCTATTAAAACTTGTAATCAAATGGTTTGTTTACGAATTGAATCTATACTCAAGTGATTGGAAAAACAATAAAGATTCTCTTCAGAGTGGACGTAGGCAATTACGCCTAACTACTATAAATCTGATGTTCTCGTTTCTGTTGTTCCTTTTGCACTCAATTGCGTTATTTCTCTATTTTAATTTACTTTCTTCGTTAATCTCTCTACATAACTCTATTCAAGGGTGTTAGTGAACAATTTTGGTGCTAACATATAGCAAGAGTAAAATGGGAATAGCCTTTGTACCTATACCCTAAACCCTTCTAATCTTCATTCCTCATTCATTTGAACTTTCACAAACAAAACTAAAACCCTAAAGAATCGGTTGACCAACATTAAGAGGATCCAAGGAGAAGAAAAGCTTGGATTCAAGTAGAAAGCTTATGCAAATCAATCTAAAAGCAAGTCTCAACCTTCTTAACACAAAGCCAAAGAGAATAATTAGTTTACATCTCTATTTTTGATGAATGATTTCAGTTTAAAGGTAAACCTGTTTTCTTTTGCAAGCATATGCCATGTTATAGCAAATAAATGATTATTTGTTTTAAGTTGATGATTTATGGAGATTTAATTTAAATTATGAAATGTTAGATTAGAAAATCGGTCATATGACATCGAAATGAGTTGCGTTTTTGATGTGTGGTCCAAAATATTATTTTAAAAGTGGGTTTCAAGTTTCATAATTTTCAATTTTGGGTTTAAATTACTTAAGGCAATTAAATAATGCCTTCGGGTCTGAAATTTATATATATGTTGGAAAACATATTTAATGTGAATTTGTGATTTTTATGGAATTTTCCTAATTGCTTAACTATGGCTAATAAATTATTTATGTTGAAGGGCTTAAATGTTTTAATTGTTTTAAGAAGAAGAATTGGTTATTTGCTAAAATGTTTTCAATTGTTCAATGCTGATTTTGGAAAAAATTTAGAAAGAGTTTTGCAAAGTATTGGTAACCAATCCTATTTTGGAAAATTATGTAAGTAGGTGAAAAGGAATTACTTTAAAAGTCATAAATATCAGTTTTATATCGAATTCAACTTCGCCACTTTCATTTGCTTGTTTTTGTCACCATTCTCAGTAAATCTTTTGCACACATTCGAAACCTATGCACGTTGTATCAAGCATTTGGTATCTAGTTTATTGGAGAAAGGCAGAATGAAATGATAGTGTTGAAGGCATGCTTGCGAAAAGGTTGAAACCACATTTATTTGCTTTCAAATCCACTGAAACGTCCCTATTCTTAAAGTATTCTTACGAAATGGTTATCGCTTTTGAACCCCTTTGATACCCTAGCTGCCACGTTTATTCCCTTCGCTTTTGTAAGATGTCGCTTTTACAACTCCTTAAATCAATGAGTATGAAGGGTAGGGCTTCGAATCGATTCCGCATCCATTGAGGTTGCTTTTCTTATAACGTAGACATGCGAAAGGGTGGGTGCCGTTCCCACACCTTTCAACATGGTTCAAGTGCTAGGTTAAACCTAAGTATACATGTGGAAGTATGTTATCATCAACCTAAGTGTTTAATAAGTTATGTTTTAAGTGTTTTGAAAGGTATATTTTAAGTTTTTCAAAAGGTTTTTTTAATGTTTCAAAAGTTGTGTTTTAAGTGTTTTGAAAGGTTTGTTTTATGTGTTTCGAAAGATATGATTAGTGGCTTCGAAAGAGGATGTATAATATTTTAAGTAACGATTTCAAAAGGTCCATTTCCAATACATCTGAAAGGAATATTTTGGCCTTTCAGCCTAATGTTTTCGAGGTTAAAGTATTAATCTTGTTTTGAAGGGATATATAACCTTATGGATTTTAAGTTTTCATCAACATTGTTTTATGTAAAAAGCATAGATATTTTGAGTAAAGCAAGGAGTATATTTTCCTTGTTTAAGTATGATTTAGAAGGGTTAAATCTGTTTGAAAGAAATGTTTTCAAGGAAAATTGAATAGGGTAGTTAACATTAAGTATATGACCTAGATATTAGAAGAGCGGATGGGATAAGTATGGGGTCATTCCCTATACTTAGCTAGTAGCCCTTAGCAAACATAAGTCCAAAATTCTGGTGTGTAGGGTTTTGTCACAGGTAAGACTAAAATGATGTTACACACAGAAAGGAACATACAGAGTAGAGGTAGGTTATTGGAGAGCCCACAAAACCATTAGGATCAGTTGACCCTAGGAGAAGTAAGTTAAAGATAGATCGTACGGTATTGTTTCTACTGAAGTTAGAATATTTATTATGTCTGGTAGGCCCGAGTCAGCCAATGGTTAATAGTCAACCTGATAAAACTATAATGTTCGGACGGATAGTCCATTAATTAACTAATTTATATGCATATATGTTATTGCTATTGTTGATATGATCAGTTTGATTGTAGGATTTTGATTCGTAAAAGATATGATTTTAAAATGATATTAGTGAGGGGAAACCCATTCTTCTAAGCGGTGTGGTCTCACTTAATATCAATAAACTGAGATGTAATAGAGCTATTCACACCAGACATTATTTATGACTCGAAGTTTATGTTTTCCTCTTAAACCCTCAGTCTCAAAATTAAATTTGAGTAGATTGAGAGTTAAGCAATTTTCAGGTTTAGTAGGTTGGATGAATAAGCTTTCAACGAAATGTATGAGGGAAAGCTAACTATGTAAGAGTTATTTAGTATTATTTCTGCTATGATGCATTTATGACTACTATGTCTATCTATCGAGTACTCTAATCATCCAAGGGGGCATCTTCATATATCTCTCTTGGCATAATTTGTAATAGTTATATTTGATCAGAACCTGGGATCGTTTTGGGGATTATAATTGAATATGAAATATTGATTTGAAATGTAACCAGAAATGTTTTTTTGATATCTATGTTGATTTTATTTCCTATCATATGCTTCTGATATTATGGATACCATTAATATTACCGTATTTTATCACCGGAAGTTAATACTGTAGATGACTGTAGCATTTGTAGCGCTTAGCTTCGAGCCTCAAAGTAGGGGATGTTACATTCCCCTACATGTTAATTCTAGCCTAATAAAATCTGAAAATGACCATTGAAGATTCGAATACTAAGTTATAATGAAATTATTGTTTGTTTTGTATTATGCAGGAAAATAAGATTAGTAAAAAAGGCCTTATAAAGAATCGGCGATGCAAATAAATTCTTGGTTTTACCCTAAAGAGTAAAAAAGCTTCTTTTGTATAAGGAGAGTGGAAATGTTATCTATATAATTCCAATTCCGAAGGCAATGCTAAAAATGGCGGCATCATAAAGAAAATTAGTACGACTATGATGTCATCTTTCATCCACATCGCGTTTCATCACATCACGACTCATGAGTACCGTAGTTGACCTACAACTCATCTCTTCAAGGAATTAATAATATAGAGTATGATCGGTATCGTAAACCATTGATGTTATCCAATCATGGACTACATCGCATAACATTGATGTCGAGCCTAATCAATGCTGCTCCAATAATATTGCTTACAGTCAACAACATCATCACTTATTAATACCGCTTCTCAACTATGTAGACTCTCCATTGTTTGTCACCCCGTCAATGTCATCTTCGTCCAGTGTCACATCTGTTCAATAAAGGATGAAATCGAAATCCTACTAGCCTTGCTGCCAACACTAATGTGCGTTATTGTCGATGCCACTCTATATCACAGTGGCATTATTATCGACGCCATATGTTGCATGACGCAAAACATTCATGTTATTGGATGCCAAAGATCATACAAGGAAAGTAGAATAAGGCCATTCACAAGAAGGAATCAAGAGGATTTGAGTGTTTCCTTTATAAAAATTCTAAAGGGTCCCTGAACTACATTTCTTATGTTGTAACCACCACCGAGCTAGTAGCAAATAGAACCATAAGTACTACATCGCCAAATAAAGCAAGCCAACCTCCTTCCAACCACTATAAATGTAGATGTACCACTTGCCATGGCACCCTAAACTTCTTTCTCTCTCTTAATGCCTTCTTATGGAAATAGGCTAGTGAAGAAGGAGATATATTTGTGAACTAGGGAATGAACAATTAAGAATTTGCATATCTTGTAACATATTCATGTTTGAATAAAAGGATATGACTTGAAGCGTATTGGCTATTAACTATTGAACCTGCTTATTTGTCTACTTCCCATTTTGACTTGCCTATCTTATTTTTTGAACTAATGAACTATGATTTAAACGAACTTGTGATTTACGCTAAAACCAAGGGGTATATTTTGAATTGCTTCAAATATGCCACCTTGTATAACTTTTTAGGTATTGACGAAGAAATTCTTTAACAGCACCTAAGAGTGGAATGGTCAATGTAGACTGTGATATGTGAGCCTATCAAATGTTATAAACTAAAATTTTGATTTTTTGATTATGACAACTATATAAGTAATGTTATACGAACTAACCATACTTTCAGTAGAAGACATTGCTTTTACTCGAGAAATAGTCTAACAATTTGCAGACCAGATTCTGGATTGAAGCTTCAACAAAGTATTAAGTTTAAGGTCTGAGTTTAGTAGTAATTTATGTTAAAATCTCTTCTAAGTGGTATATGCATACATACAATTTAAAGTTTTTCAAAACATTGTTGATATGCTAGAAAACACAAAATTCAGTCGGCTGAATAGCTCGGTTCGGGCGGTTGAATGTTGTGTATTTATGCGAATTTCATTAAATATTCAGATGGCTGACCTTACAAATTTAGCAAGTTGAATTATGTCACTTTTTCTCTATTTTCTTGTCGATTCCTTTTTAAATCCATTCAGCTGGCTGAGTTGCTCCATTCATATATCTAAATCTTTATAACGGTTATACTTTGAAAAGGCACTTCAATTCAATGAACATAAACAACTCTTGATTCAAGAGTTGCTTCCATATCTCTTCATGGCTATCTTTCATGAATGACTATGACTCTTCAATTCCTATAAATAGCCATGAATTCCATTGTTTTAATCACTAATACTAATTCTAATTCTCATTCTTATTTTCTAAACCATCTTGTTATTTGAACTCTAAGCATTCAATACTTCATTATAATCACTTATTCATTCAAGCATACTTCATTAGTGATTTAATAAACTTCCTATCTTCACGAATTACATGATATGCTACAAAGGACAAGATTAAATGAAGGGTGTAACACCCCCTACATGGAGGCCTAAAACTAACGGCTACCGATGTTGTAGTCATCCATAGTTATTAATCTTCGACGATCAAATACGGGGGTGCTAGATACATTGATACAAAGATCATAAGAATATGGAAAAATAATATATTTTTTAACAATTCAAAAACATATTTCCACATTCAAATCAAAATATTTCATGTTTATTACATAATCCTAAAATTATGTTAGCCACGTTTAGCAAAATATAATTATCACGAATACTCCAAGATCGACATATAAAGATTTCCCCTTGGTTGATCAAAGTACATAGTAAGGCTAATAAATCTACTTTTACATCGAAATACATAGCGGAAAATAAAATTTTAAATAACCATATGCCTCCTAAATGCCGCCGAATGCTTTAATCATCTAAGAAAAAGCTTAAAAATATAAGCCTCAAACTACTCAAAATCAATCGAGCACCCAAGAGTTTAAGGGGAAAACAAAAACTTTGAATCAGACATAAAGCCTGGTATGAATAAAAATATGTCATCTCAGACCAAATAGATATCTAGTAAGACCATGCCACATACCAAAATAGGTTTTCCCCTCAGTAATATCCTAAAACCTTTATAAAACCATATATTGTGCTCCTGCATCCACAAGGGTTAAAAACAAAGCATTTCAAACAGTACGATGATATGCAAAACAAGCAAATCAAATCTGCATTACCCATTCCCATTCTTTCTGACTATCTGTCTTAAATATAGTTTCTAGGATTACTATTAACATATTAGTTTTCATGGGCTAACTAATAACCGGTTAAACATTTAAGGACCCTCTATCCAATTACATAGTTTTCATGGGCTTACTATGAACTAGTCTATTTGACATCTTTATTTACACATATTTTTCATGGGCTAACTATAAACATATCTATCAGACATCCTCTTTTATAAATAGTTTTCATGGGCTAACTATGATCCTATTAGCCCCTGCCAATGTCGTACAATTTTCATGGGCTTATTGGAAACCTATTAGCCCATGCTAATATCTTTTCTTTATATTTTAGAATCTTATATTGTGGTCTTCCTGACCTCTTGGATACAATTCTACTCATTTAGTAGTTTATTCAATTGATATTCACTCTTGGGTTAACGTAACTGGTACTCCTACCTTTTTTTCTCAAAATGCAGTTATAGGTCCATTACAAGGTGAATATATTCATATTAGAAGAAGCAAAATAACAACATAACAATACCACTCCTGCGGGTTTAATTTATTAAAGATAGATTCTTCTTAAACCATTATAAAAACTAATTTATTACACTTATGGGTTTTTCCTTCAAAAATAGAGTTTTGGTTATAAAAACTTTCGATACCTTCGAAACCTAGCTTTCGACTTCATAAGATAACCTTCTTCGAGAGCTCTTAAAAATATTAGGCTCTGCCTTATAATACTTTAAATTCTTCCTTTCGAAAGTATAAAACTTTGTCAAAATAAAACAATTTTACAACCCCTTCGAAAGTATCCCCCTCGAAGGAAAAGAAAACATGGCAAATGTATTCGAAAGCAAAGAAATCAACTCCTTCGAAAACGTAAAACTTTGTTTTAGCTATAACATTTTATAAGTGTAGAATTAGGGTCTCTAACATATTCCATTGTGTTCAAATGATTGTTTCACTTTCTATAGTGTGATCACAATAGGAAAACGGGCTTACGTTTAGAGAGTTATGCTTATTTGAAGTTTACGAATACGGCTATAGAAAACTTCTACAAAAGGGCTTTCACGATGTTTACAGCAGTTTTCAAAAGGTAGCTTTCGACTAAGTCGAAAGGTTACTTAGTCGAAAGGTATCTAAGTCAAAAGGTTCTTCCAAAATGCTGCAAAAGGGTCCAAAAGTGCCGCAAAATGATCCAAGTCAAATAGTTACTGAGTCGAAAGTTATCTAAGTCGAAAGGATCTACCAAAAGTTGCAGAAGGGTACAGAAGTGTTGCAGAATAATCTAAGTCGAAAGGTTACTTAGTCAAAAGTTATCTAAGTCAAAAGGTTCTTCCAAAATGCTACAGAATGGTAAAGAAATGCTGCAGAATAATCTAAGTAGGAAGGTTAATTAGTCAACAGGTATCTAAGTCGAAAGGATCTTCCAAAATGCTCAAGAAGGGTCCAGAAGTGCTGTAGAATGATCTAAGTCGAAAGGTTACTTAGTTGAAAGGTATCTAAGTCAAAAGGTTGAATGGTAGAGTTGTAAACAACTTGAAAACTGTTATTTTGCTAACTAAAGTATATTTTTCACCAACCCCATCCTTTGTCAAATCACTGTTGGTTAATGACATACTTTAATACTTTCTTTCCAGAACATTTGCTATGGATAAGATTTCATTATTTCCAAATTTATTTTCAAAATAATTAATTATATTAATATTTCAATATAATTATTAAGCCTTTTTAGCATAGAAAATTCCTAATAAATCGAAATCACTTGGAAAAATCCCAAAAAGTACCAAAAAATTGAAATAACATTTTCTACATCAAATAAAAATTCCATGGAAGAATTCATTGTTTTTTATTTTTAATAATTAAAATTCAAAATAAGTGACTTTTTCACCATAGGAAATTAATAAAATATTCCTATTAAATCCGAAAGTCATGAAATTAAAAATCCATTTCCAAAAGTACGTTTTACTTAATATATCTAAAAATCATGCCGCTTGGTCATCGTGGACTAAGGGTTTTACTTTAAAACCCATCGTTTTAATCCCGTAAAAATTCCAATAAATCACCTTATATTCTATCCAAACAATGATTATTAGATCCAAACATGATCAACACGGCAAAATACATTCGGTTATTATCCATAACTGAACCTAAACAAGGAAAAATGAGATGATTTACACTATTATTCACCTTGATTAAGTTGTTGCAGTTTGAGATTTGTCCTAGCTCTGTTCTTCTAGCTTTCTATCTTGAATCTTCTAAGTTTTTTGATCTCCTTAGGTATTTTAATGGCTGGATATAACTTCTCTTTTATGTGTATTTTGATTTGAAATGGTAGGTGAGAATAAGGGAGGGTTTAAGGGTATATGAGTGTGGCTATTCCCGTATTGCCCTCCTCTTATTTTCCTAATCGGTAAATTATAAACCATACTTATACATTCATTAGTTTAGCCACGACCAAGTTAATTGACAATAAAATCTCAACTCCTTAATCAACCACATTATTCTATTTAATGTATCCAATTTAAATGTCCTGAATAATGTTAGATAAAAATTAGGGATGCTACAGGCGCCCTCCTTTAAAGAATTTCTTCCTCGTCATTCAGTAAGGACTACAAACAAGCATAAAACCATGCAAAAAGCTAGTATGTCCAACCAGCTAATGAGTCTATATAAAAAAATATAGAATATACCCTCAAAGTAGATTTGGATACGCATCTCGGATCATGTCCTCTGTTTTCGAAGTGCAGTCCTTCTTGTTATCGCTCCACAGAACTTTCACCAACTTGACTGTCTTAGTCCTCAATCTTTTCTTATCTCTCGCTACAATCCAAACTGGTTGTCTAACAAAGGTCAAATCAGGCTCTACTACCAAATCCTCCAAATCTATCTGAGGAATAGTAGCCTCTAGATCAGCACATACTTGCGAAGATGAGATACATGGATATACTATGGATACCTGCCATGCTCCTCGGCAACTCAACTTTGTAAGCGAGCTTACCAATCCTTTCTAAAATTTGGAATGGTCCAACATATCTTGGGGCTAACTTTTTCGACTTTCCAAACCATACCACGACCTTCATTGGTGATACTTTAATGAAAATTCCCACTAGGAACTCTAGGTATTTACGCCTCTTATCTGCTTAACTCTTCTGCCTGGATTAAACTTCCTTCATCCGTCCTCGAATTAACTCAATCTTTTATGATGCCTCTCTAACCAAATCCGGACCAAAGACCAATCTATCTCCAATCTCTAACCAACATGCTGGCGATTCCCATGGACTTTCATACAAAGCTTCAAAAGTTGTCATTCCTAGGCTAGTTTGATAACTATTATTATAGGAAAACTCAATCAAACGTACGCAGTCTTCCCAAGATCTGCCAAATTCCAATGTACAAGCTCTTAACAAGTCCTAAAGTGTCTTCTTGACTGTCTCTGACTGCCCATTTGTCTATAGGTGATAAACTGTACTCATCTTGAGCTTGGTACCTAATAATTTTTGTAGGCTCCTCTAAAATTTTCTAGTGAATAATGCATCCTTATCGCTGACTATGCTACTAGGGATCCCATGACCTCAAACTATGTTCTTCATGAACCAAAAACGGGTGCTGTTCTGGTTGACTTTACTGGAATGAAATAAGCACTCTTGGTCAACCCATCCACAATAACTCATATATTCTCATTTTCTCTCCCTGACTTTGCCAACCCATCTATAAAATCCTTGGATATCGAATCCCATTTTCGAACTGGAATATCTAGAGGTTGAAGTAACCCACTCGGCTTTTAATGTTTGGCTTTCACTTGTTGATAATTTACACACTACCTAACCCACGAGCCAAGATCCATCTTCATACCTTCCCAATGGAAGCTCATCCTCATATCTTGATACATCTTGGTTCCTCCAGGATGAATCATAAAATTAGATCAAACATTCCTCAAGAACTTTACGTTCCAAGTTCTCCACATCTAGAACACATAACCGTCAACCATCCTCTCTCATCAAGGCAAAAATCTTCAAATCATCGACCTCAGTTCCAACCTCAGGCTTTTGATCCTCCCAGCTAATAATGAAGCCTCCTACTATTTAGAAGCAATTATTTCGATCAATACTGGTCTAACTTCCAAAACAGGATAACATCGATGTACCCTGACCAGAACTACCAGTAGACCTCAACTGCACCCCACAACTGGCTAAAGCTTCTAGATCCTTCCATTCTGCCAACATCGCTAACATCATATTCTGATGTTTTTTAGTGAGAGCTTGTACCACCTTATTTTCCTTTCCAGGAGTATATTCTATAACGAAATCATAAGAAGCCAAAAAACCTAGCTACCTCTGCTGCCTCGTATTAACCTCCTTCTAAGAGAATAAATATTTTAAGGACTTATGACCGATAAATTACTCAAATCTCTCTCCCACAAGATAATGCCTCCAAATCTTCAAGGAAAAGATCACCGTAGCCAACTCCAAGTCATCTTTAGGATATCTAATTTTGTGCGGTCTAAGCTGCCTATAAGCAATAACTTTACTCTTCTACATCAACACTGCTCCTAATCCAGTGCCACATGCATCAGTGTACTACCAACCCTTGGTTACCATCTGGAACTACTAACACTGGGGCATTTGTTAAGAAAAGCTTTAACTTAAGGAATCCTTCCGCATAATTGTCAAACCAAATAAACTTCACTTCCTTTTTGGTAAGTTTAGTCAAAGGCGCTGCTATCCGCGAGAAATCCTTGATGAATCTCAGGTAATAGCCAGTAAGTCCAAGAAAACTTTTGATGTCGGTCACTATTTCTGGTCTCTTCCAATTGTTCATAGCTTTGATCTTATCTGGATCGACTGACAATCCCTTCTATGAAACAAAATGACTAAGAAACTTAACCTCTTTCTTCCAAAAATGACACATGAAAATTTTATCCTTCAGCTAATTCGGCCTCAGCGTCTTTAACACAACTCTAAGATGATTCTCATGCTCTTTCTCATCCTTAGAGTATACCAAAATGTCATCTATAAACATCAATACGAATCTGTCCAAATACTCATGGAAGACTCGATTCATCAGATCCACAAAGAAAGCAGGCACATTCATCAACCCGAGTGGCATTACCAACCATTTATATTATCCATATCTTGTTTGAAATGCCGTCATTGGGATACTGTCCTCTGCCACTCTTAGCTGATGGAAACCTTCCCCAAGTCCTATTGGGAAAACGCTCTGGCTCCACTCAACTGATCAAATAAGTCATCGGTTCTCGGTAAAGGATACTTATTGTTGATCGGCCTCTTGTTTAGCTTAAGGTATTCGAGACACAACCTTATAGACTAATCTGGCTTCTTCTTGACCACGCAGATGCTCCCCAAGGTGAAATGCTTGGTCTAATGAAATTATTTCTTTCCTATTTCACCAGCTACACATTTAACTCCCTCATCTCGGTAGGTATCATTCTGCTAGGTGGTCTATTGACAGGTGCAGCTCTCGGCACAAGGTCTATTCAAAACTCTACAGCTCGTTCCGGTGGTAATCCACTGACAGGCTCAAATACATCTGTAAATTCTCTTGCTACACGAACCTGACTAAGCTCATCTCCTACCTGCATGGCACTTAATAAAGCACAAACACTCTTACTAGAATTCTCCACTAAGAAGATTTGGTTATGACTATCTGGGTGTCTCAACGATATTTCCCCATCTTGGCAAAATATCCTATCCTCATACTTGCCCAACCAATCTGTACCTAAAACGGTACCAAAACATACGAAATCAAAAACATACAAACTGCACACAAACTTATGACCTAACAAATCAAGTTTTAACTGGTCACATCTCATCCCAAGAGTTGCATGCTCTCCTATTGGATTTGCAACTATTAAGGAAGTAACAAGATATGTGGGTTCAATACATAACCTATCAACCAAATACTGTGACATAAATGAGTGTGATGCACCGGTATCAAAAGTACTCTAAGTGGTATACTCTGAATCAAAAGCGTACCTTCCATCACATTTTTACCTTTCTCTGTGGTAGTAGGTTTAGAAGAAAACGTTGATCTAATAGCAAGCACCTTCCCTTTTTCTGCCTGGACTGGCTCTGGACACTAGCTCTTATAATTCCCAGCTTGGTCATAGTTGAAGCATTTCACATTCTTCTTCTCTGCAGGCTTCTTTCCTTTACCAGTTCTGCAATTGTTGGCATAATGGCCCTTCTTATCACACTTGTAACACACTAAATCAGCCTTCACCTTCTTGGTAGGATCCCCTTTCTGGGTTCCTTTCTTCTTGAAGAATTTCCTTCTCTTTCCCTGAGGTCCCTGGGACTCAAATGGTTTCTCCCCAAAAGACACGGCAAGCATCTCCTCATGGAAAATGGCCATCTCCACCACTACATGACAAGGCTTTCTAATATGAGTCATAGTCATTATACCAAGCTCTGGCCTCAAACCTCGATGAATCTCTCATTCCTTCGGACAACAGTGTCAACTAATGCATAACCACATCAAGACAGCTCATCAAACCTAGAGGCATACTCGATCACTGACATCACTTCTTGTACAAGATCCATGGACTTCCTCATCAATGCTGACTTGGCAACCTCGGACACGTACCTATACTCGAACCTTCTTCTAAAATTAGCCCATGTCATCTCTTCCTTCGAAACTCCGACTGTCACACTATTCCACTAGTGAAGTGCTAACCCTCGCAACTGTCTAGAGGCTAGGCTTCTCTTCTTTCCCCCATCCAAGCCAAAATCTATGAACATTCACAGTTCAAAATCCAGTTCTCAACTTCAACAGCATCCTCTGTTTCAAGAAAAGGCTTTCCTTCCAGATTGGTATAATCCCTACTCAGCTTGGCATAGTTACTGCTAACTGCGGCCACAGGATTGGCTCCTTTGGCATTCACAGCATTACCTCCAACTACCGCTACAGTTGCTCTAGCTTGCATCAAGTTGACGAAGAATTGATACATTATCCCCATATCTACTAGTGAGGTTACGGCACCTACATTGGCCTTTGTACTTGAATTAGCATTAGCTTGTCTACCTTGGTTTTTATTGGTATTAGGTCGAGCATGAGCATTTGTTGTGGTGCTTGCTACACTTAGATTTTCTCTTCCATTTCCTGCTTACATATCTTCTTTCTCGTAAATATGCAAACGTGCCTTAGTAAGATACAGAAGAAGGGTCTAAGCGAGATGGGAACATGTACTTATACATATATTACTATACATGCATACATATATATATCAAATACAAGTACGTTATTATAGCGTTAACCCAAACCCTGATCATATTTTCAAATTCTTTAGATTATGTTTGAAATCTTTTGTTTAACTTTCTTTTAAAGTTTCGTAAACCTATGCTCTGATACTAACTTGCAACATCCCCCTACTTGGAGGCCTAAAACTAATGGCTACGGATGCTATAGTTATCCATAGTTATTAATCTTCGACGACCAAATACGGTGATGCTAGATACATTGATACACAGATCATAAGCATATGGAAAAGAATATTTTTTTTAACAGTTCAAAAACATATTTCCACATTCAAATCAAAACATTTCATGTTCATTATGTAATCCCAAAATTATGTTAATCACGTTCAGCAAAATATAATTATTACAAATACTCCAAGAGCGAATTACGAAGATTCCCCTTTGGCTGATCAAAATATGTGTTAAGCTAATAAATATTCCTTTACATCCAAATACACAACATAAAAGAAAACTCTAAATAACTATCTGCCTCCTGGCCGACTCCGAAAGCTTTATTCGTCAAAGTTAAACCTGAAAACCCTAAACCTCAAACTACTCAAAATCAATTGAGTACCCGAGAGTTTAAGGGAAAATGAAGACTTCGAGTCAGACATAGAGCCTGGTATGAATAATAGTCTATCATCTCAAACCAAATAGATATCTAGTGTGACCTGCCGCATAATGGAACGGGTTTTTCCCTCATTGGTATTCTGAAACCTATATAACAATATACTTTGCTCCTGCATCTATAATGGTTAAAAACATAGTATTTCAAACGTTATGATGATATGAAAAGCAAGCAAATCAAATCTGGATTACCAATTCCCATTCATTCTGACTATCGGTCTCAATTATATTTTCTAGGATTACTATTAGCGTATTAGTTTTCATGGGCTAATTAATAATCGGTTAAACATTTAAGGACCCCTATCCAATTATATAGTTTTCATGGGCTTACTTTGAACTTGTCTATTTCACATCTTCATTTGCACATAGTTTTCACGGGCTAACTATGAACCGGTCTATTTGACATCCACTTTTATACATAGTTTTCATAAGCTAACTGTGAACCTATTGTCCCATTCCAATATCATACAGTTTTCATGGGCTTACTGGAAACCTATTGGCCCTTGCCAATATCTTTCCTTTACATTTTAGCATCCTATATTATGGTCTTCCTGACCTCCTGAATGCAATTCAACTCATTCTGGGTTTTATTCAATTTATATTCACTCTTCGTTAACCTAACTGGTTCTCCTGCCCCTTTTCCCCAAAATGCAATTATGAGTCCATTATATAGTGTATATATTCATATTAGCAGAAGCAATATGACAACATAGCAATACCACTCCCGTGGGTTTAATTTATCAAAGATAGATTCTTCTTAAACCATTGTAGAAACTCCTTTAATATAGCCATGGGTTTTTAAAAATAGAGTTTCGGTTATAAGACCTTTCGATACCATCGAAACCTAGCTTTCGACTTCATAGAATAACCTCCTTCAAAAGCTCTTAAAAAGTATGCTCCTGCCTCATAATACTTTAAAATCTACCTTTTGAAAGTATAAAACATGGTCAAAAGAAAACAATTTTACAACCCCTTCAAAAGTATCTCCCTCGAAGGCAATGAAAACAAAGCAAAGGTATTCGAAAGCAAAGAAATCGACTCCTTCGAAAATGTAAAACTTTGTTTTTTCTATAACTTTTTATAGGTGTAGAAAAGGTCCCTAACCTATTCCATTGTGTTCGATTAGTGGTTTTCCTTTCCGTAGAGTGGTCATAATAGAAAAATGGGCATACAGTTAAAGAGTTATGCTTATTAGAAGTTTGCAAACAAAGATGGAGAAAACTGCTACAAAAGGGCTTCCGCGACTTTTACAACTGCTATCAAAAATAGCTTTCGAGTAAGTCGAAAGGCTCTTCCAAAATGCTACAGAAGGGTCCAGAAGTGTTGTTGAATGATCTAAGTCAAAAGGTTACTTAGTTGAAAGGTATCTAAGTCGAAAGGTTCTTTCAAAATGCTGCAAAAGGGTCCAGAAGCGCTGTAGAATAATCTAAGTCTAAAGGTTACTTAGCCGAAAGGTATTCAAGTCGAAAGGTTCCCAAAAGCGTTACAGAATGTTCTTATCGAAAGGTTACTTAGTCGAAAGGTATCTAAGTCAATAGGTTCTTCCAAAATGCAGTAGAAGTGTCCAGAAGCGTTGTAGAATGATCTAAGTCGAAAGGTTACTTAGTTGAAAGGTATCTAAGTCAAAAGGTTCTTTCAAAATGTTGTAGAAGGGTCTAAAAGTGCTGCAGAATGTCTAAGTCAAAAGGTTACTTAGTCGAAAGGTATCTAAGTTGAAAGGTTGAATTGCAGAGTCGTAAATAACTTGAAAATTGTTATTTTGCTAATTAAATTATATTCTTTTCGCCAACTCATATCCTTTGTCAAATTCCAATTGGTTAATGACATACTTTAATACTTTCTTTGAAGAAAATCTGCTATAGATCAGATTTTATTATTTCCAAGATTATTTTCAAAGTAATTAATTATATTAATGTTTGCGCCAAAATTGGTCACAAACTCCAAGTCACGTGAAAGCACCAGTATATGAATACAAATCAACAATATTCAAGCACAAATCATAGATCTGAGTAAATAGAAAACAACAATCAAAAAATAACGAACAGAAACACAAGGTTTATAGTGGTTTGGCTATCTCCGACCTACGTCCACTTCAATTAATTATCTTTTACTGATGTTCTTCGCTGGTTGCAGTTGATTACAGCGGATTACAATGAAGATTTCAAGTACAACAGTGATGGTGAGGTCTAGAATTTAATCCGGCAGAGTTTGGATGTTGAATAGCCGAAAGATCCATTTTCTATAGGCTTCAAGGGGCTATTTATAGGCGTAGGAGGCTGATATCTCGCTCAAACATCGGAAGACTCCTTCTGGCATGTGAGTGGGCCTTTGCAACCGATCCCACCAAGTTTCGACTCGATCAGTGATCGATGCGAAGCGATTTCATATCGATCAAGAATTGGTCTAGTTGAGCAGAAACTTGGCGGGAACATTCCTTGGCTTGTGCGTAAGCTTCTGTGAAAATTTCATAGCATTAGGATCAGTGGATTTTGAGTTATGGTCGATACGAAATTGGATTCCTCGGTGGCTGTCTGGTACGAAACCATGATTTCGAATCGATCTACTTTTACTCGATGAAGCACGTGATTTTGCGGCGACGTGGTGCACACTCCTCGCGTTGATCCACTCCTTTCTCTGGTTTGACTGTTTTGACTCTATGAATTTCGCCTTGTTTGTATCGATGACCGTTATTTAATTCGCGTTGATGGATACGAAGTAGTGATAACTCGATGGATTCGAACAGCAACAACATCGATGGATATGCACTAATGAAGGCTGATGGTTACGAAAAGGACTTTCCTCAATGGGTACGAGCCAGTAGATACTTGACGGATATGAAGTAGGCTTGAGCCAATCGATACGAAATGCGTGCTCTGCCGATGGTTTCGTACGAGATCGAGTTTAGATGAGGCTTCTTGATGGATTCGAATGAGATTGAGTCGAAATTAGGCTTCTTGAAGGATTCGAACCCGATCGATGTGAAGTTGACGGATACGAATTGAGACGTGATGATGGATACGGACTCTATCGATACGAAGCTAAGCTTTCCGATCGATACGAAAATGTGACTTTTTCCTTCAACTTGCATCGATCATATCTTGAGCATGTTTACTTGGATTGACCTTAAGTTTTGAATGCTGGTTTTCATGGATTTTCTTGTCGCGTCTTGTCAATTATAGCCTGATCCGAACTCGGAAAAAACTCATCGATATCGATAGCGAACCTGCAATGCATAATCGACATTCATGACTAGTAATCATTGGTTTTCAGTTAAATTTTGGGTATCTCGGCTTTGCCAAAAGGCGGGATAACACTTTTCCTCCCAAAACATGCCTTTTGGAAAAAGGCGTGTATTGAATAGCTTCAAATCAAATGCAATGAGTTCATGTTTTATTCAAAGCTTATAGTAGTGTCAATCAAGTTCGCGGCTGTTCGAAGCCAAATCATTATCCATTTCTTCCTATGGAAATTAAGAATGAAATTCTACAGTCTCTCTGCATTATCAGTGGTCACTTCGGACCCTTGCCAAGTCCATTCTAGACTTAGCGATCGGATAGAAAGATCCTGTTGCACTCCGTTTTTGCCTCTTATCCCTTGCATCTGGCCCCAGCTAGGGCCTATAGCGATGTCTTGGTCGTTCTAGACCGATCATAGCCTTTCCTGGTTCTTACTGGATCCCATCCTGTCACTCTCCGGTGAAGGGGAAACAGCGTTAAGTGAGTCGATCCTGTCGCTCTCCGGCGAAGCAACTCAGTTCTTGCACTCCGATTCAGTGTATCTGAACATTAAGCGATGTCATGGCCTAAATTGTGGCCCGATCACAGCCTCTCCGGGCTATTATCAAATCCCTATCAAATCACTCTCTGGTGAATGGGAAATGATGTTAAGTGAGTCGGTCTTGTCGCTCTCTGGCGAAGCAACTCACTTCTTGCACTCCGGACCCCACCTCTCTGGGTAGGGTCATAAAGCGATCATTTTTATATTGGTATTTAATATTCATCCTTTAACTCTTCGGTCAAAGGTTTATTTTAAGAAATTCAAGTTCACTTATTAAATTCAAGTCCTGGATGTTCAATCTCAAACATCAGGAAAAACTAAACATTGCCTCTCTGGGCGGAGCGGTCTATTACCATCTCAGAGCATGCCTGGGGATCTCTCCGGTTCCCATACATGAGTAAGTGTAATAGCCGTTTATTTCAAAATCAAATCCAAAAGACCCAATCGACCAAAGTCCAAATCCTGAACTTGACCCATGCCATTATAATTAGTTGATGACGAGTCACGATCCCGATCCAGGATCAGTTCTGTGTGGCGGAGGCGGTAATTGCTCAGGTCTTACTGCCGTTGTCTGTTCTCTGGTATATTGCGGCAATCTACACTTCTGGCATGTTATTCCACCTCATCCTTTAGGTGGCGGCATTCGTCGGTAGTGTGCGCATCCAGCTCATGGAATAGGCAATATTTTCCACTTCTACGCTCCCACTCTGTGCGATCTCTCTTGGGTGGTTTTCGATAGGGGAGTTGCCCCCGAGTTTCCGTATAAATCCGTTCCAGGCTTGCCGTCAGATCTTTATATTGCCTGAATTTGGGCTCTCGGAATTTCTTTCATTTATCAGGACCATCACGTCTGTCATCCTGCTTTCTCTTTCCTTTGTCTACTTTAGACTGTTCCTTGGCGGTTCCTTCGCCCTGCACAGCATTTGTTTCTTGCCTCTTGGCTCGTGATTCTTCCAGCCGAATGAATATTTCTGCTTCATGATAAAATTCTCCAAGATCATATGGTAGATTTCTTGCCAAAGAATCTTTGAACTCGGTGCCTTCCCCAACTCCTGCCACCGCAGCCATCAAAATCATCGACGGATCCGAGCAATCTACAGAAGCCACCGTTGCATTGAATCGCATTAGAAAATCTTTTATGGACTCTCCGGTCCTCTGCTTTATCAAAGCCAAAGTCATCACACTCTTGGGTCACGTCATGTGGACCCTAAACTATCTCATGAAGCAATATACGAGCTCGCCACATGTGCTGATCGATCCAGTTTCTAGTTGTCTGAACCAAAGCGCAGCCGAATCTGATCAAATTGAAGGGAAACATCGTGCCATCACTTCCTCAGATTCTCCAGCACTTCCATATGTCTGATGTATCTGGTAATGTGCATGCCCGGGTCTGACTTCCCTTCATAAGGATCCAGCGTTGGTAGTTTGAACTTTGGAGGGTTCCTTGCATTTCTGATATTCGGAGTGAACGGACTCCAACTAACCTCTTCCAATCCTCCACTCGACAATCCTCCTCTCATGATTCGTCGCACTAGACCAATCATTCTTTCATCTCCATTTCGGGAGCTGCCCCCTTGTCATGTTTCTATCCTGCCCCTCAAGTCTCGAAGGGAATTCTGGTACATACTCTTCGTGTGGCTCATTAACATTAGCATTGACTCTAGCCTGTTGAGCTCCATCCATTAGTCTTCCGGTATCGGATCCTAAGGGTCTGTCCCCAAGTACTTGTTGATTGCCTTATGGTTCTGTATTCTGACCTTGAGCTTGACCTCCGTTGGTTTCTGCAACCCTAACTCCTTGTTCAGCATTTGTAGTCGTTGTAGTTAGTCCAAGTTTCTGTGTCCCTGCAGCTCTCACCTGTTCAAAGAAAGTCTACATCATGTCCTGTTGACTCTTCAACAATCTCTCATGTAATGCATTTTCCATAGCTTCCATCTCGTCCCTGGTAATGTAAACAGAAGCATGTCCTTCTCCAGCTCCAGAGGGCGCTTATTGACTTCCTTCCTGTTGGCTTCTCTCAGCTCTCTGTCTTCTACTTGTCTGTCGAGTCATTGTCTTTCAAATCTGAACTCTTCACGCTTTTCAAATCTGAACTTCAAATCCGAGGTAGCGGGTGCTAGTCCTTCTCAGTGAAAGCACCAAAGTGTTTGCGCCAAAATTGGTCACAAACCCCAAGTCACGTGAAAGCACCAGTATATGAATACAAATCAATAATATTCAAGCATAAATCACAGATCTGAGTAAATAGCAAACAACAGTCCATAAATAACGAACAGGAACACAAGGTTTATAGTGGTTAGGCTATCTCCGGCCTATGTCCACTTCAATTAATTATCTTTTATTAATGTTCTTCGCTAGTTACAGTTGATTACATCGGATTACAACAAAGATTTCAAGTACAACGGTGATGGTGAGATCTAGAACTGAATCTGGCAGAGTTTGGATGTTGAATAGCCAAACGATCCCTGTTTTATAGGCTTTAGGGGGCTATTTATAGGCGTAGGCGGCTGATATCTCGCTCAAACTTCGAGAGACTCCTTCTGGCACCTGAGTGGGCCCACGCGACCGATCCCACCAAGTTTCGACTCGATCTGTGATCGATACGAAGCGATATCGTATCGATCAAGAATTGGTCTAATTGAGCTGAAACTTGGCGGGAACATTCCTTGGCTTGTGCGTAAGCTTCCGTGAAAATTTCATGGCATTTGGATCAGTGGATTTTGAGTTATGGTCGATACAAAATTGTATTCCTCGGTGGCTATCTGGTTCGAAACCATGATTTCGAAACGATCTACTTTGACTCGATGAAGCACGTGATTCTGCGGCGACGTGGCGTGCACTCCTCGTGTTGATCCACTCTTTGCTCCGGTTTGACCATTTTGACTCCATGAATTTCGCCTCATTTGTATCGATGACCGTTATTTAATTCGTGTTGATGGATATGAAGTAGTGATAACTCGATGGATTCGAACAGCGGCAACATCGATGGATACGAACTAATGAAGGCAGATGGTTTCGAAAAGGACTTTCCTCGATGGGTACGAGCCAGTAGATACTTGATGGATACGAAGTAGACTTGAGCCAATCGATACGAAATGCATGCTCTACCAATGGTTTCGTACGAGATCCAGTTTAGCCGAGGCTTCTTGATGGATTCAAATGAGATCGAGTCGAAATTAGGTTTCTTGATGGATTCGAACCTGATCGATGCGAAGTTGATGGATACGAATTGAGGCGTGATGATGGATACAGACTCTATCGATAAGAAGCTAAGCTTTCCGATGGATAAGAAAATGTGACTTTTTCCTTCAACTTGCATCGATCATATCTTGAGCATATTTACTCGGATTGACTAAAACTTTGAATGCTGGTTTTCCTGGCTTCGCTTGTCGCGTCTTGTCAGTTATAGCCTGATCCGGACTCAGACAAAATTCATCGATATCGATAGCGAACGTGCAATGCATAATCGACATTCATGACTAGTAATCATTGGTTTTCAGTTAATTTTTGGGTATCTTGGCTTTGCCAGAAGGCGGGATAACAATTAATATTTTAATATAATTACTAAGCCTTTTTAGCTTAGAAAATTCATAATAAATCGAAATCACTTGGGAAAAATCCCAAAAATTCACCAAAAATCTAAAACAACATTTTGAATTCATTATTTTTAATAATTAAAACTCGAAATAAATGCTTTATTCACCTTAGGAAATTCATAAAATATTTCTATCAACTCCAAAAATTATGAAATTAAAAACCTATCTCCAAAATTACAGTTTACTCAACATATCCTAAATTAACGCCATTTGGAGGTTGTTTACTAAGATTTTCACTTTAAAATCCATCATTTTAATTCCATAAAAATTTCAATAAATCAATATAAATTATTATTCTATCCAAACAATGATCATTAGATCCAAATATGATCAACACAACAAATACATTCGATTACTATCCTTAATCGAACCAAAACAAGGAAAAATCAGATGATTTACACTATTATTCACCTTGGTTAAGTTGTTGCAGTTTGAGATTTTTCCTAGCTTTAATCTTTTAGCTTTCTCTCTTGAATCATCCAAGTTTACTGATCTCCTAAGGTATTTTAGTGGCTTGCTAAAAATTCTCTTTTATGTGTATATTGATTTATGAAATGGTTGGTGAGAATAAGGGAGGGTTTAAGGGTATATGTGTGTGGCTATTCCCATATTGCCCTCCACTTATTTTCCTAACTTGTAAATTATAAACCATACCTATACATTCATTAGTTTAGTTGTGGCCATGTAATTGGCAATTAAATCTCAACTCCTTAGTCAACCATATTATTCTATTTAATTTATCTAATTAAATATCCTGAATAATGTTAGACAAAAATTAAGGGTTTTACAAAGGGTGTATTCTAAAGACTTATCTATGCTATTAAAATAGCACATCCAGTCAAGATGATTCTCTATATTATTGAAGTCATGTTGGGTTGCTCAAGCGGTTGAAGTCCTGCTCTGTTGCTTAGGGGGTTGAAGTCCTATTCGGTTGCTCAGGCAGTGTAATACCTGTTCCTTCGGGTTAAGTGAGGGTTGATAGTTAAATTCCAGAAGGCATCTGGAATTGGACGTAGAACGGGAAGTTCGAACTAGTATAAAAATTTCTGGTGTCATTACATTATTATTTAATTTTATATTTATATTCTACATAATTAAAAAGTAGTTAATATTCCATTTTGCACGATCCTTAGTCATTTTCACTTAGTATCAGAGAAAGTCATTATATAACGATAACATAGTAATTCGATATTCAGTTAAATATGGAAAATAACACTAGCACAAGTTTTACTGAGGGTCAATCCACTAAAAGATCACCACTATTTAACGGTTTGAATTACAATTATTGGTCAACTCGCATGAAATTTTATGTGCAGGCAAACAGACACGACACTTGGAATATAACTTAGGGTGAATATATTATACCAACCACACCATATGCATAATGGTCAAACACCCAAAGTTTAGATGCTACATCAAATGCAAAAGCCATGAATATGCTACTTTGTGCTTTAGATAAAAATGAATTTAATAGAGTTAGCATGTGTATAACTGCTTATGAAATATGGCAAACTCTAAAAGTTATGCATGAAGGTACTAAATAATTTAAGCAAAGCAAGATATCTATGATTAAAAATCAATTTCAAAAGTTCAGAATGAAATGGGATGAGACTATAAATGAAATGTACTTTAGTTTTCATGACATATGGCACTCATTATTGGCACTAGGAGAAAAATACACGGATTTTCATATTGTCTTGAAAATCCTAAACTTTCTAAAAATGAATGGGAATGGAAAGTCTTAGCTATAGAAGAAGCTAACGATATTTCGACCATAAAACCTAAAGAGTTAATTGGAAATCTCATGTCGTATGAAGTAAACTTGTAGGTAAAAAGAGATCAAGCATAAGATAAAAAGAACATAGCATTCCAAGATGAACAAGAAGACTTAGAAGAAGATGAAGATGACATGGCTTTTATTGCTAACGACTTGAAGAAAATTTTAAAATTTCGAAAGAACAAGAAATTTGGAAACAACATGAGAGACAACACCAACAAACCATCAGCTTTAAATCTCGAATGTTATGAATGTCACAAAAAGGGTCACATAAAGAAGGATTGTCCTGATCGAAAGAAAGACAATTATAAGAATAAAAAGGAAAAATATAAGAAGAAGCAAGCATTGTCTATTATATGGGATGATTCAGAATCGTCTTCCTGATCAGACGGTGACTCCGAACAAGCCAATGTGTAATTTATGACTTCATCTGACGAAGTAAGTGATCTAACCATTGATGATTTAATTGATATAAACTCAAAATTATTGGATAAACTAAAAGATGTTAAAAGAAAATATAAAGATGCTTTAGAAAAAGTAAACTGGAGTGAAATAGAAATTGGTCTGCTTAGAGATGAAAAGAAAATCTTAGAAGAAGAACTTGTCAAAACAAAATAATCTTTGCCTAATGTATCTTCTCAAATCATTATTGTTATCCGGGTTTTTAACCCAGCAGGTTCCAACAGAATATGGAACAATCCCGTCACATCAAAATGGCCTAGAACGTAATCAAAAAAGGTAAGGTAAGGAATTAATAAGAGTCAAGCTATATGACTAAGAC
Source organism: Allium cepa (assembly GCA_030765085.1). Lineage (NCBI taxonomy): Eukaryota > Viridiplantae > Streptophyta > Magnoliopsida > Asparagales > Amaryllidaceae > Allium > Allium cepa. The sequence goes on along the minus strand of CM060942.1, from coordinate 696,421,877 downwards.
GACGACTGGGACCAGCGAAGCCGAGAGAGTATTCCTTCTGGTTCAATCGGCAGTAAAACGCAAATAGCTTGAGAATTGCCATCGAAGTGAAACAGCAACGGTAACATACTATAGAAACATCTTTAATTACAAACACCAGAAAAATCCTAAGTGTTTAGCTCATCAGCGACCCATGCCTTTGCTCAAACCATCAAACAAAAACCGACATGGTGCACTGTCAAAAGAGGCAAGATTTGGTCTGTAAAATGAATTAACCCATCGGGTCGCAGGCAACCCATTGGGTCGCCCGCGACCCATCGACCATGGGTCGTCAGTGACCTATGGTTTTGGCTTGTTTTGTGATCCAAAGCCCCCTTTTAGGTCACCTGTAACTTGCCTGGAAGATGATGAAGGCCGGCCTCGCCCAAAAGCTCTTCGATCTCTATAAATAACATCCTAGCTACAATACAAAAGGGATCTTCTCCGGACTGGTTGCTGAAGCTCCATTGGAAGCATTCTTCACCCTCTGCCTGTCTCAAAACAATCTCCATAGAAATTCACTATGATTCTCCAGTGGATTCCAACTCGGGGATCCAATCTATTGAGAGATAATTAAACTCATGTACTCAAACACATCTTGTAACAACAATCAGTCTATAAGAAAAATATAAAGTGGACGTAGGCTTTATTAACAGCCGAACCACTATAAAAATTCTTTGTCTTCTTTCTTTTATTTTTCTTTTCTTATATCTATGATCTATGATATTGCTTTGTCAGAACATGGCTGGTGCTTTCAAACTCAAACCAAGGTGTTGATCAATTTTTTGGATTAACATTTTGGTGCTTTAGCTGAGAAACTTGAACGAGATCTGAAGAATCAAAGTTTGAATTTAAGATTTAGAGAATATGAGCAGGCCTAATACTAGATTTAGAGCTGTAGCAAGTCAACAAGAGCCTGGAGGCAGCTAGGAGGTATCCTCAATTTTTTTTAACTCATCTATGTGATTAAAGAATAAATGGAAAGAATGATGAAGGAGATGCAAGATGATATCTTGTCTAGGCAACAAGAGATGATGGATAGCTTCTTTCGAAGATCGGAGCAGCAAGGGATAGTTAGATTTACAGGGAATATGAATCAAACTCCAAGGAACAATGCAGGAGCTGCTGGAGCTTGATTGGAATAGGCTGGAATCCGACCTCCATATCTAGAACAACTAATACTTGGGGAAAACATTTGAATCAAAAATAGAACCCATTGCAGGACCATCTGGAGTTAGAGCAAAATAAACAAAAATAATTGCCACATGACACGGGGGCATAATAAATTTAGATCTAGGATGTGCTGTAATGCCTGGAGTGGGTGATATTGGAGCTAGAGTATCAAATTGGAGTATGAATACATAACCGCATGAGATGAAACGAGAATCCCACAGTTGGAACGGGGGCGAGTTTGTCCCTTACTCTCTGCCTTATACTTTTTCTGACTTCAATAACATTAGGCCGTTTACACATGTACGGGATTCCAAATGGTTCCTAGACAGGCTCTGAGTCGGATGCCTGAGACAACTATTTATGACTGTAATAACCTCAAGCCGCATACATGTGCACGGGATCCCAAACGGTCTCTAGGCATGTTCTAAGTCGAATGTCTGAGATGACTATTTAGAACAATAATAATCAAAAGCCAGTTACACATGTACGAGATACCGAACGGTCCCTAAGAATGCTCTGAGTCGGATGCCTAAGAGAACTTAGGACAAAAATCATCAAAGGCCGCTTACACGTGTATGGGATCCCGAATGGTCCTTAGGCATGCTCTGAGTCGGATGCCTAAGATGAACATTTAGAATTTTTACTTGTTTTGATTCCTACATGTTTAATTTTCGATTTGAATATTGATAACTGGTATTGGTTGCCTTAGAGTCCTACCACGGGACCGGAGTGCAAGATGCAAGTCCCCTTGCCCGAGAGCAAGTGGATGGACTTGTACGATATTGATAGCCTTAGAGTCCCACCACGGGACCAGAGTGCAGGAAGTAAGTCCCCTGACCAGACACTGAACAGATGGGATTACTAAATCACCCTTGACTTAACAAATAAACGATCTAGAAAGTTCGTCCACTTAACTTAAAACATTATACGATCCAGAGAGACCGCGCATTAAAACCAAACATCATACGTCCAAAGAGATCGCACATTAAACTAAACATTAAACAATCCAAAGAGATCACACGTTAAACTTACTTAAGCAGCTCAAAAAGATTGGACCTTGAAACAGATTTGCAAAAAGAAAAAGGATTTGAATGCCTTATAAATAGAGCAAGACAGATTAATCCTGGATGAATACATGATGACTTTGATATATATGATGTGATATGATGTGATTTTGATATATGTTGTGACATGATGTACTTTGAGATATAATATGGTCTTGATATATAGTGTGATATGATGTGATTCTGATATATGGTGTGATTCTGATATATGATTTGATTTTGATATATGATGTAAAAACTCTGAATGGAAAGCGTAAATTGATAGTGATGTAAATCCCAAATGAACGCGGGATGATTAGAGATGTGTAATGTACTTAGAGACATGTGATGTAATAACCCCGAATGAAATCGAAAAGATCATGATGTATAGATTCCACTTAGGCAAAGTCTAGAATCTCAGGCTGCAATAGGTTTGGAATGACTTGTAACTGGCAAGAGAATTCGAAGGAACTGGATGATTCACCAAGACTAAATCTCAACAACCGAAGACTTGTTGCCATGACTTATACTAAAGCAAAACACACCTTTCATTCAAAAGGCATGCTTTGGGGGGAAAATGTTATCCGAGTTTTAACCCAAAAGGATCCAACAGAATATGGAACAATCCCGTCACATCAAAATGGCATAGAACTTAATCAGAAAAGCTAAGGCAATCTATTAACAAGGGTTAAGCTATACGACTAAAACGACTGGGATCAGCGAAGCTGAGAGATCAATATTCCTTTTAGTTCATTCAGCAGCTAAATGTAAACAGCTAGAGAATTTCCGTCAAAGCGAAACAACAACGATAAAATACAATGGAAACATCTCCAATTACAAACTCCAGAAAAACCCTAAGTGCTTAGCCCATCAGAGACCCATGCCTCTACTTAAATTATCAAACAACGCGACATGGAACACTGTCAAAATAGGCAAGATTTGGTTTGCAAAAGCAATCATCCCATCGGCTCGCCCGTGACCCATTTCCCATTGGTCCCCACTAACCCATAGTTTGGCTCATTTTTTGATCCAAAGCCCCCACTTTAGGTAACGTGTAACTTATTTGCAAGCAGATGAAGGCAGGCCTGGCCCAGAAGCTCTTCGATCTCTATAAATAGCATCCTACCTACAACTTAAAAGGGATCTTCTCCGGACTGATTGTTGAAGCTCTGTTGGAAATATTCTTCACCCTCTACCTCCTTCACAACAATCTCCAAAGAAATTCATTGTGATTCTCCAGTGGATTCCAACTCTGGGGATCCAATCTATTGAGAGAAATCAAAATCTTGTAGTCAAACATGTCTTGTAATAACAATTAGTCTATATGAAAAATATAAAGTGGACGTAGGCTTCATTAACATACGAACCACTTTAAAAATTCTCTGTCTTCTGTTTTCTACTGTTCTTTTCTTATATTTGTGATCTGTGATATTGCTCTATCAGAACAAGGCTGGTGCTTTCAAACTCAAACAAGGGTGTTGATCGATTTTTGGGTTAATAACTATGCTATCAAATGAGATTGAAGTTCAAAAAGAAAAGAATATGACATTAGCTATAGAAAATCAAGATTTAAAATCAAATGTCAAAATTCTTGAATCAAACAATACTAGTCTGAAAACCAAGTTAGAAAATGTTATTAAAAATGTTTCTAACTTTAATATAGGTAGATAAAATATTTCTAATATTATTAATAACTCTCAAATTTCTTTGAACAAGAAAGGATTAGGATATATAAATTCCTCAAAATATAATTCAAAGAGAAACATTTCACTAAATAAAATTTTTAATATACATAAGAATTTCATAAAAGCAAAATCAAAACCAAAGGTTTTCACTCAAAAGAAGACAGTTGAACCACAAAAAATACAAAGATTTGGGTACTAAAAACTAATGATAATTCAATGAGGATTAAGTATAATAAGTCTTTTATAAATACAATTCACAAAAATGAAAATTTTAATTATAAAGGAAATTCTAAACCCTCTTGGGTTTGGTTTCCTAAGACCTAAATCTTGTTATCCCGCTTTTTGGTAAAGCCGCGATACCAAAAGATCGATCGAAAACGAAGGACAGTTCGCCTCAGAGGTTGATCGTACTTCCTTTCGCCATGGATATCACTAAATTTTATCCGAGTCCAGATTGAGCTACAATTGATAGGACACGGCAAGGAAGGCCACAGGATTCAGCATTTCAAATTTCTAGTCGATCCGAGTTCGTATGCTCAAGTTATGATCGAGGCAACTTGGAGGGAACACACTGGTTTCGAACCCATAATGGTGGTTGTCTTTGAATCCATCGTCACGCCCCAGTTCGAAACCATCCCCTTCGAACCCTTCAAATCCCCCACGGGTTCGACTCCATTACTTTCGAACACATCGGATCCATCCATACTCGGCTGCCTTATTTCGAATCCACCGGACATGCATGCTTCGATACCATCCATAAGCTTCGTTCGAACCCATCCCTGAAGCCATGTTCGAACCCATCACAGAGCCATGCTTCGAACCCATCACAGAGGCCTTCTTCGAACCCATCCGTGATGCCATGTTCGAACCCATCTTGTGTTACCTTGTTCGAACCCACTGGGTCAACCAACGTGTCTTCCATCGGTTCGAAATCACCGAGATACACGGAGTCGAAGCGGTCAATACGGAGTGAAATCCGGATCGATTCGAAGTTTGCGCTCCACGTCACCACGAAGCCGCGTGCCCTGATGGATTCGAAACCATCGTTTCGAACACATGGGTTCGAACCAGATAGCCATGCCATGAAATCAATTTCGAATCCATCATATCTCCTAATCTACTGATCCAACTGCCATGAAATTTTCACAGATGCTAGAATACATGTTGAAGAATGTCCACGCCAAATTTCACCTCGATTGGATGAATTCTTGATCGGTTCGAATGGAGTTCGAACCGATGCCAAAGTGGGCCCAAACTTCTCGAGACCGTACGTGTGGGCCCTCTCACGTGCCAGAAGAGGTCTCCCGAGTTTTTAGCGAGATATCAGCAGCCTACGCCTATAAATAGAGCCACAGGGCCAACAGAAAAGGGATCTTCTGACTCTGAGACGCCGAGACTCTGCCGGATCAAGATCTCCATCATCCTATATCATAACTTGATTGTTGATTTCGAATTTCCAGTTGTAACTTGCTGTTGATCGCTGTAACAACTTGTAAACATTGAAAGAGAATCAATAAAATACCAAAGAACTTCACAGTGGACGTAGGCAACACGCCGAACCACTATAAATCGATTGTCTACGCATTTTCTTTACTGTTGATTGGAGTTTTTGTTAGATAATATCTGTTTTGAACTTGCATTCTTGACTATTATCTCTTCAACGACTCCCGAAGAGTGTTGTGCCCAATTTTGGAACAAACACTTTGGTGCTTTCACCGAGAAAACCCAGATTTTCTCCTGCTCGTTGGATCTGTCGTCGATACCGGATTGAATAAATCTAAGAGAGAGATCCAGATCGTTAAATCCAACTTCCTTCCCTTCTATTTAGATTTGCATAAAGTCTAGGAAAGGAACTCAACTCTGAAGATGGTTATCACAAGAACCACCTCGAACGCCGTCAATCAAGAAGAACAGGATAGACAGAATCCTGCCCCTCTACCACCATCTAATCAAGATGCCGCTGGGCACTCTGAACCATCAGGTCCGGTTACCCGACAAGAACTGCAGTTGTTACTTCAAGAGCTGACCCAGAGTCGGCGACAACTAGAAGAACAGCTACGCGCTAACGCTGAGCTAGTCAATAAGCTGGATCGCCGGAAACGAAAGAGATCCATGAGAGATCGTGCTTCTCGTTCTTCCAGCGAAAGTTCTTCATCTTCTGATTATCATAATCGACCTCCACGACCCCGGTTAGATGAGGGTCGTATGCCACCCGCTAGAAACCAACCGATATTGACCGTTGGACAAATAAGAGTTGGTCCGTCAGCCAGTTTCCAAACCGGACCCTCCTCCCGAGGGGGTGCCATTCCTCACCACGCCACTGAATACCGCACCACTAGCATCGCGGCTGAACCAGGGGTCGACGCTCAAGACCAGTCGGACCTAGACCGTCGTCATAGCGGCCGTACTCCTGAACCGTACGTCCCAGAGGACTATGAGCCGAGAAGGCAAGATGCGAACCGTCGACGATATCCGGTTCAAACCCAAAGTATGGAACGTGATCATACTCCGGCGCAAATGCCGGATCTTTCAACTATGATACGTCAGATGATCCGTGAGAGTCAAGGATTCACAAACGACGATTGGGGAGTTTCCCGAAGTCACACTCCCTTTACGGACGATATTCTTAATGCTGAACCCCCACGGCGATTCCGAATGCCAACTCTGCCCATGTATGAGGGAAACTCCGATCCCAATCAACATATTCTAAAATATGAATGGTCGATGACTGCTGCCAGAGCCGACGACGCTGTGAAATGTCGTAGTTTCCCCATATCCTTGGGGGGCATCGCCACCATGTGGTTCACCCGATTGCCTCCTCGATCCATCTCCTCATTCGACCAGCTGGCCACAAAATTCGTTGAGCAATTTCGCATGCACGTCGCGAGGCCGAAAGATGTCAACACTCTATCTAGTGTCGCACAAGCTCCCGGGGAGACACTCAGACACTACTTAGAAAGATTCCATACTGCATGTGCGGAGATCAGTAGTCCAAATGATAACTCCATCCTTATGGCGTTAACTAAGGGGATCGACCCCGATTCTGAATTTGGCAATTGGCTAGCTGGGAAACCACCTGCGTCGTTGGACCGTTTCCATGCCAAAGCAGCTCAATTCCTGAGACGGGAAGACGCGAAATAGTCTAGGAAGCAAACTGACGCAGGGCCAAATGCGGAAGGAACCCAAAGCAATGTTGCAATAAAACAATCCAGTGAGAGCTCCGGAAAAGTTCAGTTGAACATTAAAAATAAACAAGCTCGGCGAAGAGAGAGCGTGAATCTACTTAAAAAACAAGATCAAAATCGCGGTCCGCAACGCAAAAATCTGAAGTTCGACAGTTATACTCCTTTGAATATTTCATTGGAGGACTTGTATTTGCGGACCCGTAATGCGATTCAATATGAAAAACCTGTTCCAAGACCGTCATCGGAGAGGCAAATCCAGACGGGAAAATTTTGCAGGTTCCATGAAGGCTACGGGCACGATACGAACGAGTGTCGTCACCTACAGGATCTTGTTGAAAAACTGGTCAGGGAAGGGAAACTGGAACAGTTTGTGCGGACACCGCAGCCCAGAGATGCGGGCCCATCCAATCCAATCAATGAACCCAGTCGACCGAGGCAGGAGGACTCGACTTGTCCCCGTGGGAGATTGGTGATAAACGCCATCAGTGGCGGGCCTACTCATTTAGAAGCCTGGAACGGCGAAGAACCTCGTCACTGTCACACATGACAGGCTCCTTCAATTCATGAATACTTTACAATTTCTTTTATGTTCTGAATTTTGAATTTGTAATAAGGCACTGACTTTGCCAAATTTTCTCATTTCAGCAAATAAAATATTATCTCTTCAAGCTAAAGCTGTGATTCACCGAATACAACATTCAACAATCACGACACACGAAGATCTAAGTTCCATCAAACAATGGAATTTATTCAAATTGCGAGTGACTGCGTTACAACCGGCCACTCACTAAGTGAAACCCCAGCTCGGGGGCAAGCCAACACATCGAAGGCTGAACTGGACCAACACACAACAGTCCATTCCATAATTCGTTTCCGGAGTGCGAACGGACTCCAACTTCCCACAGCGTGAATTGGAGTATAAACATTCAATAATTCGTTCCCGGAGCGCGAATGGACTCCAACTTCCCACAGCGTGAATTGGAGTATAAACATTCAATAATTCGTTCCCGGAGTGCGAACGGACTCCAACTTCCCACAGCGTGAATTGGAGTATAAACATTCAGTAACTCGTTCCCGGAGTGCAAACGGACTCCAACTTCCCACAGCGCGAATTGGAGTATAAACATTTAACAATTCGTTCCCGGAGCGCGAACGGACTCCAACTTTCCACAGCGTGAATTGGAGTATAAACATTCCATAATTCGCTCCCAGAGCGCGAACGGACTCCAACTTCCACAGCGTGAATTGGAGTATAAACATTTAACAATTCGTTCCCAGAGCGCGAACAGACTCCAACTTCCCACAGCGCGAATTGGAGTATAAACATTTAACAATTCGTTCCCAGAGCGCGAACGGACTCCAACTTCCCACAGCGTGAATTGGAGTATAAACATTTAACAATTCGTTCCTAAAGCGCGAACGGACTCCAACTTCCCACAGCGCGAATTGGAGTATAAACATTTAACAATTCGTTCCCCGAGCGCGAACGGACTCCAACTTCCCACAGCGCGAATTGGAGTATAAACATTTAACAATTCGTTCCCGGAGCGCGAACGGACTCCAACTTCCCACAGCGTGAATTGGAGTATAAACATTCCATAATTCGCTCCCAGAGCGCGAGCGGACTCCAACTTCCCACAGCGTGAATTGGAGTATAAACATCAATTCAAAGTTCCCGGAGTGCGAACCGAAGTATCAACACCAACTTCATGATCCCCAAAACATGAATTGGGGTATAAACATAAGTTACGGGTTCCCGGAGCGCGAACCGAAGCATCCGTGCAAACTCCAGATTCCCGAAGTGCGAGTTGGAGTATAAACGTCAATTCCGGGTTACTGAAGTACGAACCCAAACATACATGTTTTATCCAAGTTCCCGGCGTGTGAATTGAAGCGCAAACACCAAGTCAAAGTTCCCGTAGTGTGAACTAAAGTGTTAATACTAACCCCGAGTTAGTAGAATGCAAGTTGGAATGTGAACATCATTCCCAAGTTCCTGGAGCGCGAACCACGTTACAAGCATCAATAACACTCGAACTCCTGGAATGCAAACCAGGTTATTGATCTCAAATTATTCTAAGTCCCCGGAAGGCGGACATGTGCTCAAGACTTGCAACAAGTGCGATCAACCACCATAAATACAAGTGTTGCTCCCCAAAACTGGGGGGCACGAAAGCTAAGTATTAATCACTAATCGAAGTGATACAACATCCGAAGTTCAACTCATTCATCAATCACGACGTGTGACCAAGATCTTCAAACTTGGCAAATGAGGCGAACTCTACTTAAACGGTAAAAACACCACAAGTACACCGGACCGAAAACAAGACATTGCAAGTACTTAAGCACAAATAAAACAAGAGTTGAAATAAAGAAATAAAATTTTATTTCAACTAACTTAAAACAAAGACTTACACGCAGATAAGTTCTTCCAAAAAAGAATGCCTACTAGCAGGGGCCGAACCTGCATCTATACACGACCTACTAACAAAAAACGGAGACAAGTATCTATCTGCCAAAACATCTACTTGAGAAGCTGATTTATTTCTTCTTTTTCCTTCTCACTAGTGGTACATCCTCAGTGTCACTAGGGACAAAAATTCTTCGTTTTGAATGTCTCCTCTCCGGCGGTGGCTCTTCAGCTGGAGGCATGATGTCGATATCCTCCTCGGAGCTTGAATCTGCATGGAGGCCCGGAAGAGCAGGGGGGACTGGATCCGTGACGGAAGTTGAGATAGTGCCACCCGATGGCGCTACTGTGGCAGGTGCTGGACTCTGCGCCGCCGTGCTGCCGCCGACGATACCGCTATGCCCCGCAGCCTCTATCTCGGCATCGATCTCAGCCAAAATTTCCTCATCACGAGTCGCATGGGCTTGGCTGGGGGCATCTTCGGCCTGCATCGAAGAACTTGAGGACGGCGGGAGGCTACTAACGATGATAAATGGCAAGTCAGAGAAAGAGCCACCCTGCTCACCGAGCAGTTCGCTCACCATTTGTTCGTCAGCAGATAAGGATCCCCCCTGCATCGTCTCAGCAGATACCGTGGTTACAACGGTAGTCTCGGTAGCGATGGCCTTATCTCCTTTACTTGATTCTTGAGCCACAGCAGTCGGCGCAACTCCAGTCACTAGGCAAAAGATAAGAAGTTATTAAAAACTGCTACAAAACAAACACTCTATTCAGAAAACGCTTGAGATAACTTCGGAATACCTTCCCCAGTTTGGCTCGCAGACGGCTGAACGGCCTCGGAAGTACACTCATGAATAGGAGATAAGCGCGGTTGTTCCGGGTCGTAAGCAGGAACAGGTTGCAGACTGACCACAGATACAGGCATCGACGAAGATGGTGTGGTGACTTCAGTGACAACAGAATGGTGCTCAACGCCTGACCCCTCTCCGACTTCCAGGGAACGACCACCGATCATTTCCTTCTCATGAGCGATGATAGCGTCATGAAGAATCTTTTTCTCATCGTCTGTGAGCAGCCGATTCTCAAGTTCGAATCGATCGACTGCCTCATCTGGGTGTGCTTCCTCTTCCTCCTCAACCAATCGTTCCCAAGCACTGCGGAGATGCACTGGGTAGTCCTGAAGCCAAGCCAAATTCCTGTATTTCAATACATTGGCATTGTATGTAATAAGCAGGTCTTCAATGTCAGCTTCTAGCCTGGCCTCGGCTTGCTGAACTCTCTCCCCAATCTCCGCCTCAACCGCTTGAACTCTGGCCATTGCTTCATCCCGTTCGGCCCGGAGTATCACCGCCTGTTCGCACGCCTCCTGTGCTGCATTATTTGCGTCGTCCCTGTCTTTGGCGATTTCGGCGAATTTGGATTTGAGCTCATTTAGTTCCTTTAGCGCCGCATCCCTCTCGGCAGTGACCAGAGTATTCCGATGGCCCATGTCCTCGACCGTGGCGTAATGCTCACGCTTCATTCTATCCATCGTGAATTGGGCTTCATCGGCCTTTTTGATGGCTTCCATCTCTGATTTTCTGGAAGATTCGGCCTCGGTGTTCAGCACATCGATAATGCGACTCTTCTGTGCCAACTCCGCCTGTAACTTTTCATTGGCGGCCCTACGCTCAAAGGCCAGCTCCGACGCCTTCTCCGCCGCCTTAAACCAAACTTTATACTGAGCATAAAAATCGTGCACATAGTCGTGCACCACCTGTTCCGCCGACGGAGGAATTCTTTTCAAGTGCGGGGGAAAAATGTAGTTGTCGAAGCAAATAGTTGGGAAGTCTTTTTTCAGTTGAGCGAGCCTAAGCGCCCCTTCTCCCGAAATCCCCGCACGGGGTTGTTCCGCAACTACGGCGGTCGATGCCTCGCTCCTCGAACGGTGAGATTCGTGCCTGGAAGATTGGGAAGTGGGCGTATGACGTGAAGGCTCAGAGGGGCGAGAAATATGGGCCGGAGGTGGTACGGAATCTCTGGGAGGAGGAGGGGTACGTGATCGGGATCGACGTTTATAAACCCTCTCTGAGTCGTATCTTTCACGGCTCGAATATCCGGAGTATTCCTGGTCATAGTCTCTATCTCCTTCCCGCCTGCGCGAGTCACGATATGATGGTTTCCGAGCATGTCGCAGACTCCCAAGCATTGAACCGCGCTTAGACATGATATCTGCGAAGCGAGATAAAATGGAGTTAATCACCTTTCAAAATAGATAGTTTTCAATTAACGGTTATGCAGTGTTGTGAAATGTGTATGAATATGCATTCCCCCCGACCAACCGGAAGTGTCGACCTCGCTAGTAATAAGAGGCTCGTTCAATTCTAAGGTGCGATGGAATTCCTCCAACCCAGCATCATGTTGAAAAGACACATCGTCCGGGATTGGAAGATCGGCAAGCCCTTCAAAAAGATTTTCAGTTCTCGGGGGAGACGTCTCCAAGATTCTAACTCCGGGAGCATAACGGGCCGTAACAACCGATTTCCATCTCCCCTTCTTACTTGACTTAACCATGGCAGCCTTGCCTTTTCTCTGCTCCGCGACATCCGGAGCTACATCCGTAGGCTCAGTCAGCGGCTCATCGTCAGTATGAGTTCTTTCAGAATCAGCCTCCTCGGCTATGACAACTTCGGGCTTCTTATGTTTGACTCGTTTCTTAGGAATGATCCTTAGTGTCACCTCAAACCTTATACTCTGTCCTTGTTCAATCAGCCCAAAGGTCCGGAGATTCCTATCGGTCAAAAGCAACTCGATGTCCCTATCTTCGCTCGGGACTTCTCGAAGTACTCGCACCATCTCCTTAAACTCTTCGCCTTCGGGTCGCGGGATCGTTGCTGTGAAAAAGAAGAAATTAACATAAGTTCCACTTCGGCTACAATTGCCATAGTAATTATCTACAAACTTGGTTATACTCACGTCTGAATAACCATCGTCGAGCAAAGCCTGGAGGGCATCTGACATAGAACCATTCTGTCCTATAGTAACTCAGCCTTGTCCAGGATCCGGTGACCACTTGACAATTTCTCACCGCTTCCAGAAATATGAAAGAAGGATAATCACCCCGAGTTTTGAAGTTGAACAAGTATCTAATTTCGATTGGAAGCGGCGGTCGATGGAGACATTCCATAAATGCAATGAACAAGCTATTGATCGACGCATATCCGTTCGGATGCAGCTGAGATGGGGCGATCCTCAAAAACGACAATACTTCTCTTATATACTCGTTGAATGGGGGAAGTGTCCCGGCCGCACACGCGTGGCGATTAAATGCTGTAAACCCTTCTGGCGGATTATGTGGTCTATCATTCGGCCCCGGCAGTAACACATCGTCCAGTGACAAGCCGTGCCTCAAACAAATTCTTCCCAACATGTCTTTAGAGATATTCGATGGAATGGAATCTGATGGATTGGCAATGAACGACGCATCGGGAAGTTCATCCGGAGCTGGACCAATAATCTCAGGATCAATATCCGGAATCTCTAGCCTCGGAGGGACGGTAACTTGAGTCTCCTGCTGCTGTGAACTTGACGATTCCATAACTAGCTAACTCATGAGAAACCATCGTTAGATGACAAAGAACCCGTGCGTTCCGCAGTGTAAAGTGTATGAATGCGTGTGGTACCGTGCCATGCATTACTTGAATAAATGTTGCAGAGTTAAAGTAAATATGCAAACGACAAAGCTATGGAGTCCAGCTACAATGACCGTCATCGCTGACCGTCATCATTAAATCACTTATATGATGGAAGTCAGTTCGAATAGAAGTTGTAATAGTTCCATCGACGAGCTTCAAAAGGCAATCAAATATGCAGTTCAATATTCAAGTCCAAATATGCAGGAATGAAGCTCGTCGGAGTTATGCTTGAAAAATTTCGAATTTTGGAATCCATCATGTAGGGTTCGAAACCATCACAGAGACCTCGTTCGAACCCAACCGAACACCTCTTTGTTCGAACCCATGCGTTCGAACCCATCCTGACGCAGTTTCGAACCCATGCGTTCGAACCCATCCTGAATTCGCTCCGAAACCATGAAGTTAAACGCGCTTCGAACCGATGGACAGACGGCAAGTTCGAACCGATCACTACTTGACGAGTTCGAACCGATAGGGAAACTTCAACTCCACATCATCCACTTTTGAAAGATCCGCTTCGTATCGATACGAAGTTGTGGACTTCGAAGCGATAGCCTATGGGTTCGAATCCATCGATTCGAATGGATCCCTCGAATCCCCCAATCAGTGCGAACTGCGCATCCAAATAAAGACATCCCAAGGATCGATTCGAAATCCAATGAAAAGACGCCACCGTCATCGATTCGAACTCAAGCCCACGCATCGGTTCGAATCCTTCCCAAACCAGATCTGGTTTTGTCAACCTCGAGGCCATGCAATCGATAAACAGAAATGGGTTCGAAATCACTTCGCCGTTTGAATCCGAGGATAATTACCTAATTTGAACGATAGATTCGAGAGATTGAAGGCTTGAATCTGGATTGATTCGATGATACGACACAGTGTTTCCCCCTTTTTATGCTTCGAAACGATACACTGCGCAGTAGAAAGCAAGCGAGAGTAAAAGTAAAAAGTGAAAAAGTGGCAGGCCTACTGCTATTTATATGGGGGGTTGGTGATGACCGCATCGATTCGAGTTCCGGTAAAGTTGACCGATTACAACAGGTCAGAAGGCAGAATCGTTTCGAAATCTACTTTCGAACCCATACACTTGAGGCTCCATCGTGTGACGCACACTGACCACTGCCGTGAACAAAAGTTTCACACCCATCCAAATCATCGATTCGAAGATCAGTTTCGAACCAACGAAACGAACTACTAGTTCGAAACCATCCTCTCGCATCGTTTCGAATGTCAGTTTCGAACCCATCACAGCACAAGTATACTCCATCCTTTCAGACCGGTTCGAAAGTCAACTTCGAATCCACCATAGCACGAGTATACTCCATCGGTTCAAATGTAGATTTCGAATCCATCAATGCTCCAACGCATCGATTCAAAGTCTCATATTCACGCAACCCATCGTTGCACGGGCATATTGCATCCATACAAACTTGGATTTCGAACCCATCAATGCTCGAAAGCATCGGTTCGAAACATTACACTCGCGCAATGCAAAGTCGATTCCTTTAACCTTCTACATCGGTTCAGGAGAGGATCGATACGAAGGAACCTTTCAAAACAACCATCAAGCGTTGTCTCAATTCAAATTTCAAGATCGATTCAGGAGAGAATCGATACGAAATTCTATAGCAAACCAAACAGACAACGACTCGTGGACGCACGACGTTTACAAGGTTCAAATCAACATATGTGCATACATGTCGGACTAACATTCGATTTTGAACATTCACAGGGATCAAACACTCATCCTATTACAAATGCGACAGCCAACGGCTAAGCACTATTATACAGCAATCAATCACATCAACGCAAGGTTACAGCAGTACAACATACGAGTTTCAACGAAAAAAAAAAGAGCAATGATTGTTCAGATAGAAATGGAAGCTATTCAAAGCACGTCATGTTCCCACAAGACGTACTTTGGGGGGCAAAATGTTATCCCGCTTTTTGGCAAAGCCGCGATACCAAAAGATCGATCGAAAACGAAGGACAGTTCGCCTCAGAGGTTGATCGTACTTCCTTTCGCCATGGATATCACTAAATTTTATCCGAGTCCAGATTGAGCTACAATTGATAGGACACGGCAAGAAAGGCCACAGTAGTCAGCATTTCAAATTTCAAGTCGATCCGAGTTCGTATGCTCAAGTTATGATCGAGGCAACTTGGAGGGAACACACTGGTTTCGAACCCATAATGGTGGTTGTCTTTGAATCCATCGTCACGCCCCAGTTCGAAACCATCCCCTTCGAACCCTTCAAATCCCCCACGGGTTCGACTCCATTACTTTCGAACCCATCGGATCCATCCATACTCGGCTGCCTTATTTCGAATCCACCGGACATGCATGCTTCGAAACCATCCATAAGCTTCGTTCGAACCCATCCCTGAAGCCATGTTCGAACCCATCACAGAGCCATGCTTCGAACCCATCACAAAGGCCTTCTTCGAACCCATCCGTGATGCCATGTTCGAACCCATCTTGTGTTACCTTGTTCGAACCCACTGGGTCAACCAACGCGTCTTCCATCGGTTCGAAATCACCGAGATACACGGAGTCGAAGCGGTCAACACGGAGTGAAATCCGGATCGATTCGAAGTTTGCGCTCCACGTCACCACGAAGCCGCGTGCCCTGATGGATTCGAAACCATCGTTTCGAACACATGGGTTCGAACCAGACAGCCATGCCATGAACTCAATTTCGAATCCATCATATCTCCTAATCTAGTGATCCAACTGCCATGAAATTTTCACAGATGCTAGAATACATGTTGAAGAATGTCCACGCCAAATTTCACCTCGATTGGATGAATTCTTGATCGGTTCGAATGGAGTTCGAACCGATGCCAAAGTGGGCCCAAACTTCCCGAGACCGTACGTGTGGGCCCCCTCACGTGCCAGAAGAGGTCTCCCGAGTTTTCAGCGAGATATCAGCAGCCTACGCCTATAAATAGAGCCACAGGGCCAACAGAAAAGGGATCTTCTGACTCTGAGACGCCGAGACTCTGCCGGATCAAGATCTCCATCATCCTATATCATAACTTGATTGTTGATTTCGAATTTCCAGTTGTAACTTGCTGTTGATCGCTGTAACAACTTGTAAACATTGAAAGAGAATCAATAAAATACCAAAGAACTTCACAGTGGACGTAGGCAACACGCCGAACCACTATAAATCGATTGTCTACGCATTTTCTTTACTGTTGATTGGAGTTTTTGTTAGATAATATCTGTTTTAAACTTGCATTCTTGACTATTATCTCTTCAACGACTCCCTAAGAGTGTTGTGCCCAATTTTGGCACAAACAAATCTTAGGACATAAACAAAAAAACATATGACAAGAAACAAAGATATGTTGACTAACATAATCTATTCAGATGGAGGATCTATCACATTTACAGATAATTCCAAAGGATATATCATCGGCAAAGGCGATGTGAGCAATGATGGTACATCTAACTTACCTCTTATTACAAATGTTATACTAGTTAAGAATTTAAAACATAATTTTCTTAGTTTAAGTCAACTATGTGATAAATGTTTTAATTTATTTATTTTGAAAAATAAATGTAACATATTTGATCAGAACAAGAACTTATCTCTGAAGGAACTGAGAATGTAATATGTACATACTAAATATGAAAGTTAATCACAATACTAATATGTGTCTTGTAGATAAAGAAAATGATCCTTGGTTATGGCATAAAAGATTTTGTCATATAAACGTTTACCAAAAATGAATTTAAAAGTAAATAGTATTTGTGATGCTTGTCAGTGAGGAAGGTTAACCAAATCTACTTTTAAATCAAAGAAAATTATTTCAATATTACAACCACTTGAGTTATTACATTTAGATCCTTTTGGACCAACTCAAGTTCAATCTATAAATCATAATAGAAATGTTTTTGTAACTGTAGATGATTTTTCAAGATATACTTGGACAATATCTATGAAAAATAAAAGTGATACTTTTGAAAATTTTAAAAATTTTGCTAAGAGAATTCAAAATATCAAAAATATAAAAATTAAAACAATCGAAGCGATCATGGTGGCAAATTCAATAATGATATTTTTTTAAAATATTGTAATAAGAATGGAAATGTTCACAATTTTTTATTCCCTAAAACTCCACAACAAAACGAAGTTGTAGAAAGGAAAAATATAATACTTCAAGAATGTGCTAGAACCTTATTAAATGGAAGCCCTTTACTTAAAAAATTTAGGCAGAAGCTATAGCAACTGCTTGTTATGTTTTAAATCGAGTCTCCATTAGACTATTAGTAAAACATACACCATATGAGCTTTTTAATGGAAGAAAGCCTAACATATCATATTTTAAAGTTTTCGATCCAAAATTCTTTTTATTAAATAGAAGAGACCAACTTGGTAAATTTGACCCAAAATCCGACGAAGGAATATTCATTGGATACTCGAAACGAAGAAGGGCATATAAAATTTATAATAAAAGAACTAAAATAATCAAAGAAACACTTCATGTGTCATTCGATGAAAATTTCAAATTTAATAATAAAAAGAAGACGAAGAAATAATTCCAAAATCACAAATCACAGAAGATGATATTGAAAATAATACTAATATAGAAAACATACCTAATAAAATGAGATTCTATGTTCCCCAAGACTACTTAGAAATCACCAAATGGAAAATGTTACTGGAGAAATGACTTCTTATGTATGAACACGAAGTCAATTAAATCAAATGGGTCATGCAGCTTTCCTTTCGAACGTTGATCCTAAAAATGCTAAAGAAGCCTCAACTGATGATTACTAGATTAAAGTTACGCAAGAAGAGTTAAATCAATTTGAACGAGATGAACTTTGGGACTTATTTCCTAGAGCTAGTAATCAAACAGTCATCGGTACTAAGTGGTTTTACAAAAATAAAGCCGATGAGCAAGGGAATATTAACCAAAAAAAAGCTAGATTGGTTGCACAAGGGTACAATCAAGAAGAAGGAATTGACAACGAGGAAACATTTTCTCATGTAGGCCGATTAGAAGCAATACATATTTTATTAGCTTTTACATGTTTTCATAACTTTAAATTATACAAAATGGATGTAAAAAGGCTTTTCTAAATGGATTTATGAAAGAAAATGTGTATATAGAACAACCACCTCTATTTGCACATGAAAAATTTCTAGACCATGTTTGTAAATTAAAGAAAGCTTTATACGGTTTAAAACAAGCACCTTGTGCTTGGTATTATTGTTTTAAAAGTTATCTTATAAATTCTGGTTTTAAAATTGGAAAAGCAATACAAACTTTGTTTATAAAACAAATAAAATTGATATTTTAATAATACAAATTTATGTAGATGACATCATTTTAGGTTCCACGAATGAAAAATTATGTCAAGATCTTCAAATATTATGACAAGAGAATTTGAAATGTCTCATATGGGAGCTTTCGTATTTTCTTGGATAACAAATTAAATAATTAAATAATGGAATTTTTATTAATCAAAAAAATGTTTTAATAATCTAATAAAACGTTTTGGTATGGAAAATACTTCTGCTAAACCAACAACTATGAGTACTACAGTACATCTCAATCGAGATGAAAATAGCAAAAGTATTGACCTAAAACTATATCGAAGTATGATTGGATCTTTACTTTACTTAATTTCTGGTCGTCCTGATATAATGATGAGTGTATGCTTATGTGCGCGATTTCAAGCAAATCCCAAAGAATCACATTTGCGAGCAGTGAAATGAATTTTGCTCTACTTAAAGAGAACTAAATACCACGGTCTCTTTTACTCGAAAAATGTCCTTTTGAGTTAGCATCATATATTGATGCTGGCTTTGGAGGATGTCAAATGGATCGAAAGAGTATGAGTGGTACATTTCATTTCATTGGATAATCTTTAATATCTTCGTTTAATAAGAAACAAAATCATGTTTCACTTTCGATGTGCGAAGAAAAATATATTTTTGTTGCTTTGACATGTGCTCAAGTAACATATATGCAACAAACGCTTCAAGATTTTGGTACAAACTTATCTAAATCAAAAATTTATTTTGATTATAATAGTGTTATTAATTTATCAAAAAATCCTATAAACCATTTTAGAAATAAACATATTGACATCCGACGTCATTTTCTTCGTGATAACATAAAAAAAAGCAATTTCTCTCTTGATTTTGTATCTTCAGAAAATCAGGTTGTAGATATATTTACTAAACATTTAAATGAACATATTTTTCTTAAATTAAAATGTGAACAATGAATTATGTCATTACATGATTTATAATTTGATATTAAAGTGTAAAAGGTTATAAAATAAATAATAATTTAAATGGACAAAAATTGCAGATGATGGCACTCGAACTCTGCACTCATTGGACATAGTCACATGTCATTCCAATAGTCTATTGTGTTACTTGCTTTAACACCTTACATTCTTTCTATCTAATATAGCTATAATATTTTTATATTTTTTAACCTTACATTCTTTCTATTGGCTGAAATTGAGTAATCAATATTAACCAGAAGCTATAAAACTTCAGAAATAGAAAATAGATCCACTATATATATACATATATATATATATATATATATATATACATGAAGAGATTATTTTAATTCATATAAAACTAACATTAAAGTGTATATATATACATTCTCTCATAACATGTCGTCTCGAGAAAGTTTCGATCTTTCATCAATTGTTTTCAACACTCCAACTTTGGATTCGTCAAATAAATCTTCTCCATCTCCTAATCATCATACTGGATATACACCAAACGGCAAATGAGCTAAGAAAAACTTAGACATTGAATCACCTTCTACCACGGATAAAATCGATGATATTCATTACTATCAGCGTGAAACCTTAAGTTTACAAAGTGAGATGTATTACGAGAAAAAACATCATGATAGACATTTAAATTTTCCTAAACAATTCGCGCTCAAATTTTTTTGGAATGACTCCTAAGCAAGGTATGCACAATCCATCTCCTCAACAACCTCATGTATCTCCAAACTCTTGGGAACAAGGTGCTCAACACAATGTTCAGTCTCATGTTAATCCATTACGTAATGCCACCAAAGTTGAACCAAGCTCAATAGAATCCAAGTCTTCGGAAAAATAAAATCTATGTTTTTATAAATTCATTTTCATGAAATTGATATTGTAATTTTGATATTTAACATGTTTTTTGAAATAAAATTATTTTTTTAACATGAGAATAAAGCTCGAAAAAAATATAGCTTGATTGTTTAACCAAATTAGAATAAACTAAAAATTTGCCCAACCTCACAAAATCAACAGTTTCAGCAGACTGAACGACTGAACCTATGGGCTCGGTCGACTTTATTAAAAAATGTTCTAAATTCAGCCGATTGAATCCACCATTTCATCCGACTGAAACACACCCATTTTGAACTAAATACTTGTGGGTCGCAATTCTTGCACATTCAGTCGGCTGACTCATAGGATTCAGCCGATGGAACCTTCAAATGAACAAAATTATAACCCAGATTTCAGTCGACTGAATCCCCCATTTTAGTCGGCTATTTCATAACATTTTTCAGCTAAATTCTTGCAGGTTCTAATTTTCCCAAGTTCAACCGACAGCATTCATCATTTCAACTGGCTGATTCATCTGTTTTTTTCTTTTAAAATAGATCTTCACATTTTTCAATGCAACTATTCAATATAACCTACTACTTTATACCATCTACCCCTTAATTTTCAACCTACCCAATTATTCAATACTCAGAAAAACCAAAAAGAAAAACTTAACTTCTCAGAAATATTTAATTTTTCTTCCAATTTCATGAAAAAAATGGCTCCAAGGTCAAAGAGAGCAAGAGAATCAATAACCGAACCTTCTGAAAGTAAAATTCGAATATGGTTATATAATGATACAGCGGTTAATAGATTCAGTAGCATAAGAAATTCAAAGATTTTCGAAGGAGCCTTCATGAAATTTCCGAAATTCAATGGCTATGCGATTAGAGAGATAGTCGAAGCTCATGGTTTCAATTCACTTATTGGATATGATTCTAATAATATAATCCACTTATTAGGTATGATTCTAATAATGTTAAAACATACCCTCTTCTAATTAAGGTCTTTTATGCCAATATGATTCTCGATCATCAAAATCCCCAAAATAAATATGATTGAACGTTGGTTTATGGTTTAAAAATTTATTTAACCCTTCAAAGATTAGGCCACATTCAATGATATCCATCCGAGGGGTTGGATATTGATGATGTCGATTGTTAACGCTAAAATTTGAACGCTAACACCCCGGTGTGTAGAAGGTAATTGTGAAAGCACCACCCGTTGGTACAGGAACAAAATATAAGCAAAGAAATCACAGAGAAGCTATAAAAGACACAGTATTTATAGTGGTTCGGCTTAAGATCTAGCCTACGTCCACTTTAAAGCTCTTTATTGCTGATTTGGTTACAATTCTTTACAACAATCTTCAACTACAACACACTTAGACAAATAGCTCAAACTCTGATGTAGAAGAATCCTTCGAATGCATGACGAATGAGTTAGATTTCCTCTTGAGATTTGTTGAAATGTCTTTGGTGATTGGAGTGATAGAAGTGTTGCTTGAACGTTGCTTGAAGTCGAGATAGTGGCAAAGTAATGGTGTCCAAGAAGTCAGTCCAAAAGTCCTCCGCTAGTTGGAGTTAGGGTCATATTTATAGGCATTTTTTAGAGTTAGGTCGTAGGTCGTGGCCGACCTAAGCAAGGTCGTAGGTCGTGGCCGACCTAAGTATGGTTGTAGTCAACCTGAAGAGTATTGGTGCTTCCTTCCTTATGCTGATTTGCACAAGTCCTAGGTCGTGAGCGACCTATCCCCCTGCGGCATAGTATAGTTCAACTCCTTTACTCTGGCATTTAGGTCGCTAACGACCTATCCTAGGTCGTGAGTAATTTCCTGCATCCATAGTTAATCTTAAATCATTGAGTTCCTTAGGTTGCGACCTTCCTTAGGTCGAAGCACTCCGCTAGGTCGTGTGAATTCTATAGGTTGCAGCCTTCCTTAGGTCGCGGAGCTTCATAGGTCGGTGGACAGTTAGGTCGCATAAAGTCTTTAGGTCCCTTGCTTGCTTATCTGGTTAGGTTGCGGCAATCCTTAGCTCGCCAGGTTACTTCAGTAATTAGATCGTCCCCTTTTTTAGGTTGCTTGTTCTTTTAGGTCGTGGCCTTTTTGGGTCGCTGCTGCCTTTAGGTCGAGACAGTCTTAGGTCGCAACACTTTAGGTCGCAGCTACTCCTAGGTCGCGGCCTCCTTTAGGTCACAGCTCTCTGTTAGGTCGCGAAGCTTGATAGGTCGCTCTCCTCTTTAGGTCGAGCCATCTTTAAGTCGCTGGACCATTCCTATAGTTAGGTCGTTCCATGTCTTTAGGTCTTAGGTCGCTAATGAAGGGGAGTTAACATTTGCCCCTCGAAGTACGTGCCTAGGTCGTAGGTCGCGTGCTTCGACCTGACTTAGCTAGGTCGTGAGCGACCTAACACTTGTGCCGATACGTGTGTCTATTTGTTTTCCCATATTTGCTTCATATAAAACTGTTAGGTCGCTACTTCTTCCTCATTTCATTGCTCTAACCTCCTACCGCCATTAACAATTCTCTGAGCTTCCAAAGGCGAATTCGACCCATCCAGCCACCGATTCACTTTCATCATTACGTCTCGTATGTAAACCTGGTCTTCATCCCATCATAATCGCCGTTAAATCATGAATTCTCACTTTCTGACCTTAGCTCAACTCCATGTATCACGCTTTATCTCGAGTGATTGTTGCGATCGATTTTTTCGGTCGTTATTTGGTTGATTTAGGATGTCATGGCAATGCGTTGAATTCATGATAGATTGAGGATTTTTTTTGGTTAGTTTTTGGAATGATCTGGTGGTATGAAGAGATGGTAAATTTCATGGAGAGGATGATGAATCCCTTCGGGTAGTTGATTGGTGGGTTATTGGGTCTGGTGAAGCATTGCGTGGAGAGGAAGTTAGTGACCTAGCAGATCTGAACGACTCAAAATAATTCACGATCTAATGATCCTTGCGACCTAAGGAATAGTTTCGACCTATACTAGGTCGCTGAACGACCTAATATACATGTGACCTAAGACCTTGCATGAGTTAAGAGTTACTCGAGCTAAGAACTGCGCAACCTAACTTCCTTGCGACATAGGCTTTAGGTCGCGGCCGAGCTAACACTAAGACGAATTTGTAAAGCCTTATCCTTCACTTTGCACAGCGCGACCTAAAAAGGCTCCGACCTATACTAGGTCGCTGGACGACCTAAGACTTGTGAAATCTTGAGACAACTTTGATTGAACTGTTTGAACTTTGAACTATATGGACTTGAATTCTGTTGCACTTTGTTTTAGGTTATCTCTAATGCTAATAACCTGTTAAACATAACATTTGCAGAAAACTGGGACGAATATACTGCCATTGACTGCCCACATCGAATGACAGATTAGTCGATAAAGAATAATCAATTTAAATGAACTGTGTGAATGAAATGTTGTGAACCAATGAATTCAAGTGAAGTGTTAAATCAAAACTAAAATATCCAGTTAAAGCTGATTCGTTCACATTAACACTACACTTGAGATCAATGTTAACAAGTTCTGAAATCTCATAGTCGACTAATTGCCAACTAGTTTGATTTCAGTTATGTTTGCTTTCCTCTTCTTTTTTTTTTAGTTCTGCACAACACTTCACACTTTTTAGGAAACGTGCACCTTCTCATCTGAACATCCAGTCACTTATGTAGAATGATGTCTCAACAAGAAGAGATGATAGAACACGCTGAAGGGGTTTTCCCGATTGCTATTCCACTAGAGAATCCTCCGGAAAGAACTCCTACCCTCTTGAAACAGCGGGCGCTTAATCAATTATGCGTTCAATTTGGCATTGCCGAGGCAGAAGTCTTACTCCCTGGACCAAATGACTCTGCTGATAGACCACCTTATGGTTTTGTTGCCATTAATCGACAAATGTGCTTGAGTGGAGCAATTCCTCCTTTTAATGAATTTCTCCGGCAAATCCTCCTTCGACTGACGATCTCTCCTTTCCAGCTGCACCCCAATGGCTATGCTATTTTGATGGGATTGTGTGTTCTGTTCAGGAGGATTCTTGATCGTCTTCCGAGTTTTGAGGAAATCTGCTACTTGTGCACTTTTGCGAAGAACAAGGACCATCCTTCAATTGTGCTTGTAAGAGGTGCGAGGAACCGCAAACTTATTTTGGATTTGCCGGAGAGTGCACATGGTTTCCTGAATCAATACTTCTACATTCGTTGCCCCGCAGAATTTCACGCAGACTGGAGAGTAGGAAGTGAGATCTTTTTTCTTTAATTTCATTCTAAGTTTTACCTGGTTCGTATTGCTGGATGCTGATTCCATTCCTTATTTTTACAGCACTTCCTCCTCCTTCTAGAGATTCCAGCCATAAGTCAGTTTTTGAAAGGCTAAGCACTGTGGCTGCTGAAGAAAGAAGTGCAAAATTTCTATTGACAGAAGAACTTCTTCATCAGTTTGAGCTTCTACATCCTTCTCGTTCCACTCAAATACATGAAGTTCCAACGGAGGTTCCTGATTCTCCGACGAACACTCCTGATGCCCCAGTCTCCACTAAAGAGCACTTGCAGGGAGGAACCTCTATAGAAACTTCACTAGTTAAGTGTTCAATTCCAAAAGATGTTGCGGGGCCATCTGACAAGTCTGTACTTGCCCCAGTTACTGAAGAGGAAGAACCCCCTCGATCTACTAGTGAAGGAGTTAAGAAAGCAAGCTCCAAAAAACAAGATGGCGATGATGTTTTTGAGGGGTTGAGCGATTTAATTGTGACATCTCAAGAACTTTTCAAAGATGATGTTTCTAAAACTGTCTCTTCTGTAATCGAGGCGACATCTTCTTTACAACAAATGTCAACTCCTTCTACTCATGTTATCACTACCTCTATTACACAGAGTGGTTTGTAACTCGATGCGCGTAGTTTACACGTTACACGACACTTTGGATTTCTCATCACTTCTACGCACTTATCTTCTTGTACTTTAAAGATTTATAAAGCTTATTATTTTTATTCTAGATTCTCCTATGGGGCGCAGCGGCTCGTACTATGATGATTTCCAGCGCTACGGGAGGCGTAGCCAGTATGATTACAGGCGTTACCTCCCTTCTTACAAAGAATCGGATAAAGAGAGGGCTATCAGGAAAGCCGACGAGAGACGAGCATATGAAGAACGTCGCCGAAGGGAACAAGAAAGACATGATCTTCCCCACAGAGATGATGACACCCAAAAAAGAAAAGCTCATGATGAGAGAGGAAAGAGTCACATAGACGATTCTTCTAGCAAGCGGGCTAGACTTACTGAAGAAACAACTCCTTCAGCTTCTGAACATGTCCCTGCTCAATCTCCTGCTCCCGTTCGCTCCGACATTCAAGCAATCATCAACCAGCCCGCATACCAAGTCGGGCAAGGTCCTCCCACTCTTCAAAGTCGATTTCCTCAGTGGTGCCTGAGAGGGGTTCGATTTGATCTCGACTTGGTTCCTCTCGGCAAACCGGCTATGCTGCGAAATCTTGATACTGTCAGAACCGACATTGAAAGAATGTCAAACTGGCAAAAACTTGTCGATGAGCTTCAAAGGGTTAACCGAGCCAATCTCGAGGCCATGCTCACAATGGAGAACGATAAGGCTGAGTGGCAGAAGACTCTCGAACAGCATGACGCCGAAATGAGAAGTATTTCTTCCTATAACGAAAAGCTGGAAGCAGAAATGGAAAAGCTTAAGGAAGAATTAGTTACTTCATCAACTTCCTATTCTCAAAAGGAGAGCGTGCTTCAGCAACAAGTACGAGATGCGCATGCCAGTCAAAGGGCAATCGAAGATCAGATTGCACACAAGGAGAAGGTCATAGAAGAATACCGTGCTGAAACTGTACAGCTGCGAGAACGGACCGGCTCTCAAAGCTTGGAGATAGAGTTGTTAAAAACTCGACTTGCTATGGCTGAAAAGGAGCGTGATGAGGCTGTTGCTAGTAAACTTGCGGCCGAAGAGGCCCATCAAGAAACCAAAGCTGATATTAGCTCCACATTATTTGATTTTTATCTGCACAGCATTTTGGGGCGTGGCAGCCTTGCCTTTCTAGGCCCCAAGTATGAAATCACACTGGCTGAAGTTTGGGAGGCCGCACTTGATATGCTTGGTGGTAAGGGTGCTGGATATGCTGAGTCAGCCCTTGAAGAGCATTATCTTGACGATGAAGCCCGCGCCGCTCTTGCCAAGGGAAAAGAGCAACTTGCCAGAGCGCGGACTGGTATGGCGGAAGAGGAGCGTTCCGAAAAAGGAGCACTGCCTACCACCTCCGAACGTCCTCTAGTTTCTTCTGAAGTTGACATCGCAGGTTCCAGTGCTCATTCACTGCCTCCTTCAAGAACCGGGGTAATCACCCCTACTGATGAAGAGGCTTTGGAGGACATTGGGGCTCAAAATTACGAGATTGAACTGACGAAGCCAACATCTTCAGGTAATTTCGACATTGGTCCGATTCAGGTGGATTGCCTGCTTATTCCTCAAAAATTTGATGAGCTTCTCGATTACTTCTTGAATCTCGATGAACCCATATCTCCCTTCTTTTGGGAAGATACTAACATTTTCAATTTCGCTTCTTCTGCAGTTGAAACAACAAGTGCCGTGCAGACTTCGCCTTCTCTGGTTATTCCTCCTCCATCTCTTCAGGTGACTCCTCCTTCTGCTTCACAACCTGGGTCACAAGAGGAGAAAATTGGGGCTCTTCATGGCTTGGATGACCCTATTGCTTCGCAGGAGCAAAAAGATGAGGGACTCGAAGGAGGCGAGATCTCTCCGGAGCGGACTCCTTCTGACGACGTAGTTTTGTCCGCTCTCGTTACTCCAGGGAGTGAGTCTTCTTCGAAGAGAAGAAAGAAGCATGGGACATCGAAGAGGAGGGGGAAGAAAATTATCACCACTGAAGAGGAATCGGAAATTGCACCAGTTACACCTCCCTCCCCTTCTTCCCTTATGCCTTCAGACCGACCTGAAAGACCTGAAAAGCTAATCATTCGGCCGGGTAAAGGGTCTAAAGGCGGCAAGAAGAAATGAAGAGTTGGGCTTTTTGATTCCTTTTTTGTGTAATGGTCGGATGTTGTGCAGGCACCGGCCCCTGCTTTTTTATTTTGAAACCTGTATCTGCAATATCTGCAATTGAATAAAATGATCCTTTATTTGTACAGACTTTTGTTTGAATTCGAGAATGCATTTATTATTCATTTTTGCACAAATTTATTTATATGATATTGCGGTGAGCTTGTGGTATGTTGTTTGAGCGTACTTTACCGACGTAGCTATACCATTCTGTATGTAACTATACTATGTTGCCCCCATACCATGAGCTTACTGCAATATCGTATACTTTGAGGGGACTTGCACTCTCATTTTCTGAAGAATAATTACTTCATTCTCGAAGAGAGTTTTCGTAGAGTGCAACTCCCTTCATATAAGTTTTTACGCTTTGTCCTTCGAAGAAATCACTTTTTCCTTTTGCATATGTATACATTTTGCCAAGTGAATTCTTCTATGTGGTGAAGCGGGCCTCTGAAGGGTACTTTAACTTTAATTCTTCCTTTGGAAGTTAAAGCATGCCCTTGATGAGGATTTTTTTTTTTAAGATAGAAATTTGTGCCTCTGAGGAAGGATTTCTCCACGTTTCAACACTTGGAAGTTTTATTTCAATCTCGGTGAAACGTGGGCTTCTGAAGAGGTCTTTCCTTTGAATTGTGTCCCCGGGAGGGGGTTGTACCTCTAAGGAGGGATTTTTCACGTTTCGACACTTGGAAGTTTTATTTCAATCTTGGTGAAACGCGTACCTCCAAAGAGTTGTGCCTTCTAAGAAAGCCTTTTCACGTTTCAATACTTGGAAGTTTTATTTCAATCTCGGTGAAACGTGGGCTTTCAGGAAGGTCTTTATTTTGTTTTGCATTTCAACTTTGGTGAAGTGAAATCCCGAAGAGCGGTCATAACACTTCAACTCCTGGTGAAATGGGCCTCCGAAGAGGGCTTTTATTTTGTTTGCATTTCAACTCTGGTGAAGTGAAATCCCGAAGAGCGGTCATAACACTTCAACTCCTGGTGAAATGGGCCTCCGAAGAGGGCTTTTATTTTGTTTGCATTTCAACTCTGGTGAAGTGAAATCCCGAAGAGCGGTCATAACACTTCAACTCCTGGTGAAATGGGCCTCCGAAGAGGGCTTTTATTTTGTTTGCATTTCAACTCTGGTGAAGTGAAATCCCGAAGAGCGGTCATAACACTTCAACTCCTGGTGAAATGTGCCTCAGAGAGGGTTTTCATCGCCTGGAAGTTACTCTCTCATGGTTGGAGGGTCATGACTCCTCCAATCTTTTTTTGTTGAGTAGAGAACTTTCTTTTTTGTGGCGTATGACCCATTAGAGGTCTTTATCCTCCGAAGAGTTGTGCCTCCGAAGCGGACTTGTGCCGCCGATGATGGCCTTGGTTGTTCCTCTGTTCACTTGCTTATGCCTTTTCAATGATCCTCTGCCCCCCTTTTTTTTTTTTTTACAAGTAACTTGTTTAATCCAAGGAAGTGTGCTTCATTGTCAGGCAATTTCGTGAGAACGAGCACTAGCTTCTTAATTGGATGTTTGTTTGTTCAAACGATCTCAACTTATTAGCAAAGACCCGTTTCTGTTGAAATCATAGGCCGTTCAATTGAAGTACTTCCTATCTAGGATTTGAATTCAGGGCTTTTGTGACTTGAAATTTGGCGAGAATCACTTGGTCTTTTTATGTGCAAGTTTCACTTCCATTGTCTGCAAAAATTTAAATCGACATTTCAGCAATACATTCTATGTACTTTTTATATCGAAAATAAAGCAAACATGTAATAATAATAAGGAACACAAGATTTATAGTGGTTCGGCCAAGAAATTGGGCCTACATCCACTTTATATTCTTTCATTATTTACTTGCATCAGTTTTACAATTGCTTTCAATTACAAGAATCATACATTCATAATTCTTTCTACAATATTTCAACAAAATTTTCAAGTAAAGTATGGACGCAAATGGTTGCTGTTCCATGCCCTTGGAATTTGATCTCCTTCAACAGTGGTGAGTTTGAATGTGCCGTCAAGAAGCTTCTGACCTATTACATATGGTCCTTCCCAATTTGGCCCAAACACACCTGTCGCTGTCATAATTCTCTTCAGGACTAGGTCTCCAATCTCAAAGCTGCGTTGGCGAACTTTGGAATTGAAATGTCTGGCTATTCTTTGCTGTTGAGCTGCAATTCTGAGATTAGCCTCATCTCTCTTTTCATCAAGGAGATCTAGCGCTTCAAGCTGTAGCTTTTCGTTTTCTGCTTGATTGAAATGGATTCTTCTGTGTGAAGGGACCTCTATTTCTACCGGAATCATTGCTTCTGACCCGTATGCCAATGAAAACGGGGTGTGCCCAGTCGCAGTTTTGTGAGTGGTTCTGTATGCCCATAGTGCCAGTGGTAGCTTATCGACCCAACCACCTTTTGCTCTTTCAAGTTGCTTCTTGATGGTTGACTTAATAATTTTGTTCACGGCTTCCACTTGCCCGTTTGCCTGCGGATGAGCTACCGCTGAGAAGCTTTTCCGGATTTTGAATCGCTTGCAAAAATCTTGGAATTCTTCACTTTCAAACTGAGTTCCATTGTCTGTAATTATT
The DNA here is from genome assembly GCA_030765085.1 of Allium cepa. Classification (NCBI taxonomy): domain Eukaryota; kingdom Viridiplantae; phylum Streptophyta; class Magnoliopsida; order Asparagales; family Amaryllidaceae; genus Allium; species Allium cepa. The sequence goes on along the minus strand of CM060942.1, from coordinate 696,391,941 downwards.
TTTTGAGGCACCCCGTATCTGCAAATGATGTTTTTAGTCACAAAACTTATCATCTTCTTTGAGGTGATAGTAGCCAGTGGTTCAGCCTCTGCCCACTTAGTAAAATAATCTACAGCAACAACGGCATATTTAATTCCAGATTTGGCAGTTGGTAACGGTCCTACAAGGTCGATTCCCCATATCGCAAACGGCCATGGACTGACCATCTGTGTGAGTTCAGTGGAAGGAGCTCTAGGAATTTTGGCGAACCTTTGACATCTGTCACACTTTCGGGAATACTCCGCTGCATCTTGATTAATTTCTGGCCAAAAATATCCGTATCGGAGAATTTTCTTTGCTAATGTTTGGCCACCTGAATGATCACCACATTCTCCTCCGTGTACCTCTGCTAAGATTGCTTTAGACTCTTCCCTGGATACACATCGAAGTAATGGCATTGAGAATCCCCGTCTGTATAACCGGCCATCCTGGATTACGTATCGAGAGGCTTTTCTCAGTAGCTTTTGTCGTTCTTTTGAGTCCCCTGGTAAGGATCCATTGAGTAGATATTCTATTATCGGAGTCATCCATGATTCTTGCTCTTGAGACATGCTCATGATCCAATCAATGTCCATCTCATCAATACTAGGAGTCGACAGGACCTCTACTGGAGTTAGCCCCAGAAATTGAGCTTCGCCTGTGCTCGAATACTTTGCGAGAGAATCTGCTTTCATGTTTTCTTCTCGAGGAATGTGACTTATCATGTAATGGTCGAAATCACCCAGGAGTTCCCAGGCTTTTGACAAGTAGGCGGGAAGATTCCCCCCTTTTGCTTGGAATTCCTTTTTGACTTGGCATACAATAAGCTGAGAATCACTGAATATCTGTAACGCTCGGATGTTTAATTCTTTAGCAATCATTAAGCCAGCGATAAGGGCTTCGTATTCTGCTTCATTGTTTGTTGAAGGAAATTCCAATCTTAGTGCATAGCATAATGATCGACCTTCAGGAGTCTCAAGTACAACTCCAGCTCCAGAACAGTAGTCGTTTCTCGCACCATCGACATATAACTTCCACTGGATCGGGGAATTGTCGATCGTTTCTTCCTCACTGTTACCCTTCATCAGATAAGTCAATATCATTCGCGGTTCTGCATTGTCCACCTCAGCTAACGCTATATTAAAGCGGTTTAAGAAAGATCTGATAGTCTCTCCTGGACTCTGCTCCAAACTTGATAGTGACATGATATCTTTGGCTTTTGAGGCATATAGTCTGAACTGCTCCTTGAACTTCCGGGTCAAGTCAGAAAACTGATCGATAGATCGGACGGGCAGCTTGGTGAACCAAAGCAGAGCTACGCCTTCGAGATACACAGGGAAATATCGGCACTTTATTTCATCAGAGGCTCTGGCACCTGTCATGTGCCAATCATATTTGTATAGGAATTCATTCGGATCACTTGTCCCCTTATAAGCTGGAATGGTTGGAGGGACAAACTTCCTTGGGAATTCAGCCTTTAAGATTTTCTCAGTAAATGGAGTCTTACTTGGGGCGAAACCCCATTCTTTCTCGTCTTCAACCCTCTGCATACTCTCTTTCATAATTTGTCGGACCATTCCAGAAAGATACTCCTCATCATGTCGAGTTCTAGATCCACCAACCTCTGGAAGTGTTTGTTCAAAGGGACTAGCAGCCCTTTCAGGAGCATTTCTTTCTTCAGCATCATGAAGGTTGCCAGCAAAATTCCTCTCATTACCTGCTGGTTGACGGTTTGCCCCAAGAAAATCGTTCAACCTATTTAGAATTAGGGCATTCTGGGCGTTTTGAGCCTCGAGTTGTGCATTTTGGGCATTGATCTGTTGGTTCAGCCCTAAAATTGCAGCATCCAGCTCTGCCTTTGTAACCCCGACAGCTGGAGTGGCTTGATTCGATATAGGGGAAGCGGAGGTTCCCTCTTGAATATTCCCAAATCTGACAGATCTACTCTTCCTTCCAGGAGCCATAATCTCGGATAGACTTCTGGTTTTCAAGGAAATTCTCTCTACAAACCTCTGTGAAGCAATGATGATAACTTGCCTGAGTTCGAGTTCTCAGTGAAAGCACCAAAAATGTTAACGCTAAAATTTGAACGCTAACACCCCGGTGTGTAGAAGGTAATTGTGAAAGCACCACCCGTTGGTACAGGAACAAAATATAAGCAAAGAAATCACAGAGAAGCTATAAAAGACACAATATTTATAGTGGTTCGTCTTAAGATCTAGCCTACGTCCACTTTAAAGCTCTTTATTGCTGATTTGGTTACAATTCTTTACAACAATCTTCAACTACAACACGCTTAGACAAATAGCTCAAACTCTGATGTAGAAGAATCCTTCGAATGCATGACGAATGAGTTAGATTTCCTCTTGAGATTTGTTGAAATGTCTTTGGTGATTGGAGTGATAGAAGTGTTGCTTGAACGTTGCTTGAAGTCGAGACAGTGGCAAAGTAATGGTGTCCAAGAAGTCAGTCCAAAAGTCCTCCGCTAGTTGGAGTTAGGGTCATATTTATAGGCATTTTTTAGAGTTAGGTCGTAGGTCGTGGCCGACCTAAGCAAGGTCGTAGGTCGTGGACGACCTAAGTATGGTTGTAGTCAACCTGAAGAGTATTGGTGCTTCCTTCCTTATGCTGATTTGCACAAGTCCTAGGTCGCGAGCGACCTATCCCCCTGCGGCATAGTATAGTTCAACTCCTTTACTCTGGCATTTAGGTCGCTAACGACCTATCCTAGGTCGTGAGTAATTTCCTGCATCCATAGTTAATCTTAAATCGTTGAGTTCCTTAGGTTGCGACCTTCCTTAGGTCGAAGCACTCCGCTAGGTCGTGTGAATTCTATAGGTTGCAGCCTTCCTTAGGTCGCGGAGCTTCATAGGTCGGTGGACAGTTAGGTCGCATAAAGTCTTTAGGTCCCTTGCTTGCTTATCTGGTTAGGTCGCGGCAATCCTTAGCTCGCCGGGTTACTTCAGTAATTAGATCGTCCCCTTTTTTAGGTTGCTTGTTCTTTTAGGTCGTGGCCTTTTTGGGTCGCTGCTGCCTTTAGGTCGAGACAGTCTTAGGTCGCAACACTTTAGGTCGCAGCTACTCTTAGGTCGCGGCCTCCTTTAGGTCACAGCTCTCTGTTAGGTCGCGAAGCTTGATAGGTCGCTCTCCTCTTTAGGTCGAGCCATCTTTAAGTCGCTAGACCATTCCTATAGTTAGGTCGTTCCATGTCTTTAGGTCTTAGGTCGCTAATGAAGGGGAGTTAACATCGATGTTGATATGTACAATCGGGATGAAGTATCTCATATTTTCTTGTTGGATGATTTAACCATTTTAAAATCTAGCGCCTTATGCCCAAAGTCAAGATTTATCCATCGTGCTCTTATTAGATCTCTACAACCTTTGACCGGAAGTTATGGAAAGTCTACAAAAGAGATTTTCAAGCTTTATATGTTATTTACTACTCTCAATGAGTAAATCGAGGCAAAATAATATTGGATGAATTTCTTACTGTCAATCATAAAACAAGCTACAAAGCAATCCACTATAGAGCGTACATAATGCGGATTCTACAAAATTTCGGAGTTCCATTATCGAATTCCGATTTCACGACTACAGGTGAGCTTAACTCCAAGAACCTTAGTCTCATGGGTCCTCCTAAGCGTCCCGAAGAACAACAAATCATGTTACACCAAAAATTCACCTTTCAACTTAGTCGAAACCATTCTAAGCAGAGAACAAAATAGAGCAGAAAAGAAGAATTCCAACTAGACCTTTTGAAGGAGTCGAAGAGATGCTATCGCCAAAGTCTGAAGGTTTCAGAACCTTTCAAAGGTGTTGGAAGGTTTCTTTAACTAAGATCCATTAGGTTCATACCTTTCGACTCGGTGAATCCATGTGCCCGAAGACCTTTCAAATGAGTCAAAGTAGCACCTTTCGAAGACAATGAAGAACAACACTTTACATACGCGCCAAACCTTTCGAAACCAAAGGTTTCGCTTTCATTTAGAGTACGCAAAAGAAAACATTGACATGAACTACCCCTTCGAAATCTATAATAAGCCTTTCAAACTGGTCAAAGCCAATGTGACCGAAGAGGGTTCCGCATCAAATCAAAAAATAAGAGCTCAGATGTAACCAACATCATCGAAACCCTTAAACAATGCCTACTGACAGAGTCGGAAGCACTTATAGGGCAACATAAAGAAGAGAGGCGTAACCCTTCCTTTCGACAAAGGCGAAGCATACATGAGTTATTCAATAGCCCCCTTTCGACCAAGTCAAAAGCATTATGGTCGAAAGGTGCTGACCTCCATCTATAAATACGATCCAAGGGGTTAGGTTTAGGGGATCCGATTCTTCCATGCTAAAGTTGTATTTGCTTAATCAAAATTTTTGTAAACCCTAATTACAAAATTGATTTGGAAATTTAGAGAAATAAAGTCTTCTTTTGATTGAGAACGGGAAGTCACAAATATTTTAGGTTACTTTGCTATTTTTAAAAGCTTTAATTAGCTTTAATCTTGTATTTCAGCAGACGCCTACATCGAAAGGTCCATACCGACACAATCGAAACCCAGCATATTTAAATAACTCTAGTTACATACTTCAAGATTCATTCCTCTGAGTTTATCCTTTCGACAAGGATGAAACCAAGCCTTAATCTACTAAACCTTGCATTAATACTAGATGCCAAGCAGTCATGCTTTCGACAAGGTTGAAACTTGGCTCCAAATCATTCCAGTTTGAGGTTGCCAATCCAAACATAGGATTTTAAACATACAACTTTCGACGCAGTCGAAACCCTAACCTTTGATTCTTGGATCAAGTTTTAACACCTAATCAACCATGCTCTCGACAGAGTCAAAACCTCTTCCTCAAATTCTTGAATAAAGTCCTAGCCACATAATAGCTAAGGCCTTCGATCAAGTCGAAACCAACCAAGAAAAACCTTATCCAAGGTATCCTAACCATTTCAAAAGGTGAGCCTTTGAAAGGAAAGCCAATGTAATTCAACAGGATCAAAAGGTTGACAAGGGAAAAAGATGACCCTTTTGATTAAGTCGAAAGGTTTGACTGAACAACTTCTTACTTTAATAATTTAATAAAAAGGAAATTCAAGAAGAATAAACTCCTTCCAAGCTGATCCATCCACCTAAAGGATAAACCTCATTCCAAAACACACCTTAGGGATGTTGACAAGATTTCTTGTTAACATTTTGGCACTAGAAGGAGGGCTCGAACCTCTGACTTGATTAAATACTCAACAAAACTTGTCTTTAACCCCACTTAACCCAATCTCAAGTTCATCTACTTTGGTTTAGTCATGGGTAGAAGAATCATAAGATCAGAATAAGGATCCTCTGAAATGTATTTGACAACATTCTCCCTAATAATCATCAAAGATTTCAATCAGAATGAAGAGCAAAGGCTCAGATTAGAAGCTCTAAGAATTATAAACTAGAAAAAAGTAGAATCTTATGATCCTGAGAAATGGAGTTTAAATCCTTTTCATGTTGGCCCCACCATTATTTGTTCCTTAGGAAAAAGGAAAAATGGAAGTAATAATGTATTTAATCAAATGAGAAAAACTATCCAACACTATTCCAAAGGCACAATCTTTGAAAAAGAGATAAGGATGATTACAATGCCTTTGCAAATAAGTGGCAACAACCAACCACAACAAGAACACTTTCTACACAAAAATTATAAAGGATGGTGAAAAGAAAAGAAATTGAAGAATATGAAACTACAAGGCCAAGGAACAAAAAAAATCAAAAAACCATCCCCACGAATCAAGCTTCAAGTCTAGACTTTCCAAAGAATGCAACTTAACGACATCCATAGAGAACGTCTACTTGCTTATAAAGGATGAGCTTAACTATTGTCCATCACAGGAAAAGGATCCAAAACATGAAAGGAATCTGGGAGGATCCTACTATTGCTACCAGATGATGAATGGCCATGAAGGCAATCAGTGCAGAGTCCTAGAGAGGATGATCAATAATTTCCTCTTACAAGGAAAGATTCATGAATTTATAAAGAGAATTTGAGAGAAAAATCAATAAAGATATACTTTTTAGGGAAAGATCTTCATTTTTGGGAGTGAAATGTGTTATTCCGCCTTTTGGCAAGGCCGTGACACCAAGAACTTGACTAGAAACCAAGGATAGTTCGTCTTGGAGATCGTTAATACATTGGTCTGCTATGGATGTCGGTAAAAATTTTCCGAGTCCGGATCAAGCTACAATTGATATGACATGACAAGCATAGCTAAGAAAGCCAACATTTCAAATTTCAAGTCAATCGGAGTATGTATGCTCAAGATATTGATCGATCACGGTTGAGAAATCCAAACTTGCATCGATCATAACTCGAGATCTATTGGTCCAAATGCCACCAAATTTTCATAGTAGCTTACATATTACGTGAAGAACGTCCCTGCAAAGTTTTATCTCGATTGGAGCAAGTCTTGATCGATACGAAATTCGTTCATATCGATCACGGACCGAAAAATTCCAATTTGCATCGATCATATCTTGAGATCCACATATCCAAATGCTATGTAATTTTCACAGGAGCTTCCGTGCGACCTAAGGAAGGCTCACACGAAATTTGAGCTTGATTGGATCAATTCTTGATCGATACGAAATTCGTTCGTATCGACCACGGACCGAAAAACTCTAACTTGCATCGATCATATCTCACAATCCACAAGTCCAAATGCTATGAAATTTTCACAGGAGCTTACGTGCGACCTAGGGAAGGTTCATGCCAAATTTCAGCTCGATTGGATCAAATCATGATCGATACGAAATTTGTTTGTATCGATCACGGATCGGGCCAAAACTTTATGGGATCGATCGCGTGGGCCACCCACGTGCCAGAAGAAGTCTCCCGAGATTTGAGCGAAATATCAGCCTCCTACGCCTATAAATAGCCCCTCGAGCCTATAGAAAAGGGATCTTTTTTGCTCTCCTACGTCCAGACTCTGCCGAATCAATTTTTGTACTCCATAGCTGCTGTTGTACACGAATTTCAACATTATAATCCGTTGTAATCTGCTGTAATTAGTTGTAATCGGCAAGTGAATATCAATAAAATCATCAACTTCATAGTGGGCGTAGGCCATATGCCGAACCACACTAAAACTCAGTGTTTCTATGCATTTTGTTATATGATTATTGGTGTGTTTGTTAGATCTGCTTCATTTTATATTTATTCTCTTCATTTTATCTCTTCAAACACATCCAAAGAGTGTTGTGTCCAATTTTGGTGCAAGAAAATGCTTCTTATATTTGGAAACTGCCTAAGATGGTAGTCAACCTAGGATGGTTGAAAAGCCTCTGCCCGTGCCGAGATGGCCAGGTCAGAGCACCTCCTTGAGGGGGGGCGGGTAAGCCTTTAGGCACATCATAAGATGGCAAGGTTAAAGCACTAGATAAGCCCTTGGCCACACCTCTAGTCAGGTCAAGGAACCTCCTGGAGGGAGGATGGAGTAAGCCTTTATCCATGCCATAAAATGGCCAGGGTAAAGCACCAAATTATCCCTTATCCACGCCACGCTATGGCCAGGATAAGGCACCTCCTGGAGGGAGGATAGTGTAAGCCTTTATCCATGTCAAAATATGGCCAAGGTAAAGCACTAAACAAGTCATTGTCTACGCCATGCTATGGCTATGGCAGGCGCCTCCTAGAGGGAGGTTGGGTTGTCCTAGGTTCCAGCCTCTAAGATGAGCTAACAAAGAGCACCGGACAACAACGGACTAAGATACCCAGGCTCAAGAAGAGGCCCATCAAACAATGGACTAGTATGTCCAGGCCCAAGAAGAGGCCCATCAAACAATGGACTAGATGTCTAGGCCCAAGAAGAGGCCCATCAAACAACGCGCTAAGATGTCTAAGCCCAAGAGGAGGCGCATCGAACAATGGACTAAGACGTCCAAGCCCAAAAGGAGGCTCATTCAGCAATAGAGTAAGACATCCGTACTCAAGAGGCAGCTGATCAAATTACTTCTATATAAAACCTGAAGGGTTCATACATTAAAGAATTATAACAGCACTCCACTCTTTAATACCCGAATTTGGGTTTCGGGTCTCTCATATCTGAAACTCATCTACTAATATCCAAATTTGGGTTTCGGGGCTCTCAAATCTGAATCTCATCTATTAATACCCGAATTTGGGTTCGTCGACATTCATTTCAGAATTTCATTCACTAATACTCGAATCTGAGTTTCGGGTCATTACCGATCGCTAACTATCTTTATTATACCCAAATCTGGGTATTGAGACTATTACTTATTTGAGTCCTAATCTGGGTGTAAAATTTCAATAATGGATTTCTATTTATTCATCACAAATACCCGAATCTGGGCCAAAGAATACTCTCATGAAGATCATCATTATAAGTTTTCGACTCTGGATCATGAATTTCTAATGCTTCAAATTCCATTAATACCCAAGAATGGGTCAGTGGGTTTTGCTAGAAATATCTAGATAATGATTTCTAGATTTAGCTCTTTACTAAATATTTCTTGAAGATTACTTTTCAACATTTATACCCTGATTTGAGGGTGAGGTTTCCAATTAAAATGACTTGGACATTCCGGGCAAATGGTTGGAGTTGAATTCCTAATAATTTCTCATCATGGTTAAGGAGGGATATAGACATTTAACATAAACTACTTTTCATGCAATTAACAAGATGATTCGTTAATCTAAGCAGATGAAGTACATAGACTGGTATGTCAATTTAAAGCTAACAATTAGAAATATTGTTTGCTTCATACTTATAGGGAAATCTGCATAGCAAAGAGAAATAAAAGATTCAATAGATACAAAAGTCAATGTATGAGCTATAAAAAAGCATTTCAGAAGTGACAATATAGAAAAGGATTACAAATCAGGTGATATTTGCCAGGTTTAAACGATTTACACAAGTCATGAAATTATTTATGAAACTATGAAGTTATTCACATATATACTAGACAAGTCTATATATTTTAAAGATACAAAAGTGTCATATGTCTTGGGCAGCCTTGCTAAGATTCTCAACGATAGAGGGATCAACTATGTGATGAATTGCAGCGTAGAGAATTTCTTTTAGTTTCTTTCCTTTTTCCTAGCCCTATCTACGTCATCAATGGCATCAATATTTGTCTTCAAATTCCACGACGCGCTTTTAAAGGAAGTAATTATCACGCTCAAGCTCCTGAATCTTGGTAGCATACCCATTAATGGTTTGTGAATATTTCACTTTTTGCTTCTCATTAAAATACCTAGCAATTTCAAATCTTACTTTCCTACATCATTCACCCATAATATTCTCATCTACACCTGGAGGAAGGGTGAGCATTGTATGGAAGTTTTGGGCAATAAGGGAAGTATACCTCGTCGGTCTGGAAATAGGGGGAGTAATGCAAGGAGCCAATAATTCAATATTCGAAATCATGTCTTCCATAATACATTCTAATGATTCACATTGCACTTGACTGTCCTTCAGTTTGAATTCCAAGTCACTAATTTGCTGGATAAGTTCTGACATCTTATGAACGAAAGCGATTGAAGGGTTTGACTTGTAGCTTCAGTAACGAGATCGTTTCATCTTTGCTTTTAATATCGGCCTCGAGATAGACCATTTGATCTTCCAGATTATTAACAATGATTTTTTGAAGAAAATATCTCTTATGCCATTTCAAGACTTCAGTATTTCTACCGAAGCGTGCCGGTAAGATATCATCACTTAGTTCACTTCTTTAACTTTTCTTTAACAATTTCTCTTTAAGACGAGTGATGCGTGATGTTGAATCAAGAGGTAAAGAAGCTGTAGATAATTGTAACTCTTATTTAAACAAAAAGAAAAAAAGCCAAAATTAAGATGAAAAACCTCTTTATTATTATAATAACATATTACAACTCAAATAACAATGAAGTTGAAAGATACAATAAGCAATAGATTTACATATAAAGCTGGGAAACCACTTTTCTAACTTTATCCAATGAGTTAGAGGAAAAGGTAACTATTGAATCAAAAGGGATATTTGTTTGTACCGAAATTGGGCATAACACTCTTCGGATGTGTTTGAAGAGTATAAATGCAAAAAGAGGAAAATCTAACACACACGTCAATAATAAGCAAGAAAAGCATACAGAAACATACGGATTCAGAGTGGTTTGGCATATGGCCTACATCCACTATGAAATGATTGGCTTTATTGATTTTTGCTTGCTGGTTTCAACATATTACAACAGTAGAATTCGAGTACAACAGTGATTTCGATAGAGTCTGGACGTAGAAGAGCCAAAAGTTCATTTTCTGTAGGTCCAGGGTTGCTATTTATAGGCGTAGGCAGCAAATATCTCGCCCAGATCTCGGAGGACTTCTTCTCCCACGTACGTGGGCCCATGGGACCGAGTTCTGGTGGTTTCAACTTGATCTGGGAATGATACGAATGGAATTCCTATCGATCAAGAATTGATCCTGTTTGGCTGAAATTTATTTGTCACATTCTTGACGTTGTAGGAAAGCTCCTGTGAAAATTTGGTGGCATTTGGACATGTAGATTTTGAGTTATGATCGATGCAAGTTAAGGACAACTACAATTCATATCCATCAATGTGAATAGTGAAGCGATGCGAACAAAAGCAATACGAATTTGACAGCCTTAAACAAATTCAAACTCACGTCGATCAAATCTTGAGCATATGAACTCCAATTGACTTGAGATTTGAAACGTTGGCTTTCATAGCTTTGTTGATCCTGTCATATCAATTGGTGCTCAATCAAAACTCAGATAAAATTTACCGGAATCCATAGCGAACTTGTGTATAACCGATCTTCGAGTTGGATCGTCTTTGGTTTCCAGCCAATTCCTTGGCGTAACGGCCCTGCCAAAAGGCGGGGTAACATTTTCTTCCCAAAGTACGTATTGTGTGAACATGACATGCTATGAAAAGATGCCATATTCATTCTGAAAAGTTCTATCCAATTCGCTGAGTAGTTGTCATGACTCCTTATCGGGAATGGCCTCAAGTACCCAATTTGTTTCCATCTGATCGATGTTGGGGAAAGATAATGTTTCCATGGGAACGGTTCCCATTTGCTATGCTTCACCTGTACTGGCTAACTTTGCTAATGAATTAGCTTGCTGATTACGCTCTCAGAAAGTGTTTGTACCAAAATTGGGCACAACACTCTTTGAATGTATTTAAAGAGTAAAAAATGAAGAGTACAAATGGAAAAAGAGAAAAGTCTAACAAACACACCAATAATAAGCAATAAAAGCACACGGAAACATAAAGATTTAGAGTGGTTCGGCATATGGCCTACGGCCACTATGAAATGATTGACTTTATTGATTTTTTCTTGCTAGTTACAACATGTTACATTAGTAGAATTTGAGTACAACAGTGATTTCGACAGAGTCGGGACGTAAAAGAGCCAAAAGTCCTTTTTCAGCAGGTCTTGGGCTGCTATTTATAGGCGTAGGCTGCAAATATCCCGCTCAGGTCTCGAAAGACCTCTTCTCTCACTTGGGTGGGCCCACGCGATCGATCCCTGACTGTTTAGATTCGATCCGTGATAGATGTGAATGTAATTCGTATCGATCAGGATTTAGTCCAATCGAGTCGAGATTGATAACTAACATTCTTGAAGGTGTATGCAAGATCCTGTGAAAATTTGGTGGCATTTGGACTTGTAGAATATGAGTTATGATCGATGCAAATTTTGATTCATTGAAGGCTGCGGAGTTCGCATTGCTCCACTTCGAATTGATCTGTTTGTATCACTTCTGGGCACGTGCTTTTTAGTTGACATGGCGCTTGCCTTTTGGATCGATCCACTTTTTATGCCGAGTGACCGAGTCTTCTACTTGAATGTGTTTTCTTCGTATCGATCTTGTGCATTCCACTTCGTATTGCTTCTATTGCACTCCATTTCGTATCGATGTCCTGTGCTCCACTTCGTATCGATCGTCTGTGCTCCACTTCGTATCGATCGCTTGTGCTCCACTTCGTATCGATCGCCTGTGCTCCACTTTGTATCGATCCCCTATGGTCCACTTCGTACCGATCGCCTATGCTCCACTTCGTATCGATGGGAGGTGTTGATTTCGTATCGATCTATGGTCGATCGATACGAAGCATGCTTGAAACTTGATCGATACGAAATGGACTACCGTGCTACTACAGATGGATAGGAAGTGGGTGGTTGCTAATGGATATGAAGTGGGTTAATGCCGATGGATGGAAGCCGCTGTTGATGGATTCGAACGAAACCGATGTGAAATGGATCTACCGATGGATATGAACGATTTTATTTTCCTAGCTTGCATCGATCATATCTTGAGTATATGTACTCGGATTAACTTGAAATTTGAAATGTTGGCTTTCATGGCTTTGCTAGTCGCATCATGTTAATTGTAGCTTGATCTAGACTCGAGCAAAATTTACCAACATCCATAGCGGACCTATATATAATCGTTCTTTGGGATGATCTATCTTTAATTTCCGTTCAACTTCTTGGTGTCACGGCCTAGCCAAAAGGCGATATAACATTTGCCCCCCAAGTACATCTTGTGGGGACATGACATGCTTTGAAAAGCTGCAATCTTTATTCTGAAAAGTTATATCTGACTTGTTGAATGATTCTTGTCTTTTCGTCGAAAGATATTACCTTTGACTGACCTTTAGTAATATAAATAATCAAATTGTTGACTGCCAAGGGTTGTACTGTGCACTGTTGTAACTGAGTATTGAACGATAACAAACTGTTGTTTGTTGTTATAATTGTCATTAGGTGAGCATTCACTTCCTGTGAATTTTAAAAATTGAATATTAGTCCAACATACATGCATGTATGTTAACTTGACACTCGTTAATGTTCGTATGTTCACGAGTCGTTGTCAGTTTTTTATCTAATTCCGTATCGATCCTCTCCTGAATTGATGTGAAATTCGAGTTTTACCAATGCTTGGTGGTTGTTTTCAAAGTATCTCTTCATGTCGATCCTCTCTTGGATCGATGTGAGAAGTTGAAAATTTGTCCTACTATCGATGGCGATTGACACAAATTAGTTGGTTTTTAAAAAAAATTCATATCGATGGATACGAGTCTTCGGGGGCTTCAAAGCGATGGGTACGAAATAGTAACTTCGTATCGATGAATCGTTGATGGATAAGATCAACTGTTTTATGGGTCGAAATAGTTCAAACAAGCCTTTATTGCATCATTAGTATCGATCAATGGCCGATCGATACGAGCAGTCATGTTCTGGATCGACTCGAGTTGATGGTTACGAGTTGACGTATTCTTGATCGATGCGGGTCGGTGGATACGAAGGAAGCTTCATATCGATGATATAAGAGACTACTTTGGGTTGGTTTGCACAATGGCCTTCACATCGATCTGGCTTTAACCGTTTTGACTGGTCCATGCCACTAGGAGATGAATCGTTTCGTTCTTTTGTTTCGTACCCATATAAATAGAATTTTTTACTTAGAAATTTTTTACTTGCTCTCATTTTCTAGCGTGCCTTCATATCGATTGAAAAACCAAGAAATAGAATCTTGCTTTCGAATAAAACCAAACACCAATCCCTTAAACTGTTTGCTAAAATTAGGTATATAATAGATCAAACTCAATCGTAATAAGATGAGATTCTAATTCTCGTGTCATCCCACTTACACTCATGGCCGATTATGGGGAAGAGGAGGTCGAAAATGGTCGGAGCGAGGTCGAGGAAGGTCCGAGTAGTCTCTATTTTGATTGGGAAAGATGAAGCATGGAGGAATACGAAGTACTCATGGAAGAGATGCTCTGCCATGACCTCGCATCGATGGGAGAAGAAAGGAAGAATACCCTCGCAACGATATGGGACGAGGAATTCATATCGATTTGGAACTGATGGATGGCAGGAGGAAGTTTGTATCGATCTTGGATACATTGTATTCTTATATCGTTGGGAAAGTCTTGATTCGTATCGATGGCTGGTGGACCTTCGAATCGATTGACTGATATGAACTCTGGGGCATGATGATCGATACGAAAGCGCCGTTGATGGTCGATACGAAGTAATTGATTTTATATCAATACAAAATGGCCTTAGATGATCGATACGAAATGATGCTCTATGACCGATAAGAAGTGATGGTTCCTGGACTGATATGAAGCGAATTCTTGTGATCAATTCGAATTTAAATTTTTGATCGATACGAAATCCTTTGAATACTCGAACACTTGACTCCGATGAGCATCTGCCTTGCATAACTGAACTTAACCGTTTCACAACACATTCGGTTGCCTTTCGAAGCTCGTTGATGGAACTGTAACTTGACTAAATTTAACAAACTTTAACATGGATTGGTCTCTAAAGTCTGGATGGCACGGTTGTGATGGTCAGCGATGACGGTTACTCCAGTTAAATTTCGAAGTCTTGTTGTTTGAACATTCTCAAATTTTGTAAAATCTTTTTAGTATTATGTAGCACTACACTGTACAACACATTCATGCACTTCACACTGGGGAACACACGGGCTTATTGTCATCTAATGATGGTTTTTGATGAGTTTATTACTTATGGAATCTACAAGTTCACAGCAGCAGGAGCCTCAAAGTTCGTATTCTCCGATAATAGAGATGCCGGCCATTGCAGCCGAAGTAATAGGTCAAGCTTCGAACGAGCTGCTAGGAGCAAATTTTATCGCGAACCCTCAAGATTCTATGCCATCCAATATTTCCAAAGATATGTTGGGGAGAATCCGCTTAAGACACAGTTTACCATTATATGACGTTCTGCTACCCAGCCCGAATGACATGCCATACGCTCCCCTATTAGGATTCACGGCCTTTAATCGCCATTCATGCACAGTAGAAACACTTCATTCAACTAGTGTACTCGAGAGGTGTTATCTTTCTTCAGAATTGCTCCGTCGTAATTACATCCAAATGGATATGCACGTTTAAATAGTCTATTCATCGTCTTCATGGAACATCTCTTTCGACCCCCAACTCCGAAAGAGGTTAGATACTTGTTTAATGTCAACAATCGGGTAGACAACCCTTAATTCATGTTTCCTAAGGCAGTTAGAAATTTCCAAGTGGTAAGGGATCTTGACTGGGCTCAGCTACTCTAAGACGGAGTGGTTCCATGTTCGATGCCCTCCAAAATTTGCTAGTCAATGGTTAGTCAGACATAAGTGGTGCAATTTTTCCAGTAGCTAACAAGATATTCGTAATTGACATTGAAACTAATATCTTCTTACCTTGGTAGCTGTAATTCCATGACCCAAAGGTGCCCACTTCAAAGAAATAGTACGGATTCTTCAGGAAGTGCCGGGCGAGATAAGAGACATGGACTCGGTGCTCACAGATAGAAATTTGAGGATTGTCAGGCTAATCGATCGAAATCAAAGCATAAGAATGGAGGGATCACTTAGGACAGCCCCAATGAGATGGGCTAAATATAGAGCACGTGGGATCGTAATAGCTGAGGAGAGAGATGAAGAGAATACGCCCACTGACGACAAAACCGTTGTTGGGCCTCCCGACAGTTTTCAAGATTTAGAGGGAAGGAGGAATGGTAGGCAGCACATAAGCGTCATAAGTTTTTGAGATGGAAATTTGTGGTTGTGTCTTTGCCAATCTCCGGTGTTAGAATTTCTGAGGCTCCACCCTCGCAAATAGAGAATCCTTTTGAAGGGTTTCCGACATTCCAATTCTGGACTATGTGTCGCTCCAACACAACACTGGATTGGAAGGGCTTCAAAGTGCCTTAGATTTAAGTGAGTCACTTCCTACAAGTATGGCCGACATATCCGGTTGGTCGGGGGGTTTAACACATGCATACATACACTTCACGGCACTATACAATTTCCAATCATTAGTTATACATTCCTAGAGATTGCTAATCTTGCTTTTCTTTCTATTTTACAAATATGATGACTAGGCGAGAATCTACGTTAGGAAGCATCTGCGCTGCATGCCAGTCGTCTAGTTCATACCACGAGTCTCATAAAGGGGAAGCTGACAGAGACTGCAATTGCGGTTATTCTAGTTAAGAACGTTACGAGAGGGAGAGGGATAGAGAATACAGTCATCGATCCCGATCGTGTTCTCCACCTCCTCGAGCTCCAACACAACTCTTCGGTCATGAAAGACAACCATTAGAGATCCACGTCAAAAACCCTCTTCTCAAGTTCCCAGGCCTGATTCACAACTCCGTAGAGCCGAGGCCGAAACTCCTACTGTTATGAACAAGCCATTACCGAGCCCACTAGGGAAGCAGCAATCAAAATTACCCAGTTGAAAAAAGACTTCCCAAATATTTGATTTGACGGCTTCATCTTCCCTCCACACTTAAAGGAAATTTCAGTTGAGGGTGAAAAAACTATGCATGGCAACAAACACGATATCTACAGCCAATACAGGGAGTGGGTGAATACCGTAAATAATGCATCAGCGGTGGCTTTTGAGTGAGCAAAAACAATCGAGAAGTTAGAAACTGACCTCGCTCAAAAGGACAGTATAATACAAGCGCATAATAATGAAGCTGAATCTTCCCAAAAGTCGGAAATAGAGGCCACCAAGAAAGCCAATGACGCAAATCAATCCATGGAAAGGATGCGACAGATGCATTTTGCTTCGGTCGAAGAGATGGGCCATCGAAACACCATTGTCACAGCTGAAAGGGATGTTGTGATAAAGGAACTTAACCTGCTTAAAGCCAAATTTTCAAAAATCATCAAGGAAAAGGACGATGCAAATACGGCAGCCTAGGAGGCATGCGAATAAGTTGTGGTGCTCCACGATGAAAAGGATACGGCTGTACTTAAAATTCGTGAGGCTGAGGCCAGGGTTGTCGATTAAGTTAAGATGGAAGAGGCCCGGTTAGAGACCGATATTGAAGCCCTTCTGATCACATACAATGCCAATGTCCTAAAGCACAAAAATCTTGGCTGCCTCGATAAGTATCCAACATACTTATATAACGCTTGGGGCTGATTACTAGAGGATGAAAAGGCAGAACGATAAGCAGAATCTGTTGATGAGTTCGAGCTTGAGAACCGGGTGTTGAATGAAGATGAAAGGAAAGTTCTCCATGATATCATGATTGCATATGAAAAGGAGAAATTTGGTACTCAGCATTTGGAAGCTGGAGAAGGTTCGGGTGTTGAGCACCATGATGTAAATTCTGAAACTCTTGTGCCAACTCAACCTTAATCTACATCTGTGGTTGATCTCATTCTGTTCCTGCTTATAATTCTGATCAACCATGGTTATCTCTAGTTCGCGAGCATATCTCTGAAGCTGCTCCGCCACCTGCGAGCAAAATTGAGGAATGTATTCTAAGAATTTATTATGCTCATCCAAAGTTTATAACATTGATTGGAGAAATCGCTAACTATTTTTATTTGTCTCTATTCAGTGATAGGAGCTTCATCTGCTATGCCTCTTGCAACCCAAGGGTTACATCATGAGCATGAGGCTATCATAACGGAAGGGACCACGACAACGGCTACTGCACCTACGAATGGGTACAAGGGAGCACACTTACTTTTGATGAACAGATGATGGAGGAACTTCTCGGTCATCACAGTGACTCCTTCATTGATCTGCCATTATCATGAGTGGAGGCGCACCTGTAACTAGCTCCTTAAGCCCAACTGCTAATGTTCCCGGCGAGGCTCAAACAATTCATGAGGAGGAAATAATAACCGCAATTAACGTCAAGATGGAAGTAACTACGTGGGCCAGCGGCTTTGGAGGTGGAATGGCGGGCCCGGGTCCAGCACCTTTGCGGATGATATCCTCGGGGGGAACGGTCGTTGATACAAGTGTGCCTCCTCCACCTGCTAACATTGCTCTTATCCCTCCGACTCTGCCTTCAGGAAGAATTCTTATCCACTTGAGTTCGGAGAAGGAAGTTAACATAATGCCCGCAGCTAGAGATCAGCCGCCAAAAGGCAAAGGTTCGAAGAGGAAGCCAAGCGGCGAATCGAGCGGGTCAACACCGAAGAAGAAGCCGAGAAAAAAGAAAGAATAGATATGCCTTCTTGACTCATTTTCGGTAGATAGATAGGAATCTACTTTTTCTTTCATTTGTTAAAGTGCTTTAGCGTTCTAACTTTCATTCAATACACTTGTGGAGTTTTAGTCTTAAAATCAGAACCGGGTTTAGTTGCTAAGTTTCGGAGTAACGATTTTAGGTCGCGATCGAGCGCTAAGTCGAATTCCGATATTGCATTGTCTCAATCAGTGGCTGGCACTTAAGTTCTGCCCCCATTTTCAGACATAAATTGAAAAGATTGGTTAACAATCATTGATTTCCTTTAATTTTTCGAGCTTAACTTCGCTGAAGCAGAATTGAAACAAGACGAGTTCAGGTGGTCAAATCACATTGATCGTCTATTGTGATTACATCCACACTTTAGGGATTGCACTTGTAGATCGGTGGTCTATCACACCCACACAAGGTTTTGAGATACGTCCATGCTTTAGGGACTTAACTTATTTTATAGGCGGTCAGTCACACCCGTTTGATATTCAGAACTTTGTCCGCTTTCTGGGGACTTTGATTGATTCGTGATTGGTCAGTCACAACCGGCTTGTGTATATACTCTAAACCCCACTCTGCGGAATTAGAGTTATTCAATGTTTATACTCCAGTTCACACTCTGGGAATCTAGAGTTATTTAATGTTTATACTCCGATTCGCACTCTAGGAATCCGAAGTTAATTGATGGGTGGTAAATTTAACCGCTTGGTATTTATGTTTATACTCTAGCTCGCACTTCGAGAATCTTGAGTTGGCCGACAGATAGTCAGTCACGTCCGTTTAGGCTTTAGGAATTCGTTAGTACTCTGGAATGACGAATCTATCAGGATCGTGGACGGTCAACTCACATCCATCCTGAGTTACAAGCGAGGTCGTTAAATGGATGGATCCATCCTCCTCAAACTTGGTTAAATACGGGCAAAGTCGTTAGGTGGACGGATCCACCCTCTTTGGAATCACATTTACAGGTTTATTCTCCAGTTCGCACTCTTAAAATCTAGAGTAAGAGGATTGTCGTGTATCAATCCTTTTTTGGCTTCAGTGTGATGACTTGTCCCCGAGCTCGGGTTTCACGTAGCGAGTGACCGGTTGTATCATAGTCAATCCCTATTTGAATAAATCCCACCCTACGGTGGAACTTAGATCTCCGTGCATGGTGATGGTCGTATTGCGCATTTCCAAAAATCACAGCTCTGGCTCGAAGAGATTGCATTTTATTGTTGAAATAAGAAAATATGGCCAAGTCAGTTGCCTTATTACAAATTCTAATTTCGAAATGCATAAACAAATTGCAAATGAAAATAAGACTGAATAAATAAACAGAGCCTATTACGTGTAATAGCGACGTAGACTCTTGTTGTTCCAGGCTCTTGGCAGAATGAGACTGTCAATGGTCGATAATTTGAATGTACCATCTCCAAGCTTTCTTTCAATGTCATAGGTCCTTCCCACGTTGGTTTCATATGTGAAGGAGCCAGGTAAACTCTCCTGTGGACGAGATCATCAAGTTCGAAGGATTGGGGACGGACCTTAGCGTTGTATATCTGAGCGACTCGACTTCGATATGCGGCTGCCCTCAAATCAGCCTCTTCACGCTTCTCATCCAATAAATCCAAAGATTTGGAAAGTAATATAGCATTTGTTTTCGGATCATACTAAGTCACATGATGAGAAGGTACTTCCATTTCGACTAGAATAACGATATCGAAACCATAAGAAAGAGAGAATGGAGTATGGCCGGTTGTAGATTTGTGGGTTGTCCGATAAGCCCATAAAGCATAGGAAGTTCATCGACCCATTTACCCCCGGCCTTTTCCAGTCATTTCTTCAGAATAGGCTTTATAACTTTATTAACAGTTTCAACCTGTCCATTTTCTTGAGGGTGTGCAACTGTGGAGAACTTCTTCTTGATGTGGAACCGTTGACAGAAATTCTTATATTCAACACTGTCGAATTGGGCTTCGTTGTCTGTGACGATGGTATGTGGGAGACCAAATCACCAGATAATGTTGTGCACTACAAATTTGATCACTTTCTTTTCCGTGACTATGGCAAGGGGTTCGGCTTCCGTCCACATGGTAATGTAATCAACTGCGAGAATGGCGTACTTCACACCACCTTTGGCTAGAAGTAGAGAACCAATAATGTCAATGCCCCATACTGTAAATGGCCATGGACTGACCATCTGAGTTATTTCAATAGGTGGAGCTCGAGAAATACGAGTGCGTTTCTGACATCTGTCACATTTTATGACATAGTTCGATGCATCGCGGTTTACAGTCGGCCAATAGTATCCATATCGAAGCACTTTCTTAGCAAGCGCTTGCCCTTCAGTGTGATTACTGCATTCTCCTTCGTGCACATCATGCAATACTCATTTTATTTCATCGTGAGTGATACACCGGAGTAAAGGAATAGAGTACCCTCTTCTATACATGACTCCATTCTAGATAGTGAACCACGAAGCTTTACGAAGAACTTGTCTCTTTTCACTCCTACACTTCGGTAGGGTCCCATGCTCGAGATACTTTCTAAACGGAGTCATGCATCACCCCTTATCGGGAATGACCTCAAGTACCCAATTTGTTTCCATTTGATCGATGCATGGGGAAGATAATGTTTCCACGTGAACAATTCCCATTTCCTGTGCTTCATCTGTACTAGCTAACTTGGCTAATGAATTAGCTTTCTGATTGCGCTCTCGAGGTATGCAATGGATGGCATAATAATCGAACTGGTACAATATCTCTTGAACCCAATCAATGTAAGCGGCCAGCCTTCGGTCTTTGGCTTGGTATTCCCCCCGAACTTGACATACGACCAATTATGAATCACAATAAATCTCAAGGGCAATAATTCTTAAATCTATGGCAAGTCTCAATCCAGTAAGTAGGGCTTCGTATTTGGCTTCGTTATTGGTTGCATGAAAATAAACTTTAAAGCACAGCATATAGATTGACCTTCAGGAGTTTCCAGTACAATTCAGGCGCTTGAGCAACGGCCATTTGATGCACCATTAGTATAGAGCTTCCAGATATAATTGGGAAGTTCACTAGTTTTGGTAAAGTCCTTCGAGATTGTGAATTCAGCAATGAAGTCTACTAGGACCTGTCCTTGGATAGCTTGCCTTGGAGTGTATGTAATGTCAAACTGACTTAACTTAATATTCCACTTAAGTAACCTACCAGACGTCTCAGGCCGCGTAAGGATCGGTCGTAACGGCTGGTCAGTGTAAATGGTGATAGGATGAGTCTTGAAATATGGACGGAGCTTCCTTGAGCAATGATAAGACTATAAGCCAACTTATCCAGCTTCAGATAATTTCTCTCTACTCCTGTTAGTCGTTTATTAATATAATATACTGGTCATTGTATCCGGTCTTCCTCCCGAATTAGGGCAGCACTAATTGTGTCCTCTAACACCTCCAAATAAATGCATAATCCCCCATGATCAATGGGCTTTTACAAAATAGATGGAGTGGAGAGGTGTTGAATCAGTGATCGGAATGCACCCTCACATTCCGTAGTCCATTCAAAGATTCGTTACCCATTTCTAATCAGGTGAAGAAGGGAATGCATTTGTCAGTGGATTTTGAAATGAACTGCTCAATGCTACTACTTTCCTGTTGAAGCTTTCGACTTGCTTTATAGTTCTTGGAGTCTCAAGATTTCTGATTTCCCAGATCATTTCTAGATTAGCTCGATCCCTTGAGCATTAATGAAAAATCCAAGGAGTTTTCCAGATGCGACCCCAAAGTGACATTTCAACGGATTAAGTTTCATTATATATTCTCGAAGGATGTTGAACATTGATTCCAAGTCTCTAATATGATCGGTGGAGAATCATGACTCAAGAGGATGTCGTCTACATATACCTCCATGGTTTTTCCAACCTGGTTAGCGAACATTCGATTAACTAACCGTTGGTAAGTTGCTCCAAAGTTTTTTAGTCCAAATGGCATGACGTTGTAGCAGTAAAGTCCCAGATCGGTCACAAAGCTGGTATGCTCCTGGTCAGGCAAGTGCATGGGTATTTGATTATAGCCAGAGTATGCATCCATGAAGGATAAGGTTTCATGTCTAGTTGCCGAGTCTACCAGCTGATCAATTCGGGTGAGTGGAAAACTATCTTTAGGGTAAGCCTTATTCAAGTCTGAGAACGCACGTTCTCCATTTCCCATTTGGCTTTTGGACAAGTATAGGATTTGATACCCTTTCCAGATATAATGCATCTCGGATAAACCCATTTTATTGGAATTTCTCTACCTTTTATTTAAGGGCGGCAGATCACTCTGGATCCATACCATGGCTTTTTTGCTTGAATGAGATATGTCGCGGGTCAATATTCAATGTGTGGCTCACGATGTCCGAGGAGATTCCACACATATTAGAATGTGTCCAGGCAAACACGTCCAAGTTTGCTCGAAGAAATTCAACCATCTCCTCTTGCATTTGTTAGTTTAGATGAGATCCAATCTTTATCATTTTAGAATCGTTATCATCGTCTTGGAACATCGATCGTCGGCTCGGCTGGAGAAGCTTGACTGTCTTCACTTTTGTCTTCACTTTTGGTATCTCTCGGGTCAAGATCCCTTGGGAATTGGTTGGGATGACTGGGCCTAGGACCAGGCGTTAGCTATCAGTTCTCAACAAAGCGGATACAGAGAGATACCTCTACGCCCTTCCCTTTTTCTTTTCGCTGCGCCTCTCGCAGCTTAGCAGCATAATAGGCTCATCCAGCAGCCTGGTCTCCTTGAACGACTATAACTCCGTTGTCTATAGGGAATTTTAAAGTCAAACACCAAGGAGCAATGGCAGTCCTAAATTCAGCTAGGGCCGATCGGCCTAAGAAAGCATTGTATGGCGAGTCTATATCTAACACAACAAACTATAATATCCAGACTCTCCGACGTTCTCCAATCCCCAATTCCACTGGCAGTTCCACCACTCCAGTTGGTGTTATTGCGCTCCCATTGAAGCCATGAATATGAGACTTACAAGGCTTCAAGTCGTTTATTTCCATTTTCATCTGATCATAGGCTCGCTTGAACAGTATGTTCATAGAACTTCCACTGTCTACCAAGATCCTCTTCGTCCAAGTAGGACCTGCCTGAGCTGAAATGACAAGTGGATCAATAGTTGGGGCTTGGACTCTGTCGGCATCCCTATCTCGAAATACGATGCATCTTTCATCATCTTCTGTTGCTTGGCCAGAGCCCTGTCTTCCAAAATACTACAACATTAAAAGCCCACACGCCTAATGGAACAGGCAATCAACTCCATTTCCTTCCAGCTTCGGTCTGTTGGATGAGGACCACCACTAACAATATTTATCACCAACCTCCCATCGGTACGAGCGGGTTACTCCTGTCTAGCCTGATTTGGTATGTGATTTTGATTCGATGGGCCTACACCTCCTGACTATGGAGCCCATACAGATTGCTCCAGCTTTCTCTCGCATATCAACTTCTCAATGATATCCTATGAATGATGACATTCATTCGTATTATGGCCATAGCTATCATGAAATCTGCAAAACTTCCTCGTTTGGATCTTTTTTTTCGATGACTGTTTCGGAGTAGGCTTCTTATATTGAATAGTATTGCAGGTCTGTAAATACAAATTTTCTAGCGATGTGTTTAAAGAAGCATAGTTATCGAACATAGATCCCTATGTCGTGGTCCACGATTCTGATCCCGTTTCCTATTTTGATTTCCATTTCCTTTTTGTTGATTCTGTTTATTCTATATATTCAGTTGTACCTTTACGGAACTCTCCCCAGTTTGTTTAACAACAATATTGCTCTGGATTCCTTCCACACAGGGCCCTACGTCATCCTTTTTCCTACACTATTTCGCATCCTCCCTTCTCAAGAATTGAGCTGCCTTGGAATAGAAACGGTCTAATGACGCAGGAGGTTTTCTGGCTAACCAGTTGCTGAACTCGGAATCGAGATCGATCGCCTTAGTTAGTGCCATCGGAATTGAATTATCATTGGTATTACTAATCTTGGTGCATGCATCGTGAAACCTCTCCAGATAGCGTCTAAGTGTCTCTTAAGGAGCTTGAGTGACACTTGACAAGGTATTAACATCTTTCAGCCTCGTGACATGCATGCAGAACTGCTCAACAAGCATTATTGCCAACAGGTCAAAACATGAGATAAATCAAGGTTTTCAACGGGTATACTACACAGTTGCTATCCCCCTTAGCGAGAAGGGGAAACTTTGACACTTAACTGTGTCATCGGCTCATGCAGCATTCATCAACCATTCGTACTTTAAGATATGTGGATTGGAATCAGAGCTTCCTTCATAAATAGGTAGAGTTGGCATCCTGAATCACCAAGGTGGTTCAATGTAGAGTATATCATCAGTGAAAGGGCATGACTCGAAGAGATTCCCCAGTCGTCGTTGATGAGACCCTGACTTTCACGGATCATCTGATGGATCATCATTGGGATGTCCCGTGCCTGGACATTTTGAGCCTGCTGGGCCAAGGTATGGTCGGGTTCCACATTGCGAGGATGGACTGGCCGGTTGCGGTCGGCGGTCCATATCTCGCCTTCTTGGTTCTAAGTTCTCGAGGACATATGGTTTAGGAGTGTATTCATGTCGGTGACGGTTTGGATCTATCCGGTTTCAGGCATCGACTCCCAAATCAATGGCAGGAGTGGTAGCATGATCGTCTGTAGTATGATAAGGAACGGTACCTCTCCGGGAGGAGGGTCCAGTCTGACGGCTAGTTGACAGGCCAACCCTCGGTTGCCCAAGGCTCAAGGTGCACTACTATCCAATAGCTTGTGTATAACTTCCGTCTATTCATGGGTGTGTGGATCTACGGTGGTAGTCAGAAGAGGCCGAAGTCTTGGTCGATGAATAGAAATCCCGATCCCTTCTAGATCTCCTTCGTCTTTGACAATCTAGTTGATTGTTCAACTCTGCATTGGCACGGAGTTGCTTAGTAAGATGCTGGCGGCTTTGCATCAGCTCTTGCATTAGCAATTGGAATATTTCTCTGTGACAGGGCCTTCGGATATGATAGTCCGGTAGCATTCTGATCGGTCGGAGGTAGTTGTATGGGGTCTGTTTGTCCCGTCCTTCAGGATCTGCAGCTGTTGAAGTAGTCCTAGTGTTAACCATGATGGATAGCGAATCTCTTTTCTAGACTGGATGCAAATATGAATAGGATGAAAGAACTTTAAACTTGAAATCTGGATCTTCTTCATAGATTTACGCAATCCAATATCGATAGTAGATCCAATGAGCATGAGAAAAATTGGGTGTTCTTAGTGAAAGCACCAAAGTGTTTGTTCAAAATTGGGCATAGCACTGTTCGAATGTGTTTAAAGAGTATAAAATAAAGAGTATAAATGGAAAAAGTGGAAAATCTAACAAGCACGCCAATAATAGGCAAGAAAAGCACACAGAAACACACCAATTTAGAGTGGTTCGGCATATGGGCTACGTCCACTATGAAATGATTGACCTTTTGATTTTCGCTTGCTGGTTACAATGTGTTACAAAAGTAGAATTCGAGTACAACAGTGATTTCAGCAGAGTCTGGATGTAGAAGAGCCAAAAGTCAATTTTCTGTTGGTCCAGGGTCGCTACTTATAAGCGTAGGCTGCAAATATCTTGCTCAGATCTCGGAGGACTTCTTCTCTCATGTGGGTGGGCCCACGGGACCAGGTTCGGGTGGTTTCGACTCGATCTAGGAGCGATACGAATGGAATTCATATCGATCAAGAATTGATCCTTTTTGGTTGAAATGTATCTGGTACATTCTTGACGTTGTAGGCAAGCTCCTGTGAAAATTTGATGGTATTTGGACTTGTAGATTTTGAGTTATGATCGATGCAAGTTAAGGAAATCAGCTACAATTCGTATCCATCAATATGAATAGTAAAGTGAGGTGAACAGAAGCGATGCGAATTTGACATCCTTCAACAAATTCAAACTTACGTTGATCATATCTTGAGCATACGAACTCCGATTGGCCTGAGATTTGGAACATTGGCTTTTATAGCCTTACTGGTCCATTCATATCAATTGTAGCTCAGTTCGGACTTGGACAAATTTACCGGTATCCATAGCAAACCTGTGTATAACCGATCTTCGGGACGGACCGTCTTTGGTTTCCAGCCAATTCCTTGGTGTCACGGCCTTGCCAAAAGGCTTTAACTCCTTCTAGAGTAATGATTGGTGGGCATTTGCTATAGTCCCACCTCCCAGCTGAAGGACTATCACGACCATAAAATAGTTTCGTACAAAATGTTCTGATCTCCTTAAGAAGATTTATTTCCCATCACCAAGGAAGTGAAAGTAAATACGAGGATATTCCAAGTAGAGCTTTCATAAATCTCTAATAAAACAATATCTTGCTAATTTTGAAGTCTTTAAAATTGATGCCTTTTCGAGATAAAATTTTCTCAATCTAACATATTGGCATAAGTGGTGTCTAGAAACAAGTCGACCTAACGAACAGTCACTCTGTGATAATATAATAAAATGAAGCTAAGCATAAAGAACAAAACTGGGGCAAATATTTACATAATCAATAAATTGTTACATATTTATAATTACTCATCTGGTTCATACAAAACAGACTTAGAAAACAACTCAGAAACAAATTTGTTCTTGTAGTACTTAATCTTTTCGGGGGGAGATCTTGGGAAACAGATCTGACTCGTGGTAAGTTCCAACAAGCTCCAAGATGCAAGTCAGATCCGAATTCATCCAAGTATCTCTTATGAAAATGCCTAAGTAAACCTGCACTTAATTAGCTTAAGTATGAAAAATCAATAATTGAATGTCTACAATAAGCCTTATATGAAGAGTTAGTTAAAATGTCTCTTCAATCAAAATCCAAAATAGGGTGATTAACTCTCAGTTCACTCTCAAGATATCGTCGTAGCGATGGCTCGCTCTCTTTATAAAGGGGCAGCTTTTTGGTGCTTAAAAGATGCCAGCACCGATGCACTTCTATCAAGTCTATGGTATTTATCTCAAAGTACATTAGGCTACTTTATTTGCTTGTCTAAATCCCTATTTAACCTATTTATCTTTGCTTGTTTTCTCTTAAGTTTGGCTTTGTAGGGGAGGACAGATTTTTTTTCCTTATCTAAAATAAATGATTTGCACTATTATTATCTTCGAAGTGATGGATATTTAAACAGAGAACCCTATACCTAAGATATCGAGACAGAAGTTTGGGAAGCTTGCTCTTTTCCTTTTAAGTCTTCAACATTAGCGGGAGAACTTTCTTCTTCTAAAGAAGCTGAAGGCCCGGTGAATTAAGGCGGAACACCTTTTTGGAGAGATGATTCTTTCTCGGGAGCATGAGTATCATCATCATCATCATCATTCTTCTTGGAGGATTTAGTATAGCCTTCTCGATCACTACCTAAATCTTGGCCACCATTGACATCATCATTATCATTGCCAGGGCCACCACCATCATCATCATTGCCTTCTTCACCGGTACCATCATTCTTCTCACCCTATTCGTTAGGGTCAGATTCGATTTCGAAAGCGGGGACATCAAAAGAAAGAATTTTAGAGGCGTCAATTTTCTCCTTGGATGTAGCTTCAACCCCCTGCTTCATTTGATTATTATTTTTCCTATTACTCTATCGACAACGGTAGAGTCGAGTGAGCAGAAGCTTAGGTCAGAGCACTTCTTGAATTATTAGCATAAACAAGCATCAAAGCCTCTTCGTAGGAATTCAGCATAATCTCCCCAACGATAGTACTTAGAAACGGAGATATTTGATGTTTAGCATCTAGGATAATGTCAACAGCTAGTTTCAAGGAAGCCCTATTTCTCTTTAGTTTCTCCTTTAAAGAAGCATCCTTTGCTGCCATACGGGCCTTTACTCCACCAGATCCGCTTATGGACAGCTACATAACAAAGTTTTCTTCTGCCAGGAGTTGGCGAGCCCTTCTTTCTTTCGATAGAGCGGATTTTGGTTAGGCAAGGGAAGCTCTTAATCAGTCTAGTTCGGAGGTCGCTTATCTTTTTCCCCAAACAAGGAAGACACTTGATTCTTAAGGGCAAAGAATTCCTCTTGGAACTTGGAGGACTCAATGGAAGATTTGGACGCTTACTCATGTTGAGTTAACCAACTCTTAGAAATATAAAAGAAGAAATATAACACAAATTAGAAATTTGGAGAAAACCAGTGATGATAAAGTCAATTGAAGTGAAACTTACCAAAAATTGCTGCTTTATTATAGAGCAGTAATGCCCCACCAAATTGGGAATGGAAGAAGGCAGGTGGATAGAAGAGAAGGATTCATAATCTAAGATAGACTGGGCTATCTCTTCAAAATTGATGGAAGGAGAAGAAGATGGCGACATCACAGGAATATGCTTTGGAATAGGGGTCACTTCCTAAGCTTGTTGCATTTGATCAAGTGTAGACGGAGAGCTGGAAATAGTAATCCAAGAGAGTGGATCAATGGCAGTAGAAATTTGCCCAGTTTTATCTTTAGGAACTTCAACAATCGGGCTTTTCGGAGCTCTATCAAAAGATGAATGTTACTCTTCCTCTATATCAATAACTTTAGCAATCTTCTGGGGGGTTCTACTCCAGATGATTCTGCCAATTTCCTTTTGATGGCCTTCTTGGTCTTGGCAAGAGATTGGACAACAGACAATGCATGAGAAGTTGTAGGAAAGGGAACAACACCACTAATAGGCATTGTAACCTAAGAAGCAGCCATAAAGGACCCAAACAGATTAAAAGTAAGCAAAGTATTTCAAAAAGAAACAGGGATAGAATGCAAATGTTGTGCCTATAACTTACCAGAGTGGTCTGAGAAAATGGGCGACATAGGAGAAAAATATTCAAATTCTCCCAAGGAAAGGAAGCGTTTTCCTTTGAATGTATGATGGATCAAAGGAGGTAGCCCCAAAAACCTTGGACCGGATGGAAGAAGAGAACGTTTCCTCAAGTTCGAAGATATCAACAGCTTCAATTGGTTTCCTATCTTAACAGAAGCTGCATTTAAAAACTCCATTATCCTTTTATCGACCACACTGAGTTCTTTGGCTGGAGCACCTGACAGAAGACAAAGATTAGACAAGAGAAGTAATAAGACAGAAGGAAAACAATGAAAATTTGAACGTACGAGGAGAAGAAAAAACCCCGCTAATATTAGTGAAACGTCTAACAAAGAAAAACTAGTTTTTCGAGTCTTTAAACTTGTTCACCCCATCCGATATCAGCTTCTTTGGGGGTTGGCTTTGAAGATCTGATGATTAAGAATGTTGAGTTTGACTAGTAGGGTCAAGTGGTTTAAAACATCAATGTTTAAGGAGGGTAGTCCAGAATCTAGTGCCATTAGCTCCAGATATAAATGGTAGGTGCAAACATTTGGGGATAGCTGGACTAGAGCAATCCCGAGGTGAGAAAGAAATCTGTATAGGAATTCAAGAAAAGGTAGAAATCCTCCATGCCATATGTGGATAGCAGTGTAAGCAAAGAACCCTTTGGGAGGGTTGTTGATGGTATCTATTTCCTTGGGAGGAATAGTTTCCACACTAGTAATTCAGAAGTCTTTGAGGATGGCATCAACCTCGTCTTGCGAAGATATCAAGGAATGCTTTGAAATGGCATCGACTTTCTTCAGAGAGCTCATGATTCTGCCAGGTGAAAACATTTCATTTAAAATTTTCAAGTTCTTTATGTACGGGGCATTCTCATAAGAGCTAGTAAAAATTTACTTAAATAACTCAAACAAAAACCAAACGTGCAACTTCAAATTCTTGAGAAAAAAATGTTTAACTTAAAAGTCAAAGACATTGAGCTTTCGACAAAGTCGAAAGGGAAAGTGACATCAACATTTAGCGAATACTTTTCGATAGTGAAGAAAGCCTAAACAAGAGTATCCATTGAGCTTTCAATAAGGTCGAAAGGAAGATTTGAAATGTTTGTTCAATTGACACTATTCAATAATGTCGAAATCTCCATAGGAACCAAGTTGTTAAAAAGAAATGTTAAAGTTAACTTAAAAACTTAGACAAAAATATACATTATCAACATCTCATAAGCAAGATAACAAGACCCTTTGACACTGTCGAAACCTTTGACTAAGGTTTCCTAAGAGAAATACGAATGATGTCGAAACCGTATATATTCATTAAGTTGAAAGGTCCTAAGTTGAACTCATATGCACTTAGGACATTTCAACAATGCTAGAGAAAGACAACTCAGATGTGTTTCAACTCATTAGATACAAAAGGTCTCGAAAGGGTTGAAGGGGTATCATGGTTCCAAAAGAATACTAAAGAGAGGGGGTTGCAGTCGGCACAAAAGGATTCGACTAAGTCGAAACATTTTGCTTTCAAGAAGGGTGACTACACTCTTCTTAACTATATAACCTTTCAACAAGGTTGATCAAATTCATGCTACAACACCTTTCGACCCCATCGAGAATGGATATGGAAGCAAAACCAATGTTGCCACCTCAATCCCTTTCGAAGGGGTAGAAAGGTCATTTGGTGGTGCCAATTTTTCATCCATATACTTGAGACATCCGAGCGAAGAAAGTAGATGCATCTGTCTTCCTCAAACCAAATTGCAAATCTAGGGTTTCAAAAACTTATTAAAGAAATAAATTAAACCCATTAAGAAAATGTGTTTCAATAGGAATCAACCTTTTTTGATTTCAAGTGTAAAAAATTATCATCAAACCAAAATTCTAGGTTTTCAAAAAAAAGAACATAAATCGTAGATATTGAAAGAAAAGTCCAAAACTAGAAACAAGTTATATCGATTCATGAAACTAAATTGAAAATTTTCTCAGTAAATCAAATCAAACCCACTCTCAAGAAATCGAAATTCGAACATTTCAAAGTCGAATCCCAATTTTGAGATCTAGAAAATCCAAGTTCAACTAAAACATGAAAAACTGAGAAGAGAAATTATAAAAACAGAAAAAATCTCAAACTTACGTTTAGATTTGATTAGACTTTGATTCAAGAATAAGAAGTTTGAGGATTTTGGAATTTATTTACTTGTACTTGAAAATACGATTACAAGTAAATGAAGAAGAAGAGTGTACTTATAAGAAAAAGTCTTCAAAGAGCTATCAACCGCCAGATCAGATTTAAATAGATGGCTAGATTCACACAGGAATACCAAGAGGCGGGAACGTTCTAGGTTTCAACAAAGTTGACTTGGAAAGTCAAGTGCATCCCTTCGGGGGGGGCAAACGTTACTCCATAAATTCACCTTTCAACTTAGTCGGAATGGTCCATCTGGAATTCTTCTCTCTTGCTCTCTTTGTTCTTTGCTTAGAATGGTTTCGAGTCGAAACCATTCTAAGCAGAGAACAAAGAGAGCAAGAGAGAAGAATTCCAGATGGACCATTCGAAAGAGTCGACGGGATGCTATCACCAAAGTCCGAAGGTTTCGGAACCTTTCAAAGGTGTCGGAAAGTTTCTACAACTAAGATCCAGTAGGTTCATACCTTTCGACTAGTTGAATCAATGTGCATGAAGACCTTTCGAATGAGTCAACCTTTCAAAGACAATGAAGAACAACTCTTTGCATATGTTCCAAACCACGGAACCAAAGGCTTTGCCCTCATTTAAACCATGTGAAAGAAAGAATTGTCCTTAACAACCCCTTCGAAAGATAAAATAACCCTTTTGAACCAATCGAAGCCAATATGATTTAGGAGGGTTCTGCATCAATTCAAAAAACAAGTTGTTTGCGCAAAAAATGGGCAAACACCTCCAAGTCATGTGATTTAGTTGATTTTATGTGATTCTTAATGATTTAGATGAGTTATGTAAATATGAAAAAAGCAGGGGCTGAAATGTAAAAGACACACAGATTTATAGTGGTTCGGCCAGAACGTGCCTACGTCCACTTTATATGTTATTATCTTCTTTCTCTCAGATTACAAGTACAATGCTTTTTGTACAAGTATATGAAAGTAGTTTGAAAGTTCCTTCCGTGCCTGAGCTCTCAAACTTGTCTGCCATTGTTGTACCCCTGCCCCTCTATTTATAGAGTGAGGTAGGGGGCAGGGGCCTTGGATGTATATAGTTGCTGGTGGGCCAGGGCTGGACTAATCTGGCCTGGCAGCGTTCTGGTTCGGCGAGGCTTCATTCGGCATGGAGTTTGGTCCGGTGATGGAGTGGACCGGTGGTAGGTGGTTTGGAGGTTCATTCGGTGGTGAGGTATGAGGTTGATTCGGTGGTGTTGGTCCGGTTATGAATGGTCCGGTGGTAGGAGATGTTTGGTTGGACCGGTGGTGGATGGAAACCGTGTTGGACCGGTGGAGTTGGGGGTTGATTCGGCAGGAGCTTGGACCGGATGTGTGTCATACCGAATGAACCTTTTCCTGGAATGCCGAATGGGATTGATCCGGATGAGATTTTTCCCTTCATTGCCGAATGGAGCTTTAAACCCTTGAATTGCCGAACGGTCTTAGGAACCGGATGGAATGGAGGTTGCGAACCCGGGTGAAACTGACGCTTCTCGGTCTTGAGGTCTTCTGGGTGAAAATTCGCCCAACATTTGCCCCCCAAAGTGGGGCACGTGCTTGCATGTATCGCGCTTTGTTTCCCCGTGGTAAGAAAGCTTGTTTTGTAATGCCATGAGCTGGATGTTCATATCTTGCTGATGTCCTGCAAAGGAATTTACGGTTTTAATGTGATTTCAAATGACGACCGCTCGAGGTCGGGTGCCGTTCGAGGCGAGTAGGTGTGCCCCGAGGGGGCTTAGCATTATTGATGCCAGGTTTACGTTCGAGTGGGTCCCTAGATCATTTGCGAAGATGGTTTATCGCCATCTCAGAGCATGCCTAAGGATCGTTTGCGACCCCGTACATGTGTAAGTAGCTTAGCCATATCAGAACCAAATATCCATTCAACCGATGAGTTTTAAAAGGATGTCAAAGTGTAAATTCTCACGACGGTAGGGTCAATGGCCATTCAGAGCATGTCTGTGGACCGTTCATGGTCGCGTACATGTGTAAATGATTAACCCATGCTAGTGGGAGATTTACTATTTATTCATCGCTATCATAATCTCTATTTTATCAATAGATCCTAGAGTCCGGTACTTATCTGAGTGAGGCGCTTTGCATGCCCCCTGCTTCTGGTCTTTGCTGGTTTGGTAGGTTCATTCGGTTTTGGTTTGGTCCGGCATGCCGAACCGGTTGGTCCGGTGCTTCTGCGCTCGTCTATATATAGGGGCTCCCCCCCTTAGTTATTCCTTACCGAACCACCGAGAGCCGAATCAACCCTTATACCGAATCAATCACTAGCCGAACCAATCTCGTGCCGATCCAGGTATATATCCCTTTGCCGAATGAACTTTTTTTTTACTGAATGTGTCTGATGCCGAATAAACGCGAAAGTTTTATACTGCCGAATGAAGATGAGTGCTTGCATAGCCGAATGGACTCGTATGCCGAATGAAACATAGATCGAATGAGACTTGTAAAAAGTGACCCCCGAATGAACACACACCTTCAATACCGGATGTGGCTTATGCCGAATGAGACTCGGAAACTTGAATCTTGAGCGAAATCTTAGGCTTTTATACGCTTGCTTTAGATACTTGCTTGTTTATGTTTCTATACTTCTTGTTCTAACACCGTGTTTTTCTTGTGCTGCAGATGAATGTCTCGTAAAGCGGAAACCCGATCGGATAAAAAGAAGTCTAAAGGTAGAGGAGAGTCATCTTCCTCCATGCCCCCAGCCCAACCAAGACCGGTGCAACATGGGCCTGCCCCGAGGTCGTTAGTGGATGGGTACGGTCCCCAGGAACTTCTGGTCTCCCCTCCCGATTGCTTTCCTAGCTCCCTAAAGGAGGAGCAACTTGATGTTATATCCCGTTCCTTCGGGATAGACAGGGCTCGCATGCTGTTGCTGGGAGATGGATTGATGCCGTATAATCCCCCCGAAGGCTACTTTGCTTACAGCAGATATCATTGCATGTGTGGTGCTATCCCTCATATCAATGCCTGGATAGTTAGCTTTACCACATATTTGAAGGTGGCTCCATTCCAGCTCCAGCCGAACTCTTATGCCATTCTGGTGAGCCTTTTCGTTATCTTCCAGAGGAGGTACGGGCGCCCTCCTTCTAAGCGGGAAATTCGATATTTGTATAACCTGAGAGGCTACAAGAAGGGGTCTCCGTATATTAGTCTAGAAGCGGCCGTGCCCTTCAAACCGGTCTTGGACTTATATTCAAAGTTTACCATGTTCAAGAAAGAATGGTTTTTTATCAAGGACGATTCTGTTTCTTTCCGCCTTTTCACTTCCGGCTGTAAGATGAATTTCATTTATATTTTCCATGTTCTGACTGTAGTGCTTCTTCTGACACGCTTCTATTTCTTGCTAGCGACAGGTGGCATTGCAGTCATGGAAGATGATTCTTTGGCGCGGATGGCTGCTGAAATAAAGGCCATTCCCGCACGGGACAGGTCGGCTTCGTTCCTGATCAGAAACGCTACCCTCCTGGAGTACAACTTGATCCAGCTGCACCAGTCCGTGGTTAAGCAGAGGGACACGGCTGAGGAGAAGGCCGCTAAAGCTGAGGAGGGGGCCATGGTGAAGAGTGGCAAGAGGAAGCCCTTTGCACAACATCCCGTCGTGGGAGGCAAGAAGCTTAAGGAGTCTGAGGGCCCCTCTCCTAGTACTTTCCTGATCATCCCGGAGGAGGAAGGTGTGGAAGAGGGCGAAGGAGGCGATATGGAAGGAGAGTCGGAGGGCGGAGGAGATGGAGATGGTCAGCGTGGTAGTGGTGCTGGTGCCTTAACCTCTGGGCAAGACCCTGAACTGGATGAGGCTCTCCGCCAGGCCTTCGGGGAATCGGAGGGAGAATCGGAAGCGGAGAAGGCGAAGGAGACTGGCAAGGTCGGGGCTGGTGCCGATCTATCCCCTAAGAGCTCCTCAGCCAGGGTGACTCTGGCGGTGCAAGGTGAACTTTTGTCCTCTGTCGATTCCATTTACGATAGGGACTTAGAAATATTTTATGGTTCACTTCCGTCCTGGAATGAGATTCAGGACTTATTGCAGTATCCCACTCCTCCGCAGGGTTTGTATAATAGATGTGCATTCTCACTTTTTCTTTCTTTTTAACTTAACATGTTTCTTGAATTATGGATCGTCGTATGTTCATAACACTTGTTTTTTTACTCCAGGGGCAGGCCAGGCGGCTAAAACGTCAGACGTTCGACACCGCCTTGAACAATTCAAGTTGATGAGAGCTTCTGATGAGCCGAAGCCTCTTACTGGTCGTCCTGGGGACGTGGTCAGATACCGTCCTCTTCTTGGGGTCATTGAAGAGAGCATTCAGAAAAAGAAGAGGAGTCATTCCTTATGTGAGCCTTCCCCTGGTCCGCAGCTTCCTGTTCAGCCTCCTCGTGATACCATA
Organism: Allium cepa; assembly: GCA_030765085.1. Lineage (NCBI taxonomy): Eukaryota > Viridiplantae > Streptophyta > Magnoliopsida > Asparagales > Amaryllidaceae > Allium > Allium cepa. Next base: position 696,356,483 of record CM060942.1, on the reverse strand, counting down.
GAGGAGAGCACGGAGTTTATCCCCCCTCCACCTCCTTCTAAGAATCCCACTGTTATCCGTATAAGGCGTCCTGACGTGCCTCGTGACCCCTTTGCTGGTCATCCTGATTTAGATCCAAGCTCTCAGGATATTTCATTTGATGAGGCCACGGGTGAGCACCTTCTTCCCCGCAACCCCATGGTACGAGTGCTAGATGAGGCCAAGTCCCTAGATCTTGATCTGCTTACTACTCGGGTAGTTACCATGGGGGACGAAGCCAAAGCTAATATGGATCGGGTGGCTAAAGAGACCAAGAATTTAATGGAGCATCATGCTCGATTGGTCAAGGCCGGGGAGGAGATTGGGAGTGCTAATATTCGGTTGCGGCTAAAGGTTGCCGATCAGGCCGAACAGCTTGCCGGTCAAGCCATTCAGATTTCTCAGCACGAGGAAACCTCCAGGCGGCTGAAAGAGACCATGGAAAAGGCTAGTAGGGCAGAACTACGGAAGATGGAGGCCGCCTGTAAGCAGCGGATCGACATGGCCATTGCGACAGTGGATGAGGTTCGGAATGCGGATCTCGAGCAGGTAGAGGAGTTGTCTGGGAGGCTTGAGGCCGCGGAGATGGCTCAAGTCAATTTAAAGGAGGAGATGGAGGAGATGAGGAGGTCTCTCCAGGCTGACTGCTTGAGATACCGATCAGAGAGGGATGTCGCTGTCGCCAAGTTGCAGGTTTCCGAGGCCCGGGTGAGGGAGTTTGAGGAGAATGAGGGGATGATGGACGAGATGCTGCAGGACATGTACTTCCGCACTTGGAAGGAGGGCAGCTTGTATTGGATGGATGACTACCCCCGGGTCATGGCCAAGATATATCTTCGGGCTTTAGAGGAGGCCAGGGTCAATGCGGGTAAGGAAGGTGGAGTGGCTTTTAGTCTGGATGTGGTCACTGCTCAGTTCTCGAAAGAGGAGCAAGCGGCGGTGAAGGAGGGGATGCGGTTACTTGCTGCGGAGGAAGCGGGTGTGCAACTGGAGGATGAGGATCAAGCGGCGGACGCTGGTGAGTTATTCTTCTCTTTTCCCTTTCTTTCTGGGTTTCCATAACTTGATCGTTTATCGTTTGTTTAATGAATTCCTCTTCTGAATTGGATAGGTGGAACTTCCGATCAACACGCTGGGAGCTCCGACCCTGCGGCCAAGTAGGCTTGGAGGAGTTGGTAGGATGAGAGCGAAGTGTGGACGCAGCTGGTTACTTGTCCGGATTTGGCCACCTTTTTATTTCCTTTTATCGCTGTTTATGTTAGTCCAAAACATTGATGTGACTGTAATAATATTATTTGCAAAGAATAACTTTATGTGATTTTATGACATAAGCTGATTTTGTTATGTTTAAATGTTGTTGTCATTTTGATGTGGTGCGTGAGAAGTATGCATATGCCTGTGATTTTAGTTGTGTTTGATGTTAAGTTGTTGCTTGAAATATAATTTCATGTTTTGCAATGTTAGTGTGACGTATGAATAAACTATAGTTACATATTTATGTACAAGAGAAGTGAGTACCGCCCTTCATGTTTTAGTTGCAGGTGGTAGCTTTGAGCATCTTGTGTAACTGATCATGGATATAGCCGAGTACCTTGCCACCCAGTACGTAGGCTTAGATTCTCATGAGTGAATGCTCCCTATTTGGTTTCCTGTACTTTAGAGTTTGTTATACAGGATAGGAGAAAAGTATTTAAATGAAATGGAAATATGGGAAAAGTAAAACTTCCAGTCACGGAAGGCCGTCGATGTGCTTAAGTTCGTGGCAAACGGGTTTTGCAGTCACTTTCCCTAGCTGTGGGTCTTGGAGACATTTGTCACCCATCTTACGCCTCCGCGGGGAGTTTTCTTTTTTACCACAGCCGCACTTAAGACACATCGGAGCCGAGATCGCGCACGGTAACTACCCGAACCATTATGGTCCGTAATCGTGGGTATTATTCGATTTACCGTGGCCGGCTAGCGTGGGTGCCGTTGGCCGTGAACTACCCCTGGCTGGCCACACCTTATTTTGGGGCTTAAAGTAGGTTCACAGTTGCCGGCGAGCCGAACGCCGTAATGAGCTGCTATCGGCTATAGTCGGCCTTTATGATGACTTATAATCGGCTCATTACAGTTGGCTTTGAGGGCAGTCGCGAGCAATGAGTTAACCCGCAGCAGAGGGATGCTGGAGCAAAAGAGTCTCATTGGCGAGTGCATAGAATCGTAGCGTACCTGTTAGGCCTTGTCCAGATGAGGCCATGGTGCGTCTTGAGTGGAGATGCCATAAGATTTTGTTCAACAGAAAAGGATAAAGCTTAACAAGCAGCCAAGATATAAAGGAACAAGTTAAAAAGAGACAAGATTTTTTAAAGTGGTTCGGCATGAAAATGCCTACGTCCACTGATTCTCTTTGTTAATTCACTTCATATGGGCAGTACAAGTTAAGAAAAGTATCGACGGAGGTGTCGGATGTTCCATGCCCTTTGGAACACCTCTCCGTCCACTGTTGACAAAATATAAGCTCCGTTGTGGAGATCTTTATGAATTACATATGGTCCGTCCCAGATGGGGTCCAGTGCCCCGGGGCGCGGAAAGATTCGCCTGAGGACAAGATCTCCTTCTTGTAAGATGCGATGCTTGACTTTGGAGTTGTATAGTGCTGCCACTTTTTGTTTGTGAGCTGCTGCTTTGAGTGCTGCATCGTTTCTCCTTTCCTCAATCAGATCCAAAGACATGAGGAGGAGTTCTTCGTTTTCTTCTGGATTGTAGTGGATCCTACGGTGGGAAGGAACAATAGTCTCAACAGGGAGCATTGCCTTCGATCCGTATGCCAAAGAGAAAGGAGTATGTCCCGTTGATGTTCTTAAAGATGTGCGGTAGGCCCAAAGTGCCGTAGGAAGTTCGTCCACCCAAGCGCCTTTTGACTTTTCAAGTTTCTTCTTGATTAGGGTTTTGAGAATTTTGTTGACAGCTTCGACTTGTCCGTTTGCCTGAGGATAAGCTACTGATGAGAAGCTTTTATGAATTCCATGCTCTTGGCACCAGTCGGCGAATTCTTCGCTGTCAAATTGGAGTCCGTTGTCCGATATGATCTTGAGTGGTACTCCGTACCTGTACAGAATATTTTTGATCAAGAAGTTGATAACTTTTGCTGAAGATATTTTATTTAGGGGTTCCGCTTCCACCCATTTGGTGAAATAATCGACTGCCACTATAGCATATTTGGCTCCGCCTCTGCCCCTTGGCAGTTCGCCAATTAAATCAATTCCCCATACAGCAAAGGGCCAAGGGCTGGTCATTTGAGTAATCTCATTTGTGGGTAGTCGAGGAATCTTGGCAAATTTCTGACATCTGTCGCATCTCTTGACGAAATCTAAGGCGTCTTTGTTTAGTGTGGGCCAGTAATATCCATATCGGAGTATCTTTTTCGCCAGAGTCTGCCCTCCAGTGTGATCTCCGCAACTTCCTTGATGGATGTTGAATAAGATTTCCTTGGCTTCCCTTCCAGCGACGCATCTGAATAAGGGGCTAGAGAAGCCACGCCGATAGAGGATGCCTTCTTGTATTGTGTAGTGGGGAGCTTTCCTCAAAATTCTCCTGACTTCATCACGTTTGTCTGGTAGTGTGCCGTCCTGCAAATATTTTCGGATAGGAGTCATCCAAGTTCCTTCTTCGATTGCAGTTATCAGATTCACTTGTTCGAAACTTGGGGCTAGCTGCCTTGAGATGGCTAGTGCCCCAGAAATGGTGCTATTCTTCATACTAGCTTGCTTTGCTAGTTCATCGGCCTCTTGGTTATCTTCTTGAGGAATGTGTTTGATTAGATAATGGTCCAATTGATCGAGCAGCAGTTTGGTTTTCTTTAGATATGCTGTGAGTCGTTCTCCTCGTGTCTGGAACTCTCCTAGTACTTGGTTTACGATAAGTTGAGAATCGCTATGAAGACATAAAGAATTGACTCCAATTTCTAAGTCTAGCTCCAATCCCGCTATTACTGCCTCATACTCCGCATCGTTGTTAGTGGCCACGAATTCCAACCTTAATGCATAGTACAGCTTTCTTCCCCTGGGGGTGATTATCACAATACCTGCCCCCGAGCCTTGTTCGTTCGATGCTCCATCTACAAAGAGGTTCCACTTGATGTTTTTTGCTATTTCAAATTGATCCTTGCCTTCGTTGGTAGTGAATTCGGCAATGAAATCGGCCATGGCTTGCCCCTTGATAGCGGTGCGAGGATGGTAGGTGACATCATACTGACTTAGTTCAATGCACCATTTGAGGAGTCGTCCAGATGTGTCGGGACGATGGAGCACCTGTCTTAGTGGTTGATCGGTTAGAACTCTGATGGAGTGAGATTGGAAGTAGTGTCGCAGTTTTCATGACGCGATCAATAAACAATATGCCAATTTCTCAAGTTTAGGGTATCTGGCTTCTGCCCCTGTAAATCTCTTACTTATAAAGTATACCGGGCGTTGTGTGCGGTCCTCTTCTCTTACCAAGGCAGCGCTTAAAGCATGAGATGATACAGCGAGGTATAGGTATAGCACTTCGCCTTCGTTTGGAGTTGAGAGTACTGGTGGTCTCTGAAGGTGTTCGATCAGGTTAAGGAAGGCTTTTAAGCATTCATCGGTCCACTCGAACTTTCCTTTGTCTTTCTTGAGAGCTTCGTAGAAAGGGACGCACTTGTCAGTTGCTTTGGAAATGAATCTGCTTAGGGCGGCCACCTTTCCGTTTAGGCTTTGCATTTCTTTTCGAGTGGAAGGTATCCTTATTTCTTTTAGAGCCCGGATTTGTTCAAGGTTTGCTTCAATTCCTCTGGCATGGACGATGAATCCTAAGAATTTTCCCGATGACACTCCGAAGGAGCACTTTAGAGGATTCAGCTTCATTCCATATCGGCGAAGTACCTGAAACATCTCGCCCAGGTGGCTTACATGATCGTCGGCTCTCCTGGACTTTACCAACATGTCATCCACATATACTTCCATAGTTCGTCCTATTAATTCCGCGAACATCTTGTTAACGAGGCGCTGATAGGTAGCTCCGGCATTTTTGAGTCCAAAAGGCATGACTTTGTAACAATATAATCCCCGGTCAGTGATGAAGTTAGTGTGGTCTTGATCGGGAGCGTGCATGGGAATCTGGTTGTATCCGGAGTATGCATCCATAAAAGGTAAAAGTTCGTGCCCGGCTGTGCTGTCCACAAGTTGATCGATTCGGGGGAGCGGGAAGCAGTCTTTCGGGCAAGCGTCATTTAAGTTGGTGAAATCAATGCATGTTCGCCACTTCCCATTAGCTTTCTTTACTAGTACCGGGTTAGCGATCCATTCTGGGTAGATGGCTTCTCGTATGAAGTCATTAGCAAGTAGGTTCTTTACTTCCTTATCGAGGGCTGCTGATCGTTCTGCTCCCATGCTTCTCTTTTTCTGGTTTATCGGTACCTTGGTGGGATCGATGTTCAGCATGTGGCATGTTAGGTCTGGGGAGATTCCTGTCATATCGGCATGTTTCCACGCAAATACATCTAAGTTGTGGCGGAGAAAGTCAATGAGTTGATCCTTCAATTCTGTTTTTAGCTGAGATCCTATTTTTAATAGTCTACTTGAATCATGTTTGTCTACAGATACGAATTCCCTGGCCTCTGCAGGCTCAGCGGTAGCCTCCTCCTCCTTATCCCTGGGGTCTAGTTCATTGAAACGATCGCTGGTGTATCGAAGAGGAGGGGCTTTCTTTAGTTGCTATGCTTCCAAGCTTTTCATGCAGAGGGTAGTCTCTACATCTTTCCCTTTATTCTTTCTACGGTTATTGTGAAGTTCAGCTACATAGCAATCTCGAGCGGCGTCTTGATCTCCTTCAACTTCTCCTATTCCGTTATCTGTTGGGAATTTCATCTTTAGGCACCACGGGGCTAGGACAATTTGGAAGTCAGATAAGGCTGGTCTTCCCAAGAAGGCGTTGTAGGCCGAGTGGTTTTCTATTAGTACGAACGTTTGTTTTCGCACAACGGAGCGGAGATGACTTCCTATTTCGACGAAGAGATCAAGTTGCCCGAGGGGCATTTTCACATCTCCAGTGAAACTGTGCAGGGGTTTGTTGCAGGGAGACACATCCTTCATTGACAGCTTCATTTTGTCGAAAGCATGCTTGAATAGGATATTTACGGAGCTTCCTGTGTCTATTAGAATTCGAAAAACTTTAGCTGGACCGAACCAGGCAGAGATGACCATGGGATCCATATGTGGATACTGTCTTCCTTCTAAATCACGCCTACTGAATACGATGTCGTCACTCTCTTTCCGTTTCGGGTGGCGTTCTTCCATAATGGAGTTAACATAGCCTTCAGCATTTCTAAGTGACTTGCCGTATCTTTCCATCTCTGCCCAGCTTCTGTCGGCGATGTGTGGTCCTTCCGAGATGGTATGGACCACTATCTTCTCTTGACTAGAGCCACTGGTGTTGCGATTCCCTCCGCCTACTTCTGGGAGGGGTCGCTTTGAGTTCTCATTGGCAGGAGTTGGAGTCCTGTTCTGACCTTTCACATAGCGTTCCAGCCTTCTTCTTCTGATGTGTTCTTCGATCAAGTCCCGGAGATGGTGGCATTCATTGGTGTCATGTCCGTGGGATTCGTGGAAGCGGCAGAACTTTCCAGACTTGAGTGCGTTATCAGATTCTTTCTTGTGCGGGGGGCGCTTGTATCCGAGTTCGCCCTGAGTGGCTAGAAAGATGTTTTCGATTGTTTCATTCAAAGGAGTGTAGGAGTCAAATCTTGGTCCTGGTCGATATTGGCGTTTTTCAACCTTCCTGCCCCCAGCATTGTCTCTAGATTCATTTCTTCGAGTGTCCTTAGCTGCAGCGGGAACCTTGTCCGAAGTTGTCTTACCTTGTTGCCCTGACTGCCTTTCAGTGGCGGCGTCTTCAAGTCTCCTATACTTTCCAGCTTCATGGAAGAAATCAGGTAAAGTAGCTGGTTTTTCCTTAGTTAGTCTTCTAGCGAACTTGGTATCTGGGTGTACACCACTACAGAGGGCCATTAGGGTGAGCTTCTCATCGGCATCTTGGACTGCGGCCGCTGCGGCGTTGAACCGGGTTAGATATTGTTGCAGTGTCTCTCCGGATTTCTGTTTGATATTGGATAGAGAATAAGCATCCTTGGGTTGTTCTACATGGATGCGGAACTGGCTAATGAACCTTTCTTTCAACATCTCCCATGAGCAGATAGATCCTTGGGGTAGATGGCAGAACCAGGATGTAGCTAGATCTGCTAGGAATAGCGGAAAGCATTTACACAACACCCCTTCTGTTGCTCCGCTCATGAGCATATGCTGGGTGTATCTCTGTAAGTGTACGATGGGGTCGGAAGTTCCCTTTTAAGGTTCCATGGTTGGCATTTTCCATTCCCGGGGGGTGATGGCAGTTTCGATATTGTGGGTGAAGGGGATGGTGACCCTAGCGCCTATTCCTCGGTCCCTTTGCTCCCGTTGGACGCATTCTCTGAATAATCGTGCCATTCTTTCATCAGAATTTGGAGCGGATAGAAATGAACTTGGTTCTTCCCTGCGGGATCGATCTCGTCCAGATGACCTGTAGGGATGGTATAGTCTATCACTTCTGACGTTATCCAGTGGTTGCCTCTGGCTGCTCGGATGCATGCTAGGACCAGCTAGAGTTGCCCCCTGCCTTGATCTTCCCCTGGGGGGTTCTGTTTCAAGCATTTCCATGGGGTCAACTTCGGGCTGGGTTCTAGCTCGGCTCCGTTCAGCGGGGTTTCTATGATTAGGTGGCATGACTGGCTCAGCTACATCCGACCCTCGCCTGGCGCCTCCCCCACTGGGTTCGGTTCCAAGCGCTTCCTCGAGTCGGAGTTCGGGCTGAGTCCGGGCGCGGCCCCTATCATTGTTGTTCCTGTTGATGGCTTCCTCGAAGAGGGAAGACCTTTGCTGTCTCCGAGATCCTCCAGATTGAGATTCACCCCATGATTCAGTGTTGCGGTTGGATTCTTCGACATCCCTCAAGCGTGACATGAGTTGGTTCACCAAAGCTTCTTGTTGGGATGCGAAGCAGTTAGTCACTTCCACCACAACTCTGTCTAGGTCTGCTCTAGTGATTACTGTCGGTTGTTCCGCGGCAGGGGCTGTTGGAATTGCCTGATCTACATGCGGCACTGCTGCTGTAGTGGGATGGTTCTCTTGATCTGGATCCACTGGATTTGGAGCGCTGCTGTTTGCAACGTTCTTTCCCTTGTTGGCGTCTTTTCTTGGCCTGGAAGTCATGTTTCCTAGGCAATGAAGGGTGCTATTGGGAAAGAAGGTTGAATGAGGGAAGCTTTAGTTTCGAGTTCGAAGTTTTCAGTGAAAGCACCAAAAATGTTTGCGCAAAAAATGGGCAAACACCTCCAAGTCGTGTGATTTAGTTGATTTTATGTGATTCTTAATGATTTAGATGAGTTATGTAAATATGAAAAAAGCAGGGGCTGAAATGTAAAAGACACACAGATTTATAGTGGTTCGGCCAGAACGTGCCTACGTCCACTTTATATGTTATTATCTTCTTTCTCTCAGATTACAAGTACAATGCTTTGTGTACAAGTATATGAAAGTAGTTTGAAAGTTCCTTCCGTGCCTGAGCTCTCAAACTTGTCTGCCATTGTTGTACCCTGCCCCTCTATTTATAGAGTGAGGTAGGGGGCAGGGGCCTTGGATGCATATAGCTGCTGGTGGGCCTGGGCTGGAGTAATCTGGCCTGGCAGCGTTCTGGTTCGGCGAGGCTTCATTCGGCATGGAGTTTGGTCCGGTGATGGAGTGGACCGGTGGTAGGTGGTTTGGAGGTTCATTCGGTGGTGAGGTATGAGGTTAATTCGGTGGTGTTGGTCCGGCTATGAATGGTCCGGTGGTAGGAGATGTTTGGTTGGACCGGTGGTGGATGGAAACCGTGTTGGACCGGTGGAGTTGGGGGTTGATTCGGCAGGAGCTTGGACCGGATGTGTGTCATACCGAATGAACCTTTGCCTGGAATGCCGAATGGGATTGATCCGGATGAGATTTTGCCCTTCATTGCCGAATGGAGCTTTAAACCCTTGAATTACCGAACGGTCTTAGGAACCAGATGGAATGGAGGTTGCGAACCCGGGTGAAACTGACGCTTCTCGGTCTTGAGGTCTTCTGGGTGAAAATTCGCCCAACACAAGTGCTCGGACGTAACCAACATTATCAAAACTGTTGAACAATGCCTATCGATAGAGTAGGAAGCACTTACAACCCAACACAAAAAAGAGAGGTGCAGCCCTTCCTTTCGACAAAGGCGAAGCATACTTGAGTTATTCAGCAGTTACCTTTCGACCAAGTCAAAAGCATCTTGGTTGGTTTGGGAATTTAGAGAAATAAAATCTTCTTTTGATTGAGAAAGGGAAGTCTCAAATATTTTAGATTAGTTTGCTATTTTTAAAGCTTTTGTCAGGTTTAATCTTGTATTTCAAGTGATGCCTACATCGAAAGGTCCCTACGAACGCAATCGAAACAAAGCATATTTAAATAACTTTATTTACATACTTCAAGCTTCATTCCTTTGAGTTATGCTTTCGACAAGGACGAAACCAAGCCTCAATCTACTAAACCGTGGATTAATACCAGATGCCAATAGGTCAAGCTTTTGACTAGGTCGAAACCTGGTTCCAAATCATTCCAATTTGTGGTTACCAGTCCAAACCTAGGATATTCAAACCTATAGCTTCCGACGAGGTCAAAACCCCAACCCTAGATCCTGGATCAAGTCTTAACACCTAATTATCCCTGTTTTCGACAAAGTCGAAACCTCTTCCTCAAATTCTTGAATAAAATCCTAGCTACACAATAGCTAAGGCCTTCGACTAGGTCGAAACCAAAAAAGAAAAACCTTATTCCAGGTATCCCAACCATTTTGAAAGTTGAGCCTTTGAAAGGAATGCCTATTTAACTCGATAGGATCGAAAGGTGGATAAGGAAAAAGCCGACCCTTTTGACCGAGTCGAAAATTCTGACTGAACTACTTCTTATTCAGCAATTTAATAAAAAGGAAATTCAAGAAGGATAAACTCCTTCCAATCCTCTCCATCTACCTAAAGGATAAACCTCATTCCAAAACACAACTTAGGGGTATTGATAAGATTTCTTGTTAATAATCATTAGCTTTCAAGAATGGGTTACAAATTGTAATCAAGGAATTCTGCAACCTAGAGACACGAATATTGCCTCCTCCTCCTCTTAAGTTCCTCAACAAGAAGAAGAGGAAGACGAAATTCATGAACTTCATACTGACGTGCCTCCTCCACAAGCTCTTGTCATGTTATCTCGGAATCAAAACAAACTTAATTGACGTTTAGCTAATGTTGAGAAGAACGTTTCTAAAACAAACAAAAAGCTAAACTCGATAAAGGGTTTTTTAAATAAAATTTGGGAAAAGGTTTCTTGCTTCAGATCCACTTCGATGGATGTTTTAGAAAATATGGCACAATTCTCTTGGACGGCCTTGGAAGAAGAGGGAGATGAAGAAGAAGGTAGTGAAGCATTATAAACTCTATTTGTTACGCTGCTGTGATATTTAATTCATGACAATCTGTAGTATTATAATTTTGTTTGGTTAAGACATGTTTTTCCATATGATATTTATGTGTTTGTGGTACTTTCTTCAATCAATATTGTTCTATGTAAGATGGTTATTTATTTGTGATGTGTATGTGCTTATATGTCTATGTAAAATGTTTGTCTATTTCTCATATCAATTCTTTTTCCTTTTTTCCGACGACAAAGGGGGAGAATACGATTGATGGGGGAATATTCAGTTAAGGGGAGGATATTACTTTATATATTTAAAAACTTACATAGTTGCCATCACTAAAAAGAGGGAGAAAGTTAGAACCTAGAATTTTGATGTTATTACTCCAAAAATCAGCCTTTCGACTTTGTCGAAGCCGTTATGAGTAGAAGTCAACATAGGAAAAGTGAAGAAGGTTACAGTTAAACCTTTTGAAGGAGTTGAAGGGACGCTACTATCAAAGTCAAGGAGCTTCAAAACCTTTCGAAGGCGTCGGAAGGTCTCTACAACAAAGGTCCAGTGAGTTCATGCCTTTCAAAGGAGACTAAGGAGTCGAAAGCACACTTCCACCTTCAATAGCCACCTTTCGACCTGATCATTTCATATACATAATGACCCTCTGATTGAGTCAAAGCAGTACCTTTCGAAGACAATGAGAACAGCTATTTGCATATGCACCAAACCTTTCGACACCAAAGGTTTCTCCTTTGCTTAAACTATGTGAAAGCAAGCATTATCTAGGACAACCCCTTCGAAAGCTATGGTAAGCCTTCTGAACCAGTCGAAACCAATTGGACCAAGGAGGGTTCCACATCAGATCAGAAACAAGTACTCAGGCATAACCAACGTCATCGAAACCATTAAACAATAGCTATCGACAAAGTTAGAAGCACTTATAAGGCAATACAAAGTAGAGAGGCACAACCCTTCCTTTCGACAAAGATAAAGCATACTTAAGTCATTCGACAGCCACCCTTTGACCAAGTCGGAAGCATCAAGTCGAAAGGTGCTGACCTGCATCTTTAAATAAGACCTAATGGGTCAGGTTTGGGGGATCGGATCTCTCCCATTCCAAACTTGTACTTGTTTAATCAAAAGTATTGTAACCCTAATTACAAAATTAATTTGGAGATTAAAAGCAATAAAACCATCTTCTTCTTATGAAAGGGAAGTTTCAAGTATTTTAGATTACTTATCATTTCATCAAAGTTCTTGTTAGTTTCACCCTTATGTTTCAGGTCTCGCCTTCATCGAATGGCCACTGTCGACACGGTCGAAACCTAGTAGATTTAAACATCTTCAAGGTCATACTTCAAGTAACCTTCTCTGAGTTTTAGCTTTAGACAAGGATGGAACCAAGTTGCAACCTGCTTAAACCTTCAACTAGTAAAAGAAGCTTAAGGATCTGGCTTTTGACAAGGTCAAAACCTTCACTAAACACTGTAGCTTGCGTTCATTATTTCAACCCCAAGAAGGATAAACTCACTGCTTTCGACAAGGTCGAGACCCATATTTCTGATCTTCAACCTAAATTCCAAGTCATTAAGCTATTTAAGGCCTCTGACTAGGTCAAAACCAACTGAGGTGAACCTAATTCAGGGTATTCCAACTGAATCAAGAAGGAAGGCTTTCGATAGAGAATCCACACTGGTCTAATAAGGTCGAAAGGTCATTAAGCACAGAAACCAGCTCTTTCGACCGAGTCGAAAGGTCAATTCGAAAAACTTTTGCCTACTAAAGCCATTTCAAAAGGAAAATTCAAGAAGGTTACATTCTTGAGAAAGATTGTACTATAGGATCGAAATGGCCAACAGTTGTAAATAATATAATGAAGTGGTAGTGTGATATAAACTAAGTTATCTGCTGATGCGGAATCTGAGTATAAAAAGTAAATAGTAAAGTAAATGACATCAAGGGTTTTTTTGCTGGTTCAAACTCTCTTCTACGTCTAGTCCCAGACTCCTTCTTGAATTTAACTATCAAGATATTGCTCTAACACTATTTACAGGAATATACAAGCATAGGTTCAGAGGGAGAAACAACAAACATAGTAGCAAATATATATTCGGGAGGAGAAATAGATCAACAAAGATTGTCAAGATTCATTCATAGCAAATGGAGTTGTCATCATCAAAAAGGGAAAGAATGTTGGATCTTGAGTTTTGATTGCTATCATGACACAATGGTTCATGAATCTGCGACTACTACAACAACCGAACTCAACGACTTGAAGTTTGTTTGTATAGTCTATATATTTTAACTATAGTCATAAAATATGTATATAGAGTCTAGTCTAGTAGCTTTGTTAAGATCTTTCCTCAAGAATCATCACTCTTATTCTAGTGGCCCAATAGTTATAGTTCATTCCATTAAATAAGGGTGGTCGTGCAGTAGATTGACCTTCAAGAAACTAGTGTTAATAATGGTGCTAGTGTTGTTTTCCATATTAAATATCATATAACTATGTTATGGTTATAAGATGACCTAGCTCCGATACCAAATGAAAGTGACTATACTAAAGGATCGAAATAGCCAACAGTTGTAAGCAATGTAAATGCAGTGGTACTGCTATATAAACTAAGTTATCCGTTGATGTGGAATATGAGTATAAAAAGCAAGTAGTAAACTAAATGACAATAGGAATTTTTATACTGGTTCGAACTCCCATTCTATGTCCAGTACCAGATTCCCTCTGGAATTTAACTATTGACCATCTCTTAACCCGGAGGAACATGTGTTACACCGCTTGAGCCACCGAACAGGACTTCTACCGCCTAGACAACCGAACAGGACTTCTACCGCTTGAGCAACCAAATAGGACTTCCAATACAAATAGTAAAGTTGTTTCTAACTGAGTATGCTCTTGAATAGCACTGACAAGTTAATAATATAAACCCTTCTTATAATCTTCTCCTCAAGTGTAATGTGTATGATTTGTGCGTGTATAAAGAATAGGAAGATTAGAATTGCTTATAAGATATGGAAGTGAGATTGTAAGCAATGAATGTACGAACTTATGTAAGAAATAGTTTCGAGAATGTTATGCATGTTAAATAAAGAGAGATAAGAGAATTAAGTTAATTGATCAATGAAACTTGAGTGAATTTATAGTAAATCATAAGTTGCAACCCCTGGCAAAAAGTTCTCTGTGAAAGGTAATGGTGGCAACACTTGGGAAGGAAGACAACCATTGAGAAAAGAAGTGTCTTTTCAATAGAAAATGATAGTTATAGGATTCAACCGATTGATCTTGATCATTCAGTGGACTAAATTCTAAAATATGAACAAGTAATATAGCATGCGCGGACTCTATCGACTGAATAGATGCCATCAGTCGACTGGTCCCTGTATTTTATCAAAAATTATACCGGTTTAGTCGATTAGGGGCATCAAGTCAGTCGAATGAACTGTGTAGTTCAGTGAAATATGTGTGCATTTGAATTTGGAAAGAGATTGTTTTAAATCGAGTGCAAGTGTTTGTGAGTATGTGAATGAGAGTGATCATTCTCGAGGAAAGGTCTTAACAAAGCAACTAGATTAGACTCTATATACATATTTCATGACTCTGGTTAAGATATGTAGACTATATGAACCATACTTCGAGTCATTGAGTCTAGTCGTTGTAGTTGTCATAGATTCATGAATCGTTGTGTCATGTCAGCAATCAACACTCAAGTTCCAACAATTCTTTCCTTCCTACGAGATTTACCTAAATAATAATCTTCCTTCCTCAACACTACTTTGGGTTGTTGACAAGAAATCTTGTTAACATTTTTGGCGCTATAAGGAGGGCTCGAACCTCTGCCTTGGTTAAACATCTAACACCACTATTCTCTAACCCTACTTACCTCAATCTTAAATTTATCAGCTTTGGTTAAATCATGGATAGAAGAATCATATGATCTGAATAAGGACCCTCTGAAACTTATGAGATAAGATTCCCTCCAAAATTCGTCAAGATTTCCAATCAAAATGAAGAGCAGAGACTAAGGTTAGAAGCTCTTGGAATTATAAATAAGAAAAGAGCGGAATCATATGATCTACAGAAATGTGAGCTTAAACCTCTTTCATGTTGGCTCCACCCCTATCTTTGCATTAGGAAAGAAAAAAAGGAAGTGACAATATATTCAATCAAATGAGAAAAACCATCCAACACTATTCTAAAGACACTACCTTTGAGATGGAGATAATGGATTATTACAATGCCTTTGCAAATAAGTGGCAATAATCTACTACAACAAGGGCACTTCCGACTCAAGAAATTCAAAGGGTGGCAAAAAGAAAAGCAATTAAAGAGCATTAAACAATAAGGCCAAGGATTAGAAAGTCAAAATGTCATCCTCAAGAATCAAGCTTCCAGTCTAGACTTCTAAAAGAATGCAACTTGACAACATCTATAGAGAACGTCTACTTACTTATAAAGGATGAGCTCAACTATTGGCCATCATAGAAAAAAATCCAAAACATGAAAGAAATTTTGGTGGATCCTACTGTAGTTACAATATAATGAATGGCCATGAAACCAATCATTGCAGAGCCTTAGAGGGAATGAGCATAAATTTCTTCCAACAAGGAAAGATTCATGAATTTGTAAACGAAACTTAAGGAAAATTAATAAAGAGATACTTTTCTAAGAGAACTCTACATGGTTGGGAGTGAAATGCTCCTTATATTTAGAAACTACCTAAGATGATAGTCTACCCAAGATGGTACAAAAGCCTCTGTCCACACCGAGGTGGCTAGGGCAGAGCACCTTCTGGAGGGAGGGTGGGTAAGCCTTTAGTCATGCCATAAGATGGCCAAGTTAAAGAACCGAACAAGCCCTTGGCTGCGCCTCTGGTCAGGTCAAGGCACCTCCTGGAGGGAGGATGAAGTAATACATTAGCCATGCCATAAGATGGCTAGGATAAAGCACCGAACAAGCCCTAATCTGCGCCACGCTATGGCCAGGGTAAGGCACCTCATGGAGGGAGGATGAAGTAAGTCTTTATCGGCGCCATAAGATGGCCAGGGTAAAGCACCGAACAAGCCCCTATTCATGCTGTAAAAGGGCTAGGGTAGGGCGCCTCCTAGAGGGAGGTCGGGTAAGTCCTTGGTTCTAACCTCTAAGATGAGCTAACCAAGAGCACTAGACAACAAAGGATAAGACGTCTAGACCTAAGAAGAGGCCCATCAAACAATGGACTAAGATGGCCAAGCCCGAGAAAATGCTCATTCTATAATGGACTGAGACATCCAAGCCCAAGTGGAGGCACATTCAGCAATAGACTAAGATGTCCAAGCCCGAGAAAAGGCTCATCATATTATGAACTAAGATGTTCAAGTTTGAGAAAAGGAATTTCCAATCATGGACTACGAGGTCCAAGCTTAAGAGGCAACTAATCGAAGACCTGAAGGGTTCATACATCAAAGGAACAGAATAGAGCTCTACTTTTAATACCCGAATCTGGGTTTCAGAACTTTCATTTCTAAACGTCATCTATCAACACTCGAATCTAGGTTTCGGGTCTTACATATCGGAATTCCATCTATAAATACACAAATCTAGGTTTTGGGTCTCTAATGCTAGAATTTCATCGATTAGTACCCGAATCTGGGTTTTGGGACATTCATTTTAGAACTTCATTTAGTAATACCTGAATCTGGGTTTTGAGTCTTTATCGATCACTGATTATCTTTATACCTGATTCTGAGTAACGAGGTCATTATTTATTTAAGCCCTTATGGGTATACAATTTCAATAATGGATTTCTATCAGAAATGCCCAAATCTAGGTCAAAGAATACTCTTATGAAGATCATTATTATAAATTCCCAAATCTGGATCATGGATTTCTAATATTGTCAATTCCATTAAAACCTGAGAATGGGTTGGCTGGATTTTACTATCGATATTCAGATAGTGATATCTGGATTTAGTCCTATTCAAAATCTCTGTCTAACATTTGTGCCCCTACAATGCGGTGGGATTTCCAATCAACATAATTTAGATATTCCAGCCAAATGGTTGAAATAAAAATTCTTGATTATCCCTCATTACGGTTAAAGATGGGATTTGGATGTTTAATATAAACTATTTATCATGCAATTAACCAGATGATTTGTTAATCTAAGCAAATGACACACATAGACTAGTATGTCAATTTCAAGCTAACAATTAGAAATATTATTTTCTACGTACATTTCAGGGAAATCATCGCAACAAAGAGAGATAAAAGATTTAGCGAATAAGAAAATTATGAGTGAACTATCAAAAAGAATTTCAAAAGTGACATTACAGATGGGGGTTACAAATCAGGTGATATTTACAAAATTTATATGGTTTATATAAGTCAGGAAATAATTTACAGAACTATGAAATTATTCACATACATACAAAATGAGTTTATACATCTTAAAGATAAAAAGAAATCATAAGTCTTTGGGTGGCTTTGTTAAGAGTCTCGGCGGTTGAAGAATTAATCACGTAACGAATTGCAACACAAATAACTTCTTTCAACTTTTTCTCCTTCTTCCTAATCTTGTCAACATCATCAATTGCATCAATATTTGTCTTCAGAGTGCGGTTGAAAGCTCTGTTTGCGCCCCTAAGTGTATTGTTCTCTCTTTCTAACTCTACAACGCGCTTCTGAAGAAAATATTTATCACGTTCGAGCTTCTGAGTTTTGGCAGCATACTCATTAATACTCTACGAGTATTTCACTTTTTGCTTCTCCTAGAAATATTTAGTGATTTCAAATCATACTCTCTTGCACCAGTTACCCACAATGTTTTCGTCTAAACCAGGAGGAAGGGTGAGCATTTTAGGGAAGTTCTGGGCCGTAAGAGAAGTGGACCTTGTAGGCCTAGAAATGAAAGGAGTAATGCGAGGGACCGGTAATTCGATACTTGGAAGTTTTGTCTCCAATAATATATTCTAATGATTCGCACTACGCCTAACTATCCTTCAATTTTAATTCTAAGTTGCTAATTTATTAGATTAGTTCATACATCTTAAGATCAAAATCGATTAAAGGATTTGCTTCAACTTGTAGCTTCAGTGTCGAGATCGTTCCATCTTTGCTTTTAATGCCAGCCTCGAGATAAGGGATTCGATCCTTTTGATTGCTAGCTATGGTTTTCTAAACAAAGTATCTTTTGTACCATTTCAAGGCCTCAGCGTTGCCACCAAAGTGCTCTAGTAAAACATCATCATTGGGAACTCTCATTCCATTTGATTCTAACGGTCTCTCCCTAAGACTAGCAATGCGAGTAGATAGATCAAGGGGAGAGAAACTGTAGGTAAGTGTAGCTTCAATTTAAGCAAAAGAAATAAAACAAAGTTAAAATCAAAATAAAGAATCTCTTTATTATTACAATAAAAGGTTACAATTCGAACAACAACGAAGTCAAAAGATACAGTAAACTATTAGTTTATATTTAAAGTTTAGAAACTACATTTTTAACTTTATTTAATGAATTGGCAGAAAGATTAAACGTAGAATCAAAAGGAATATTTAGTCCCTCTAGGGTTAACACCACGTACATTTTCCATTGTCCCACTTCCCAGTTGGAGGACTATCGCGGCCAAATTAATTTTGTATGGAATGTCCTAATCTCTTTAAGGAAAATATCTTTTTCATCACCAAGAAAGTCAAAGCAAAGGCAAGGGTATTCCTAATAGAGTCTTTGAAAATCTCTAAGAAAACAATATCTTGCCAATTTTGAAGATTTTAAAAGTGATACAATTTCAATATAAAACCTCCACAGTTTAACATAATGGTCAAATGGTCTCTAGAAAAAAGACGACATAATGAGAAGTCACTCTGTGATAATATAATAAAATGAAGCTAAACATAAAAAGAAATCTAAAACAAGTATTTATAATCGATATAATGTTACATGTTTACAACTACTCATCTGGTTCATACAACATAGATTTAGAAAATAATTTAGATATAAATTTGTTCTTGTAATACTTGAGCTTCTCCAGGGGAAGATCTTAGGGAATTGGTTTGACCCACGGTAAGTTCTAACAAGATCTAGGGTGCGGGTCAGATCCGAATTTGTCCAAGTATCTTTTATGAAAGCGTCTAAGTAAATCCCCACTTTCTCCTAAGTACAAAAAGTCAGTTATTGAATGTCTATAGTAAGCCTTATATAAAAAGTCAACTAGAATGTCATTCTCTTCAATTAGCATCCAAAATAGAGCACTAACTCCCAATTTTCCTTCAAGAGAGCGTCGTATTGGAGGCGTGCTCTCTCTAATAAGGGGGCAGCCTTCTGACATTTAAAAGACGCCGGCATCGAGGCACTCCTATCAAGTCTTTGGTATTTATTAGAAAGTACATTATGCTCCTGTATCTGTTTTTCTAGCTCCTTATATAGCTTGTTTATTTCCTCTTGTTTTCTCTCAAGTTTTGTTTTATAAGGGAGGGTGGACTTCTTCCTTATCTAGAAAGAACGATTTACACTATTATAACACTTGAAGTGAAAGATTTTTAAATATAGAATACCATATATGTGATATCAGGACAGAGATCTGAGTGGACTGATCTTTTCCTTTAGGTCTTCAATGTTAGCGGGAGCATGATCATCCTCTTGAGGGGTAGAAGGCCCAATAGTTTCGGGTGGGGTAACTGCAGGAGGAGTTGGTTCTTTCTCTGAAGCTTTTGTATTTTCATCCCCATCCTTATTAGAGGCTTCGCTGTAATCTCTGCTATCTCCACCTGAGCCATGACCTACATCAATGTTATCATCGTTATCATCAATATCGTCGTTGTGGTCATCATCATCATTTTTGCCATCGCCTTCTTCTTCGACGGCATCATCGTTGTCACCCTCATCCTCAGAATTATATTCAATTTCAAAGGAGGGGACTTCAAAGGAAAGATCTTGGATGCATCAATTTCCACCTCTTTTGTAGGTTCGACCCCTTGCTTCATTCGGTTGATCTTGCCCATTACTCTATCAACTAGGACAGAGTCAAGCGAGGGAAAACCAAAGTCGGGACACTTCTTAAATTTATCGGCATAGGCGAGAACGAGGGATTCTTCATACGAGTTCGGAAAATTTTGCCTCAGAGTAGAAGCGAGCAATCAGGATACTCGCTGGTTAACATCAGATATCATATCGACAACGAGTTTTAGAGTAGCCCTATCCTTATTTAACTTATCTTTCAAAGAAGTGTTTTTTGCTACTATGCAGGTTTTTTCCTTATCAGAATCTTTCAAGGCTAGCTCCATAGTGAACTTTTCATCAACAATAAGTTAATAAGCCCCTCTTTCTTTGAGAAGATCAGCTTCAGCTCAAGCAAGATAAGCTCCTAATCGTTCTAACTCTGAAGTAGTTTCATCTCTAGCCACAAAAATAGAGGACCCTTGGTTCTTTAGAACAGAAATTTCCTCTTGAAATTAAGAGGACTCAGCAGAAGATTTCGATGCTTGCTAGTTCATAACTAACCAACTCTTAGGAATTTGAAAGAAGAAAATGCAATGCAAGTTAGAGATTTAGAGAAAACCAGTAATAGCAAAGTTAATTAAGGTAAAAATCACCAAAAATAATTGCTCCATCAAAGAGCGGTAATGCCTCGCCAAATCAGACACAGTTGAAGGCGGGTGGATAAAGGTGAAAGATTCAGAATGTAGGATAGACTTGGCCATCTCTTCAAAATTATTGGAAGGGGAGGAAGAAGATGACGGCTTCGATGGAATTTGCTTTGAGGAGGGAGTCGTTAGCAAAGCTGGTTGCATTTTCTCAAGTGGAGCTGCAGAATCAGGGATAGAAATACGAAAAAGAGGGTCGGTCACTGTTGGAGTCTGCTCCGATTTTTCTATAGAAGTTTCAATAATTGGGCTCTTCGGAGCCTTGTCGAGAGATAAATGTTCCTCTTCCTCCTCTACATCAAAAACTTTAGCAACCTTCTTAGGTTGATCAATTTTGGATGATTCTACCAACTTCCTTTTAAAGCAATCTTGTATTTGGTGAGAGATTCAATACTAGATGGCACTCCAGAAGCTATAGGAAGAGGAGCGGCACCACCTGCCGACATTGTAGCTTGAGAAGCAACTGAAAAGAATCCAAGTAGATTGTAGTTAACAAAAATAAGTTGAAAAAAGCAATACAGTACTCCATGACTAATGCACTGTTCTTCACATAACAGAATGGTCAGTATAAATGGGTGGCATGGAAGAGAAACTTGATGAGCCTTCAACAGGGAGGAAGCGGTTGCCATAAGAAATATGTTGAATAGATGGAAGAGTGCCTAAGATCCTCTGGCCTCTCCGCAGAAGAGAGTACTTTGTAAATTTATAGGAGTCAAAAACATCAATCTGCTCCTAACTTGGCTTGAGGCCGCGATCAGAGATTCGATTGTTCTCTTATCATCGTCATTAAGCTCTTTAGTAGGGGCACCTGATAAAAGTAAATATTAGACAAGAGAAAACATTATGTAAAGGAAGAAAAAAATTCTGGACTTACGAGGGGAAGTGAAAGTCCCGATGATGTTTGAAAAGAATTTGACAAAAAAATAGTTTTCCCAGCCTTTGAACTTATTAATCCCATTTGATATTAGCTTCTTCTAGTGGTTGGCTTTGTATATCTGACCGTTAAGGTTGCTAAGCTTAACCGGCTAGGTCAAGTAGTTCAACACTTGAGCATTAAGAGGGGAATTCAAAATTCCAGTGCCATCATTTCCAAAGAAAAGAGGTAGGTATAAACATTCGGCGACCATTAGATCGGAGCAATCCTAAGATGTGAAAGAAATCTGAACAAGAATTCAGGAAAGGGCAGGAATCCTCCATGCCATATGTGGATGGCGGTGTAGGCAAAGAACTCTCCAGATGGGTTGTTGATAGTGTTAGTCTCCTTGGTAGGAATGGCTTTAATACCAGTTATGCCAAAGTCATTAAGGATGGCATCGACTTCGTCTTGAGTTGATACGAGGGAATGCTTGGAGATAGCTTCAGCCTTCTTTGGAGAGCTCATTATTCTGACAGTTGAAAACGTTTTAGTTAAATTTTATTGGTAAATTATGAATTTAGCATACTTTCAAGAATTACTCAAAAAAACTTGCTTAGATAACTTAAACATAAACTAAAAATGAAACTTCAAGCTTTTGTAAAATGTTTAAGTTAAAAGTCTAGAGTATTGGTCTTTCGACAGAGTCGAAAGGAAAAGAACATTAACACTTAACAAATACATCTCCACACCATCGAAACCCTAAATAAAAGTGTTCCTTGAGCTATCGACAAGGTCGAAAGGATAAGTCAAAATGTTTGTTCAATTGACACTTTTCAGCAGATTCGAAAGTTCCATAGGAACCAAGTTGGTAAGAGGGAACAAATAAAATCCACTTAAAAACTTAAACAAAAAATATACACTACCAACATTCCAAAAGCCAAGTAACAAAACCCTTCGACACTTTCAATACCAATAAATTATATTTCCTAAGAAAAATAAAAATGTTGTCGAAACCTTACATATTCAATGGGTCAAAAGGTACCAAGTTAAACTCATGTACACTAAGAATGTTTCGACAGTGCTAGAGGAAGATAACTCATGAGGGTTTTGACTTTTTAGATTTAAATGATGTCGAAAGAGTCAAAGGGGTATGATGGTTTCGAAGGTTAACTAGAGAGAACGGATTGCAATCGGAACCTTTTGCTTTTGATGGGGTTACTACACTCTGCGTAACTACATATCCATTCGACAGAGTTGATCAAATTGGCACTACAGCACCTTTCAACCCCATCCAAAGGGGCTAAGGAAGAAAAACGAATGTTGCCGCCTCAATCCCTTTCCAAAGGGTAGAGGTCATTTTGTGGCGCCAAATTTTAAATTCATGCATTTGAAACTTCCGGGCAAAGAAAGCAGGTTCCACCGTCTTCCCCAAACCCAATTGAAAATCCAAGGTTCCAAATTTTTCTTAAGATAAATATATTAAGCCTATTAAGAAATTGAATTTTAACACAGATCAAAAAAAATTAATTTCAAAAGTATGAAAATTATTATCAAACTAAAAGTCCCTATTTTCTAAGGAGAAACAAAAATCGTAATTATTGGAATATTAATCCCAAACGAGAAAAAAATTCAATTGAATCGGAAAATTTTCTCAGCAAATCAAACCAAACCCACTCTCAAAAAATCGAAATTCGAGCATTTTAAGGTCGAATCTTGATTTTGGAATCTGGAAAAGCCAAATTCGACTAAAACACAAACAACGGAGAAGAAAACTAGCAAAAATGGAGATGAATCTAAACTTACGATTTAGATTTGAAGTTTACTTTGATTTCTATAAGCGGATAAAAGTTTGAGGATTTTTGGGAATTCTTTTACTTTTACTTAAAAGTTTGATTGCAGGTAAATGAGGCAGAAGAAGAAACAGCGTACTTATAAGAAATGTCTTCCTAAAGCTACTAACCGTTAGATTAGATCCAAATGAGCATCCTAGATTCGCGTGATAAGACCAAAGGGTGGGAAAATTTTAGGTCTCGACGTAGATGACTTGGAAAGTCATGAGCATCCCTTCACAAGGGGGAGGGCAAATGTTACTCCAAAAATCAGCCTTTCGACTTTATCGAAGCCGTTATAAGCAGAAGTCAAAGAAGGAAAAGTGAAGAAGGTTCCAGCTAAACCATTCGAAAGAGTCGAAGGGATGCTACTGTCAAAGTCTGGGAGCTTCAAAAACATTCAATGGCGTCGGAAGGTCTCAACAAAAAAAGTCCAGTGAGTTCATGCCTTTCGAAGGAGAAAAAGTAAT
Organism: Allium cepa; assembly: GCA_030765085.1. Classification (NCBI taxonomy): domain Eukaryota; kingdom Viridiplantae; phylum Streptophyta; class Magnoliopsida; order Asparagales; family Amaryllidaceae; genus Allium; species Allium cepa. The sequence goes on along the minus strand of CM060942.1, from coordinate 696,333,182 downwards.
CGAAAGCACCCTTCTGCCTTCAATAGCCACCTTTCAAATGTGTCATTTCATATACATGATGACTCTCTGATCGAGTCAAAGTAGTACCTTTCGAAGACAGTGAGAACCGCTATTTGCATATGCGCCAAACCTTACGATGCCAAAGATTTCGCGTTTGTCTAAACTATATGAAAGCAAGCATTATCCAGGACAATGCCTTTAAAAGCTACGGTTAGCCTTTCGAACCGATCGAAACCAGTGTGACCCAGAAGGGTTCTGCATCAGATCTGAAACAAGTATTCAGGCGTAACCAACGTCATCGAAACCATTGAACAATCGCTATCGATAGAGTTAGAAGCACTTACAAGGCAATATAAAGTAGAGAGGCTAGCCCATTCTTTTGACAAAGAAGAAGCATACTTAAGTCATTCGGTAGCCACCCTTCTACCAAGTTGACGCAGCGGAAATGACAAGCTTTGACGTGCTAGTAATGTTGGATACAAACTGATGCAATTTCTTCCTCATGAAATGATTCGTGTCAAGTAAAACAAGATAAATGCCCAAATCCGTTGATCTCTCGAGATACCGGATTCTAGCTATCTTCAACACGTTGATCGCGCACGATGTCGCGTTAGAAGATCTACGATTCTTCGACGTTGATCTCGCTCATGAGATTTCGTGAATCGACTTCAAATTCGTTGATTCGAGCGCACTCGAATAACCGAAGATGGAAGAAGAAGGAGATCACACTCAACTTCAATAAAAGTGGCAAAAGGCACACAAAAATTTTTTATTCAGAATCAACCAACTTTTATAAATGACCAACACCCCTGTTTATAGAAATTTACAACTCAGCTGACCGACCTAACAACATGCGACCTAACAGGTGGCCGATCTACGAGCTAACATATACAAAACTTAACAGATACAAGCTACAACACACGCGACCTACAACATACAAGTCAACAAACGAGCTAACACCATACACGACATAAGCACAAACAACCTAAGCACAACATATAAGAGACTTAACATCACGTTACAATACAAACAACTTAAAAAATAAAATACAAGCGACTTATCAACCCATGCGACCTAAGTAAGTAACGACCTAAGCAAGCACGGTAGTGACCTAGGCAAGCTTCGGCATAATGATCCTGGAACGACATAAGAAACAGCGACCTATTGGAAGCTCGCGGCCTAAGGAAGCTCGCGACTCAGGAATATCACTGCATAATCTTGGCGACTTAAGGAAGGTCGTTCGCGACCTAGGAGATGCTCGCGACTTAAACTGGTGGAGCGACCTACTGGAGATGCTCGCGACTTAAGGGATATCGCTGCATAATCTTCGCGACTTAAGGAAGGTCGTTCGCGACCTAGGAGATGCTCACGACATAGCTGGCGGCATATGAAGGCAGGCGCGATTCAAGGTTTAGGTCGCTAGGTCATAGCTCGCTAGTGAGCGACCTAAGGCTTAAGGCATGTTGCGCTGCATCATCCTCCCGTGGTTGCAAAGAATTCGTCCCCGCATTCACACTTTCCTCTTCCTCGACAAGCTTGTGCTCATGATACGGAATCAAATATTTGACGTTGAAAACGTCAGCAGTATGAATATGATCCGGCAATCGCAACTGATACGTATTCTCATTAATCTTCTTCACAATCTCCAAAGGACCAATCTTCCTAGCAGCTAACTTGTCGTAAGTTCCAACAGGAAATCGATCCTTGGTCAACACTGCATACACAAAATCACCCTCTTTGAAGTCCACACTCCTTCGCTTCTTATCTGCCAGTTGCTTATACTTCTCATTTGACTTAAGCAATCGTTCATGAACAATCCTTTGACACTCCTGCAACTCATTCATGAAATCACAAGCTCGTTTAACAACCCCTTTCTGACGTGGAACTGTCGACAAATCCAACGATCCCTTCGGAATGGCTGAATATACTACTTGAAATGGACTGAATCCAGTACTTCGATTAACGACAAGATTATGTGCGAATTCTTCCTGACACAAGTTCACATCCCAGCTCTTCAAATTATCCTTTACAAGACATCTCAATAAGTTTCACAAAGATCTGTTCACCACTTCCGTTTGCCCATCCGTTTGTGGATGATAGGCACTACTAAAATTCATCTTAGTCCCAACCATCTCTCACAGACTCAACCAAAAATGACTTAGAAATCGAGTATCCCGGTCAGAAACAATGGTCTCAGGTAGCCCATGTAGTCGATAAACCTCTTTAAAGAACAATTGAGCAACACAGACCGCATCGGCGATCTTTTTACAAGCTATGAAATGTGCCATCTTCAAAAATCTATCCACCACAACATATATAGAATCATTCCCTCGTTGAGTTCTTGGCAAACCTAAAACAAAATCCATGCTAACATCAACCCATGGTCTAGTAGGCACGGGCAATGGCATATACAATCCTGCATTCGTAGTTGTCCCTTTGGAAACTTAACATATGTGACATCTCTGCAAAAATCTTTCAACTTCTTTCCTCATGAAAGGCCAAAAATATGATTGAGAAATCAACTGCAAGGTACGATCTCTTCCCACATGACCTTATTCATGCAATTCCCTCACAATCTTCATTCGTAAACTGCACTCTGGTATACACAACCGATTTCCTTTGAATAGAAAACCATCTACCAACACATACTCATCCGTCTTCCCTTTCTCGACTTCATCTACAATCTTAGCAAAGTAAGAATCCTCAACAAACAATTCTGGAAACACATCAAACCCCGTCACTTCAACTCTCATCGTAGTCAACAAATGATTTCTTCTACTCAATGCTTCTGCCACACGATTTGTAACTCCCGACTTATGCTTTACAACAAATGTAAACTGTTGAAAGTATGCGATCCATGAAGCATGTCTGGCTGCAATCTTATCCTGTCCCTACAAATGTTTCAATGCTTCATGGTCAGTGTACAACACAAACTCTTTATAAAACAAGTAGTGTCTCCAATGCTTTATAGCTTGGACAATAGCATAGAACTCCAAGTCATAGGTACTGTATCTTGTCTTGGCTCCAAAAAGTTTCTCACTAAAATAAGCAATTGGACGCCCCTTTTGACTTAACACTCCACCAATTCCAACTTTAGACGCATCAGTATTCAGCTCAAAGAGTAACTGAAAGTCCGGGTATCTAAGAATCAGTGTTGTAGTCAAAAGTGTCTTGATCTGTTGGAAAGCAAAATCAGCCTCTTCAGTCCACACGAACTGCTTTCCTTTCATACAATCTGTCATTGGTGCCTTTACGCTACTGAAATGTGGAATAAACCTTCGGTAGAATGATGTTAAACCATGGAAATTTCTCACTTCAGTTACATTCCTGGGTTGTGGCCAATCCTTGATTGCTTCAACTTTACCTTGATCCACTTGGAGACCTTCCTTGGACAACACATACCCCAAGAACAAAATACTATGTGTCATGAACATGCACTTCTTTGTTGCCGCGTAAAATTTCTCCTGACGAAGTATCATCAACACTTCCCGCAAGTATTGTAGATGTTCTTCTATGCTTCCATTGTATATCAATATATCATCAAAATATACCACCACGAACTTTCCAATAAATGGTCGAAAGATCTGATTCATCACTCGCATAAAAGTACTAGGTGCATTCGAAAGACCAAATGGCATGACCAGCCATTCATACAACCCCTCCCCCCTCCGTGTCCTGAAGGCTGTCTTCCATTCATCCCCTGGTCGAATTCGAATCTGATGATACCCACTCTTCAGATCAATCTTTGAAAAGATAGCAGCTCCACTCAACTGATCTAACAAGTCGTCCAATCTTGGCATCAGAAATCTGTACCTCACTGTAATCTTTTTTAGTGCTCGACTATCTATACACATTCTTCAAGTTCCATCCTTCTTTCGCACTAACAAAGCTGGTACTGCACAAGGACTTAAACTTTCTTGTACGCGCCCTTGTTCAAGTAACTCCTCCACCTGCCTTCTCAACCCTTCGTGCTCCTTTGGACTCATTCTATAATGTGGTCTATGTGGTAATACAGCTCCCGGAACAAGATCAATCTGGTGTTGTATGTCTCTCAACGGTGGTAATTCTTTTGGTAATTCTTCAGGAAATACATCTTCAAATTCCTTCAACACTGGCTTAACTTCCTCAGGAATTTCAACCTTTTCACTCCTTTCACGTCCAATCAATAGAAATACTTCACGCCCATCCTCTACTTCTTTGAAAAACTCCTTCAAAGATAACAGAGTCTTTAGTTCCTCGATTTCCTCCAACTTGCTTTCACTTTGTTGTCGCTTTTTAGGAACCAAAGTGATTCTAGTTCCATTGAACATGAAACTATAGCAGTTAGTCCAACCATCGTGTTGCACGGCTCTATCAAATTGCCACGTTCTTCCCAACAACAAATGACATACATCCATATCCACCACGTCACACCAAATTTCATCCTTATACTTCTTTCCAATGGAAAAAGCTACACAAGCTCTTCGACTAACCTTTACTTCCCCACCTTTCCTCAGCCAAGCCAATTTGTAGGGTTTAGGATGCTTCTCTGTCTTTAACACTAACTTCTTTACAGCTTCTGTAGAGACGATGTTATCACAACTTCCTGCATCGATAACAAACTTACAAACCTTTCCCAAAATAGTGCACGTCGACTGAAAAATATTACTCCTCAACCAACTAGTCTCCTCTTCCTACTTTGGCGTCAAGCAAGATCTCCTCATCATTAAAGAATATCCCTCGTCTCCCGTCAGTAATTCTTCTTCCTCCTTAACTTGTGGTGAATTGGGACATTCAATTTCTGTATCCTCATCCTCAAGCTCAGCAACCATCGCTCGCTTCTTACGCCTCGGGCATTCATTGCTCTTATGACCAAACTCCTGACAATTATAACACTTGAAATTTTTGTTCACCTTGGTCTTAGCAAATTCATTGACAACCGGTTTACTAACAGCCTTGGAAACATTAGTATTGCTACTAGCCCTTTCACCTGATTGATCGAACTTATAAACGCACCACTTTCTCTTCTACCTTGCTTCTCCCAAGTTAGAGCCTTCTGGTGTGCTTCAGCAACGGATCTTGGATCAAACATATTTACCATATCTTGAATTTGCATTCTCAATCCTCCAACAAATCTAGATATCAACCGTTCCTCTGTTTCCATGATATCTTTTTTAGCAATTAGTTGATAAAACTCATCTGCATAATCATTTACCGACTTTGTCCCTTGTCTCAAATTTTGTAAGCGCTAATACATAAGAGACTGATAATTATAAGCTAAGAAAGTAGCCTTCATCAACTTCTTCATCTTTTCCCATGAAACAATCTTCGACTTTCCCATTCTTTCCCGTGTAAGTTTAGTTTGTTGCCACCATGCCATAGCTCTTCCCCTCAATCGTGTAGCAACCAACTTAACTCTACGATGCTCGGGTACTTCCTTGAAGTCAAAAATTTCTTCAACATTTGATAACCAATCCAGAAATTCTTCCGCTATCATTCCCCCTTTGAATTTTGGAATCTCTGTTTTCATCCCCGACTCCCATCGACGATCATCTTCGAAATCTCTATTTCGACTTCGTCCTTAGCCATGGTTTCGACAAAAGCTGCTATCACCATCACTGGATTCCTCCAAATCTGATGTTTGTCGATGTCGATTCTGACCATCAACATTTCTGCTACACGCACGTCTCTTTCTCCCGAAACTGACGGTGAAACTCTGTTTCCACTATGGTGCGAAATTGGTGAATTTCTCCTTTGACTTTGATTCATGTCTCTCATCAACTTCTCTAACTTTCCAATATCTTCATCGAACTTTTCATTGATACGTTGCTCCATCTGCTCAGCTTCTTGTCTTTTATATACATCTTCAACATTTTGAAATCAATTATCACGTCTCGGAGGCATGATCTTCGAACAATCTCTTTTCCGATTTAACTTTGATATGGTTCGAATTCACTTTGACTTAGCTTGGCTCGGCCTAACTTAGCTCGGCTCGGCCTAACTTAGCTCGGCTTCGACTTAACTCGGCCTTGATCTCAATTAGCTTCAACTTAGCTCTTCAAGCTCTGATACCAAACTGACGCAGCGGAAATGAAAAGCTTTGATGTGCTAGTAATGTTGGATACAAACTGATGCAATTTCTTCCTCACGAAATGATTCGTGTCAAGTAAAACAAGATAAATGCCCAAATCCTTTGATTTCTCGAGATACCGGATTCTAGCTATCTTCAACACGTTGATCGCGCACGATGTCGCGTTAGAAGATCTACGATTCTTCGACGTTGATCTTGCTCACGAGATTCCATGAATCGGCTTCAAATTCGTTGATTCGAGCGCACTCGAATAACCGAAGATGGAAGAAGAAGGAGATCACACTCAACTTTAACAAAAGTGGCAAAAGGCACACAAACAAATTTTACTCAAAATCAACCAACTTTTACAAACGACCAACACCCCTATTTATAGAACTTTACAACTTAACAGATCGACCTAACAACATGCGACCTAACAGGTGGCCGACCAACGAGCTAACATATACTCGACTTAACAGATACAAGTTACAACACACGCGACCTACAACATACAAGTCAACAAACGAGCTAACACCATACACGACATAAGCACAAACGACCTAAGCACAACATATAAGCGACTTAATATCACGTTACAATACAAATGACTTAAGAAAATTAAATACAAGCGACTTATCAACCCATGCGACCTAAGCAAGTAACGACCTAAACAAGCACGGCAGCGACCTAGGCAAGCTTTGGCATAATGATCCTGGAACGACATAAGAAACAGCGACATATTGGAAGCTCGCGGCCTAAGGAAGCTCGCGACTCAGGAATGTCGCTGCATAATCTTGGCGACTTAAGGAAGGTCGTTCACGACCTAGGAGATGCTGGCGACTTAAACTGGTGGAGCGACCTACTGGAGATGCTCGCGACTTAAGGGATATCGCTGCATAATCTTCGCGACTTAAGGAAGGTCGTTCGTGACCTAGGAGATGCTCACGACATAGCTGGCGGCATCTGAAGGCAGGCGCGATTCAAGGTTTAGGTCGCTAGGTCGTAGCTCGCTAGTGAGCGACCTAAGGCTTAAGGCATGGTGCGCTGCATCACAAGTCGAAAGCATCAAGGTCAAAAGGTGCTGACCCACATCTATAAATAAGGCCCAAGGGGTCACGTTTGGAGGATCCAATCTCTCCCATTCCAAACTTGCACTTCTTTTATCAAAAGTGTTTTAACCCTAATTACAAAATCAATTTGGGTATTAGAAGAAATAAAACCATCTTTTGCTTATGAAAGGGAAGTTTCAAGTATTTTACATTATTTATCATTTCATCAAAGTTCTTGTCGGTTTCACTCTAATGTTTAAGGTTTCGCCTTTATCGAATGGCCATTATCGACATAGTCAAAACCTAGCATATTTAAACATCTTCATGTTCATACTTAAAGTAACCTTTTTTGAGTTTTAGCTTTCGTCAAGGACGGAACCAAGTCGCAACCTACTTAAAACTTCAACTAGTACGAGGAGCTCAAGGATTCGGCTTTCGAAAAAGTCAAAACCCTTTACTAACACTGTAGATTGAGATTACTATTTCAACCCCAAAAAGGATAAACTCACTACTTTCGATAAGGTCGAGACCCCAATTTCTGATCCTTAATCTAAAATCCAAGTCATTTAGCTGCTTAAGGCCTCCGACCAGGTCGAAACCAACCGAAGCGAACCTAATTCAGGGCATTCCAACTGAATCAAGAAGGAAGGTTTTCAAAAGAGTATCCACGCTGATTTAATAGGATCAAAAGGTCATTAAGCATAGAAACCAGCCCTTTCGACCGAGCCGAATGGTCAATTTGGAAAACTTTCACCTACTAAAGCCATTTCAGAAGGAAAATTCAAGAATTATACACTCTTTCCTTCCTACAAGATTTATCTAAATAAGAATCTTCCTTCCTCAGCACTACTTTAGGGCATTGACAAGAAACCTTGTTAACAGATTATTCGACTATGTCAACTATATAATTAAATATTATATGAATTAACCATACTTGCAGGAGAAGATATTATTTTTACTCAAGAAATAATCTAACAATTTGCAGACCGGATTCCAATTTGAAGCTTCAGCAAAGTATTAAGTTTACGGTTTGAGTTTACTAGTAAATTTATGTTAGAATATCTTCGAAGTGGTATATGCATGCACATGATTTAAAGTTTTTCAAAACATTGGTGATATGCCATAAAACACAAAATTCGGTCGGCTGAATAGCTTGGTTTTGAAGGCTGAATGTTGTGCATGTGCACAAATTTCTTTGTATTCAAATAACCGACCTTGCAAATTCAACAAGTTGAATTGTGTCACTTTTGCACTATTTTCTTTCTCTTTCGTTTTTAAATCCATTCAGCTGGCTAAATTGCTCCATTCAGATGGCTAAATCTTTATAACGGCTATATTTGAAAAAGACACTTCAATTCAACAAACAGAAAAAACTCTTGATTCAAGAGTTTTTTCCATATCTCTTCATGGCTATCTTTCACGAATGATTGCAACTCTTCAATTTCTATAAATAACCATAATTCCATTGTTTTAATCACTAATACTAATTCTAATTCTCATTCTTATTTTCTAAACCATCTTGCTATTTGAACTCTAAGCATTCAATACTTCATTTTAATCATTTGTTCATTCAAGCATACTTCGTTGGTGATTTAATAAACTTCCTATCTCCACGAATTATAAGATATACCACAAGTGAGAAGATTATAAGAAGGGTGTATTCTAAAGACTTATCCATGCTATTAAAAGAGCACATTTAATCAAGATAATTCTTTGTATTTTGGAAGTCCTGTTCTGTTACTCAGGCGATTGAAGTCATATTCTGTTGCTTAGGTAGTTGAAGTCCTATTCAATTGCTCAGACGGTGTAATACCTGTTCCTCTGAATTAAGTGCGGGTTGATAGTAAAATTACAGAAGGAGTCCGAGACTGACATCAAACGGGAAGTTCGAACTAGTATGAAAATCTATGGTTTCATTTACTTTATTATTTTACTTTTATATTGATGTTTCGGAAAAGTAAATAGTTTAGTTAATATTCCATATCACATGATCCTTAGTCATTTTCATCAAATACGATCTGAACTTTACTAATGCAAAAACTATGGTTGGAAGCTATGTTTCAGTGGTTCTGTGGTTGAGTTGAGTGTCGTTCAAATTCATACTAGCATAGTAGATAATGTGAATCATTTGTTTATATGTTGTGCTAGGACAGCACCAACCGCAAAGTTAGAAGCATCCAACATAATCTCATAGGGAAGATCTCAATAGGGCGAGTAGGTAATTGGACGGAAAATGAGTTCATTTTAAAGATGTTCAAAAGAAGCGACACAATCAAAATAGAAATCAAAAGGAACATCTTTTCCAAAAAGAGTATTCAAAGGTCGAGCGATTTTAGTAAAGTCTTTTAGAAAGCGTCGATAAAAACCAGCATGTCCTAGAAATGATCGAATATCCTTAAAAAAATTTAGTAATGGATAGTTAAGAAATAACATCAACTTTATCTTTATCTACCTTAATGTCCTTATTTGAAATTACATGTCCAAGTATTATGCCCTGTTTGGCCATAAAGTGGAATTTTTCCCAATTTAAAGTTAAGTGTTCCTCTTTGTATCGATTTAGAACCAACTTGAGATGATTTAAGCATTTGGAAAAATAATCTCCACAGGTAGAAAAATCATCCATAAAATCTTATAAAAATCCTTTGATCATGTTAGAAAAGATGCTACTCATGCATCGTTGGAAAGTCACACATCATTGGAAAGTCACAGGGACACGACAAAGTCTGAACAACATACACCGATAGGCAAAGGTTCTGAAAGGATATGTGAATGTCATTTTTTCTTGATCTTTGGGAGTGGTTCGAGTTTGGTAATAACCAATATAACCATTAAGAAAAAATAGAATTCATGGCCGTTTAATGGTTCAGGCATTGGGTCGATGGAAGGAAGAGGGAATGATCTTTGCGTGTTGCAGCATCTAATTTTTGATAAGCAACGCAAACACGCCAACCCATTTGAGTACGGGTTGGAATGAGTTCTTTAGCATCATTCATGATTACGGTAATACCAAACTTTTTAGGCACAACATGAATTGGGCTAACCCATAAGCTGTCGTAGATGGGATAAATGATATCGTTATCAAGGAGCTTAAGAATTTCTTCTCACACTGCATCTTTCATTTTGGGGTTAAGCCTTTGTTGGACATCAAGAGTAGATTTTTCATCATTAATTAAGTGAATACGATGTTGAATAATTGCAGGGCTAATTCCCTTAATACCAGTGATGGACTACCCAATCGCTTCTTTGTATTTTGAAAGAATTGAAAGAAGAGACACATCTTAGTCAAGATAAAGATCGGTAGTAATAATGGTAGGAAAAGTTTTGTTATCCATTAAGAATGCATACTTAAGGTGACATGGAAGAGGTCTGAGCTCTAGCCTAGGAGATTGCTCAATCAAAGAAACCGGTTGAGTTTCGGACTCAACCATGAGATGTTGAAGTGAAGAGTGTGTTCGATCTTATTTGTCATGTCTTGAAACAATTGTTCATATTCTGCTTCATGTTTGTTATTATGGTCAATAGTTTCATTTTCGAAGTTTACCCTAAAAGCGCTAATTCCAATATGTGGTTGAAAGGTTCGTTCGATTGATTTTCTAAATTGAAGATGTTAAGATCTAAGGTCGTGTTCCTAAAGGAATTTTTCATTACAGTTGATCAAGCCATTCGAGGTGGCTAAGAAGGATCGTCCTAAAACCAAAGAAATTTGACTCATAGGATTGTTTACAGGTTGTGTTTCAAGGATGATGTAATAAAATGGAAATATAAATTTCCCTTCTTTAATGAGTAGTCATCGATTTCTCCTATGCTTTATTGAATGATAATTGAATTGAAATGTGACTTTTGTTAGTTTAATCTTGCCTAAGCCTAGCTGTTGACACATGGAGTATGGAATCAAGTTTACACTTGCACCTAAGTCTAAAAAGCATTTATTAATTGCCTTGTCTCCTATCGTACATTAGGTTGTGGGCAATCAGGATATTAGTATTTCACAGTAACGGATTGAGACAAGATTTCGCGTAGCTCGGCCACCGAAAGACTTTTTTTGGTACTTGGGTGTGTCTCTTTTGAGTGCATAATTCCTTTAAAAACATAACGTACTTAGATGATATCCGAGAGAGGATTTATCACTTTGACTTGTTTGAAAATTTCTAAAATCTTTTTCACCTAATTTGAATATTTCTTAGGTCGAAGTTAATGTGGAAATGGAATTCGAAACTCAATATATCGGTCTAATTGAGTCGGAAAAGAATTAGACTTGGAATTTGGTTCAAGATTCGACTCAATGTTTTGATCGAAATCGTTTGTGGTTTTCAAATTTTCGAGAGGAACATCATGTAAGTCGTCAAGATTGACAACTTAGTTATTAAATTTTTTACTTGATCGCAAAGTTGCACTAGCATTCATTTGATTCACATTGCTATCTTGAATGATGTGAGCTTGTGTTTTGACTCCTATGATTTGGAATCAACTGGCTCGGAAACATACCTCTTTCTCGTTCAATCATGGTCGATAATTGACTCATTTGCATTTCGAGTATAGCGATTGATTTGAACGTGTTTTGCATATATGAAGTTAACAAATTTTGCAAATTGTTATTCAGTTAAAGATTCTGAGTGGTTGCTTTAGCCAAAGTTTCCAAACTTTTTTCAAGTGATGTCATTCATTTGTCATCTTGAGGAATGAAAGATTATGGTGTTTTGTTTTTACAAGGTGGCGTAAAGTTTTATTGAAATTGAGTTGGTTGAAAAAGAGGATTCAAAGAATTGTTCGAAAATGCTTGAAAAGATGGTCGAACCAAATTTATGTTTGAATTGTTTTGGTTCCAAGCAAAATTTGGATGATTTCTCCAACTGGGATTGTATGTTGGAGAGAAAGGAACATTCCTAACTTTGTTAAATGCGTTGATTTGTTCTAACGAGTAAGAACATTGATCGACGATGTGGTTTGGATCATAAGGTTTATAACACGAGACCTGAGAAGCTTGGTTCATTTGATTAGATGAAAAAGCATTATCAAATTTATTTATCATTGCATCGATTTTCACTAAGGCTGATGAAGATCCTATCGAATGTGTGCTCAAACTTGACTAGATTGATTTCTCGTTAGATCATTCCCATTGAGTTGAATTTTCAGTTAAGTTTTTGAGAAATTGCCTAGTGGCATCGCGACATTGTACCAAAAAATTTCCTAGGCACATTGATTCAAGCATCGTTCGAGAGCTATTTTCAAGTCCGTCATACAAAATTTGACGAAGAGTCCATTTTTCAAAATTATGGTATGAACATTTTATTAAAAGTTCCTTAAATCGTTTAAAATATTTTTCAAATGATTCACCCCCAAACCGATGAAAAATTACAATTTCATTTCGAATTTTGATTGTTTTTTACAAGGGTAAAATTTGTTTAAGAAAACTTTCATAAATTCTTACCATGTTTTAATCAAATTCAAAGACAATCTATATAACCATTTCTCGGCGTATTCGGTAGGTGCAAATGAGAATAACCTAAGTTTTATTGCATCATTGCATAATTATTGAAGTATTATGGTTGCATAAAGTTTTTCAAATTTCGTTAAAAAGATATAAGGATTGCCAAAATTTAGAAGCATTTTGATATGCCTTGAATGGGTTTTGAAGTGATTAATCATTGGGGCGGGTAATGCAATGCAAGATGGGACAAAAATTCGATCGGGGAAAATTTTGTCTATGAGAGTTGGAGGGGGATTTTTCGTTTCTCATAGTGGAAGAATCGTTTGTTTGAACTAGACGATTAGTTGAACTGTCACAAGTCCGAACACTCATGCACAAAGAAGAAGGTTAAGGGTGGAGAGAGGTGAACAACGAGAAATGAAAAGAAAATGAGATGATTTTTTTTTAGATTTTTGTTTATTTCACTTTAAAAAAAGTTATGCTTTTAAAAAAAATGTATCCTTTTGTTTTGTTTTTCATATTTTTAATTCGTGCACGAAACTAATGCAACCAAATGAATGCAAGGACTTAAGCAGAAATTTTACGTCTTTAGTGGCTCCTAACCCAAAATTGTATCGTGACACTTTGACTTAATTCAACTAAACAATTTTTAGCCAAGTAACAAACATGATTTACCGGTGCACCATGAATCACCGTAGCAATGCAGTTGAAGATTTAAGTACCTTCTGAGAAATAATCGATAGAATATCTTACGAATCACCATAATAATTACAAATGGTTGTTGCTTTGGCACTGTCTTAGACATCAAGAAATAGTTTGTTAAAAGAAATTAATTTGTCCACATACAAATTTGCCCTAGATGAACCCGCAACATTTGTAAATTGAACGTCTAACCCTTATTATTTAATTCAATTTTCTACATTAAGATGCACTTTGTGGGCAAAGGAACAAGTGACAAAATTTCTACCTTATGTGAAGTTAGGTATTTCCATTAAAAAATAAAATCAAGATGAAATGATGCAAAACTGAAATTAAACGTATGGTAACAATGGAAATAATAATGAAATTTTATTTTGTTTTTTTATAAATGCAAGGAACCAAAAATGCAAGAAAATAAAAACAAGAGATAAGAACATGATACCAGATCGTGCAGAATTATTATAAAATTTATTTAAAAGCAAGAAAATATTTAAGCGTAGATTTGGCAAGTAAAGTAGAGCAATTTTTTTATCAATTCTTCTTGTCATCCGCTTTTCTTTTATTTGCAACCTGAAAATGTGTTGAGAAGCGATATATTTTTTCTCCTCTAAGAGAAAAAAAAAAGGCAATTTTTTTTTAAATGAAAAGAATTAAACTTAACACAGTTAAACATAAAAAAATTTAATTTTTTGGTTTTTTAAAAGAGAAGAAGAGGGAAAATTAACAAATTAAACTAAAATGGTAACACACGCAAAAAAAGGAAAGCCTAACCCTAGTCCAACCAAAGATCTGAACCCAAGCACAGTATTTGGTAAGCTTGCAACTCACAAAATAAAAACACAACAGAAGACGGTGTTTAAATGAAAATCGAAAAGCCGAAAACACAAAATGAAAATCCAAAAATAAAAATCGAAAATGGACAAGCTAAAAGGTTGTTGGAATCAAAAAACAGAAATGGAAAAGCGATTGTTTTGATTGGGATGGAGAGGCACGGGTGTAGGCAGGTAAGTGAGGGGATTGCGGTGGTGCTTGTGGAGGCGATGAGCGTTGATGGTAGGGTGCGGCATGAGGTGGATTTGTGTGGAGGGAAGGGTGATTTGGGAGGGGAGCGATTGGTGAGGTTGTAGTGGCAGTTGCGTCAGTAGGAGGGAATGCAGATTATGTGGGGGTCTCTGACCTTTGTAGATTGATGGAGGAAGGGATAGTGAAATAAGCAGTAAGCGTGCGTAGTGGAGTTTGAGTTGTAGAGGGTTGGGCTGAAGTGATTTGGGGTTGCTTTTCGTTTTGGGGTTTGGGAATTGGGAGGTGGTGGTGGATTGTTGAGTGGCGGTTAGCAGTGATTTTTGGTGATAGTGCTGGCCTCGGCCTCTCCCCCGGCCCCGGGTTGCAGTTGGATGCGGTTATTGCGAGTGGGTTTTGGGTGAATTGCAGTTGCAGGTTGGTTGAAGGTTTTGTGGAGGAGGCAGATTGCAGCGGAAGATGTATCAGTTTGAAGTGGTCCAGAGGCTGGCTGTTCCAGGTGACTTTGTGGGTTTGGTTGCAGGAGGCGGCGATCCGATCCGCTGAGGTTTCTTATACGACAACTGTGGATGATTAGATTGCAGTTTAAAATGCAGATTTGGTTGTAGGAGATTGATTGTTGGTGGTTGTTCGGTGAGGTCTTTTATGTTGGCTGCTGCTTCGGGTGCTTAAGCGGCGGGGTGAGTTTGGATTCGTGTGCAAGGAGGAAGGAGGAGGATGGACATGGACAGCTGCTGTGATTGGGCAAGGTTTTGTTTGTGAGTGCAAACAGCGAAATGCAAAATCTAAACAGTGCGATGCATCCGCAGCCGCAGGAATGTAAACATATAAACGAAAACTGGATTTTTTTTTTTTTTTTTCCCTTCAATACTGCTTCAAACAAAAACAAAAGATGCAACACAAGGAAATGCAATGCACGGGGATGAAATGGACAAAAGATTTATCTTTATTTTGAATTTATAAAATAAGTTTGATCTCATTTTTAAATGATATTAAGATAAAATAGTTTTTTTTAGTTTACGTCAGTATCAAAAACATTATGATCAAAGATATTATAACTATTATTAAAAACGTGTTAGGAGAATCTTTTATTATCTAGATATGCGTATTTGACGTATTCTCGTTTTAGTGAACACACATACTTAGAAATATATTCATTGAAATATTTCAGCTTTAACTCAGTTTGAAATTCTCCAGTCCAGCGTAGAAATAATAGGTTAGAAATAACATAAATTCTTTTTTGTTTTAGGCGCTTGTAAAAGGAATGATACAGATAATACTTGAATTACATACAAGTGAAGAGTATTTTGAGAAGTTCACGATCGAACCAAAAGATTTTCCTTCCAATCCAACTATTAATAAAGATGTGTGTGTAAGTGGTATGGAACGTGCTTTGCGCGTGATAATGGCCCGCACTTTGCGTATGAATTGTTTTCTACGAATTGTATATGTTTAACTCGTTCGAAAAAAATATGATTTGTACAAATATTTAACCATGTTTTTGCGTTGGAATGATATGTAGCTATTTTAGTTTTACTTTCTAAATTGCAACGTCTAAATTTTTATTAGTCTGAATTTTTGTTTCTATTATTAATCAATAAAGAATGAATTTAATTTTTTATTAGTTTGAATTTTTATTTCTGTTATTAGTCAATAAAAAACGGCTTTGAAAAAAAATTATTTGTTATATCCTATTTTTAAGTGATACTAAAATTTTTGTAATATCCATAGAGAGGCGTTTTGAATTGGTAAAGGAAACTTATCTGTTAAACCATATTTTTAAGTGATATTAATATTTAATAATATTTGTAGAGACGTATTTTTTATAGTTCACGTTGATGCCACGTTTAACACATTCAAGAAAAAATGATTTATAGTAATATTTACCATGTTTTTGCATTAAAATCATTTTAGTTAGTTTAAATTTTATTTCTAAGCTGCAACGTCTAATTTTATTTTAAATTTAATTTTTATTTATATTATCAATTAATAATTTGCTCGTTAGATCCTATTTTAATGATTTGTAGAAATATTTAACTATGTTTTTCCGTTGAAATCATTTTTATTAGTTTAAATTTTATTTCTAAGTTGCAACGTCAAATTTTTTTATTTGAATTTTTATTTATATTATTAATTAATAATTTATTTGTTAGATTCTATTTTTAAGTGATATTAAGATTCGATGGTGTTTGTAGATGGACGTTTTGAATTTGTAAAAAGTATTATTTGTTAAATCCTAGTTTTAAGTGATATTAAGGTTTAATAATGTTTGTTGATAGACATTTTGAATTTGTAAAAGAAATTTAATTGTTAGATCATATTTTCAAGTAATATTAAAATTTGGTATCAGGGGCGTTTTTTGTAGTTCACGCTGATACCAAAAAAGTGTGACACCAAAAGTATTACAACTATTAATAAAGATGTAAAATATCTAAAAGAAATAAAAGAAAAATAGTTCAAAGATTAAAACAAAAATCAAATTGCTTTTCCCCGCAACGACGCTAAAAATATGATTAGGAAACTGATATGCATGTAAATGTGCATATACTTACATCCATATTTTATTTCCTTATTATTTGAATAAACATCATATTTGGGCATTTTAACATGTATAAAGCCAAAATTCAATTATTTTCAAACCATCATATTTTCATCTTCATTTAGAGCAAAATAGTTATTTTTGTACATGTGTCAATTTAAGAATTTTTACTTGGACATTCTTTTTGATAATTTTTATAGGAATTTGGATGCACATGGAAGAGCCTTATATGATGATACATGCATGCACAAATGAAATACAAAGGAATGAAGAGAAAATAATTTAAGTCCAAGATCATGGAGGATCACACCCACTTACCTAAATGAACAATTATAAGCTAATGGACAACTAAGTGGAGGTTAAAGCTTCATGCATAATAAATGATGGATTAATTAGTGGCTAATGGTTACTTGGTGGTCACACTTCCTAAAGGGCATTTTAGAAAGCCCCATAAAAGTAGAATTAGAGTTTTATACATGTATATATAACCCTCTTATGTACATGAAACCATCTTCTACCATTTCATTTTACTTGGGAAATTAAGAAATCAAAGTGTAAGCTCAATGTTCTATGAAATAAAAAGGGCTTCCAAGCCTCTTTTCTCTATCTTTTCTACATGTTTTTCTTTGTTTTATTGTTAATGCTTATATCTATGCTCTCTTTCTCTTTATTTTCATAGCTTAGATTTACTTTTATGCAACTAGTTAGTAGCTAATCTTTTTTGCTTTCTTTCCTTATTTTCTACTCTCTTTTCTTTTTAATGTTGAAATTTACTTGTGCTGCTTCAATCCTACAAATGAATAGTTAAACCCCTTCAATTTATAATTTCGTAGTGAAGCTCTCAAATATTATGTAAGTTCAACATTTTATGATTTATGATCTCATTTGGTTTATGCTTCATGAAGTAAGTTTTGATGCAAGCTTATACAAGTGGATTTGATAGCTTATATTGCTTATGCAAATGAGCTATTCTTATTCAACATAAATATAATTTGCATCATCATCTGCTAATCCAATTTTGATTGTGAAATTAAAGTAAAAATAAAATTTGATGATCTATATTACTAGTTACAATAGTAAATAGATCATACTTAAAATAGTTTTTGTTTTGCCTTTATTTTCATAAGAATTATGAGTGGTTTATTTGTTGTATTATAATTTGATGGTTTGAGTTATGTTAATTAATGACATAAACAAACCATACTTTTGATAAATACAACAATATTTCACTTAATATCAAAACTAGAGATCATAAATTGTTTGTTTGTTGATTTACAAAAATATGAGAGTGGATTTGTCTCTAAATTGTTCTATAGTTCAATAGTTTTTAAATAAAATTTTATTTCTAGTTTTAGTTTCATTTAAGTTCTAGTCAACAATTTCTCCTCCATTTGGTCTAATTTGATTGAATAGATTTTTAAAACTCTAACAACTCTCTGCGGTCGCCACGTACTACAAGTGTACGCCGTGCGTTTACGGTAAAATTTAATTCGAAATTTATCGGTAGTTTTCTAATTTGATAGAAAATTTAGCATTAAACAAGTTTTTGGCGCCGTTACCGGAAAATTGTTTTGATTTTAATTTTCTATTTTTCGGATTAGTTTTGTTTGATTTTATAGTGTGTATTTCGTGTGTTACTTTGCATTTAAAAAGGGAAAAAAAGAAGAAAAAAATTGTGTTGTGTGTTTGTTGTTTTCATTTTTGTTTGATTCTTGCTTTCTATTTGTTTTGCACTTACATTGTATATTTAAAAAAAAAAAAACACAATTCAAAAAAAAAGGAAAAAAACATTTTATTAATCCACATTTGCATTTACATATTTCATTTGCATTTACCAAAAAAAAGCACCGTTTACAATTTCTGTTTACATTTCACTGTTACAAAACTGCTCTGCTCTCTGCCTGCACGGTGTAACATCTGTGCATTCTCTCTACTGCCCACACTTACATCAATTTCACCATCAAACATCATCAGACTCTACATCATCGGATAACAATCTACCACTGTTACATCCATTGCAAAACCACCCAGCCTCTACAACATACTTAACAAACAAACTATTACTCCTTCTACCAAACTAGCCTGTTCATCAATCACTACATAGATGCTGCAACATCGAACTATCCTGTTACAAACATCAAACAGTCGAAGTCAGAAATCGAATCACTGCTGTAATTGCAACCTCCCACTGCTCCTCATCAAACTGTGAGCACCATTACCTGAACACTCCTCCAAAATCACAGAACTTCGACCAAAACTCACACAACTTCCACAAAATAGTCAGCTGCTACACCTCTACTGCCTGTCCCCATACTACCACCACATCACCACATCTCTTCCACAATACAAACCAATTCAAAACTTCAAACATCCCTTCTTCATCAACATCAAACATCTCTTCATGTAGCACTGTAACAATTCTACCACATCAAAAACTCCAACTCTACAATCAGTGATCAACCAGAGACCTGCCAACAACAACAATCCTCTCACCACGACACATCTGCCATAAACCACAACTTCACTGCAGCTAACCCGAAGAGCAAACGATTACTATCACCACATATCACTGACACAAACTCCACTGCTCTCCTTCACCAGCCTCTGACAGCAGCCTCGGCATTACAGCACCACCACAATCTCCAGCACAAACCAATCGCCCAAACTCTGCCGGCAATCAAACTCCACATTACTGTCAACCAAGCAAACTGCTGCCATACTTCTAACTTGCCAAACACCACCTCTGCTTCATCTTCTTCCCAGTGCACATTTCTACCACACTTGCTCTACAGTCAATAACTCCTCCAACCCAACCTTGAACAACCACTTCGTCAAAACAATCCTGCATCGTCAAAAGACCATCACTGAATCCATCCCAGTTCAAGTCAAGCTCACTGCACTTCAGTTCAATAGCCAACCAACTTCACCTGAAATCGATCGAACAACCCCCAACAGATCATCCTCCAAACGCCTCTGCAACCCAATCCCGATCGCAAGCATTGAAAAAAAAGAAAAGAACTGCAATCAACTCCAGCAACTATCGCAGCAGCATCAACTGCCTCTCTACGAAATCCACGGCCTCAAACACTCCTCTGCATCCAAACCCAAAATCCCCCGCAACCACCTTCATTCAAACTCCCACTAACCCATCTGCCTGCCAACCTCCACGACAACACAACCGAACCCAATTCAAACCAAAAACAATACTTCAACACCGCAAATTCCACTTCGAGCCTAACCTACACAGCAAAGATCGCGGCCATCAACTTCCCTCACAACTTCAAGCGCTCCGCCTCGATCTGAATAAAACAACCCTACGACAACCACCTGAATCGAATACGACCATTGCTTCGCCCAATCCTCAATCGCAATCCCCCTAATCGAAGCAATTCACCCAATTCAATTCTTCTACTGTTCGTTTTTTTATTCGTTTCTGATTTCAAGAGGAAGTTAATACGTTTTGTTTTGTTTTTTTTAAGACAACCGGTTGTTAAAGCAAGTGGTGAAACGGGTTGGGCTGTGTTTTGTTGGACGTGAGGAAATAATTTTTGTTTAGTTTGAGTTTTTGTTTAATTCTTTTTTGTTTTGTTTTTTTTTGGGCTGTTTTGAGATTTACCCAAAAAAACAGCCCAAAAAAAAAAAAATCCTCCTTTCATTTGGTTTGGCAATTCAAAGTTTTAGTGCAATTTATTTTTATCTAGGTTTTTTTTTTAAATAACATTCTATTTTTTTTTAGTTTGTTTTGTTTAAAAAAAAATGTTTTCGTTGTTTTGTTTTCCACTTGTTTTAGTTCCTCTTTGATAAACATATATTAAAAAAAAAACAACTTCAACTTTGTTTATTTTCCATTTGTTTTCACTTGTTTTAGTCTTCATTTATTTTATTCTCAATTATTTTGTTTTTCACTTGTTTTTTTTCATCTTTGATAAACATACTAAAAAAATAGTAAACATTTGTTGAATACTCCTTTTCAGGTTGCCAAAACAGAATATCAAATAGAAGGAGTGCTTGCCGAAACAAAAGGAAAAATAATTGCTTTGCTTTGCTAAAATCGTCGCTAAAAAGTTTGCTAATAATCTGCACGCTCTGGTATCGTGTCATTTTCCCTTGTTTTTAGTTTAATTGCATTGTTGGTTGCTTGCATTTACATTTATAAAAAAAAAATTCAAAATTCAAAATTCAACATTCAATTTTTTTATTTTATTTTAGTTGCATTGTAAATTCACGTTTAATTTCTGTTTTTCATTCATCTCATCTTATTTTTATTTTCTAAGGGCAATACCCAATTCACATAAGATGAGTGATTTCATCACCCTTTCCTTAGCCCAAAAGCACATTTCATCGTCGAATTTGACTAAATAAAGCTTAGACGTTGGACCTAAACGTGTCACGAGCTCACTTAGGGCTTAATTGTACCTTCACAATTGTTTTATTTGAATGATTCTATTTCTTGGTGTTTAGGCTACGGCAGAGTAATAACTAGCTACAAAAATTACGGTGATACGTAAATATTATACTGGTTGTTCCTCTGAAGGTACTTAAACCTTCGGCTGCATTGCTACGGTGATTCGTGGTGTACCGATAACCCTTGTCCGTATCTGGTTGAGAAATATTTTTGTTGACGTAAGACAAAGTGTGATTATACAAATTTGGGTTAGGAGCTACTAAGGACAAAAAATTGGTAATTAAGTCCTTTGCATTCATTTAGTTGCATTAGTTCATGCATATATAAAAAAACAAAAAAAACCAAAATCCAAAAAAAAAATCCTTTCTTTCCTTTCCTTTGAAAATTTTCAATCAAAAACAAAAATCCAAAAAAAAATATAAAACCTTTTCAATAAGAAAAAAAAATTTCAAAAAAAAAAAAATCAAATTTCCATTTCCTAAAAAAAAAATTAAAAAAAAAAGAAAAAATCCTTTTGGTAAATATTTGAAAATTCAAAAAAAAAAAAAACAAAAAAACACATAAAAAAAAAATTTGAAAAACCAAAAACAAAACAAAAACTTCTCTTTTGAAAATAAATTTCATTTGGTAAATATTTCTTCCTTTTTCTTTTAAAAAAAAAACAATTTTTCGCTTTGTTTTTTTTTTCAAATCTTCTTTCATTCTCCAAAACTCATTTTTAATTTCTTTCTCCTCTCGACTTTCACTTGTGCATGAGTGCTTGGACTCGTGACACAACAACGAATCGTTAGACTTGCGACCCTTCTACAAACCGTTTAACTCGAACAAACGATCCTCCTGAAATAGCGAATGAAAACGCCCCTCGAACTCTTATGGATAGAATCTTTCCTCACTGAGTTTCTAATTCATCTTGCATCACATTACCAGCCCCTATGGGTAACCATTTCGAAATCCACTCGAATCATATTGCCACACTTTCAAAATTTGGCAATTTCAAACACGATGACCTATACATTTTCTTGACTGAATTCAAACAAGTTTGTGCAACCATAAGACTCCAACAACTTTCCGATGACGGAATCAAACTTTGATTAATCCCCTTCACTCTTATGGATTACGCTGAAAAGTGGTTGTACAGTTTACCATCAAACTCGATTAAAACATGGAAAGAATTTGTAAAAGCTTTCTTAAAAATGTTCTACCCTTTGAAAAAACGGGTAGAATCCGAAACGAATTGTAAACTTTCATCAATTCAAAGGAGAACCATTTGGAAAATATTGAAAGATTCAAAAAGCTTTTGATAAAATGTCCACACCATAATTTCGAAAAATGGACGATTTGCCAAATTTTATACGATGGACTCGAAAATAGCTCACGTGCTATGCTCAAATCATGTGCCAAGGCAACTTTCTTACCCGACATCACGACGATGCTTGGAAATTTCTTGAAAACCTCGCCGAAAAATCGTCCCAATGGAAACGTTCGAACGAAAAATCAATTTACTCACAATTGAATGCACACTCGATAGGATCTTCTGTTGCGTTGGAAGCTAAGATCGATGCAATGATTAAAAAATTCGATAACGTTTTCTCATCGAATCAAATGAACCAAGCTTCCCAACCGATGTGTTATAAACGCAACGATCCTAACCATATAGTCGATTAGTGTCCTAATTCTATCGAACAAACAATGCTTTCAATAAAGCCAAAAATGACCCGTTTTCTCCAACGTACAACCCTTGTTCGAGAAATCATCCGAATTTTGCGTGGAATCAAAACAATCCCAACACGAGTATGATTCGTCCCAATTTTCAAGCATTCCCGAATAATGCTTCGAATTCTCCCTTTCAGCCCAATAATTTTCAACCAAACTTTGCGGGTCCATCCCATAATCAACCGCAACAATCAAATTTTCAACCAAGTGCTGCTCATCCTCCCCAAGACGATAAACGTTTAACTTCGCTTGAGAAAACTCTTGAAACGTTGGCTAAGGCAACTACTCAAAGCCTTCAATCAAGCAGCAGTTTACAAAATTTATTGACTTCATATATGCAAAACAAGAACTAATCGATTGCAAAACTCGAAATGCAAATAAGTCAATAAGCCACGTCTGTAAGTGAATGCGAACGAGGAACATTCCTAAGCCAACGCCTCCCAAATCCCAGAAATCAAAACGCAAATTCAAATCAAGTCCATGTTGTTCAAGATAGCAACATCATCCAATTGAATGCTATCACAACTCTCCATTCTGATAAACAAATCGATAATCAAGTCGTTAACCTAAATGATTTACTGAAAACCCTCTCTCGACACTTCAAAAACGTTGAACAACTCAGAACAGAACGTAGAGCGAAACGTTGAATCGAATGCCAATCAAAACTCTTCTTCTACTCGAGTAGACCCGCCTACTGAGTATCATGTCCCATTTCCACATCGTCTTCGACCAAAGAAACACTCGGACCAAATGGAAAACATGTTGGAAATTTTTAAATAAGTGAAAGTTAACATCCCGCTTCTTGACATCATTCAACAAGTCCCCACTTACGCAAAATTTCTTAAGGACTTGTGTACCCAAAAGCGACACACTTAAGTGCCCAAAAAAGTCTTCTTAGCCGCCAGTTTGAGTGAAGTCTTGTCCCAATCCATGCCCGTCAAATACAAAGATCCTGGCTGCCCTATGATTTCGCGTATAATTGAAGACAAGACGATTAACAAATGTTTGATTGACTTAGGCGCGAGTGTCAACTTGATTCCACACTCCGTTTACGAACAATTGGCTTAGTCGAGCTCAAACCCACAAAAGTCACGCTTCAATTTGCCGATCGCTCCATTAAGAAGTCCATGGGAGAAATCGAGGACGTGCTCATTTGATTCGGGCAATTCATATTCCTCGTTGATTTTATCGTTCTTGAAACACAACCCATGACGAATCCCGCTAGTCAAATTCCTTTGATTTTAGGACGACCATTCTTAGCCACCTCGAACGCCTTAATCAATTGTCGTAATGGTTCGATGAAATTATCTTTTGGAAACATGACTTTGGATCTTAATATTTTCATTCTTGAAAGCCAATCGAATGAACCTCGTGATCAAACATTGGAAGTTAGCGCCATTCACGAAAATTTTGGAAACGAAACACTAGATCTTAACGATGAACGCAATGCCGAGTATGAAAAATTGTTTCACGAAATTCCCAACGAGATTGAATACACTCTTCCTTTTGAATCGCTTCAAGTTGAGTTCGAATCTCAACCCAACTCTTCGATCGAAAAACTCCCGAAGTTGGACCTCAAACCACTTACCGATCACCTTAAGTAGGCATACTTAGGTGAAAACGAAACCTATCCTATCATCATTTCTAACAATCTTTCTCTTGACCAAGAAGCTTCTCTCCTCTCTATTCTTTCGAAAAATAGAGAAGCAATTGGATGGTCGATTTCTGATATAAAGGGAATTAGTCTCGCTCTTATTCAACATCGCTTCCATTTAATGTACGATGCAAAGCCTGTTCGCGATGCGCGGCGAAGGCTTAATCCGAAAATGAAGGATGCGGTGCATGATGAAATTCTTAAACTTCTCGACAACGAAATCATCTACCCAATCTCTAATAGTCCATGGGTTAGCCTAATTCATGTTGTATGGAAAAACTCTGGGCTAACCGTTATCAAGAACGATTCGAATGAACTTATTCCAACTCGTACTCAAACGGGTTGGCGTGCTTGCATTGACTATCGAAAACTAAATGCCGCAACACGTAAAGATTACTTCCCTCTTCCTTTCATTGACCAAATGCTCGAACGTCTAGCCGACCAAGAATTCTACTGCTTCCCTGATGGTTATTCCGACTATAACCAAATTCCCATCGCTCTTGAAGATCAAGAGAAAACAACTTTCACGTGTCCATTTGATACCTTTGCTTATCGATGTATGCCTTTCAAACTTTGTAACGCTCCTGTAAATTTCCAACGATGCATGGTTGGAATCTTTTTCGACATGATTGAACGCTTTCTAGAAGTTTTTATGGACGATTTCTCTATCTTTGGCGATTCTTTTTCCCAATGTCCACATCATCTCGAATTGGTTCTAAATCGATGTAAAGAAAAACATTTGACTTTGAATTGGGAAAAATGCCACTTTATGGTCAAACAAGTCATAGTCCTTGGACATGTCGTCTCAAATAAAGGCATTGAGCAAGATAAAGCAAAAATCGATGTGATTGCAAATCTATCCATTTCCAAAACTGTTAAGGACATTCGATCATTTCTAGGACACGCTAGCTTTTACCGACGCTTTGTGAAGGACTTTAGTAAAATCGCTCGTCCTTTGACGACTCTTCTCGGAAAAGACGTTCCATTCGATTTCAACTCTGACTGTATCTCCTCTTTCGAACGTCTTAAGAAGGAACTCATTTCTGCTCCAATCATTTGCGCACCCAATTGGGATCTTCCTTTCGAAATCATGTGTGATGCTTCGAACTTTGCCGTCGGTGCTATCTTAGGACAACGCATCAACCAGATCCTTCACGTCATTTACTACACGAGTATGACTTTGAACGACGCTCTACTCAACTGCACAACAACTGAAAAAGAGTTTCTAGCTGTCTTTTTTGCGCTCGACAAGTTTTGACCTTACTTGATAGGTTCACACATTACTGTGTACACGGACCATTCTGCGCTTCGATATCTCTTCGCTAAAAAGGATGCTAAATCCTTTATGATACGTTGGATCCTTTTACTTCAAGAATTTGACCTTACAGTTAAAGACAAAAAATGATCCGATAACGTCACAGCTGATCACTTGTCTCGTCTTCCGAACGCACCATCTTCTTTTCCAATCAATGAAAACTTCCCCGATGAACAACTTCTTTTAATTTCGATCGATCCATGGTACACTGATATAGTGAACTACTTAGTCACTAAAGAAACTTCCTCATCTTGGTTCAAACATGACAAATACAAAATCATGTCCGAAGTAAAATACTTCTACTGGGACGATCCATACTTGTTCAAGTATTGTCCCGACCAAATCATTCGACGTTGCATTCCGAATAATGAGATCAGGAGTGTTCTTTCATTTTGCCATGATCAAGCGTGCGGTGGACATTTCGGTACTCGAAAAACTACGGAAAAGGTGCTTCAGTGTGGTTTCTATTGGCCTTCTCTTTTCAAAGACTCATTCGAATTTTATAAAACTTGCGATCGATGTCAAATGCTTGGACGAATTTCTCGACGAGATATGATGCATCTAAACCCCATTTTTACGATCGAAATCTTTGATGTTTGGGGTATTGACTTTATGGGACCTTTTCCCAATTCTTTTGGAAACTTGTATATCCTTCTCACTGTCGATTACGTTTCAAAATGGGTCGAAGCCGTTCCTTGTAAAACCAATGACCATAGGATTGTTGTGAAATTTCTCAAGGAAAACATCTTTTCGAGGTTCGACACACCTCGCACAATAATCAGTGATAACGTAACCCATTTTTGTAACCGTTCTTTAGAAACTTTAATGAAGAAATACTCGATAACCCACAAGTTATCCACTCCATATCATCCTCAGACCTGTGGGAAAGTTGAAGTTTCAAATCATCAAATAAAACAAATCTTGGAGAAAACTGCCAACAAAAATCGAAAAGATTGGTCTCAGAAATTGACCGATGCACTTTGGGCTTACCAAACTGCTTTTAAAACTAACCTTGGGATGTCCCCATTTTGTTTAGTTTACGGTAAAACTTGCCATTTACCCATTGTAATTGAACACAAAGCGTTTTGGGCAATAAAGAACTTAAACTTTGATCTTGCAAAAGCCGACGAAAACCAAAAACTACAACTCAACGAACTAGAAGAACTTAGGAACGATGCGTACGAAAATGAGAAAATTTACAAAGAAAGAACCAAAGTTTTTAATGATAAGTCAATCCTAAAGAAAACGTTTTCGCCTAACCAGAAAATTCTTTTGCATGACTCGAGACTTCATTTATTTTCGGGGAAACTTAAATCAAGATGGACCAGACCATTTGTGGTACGAACTGTTTTTCCACATGGTGCCATAGAAATAGAAAACCCTAGGGATGGATCGATTTTCAAAGTCAACGGTCATTGTTTGAAACCTTTCTTGGAATTTCCTAGTAACCAAGAGGAGCAATTCATGATCCTTCATGAGACAAGCTACATCTAGTAAGATATTAACCCTCTTTTGTAAATATGTACATAGTTTTCCCCGTCACACTCATTATATCATGCATTGAATGTGCGGACATAGTCAAAATTAAGTGTTGGGGGGGGGGGAGGTCTCATTTTCATTTTAGTTTCATGGAATTTTGGAATTTTCATTTTCTTACTTAAAAAAAAATCTCAAAATTCCTAAATCTCAAAAACAATTTACTTTTAGCATTTTGATTTATTTTTGAAGAAACGCTATGAGATAAATATAAGTTTTGGTTAATAAATTGAAATTTTTGAAAATTTATTTGTCTTAACAAAAATGAAAATGAAGTTTGATTACAAATGACAATGGTTTAACTAGTATATAACATTTATGTTAATTATGAAGTACTTTCTAATTGAAAATCTTTGTTTAAAAAGTGATAATTTTAAAGTAAAGGATATAACATTTTTGTCTTCTAAGTTAAATGGTGCTAAGATGATTTTGCAAAACTCTCTCTATTGAAAAAATAAATATAAAAAATATAAAATAATAATAATAATAACATCTAGAGTATTCACACTCATTTGAAAGTCCTCACGGTTATGCTTGGGTGAATTACTTGGAACCTTTGATTATATTCTTTCATACCCATTTAAAAGTCCTCATGGTTATGCATGTATGGAATACATGTAAAAATAAAAAGAACAGACTTAATAAAAACCACCTATGGTCGATAGGTGTTTGCACGAAAGTGTGTGCACTCGCCATGCTCTGTACTTCCCTCACATAAGCCTGAAAGGCGGTGCATGGGTGGTATATCTGGCCTCAGTTTATCTGAGCTAAGTGTGTAATTTTTCTTGCAAATAATGAGAGAGTAAGCAATTGAAATCCTAACACTATTTTAACTTGTTTGATTTAACTTGTTATTGAAAAGAAATGAAAATCCCATTTTAATAAACTTTGATAATCAACTAAGGATCCATTTTATAATTACATTGTGTTATCAACCGAAACAATTAGCCAAACTATGGTCTATCTGTTATGAGAACTTGAATTTTTATTGGAAATTTTGATGAGTAAATGACTTAAATTTTCAAGACAATGACGAAAACTTGTATTTAACTTATTTGTGTCTATTTAAAAGTAAACATTTCATTTGTAAATATTTCCAAAAACTCGCATTCATTTCTTTGTAAATAAACTTACTTTTTGTAAATATTTTCACTTTACATTGGATTCTGTGGGTAGTATCCGCTGAAAACCATCACGAGACAACACTTGTTCTACTGGGGCCACCCAGAGGTTTAACGGCTTGTTACATACGCTCAATGCAATCGTGCTCCCTACGAAAATGGATTTATCTTAGTTTTCCTTTATTCGAGGACGAATAAAAAGATAAGTGTAGGGGTATTTGATGTGCACGTAAATGTGCATATATTTACATCCATATTTTATCTCCTTTTATTTAAATAAACATCATATTTGGGCATTTTAACATGTTTAAAACCAAAATTCAATTATTTTTAAACCATCATATTTTCGTCTTCATTCAGGGGCAAAATAGTTATTTTTGTGCATTTGTCAATTTAAGAATTTTTACTTGGATATTTTTTTGATAATTTTTATAGGAATTTGGATGCACATGGAAGAGGCTTATATGAAGATACATGCATGCACAAATGAAATACAAAGGAATGAAGAGGAAATAATTCAAGTTCAAGATCGTGGAGGAACCCACCCACTTACCTAAATGAACAATTATGAGCTAATGGACAACTAAGTGGAGGTTAAAGCTTCATGCACAACAAATGATGGATTAATTATTGGCTAATGGTTACTTGGTGGCCACATTTCCTAAAGGGCATTTTAAGAAGCCCCTTAAAAATAGAATTAGGGTTTTATGCATGTATATATAGCCATCTTATGTACTAAAACCGTCTTCTACTCTTTCATTTTACTTAGGAAATTAAGATATCAAAGTGTAAGCTCAATGTTCTATGAAATAAAAATGGCTTCCAAGCCTCTTTCTTCTCTATTTTTCTACATGCTTTTCTTTGTTTTATTGTTGTTTGCGCCAAAATTGGCCACAAACCCAAATACCGTGAAAGCACCAGTGTATGAATACAACTCAGCAATATTCAAACACAAATCACAGATCTCAGTAAATATCCCAAAAATGTTTGCACAAAAAATGGGCAAACACCTCCAAGTTGTATGATTTAGTTGATTTTATGTTGTTCGTAGTGATTTGGGTGGTTTATGTAAATACGTAAAAAGCAGGGACTAAACTGTAAAAGACACGCAGATTTATAGTGGTTCGGCCAGAATATGCCTACGTCCACTTTATATGTTATTCTCCTTTTCCGATCTGATTACAAGTACAAAGCTTTGATTACAAGTATATCAAAGTTGTTTGAAAGTTCCTTCCAGGCTTGAGCTCTCAAACTTGTCCCCCATTGTTGTACCCCTGCCCCTCTATTTATAGAGTGAGGCTGGGGGCAGGGGTCCTGGATGTATATAGCTACTGGTGGGCATGGACTGAAGCAACCTGGACCGGCAACTTTGGTTCGGCATGCTCTGGTTCGGTCGTTGCTTGGTGGAGTTTGATTCGGTGGTGTGTAGAGGGTTGGTCCGGTCTTGGTTTGGTTCGGTGGGACTTGGTTCGGTGGGGAGACATCCGGTGATGGTTGGTCCGGTGCTTGATTCTGTGAGGCTTGGATAGGTGGGAAGCCATCCGGTGAGGGTGGTCCGGTGCTTGATTCTGTGGGGCTCGGTTCGGCATTGGTTTAGTGGAGATGTTGGACCGGTAGTGGGTGGTGAAAGATGGAGCTTCGGTTGTAGTTGATTCGGTGGGAAGGGAAGTGGAGTTGGTTCGGTCTCGGTACTACCGAATGATCCTATACTGAGAATGCCGAATGATCCCTTGTGTTGGGAATGCCGAATGAGCCTTCATATTTGAGAATGCCGAATGAGCCATGGGGAGTTCGAATACCGAACGAACTCAAACACTTGAACTACCGGACGAAAGCGAGGGGTTTTAAGTACCAGATGATGCTTATTACCGGATGAACTCGGGGTGGAAACGCACACAACATTGATATTCCAGTTTTTTCCAAAAATGGGATAACACTTTGCCCCCCAAAACATGCCTTGTGATAATAAGGCGTGTTTTGAATGGTTCCGAATCCATTATCCAAAGTCCATAGCCATATTGCCAGAGTATATCATCCTTGACTGCTCCGAGTCGATGTCGAATTCCAAATCCAATAACCAAAGCCTGAGCCAATTCCGTATCCATCCGAACTCGACAACCGAGTCCCAATCCATCCTTATCCAATAGCCAATAACCGAATCCAGGACCTCTTTGGGTCGATATCCAAATCCATAACCTCTCCTAGTTCTTGCCAAGCGTGATCCACATCTGATGACCGTGGTCCAGTGTCCTTGGACGTTGAGCTAACCTCTTCGGGTTCTTGCCAAGCGTAATCCACACTTGACGACCATGGTCTAGTGTCCCTGGACATTGAGCTAACCTCTCCTGGTTCTTGCCGGGCGTAATCCACACTTGACGACGTTGGTCCAGTGTCCCTGGACGTTGAGCTAACCTCTCCGGGTTCTTGCCAAGCGTAATCCACACTTGACGACCTTGGTCCAGTGTCCCTGAACGCTGTACGATGCCATGGCTTAAGTCCTAAGCCGAATCCTGGTCTCTCCGGACCCTTGCCGAGCATAGTCCATACTCGACGACCTGAAAATAACAATTGATAACATAGGGCCTAAGTCCTAGGCCGAATCCTGGTCACTTCGGACCCTTGCCAAGCATAGTCCATACTCGACGACCTGAATGAGTCAATTTACCACGTTCGGGCAAAGCGACTCACCCCTTGCCAGGCATAATCCATACCCGACGACCGTTATCAAAAATCAGATAAAAATCCAATCGAAATCCAATCCAAAATCCACATCCAAAATCCAAATCAAAGACAGAAAACCAGAAATCCAAACCAGTATCCAAAACCGAAAACAATCATTCAAAGGAAAATCCAAATCAAAAAGAAAGAAAAACCAGGAGCTCAATCCAAGCTCCAAAACCGAAAACCAAAAAACAAAAGCAGTGTCCAATCCAAAAGCAAAAGATAAATTTCACAAACCATAGCATTGCAGTTTATCATCATTCAGAGCATGCCTAGGGGCTATTTCCTTCCCCGTACATGTGTAAATGACTTGGTTGCTTGCCAATAGTTTGCTACTTATTTCATAATAACCTGGTCAATGGATGATCAACCGACCATCATTCCTGGGCCTCCCGCCATCGTAGCTTGAGGTAGGCGGCGGTTGCTCCTGCCCCGCCGTTGCATTCCGAGGTCCAACATATTGTGGCAGCTGTCCATTCCTTACATGCTCCTCAATTATGTCCTTTAGGTGCTTGCAGATGTTGGTGTCGTGTCCATCCAAATCATGGAAGAGATAGTGCCTTCCTGATGTTCTTTCCCGTTCTGTTGGTTCTCTCCTAGCCGGCCTCCGGTAGGGAAGGCGATTCCGAGTATCCAGGTATATCCGCTCCAACGTCTCGTTCAATCCCGTGTATGTGGAAAACTTTGGATCCTTCCATTGCTTCCTAGCATTTCTAGAATCATCGTCCAACTTCCTTTTTCCTTTGTCTTTATCCAAACCTTTGCTGGATGGTCCTCCAATCTCAATTGCATTAACCTTTTTTAACTTTAAATCCGTACTCGCATCTTCTTGCCGAAGGAACCTTTCTGCCTTGTGAAAGAATTTGTCGAGATCCCGTGGGGGATCTCGTATCAGAGATACCTTGAAATCCGAGTTCTCCCTGACTCCTGATACTGCTGCCATTAAAACCATCGATGGATCGGGCCGATCCACCGAAGCAACTGCGGCACTGAATCGAGTTAGAAACGCTCTAAGCGATTCATCGATCCTTTGCTTCACCGATGTTAATGTCATCACGTTCTTCGGTCTCTTGACATGAACTCGAAACTGTCCCAAAAACCTTTCCACCAATTCCCTCCAAGTCCTGATAGATCCTTCTCCCAGCTGCCTAAACCACATCGCAGCTAAGTCCGTTAAGTACAAAGGGAAGCATCGAGCCATCACTTCCTCCGATGCCCCCAGCACCTCCATGTGTCTGGTGTACCTCATCAAGTGATCCGTAGGGTCTGCCTTGCCATCATATACCTCCACGCTAGGTAGCTTGAACTTAGGTGGATTCTGAGCCATCCTTATTTCTCGAGTGAACGGACTCCTGTTCACTCCTTCCAAGTCTCTGTTGGTCAAACCACCCCGCACAGTCTTCCTGATTATATCTACCAATCCAGCGTTGTCTATCGGGGGTTGCCCCCTAGGGTATTCCGGTACATACTCTTCATGTGGCTCGCTAGCAGCAACGTCGGTTCTAGCCTGTTGAACTCCTTCCAAAGGTCCTCCTGTGTTGGATCCTGCGGGCCTACCCCCAAGCCCTTGTCGATTGCCCTCTGGCTCTGTATCCTGTCCTCCGTTGGGTTCCATAACCCTAGCTCCTCCATTGGGTTCCATAACCCTAGCTCCTTGTCCTGCATCCACAGCCGCTGTAGTTGTTCCTAAGTTCAGGGTCCCTGCAGCTCTCATTTGCTCCAAGAAAGTCTGCATCATCTCTTGTTGACTCTTCAACAACCTCTCTTGCAGTGATTTCTTCCCGGGTTATGTAGATCGAAGCCGACCCTTCCTCAGCTCCGGAGGATGCTTGTTGACTTCCTACCAGTTGGCTTCTCTCAGCCCTTTGCCTTCTACTATTTTGCCTAGTCATTATCTTCCAAATCCAAACTTCTATCCGATGTAGCGGGTGCTGGTTCTTCTCAGTGAAAGCACCAAAATGTTTGCGCCAAAATTGGCCACAAACCCCAAATACCGTGAAAGCACCAGTGTATGAATACAACTCAGCAATATTCAAACACAAATCACAGATCTCAGCAAATATCCCAAAAATGTTTGCACAAAAAATGGGCAAACACCTCCAAGTCGTATGATTTAGTTGATTTTATGTTGTTCGTAGTGATTTGTGTGGTTTATGTAAATACGCAAAAAACAGGTACTAAACTGTAAAAGACATGCAGATTTATAGTGGTTGGGCCAGAATATGCCTACGTCCACTTTATATGTTATTCTCCTTTTCCAATCTGATTACAAGTACAAAGCTTTGATTACAAGTATATCAAAGTTGTTTGAAAGTTCCTTTCAGGCTTGAGCTCTCAAACTTGTCCCCCATTGTTGTACCCCTGCCCCTCTATTTATAGAGTGAGGCTGGGGGCAGGGGTCCTGGATGTATATAGCTGCTGGTGGGCCTGGGCTGAAGCAACCTGGACCGGCAACTTTGGTTCGGCATGCTCTGGTTCGGTCGTTGCTTGGTGGAGTTTGATTCGGTGGTGTGTAGAGGGTTGGTCCGGTCTTGGTTTGGTTCGGTGGGACTTGGTTTGGTGGGGAGACATCCGGTGATGGTTGGTCCGGTGCTTGATTCTGTGAGGCTTGGATCGGTGGGAAGCCATCAGGTGAGGGTGGTCCGGTGCTTGATTCTGTGGGGCTCGGTTCAGCATTGGTTTAGTGGAGATGTTGGACCAGTAGTGGGTGGTAAAAGATGGAGCTTCGGTTGTAGTTGATTCGATGGGAAGGGAAGTGGAGTTGGTTCGGTCTCGGTACTATCGAATGGATCCTATACTGAGAATGTTGAATGATCCCTTGTGTTGGGAATGCCGAATGAGCCTTCATATTTGAGAATGCCGAATGAGCCATGGGGAGTTCGAATACCGAACGAACTCAAACACTTGAACTACCGGACGAAAGCGAGGGGTTTTAAGTACCAGATGATGCTTATTACCGGATGAACTCGGGGTGGAAACGCACACAACATTGATATTCTAGTTTTGTCCAAAAATGGGATAACAATTGTTAATGTTTATTTCTATGCTCTCTTTCTCTTTATGTTCATAGCTTAGATTTACTTTTATGCAAGTAGTTAGTAGCTAATCTTTTTTGCTTTCTTTGCTTATTTTCTATTCTCTTTTCTTTTTTATGTTGAAATTTACTTATGTTGCTTCAATGCCACAAATGAGTAGCTAAGCCCCTTCAATTCAGGGGTAATGAAGCTCTTAAATATTATGTAATTTCAACATTTTAGGATTTATGATCTCATTCGGTTTATGCTTCATGAAGTAAGTTTTGATGCAAGTTTATACAAGTGGGTTGGATAGCTTATATTGCTTATGCAAATGAGCTATTCTTATTCAACATAAACACAATTTGCATCATCATTTGCTAATCCAATTTTGACTGTGAAACTATAGTAAAAAATGAAATTTGATGATCTATATTACTAGTTACAATAGTAAATAGATCATACTTAAAATAGCTTTTGCTTTAGCTTCATTTTCATAAGAATTATACGTGGTTTATTTATTGTATTATAGTTTGATGGTTTGAGTTATGTTAATTAATAACATAAACAAAGCATACTTATGATAAATACAACAATATTTCACCTAATATGAAAACTAGAGATCATAAATTGTTTGTTTGTTGATTTATAAAAATATGAGAGTGGATTTTCCTCTAAATTGTTCTCTAGTTCAATAGTTTTTAAATCAAATTTTATTTCTAGTTTTAGCTTCATTTTAGTTCTAGTCAACAATTTCTCCTCCATTTGGTCTAATTTGATTGAATAGATTTTTAAAACTCTAACAACTCCGTGCGTATCGACCCGTATTCGCCACTACTATAAGTGTACGCCGTGCGCTTGCGGTTAAATTTAATTTGAAATTTATCGGTAGTTTTATAATTTGATAGAAAATTTTCCATTAAACATAAAAGGTTAATCTATTTGTTAGAAAACTGTCAAATTATATGAATTAAAATATAAAAAGCACATGACTTACAATTGTAGTACGTATGCAAGTACAAATCGATCCAAAAAAGGAAAATTTTCAATTTACTCACTCTACTTATCCGAAAAGTATTGAAAATACTTTTAACCAAAAATTGTAAAAAAAACTGGAGTAAAATGAGAATAAGAGCAATAAGATTAAATTGCAATTTAAACATAAATCCCCTCTAATATTCATATAAATCAACATATTTTATGTATTTATTACAAATATGGTTTATTTGTGATATTGACTAACATAGCTTAAGCCATCAAACTTTAATATATTATCCAAACCCACTTATCAAATCTCATGTAGATGATTATGAACTTAGAAATAAAATCTATTTTAAGTATGAACTTTTTACCGTTTTTGATATAGTAATATAAAACATCAAATTTTGATTCAACTTTTAACTTCATTATCAAAATCAATTAGTTAGATGAAGATGTAACTTTGTATTTATATTCCATCAAGTATAGCCTATTAATGGTTAACAACATAGGCTATCAAATTCACTAATAAACATCAAGCATCCATTAATATCTAAATTTACATTAAGCATAAAAATATGAGATCATGAAATCACAATATTGAATTTACATGATTTGTGAGAGCATTATTATCCCTGAATTGAAGGGATTTAGCTTCTCACCATTTAATTCATATCAAAAAAGTGGATTTCAACATTAAAAATACGATAGGGAAAAACTAATTAAAGAGAAAGAGAGCCAACTAATTGCATAAAAGGAAATCTACAATAATTTGCAAAATCTAATGCACTTGCATAAAAATAAAACAAGACATAAAATAGAATAGCATGAAAAGAGCATAAAATAAAAATTGATTATAATAAAAGAGAAGGCTAAGAAGTCATTAAAGAGAAAATAACTTTTATTTTGATTTGTGGCTACAACTATCTCTCTTTACGTGAAACATAAGAGGGTTTTTATACATGTCTAAAACCCTATTATCTTTTTAGGAGCTATCAAAAATACCCTTGACTTTGTGTGGTGTTTAAGTCATCATTAATTCTTAATCAATCCATCATTAAGATGTGCTTCTACTTTAAAGGTGATCCATTAGCAAGCGCTAAAGCGGACTCCTCCATGTTGATTTAATTCTTTTTTTCTCCATTCTTTTGGCTTCCACTTCTTGTGTATGCGTATATCCATAAAGCCTCTTCTAATTTGCACTCAATTTCCTAAAAAATTAAATTAAATTGTGCAAATAAATTTTCTCAAAATAAATACATACACAAATTAACATTTTGCCTAAATTTGGGTGAGTGAACAATGATTTGATAACAATTTAAGAATTTGGTAAAAATATGTTAAATAACCTAATATGTCCATTATTTTAATAGAAGAAGATTAAGTATGAGATTAAAAATATACATTTTTACATACACATCAGTGGACCACTTTGAGATGTTGTGTGCACGTTAGCATCCATGTATCTTGATTCTGTTTTACACCCAAATTTTGCAGTTATTGTTATAAATTCCTACTTGATTGATTCAATATGTCTAGCCAAAAGACTGGATAATAGTTAGCATTATAAATTATGAGTGTATCCAACATATAGTCGGTTAAGGGAGATTAGACTAATATCTTTATTGGCATGTAAAATTGTTAAGGCATCCAAAAGAAATAAACCCGACGTACAAATTAATAAGAGTTCGTTTCAACTGTAAGAAAAATAAGAACATATTGCACATCCAATTAATATTCAGTATGAGAGAACTACCACTCCCCTAAAACATACATTATATTGTCTTTGCGCTAAAAAATACATGTGATTATTTTTTAGCCTTTGACTACATGGTTTAAGTTGTTGAGAAACGGTTGATACGCAATTAGAGAACCACGTAGTTTTTTTCAAATACCAATAAATAATTATTTTCTAAGGGTGGGAAAATCATCTACACACTTAGTTGTTTCATGTTTAATAAAACTTTCAATAGATAACAATCTTTGTAAATGAGAATGAAGGTCCATCAACACATTTTTCCTTAAATGACAACTCAACGTAAATAAAATTTGCAAACTTCGATCAATAAGCAATTATTCTACTAAATATAAAGACTGTAAAGTTTCAACTAATTTTTTACAACAGGTAGATGATATGAGATTAGATATGGGGTACAAAAAAAAAACAAGAAATAATCAAAATAATTCATACCTCTAAAGTAAGGGAAACTACAAAGGTCAGAGGATTTTTGTTATGATGTATTATGTAAGCCTCATGAATTAGTAGCTAAAAGAAACCTTATAATAATTGAAAACATTGCAAGTAGTTGGTGGAAAACATGAAACATTTGTTAGTACTTTAGGTATTGGTTTTGATGATAACGACTATAGGACATTATATAAAATATAGAAACTAATGTTTTATCAAGATATATAGTATATAGTGTAGGATATTAGACATATATTGATTAAGAAGATAGTACAGTATCAAGATGCTGGTATCAAGACTAGATTCAAGATGCTAATATAAAGTTTCAAGAGTTTAAGAATGAAGACCCATGAGTATTGAAAAGTTTAAGATTTCAAGATACTCCAGAGAAGTTATAGAGTCATAGAATTTATATTAAAATCTTGACAGCACTTTCCTGATCTCTCTTGTCTTCTCTAATTTTGTTAAATTAGTTTCTTAACTATTATATTTTTAAATACACTTTTCAAAATATTTCCTAAAATGATTGTCAAATATATTATACTTATTAAGATAACATTTTAGTGTTTTTAAGTTTATATATATATACATATTGAATTTTTGTTTATATTTTAATAATTTATAACTATATTGATTCTATATATATATTATTTACAGTATATCGAATAAATTAATATTATTAAAATCAAAAATTAATTTATAAATTTTTATTATGTTATATTTTGATTAAATTTATATAAGCTATATTTAAATGATTCTACAATGTATTAAATTATTTTACAAAGCGATAAATTTTCAAAATAATTTTTATAAAGTATTTTTCAATTTTCTAAAGGATACATCGACATATCCAAATCCATATGCCGATTAACTGACCATGAATTTCAAAATTAAATTTTGAATGGAAGTGTTTTTTCGTCATTTCTCTTCGCAAATGGACCTGACCATTGTTTCCCTATATATACATACTTCCAAACGAATTTTTATTAATTGCATTCTTATTTTTCTCTCATCTTTTAACTCTCTTGATTTCTTAATAAATTTCCAAAACTCTACCGAAATTCAACCAGAATCATATTCAATCATTACTAATTTGATATACTCTTCGATTTCTCCCATCTCTCTCAAGATCAAGTGCTATTCAAGAGTTATAGGATCGATTGTAATCAAGATCGAAGATCTGAGTCTGTGAACTCTATCAAATCATACTCTATACTCCGTGGCATGCTTGGTATCCTAAAAATCCAAATAGGTGTGATTGTATGCTATTCAAATCAATTGGGTGTGCTTAGTAGCATGTAAATCTAGTGGGTGTGCTTGTGGCTCGAAAATCAAGTGGTTCTACCCAAAGTGTATGATTCTAGAAGGTGCGTCTCATAGCCTTGAAATCGAGATTGTATTTGCATTTACTAGTTGAAAAAAAAATCCATACAAGGAATTATGCGGTACTGGTTGTAGGGTAACTCCGAACTAGTATGAAATCCCGCTGTGTTCTTTCCTTTTTACATTTACTACATTTGTTTTTATATGTACTTTAACTTTGTGATTGTTAATTCCATCATTCAAAGTAAATCTTAAAGGGTTTGAATAATATTAATATAAATAATTAAACAGGATTCATTTCCCTTGTAGTGTTAATTTAGGCATAAGATCCCTATTCCACTTGTTTGTGTCAAAATTGGGCACAACACTCTTCGGGAGTCGTTGAAGAGATAATAGTCAAGAATGTAAATTCAAAACAGATATTATCTAACAAAAACTCCAATCAACAGTAAAGAAAATGCGTAGACAATCGATTTATAGTGGTTCGGCATGTTGCCTACGTCCACTGTGAAGTGTTTTGATGTTTTATTGCTTTTTCTTTCAATGATTACAAGTTTTTGCAGCAATCAACAGTGATTTACAGCTAGGAATTCGAATTTAACAGCAAGTTTATGATATCAAATGATGGAGATCTCGATCCGACAGAGTCTGAGCGCTTCAGAGTCCGAAGATCCCTTTTCTGTTGGCCCTGGGGCTCTATTTATAGGCGTGGGCTGCTGATATTTCGCTGAAAACTCGAGAGACCACTTCTGGCACGTGTGGGGGCCCACACGCACGGTCTCAGGAAGTTTGGGCCCTCTTTGGCATCGGTTCGAACTCCATTCGAACCGATCAAGAATTCATCCAATCGAGGTGAAATTTGGCGTGGACATTCTTCAACATGTATGCAAGCTTCTGTGAAAATTTCATGGCATTTGGATCAGTAGATTGGGAGATATGATGGATTCGAAATGGGGTTCATTGCATGGCTGTTTGGTTCGAAACCATGCTTTCGAACCGATGGCTTCGAATCCATCATGGCACGCGTCTTCGTGGTGACGTGGAGCGCAAACTTCGAATTAATCCGGTCTTCACTCCGAGTTGACCGCTTCGACTCCATATATCTCGGCGAATTCGAACCGATGGAAGACACGTCATCATGGTTGGTTGACCCAGTGGATTTGAATGAGGCTACACAGGATGGGTTCGAACTTGGCATCATGGATGGGTTCGAACATGACTTCATGGATAGGTTCGAACGAGGTTCCATGTTTGGGTTCGAGCAATGTCCAATGATGGACTCGAAGTAGGATTCTTGTTTGGAGTCGAATAAGGCTTGGTGGTGGGTTCGAAGCATGGCTTCTGTGATGGATACGAGCTGTGTCACTTCTCCATGGATACGAGGCCCATCAGTTCGAACACGATGGATTCGAACACGATGGATTCGAAGGTGATGGAGTCGAACCCGAGGTGGTTCGATGGATTCGAAACTTATGGATTCGAAAGCGATCGTTTCGAACCGTTGGTCAACGATGGGTTCGAAACCTAAGCCTTCCCCTTCAAATTGAATCGACCATAACTCGAGCGTATGAACTCGGATTGACTTGAAACTCGAGATGTTGACTCCTATGGTCTTTCTTGCCGTGTCCTATCAATTGTATCTCAATCTGGACTTGGACAAAATTCAGTGATATCCATAGCGAGACGAAGTATGACCGGTCTCTGAGACGAACTGTTCTCCGTTTCTGATCGATCTTTTGGTATCGCGGCTTTGCCAAAAAGCGGGATAACATTTTGCCCCCCAGAGTACGTCTTGTGGGAACATGACGTGCTTTGAACAGCTGCAATTTCTCTGAACAATCATTGCTCTCTTTTTTGTTGAAACTCGTATGCTGTATTGTTGTAACCTTGTGTTGACATGATTGATTGCTGTATAATAGTGCTTAGCCGTTGGCTGTTGCATTTGTAACAGGATGAGTGTTTGATCCCCGTAAATGTTTAAAATCGATTGTTTGTTCGACATATATGCATATATGTTAGTTTGACCCTTGCAAACGTCGTGCGTCCATGAGTCGTGTTAGTTTTGTTTGCTATTGAACTTCGTATCGATTCTCTCCTGAACCGATTTTGAAATTTGAATTGAGACAACGGTTGATGGTTGTTTTGGAAGGTTCCTTCGTATCGATCCTCTCCTGAACCGATGCAGAAGGTTAAAGGAAACGACTCTGCGTTGCGTGATTGTGACATTTCGAACCGATGGGTGCGAGCTCCGATGGATTCGAAGTCA
Source organism: Allium cepa (assembly GCA_030765085.1). NCBI lineage: Eukaryota > Viridiplantae > Streptophyta > Magnoliopsida > Asparagales > Amaryllidaceae > Allium > Allium cepa. Next base: position 696,292,164 of record CM060942.1, on the reverse strand, counting down.
ACATCCATATGGGTGGAGTACGCTTATGCAATGGTGGGTTCGAAACTAATCTTCGAATCGATGACTTGGATGGGTACGAAACTTTCGTTCGTGACAGTGGGCCGTGGGTGGAGTTGTAATTTTGTTGACATGAACCGGGTTTCGAACTGATGCGCCCACCGTTGGTTTCGCGCCGATGCGCACCAATGCCTTGCCATGTGTTTCACACCAATGGAGCCTCAAACGTATGGGTTCGAAGGTAGATTTCGAAGCGGTTCTGAATTTTGACCCGTCGTAATCGGTCGAGTTTACCGGAATGCGAATCGACCCGGTCATCTCCAACCCCCCTTATAAATAGCAAGGACCTCGTCATTTTTCACTTTTTACTTTTTTAACTTTCGCCTTGCTTTTACTGTGTTCTGCATCGTCTCGAAGCCTCAAAGGAGAAAACACTGTGTTTTGTATTCGAACCATTTGAGATCCAAATCTTCAATTCTTCAAACCTATCATCCAAACTAGGTAACTAACCTCGAATCCACACGGCGAAGCTACCTCGAACCCATCACTCCTTCATCGATCGGCCTTTCGTGGGATTTGGTAAATTCAGATCTGGCTTTTGGAGGAATTTCGAACCAACGTAGGGACTCGTGTTCGAATCGATGATGTTGCATCCCTGGGATGACCTTATAGGGGCGGCGCAGTTCGCACCGATTGGATCCGTTCGAAGGGTCTATTCGAATCGATGGATTCGAACCCATTTGCTGTCGTTTCGAAGTTCTCAATTTTATATCGATACGAAGACTATCGATTCGAACGTGATCGATGTCAAATTGAGGGCTTCCTTATCGGTTCGAACCAGCTGACCGAGGATCGATTCGAAGTCGTCCTTCACTAATCGATTCGAACTTGGCATTTGCTCATCGGTTCGAAGCTTGCTCCTTTGCGTCGGTTCGAAAGGGTATGATGATGGGTTCGAACAAGTTCCTTGTGAGCGGATCGAAACTTCATATAATTGATACCAAAGTTTGAAATTTTCTAGGCATAATCCCGACGAGCTTCACTCCTGCATATTTGGACATGTCAAACTGCATACTTGACCACCTTTCGAAGCTTGTCGACGGAACAATAACAACTTCTATTCGAATCAATTTTCCTTATGTGAAGGGTTCAGCGATGATGGTTAGCGATGATGGTCATTACAACTGGGCTTTGTAGCTTTGTCGTTTGCATATTTTCTTTAACTATGCGACATTTATTCAAGTAATGCATGGCACTGCACCACACACATTCATACACTTTACACTGGGGAACGCACGGGTCCTTTGTCGTCTAACGATGGTTTCTCATGAGTTAGCTAGTTATGGAACCGTCAAGTTCACAGCAGCAAGAGATTCAAGGTATAGCCTCTCCGAGACTAGAGGTTTCGGACATTGATCCTGAGATCGTCGGTCCAGCCCCGGACGAATTGCCTAATGCGTCGTTCGTTGCAAATCCATCGGATTCCGTTCCATCCAATATCTCTGAAGATATGTTGGGAAGAATATGCTTGAGGCACGGCCTGTCACTGGATGATGTGTTACTGCCGGGGCCGAATGATAGACCGCACAATCCACCGGAAGGGTATACTGCATCCAACCGCCACGCGTGTGCGGCCGGGACACTTCCTCCGTTCAACGAGTATATAAGGGAAGTATTGTCGTTTTTGGGGATCGCCCCATCTCAGCTGCACCCGAACGGATATGCGTCGATCAATAGCTTGTTCATTGCATTTATGGAATATCTCCATCGACCACCACTCCCGATTGAGATCAGATACTTGTTCAATTTCAAAACTGGTGATTATCCTTCCTTCACATTTCTGGAAGCGGTGAGGAACTGCCAAGTGGTTACTGGGTCCTGGACCAGGTTGAGCTACTATAGGACGGAATGGTTCTATGTCAGGTGTCCTCCGGGGTTTGCCCGGCGACGGTTAGTCAGACGTGAGTGTAGCTGAGTTATTAAGTAATTACTAAGGCAAGTGCTGTCAAAGTGAAACTTATGTTTTTTCTCTTTTTTACAGCGGCGATTCAGCGACCTGAGGGCGAGCACTTTAGGGAGATGGTGCGAGTGCTTCGAGAAGTCCCGAGTGGAGATAGGGATATTGAGCTGCTCTTGACTGATAGGAATCTCCGAACTTGCGGATTGATTGAACAAGGGCAGAGAATACTGTTTGAGGGGGCATTAAAGGCCGTTTTGAAGAAACGAGTCAAGCACAAGAAGCCTAAAGTCATTATAGCCGAGGAGGCTGATTCTGAAAGAACTCACACCGACGACGAGCCGTTGTTGGAGCCTACAGACGTGGCTCAGGATGTTGAAGAGCAAAGAAAAGGCAAGGCAGCCGTCGTCACGTCAACTAAGAAGGGGAGATGGAAGTCGGTGGTTACGGCCCGATCCTCCCCCGGAGTTAGAATTTCTGAGATGTCTCCTCCGCGAACCGAAAGTCTTTACGAAGGGCTTACCGACCTTCCAATCCCGGATGATGTGTCTTTTCAGCATGACGCCGGGTTGGAGGAGTTTCATCGTACTCTTGAATTGAGCGAGCCTTTTATTACTAGCTCAGTCGACACTTCTGGTTGGTCGGGGGAAATGCATATTCATACACATTTCACGACACTACATAGTCCCGAGTCTTAGGTCATCGGTTTCGAGAAACCACTAACTCTATTTTCATTTTGCTTTACAGATATTATGACTGGACGTGGTTCGATGCTAGGGAGCCTACGACATGCTCGCAGATCTTCCTCATATTACGATTCACAACGGAGAGAAGGAGATAGGAGTTACGATCGCAGGTACTCCGGGTACTCTAGCCAAGAATGGAGAGATAGGGATTACAGACATCGGTCTCGATCGCGCCCCCCCCCTCCAAGAGCTCCTATACAGCCTTCTGTCCATGTTCCTCGTCCTTCTGATTCCTCGCACTATCAGTCGACCTCCCAATCTTCTAGGCATGAACCTCGCCATCCCAGATCTGAAGCAATGCTTCCAGTAGTTGTGGAACAACCTCCCACAGAAATTTCGGGAGAAGGAGCAATCAGGCTTGCTCAGCTGAAGAAGGACTTTCCGAATATCTGCTTCGACAACTATATCTTCCCTCTTAACTTGAAAAGAATCCCGCCGGAGGCTGAACAGACGGCGCACGATTATGTGCACGATTTTTATTCCCAATACAGGGCGTGGTACAAGACGGCCGAGAAGGCGTCGTCATTGGCCTTCGAGCGTGGGGCCACCATTGAGAAAATGCAGGCTGAGTTAGCCCAAAAGAGCCGTATTATCGATGTGCTAAACACTGAGGCTGAGTCTTCTCGGAAATCCGAAATGGAGGCTATCAAAAAAGCCGATGAAGCCCAAGCAACAATGGACAGGATGAAACGTGAGCACTATGCCACGGTAGAGGACATGGGCCATCGAAACACCATGGTTACTGCCGAGAGGGACGCAACCCTAAAGGAGTTGAACGAGCTTAAGTCAAAATTCGCCGAAGTCGCCAAGGATAGGGATGATGCGAACAATGCAACCCAGGAGGCGTGTGAACAAGCCGTGATTCTCCGGACTGAACGGGATGCGGAAGTAGCCAAGGTCCAGGCGGTTGAAATGGAGGTTGAAGGGAAAGTTCGTCAAGCGGAGGCCAGGCTGGAGGCCGATATTGAAGATTTTCTTATCACTTACAATGCCAACGCGTTGAGACATCGAAATTTGGCCTGGTTCCAAGATTACCCGGTGCACCTCCGCAATGCTTGGGATCGATTGGTTGAGGAAGAAGAGTAAGCACACCCGGACGAATCGGTCGACCGATTTGAACTTGAAAACCGGTTGCTGACTGATGATGAGAAGAAGGTTCTCCACGATGCTATTATTGCTCAAGAAAAGGAGATGATCGGTGGTCGATCTCTGGAGGTTGGAGAAGGGTCAGGTGTTGAGCATCATGCTACTGTTACTGAAGTCACCTCTCCACCTTCGGTAGTACCTGTATCTGTGGTCGGTACGCAACCTATTCCTGCTTATGACCCAGAACAGCCACGGTTACCTCCCATTCGGGAGCATTCTTCTGAGCCCACTCAGTCGTCCGCAAGTCGAACTGGGGAAGGTATTCCGAATTTATCTCAAGTGTTTTCTAAATAGAGAGTTTGTTCTGAAGCAGTTGCTAATAACTTCTTCTTATCTTTGTTTAGTGACTGGAGCTACTTCGATTGCCGCAACACAGGAATCAAGCAAAGGGGATAAGGCCATCACCACCGAGACTACTGTTGTGACTACACTATCAACCGAGGCGGCGCAGGGGAGGTCCCTATCTCTTGACGAACAAATGGTGAGTGAGCTGCTTGGCCAACAGGGTGGCTCTTTCACTGACTTGCCATTTATCATTAGTGACCTTCCGTCGACCTCCAGCTCTTCAATGCAGACTGCAGATGCCCCCAGCCAAGCCCAGACGATTCGTGAAGAAGAGATCCTGGCCAAGATTCAAGATGAATTAGAAGCTGAGGGGCAAAGCGGTAGTGTTGGTGGTGGCACTATTCCATCTTCCGTTGTGGGTCCGGTCCCTCCTACTCCTCCGGCAGGGAGCCTTCATTTAGATTCGAGCTCTGAGGAGTACATTGACATTATGCCCCCTGCTGGAGAGCAGCCACCGGAGAGGAGGCCGTCAAAACGAAGGATTTCCGTTCCTAGCGATTCTGATGACGAACCGCTGATAAGGAAGCCGAGAAAGAAGGAATAGAACGGCCTCCCAAGCAGATTTTTTGGTAGATAGGGACTTGTTTTCGTTTTTTGTTAGTAGGCCGTGTATAGATGCAGGTTCGGCCCCTGCTAGTAGAGATTCATTTTTGGAAGAACTTATCTACGTGTAAGTCCTTGTCTTCAATTAGTTGAAATAAAATTTAGTTTCTTTGTTCCAACTCTCATTTCTTTTGTGCTTAAGTGTTTGTAGCGTTATGTTTTTAGTCTGGTGTACTTGTGGTGTTTTTACCGTCAAGTAGAGTTTGTTTTATTCGCCGAGTCTGAAAATCTTGGTCGCAAGTCGTATTCGATGAATAATCGAATTTCGGACATTGTATCACTTTGGTTAGCGACTAACACTTAGCTTTTTTGCCCCCTAGTCTCGGGGGATAACATTTGTGTTTTGGTGGTTGAGTGCGTTTATTGCAAACCTTAAGCACGTTTCCACATTCTGGGGACTTAGGATAATTTGTAATCGATAACTTGGTTCGCACTATGGGAATTTGAGAGTTATCGACGTTTGTAATATGGTTCGCGCTTCGGGAACCTGGAATTGATGTTTACACTCCACTCCGCGCTCTGGGAATATGGAGTTAGCGTGGATGCTTCGGTTCGCGCTCCGGGAACCTGTAATTTATGTTTATACTCCAATTCATGCTTTAGGAACTTGGAGTTAGCACGGATGCTTCGGTTCGTGCTCCGGGAATCTGTAATTTATGTTTATACTCCAATTCATGCTTTGGGAACTTGGAGTTAGCACGGATGCTTCGGTTCGCGCTCCAGGAACCTGGAATAGACGTTTATACTCCAGTTCACACTCTGGGAAGTTGGAGTCAGCCGATAGATGGTCAGTCACACCTATTTGGGCTTTTTAGGAACTCGTTCACACTCTGGGAACGATGGATTTGATGTTTATACTCCAATTCACACTCTGGGAAGTTGGAGTCCGTTCGCACTCTGTGAACGAATTGTTGAATGTTTATACTCCAATTCATGCTCTGGGAAGTTGGAGTCCGTTCGCACTCTGGGAACGAATTGTTGAATGTTTATACTCCAATTCACGCTCTGGGAAGTTGGAGTCCGTTCGCGCTCTGGGAACGAATTGTTTAATGTTTATACTCCAGTTCACGCTCTGGGAAGTTGGAGTCCGTTCGCGCTCTGGGAACGAATTGTTTAATGTTTATACTGCAGTTCACGCTCTGGGAAGTTGGAGTCCGTTCGCGCTCTGGGAACGAATTATTGAATGTTTATACTCCAATTCACGCTCTGGGAAGTTGGAGTCCGTTCGCGCAGTGGGAACGGGTTGTGGAATGTTTATACTCCAATTCGCGCTGTGGGAAGTTGGAGTCCGTTCGCGCAGTGGGAACGAGTTATGGAATGTTTATACTCCAATTCGCGCTGTGGGAAGTTGGAGTCCGTTCATGCTCTGGGAACGAATTGTTGAATGTTTATACTCCAATTCACGCTTTGGGAAGTTGAAGTCCGTTCACGCTCTGGGAACGAATTGTTGAATGTTTATACTCCAATTCGCGCTGTGGGAAGTTGGAGTCCATTCGCGCTCTGGGAACGAATTGTTGAATGTTTATACTCCAATTCGCGCTGTGGGAAGTTGGAGTCCGTTCGCGCTCTGGGAACGAATTATTGAATGTTTATACTCCAATTCGCGCTGTGGGAAGTTGGAGTCCGTTCACGCTCTGGGAACGAATTGTTGGATGGACTGTCGTGTGTTGGTCCAGTTCAGCCTTCGATGTGTTGGCTTGCCCCCGAGCCGGGGTTTCACTTAGTGAGTGGCCGGTTGTAACGCAGTCACTCGCTATTTGAATAAATTCCATTGTTTGATGGAACTTAGCTCTTCGTGTGTCGTGATTGTTGAACGTTGTATTCGGTGAATCATAGCTTTAGCTTGAAGAGATAGCATTTTATTTGCTGAAATAAGAAAATGTGGCAAAGTCAGTGCCTTATTACAAATTCAAATTTCAGAACGTAAAAGAAACTGCAAAGTATTCATAGATTGAAGGAGCCTGTCATGTGTGACAGTGACGAGGTTCTTCGTCGTTCCAGGCTCCTGAGTAAGTAGGCCCGCCACTAATGGCGTTTATCAGCAATCTTCCACGGGGACAAGTCGAGTCCTCCTGCCTCGGTCGATTGGGTTCATTAATTGGATTGGATGGGCCCACTTCTCTGGGCTGCGGTGTCCGCACAAACTGTTCCAGCTTCCTTTCTCTGACCAGTTTTTCAACAAGATCCTGTAAGTGACGACACTCGTTCGTATTGTGCCCGTAGCCTTCATGGAACCTGCAAAATTTTCCCGTCTGGATTTGTCTCTCTGACGACGGTCTTGGAGCAGGTTTTTCATATTGAATTGTATTACGGGTCTGCAAATACAAGTCCTCCAGTGAAGTATTCAAAGGAGTATAACTGTCGAACATCGGATTTTTGCGTTGCGGGCCACGATTTTGATCTTGTTTTTTAAGTTGATTCACGCTCTCTCTTCGCCGAGCTTGTTTATTTTTAATGTTCAACTGAACTTTTCCGGAGCTCTCACCGGACTGTTTTATTGCAACATTGCTTTGGGTCCCTTCCACATTTGGCCCTGCGTCAGTTTGCTTCCTAGACTGTTTCGCGTCTTCCCGTCTTCCCGTCTCAGGAATTGAGCTGCTTTGGCATGGAAACAGTCCAATGACGCAGGTGGTTTCCCAGCTAGCCAATTGCCAAATTCAGAATCGGGGTCGATCCCCTTAGTTAATGCCATAAGGATGGAGTTATCGTTTGGATTACTAATCTCCGCGCATGCAGTATGGAATCTTTCTAAGTAGTGTCTGAGCGTCTCTCCGGGAGCTTGTGTGACACTAGATACAGTGTTGACATCTTTCGGCCTTGCGACGTGCATGCGGAATTGCTCAACGAATTTTGTGGCTAACTGATCGAAGGAAGAGATGGATCGAGGTGGTAGTCGGGTGAACCACATGGTAGCGATGCCCCCCAAGGATATGGGGAAACTATGACACTTCACAGCGTCGTCGGCTCTGGCAGCAGTCATCGACCATTCATATTTTAGAATATGTTGGTTGGGGTCGGAGTTTCCCTCATACACGGGTAGTGTGGGCATTCAGAATCGCCGTGGGGGTTCAGCAGTAAGAATATCGTCCGTAAAGGGAGTGTGACTTCGGGAAACTCCCCAATCGTCGTTTGTGAATCACTGACTCTCACGGATCATCTGACGTACCATAGTCGAAAGATCTGGCATTTGTGCCGGAGTATGATCACGTTCCATACTTCGGGCTTGAACCGGATATCGTCGACGGTCCAAGTCTCGCCTTCTTGGCTCATAGTCCTCTGGGACGTACGGTTTAGGAGTACGACCGCTATGACGATGGTCCAGGTCCGACTGATCATGAGGGTTGACCCCTGGTTCAGCCGCAACGCTAGTGATGCGGTATTCTACGGCATGGTGAGGAACGGCACCTCCTCGGGAGGAGGGTCCGGTATGGAAACTGGCTGACGGACCAACTCTTATTTGTCCAACGGTCAATGTCGGTTGGTTTCCAACGGGTGGCATACGACTCCCGTCTAACCGGGGTCGTGGAGGCCGGTTATGATAATCAGAAGATGAAGAGCTTTTGTTGGAGGAGCGAAAAGCATGATCTTTCGTGGATCTCTTTCGTTTCTGGCGATCCAACTTGTTGATTAGCTCAGCGTTAGCGCGTAGCTGTTCTTCTAGTTGTCGCCGACTCCGAGTCAGCTCTTGGAGTAACAACTGCAATTCTTGTCAGGTAACCGGACCCGACGATTCTGATTGCCCAGCGGCATCTTGATTAGATGAAGGTAGAGGGGCAGGATTCTGTCTATCCTGTTCTTATTGATTAACAGCGTTCGAGGTGGTTCTTGTGCTAACCATCTTGATAGTTGGATTCCTTTCCTAGACTTTATGCAAATCTGAATAGAAGGGGAGGAAGTCGGATTCAATGATCTGGATCTCTCTCTTAGATTTATTTAATCCGGTATCGATGACAGATCCAACGAGCAGGAGAAAATCTGGGTTCTCTCAATGAAAGCACCAAAGTGTTTGTGTCAAAATTGGGCACAACACTCTTCGGGAGTCGTTGAAGAGATAATAGTCAAGAATGTAAATTCAAAACAGATATTATCTAACAAAAACTCCAATCAACAGTAAAGAAAATGCGTAGACAATCGATTTATAGTGGTTCGGCGTGTTGCCTACGTCCACTGTGAAGTGTTTTGATGTTTTATTGCTTTTTCTTTCAATGATTACAAGTTGTTGCAGCAATCAACATTGATTTACAGCTAGGAATTCGAATTTAACAGCAAGTTTATGATATCAAATGATGGAGATCTCGATCCGGCAGAGTCTGGGCACTTCAGAGTCCGAAGATCCCTTTTCTGTTGGCCCTGGGGCTCTATTTATAGGCGTGGGCTGCTGATATTTCATTGAAAACTCGGGAGACCACTTCTGGCATGTGAGGGGGCCCACACGCACGGTCTCAGGAAGTTTGGGCCCACTTTGGCATCGGTTCGAACTCCGTTCGAACCGATCAAGAATTCATCCAATCGAGGTGAAATTTGGCGTGGACATTCTTCAACATGTATGCAAGCTTCTGTGAAAATTTCATGGCATTTGGATCAGTAGATTGGGAGATATGATGGATTCGAAATAAGGTTCATTGCATGGCTGTTTGGTTCGAAACCATGCTTTCGAACCGATGGCTTCGAATCCATCATGGCACGCGTCTTCGTGGTGACGTGGAGCGCAAACTTCGAATTAATCCGGTCTTCACTCCGAGTTGACCGCTTCGACTCCATATATCTCGGCGAATTCGAACCGATGGAAGACACGTCATCATGGTTGGTTGACCCAGTGGATTCGAATGAGGCTACACAGGATGGGTTCGAACTTGGCATCATGGATGGGTTCGAACATGACTTCTTGGATAGGTTCGAACGAGGTTCCATGTTTGGGTTCGAGCAATGTCCAATGATGGACTCGAAGAAGGATTCTTGTTTGGAGTCGAACAAGGCTTGGTGGTGGGTTCAAAGCATGGCTTCTGTGATGGATACGAGCTGTGTCACTTCTCCATGGATACGAGGCCCATCGGTTCGAACACGATGGATTCGAAGGTGATGGAGTCGAACCCGAGGTGGTTCGATGGATTTGAAACTTATGGATTCGAAAGCGATCGTTTCGAACCGTTGGTCAACGATGGGTTCGAAACCTAAGCCTTCCCCTTCAAATTGAATCGACCATAACTCGAGCGTATGAACTCGGATTGACTTGAAACTCGAGATGTTGACTCCTATGGTCTTTCTTGCCGTGTCCTATCAATTGTATCTCAATCTGGACTTGGACAAAATTCAGTGATATCCATAGCGAGACGAAGTATGACCGGTCTCTGAGACGAACTGTTCTCCATTTCTGATCGATCTTTTGGTATCGCGGCTTTGCCAAAAAGCGGGATAACACCACTAATTCACATTTGGTATAATAGCATTGGTGTTCAAAATGTTCATAATTTTATTTTTGAAATTTTTCAATGGCAATTTTTAATAATATTTTTAATACTATTTTTGAAAATATAATTTGCAAAATGATCATAATGTTGTCTCATAAATTTGCATTAGTTCATTATAAAAAGTCACGTGATCACCCGATGACCAACGTTACAATTCAAAAAGGACAAATGGATATGGATAGTGGATGCTTAAGACAAATGACTGGACAAGAGATTTTAAAGATATAGTTTATAAAGACGGTGGACCAGTGAATTTTAAAGACAACTGTAATGACCTTAATTTTTTATTAACATTATTTAGGACATTTAAATTTAATTAGCTAAATGAAATGAAATAATGTAAATGGTTAAGGGATTGAGATTTTTATAATAAAGGGTAGCCATGCCAAGTTAAACTAATAAACTAAGGGAAAATAAAATGAATTAGATAAGGGAAAGGGATAAGGGCAAGATACGAATAAGATGTATTCTAATACCATAAACCCTTGCTTGCTCTCATTTTACAAGTTCATTTTCACAAACTAAAACTAAATAAGAGGCTGACCACCATTAAGAAGAAGTAAGGGGAAGATAATCTAAATCAAGAGGAAGAAGCCAAATCAACTTAATCTAAGATCAAATCTCAACTCCTTAACAACAAAACTAAGGTAAATAATAGGTTACATCTCATATTTTTGTTTTTCGATTACTAGATTGAATTTCGAATTATTTTGCAATTGTTTTGCCATGTTTTGATTGTTTAAAATGGATATATATATATATATACTTGATGATGATTTAGGCTATTTCACATGGATATTATGATAAGAATTGATCTAGAAATCCTATTAGATGACATCCAAATGACCTTCGATTTTAATATGCGGTCAAAAATATTATTTGAAGATGGGTTTCAAGTTTCATAATTTTATGAATTATTGTGGATTTATTATGAATTTTATATTGAAGAAAATAAAAAATGCTATTTTGGATTTAAAATTATTTACGGCCAATATATAATGGCTTTGGGATAGAAACTTAAATATGTTAGAAAACATATTAAAAGTGATTTATTGGAATTTTTGGAAGTGTTTTATTAAGTATATAAAATTATTTTAGGTATGCGACTTAAATGTTTTATATGTTTAAAATAGGAGAATGGGCATTTTGAAAATGTTTTAAATAAAAAAATTCTGAATTCGGCAAAAATTTTACAAAATACTTTGGAACAAAAATTGGCAACAATTAAATTATGAAAAATAAGCAGGTTAGTTGTAAAGAAATTACTTTATAAAGAAAGAAAACAATTTTGTAAGTATATGTGGTTTCGCTATCTTCGGTGGCTACCTTTCAATCACATACTTCCACTTTCAATCAGTTCGAAACCAATACACATGGTATCAAGGAGTTGGTATGTCATGGATTGGAGATAAGCGAAAGGCATCGGGCTGAAACATGGCTTCCAAAAGGGTCGAAACTTTTGTTTTGCTTTTAAAAGAAAATGCGCTTGCTTTGCTTTCGAAAAGAGTGCTTTCAAATGAGATAGCTTTTGACTTAGTTAATTGGTTTAAAAGATAAGCCTTCGACCTAGGTTGCTGCATTTTGTTTTAAATAGGCTTTCAATAGCGTCGAAACCCTTATTGCTGCAATTCTACCTTTCGACCCAGTTGAGGCCATTTTGCCTTTTATTTCGAAGGGATGCTTTCTACTTTATTAAAGAAGTCGCTTCTCCAATGCTTTCGAAAGGGATGGTGTCGAAACCCTCAACTTTCTTTACTTAGGTAATTGCTTTCGAAAGAGTGCTTTCGACATGATTGTTTTAAGACCCTTTATTCTATTGAAACGTAGACCCATAAGTTTCAATTTAAATGGTTTTAATGGTTTCGAAACTATGTTCCACAAGTTTTTACTTGAACCCAATGGTTTTGTAAGGTACTTAAAATATTTTAAATAGAAGGTTTCCAATTGCTTTTGAAAGGCAAGTTTGATGTTTTGAAAAGAAGATGTCTAAGGTTTATAAAGCTTTTGAAAGAGACGTTTTTAATGTTTTTGAAAGGTCTATTATAAATGGTTTCAAAAAGTTATGTTTTGGCCTTTTAGCCTATGGTTATAATATAAAGTAGTTTACTTGTATCGAAAGGGGTACTTTCATTGGTTTCGAAAGGTCTTTTTTTAAAGATTTTAAACAAAGGTTTCGAATGATGCACCTTGGCAACATAGCCTAAGTTTCTCAAGTTAAAAAAGGGGGGTTTTAACTTATTTGGGAGGGAAAGGTAAACTTAATACATTTCATCAACATTACTTTAGGGAAAGTGTATATATCATGTCAAATAGCTTTCGAGTAAAGCAAAGAGTATATTTTTCTTGTGTAAGTATGATTTAAAAAGGGTTATTTTGTAAAGTATTTCAAGGGTAATTTAAAGGGTAGATAACTCTAAGAAAGATGACTCAGATATGAGAAGACCAGATAAGACTAGTATAGGGTCGCGCCCTATGCATTAGGTATTGCCCTTAGCTAATTTTAGTCCAAAATTCCAGTGTGTAAGGCTTAGTCACAAGTAAGACTTAAATGATGATTACGCAGAGAAAGGAATATATACATAGAAGGAGGATAGGTTATCGGTGAGGCCGAAAAACCATTATGATCAGGTGACCCTTGGAAAAGTATGTTAAGGACAAACCATCCATAAGTTTGTCTAACAGTTGTTAGATTATTTGTTTATTTTGTTTGGTAGGCCCGAGTCAGCCAATAATTAGTAGTAAGCTAAACAAAACTATATTTTTCAGACAGTTGGTCCATTTGTTACCCGTTTATAAGCATATATGATATTGCTATTATTGTTATAATCTGTTTGATTGTAGGATTCTGAAATGAAAAAAGATATGTTTTAAAGGGATGTTAATGAGGGGAAACCCGTTCCACTAGGTGGCATGGTCTCACTTAATATCAGTAGACCGAGATGTAATAGTACTATTTACAGAAGGCTTTATGTCTTACCTGAAGTTTATGTTTTTCCCCTTAAACTCTCGAGTGCTCAAAATCGAGAGTTAAGGTTTTACAAGTTTAGTAGGTGGATGAAAAAAGCTTCAAAAGATGTGCAGGAGGCAAAGTTAGCTATTTAGGGGTTGCTATTTAGTTCAAGTTCTGCTGTGATGTATTAAGACATATATGTCTATTTATTACTCTGATCATCCAAAGAGGCGTCTTCATATGTTGCTCTTGGTGTATTTTGTAAAAATTATATTTGATTAGATCCCGGGAATCGATTATTGGATTCTGTAAATTGAATATGAAAAATTGCTTCGAAATGTAATCAAAAAAGTTGTTTTAATCTGTGATGATTTTATTTCATATTCATGTGCTTCTGATATTGTGGATAGCATTAACATTACCGTATTTTGTCAACGGAAGTTGATACTATGGATGGCTGCAGTATCTGTGGCACTTAGCTTTAGGCCTCAAGATAAGGGATGTTACAACTTGGTATCAGAGCATAGGTTTATATATTTTTTAAATTTAAATGATTTTGAAAACAGAATTTTAAGGAATTAGAGGAAAGATTGGGGTAAGGGATAACACTATAGTAACGTACTTGTATTTGATATATATAAGTATACGCTTTATCTCTATTCTTCCATCTCTATTAGGCTATTCTTTTGTATCTTATGAAGACTCGAATGCAGATATGGATGTTCGAGGTGGAAGGTTTAACCTTGGTGGGGGAAGCACTACACCTGATGGAAATGCTAGATCAAATACAAGGAGGAATCCAGTTCAGGCACAAGCTGCAAAAGTGGGTGCTGGAGTCCCGCAAGTTGATATGGGAGCAATGTATCAGTTCTTCGTAAACATGATGAAGCGGGAATTGCTACTGGACTAGTGGGACGAAATGCTAAAGGAGGAAATCAAGAAGCTTCAGTGGTCAACGACTATGCTATTTTGAGTAGATATTATGCCCAGTGGTCATGGTTTGGCAGATAAGCTTAACCTAGAACCAACATACCTAGTTACTTCCTTAAGGGTTGAAAATACGATAGGAAGTTACGCGACTCTTGGGAAGAAATGTGACCACATAGAATTTGAATTTTTAGGTCATGTATTTGCCTGCATTTTGCATATGTTTGATTTTGTAGGGTTCCAAATTATCTTAGGTATGGATTAGTTCAGTAAATCTGATGCAAGGATATTTTGCCATGATAAGAAAATATACCGTAGACGCCCTGATTGTAGTGATCGGATTATATACTCCTACGAAACCCTAGTTTTGAGGTTAATGCTTTGTTGGGTGTTGGGAATGTAGAAGATGAGTTGGATCGCATTTTTGTTGTTAGAGAATTCGTAGATGTCTTTGAACTTGTAATTGGATGCCGCCGAAACAAGCCATTGAGTTTTGGATAGATTTGGTACCAAGAACAGAACCGGTGAGTAGACCGCCAAGTAGGATGACACCTACCGAAATGAGGGAGTTAAATGTACAGTTGGTAGATTTGGAAAGTATGAATTTCATCAGGCCAAGCAGTTCACCTTAGGGAGCAGCCGCGGTGTTTGCTAAGAAACTAGACGGATCATTAAAGTTATGTATTGATTATCACAAGCGGAATGAAAAGACGATGAAGAATCGATATCCATTACCTAGAATTAACGATTTTTTTGACTAGTTGAGTGGAGCCAGAGTATTTTCCCAGTTGGATTTAGCGATAGCTTTCCATTGTCTTAGAGTAGGAGAGCATAGTATTCCTTTGACAACGTTTAGAAAAGATATGGATTGTACGAATGGTTAGTAATGCCGTTTGGACTAACTAATGTGCCAACTTTCTTCATAGATTTAATGAACCGAATTTTCCCAGAGCACTTGGATAGGTTTTATTGGTATTCATAGATGATATCTTGATATAACCTAAGGATGAAAGAGAGCATGAAGTTTATCTTAGAGTGGTGCTTGAGAGGTTGAGGCAGTATCAACCGAAGGCGAAGTTTTCGAAGTGTCATTTTTGGAAGAAGGAAGTGAAGTTTCTTGGTCATGTAGTCTCAGAAAAAGGGTTGTTTGTAGATCCAACTAAGATCAAAGCGGTGAATTAGTTGGAAGAGACGTGAGACGGTGACTAAGATAAAGAGTTTTCTCGGATTAGCTGGGTACTATCGGAGATTCATTAAGGATTTCTCATGGATAGCGACACCGATGACTAAGCTAATGCGAAAGGATGTGAAGTTCGTTTAGACTGATAAGTGTGAGGAGGCATTCCAAAAGCTGGAGAACATATTGACTAATGCATCTATGTTGGTTGTTCCCAAAGGGAATCCGTACTTAGTGTATTATACATATGCATGTGGAACAGGGTTAGGAGTTGTGTTTTTGCAAAGAGGGAAAGTGATTTCCTATGCATCTCGATAACTTAGAACGCATGAAGTTAGGTATCCAACGCCAATTTGGAACTAGCTATAGTAATTTTTGCATTGAAGGTGTGGAGACATTACCTTATGGGAGAGGAATTTGAGCTGTGTATGGATCATAAGTCGCTAAAGTATTTTTTTCTCAAAAAGATTTGAATATGAGACAGCAGTGGTGGTTAGAATTTTTAACCGCTTATGACTTTGATATTGAGTACACACCGAAAAAGGGCAATAAGGTTGCTGATGCACTTAGTAGGAAACATCAAAACGTAGTGTTGGCAATGATAGCTGAGTGGAAAGATATTGAAGCATTGACGACATGCAAGGTGCAGCGGAGATCTGAAGCTAAACCTAATAAGAAGGCTGCTATGTTTTCATGTTTAGAAGTCCGACCAGTGATGATCGAAAAGATTACTTCTAAGAAGAAAGGGGGATCCATTATTAGTTGAACGAATCAGAAAGTTAAGGGATGGAATAAAGAGTAATGACTTGAAAGATTTTAGGCTTGACCAGAACGGGTGGTTGAGGAAGAAAGGAAGATTATGTGTTCTAAACATGTGGGACATTCGGAAGGAAGTTCTTGAGGAATGGACATTATTCGAAGTTCACCATTCATTAGGGAGGAACTAAGATGTATCAGGACATGAGGAGGAGTTTTTTCTAGAAAGGTATGAAGAGAGATGTTGGCTTATGGATCAAGCAGTGTTTGAACTGCCAACAGGTAAAAGCCGAACATCAGAAACCAAGTGGGTTACTTCAACCTTTAGATATTTCAGTATGGAAATGGGATTCCGTCTCAATGGATTTTATTGATCGGTTGCCTAAATCCAATGGAGGAAATGAAAACATATGGGTCATAGTGGATAGGTTAACTAAGAGTGCCCATTTAATTCCAGTTAAGTCAACCAGGATGACACTTGTTTTAGCTAAGTTGTATATGAAGAATGTAGTTAGACTACATGGAATTCCTAGAAGTACAGTAAATGATAGGAATTCCTTATTCACTAGCAAGTCTGAAAGAGTCTACAATAGATTTTAGGTACCAATCTCAAGATGAGTATCGCTTCGTTCCATAGACCGATGGGAAAATATAAAGAGTTAACAAAGTCTTAGAAGATTTTTTATGAGCATGTGTGCTAGCTTTGTGGGGATCATGGGAAGACCATCTACACTTAGTTGAATTTTTATATAACAACAGTTATTAGGCTAGTATAGGGATAGTTCCATTCGAAGCTTTATGTGGAAGGCCATGCAAATATCAAGTTTGTTGGTTAGAGACTGAGGATAGGTTAGTTCATGGTCCGGATTTGTTAAGAGAAGCTCCATAAAAGGTTGAGTTGATTATAGCTAGAATGAAGAAAGCTCAGTTTGGGCAGAAGATTTATACCGATAAGAGATGGAAAGACTTGGAATTCTCAGTTGGAGATCGTGTTTTCATCAGATTATCACCAATGAAGTCTGTGATCAGATTTGGGAAATCGGAAAGTTGGGACCGAGGTTCGTAGGACCATTTCCTATTGTAGAGAGGATCGAGAAACTTGCATATAGAGTAGAGTTACCGAACAGTTTGGCATGAGTTCATGTTTTTTTAATGGGTCTCATCTAAGGAAGTGTACTCGAGATCCAAAGACTATCATAGCACCGACCGTGTTAGACGACTTAGTAGCAGAACCGAATTTGATTATGAATAGAAAGTCAGTTCGTATAGTTGCGAGAGATGAGAAGAGGCTAAGGAATAAGACAGTCAGAATAGTTAAAGTCCAGTGGAGTAACGACGAGAGGGACTATACTTTGGAAACTAAGAGAAGGATTGGAGACGCTTATCCTGACTTGTTTCATGGTAGGTTTTACTTTTATGATTGATTTTGATGAGTACCTTTTTGTAATTTCGAGGACAAAATTCTTTAAGGAGGGGAGTCTGTAACGACCCTAATTTTTTATTAACATTATTTAAGACATTAAATTTAATTAGTTAAATTAAATGAAATAATGTAAATGGTTAAGGGATTGAAATTTGTATAATAAAAGGGTAGCCGTGCTTAGTTGTACTAATGAACTAAGGGAAAGGGATAAGGGCAAGACAGGAATAAGATATATTCTAATACCCTAAACCCTTGCCCCCTCTCATTTTACATGTTCATTTTCATGAACTAAAACTAAACAAGAGGTCGGCCACCATTAAGAAGAAGTAAGGGGAAGATAAGAAAAATCAAGATGAAGAAGCCAAATCAACTTAATCCAAGATCAAATCTCAACTCCTTAACAACAAAGCTAAGGTGAATAATAGGTTACACGTGCTTTTGTTTTTCAGTTACCAGAGTGAGATCCGAATTATTTTGCAATGTATTGCCATGTTTTGGTTGTTTAAAATGGATATATATACTTGATGATGATTTAGGCTATTTCAAATGGATATTATGATAAGAATTGATTTAGAAAACCTATTAGATGACATCCAATTGACCTGCGATTTTAGTACGAGGTTAGAAATATTATTTTGGAGATAGTTTCAAGTTTCATAATATTCTGAATTATTGTAGATTTATTATGAATTTTCTAGTGAAGAAAATGCTATTTTTGGTTTAAAATTATTTACGGCCAATATATCATGGCTTTGGTTAGAAATTTAAATATGTTAGAAAACATATTAAAAGTGATTTATTGGAATTTTTGGAGAATATTCCTAAGTGTTATATTAATTATATAAAATTATTTAACGTACGGGACTTAAATGTTTTATATGTTTAAAATAGGTGAAGAGGCATTTTGAAAATGTTTTAAATAAACAAAATTCTGAATTCGGCAGCACTTTTAGAAAATACTTTAAAATAGAAATTGGCAAGCAATTATATTATGACAAATATGTCTATTTAAGAGTTGCTATTTAGTTCAAGTTCTACTGTGATGTATTAAGAATTATGTGTCTATTTATTACTCTGCTCATCCAAGGGGGCGCCTTCATATGTCGCTCTTGGTGCATTATGTATTAATTATATTTGTTCAAAATCTAGGAATCGATTATGGATTGTGTAAATTGAATATGAAAAATTGCTTTCAAATGTAATCAGAAAAGTTGTTTTAATCTATGATGATTGTTATCCCACCTTTTGGAAAAGCTGAGATACCCAAAAATCAACTGAAAATCGATAATAACAAGTCATGAATATCAACTATGCATTGCAGGATAACCATGGATATCGATGAATTTTGTCTGAGTCCGGATCGGGCAGCAATTGATAAGACATGACAAGCAAAGCCATGGAAGCCTGTGTTCTAGATTTCAAGTCAATCCAAGTTCATATGCTCAAGATACGATTGATGCAAGTTGATGGTAAAAGTCACATTTTCGTATCCATCAGACAGCATGAACTCCGTATCGATGGAATCTGTATCCATCATCACATCACATTTCGTACCCATCAACTTCGCACCGATCGAGTTTGTATCCATTGAGGAACCTCGGCTCGCATCGATCGAGTTCGTATCCATCAACAGGACTTGCACTTCGTATCGATCGACAACGTCCTGTTTCGTATCCATCCAGCTAGACATGGTCTGTATCCATGGATGAGCTTCCATTCGAATCCATCGTCTTCGTATCGGTCAGGGATGCAAGTCCTTCGTATCCATCTGTCTCGAATCCATCAGATGACTTCGCATCCATCAGACGCTGACCACTTCGTATCCATCAAGAGTCCTTGTTTGAATCCATGAATAATTGTTTGTTCGTATCCATCGAATCAAACAGGCCAGAGATGACGCGTGAGTTATGGAGTCGAACGCGGCGAAATACTCGGAGTAACTCAATCAAACCGGAGTGAAAAGCGGATCGACACGAAGAGCGCACGCCACGTCAACTTGCTCACGCGCGTTACTATTGATTCGAAATGGACCGATTCGAACTAATGGATTCGAACCAGACGACCATTGAGCAATTTGAATTCACATCAATCATATCTCCTAAACCATTCATCCAAATGCAATGAAATTTCACAACAGCTTGCATACATGCTAAAGAATAATCCTGTCAAGTTTCAGCTCGATTGGATCATTTTTTAATGGATATGAAATTGATTCGTATCGATCACAGATCGAGTCGAAACTTGGTGGAGTCGGTCGCGTGGGCGCACTCACGTGCCAGAAGAAGTCTCCCGAAGTTTGAGCGCGATCTCAGCCTCCTATGCCTATAAATGGCCCCCTGAAGCCTACAGAAAAAGGATCTTTTGGCTATTCAACGTCCACACTCTGCCGGATTCGACTCTACTTTCCATTGCTGTTATAGTCGAAATTCAATCATTGTAACTGCTGCAATCATTTGTAATCAACAAAGAACATCAATAAAAGATAAAACTTTGAAGTGGACGTAGGCCGGAGATAGCCGAACCACTATAAATCTGGCATGTCTGATTGTTATTTCTAGATTGCTGCTTGCTGTTTACTTAGATCTGTGATTAATGCTGCTGATTTATATTCATACTTTGGTGCTTTCATGGTATTTGGGGTTTGTGACCATTTTTGGCGCAAACACTTTGGTGCTTTCACTGAGAAGAACTAGCACCCGCTACACCGGATTGAAGTTCAGATTTGAAAAGCTTGAAGAATTCAGACTTAGAGAAAATGATTAGACAACACAGTAGAAGACAAAGGGCTGAGAGAAGCCAACAAGGAGGAAGCCAGGAGGCATCCTCTGGAGCTAGAGAAGGACAAGCTTCAATCTACATCACCAAGGATGAGATGGAGGCTATGGCAAATTTGATGCATGAAAGAATGATGAAAAGCCAACAGGAGATGCTGCAGAATTTCTTTGAACAAATGAGAGCAGCGAACATGCAGAACCTTGGGCCAACTACAGCGACTGCAAGTGCAGGACAAGGAGTCAGGATTGCGGAAACCGATGAAGGTCAGGTTCAAGATCGGAATGCAGGACCTGATGGCAATCAACAAGGACTGGGTGGCAGATCCTCAGGATCAGACACTGGAAGACCCATAGATGAAGCTCAGCAGGCTGGAGTCAATGCCACTGTTACTGAGCCACATGAAGAGTATGTACCAGAGTTCCCTTCGAGACTTGGGGGGCAGGATAGAAACATGACAGGGGGCAGGATAGAAACATTACAAGAGGGCAGCCCCTGGACGGAGATGAAAGAATGATTGGTCTAGTGCGACGAATCATGAGAGGAGGGGTGTCAAGTGGAGGATTGGAAGAAGTCAGTTGGAGTCCGTTCACTCCGAATATCCGAAATGCAAGGAACCCTCCAAAGTTCAAACTACCTATGCTGGATCCTTATGACGGGAAGTCAGACCCAACGATGCATATTACTCGATACATCAGGCACATGGAGGTGCTGGAGGCATCCGAGGAAGTGATGGCTTGATGCTTCCCTCTATACTTGTCAGATTTAGCTGCGCTTTGGTTTAGACAGCTGGAGACTGGATCAATCGGAACATGGGGTGAGCTTGTAGATTGCTTCATGAGACAGTCTAGGGTCCACGTGACGTGACCCAAGAGTGTGATGACTTTGGCTTCATTAAAGCAAAGGACCAGAGAGTCCATAAAAGATTTCTTATTGCGATTCAATGCAACGGTGGCTTCTGTAGATCGCCCGGATCCATCGATGATTTTGATGGCAGCGGTGGCAGGAGTTGGGGAAGGCACCGAATTCAAAGATTCTCTGGTAAGAGATCCACCACAAGATCTTGGAGAATTTTATCATGAAGCTGAAAGATTCATTCGGCTGGAAGAGTCACGAGCCGAAAGGCGCGAAATAAATGCTGTCCAGGGCGAAGGAACTGCCAGGAAACAGTCCAGAGCGGACAAAGGAAAGAGAAAGCAGGACGATAAACGTGATGGTCCTGATAAACGGAAGAAATTCCGAGAACCCAGATTCAGACAATAAACGGATCTGATGGCGAGTCTAGAAATAATTTACATGGAAACTCGGGGACAGCTCCCCTATCAAATACCACCCAGGAGAGATCCCACTGAGTGGGAGCGTAGAACCGGAAAATATTGCCTGTTCCACGAGCTAGATGGGCATAATACCGATGAATGCCATCACCTAAAAGATGAGGTGGAAGAACATGCCAGGAGTGGTAGATTGCCACAGTATATCAGAGAGTGAACGACGGCTATAAGGCCTGAACAACTGCCGCCTCCACCTAACAGAACTGATCCTGGATCGGGATCATGGCTCGTCATCAATTGATTACGATGGCAAAGGCCAAGTTCAGGATTTGGACTTTGGTCGATTTGTTTTCTTAGATTTGATTTTAAAAATAAATGGCTATTCCACTTACTCATGTACGGGAACCGGAGAGATCCCTAGGCATGCTCTGAGATGGAAATAGACCGATCAGCCTGGAGAGGCAATGTTTTGTTTTCTCCTGATGTTTGAGATTGAACATCCAGGACTTGAATTTAATAAATAAACTTGAATTTCTTGAAATAAACCTTTGACCAGAGAGTTAAAGGATGAATATTAAATACCAACATAAAAATGATCGCTTTATGACCCTACCTGGAGAGGCTGGGTCCGGAGTGCAAGAAGTGAGTTGCTTCACCGAAGAGCGATAGGATTGACTCTCTTAACGTCGTTTCCCATTCACCGAAGAGTGATTGGATCAGGATTCGATAAGAGCCCGGAGAGGTTATGATCGGCCCACGATTTTAGGCTATGACATCGCTTAATGTTTAGATACACTGAACCGGAGTGCAAGAAGTGAGTTGCTTCACCGGAGAGCGACAGGATCGACTCACTTAACACTGCCTCCCCTTCACCAGAGAGTGACAGGATAGGATCCAGCAAGAGCCCGAAGAGGTTATGATCAGTTTAAAGCAACCAAGACATCGCTATATGCCCTAGCTGGGGCCAGAGTGCAAGGGATAGAAAGCAATGCCGGAGTGCAATGGGATCTTTCTATTCAATCGTCAAGTCTGGAATGGGCTTGGCAAGGGTCCGGAGTGACCACCGATAGTCCGGAGAGACTGTAGAATTTCATTCTTAACTTCCACTGTAAGAAATGGATAACGATTTGGCTTCGAACAGCCATGAACTTGATTGAAAATGCTATAAACTCTGAATAAAACATGAACTCACTACATTCGATTTGTGAATGATCAAAACACACCTTTTACCAAAAGGAATGTTTTGGGGGGCAAAGTGTTATCCCACCTTTTGGCAAAGCTGAGATACCCAAAAATTAACTGAAAATCGATAATAACAAGTCATGAATATCAACTATGCATTGCAGGATAACCGTGGATATCGATGAATTTTGTCCGAGTCCGGATCGGGCTGCAATTGATATGACATGACAAGCAAAGCCATGGAAGCCTGTGTTCCAGATTTCAAGTCAACCCGAGTTCATATGCTCAAGATAAGATCGATGCAAGTTGATGGTAAAAGTTACATTTTCGTATCCATTAGACAGCATGAACTTCGTATCGATGGAATCTGTATCCATCATCACGTCACATTTCGTATCCATCATGCACCGATCGAGTTCGTATCCATTGAGGAACCTCGGCTCGCATCGATCGAGTTCGTATCCATCAACAGGACATGCGCTTCATATCCATCCAGCTAGACATGGTATGTATCCATGGATGAGCTTCCATTCGAATCCATCATCTTCGTATCGGTCAGGGATGCAAGTCCTTCGTATCCATCTGTCTCGAATCCATCAGATGACTTCACATCCATCAGGCCTGAACACTTCGTATCCATCAGGAGTCTTTGTTTGAATACATGAATAATTGTTTGTTCATATCCATCGAATCAAACAGGCCAAAGATGACGCGTGAGTTATGGAGTCGAACGCGGTGAAATACTCGGAGTGACTCGATCAAACCGGAGTGAAAAGCGGATCGACATGAAGCGGCGCGCCACGTCAACTTGCTCACGCGCGTTACCATCGATTCGAAATGGACCGATTCGAACTAATGGATTCGAACCAGACGGCCATCGAGCAATTTGAATTCGCATCGATCATATCTCCTAAACATTCATCCAAACGCAATGAAATTTTCGCAGCAGCTTGCATACATGCTAAAGAATAATCCTGCAAAGTTTCAGCTCGATTGGATCATTTTTTGATGGATACGAAATTGATTCGTATCGATCACAGATCGAGTTGAAACTTGGTAGAGTCGGTCGCGTGGGCCCACTCACGTGCCAGAAGAAGTCTCCCGAAGTTTGAGCGTGATCTCAGCCTCCTACGCCTATAAATAGCTCCCTGAAGCCTATAGAAAAAGGATCTTTTGGCTATTCAACATCCAGACTCTGCCGGATTCGACTCTACTTCTTTCCATTGCTGTTATAGTCGAAATTCAATCATTGTAACTACGGCAATCATTTGTACTCAGCAAAGAACATCAATAAAAGATAAAACTTTGAAGTGGACGTAGGCCGAAGATAGCCGAACCACTATAAATCTGGTGTGTTTGATTGTATTTCTGGATTACTGCTTACTGTTTACTTAGATCTATGATTAATACTGCTGATTTATATTCATACTTTGGTGCTTTCACGGTATTTGGGGTTTGTGACCATTTTTGGCGCAAACAATGATTTTATTTCATATTCATGTGCTTCTGATATTGTGCATACCATTAGCATTACCATATTTTATCACCTGAAGTTAATACTATGTATGATTGCTGCATCTATAGTGCTTAGTGTCGAGCCTTAAGATAGTGGATGTTAAACTTGGTATCGGAGCATAGGTTTATGAAAAAATTTAAACTTAAAATAATTTTGAAAATAGAATCCTAAGGAATTAGCGGTAAGCACAATGTATGGGATAACGCTGTAGTAACGTACTTGTATTTGCTACATACAAGTATACACTTTATCTCTATTCTCCCATCTCCATTAGGCTATTCTTCAATATCTTATGAATACTGGAATGTTGATATGGATGCTAGAGGTGGAAGAATTCACCATGGTGGGGGAAGCACCATAATCAATAAAAATGCTAGACCAAATACTAGGAGGAACCTAGGTCAGGCACAAGCTGCAAATGTGGATGTTGGAGTCTTGCAAGTCGATATGGGAGTAATGCATCAGTTCTTCGTAAACATAATGCAAACAGGAATTGCTATTGGAGTAGTGGGATGAATGCTGAAATAGGAGATCAGGAAGCTCCGGTTGTTAGCAACCATGCTATTTTGAGTAAAGATTATGCCCGGTTGTAGGGAAAGCCATTTATTGGTACTAAAGATGCAATTGAAGTGGAGAATTGGTTACTTCATTGCAAGAGGATTTTCGCTGCCTAAGGACTCAACGATGAGCAGAAGAGAAGGCTTGATTCTAGACAGTTACAAGAAGCAACACTGTATTGGTGGAACAACGTGATTATTGGAGTTAATGAGGAGACCACGGCATGGGCTGAGTTCAGGAGAAGGTTCGAGGAAGGTTTATGTCAGAGATTAATAAGTCCACTATGCTCAAGAAGTTTGCCAAGTTGGAGCAGGGGGATATGACTGTGCTTGAGTATGCGACGAGGTTTGAGGAGCTAGCGAGATATGGCTATGGCACGATTGATACTTTGATTAAGAGGAATGAGAAGTTCAACAGGGGGGTAGAAGCTTGAGCTTGCTAAGGCCATGTTACCACATATTAGGGATCAAAGTGATTTTTTTGTTGGGATGGCCTTGAGGAATAAAGAGATACAAGCTATGCTTGAAAGAAACAAGGCCAGGGAAGATCAAGGATGGCAGAGCCAGAAGGGGAAGTTTTTCCAAAATAAAAGAGCTCAGAAGGGTGGAGCAGCTAAGAAGGAAAAGGCAGAAGTGGTCTGTTACAAGTGTCACAAGAAAGGACATTATGCCCATGAGGGCAGGACAAGCAAGGGAAAGAAAGCTACTAAGAAGAAAGGAATAAAGTGTTTCAATTGTGATCAGATTGGGCACTAAGACCCGATGCAAGAAGCAATCCAAGGATGGAAAAGGCCAGATGTTTGCATTAGAGCTAGCTACCTCGAGACCAATAGCAAAGAGAGGACAAAAACTATGTTTGGAGGTACGCTTTTGATTTGTGGTGTATCAGTTAGAGTTCTGTTTGATACCGTTGCATCGCATTCTTTCACATCTCATTGTTTGGTAAATAAGCTTAACCTAGAACCCTCTTATCTAGTTACTTTCTTAAGGGTTGCAAATCCGATAGAAGGTTATGCGATTCTTAGAATGAAATATGACCACTTAGAATTTGAATTGTTAGGTCTTGTATTTGCCTACAGTTAGCATGTGTTTGACTTTGTAGGGTTCGAAATTATCTTAGGTATGGATTGGTTAAGCAAATTTGATGCTAGGATATCTTGTCATGATATGAAAATATCGCTTAGACACCCAGACTGTAATGATCAGATAATATTCTCCATAGAAAACCCTAGTTTTGAGGTCAATGCTTTGTTGGGTGTTGGGAAGGTAGAAGATGATTTGAATCATGTTTTCTTTGTTAGAGAATTCATAGATGTCTTTGAACCTGTAGTTGGATTACTACTAAAATGAGCCATTGTGTTTCAGATAGATTTGTTACCAGGCGTAGAGTGAGTAGACCGCCAAGTAGGATGACACCTATCGAGATGACCGAGTTAAAGGTGCAGTTGGTAGATTTGGAAAGTAATAATTTAATCAGGCCAAGCAGTTCACCTTGGGGAGCAGCCACAGTGTTTGCTAAGAAGCCGGACGGATCGTTAAGGTTATGTATCAATTGTCGCAAGATGAAAGAGAAGATGATAAAGTATCGATATCCGTTACCTAGAATTGATGATTTGTTTGACCAATTGAGTGGAGCCAAAGTATTTTCCCAGTTGGATTTAGCGATAAGGTTCTATCAGCTTAGATTACCAGAGGATAATATTCCTTTGACGATGTTTAGAACAAGATATGGATCATACGAGTGGTTAGTAATGCTGTTTGGACTAACCAATGCGCCGACATTCTTTGTAGATTTAATGAACCAAATTTTTCGAGAGAACTTGGATGGGTTTGTATTTGCATTCATAGATGATTTCTTGATATAATTTAAGGATGAAAGTGAGTATGAAGTTCATCTTAGATTGGTGCTTGAGACATTGAAGCAGGATCAATTGAAGGCGAAGTTTTCGTAGTGTCATTTCTGGAAGAAGGAAGTGAAGTTTCTTGGTCATGTAGTCTCAGAAAAACTGTTGTTTGTAGATCTAAAGTGGTGTATAATTGGAAGGGACCAGAGATGGTGACTAAGATAAAGAGTTTTCTCAAATTAGCTGGGTACTATCGGAGATTCATTAAGGATTTCTTGTAGATAGCGGCACTAATAACTAAGCTAACGCGAAAGGATGTGAAGTTAGTTTGGACTGATAAATGCAAGGAGGCATTCCAGAAGCTGAAACACTTATTAACCAACGCACTTACGTGGTCGTTCCAGAAGGGAATCAGGACTTAGTAGGGTATACAGATGCATGTGGAACATGGTTAGGAGCCATGTTAATGCAAAGAGGTAAAGTAGTTGCATATGCATCTTGACAGCTTAGACCGCATAAAATTAGGTATCCAACACCCGATTTGGAAATAGCTGTGGTAATTTTTGCATTGAAGGTATGGAGACATTATCTTATGGGAGAGAGATTTAAGTTGTATACAGATCACAAGTCGCTAGTATTTATTCTCACAGAAGGAGTTGAATATGAGACAGTAGAGGTGGTAAAAACTTTTAGCTGCTTATGACTTTGGTATCGAGCACACTGGGAAAGGGTAATAAGGTTGCTGAAACACTTAGTAGAAAACATCAGAATGCAGTGTTAGCAACGATAGCTGAGTGGAAATATGTAGAAGTATTAACGACATGCAGGGTGTTGTCGAGATCTGAAGCTGAACCTAGTAAGAAGGCTGCTCGTAACATCCCGTATCTAGCGGAAAAAAGCTAAGCGCAACAGATGCTACAATCATCCATAATATTAACTTCTGGTGAAAAATACGGTAATGCTAATGGTATCCATAATATCAGAAGTACTTGAATATAAAAAATATTTTTTTTCCAAAAAAAAACATTTTACTGATTAAATTTCAAACAAATTCATATCCAAGTTACATAATTCCATAATTGTTTCCCAGGTAAAGATCAAATATAATCATTACAATAATATTCCAAGAGCGACATATGACGATGCCCTTGGTTGATCAAAGTAATGTAGTCATAGCTGACTTAATATACATAGTGGAAATAAACTGCAACTCCTAATTAGCTATCCGAAAATCACCTGCTCGTCTCCATAAGCTTTATTTTCCAAAATTTCTAAAACCTCAAAACCTCAACCCTCGGCCTACTCAAATAAATTTTGAGTACACGAGATTTTTAGGCAAAACAAACAATTCAAGCCAAACATAAAGCCTGGTGTGAATAATCCTATTACATCTCAGTTTACTGATATTAAGTGAGACCATGCCGCTTAGCTGAACGGGTTTCCCTTCACTTATATCCTTTTCGAAATATATATTTTACAACCCTTTCCTGCAACCAACTGGTAAATCAAACTGATTATAATAATAATGACAACAATAACGGCAATGTCCGTTATGCTATAATCAGGCAACTTATCGACTATCTGTCTATAAGTAATAAATGGACCATATGTCTGAAAACTGGGCTGACCGCCCGCAAAATGGACTAATTGTCCAAATCAAAATGGACAATCTGTCCGAATCATTTTTTTAGAGTTAACCATCCTTCATCTTTTTCCTTGAAAACGTTTTTCAATGATTTAACCTTTTAAATCATACTTATATAGGGAAAATTTTCTTAGCTTTACTCTAGGCTATTTTGCCATGATATATATATTTTACTAAAAATAATGTTGATGAATTTTAACACGTATTAACTATCCTTTCAAAACAAGTCAAAACTCTTTTTAACTCGAAAACATTTAGGCTATACTGCCTTGTTAATGCATTCAAAATCTTTGTTAGAAACCCTGGTAAGTAACCCTTTTGAAACCATTAAACCATACCTTTCGAAAACATTGGAAAAACCTTTCCTTTATTTTCTCCGAAAGCTTCAAAACATTAGACATCCTCCTTTAAACCTTTAAACATTGCCTTTTGAAACATAGGAAAAACCCTTCCTTTTTTTTTAATCGAAAGCTTCAAAAACATAGGAAAACCTTTCTTTTCAACCTTTTCGAAACCCTGGGGATCCATCCCTTCGAAACCATTCATTAAAACACTTCCGAAAGAATTTAAATACTAAACCTTTCGAAAGCCTTTGTGTTCAATTTAAAACATGTGGAAACCTTTCAAAACCATTTAAAATTTTACTCTTTCAAAACCTTTGAAAACCGTTTCAGTGGAAACCCTTTGGATTATGCCTTCAAGTATAGCAAAAGGATCAGAAACCCATTAATGTCGAAAGCACTCCTTTTGAAATCATTAAAACCATCTCTTTCGAAACCATTTGGGCTAATATTCAATTATATAAAAAGGGACTTTAAAACATTTAAGTCGAAAGCATCTGTTTTGAAACCATTCCCTAAGTAATAAGTGATGGTGTCGAAACTATCCATTTGAAAGCATTGGAGGAGTGGCCAAATTTTAAAAAACAAAGTACCCTCCGAACCCATCTGAGTCGAAAAGTAAAAAATGGTAGCAAAAGATTTCGACTTAGTCGAAACTAGTTATTTAAAAATTAAAGGGCAACCCAATCGAAACCATTTCTTTAAATCCATTAGCCCCAGTCGAAAGCTAATTGAGTCGAAAGCTATTCGGTCGAAAGCAAGCATGCGCGCTTTTAATTTAAAAGCAGAGTTATGCTTCGACCCCTTGGAAACCCGTAGTTTCAACTACATACCTATCGCCTTCTATCCAATTCACTACGTACCAAGTATTGATACTATGCATATTGGTTTGATGTTGTTGAAGGCAGAGGGACTTAATCGAAAGCCAATCAAGGGGGAAGCAGGTGTTGAAAGCACAAAATAGTAAAATGGTTGTAGCTAATAGTTCTTTTCATCGAACTTGCTCTACGTGTCAAATTTTGAATGGTTGCCTCTTTTCTTTACCACTAAAAAGTGCTGCAATTTTCAAAAGTAACTATTTGAATTATTTGCAAAAAAACCCTTCTCCTTTTATAAATATAATTTTTTTAAAGTCCCATACCTTAAATAATTTTATATATCCATTAAAACACTTAGGAAAAATCTATAAAAATCCAGAAAATCTCTTTAAATACGTTTTCCAACATATAAAATTTTTAGACCCAAATCTTTTATTATTTAACTATAAATAATTTATAACCCAAATTAACATTTTCCTTACTAGACATTCATATTAATTCCACAAAAATTCATAAATTTCTGAAAATTAAAACCCATATCTAAAATATCATTTATGATTTCCATAAAAATTCCTAAGGCATTTTGATGTCGTTTAACAGGTTTTCACCTTAAAACATATTAGAAATGCAATATGAATAACCATAATTCATCATCAAGTATATATAATCATTCCGTCATTCAAAAACATGACAAATCAATGCAAAATATTCAGAATTCATCTTAAAACCAAAAACAATAAAAATTTGAAATGCAAACATTATTCGCCTTAGCTTAGAGATTAAAGAGATTGAGATGTGAATGGATTTGATTTGAATTAGCTTCTTCCTTAGCTTTTTTTAATCTTTTTCCACTTTTCCTTGTTAATGGTGGTTGACCGTTTTAAAATATTTTGAAAATGAAAAGTGAACATGTATAGGAATACACGACCAACTATTAGGGAAATAGAGACGACCTCTATCCTATTTTACCCCTCCTTTATTTCATTTTAATTCTTTCTTAATTTATTGTTTAAATGGCACGGCTACCCTAAATTAAAATCAAATTTCAATTTCCTAATCGATACATTATTTTATTTAATTTAGCCAATTAAGTATCCATGCTATATTATTCTAAATAATGTTATAAAAATCTAGGGTGTTACAAACTCCCTTCCTTAAAGAATTTCGTCCTTGAAATTTTGATAAGTCACACAAAAAATCAATCAAAGAGGTAAAATATACCATCAAACAAGTCAGGATAAGGATCTCTAATCCTTCTCTCAATCTTCCAAGTTTAGTCCCTGTCGCCGTCGCTCCACTGGACTTTGACAAATATGACCATCTTGGTTCTAATCCTCTTCTCATCTCCCACAAAAATATGAATAGGCTTCCTCACTATAGCCAAATTCGGTTCTACTACTAAGTCATCTGGCATAGTCGATACAGTAGTTGTCTCTGGGTCGCTAACACACTTTCTGAGATGAGAAACATTGTAAACATCATGGACATCTGCCAAACTGCTCGGTAACTCAACTCAATATGCGAGTTTCCCCATCCTCTCAATAATATGAAAAAGTCCAATGAATCTAGGTGCTAACCTTCTATATTTTCCAAATCTAATCACACCCTTCATCGGTAACACTTTGACGAAAATCTGATCTATAATTGAGAACTCAAAATCTTTCCTTCTCTTATCTGCATAACTCTTCTACCTAGACTGAGCCTCCTTCATTCTAGCTCGAGTGACCTCAATCTTTTCTGCAGCTACTCTAACTAAATATGGACCAAGAATATCCATGGTCTCCAACTAACATAATGGAGATTTGCATGGCCTTCCATATAAATCTTCGAATGGCGCCATCCTAATACTAGTCTGATAACCGTCGTTACATAAAAACTCGACTAAATACAAATGGTCCTTCCATGATCCCGGAAATCTAACACACAAGCTCTTAAGAAATCTTCCAAAATTTTATTAAGTCTTTCCGTTTCCCGTTTTTCTGGGAATGGTAAGCGGTACTCTTCTTGAGCTTGGTTCCAAGAACTTCTCGTAGACTCTTACAGAACTCGCTAGTGAATAAGGAATCATTATCATTAACTATGCTACTATGAATTCCGTGTAGTCTAACCACATTCTTTATGAACAACTTTTTCAAAATAGGCGTCGTTCTGGTTGACCTAAATGGAATGAAATTGGCACTCTTGGTCATTCTGTCCACTATGACCCATATAATTTCATTCCCTCTATTCGAAATTGGCAATCCCGCCAATAAAATCCATAGAAATAGAATCCCACTTTCATACCATAATATCCAATGGCTGAAGAAATCCACTCGGCTTTTGATGTTCGGATTTATCTACTGGCAACTCAAACACTGCTTCACCCATAAGCTGATATCCCGCTTCATACCTTCCTAGAAGAAACTTCTCCTCATATCTTGATCCATTAGATAGCGAACTTAAAACGTTGGCACTCCTCCAAGACTTCTTTCCTTATGTTTCCTACACTCGAAACACATAATCTTCCTTTCTTTCTCAAACCACTCGTTCTGGTCAAGACTGAAATCTTTCAAATCATCGCCATCAGTTCCATCTCTCAACTTCTGAATCCGTTCCGCTAATACTGGGTCTTCTTCCTGTTTAGCGGCAATCTTTTCAATCATCACCGGCCAAACTTCCAAACAAGATAACACTATGGTTTCTTCGCTAGACCCAATCTCATATCTCCACTGCACTCTGTTATCCCGCCTTTTGGTAAGGCCGTGACACCACGAACTCGACTAGAAACCAAGGACAGTACGTCTTGAAGATCGGTTATACATAGGTCTAATATGGATGTCGGTGAATTTTGTCCGAGTCCGGATCGAGCTACAATTTATACGACATGACAAGAAAAGCTAAGAAAGTCGATGTTCCAAGTTTCAAGCCAATCCGAGTTCGTATGCTCAAGCTATGATCGATTCAAGATAGAGAAAACAGCCTTTGTTCGAATCCATAGATTACACTCTAGTTCGAATCCATAGACAGGGGTTCTGTTCGTATCCATCCAGCTGAAGCCACTCCGTACCCAACAAGTTGTAGTGCTTCGAATCCATGGAGTCATTCCTCTTCGTATCCATCAGCTTGGAGTACTTCGAATCGATCAAGTCACTCCACTTCGTATCCATCTGGACTCGATGGTTCGTATCCATCAGGTTGCCTCATGTCCATTTGCATTTGCATCGATTGAGAGTGAATTAGCCTCTCGTCTACCTGATTCGTATCCCTCAAGATTAAATAGTTTCGAATCCATGGAGTTGCTTTAGTTCGAATCCATCCAGCTACAACAAGCTTCGTATCGATCGACCAAAACTCACCGTGATCGATACGAACGAGCTTCTGTTCGAATCCCTTTGATAATGTATCCCTCGAATCCACTAAGTCAAAGTAGCGAAAATGATGGAGTCGACCCAGTCGATTCAGAGTGAAAAGTGGATTGACCACAGAAATGCGCACCACGTCATCACGAAGGCGCGTGAGGCCATCGAGTCGAAGCAATCGATTCGAACAAGATCGGTTCGAACGGAGCGTAGCAACCGGAAATGCAATTTCGAGTCGACTATAACTCGAGATCTATAAGTCCAAATGCCATGAAATTTTCACAGAAGCTTGCATACATGTTGAAGAATGTCCACACCAAATTTCACCTCGATTTGATGATTTTATGATCGATTCGAATGGAGTTCGAATCGATCCCAAAGTGGGCCCAAATTTCCGGAGGCCGGGCGTGTGGGCCCCCTCATGTGCCAGAATTGGTCTACCGGATTTTCAGCGAAATATCAGCCTCCTACGCCTGTAAAAAGAGGCCCTGGTCATTCAGAAAGGGGATCGAAGAATTTTAGAGAAAAAGCACACCCGGACGCTGGCGGAATCACTCCATATCGTCGTAACTGCTATTGTTCTCGAATTTAAGCTTATTATTTGCTGTACTTCGCTCTAAAAACTTGTAATCCTCAAGAATCAAGCAATAAAGTGATAAAACTTCATAGTGGACGTAGGCGATACGCCGAACCACTCTAAATTACTGTCTTCCGTGTAATTTACTTTTCTATGACTTGGAGTTTATGTTAGATAATCCTCATTTTCAAATTGATTTCTTCATTTATTATCTCTTCAAAAACTTCCGAAGAGTGTTGCCCAATTTTGGTGCAAACGCTTTGGTGCTTTCACTGAGAAAACCCAGATTTTCTCCTGCTCGTTGGATCTGTCATGGATACCGGATTGAATAAATCTAAGAGAGGGATCCAGACTTCAATTTCAGACTCCTTCCATACTATTCAGATTTACCAAAATCTAGGAAAGGATTCTACACCTCGAGAAGGTTAGCATGAGAACAACTTCTACCGCCGCTGGTCAAGAAGGCCGGGATAGACAGAATCCGGCGCAGCTACCTCCACCTAATCAAGATGATACCGGACATTCAGATCCATCAGGCCCGGTCACTCGACAAGAGTTCCAGACATTACTCCAGGAACTAACCCAAAGTTGGCAACAACTGACTGAACAATTACGCGCCAATGCTGAGTTGACTAATCAACTAAACTGCCAAATGCGTAGAAGATCCAGAAGTGATCACACCCCTCATTCTTCCACTGAAAGCTCTTCCTCGTCTGATTACAGCGGTAGATCTACTCGTCCCAGGCTAGACGGAAGTCATGCGCATGCTGCTGGTCACCAGCAAGCATTAACTATTGGGCAGATAAGAGTTGGCCCTTCTGCCAGTTTTCATACAGGACCCTCCTCCCGAGGAGGCACTGTTCCACAATATACCACGGATAACCATGCCACCCCCACTGCAGTTGACATAGGAGTTGATACCCTAAATCACTCCAATTAGAACTACCACCAGCAGGAACATGCTCCAGAACCATATGTAACAGAAGACATCGAGCCAAGGAGGCAAGATACGGATCATCGACAGCGCCCGATCCCACCTCGCACTGTGGAACCCGACCACACTTTGGCTCCCCACCCTCCGAATATAGTAACACCTGACCTCTCAGCTATGGTACACCAAATGATTCGCGAAAGTCAGGGCTTAACAAATGACGATTGGGGAATCTCTTGAAGTCATACTCCGTTCACTGATGACATATTATATGCTGAACCTCCTCGGCGATTCAGGATGCCGACTCTGCCCATGTATGAAGGAAGTTCCGACCATAATCAGCATATTCTGAAATACGAATGGTCGATGACTGCTGCAAGAGCTGATGATGCAGTAAAATGCCATAGTGTTCCCATTTCTTTAGGGGGAATTACGACGATGTGGTTTACATGATTACCACCACGATCTATCTCTTCATTTGACCAATTGGCTACTAAATTTGTTGAACAGTTTCGTATGCACATTGCCAGGCCAAAAGACGTAAATACTTTATCTAGTGTCACTCAAGCTCCTAGAGAGACACTCAGGCGATATTTGGAAAGGTTTAATGCCGCTTGTGCGGAGATCACTAACCCCAATGATAATTCAATCTTGATGGCCTTGACTAAGGGGATTGACACCGACTCTGAATTTGGAAATTGGCTAGCTGGGAAGCCTCCCGCATCGTTGGATCGTTTCTACTCCAAAGCCGCTCAATTCTTAAGGCGTGAGGATGCGAAACAATCTAGGAAACAGGACGATGCGAGACCTAGCAACGAAGGAATTCAAAGTAATGTGGCAGTTAAACAGTCAAGGGAGAGCTCTGGAAGAGTCCAACTAAATATTCAAAACAAGCAAACCCAACCGAGAAATGGTGATAATAAAAATAAGAAGCAAGATCAGAATCGTGGCCCACGGCATAGGGCACAAATGTTTGAAAGCTATACACCACTGAACACGTCACTGGAAAACGTGTATCTACAAACTTGTAATGCAATGCAGTATAAAAAGCCGACTTCGAAGCCATTGTCGGAGAGACAGATTCAAACAGGAAAGTTCTGTAGATTCCATGAAAGTTACAGACATAATACCAATGATTGCAGACATTTGCAAGATCTCATTGAAAAATTGATTAGGGAAAGGAAGTTAGATCAATTCGTGCGGGCGCCACAAGCTGGTGGTGTAGGCCCATCAAACCAAAACCGTGCACAAAACCAAGAGAGACAGGAGGAGCTCGCTCGTACAGGTGGGAGATTGGTTATTAATACAGTTAGTGGTGGTCCTCATCCAGCGGACCGAAGCTGGAGGGAAATGGAATCATATGCCAATTCGATCAGGCATGTGGATTTCGAGAGTTGCAGTACGCTTGATGAAGGGGCCCCGGCCAAACAACAGAGAACGATGGCAGATGACATCGTATTTAGAAACCGAGATGCTGATAAGGTCGAAGCCCCAACTATAGACCCACTAGTCATATCTTCCCAGGTTGGTCCTGCTTGGATGAAGAGGATCCTGTGGACAGTGGAAGTTCAGTAAACATCTTGTTTAAGAGAGCATACGATCAAATGAAGATGGAAGCCAAAGATTTAAACCCTTGTCAATCTAGAATCCATGGCTCCGACGGAAGTGCTAATATACCCACTGGAGTGGTGGAGTTGCCAGTGGAGTTAGGAGTCGGAGAACGCCGAAGAGTTCGAATGTTACCGTTTGTTGTCTTAGATATCCACTATCCATACAATTCCTTTTTAGGCCGACCAGCCCTTGCCGAATTCAGGGCAGCGATTGCCCCGTGGTGTTTAACTTTGAAATTCTTCATTGATCGTGGGATTGGAGTCATTCAGGGAGATCAGGCAGCTGGGAGAGCCTGTTATGTTGCTGAGCTGCGAGAAGCGCAGCGAAAGGAAAAAGGAAAGGGCGTGGAGGAATCTCTCTGCGTCCGTTTCGCCGACGATTGACAAATAGTGCTGGGCCTCGGCCCGGGCACCACTACCAATTCCAGAGGGATCTTGACCCCAGAGACACTAAAGATAATGATGAATCTAAAGAAAGTCAAGCTTCCCCAGCCGAGCTGACGATTGATGTTCCAATTGATGATGATGATGATTCAAAAATGTTAAAAATTGGGTCTCAGCTAAACCCACAAGCACAACGGAAATTGGTCGAATTTCTCCAAGCAAATCTAGACATATTCGCTTGGACGCACTCTGATATGTTTGGAATCTCGCCGGACATCGCGAGCCACGCCTTGAATATTGACCCACGGTATATCCCGGTCAAACAAAAGAGACGCGGTATGGATCCAGAGAGATCTGCCGCCCTCAAAGAAGAAGTTGATAAGCTAAAGGCGAATGGGTTTATCCGGGATGCTTTGTACCCGGAGTGGGTATCCAACCCTGTACTTGTTCGAAAACCAAATGGGAAATGGAGAACATGCATTGATTACTCTGATTTAAATAAGGTTTGTCCGAAAGACAGCTTTCCACTTCCCCGAATCGATCAACTTGTGGATTCAACGTCCGGACACGAATCACTATCTTTCATGGATGCTTATTCTGGTTACAATCAGATACCCATGCACGTATCCGACCAAGAACATACGAGCTTTGTAACTGACCTGGGACTATACTGCTACAAGGTCATGCCTTTTGGGTTAAAGAATGCCGGAGCAACTTACCAATGCTTAGTTAATCGGATGTTTGCCGACCAGATCGGAAAGACTATGGAAGTTTATGTAGATGACATGTTGGTGAAATCGCGGTACTCCACTGATCACGTCAAAGACTTAGAGTCAATGTTTAATGTCCTCCGGAGATACGGGATGACGCTTAATTCGCTAAAATGTCATTTTGGAGTTGCATCCGGAAAATTCCTTGGGTTCATCGTCAACGCCCGAGGAATAGAGGCCAACCCTCAAAAGATCTGGGCTATCAGGAATCTTCAAACTCCAAGGATCATAAAGCAGGTTCAGAGTCTTAATGGGAAGGTTGCAGCACTGAGCAGGTTCATCTCGAAATCAATTGACAAATGCATACCCTTCTTCGATCTGATCCGAAAAGGGAAAGGAAACTTCGAATGGAATACGGAATGCGAGGGCGCATTTCAATCACTAGTTCAACATCTTTCCACACCGCCAATTCTTTCAAAACCTGTTGACCATGAACAGTTGTATCTCTACCTGGCGGTATCTGAAAACGCAATCAGTGCTGCGTTAGTTCGGGAGGATGACCGAGTTCAGAAACCGGTCTACTATGTTAGTAAACGATTAACCGGAGCCGAGAGAAATTATTCAAGGCTAGAAAAGTTGGCATATTGCCTAGTCATCGCCTCGAGGAAGCTCCGTCCGTATTTTCAGACTCATCCCATCATTGTGTACACCGATCAGCCGTTACGACAGGTCCTCACACGATCTGAGACGTCTGGCAGGTTATTGAAATGGAACATTGAACTGAGTCAATTCAACATCACATATACTCCGAGAAGGGCCATACACGGTCAAGTCCTAGCAGATTTCATTGCCGGGTTCACTGTTCCTGAAGACTTAACTGAAACTAGCAAATCTCCCGAATAAATATGGAAGCTGTACACCGATGGTGCATCCAACGATCGGTGCTCGGGCGCAGGGGTAGTGCTTGAAACCCCCGAGGGCCGATCCATATGCTACGCTTTAAAGTTTGATTTCCGTGCAACCAACAATGAAGCTGAATATGAGGCTTTGCTTACCGGGTTAAAGTTAGCCCATGACCTAAGAATTATCGCTGTAGAAATTTACTGTGATTCCTAGTTGGTAGTATGCCAAGTTCGGGGTGAATACAAGGCCAAAGATCGAAGACTAGCTGCTTATCTAACCCGAGTCTGGGAGATGCTTGATCAGTTCGATTATTATACCATTTTCTACGTACCCCGGTGCACAATCAGAAAGCCGATTCGTTGGCAAATTGGAAAGTACAGGCGAAGCTCAACACTTGGGACTCGTTCATGTTGAAACTTTATCCTCTCCGAGCATTGATCGAGTGGAGAATGATTTCACATTTGAAGCTACTTCCAGCAGGGAGTCATGGATGACCCCCTATCGAGACAACATTGAGCACGGTATATTACCTGAGCGTCGAAGTGAGAAAAGACAAGTTCTTCGAAAAGCTTCACGATTTGTCATTCAGAATGGAGTTATGTATCGAAGGGGGTATTTTATTCCTCTTCTCCGGTGTATCGCGCATGATGAAGTCAAACGAGTGTTACACGATGTGCACGAAGGAGAATGTGGCGATCACACTGGGGGGCAAGCACTTGCTAAGAAAATACTCCGATATGGATACTATTGGCCAACTGTTAATCGTGATGCTATGGACTATGCTAAAAAAATGTGATAAATGCCAAAAACACGCTCGGATTCCTAGAGCCCACCTATTGAGATAACCCAAACGGTCAGTCCATGGCCATTTGCAATATGGGGGGTTGATATAATTGGTGCATTGCCTTTAGCTAAAGGTGGCGCGAAGTACGCCATCGTCGCAGTTGATTACTTCACCAAATGGGCTGAAGCTGAACCTCTTGCAACAATCACGACCAAGAAAGTAATCAACTTTGTAGTACGCAACATCATCTGCCGGTTTGGTCTCTCGCATACTATTATCACCGATAATGGTACCCAATTCGACAGTATTGAATTTAAGAATTTCTGTCAACGATTCCACATTCATAAGAAATTCTCTGCAGTAGCGCACCCTCAAGCGAATGGTCAAGTCGAAGCTGTTAATAAGGTTATCAAATCTATTTTGAAGAAACGACTGGAAAAGGCCGGGGGCAAGTGGGTTGATGAACTTCCTATGGCTTTATGGGCTTACCGAACAACTCACAAAACTACAACCGGGCACACTCCATTTCCTCTATCTTATGGCTCTGAAGCCGTCATTCCAGTCGAAATGGAGGTTCAATCTCATCGTGTGACATATTATGATCAGAAAATGAATGCCATACTACTTGTTGAATCTTTGGATCTACTTGATGAGAAGCGTGAAGACGCCGATTTGAGGGCAGCCGCATATCGAGGTCGAGTCGCCCGAATATACAATGCCAAGGTCCGACCGCGAACCTTTGAACTCGGCGATCTCGTACTCAAGAGAATTTATCCGGTCCCTTCGCACATGAAACCAAATTGGGAGGGGCCGTATGTGATTTCACAAAATCTCGGAGATGGCACGTTCAAGTTGTCGACCGTTGACGGTCTTAGTTTGCCGAGAGCCTGGAATAGCGAAAGTCTCCGACGCTACTACACATGACAGGCTTTATATATCTATTTTAGTCAATTTCTTCTTTTGCATTTTATTTTGAAGTTTGAATTTGTAATAAGGCAACTGATTTTGCCATGCTTCTTTCATTTCAGCAATAAAATGCCATCTCTTCGAGCCAGAGCTGTGATTTATTGAATGTGACGCACAATATTACGATGCACGGAGAGCTAAGTTCCATCATGCGGTGGGATTTATTCAAATAGGGAGTGACTGTAATACGACCGGTCACTCGCTAAGCGAAACCCGAGCTAGGGGCAGAACATTACACCAGCATTTACGAGGATTGATAAACGACAATCCTTCCACTAACTCCAAATTCCCAGAGTGTGAATTGGAGTATAAACATCAAACAAATCGTTCCCAGAGCGCGAACAGACTCCAAATTCCCAGAGTGTGAATTGGAGTATAAACATCCAATAAATCGTTCCCAGAGCACGAACGGACTCCAAATTCCCAGAGTGTGAATTGGAGTATAAACATCAAACAAATCGTTCCCAGAGCGCGAACGGACTCCAAATTCCCAGAGTGTTAATTGGAGTATAAACATCCAATAAATCGTTCCCAAAGCGCGAATGGACTCCAAATTCCCAGAGTGCAAATTGAAGTATAAACATCCAATAAATCGTTCCTGGAGTGCGAACGGACTCTAACTTCCCAAAGCGCGAATTGGAGTATAAACATTAAATAACTCGTTCCCAGAGTGCGAACGGACTCCAAATTCCCAGAGTGTGAATCGGAGTATAAACATCCAATAAATCATTCCCAGAGTGCGAGCGGACTCCAACTTCTCAGAGTGTGAATTGGAGTATGAACATAAATTACAGGTTCCCAGAGCGCGAATCGAAGCATCCGTGCTGACTCCATGTTCCCAGAGTGCGAATTGGAGTATAAAATTACAAGTTCCCGTAGCGCGAACCCAAACATACATGCTATCTCCAAGTTCCCAGAGTGTGAATTGGAGCACGAATACCAAGTCAAAGTTCCCAGAGTGCGAACCGAAATATCAATACTAACTCCATGTTCCCAGAGCGTGAAGTGGAGTATAAACATCAAATCCAGGTTCTCGTAGCGCGAACCGTGTTACAAACATCGATAACTCTCAAATTCCCAGAGTGCGAACTAGATTATCGATCCCAAATTATCCTAAGTCCCCATAATGTGGACATGTGCTTAAGATTTGCAATAAGTGCGATCAACCACCAAAATACAAATGTTGTTCCCTGAAACTGAGGGGCAAAAAGGCTTAAGTGTTAATCGCTAACTGAAGCAGTACATTTCCCGGAGTTCAACTCATTCATCAATCACGACATGTAATCGAGTTTTTCAGACTTGGCAAATAAAAATGAACTCTACTTGACGGTAAAAAACACCACAAGTACACCGGATTGAAAGCCAAACACTGCAAATACTTAAGTAAAAGAAAAGAACAATTTCCCATTCCATCAATTAACAAAAAGAAGTTTGATTACATGGCAAATCAAAAAATTTCGATTAAGTGGAGGCTGAATCCACACTTATACATGGCTCTAAAAGAACGAAATAAGAAGTAAAAGAACTGCTATTTACAACTACATGACAAGTCAAGAAGCTCAATCCTTCTTCTTCCGAGACTTCTTCTTTGGACTCGAGCCGCTGGACCCACTGCCCGGTTTCCTCCGAGATTTCTTTCTTTGGTTCATCCTCCGGATTTGGCATAATATCAACATCTTCCTCGGAGCTGGAGGGGACAGAGATTCTTTTGGAAGGGCGAACTGAAGGCATAGGAGCTGTGACAGGTGTCTGGGAAGCAACGCTTGAGACGGTCACCGTGCCGCCAGGAGAAATCACCATTAGTGAAGATAAGCTTGATGGGGCAGTGCCACTTCCAGAACCACCGACCGCTGCCACCGTGGCCATCTCAGCGCTTATCTCAGCAAAAATCTCTTCTTCTCGAGATAACTGAGCTGCGCTGGATACACTGGTGGTCGTCATGACAGAACTGAAAGTTGGAGCAACTCCTCCCATTACGAATGAAGGATCAGGAATATGGTCATGAGAATGACCAAGAAGCTCCTCAATCATTTGAGCATCGAATGACATCGAGCTACCTTCTCCAATGTCGTCGGCCATGGCAGCAGTTGAAATTGCTTCGGTAACAATAACTCCCTGCGTAGGATATAGGACCGGAGGAACTAGGGGCACGGGCGCAACACTTTCAGTCATTGAACAAAGAAGAGCAAAAATAGTCAGTCCAATAAATTCACTCCAAAATCGTTGTTTTAAGACATGAGGGAAATATTCGAAGTACCTTCCTTGCCTTGCCTCGAAGCTTGAACAGGTTCGGAGACAACAGTCTTACCAGGAGATAACCCCGGTTGATCCGGATTGTAGGTAGGAACGACTTGTGGATCAACTGCGGCGGTAGCTTCGGACAAAGTCGGGACAGAAATTTCAATGCTCTCGCTGTGATGTGCAACGCCCGAACCCTCGTCGATCTCCGTCTGCTGAATACCGAGTTTTTCTTTCTCAACGGAGTTTATCGCTTCATGAAGGATTCTTCTCTCTTCCTCGCTGAGCAGACGTGACTCAAGTTCAAACTCATCCAGTGTCTCATCTGGACAAGATATCCTCTTATTCTCCACTAATTTTTTCCAGGCACTGTAGAGAAGCGTAGAGTAATCTCCTAAGCAGGTGAGATTTCTGTGCTCTAACACATTAGCATTGTATGTGTCCAGGAGTTCGTCAAACTCAGCCTCCATCTTGAACCTCTCCGCCTGGACTTTCTCCTCCACTCCCATTTCCACCTCTTTAACCCTTGCAACTGCTGCATTGCGCTCAGCCCGAAGAGACACAGCTTGCTCACACGCTTCTTGAGCGGCCGTATTGGCATCATCTTTTTCCTTGCTTATGTCAGCAAACTTGGCCTTTAACTCCTCCAGTTCTTTGACTGCCGCGTCCCGCTCGGCCTCAACATTTTTGTATCGATGGCCCAAGTCTTCTACTAAAGTACAATGTGCCTGTTGCATCTTTGCCATCTCAACTAATGTCTCATCGACCTTTTTTAGCGATTCAACTTCGGCCCTGCGGGAGGACTCCGCCTAAGATTGAAGTATATCAACGATACGGTTCTTCTGGGCCAAGTCAGCTTCCAGTTTCTCAATAATTTTGGCCCGGTCAAAGGCTGCTTTTGAAGCTTTAATGACCGCCTTATACCATTCCTTGTGCTGAGCATAGAAGTCGCGGGTATAACTAAGTGCTTTGGTCACAACGTCTTCGGGAATTCTTTTAATATTAGGAGGGAAGATGCAAGCGTCGAAGCAAATTTCCGGGAAGTCCTTCTTCAATTGAGCAAGCCTAGTAGCCCCTTCAACGGATGGTTCAATAGGAGCCTCCTCCACAGCCGTGGTCGTAGCAACCTCAGTCCTAGAACGATGCGACTCAGGCCTCGAAACCTATGAAGACGGTTGCTGTCGTAGAGTCTCAGATACATGAGTATGGCTTCTTGGTGGCGGAGGAGAGCAAGAAGGGGAACGGTATCTCCGATCTCTGTCCGAGCGCTCTTGACTAGAATAACTACGGGGATAGTCCCTTGCATAATATTCTTGGCCATAATACCTCCGTTCGCAATCGCGATCGGAGTCCCCACGTCGAGATTCATAGTAAGACGAAGGATGATGCACTATTCGGAGTTTGTCTAGTGTAGATTGACGGCCAGACATAGCACCTGCAAAAGAGAAGCAACTTAATTAAATACCAGGTGAAAGCAATATGATCTATGCGGAAGTCATGTAGTGTTATGAAAGTGTATGCAAATGTGCAAAACCCCCGACCAATCAGAAGTGTCGACTGCACTAACGGGTAAAGGCTCGCTTATTTCTAACGCTTCCCGGAGTTCATCCAACCCGGACTCGTGGTGGAGAGATACGTACTCCGGGAGGGGAATGTCATCCAGTCCTCTAAAAGCATCTCCTGATTGACAAGGAGCGGCATCAGAGATAGTAATTCAGGGGATCAAACGAGATACAACTACAGGCTTTCGTCTCTTAAATTTAGGGACAACAGCCTTGCCTTTCTGCTTCTCTTCTATTCGGGAAAGATCAGCCGCTAGCTCGGTATCTGTGGGCTTCCTTTCATCGTCACTCACTTCTCTTATTACTATGCCGGGTTTTCTTTTCACCGTTTTCTTCTTTGTCATCGAAGCCGGTTTTGCTAACACCTCAATAACAATGCTCTGGTTCATTTCGATTAAACCCAGCATCCTTAAGTTATCATCAGTTAACACCGAGTCGATGTGCCTTAAGTCGCTCGGGATCTCTTGTAAGCTCCGAACAATGCCTTTATAATATCCACCGTCGGGCCTCGAAATGATGGTTGTAAGAAGGACAGAGTATTAGTACAAGTGTTAAGAATAGCTATTCAAGGAAGATTTGCGACACTTACGTCTAGACAGCCATCGCCTAGCAAACCCTTGGGGGTACCGAACAAAAAACCGTTCGGCTTTAAAGTAGCTAAGTCTAGTCCAAGCCCCGGTCACAACTGGCAGTTTATGACAGCTTCCAGAAAAGTGAAAGATGGGCTATCACCCTACTTTTGAAGTTAAATATGTATCTAATCTTAGACGGCCACGGCGGGCGAAAGAAACAATCCATAAATATGATGAAGGCACTGTTCAGCAATGCATGTCCGTTAGGATGAAGCTGTGAGGGAGTAATTCCTAAGAATGATAACATCTCTATGATATACTGATTAAACGGAGGAAGAGTTCCGGCCGCACAAGCATGAAGATAGAAGGCAGTATACCCTTCGGGCGGATTATGAGGTCTGTCATCGGCTCCCGGTAATAACACATCGTCCGGAGATAGGTTATGTTTCAAACATATCCGGCCCAGCAAAGATTCGGAGATATTGGACTGGGTGGAGTCAATAGGGTTCTCAATAAATAAAGCATCCGACAATTCGTTCGGAGCCGGATCAATTACTTCGGCAGGAATATCAAGAATTTCAAGCATAGGAGGGGGCGAACTCTGTACCTCTTGTTGTTGGGAGCTCGAAGATTCCATAACTGACTAACTCATCAGAAAGCAACATTAAGCACATAGGAAACCTGTTAATTCCCAGTGTGAAGT
Organism: Allium cepa; assembly: GCA_030765085.1. NCBI lineage: Eukaryota > Viridiplantae > Streptophyta > Magnoliopsida > Asparagales > Amaryllidaceae > Allium > Allium cepa. The sequence continues at coordinate 696,247,445 of CM060942.1, read as the reverse complement.
GTGTGTGGTGTAGTGTAGTTTTGTGCATTACTTAGAAAAATTCTACAGAGTTAAAGAAAATTCGTAGGCAGCGAAGACATTAGAGGTCCAGTCGAGATGACCGTCGTCGCTAACCGTCATCGCCGAACCATCCCGATGTTGGCAATTGATTCAATTTAAAGTTTGTTGTCACGATGTTAAGTTATAGTTCCATCGACGAGCTTCGAAGGGCAGTCAAGTATGCACTATAAAAGTTCAGTCCACATATGCAGAGATGAAGCTCGTCGGAATCACGCCGCAAAATATGAGAAAAATTGTGTATCCATAGAAGTGACTTCGAATCGATCCGAGCCAGATTTTAAGTGTTCAAATCGATCGAAGAGACAGTACTTCGAATCGATCTCGTTCGAATCAACACGGTTCATATCGATGAAGACCAGAGCCCTTTGAATCGATCAGCGACTCAAGCTTCGCATCCATCGCCAATAGGGGTATCGACTCAAGGTTCGTATCGATTTCATAAGCAGGGTGCTCGAATCGATCGCAGGCAGATAGTTCCATCGTATCGATCGCAAAGGATCGATACGATGACCCCATTCACGCGATCGATTCGACTCGGAACCCCCACAGATGGAGCATCAATCAATACGAACACTAGGGGTAGATTATCATTTCTCCATCGATATAACTCCAGATCGATATGAAGGACTCATCCCTGTTTCTTCTCCAACCAGCCAACTCGATTTTGACTTGGACTCATTCAAGATTGAAACGAACAAAACACGATGGAAAGGTTTGTTCTTGAATCTTCAGATCCATAAAGCTTCAACTACCTAAATGTATGAATCGATTCGAAAGAGTTGGATATTGCCTCGACTCGAAGGAAGGAAGAGTAGTTCAGCCTTGTTCTTGAAGGATCGAGATGGATTCGAAGACACAGGAAGACGAAGATAAAAAGTAAAAAGTGAAAAGTGAGTGAGGCCTCAGTATTTATAAGGGTTCTGTGGTGATTCGTACCCCGGTAAGTAAAACCGGTAGCAGCAGGTGAAGCCATCAGAGTGATTCGAAGTAGCGAGTTCGAATCCATAAGCCAAAACACCGTAGTCGATTCGAACTCCAGCAGGTATCCGTATGAAACCACAGATCAAATCCATTACTTCGACTTCATCAAGACGATTCGAAGCACGGTGTTAACAAGACCCAAGGAGCATTCAACCCCACCGAATTCGAAGTGTTCATCGACTCACAACGATACCGGCCTATCGATGCAAACGATCATCTCATATCCATCGATTGTCATCGATACGAATCAGGGTCCACCATCGCATCGAGTCGAACGATGCTTTCGAATCCATCACCAAAGATTTTCATCGATGTGAAGCGAACGATCATTATAGCCAGAGACAATGGGTTCCATCGATTCGAAGCTTTTGTTCGACTCCACCCACTGCATATCGATACGAACAAGCATTATGTATCTACTGAATTCTAAATTCACCAGTACGATGTCGGTCCTTCAACGTTCTAAATTGATTCAGGAGAGTATCGATACGAAGGAACTTCCTAGAAACAACTGACGGACATTGTTACAACTCAAATTTCACAGCGGTTCAGGAGAGGATCGATAGGAAATACGATACAAGAAAGCCGACAACGACTCGAATTGAACATTCATCCAATAACGACTGCTGCGGCACACAGCTAAGCACTATCATACAACAACTTGTCATGGCAATGCAAGGTTACAACCTCCGACAAGAAAGTAATGACTGTTCAGGGTGAAGGATGCAATTATTCAAAGCACGTCATGTTTACACAAGACGTACTTTGGGGGGAAAATATTATCCCGCCTTTTGGCAAGGCCGTGACATCATGAACTCGAATAGAAACCAAGGACAGTTCGTCTTGAAGATCGGTTATACATAGGTCTAATATGGATGTAGGTGAATTTGGTTCGAGTTCGGATCGAGCTACAATTTATAGGACATGACAAGCAAAGCTAAGAAAGCCGATGTTCCAAGTTTCAAGTCAATCCGAGTTCGTATGCTCAAGCTATGATCGATTCAAGATAGAGAAAACAACCTTTGTTCGAATCCATAGATTACACTCTAGTTCGAATCCATAGACAGGGGTTCTGTTCGTATCCATCCAGCTGAAGCCACTCCGTACCCATCAAGTTGTAGTGCTTAGAATCCATGGAGTCATTACTCTTCGTATCCATCAGCTTCGAGTACTTCGAATCGATCAAGTCGCTCCACTTCGTATCCATCTGGACTCGATGGTTCGTATCTATCGGGTTGCCTCATGTCCACTTGCATTTGCATCGATCAGGAGCGAATTAGCCTCGCGTCTACCTGATTCGTATCCCTCAAGATTAAAGTGTTTCGAATCCATGGAGTTGCTTTAGTTCGAATCCATCCGGCTACAACAAGCTTCGTATCGATCGACCAAAACTCACCGTGATCGATACGAATGAGCTTCTGTTCGAATCCCTTTGATAATGTATCCCTCGAATCCACTAAGTCAAAGTAGCGAAAATGATGGAGTCGACCCAGTCGATTCGGAGTGAAAAGTGGATTGACCCAGGAAATGCGCACCACGTCATCACGAAGGCGCATGAGGCCATCGAGTTGAAGCAATCAATTCGAACAAGATCGGTTCGAACGGAGCGTAGCAACTGGAAATGCAATTTCGAATCGACCATAACTCGAGATCTATAAGTCCAAATGCCATGAAATTTTCACAGAAGCTTGCATACATGTTGAGGAATGTCCACACCAAATTTCACCTTGATTGGATGATTTTCTGATCAATTCGAATGAAGTTCGAATTGATCCCAAAGTGGGCCCAAATTTCCTGAGGCCGGGCGTGTGGGTCCCCTCACGTGCCAGAATTGGTCTACCAGATTTTCAGCGAAATATCAGCCTCCTACGCCTATAAATAGAGGCCCTGGTCATTCAGAAAGGGGATCGGAGAATTTTAGAGAAAAAGCATGCCCGGACGCTGGCAGAATCACTCCATATCGTCGTCACTGCTATTGATCTCGAATTTAAGCTTATTATCATCTGTACTTCGCTCTAACAAACTTGTAATCCTCAAGAATCAAGCAATAAAGTGATAAAACTTCATAGTGGACGTAGGCGATACGCCGAACCACTCTAAATTACTGTCTTCCGTGCAATTTACTTTTCTATGACTTGGAGTTTTTGTTAGATAATCCTCATTTTCTAATTGATTTCTTCATTTATTATCTCTTCAAAAACTTCCGAAGAGTGTTGCCCAATTTTGGTGCAAACACACTCTGCAATCCACTAGTGCTTCCAAATCTTTCTACTCAGTAATCATCGCCAACACTGCATTCTGATGTTTCCTTCTAAGTGCATCTGCAACCTTGTTGCCTTTTCCCAATGTGTACTCAATTCCAAAATCATAAGCAGCGATAAACTCTAACCACCACTGTTGTCTCATGTTCAATTCTTTCTAAGAGAAAAAAAATATTTCAACGACTTATGATCTGTATATAACAAACCTCTCTTCTAAAAGGTAATGCCTCCATACCTTCAATGTAAAAAATCATCGCGGCCAATTCCGAATCATGCATCGGATACCTGATCTCATGCAATCTAAGCTGTCTAGAAGAATATGCAATCACTTTACCTTTCTGCATTAGCACATGTCCTAATCCTATTCTACACAAATCTGTATAAACCATCAAATCCCGATTCCCTTCAAGAACAACCAACACAGGTGCATGGGTCAACAAGTGTTTCAAATTCTGGAATGCTTCCTCGCACTTATCGGTCCATGCAAACTTAAAGCCTTTCTCGTTCGCTTGGTCATCGGTGCTATGATCCGCAAAAAATTCTTAATGAATCTCTGATAATAACCAGCTAGCCCAAGGAAAGTCTTTATCTCCATCACTGTCTCTGATTTCTTCCAACTATCCACTGCATCAATCTTAGTTGGTTCTACTGATAACCCTTTCTCTGAGACTACATGACCAAGAAACATCACTTCCTTCTTTCGAAAATGACACTTCGAAAACTTCACCTTCAGCTGATGCTGACTTAGTGTCTCAAGCACCACTCTAAATAAACTTCATGCTCTCTTTCATCCTTAGAGTATATCAAGATATCATTTATGAAAACCAATACGAACCTACCCAAGTGCTATCGGAAAACCCGGTTCATCAAATTCACAAAGAAAGCTGGCGCATTAGTCAGTCCGAACGGCATAACCAGCCATTCGTACGATCCATATTTGGTCCTAAACGCCGTCAAAGATATACTATTCCTCTGCTACTCTGAGCTGCTGGAAACTTGTTGCCAAATCTAATTGAGAAAATATCTTGGCTCCACTCAACTGGTCGAACAAATCGTCAATCCTCGACAATGGATATCGATTGTTTATTGTCCTCTCGTTCAACGTACGATAATCGATACATAGCCTTAACGACTCGTCCAGCTTCTTAGCAAACACTGCGGCTGCTCCCCAAGGTGAACTACTCTCTCTTGCCTTCCAAATCCACCAACTACGCCTTCAACTTCCACATCTCTGTAGGGGTCATTCTGCTTGGCGGTCTACTCACTAGTTCTGCTTTCAGAACCAAATCTATCCGAAACTCAATGGCACGTTTCGGTGGCCATCCAACTACAGGCTTAAAAAAAATCTGAAAATTCTCTAATAATGAAAACTAGACATATCTCATCTTCTAATTCCATAACACCCAATAAAGCATTCACCTCACCGCTAGAACCATCTACGATATAAACAATCAAATCGCTACAATCAAGGTGTCTAAGTAATATTTTCCTATCCTGGCAAGATATCCTAGCATCATAATCACTTAACTAATCCATCCCAAGAATTATCCTGAACCCCTAAAAATCAAACACATGAAAACTGCAAACAAAGGTATGACCTAACAAGTCAAACTCTAACTGGTCACACCTCAACCCTAGAGTTGCATGCCCTCCTATTGGATTTGCAACCCGTAAGGATGTAACTAAATATGTGGGTTCTAGGTTAAGCTTATCTATCAAACATCTAGATATAAAAGAATGCGATGCACCACAATCAAATAGAACGCTAACAGATATATGTGAATTTGAAGCATCCCTTCCAAAACTACCTTTCCTTTCTCCCGAGCTGCGGGCTTCAATGTGGCAAGTTCCAATGCATACACCTTGCCCTTTCCATCCTTAACGATCTCCTTGCAATAGTTCTTATAGTTGCCCATCTGGTCATAAGCACCTGAAATTCTTCTTCCCGGCCACCTCCTTTGCCTTTCCAACTTGGCATTTGTTATCCCGCTTTTTGGCAAAGCCGTGATACCAAAAGACTGATCAAAAATAAAAGACAGTTCGTCAAAAAGATTGGTTGTACATTGCTTCACCATGGATATCGATGAATTTTGTCCAAGCCCGGATCAGGCTACAATTGATAGGACATGACAAGAATGATCACAGAAGTCCGCATCTCAAATTTCAAGTCAATCCGAGTTCGCACGCTCAAGTTATGATTGCTTCAAGTTGGAGGAAATCATCCAAAGTTCGAATCCATCGGGAGAGCATGAGTTCGAATCCATCAAGTCACCTCTTCCTTTGAATCCATCCCAATGGCCAAGCTTCGAATCCATCCCAATGGCCTTCTTTCGAATCCCTCAAGGCGAGATACCTCGAATCCATGGGACTACTCCACTTCGAATCCATCAGGTTGAAATCCTTCGAGTCTATGAAGTCACTCCACTTCGCTTACATCAGAGCATATGCGTTCGTATCCATCAGATGGCCTTGCCTCGAATCCATCGAGCAAGTCTCGGTTCAAATGCACGAGACATAATCTCGCTTCGAATCCATCAAGGAGGAGACATTCGAATCCATGCAATTGATTCACTTCGAATCCATCGTTGAAGCACATGATCGAATCCATCATTTTACCCCCGCTTCGACTCCACGAATGCTACCTTGAATCCACTAAGTCAAGGCGGCTAAAATAGTGGATTCGACCCTATGGATTCGACCCTAAGGAATCAATTCGAACCAAGCTTGTTGACCGAAAGCACAATCTTGAATCGATCATAACTTGAGATCTACAAGTCCAAATGCTATTAAATTTTCACAGGAGCTTGCATGTACATAGAAGAATGTCCACGCCAAGTTTCATCACGATTGGACACTTTTTTGATCGATTCGAACCAAGGGTCGAATCGATCCCAAAGTGGGCCCGGATCTCCAGAATTCGGCCATGTGGGACCCCCACACGTACCAGAATTGGTCTCCCGGAATTTTAGGCGAAATATCAGCCTCCAACACTTATAAATAGAGCCCCTGGTCATTCAGAAAAGGGATCGGAGAATTTTGAGAGTAAGAGAACGCCCGGACGCTGCCATAATTGCTTCAGAGCACCACTACTGCCCTTGATTTCAAATTTTGGCTTACTACTTGCTGTACTTTGACATTAAAAAGTTGTATTCTCCGAATATCAAGCAATAAAGTAACAAAACTTCATAGTGGACGTAGGCAAAACGCCGAACCACTCTAAATCGTTGTCTCTTGTGCAATTTACTTCCTGCTATTTGGAGTTTTTGTTAGATAATCCATGTTTTAATTTACTTTCTTCATTTATTATCTCTTCAAAAACTTCCGACGAGTGTTGTGCCTAATTTTGACACAAACACTTTGGTGCTTTCACTGATAAAGAAACCCAGTTTTTTCCTCCCGCTCCTTGGATCTATCTTCGATACCGGATTGCATAAATCAAAGAGAGAGATCCAGACCTCATATTCTGATTCCTTCCGTTCTATTCAGATTTTTTCAAAGTCTAGGAAAGGATTCAACGCTTCAAGATGGTGAGTAAAAGAACCACTTCTAACATTGGTGATCAAGAAGGTCGGGATAGGCAAAATCCCACACAACTACAGTCTACCAATCAAGATGCTGCTGGGCATACGGATCAGTCGGGTCCGGTCACAAGACAAGAGTTCCAAGCACTACTCCAGGAACTAACCCAAAGCCGACAACAGCTAACTGAGCAGTTGCGCGCTAACGCTGAGTAGACCAATCAATTAAATCGCCAAAAGCGAAGAAGATCCAGAAAGGATCAAGCTCCTCATTCTTCCACCGAAAGCTCTGCTTGATCTGACTACAATAACAGATCTACCCGTCCCAGGCTAGATGGAAACCATGCGCAAGCTGCTGACTATCAACAGGCGTTAACCGTTGGGCAAGTAAGAGTTGGCCCATCAACCAGCTTCCATACTGGACCCTCCTCCCGAGGAGGCACTATTCCACAATACACTGTAGATGATCGAGCTGCCACAGCCGCTGCAGTTGACATAGGAGTTGATGCCCGAGATCACTCCAATCAAAATTATCATCAGCAGGGACAGGCTCCAGAGCCATATGTCCCAGAAGACGTCGAGCCAAGGAGGCGAGATACGGATCGTCGACAGCGCCCGATCCCACCTCGCACTGTGGAACCCGACCACACTTTGGCTCACCATACACAGAATTTTCCAATGCCAAACTTCTCAGCCATGGTACGACAAATGATTCGCGAGCGTCAAGGCCTAACAAATGACGATTGGGGAATCTCCCGAAGTCATACCCCGTTTACTGATGACATATTGTATGCTGAACCTCCTCGGCGATTCAGAATGCCAACCCTGCCTATGTATGAAGGGAATTCCGACCCAAATCAACATATTTTGAAATACGAATGGTCGATGACTGCTGCAAGAGCTGATGATGCAGTAAAGTGCCGCAGTTTTCCCATTTCCTTATGGGGAATTGCGACGATGTGGTTAACACGATTACCGCCACGGTCTATTTCTTCATTTGATCAGTTAGCTACCAAATTTGTTGAAAAATTTCGCATGCATATTGCCCGACCTAAAGATGTTAATACCTTATCAAGTGTCACTCAAGCTCCCGGAGAAACACTTAGACGATATTTGGAGAGATTCAATGCTGCATGCGCAGAGATCACCAACCCCAATGATAATTCTATTTTAATGGCTTTGACTAAAGGAATCGACCCTGATTCCGTGTTTGGAAATTGGTTAGTTGGAAAGCCTCCCGCATCGTTGGACCGTTTCTATTCCAAAGCCGCTCAATTCTTGAGGCGAGAGGATGCGAAACAGTCTAGGAAGCAGGACGATGCAAGGCCCAACGGTGAAGGGATTCAGAGTAATGTTGTGGTTAAACAATCCGGAGAAAGTTCAGGAAAATTCGAGTTGAATATTCAAAATAAACAGACTCAACGATCAAGAAACGGTGATAGCCGAAGCAAGAAGCAAGACCAGAATCGTGGTCCGAGACATAGGGCCGCAATGTTTGACAGTTATACACCACTTAACACGTCGTTGGAAAACGTATACCTACAGACTTGTAATACTATGCAATACAAGAAGCCTGCTCCGAAGCCTTCGTCAGAAAGGCAGATTCAAACAGGAAAATTCTGTAGGTTTCATGAAAGTTATGGGCATAATACCAATGAGTGTAGGCATTTGCAAGACCTCATTGAAAAGTTGATCAGAGAGAGAAAGTTGGACCAGTTTGTTCGGGCGCCGCAGTCTGGTGGAGCGGGCCCATCTAATCAAAATCGAACGCAGAATCAGGAAAGACAAGGTGAACCCGCTCGTACGGGCGGAAGGTTGGTTATCAATACAATAAGTGGTGGTCCCCATCCAGTAGACAGAAGCTGGAGAGAAATGGAGTCATATGCTAGCTCGATCAGGCATGTGGACTTTGAATGCTACAATAACTCAAAAGATGGAACACCGGCTAAACAACAAAAGATGATGGCTGACGAAATCGTATTTAGAAATCGAGATGCCGATAAAGTCGAAGCTCCCACAATTGACCCGTTGGTCATATCCGCTCAAGTTGGTCCTGCTTGGATGAAGAGGATATTGGTAGATAGTGGAAGTTCCGTGAACATACTGTTTAAAAGAGCATACGATTTAATGAAGATGGAAGCTAAAGACTTAAAACCTTGTCAACACGAGTCCATGGCTTCAACGGAAGTGCAACAATACCAACCGGAATGGTTGAATTGTCGGTAGAGTTGGGAGTGGGAGAATGCCGAAGAGTTCAGATGTTGCAATTTGTTGTCTTGGATATACCTTCCCCGTACAATGCCTTTTTGGGCCGACCGGCCCTTGCTGAATTGAGGGCTGCTATTGCCCCATGGTGTTTAACTCTGAAGTTCCCTACTGACCACGGGATAGGAGTTGTACAAGGAGATCAGGCTGCTGGGAGAGCCTGTTATGTTGCTGAGCTGCGGGAGGCGCAGCGAAAAGAAAAAGGAAAGGGCGTAGAGGAATCTCTCTGCATCCGTTTTACTGACGATTGACAACTAGCGCCTGGGCCTCGGCCTGGGCACCACAACCAATCCCAAAAAAAAACTTAATCAAAGGGACAATGATAATAAAGAAGAATCTACGGAAAGTCAAGCTTCTCCGGCCGAGCTAACCATCGAGGTCCCGATTGACTATGATCACAATGACTCGAGAATGTTGAAGATTGGGTCTCAGCTTAACCAAGAGACACAACAGGAATTGGTTGGTTTTCTCCGGGCGAATCTCGACGTATTCGCTTGGACGCACTCCGATATGTGTGGAATCTCGCCGGACATCGCGAGCCACACTTTGAACATTGACCCGCGGTATATCCCGGTCAAGCAGAAAAGACGTGGTATGGATCCAGAGAGATCTGTTGCCCTGAAAGAAGAGGTCGATAAGTTGAAATCAAATGGGTTCATTAGAGACGCTTTATACCCAAAGTGGGTGTCCAATTCCGTACTTGTCCGGAAACCAAACGGGAAATGGAGAACGTGTATAGATTACTCTGACCTGAATAAAGCCTGCCCGAAAGACAGCTTTCCGCTTCCCCGAATCGATCAACTAGTAGATTCAACCGCCGGACATGAATTGTTATCCTTCATGGATGCTTACTCAGGTTACAATCAGATACCCATGCATGTACCAGACCAAGAGCACACAAGCTTCGTAACCGACTTGGGATTGTACTGCTACAAGGTCATGACTTTTGGGTTAAAGAATGCTAGTGCAACTTATCAACGCTCAGTCAACCGGATGTTTGCCGATCAAATTGGGAAGACTATGGAGGTTTATGTAGATGACATGTTGGTGAAATCACGATACTCCGATAATCATGTCAAAGATTTGGAGTCAATGTTCAATATCCTCCGGAAATACGGGATGAAGCTTAATCCACTAAAATGTCATTTCGGAGTCGCATCCGGAAAATTCCTTGGGTTCATTGTCAATGCCCGAGGAATAGAGGCCAACCCCGAGAAGATATGGGCTATCAGAAATCTTCAAACTCCGAGAACCATAAAGCAAGTTCAGAGTCTTAATGGGAAAGTTGCAGCACTGAGCAGGTTTATCTCGAAGTCGACCGACAAATGCATTCCCTTCTTCGATTTGATTCGAAAAGGGAAACGAAGCTTCGAATGGACTGCAGAATGTGAGTGCGCATTTCAATCGCTAATCCAACATCTTTCCGCACCACCAATCCTTTCAAAGCCTGTAGTTCATGAACAGTTATATCTTTACCTGGCGGTATCAGAAAATGCAATCAGTGCTACATTAATTCGGGAGGAAGACCGAGTGCAAAAACCGGTCTACTACGTGAGTAAACGATTGACCGGAGCCGAGAGAAATTATCCAAAGCTTGAAAATTTGGCATATTGCCTGGTCATTGCCTCGAGGAAGCTCCGTCCATATTTCCAGGCTCATCCTATTACCGTGTACACCGATCAGCCGTTACGACAGGTCCTCACGCGGCCTGAGACGTCTGGTAGGTAACTAAAATGGAACATCGAACTGAGTCAATTCGACATCACTTATACTCCAAGAAGAGCCATTCACGGCCAAGTCCTAGCAGATTTTATAGCCGAATTCACTGTTCCTGAAGACTTACCCGAGACCAGCAAATCTCCCGAATACATATGGAAGCTGTACACCGACGGTGCGTCCAACGATCGGTGCTCAGGAGCCGGGGTAGTGCTTGAAACCCCCGAGGGATGATCCATATGTTATGCTTTAAAGTTCGAGTTCCGTGCAACCAACAACGAAGCCGAGTACGAAGCTCTACTTACCGGACTAAAGCTTGCCCGTGATCTGAAAATCATCGCTGTAGAGATCTACTGTGATTCCCAGTTGATAGTATGTCAAGTTCGAGGAGAATATCAGGCCAAAGACCAAAGATTAGCCGCTTATCTAATTCGAGTTCTGGAGATGCTTAATCAATTCGATTACTATGCCATTTTCTACATACCCCGAGAGCACAATCAGAAAGCTGATTCGTTGGCAAAGTTAGCAAGTACAGGTGAGGCTCAGCAGTTGAGGGTTGTTCCGGTTGAAACCCTATCCTCTCCGAGCATTGATCGAAGGGAGACCGATTTTACATTTGAAGCTACCTCCACTAGGGAGTCGTGGATGACCCCTTATCGAGATTATATCGAACGTGGTGTATTGCCCGAGCGACGAAGCGAGAAAAGACAAGTTCTACGAAAGGCCTCACGATTTGTTATTCAAAATGGAGTCATGTACCGGAGAGGATACTCTATTCCTCTCCTCCGGTGTATCACGCACGATGAAGTCAAACGAGTGTTACATGATGTACACGAAGGAGAATGTGGCGATCACACTGGGGGGCAGGCCCTTGCAAAGAAAATACTTCGATATGGGTATTATTGGCCTACTGTTAATCGCGATGCTGCAGACTATGCTAGAAAATGTGACAAATGCCAGAAACACGCTCGAATTCCTATAGCCCCGCCTACTGAGATAACCCAAATGGTCAGTCCTTGACTATTTGTGGTATGGGGAATAGATATCATCGGCACATTGCCTCTAGCCAAAGGTGGCGCGAAGTACGCCATCGTCGCAGTTGATTATTTCACCAAATGGGCTGAAGCTGAACCCCATGCGACAATTACGACAAAGAAAGTAATCAACTTTGTAGTACGTAACATCATCTGCCGTTTTGGTCTCCCACATACTATCATCACCGATAACGGAACCCAATTCGACAGTGCTGAATTCAAGAATTTCTGTCAACGATTCCATATCCATAAGAAATTCTCTGCAATAGCGCACCCTCAAGCAAATGGTCAAGTTGAAGCTGTAATAAAGTTATCAAGTCCATTATAAAGAAGCGACTGGAAAAATCTGGGGGCAAATGGGTCGACGAACTTCCTATGGCATTATGGGCCTATCGAACAACTCATAAAACTGCAACCGGTCATACCCCGTTTTCTCTATCCTACGGCTCTGAAGCTGTTATTCCAGTCGAAACGGAAGTGCACTCTCATCGTGTAACGTATTATGATCCGAAAACAAACGCCATACTACTTGCTGAATCTTTGGATTTACTCGATGAAAAGCGCGAAGAGGTTGACTTGAGGGCAGCTGCATATCGAAGTCAAGTCGCCCGACTATACAATGCCAAGGTCCGTCCGCGAACCTTCGAACTCGGCGATCTCGTACTCAAAAGGGTTTATCCGGTCCCTTCGCTCATGAAGCCAAATTGGGAAGGGCCGTGTGTGATTTCACAAAAGCTCGGAGATGGCACGTTCAAATTATCGACCGTTGACGGTCTTACTTTGCCGAGAGCTTGGAATAGCGAAAGTCTTCGTCGCTACTACATATAAAAGACTTTACTTATTTATTTTCTGTCAATTTAATCCTTTGCATTTTATTCTAGCATTTTGAGATTTAAATTTGTGATAAGGCAACTAACTTTGCCATAATTTCTCGTTTCAGCAATAAAATGCCATCTCTTCGAGCCAAAGCTGTGATTTACTGAATATGACGTACAATATCACGATGCACGGAGAGCTAAGTTCCATCACGCGGTGGGATTTATTCAAATAGTGAGTAACTGTGATACGACTGGTCACTCGCTAAGTGAAACCCGAGCTCGGGGGCAGAACACTACACCAACATAAACGGGGACTGATACACGACAATCCCTCTTCCAACTCCAAATTCCCAGAGTGTGAATTGGAGTATAAACTTCAACTCTCGGTTCCCGGAGCGCGAACCGGAGTATAAATCCATCGCTCCCAGAGTGTGAGCCAACTCCAAATTCCCGGAGTGCGAATTGGAGTATAAACTTCAACTCTCGGTTCCCGGAGCACGAACCGGAGTATAAATCCATCGCTCCCAGAGTGTGAGCCAACTCCAAATTCCTAGAGTGCGAATTTGAGTATAAACTTCAACTCTCGATTCCCGGAGCGCGAACCGGGATATAAACCCATCGCTCCCAGAGTGTGAGCCAACTCCAAATTCCCAGAGTGCAAATTGGAGTATAAACTTCAACTCTCGGTTCCCGGAGCACGAACCGAAGTATAAATCCATCACTCCCAGAGTGTGAGCTAACTCTAAATTCCCGGAGTGCGAATTGGAGTATAAACTCCAACTTCTGATTCCCGGAGTGCAAGCCAGAATATAAAACTCTATCTCCAAATTCCCAGAGTGTGAATTGGAGTATAAACGTCAATTACAAGTTCCCGGCGAGCGAACTAAGTCATAAACACTGATACTTAATAAGTTCCCAGAATATGGGCCGAACTGTTAATTGCAAATTATGTTAAGCCCCCGAATTGTGGACATGTATTCAAGGATTATGACATATGTGAGCACGAGCTAATCAATGCAATACTTAAGCAAAAAAAAGAAAAGAGTTGTTTTCCATTCTATCAACAAGCAAAAAAGGGGTTTGATTACATGACAAAAAAAACAGTCCATGAAGTGGGTGCCGAGTCCTCACTTATACATGGCCTAAAAAAGGAGAAGTAAAAAGAATTGCCATTTCACAACCACATGATAAGACGAGAAGTTCACTCCTTCTTCTTTCGGTGTCTCTTCTTCGGAGTTGAGACGCTAGACCCGCTACCCGGCTTCTTGCGAGATTTTTTGTCCTTCTTTGGGGCATCCTCAGGATCTGGCATAATATCCACGTCTTCCTCAGAGCTGGAAGGGATAGAGATCCTTTTGTGAGGACGAACCGGAGGCGGAGAAGCCGTAACAGGTGGTGGAACTTCAGCACTAGAAGTTATAGCTGTGCCGGCAGGAGAAGTAACCGTTAAAGGAGTTAAGCTTGGTGGAGCAACAACACTTCTGGAACCACCGACCGTCGTCACCGCAGCCATTTCAGCGCTTATCTCGGCAAGGATTTCTTCTTCTCGGGAAGATCGAGCAGCGCTGGACACACTGACAGTCGGCATAAACAAGCTAAAAGTGAGAGCGACTCCACCCATTGCAAAGGAAGGATCGGTAAAAGGTTCACAGGGTTGCTTGAGAAGTTCCTCAATCATCTGAACATCAAACGACATTGAACTCCCCTCTCCCATCTCGTCGGCTACGGCGGTAGTTGTAATAGCCTCAGTAACGACAGCCCCTTGCATTGGCTGCGAAGTTTGTGGTACTGGAAGTGCTGGCGCATCACTTTCAGTCACTGGTCGAAAAGAAATGAGAATAATTAGTCAAATGATCTGTTCCAAGTTCGTCATTCTAAAAACACTTAAACAACATTTTAAATACCTTCCTTGCCTCGGCTCGGTGATGAGACGAGTTCGGAAACAGTAGTTGTACCAAGAGACAGTTCCGGTCGATCCGGGTTATAAGCAGGAACAACATGTGGACCAACTGCAGCAGTAACTCCAGACGAGGTCGGGGCATCAACTGAAACATCCTCACTATGATGTGCAGCTCCAGAACCCTCGTCAGTCTCCACATGGTGAAAACCAAGTCTCTCTCTCTCAGCAGAAATCATTGCTTCATGGAGAAGTTTCCTTTCCTCCTCGCTCAACAAGCGAGACTCGAGTTCAAATTCATCCACGGCGCCTTCAGGGAGAGATGCTTTCTTGTTCGCCGCCAACTTTCTCCAAGCACTGAGTAGAAGCGTAGAATAATCTCTGAGCCATGAGAGATTTCTGTGCTCAAGCACATTAGCATTGTAAGTGTCAAGAAGATCATCAAACTCGGCTTCTACTCTGAATATCTCTGCTTGAACTC
Source organism: Allium cepa (assembly GCA_030765085.1). Taxonomy (NCBI): domain Eukaryota; kingdom Viridiplantae; phylum Streptophyta; class Magnoliopsida; order Asparagales; family Amaryllidaceae; genus Allium; species Allium cepa. The sequence continues at coordinate 696,232,414 of CM060942.1, read as the reverse complement.
TCACTTCCACTTCTGCCTCCACCGCTTCAACCTTAGCAACCGCCGTGTCTCGCTCAGCTCGGAGAGACACGGTTTGCTCGCACGCTTCTTGTGCGGCCATGTTAGCGTCATCTTTTTCCTTGCTCAAGTCGACAAACTTAGCCTTCAATTCCTCAAGCTCTTTGAACGCCGCATCCCGCTCGGCCTCAACATTTTTATACCGATGGCCCAAATCTTCAACTAAAGTGCAATGCGCTTGTTGCATCTTCGCCATCTCAGCTAGTGTCTCATCGACCTTTTTTAGCGACTCCATTTTGGCTTTACGAGAAGATTCCATTTCAGATTGAAGTATGTCAACAATACGGTTCTTCTGAGCCAAGTCTGCTTCCAGTTTCTCAATAACTTTGGCTCGTTCGAAGGCTACTTTCGAAGCTTTAACAGCCGCCCTGTACCATTCTTTATACTGAGCATAAAAATCACGGGTATAGCTGAGGGCGGTGCTCACAGCCTCTTCGGGAATTCTTTTGAGATTGGGTGGAAAGATATAGGTGTCGAAGCATATTTCTGGAAAATCTTTCTTCAGTTGAGCAATTCTTATAGCCCCTTCACCAGACGGTTCAAGAGGGGCCTCCTCCACAGTTACGGTCGTAGCCGTATCAGTCCTTGAACGGTGTGGACCAGGTTTTGAGATTTGTTGAGATGGCGGTTGTCGCGAAGGTTCGACTGCAGGTGCTTGGCCTCTGGATGGCGGAGAAGAACGAGAGGGTGAACGGTACCTTCGGTCCCTATCAGAACGCTTCTGGCTAGAATAATATCGGGAATGGTCCCTTTCACGATGCTCTTGCTCATAATACCTCCGTTCACGATCACGGTCAGAATCCCTACGGCGAGACTCGTAATAAGATGAAGAATGATGCACTCGCCGAAGTCTATCAAGTGTAGAAGGATGATCCGACATGGCACCTGTAAAGAAGAAACAATTCAGTTAAGTACCAAGAAAAAGCACTGCAATGCATGTGGAAGTCGTGAAGTGTTGTGAAAAGTGTATAAATGCGCAAACCCCCCGACCAACCAGAAGCGTCGACTACACTAACGGGTAAAGATTCGCTTATATCAAGCCCTCCCCGGAGCTCTTCCAACCCGAACCCGTGGTGGAGAGATACGCAGTCCGGAATGGGAATATCGTCCAGCCCTGTGAAAAGGTCTCCGGACTGGCGAGGAGAGGCGCTGGAAACAGTAACCCCAGGTTTGGAACGGGTTACGACTACAGACTTCCATCTCTTAAACTTAGGTACAGCAGCCTTGCCTTTCTGACCCTCTTCTATTCGGGAAAGGTCGGCTGCTATCTCAGTGTCCGTGGGCGTTCTTTCATCATCGCTCACTTCTCTTATCACAACGCCAGGTTTTCTTTTTGCCACTTTCTTCTTCTTCCTCGAGGCCGATTTCGCCAATCCTTCAATTACAATACTCTGGCTCATCCCAATCAAACCCAATGTCCATAAGTTATCGTCGGTCAACAGCAAGTCTATGTGCCTTGAGTCGCGTGGGACCCTTTGCAAGCTTTGAACGACGCCTTTATAATGCCCACCGGTAGGTCTCGAAATGATGGCTGTAAGAGTAACAGAGTATTAGTGTAAGTATTAAAAGTGGCCATTCAAAGATAAATTATGATACTTACGTCTGGATAACCATCTCGTGGCAAACCCTAGGGGGCATCGAACAAAAAACCACTCGTTCTTGAAGTAGCTAAGCCTGGTCCAGGCCCCAGTCACAACCTGACAGTTTCTAACCGCTTCCAGAAAAGTGAAAGACGGGCTATCACCCCTACTCTTGAAATTGAATATGTGCCTGATCTCGTTAGGCCTTGGCGGGCAAAAAAGGAAGTCCATAAATATGACAAAGACGCTGTTCAGTAATGCATGCCCGTTGGGATGGAGTTGTGAAGGAGCGATTCCTAAATATGACAGCATCTCTCTGATGTATTGGTTAAAAGGAGGAAGAGATCCAGCCGCGCAGGCATGACGGTAAAAGGCAGTATATCCTTCAGGTGGGTTATGTGGTCTGTCACTGGCACTAGGTAATAAAACATCGTCCAGGGATATGTTATGTTTCGAGCATATCCGGCCCAACAGAGACTCCGAGATATTGGACTGGACAGAATCGACAGGATCCTCGATAAATATGGCCTCCGGCAACTCATCCGGAGCCGGATCTATGACTTTAGGAGGGATTTCCGGAATCTTAAGCGCTGGAAGAGGCAAGCTTTGTGCTTCTTGTTGTTGAGAACTCGAAGATTCCATAATTAACTAACTCACCAGAAAGCGGCGTTAAATACATAAAAAGCCCAAGCATTCCCCCAGTGTAAAGTGTATGAGTATGTCGTGCAGTGCAAGTGCTATGCAAAACTTAAGCAGATTTTACAAGTTGAAACAAGATGTCCGAACGACGAAACTTTGGAATTTGAGAATGAAAATGACCGTCATCGCTGACCGTCACTTTCACACCACCCAGATGCTACTGACCAATTAAAGTATAAATTCGTTATATTTTGTTTAAGTCATGGTGCCATCGACGAGCTCCAAAAGAGAGGTCAAGTCAAATTCGATTATGCAAGGCCGAAGCTCACCGGAGTCAAGTATGCTAAAGTTCAGTGAGTTCGTTAAAGTCCAACTTGAAATTGGTCGTAGTTCAGATATTGGAGCAAATCAGAAGAGTGGGAGTCCCAAAAGCAAGAACGTTCGAATCAATCGACTCGAATCGACACGAGTCGAATCGATGAACTTCGAATCGGTACGTCCCAACTCCATGTAGTTCAACTCGATGATACCTTGGGACAGAGGAGCAGTTCGAATCCATGAAGCCCTACATGACTTCAAATCGATCAAAGTTGAGCTCCTTCGAATCGATCAATATTAAGCTCCTTCGAATCGATCAGAATATCGTTATTCCGAATCGATCGCCACGAGCCTTTTTTCTTTTTCTTTTATAACCATCGATTTGAAGCTATGAATTCAAAATCGACTCGAATCGCTCATTCTTGGATCGATGCGAAGCAATTAAAGACGACACTCTGATCGATACGACTCGAATGGCCTCATTCCTCAGTTCCATCGAGTCGACCCACTTCGTCCAAATCTCACCACTCCTAAAAATTTTCAAGAAGAAAAGATTGAATCGATGCCAAAAAAGTTCTAAGTACTATCATTCTCATCTCGAATCAATCCCTTGATTACCTGAGTTGATTTGGTTACGAATGGAAGCGTGAAGGGGTTCGATCGATTCAAGAAAAGCATGTTTGTCTTGGCCTTGGAGAGATCGATTCGAAGAGAAGACTATAGCAACAGTGAAAAGTAAAAAGTGAAAGTGACACCGGCTTCACGTATTTATATGGGTCTCACATAGGAAATGGGACGATTCGTCTCCCGGTCAAAATGACCGAACCCAATCGGTCACGCGCTGATCAATTCGAACAAGCCACGTTCGAATCCATCACGTTCGAACTCATCACGTTCGAACCCATCATATTCGAATCCATCAATACTCCGAATCCATCCATGCAGTGTCGATACGAGGCATCATCGATTCGAAGGAACAACCGAACAGAGGCTGGATTGAGAGTCTTATCGACTCGAAGCACGAGGTCCATCGGGCCATCGATTCGAAAGCCATCGGTTCGAACAAACATAGCTTCGAATCCATCAAAGACCACCGATGAAAATGGACGAAATCGTTTCAATGTGAAAAATTACTTGTCTACCTTTTATACCGATTCAGGAGAGGATCGATACAGGAGGATAACCATAGAGAACCATAAAAACAATGCTTTGACTTGAATCAAAACTCGATTCAGGAGAGGATCGATGCAGAATTCAATAACCAAACTGATAATAACTTGTAAACACGCAACGTTAACCAAAGTCAAGGTAATACATATATATGCACATATGTCTGGCTAATATTTGGTCTTTAACATTCATAGGGATCAAGGGTTCATCTCATCGTGATTTCATCGACAAACAGCCGATCACAATCTTACAAAGGTTAATTACAGCAATATAAAGTACAACTTTCAACAAAGCATGTCATAGTTGTCCAACGAGAAACTGCAGCTTTTCGAAGCACGTCACGTTTACACAAGACGTACTTTGGGGGGCAAGTGTTATCCCGCTTTTTGGCAAAGCCGTGATACCAAAAGAATGATCAAAAATAAAAGACAGTTCGTCTAAAAGATTGGTTGTACGTTGCTACACCATGGATATCGATGAATTTTGTCCAGGCCCGGATCAGGCTACACTTGATAGGACATGACAAGAATGATCACAGAAGTCCACATCTCAAATTTCAAGTCAATCCGAGTTCACACGCTCAAGTTATGATTGCTTCAAGTTGGAGGAAATCAGCTGAAGTTCGAATCCATCGGGAGAGCATGAGTTCGAATCCATCAAGTCACCTCTTCCTTCGAATCCATCCTAATGGCCAAGCTTCGAATCCATCCCAATGGCCTTCTTTCGAATCCCTCAAGGCGAGATACCTCGAATCCATGGGACTACTCCACTTCGAATCCATCAGGTTGAAATCCTTCGAGTCTATGAAGTCACTAAACTTCGCTTACATCAGAGCATATGCGTTCGTATCCATCAGATGGCCTCGCCTCGAGTCCATCGAGCAAGTCTCGGTTCAAATGCACGAGACATAATCTCGCTTCGAATCCATCAACGAGGAGACATTTGAATCCATGCAGTTGATTCACTTCGAATCCATCGTTGAAGCACATGATCGAATCCATCATTTCCCCCTCGCTTCGACTCCACGAATGCTACCTCAAATCCACTAAGTCAAGGCGGCTAAAATAGTGGATTCGACCCTATGGATTCGACCCTATGGATTCGACCCTAAGGAATCGATTCGAACCAAGCTTGTTGACCGGAAGCGCAATCTTGAATCGATCATAACTTAAGATCTACAAATCCAAATGCTATGAAATTTTCACAGGAGCTTGCATGTACATAGAAGAATGTCCACGCCAAGTTTCATCACAATTGGACACTTTTTTGATCGATTTGAACCAAGGGTCGAATCGATCCCAAAGTGGGCCCGGATCTCCAGAATTCGGCCATGTGGGCCCTCCACACGTACCAGAAGTGGTCTCCTCGAATTTTAGGCGAAATATCAGCCTCCAACACTTATAAATAGAGCCCCTGGTCATTCAGAAAAGGGATCGGAGAATTTTGAGAGTAAGAGAACGGCCGGACGCTGCCAGAATTGCTTCAGAGCACCACTACTGCCCTTGATTTCGAATTTTGGCTTACTACTTGCTGTAATTTGACATTAAAAAGTTGTATTCTCCGAATATCAAGCAATAAAGTAACAAAACTTCATAGTGGACGTAGGCAAAACGCCGAATCACTCTAAATCGTTGTCTCTTGTGCAATTTACTTCCTGCTATTTGGAGTTTTTATTAGATAATCCACGTTTTAATTTACTTTCTTCATTTATTATCTCTTCAAAAACTTCCGACGAGTGTTGTGCCCAATTTTGACACAAACAGCACTCATTAGTGAAATGCTCGTTCTCGTCGCACTTGAAGCAAACAATCTCAGACTTCCCCTTCTTAGCTGCTCCACTCTTCTGAGCACTTTTCTTAGGAAAGATCTTCCTCTTCTGGCCCTACCCAACCTGAAACTCCTTATCCTTACTCTTCTCTAGAGAATCAAGAATCTCGTCGTGCTTTAAAGCCATTTCCACTACAAAATCAGAAGGATCTCTAATATAAGGTAATGTAGTCATTGCTAATTACGGCTTCAACCCCCTGATGAACTTTTCATTCCCTTTCATTACTGTATCCACTAAAGCATGCCTATATCTGGCCAACTCTTCAAACCTTCTAGCATATTCCAGAATAGACATCTCTCCCTGCTCTAGCTCAGCAAACTTTCTAATCAAAGCCGATTATGCCATCGTAGAACTGAACCTCTCCTAGAACCTTCCCTTGAAATCTACGCGTGTCAAGGTTTCCTCATCTACACCAGCCGTTACACTGTTCCACCAAAACCAAGCGACTCCTTGAAGCTGTCCGGAAGCAAGCCTCCTCTTCTTCTCATCATTGAGCTCCAAGTCTGCGAAGATTCGCTCACAGTGTAGCAACCAATTTTCCACCTCTATAGCATCCTTTGTTCCAAGAAATGGCTTTCCCCAAGTTTAGCACAATCTTTGCACAACTTAGCATAATGGTTAACTAACGGAACCATAGAAACTCCTTCTCCTACAGATCTCCTCCTAACACTCCAGATGCAACACCTGCTTGCATCATATTTATGAAAAACTAGTACATAGATTCCACTCCAGCTTGCAGGTCTCTAGCTCCCACGTTCTCTGTTTGTGCCAAAACTTTTGTCCTCCTTGCATTAGGTATGGCATTTCCATTTTTTCCCTCCACTCTTGGGTTAACTCTTCCTCTTTTACCATCCATATCTTTATTCAAACTCCATGAGATACAGAAAAATAATGTAACAAATATAGGAGACTAGAGATAAAGCTATACTTATGTATAGTAAATACAAGTACCTTACTATAGTGTTATCCCATACCACAATCTTACTCCAATTCCTTAGGATTATGTTTTAAAAACAAATTTTTGTTAAAATTTTTCATAAACCTTTGCTTTGATACCAAGTTATAACATCCCGTATCGGGCGGCCAAAAGCTAAGCGCTACAGATGCTGCAGTTATCCATAGTATTAACTTCTGGTGACAAAATACGGTAATGCTTATGATATCTATAATATCAAATCAATTGAATATGAAAAAAATAACAAATTTCAAAAAGAATAATTTACTGATTGCAATTAAGACAAATTCATGTCCAAGTTACATAATTCCATAATCGTTTCCCAGGTAAAGGTCAAGTATAATCATTACAATAATATTCGAAAAGCGACATATAACGATGCCCCCTTGGTTGATCAAAGCAATATAGTCACAACTGACTTAATATACACAGCGGAAATAAATAGAATAAACTGCAACTCTGAATTAACTATCCGACAACCACCTGCTCGTCTCTGGAAGTTTTATTCTCCAAATTTTTTAAAACCTCAACCCTCAGCCTACTCAAACCAATTTTTAGTAAGCAAGATTTTAAGGGGAAACAAAAACTTTGAGTAAGACATAAAGCCTGGTGTGAATAATCATGTTACATCTCGGTTTACTGATATTAAGTGAGACCACGTCCTTATTGGAATGAGTTTCCCTTCACTTATATCCTTTTCAAAACATATATTTTGAAATCCTTTTCTTCAACCAACTAGTTAATCGAACTAATAATAATAATAATGATAACAATAATAACAATATATGTTTTGCTATAATTAGGTAATTTATCGACTATCCGTCTATATGTAATAAATGGATTATATGTCTGAAAACTCGGTTGACTGCCCACAAACTAGACTAGTTGTCCAAATCAAAATGAACAATTTGGCCGAATCATTTTTTGGATTAACTACCCTTCATCTTTTTCCTTGAAAACCTTTTCCAAAATTTTTAACCTTTTAAATCATACTTATACAAGGAAAATATTCTTAGCTTTACTCTAAGCTATTTTTCCATGATATATATACTTTACTAAAAATAATGTTGATGAATTTTAATATGGATTAGCTATCCTTTCAAAACAAGTCAAAACTCTTTTTAACTTGAGAACGTTTAGGCTATACTGCCTTGTTAATACATTCGAAACCTTTGCTAGAAACCCTTGCAAGTAACCCTTTTGAATCCGTTAAGCCAAATATTTCAAAAATACTAGAAAAACCTTTCCTTTCTTTTCTCCAAAAACTTTAAAACGTTAGACATCCTCCTTTAAAACCTTTAAACATTGCCTTTTGAAACATAGGAAAAAACCTTCCTTTCTTTTCATCGAAAGCTTCGAAAACATAGGAAAACCTTTCCTTTCAACGCTTTTGAAACCCTAGGGGACCACCTCTTCGAAACCATACATTAAAACACTTTCGAAAGCAATAAAATACTAAACCTTTCGAAAGCCTTTATGTTCAATTTGATGTGGAAACCTATTGAAACCGGTCAAAAATTTCCTCCTTCAAAACATTTGAAAACGGTTTCGGTCGAAACCCTTTGGATTATGCCTTCAAGTAGAGCAAAAGGATCAGAAACCCATTAAAGTCGAAAGCACTCCTTTCGAAATCATTAAAACTATCTCTTTCGAAACCATTTGGGTTATTCTTCAATTATATTAAACGGGTCTTTAAAACGTTTAAGTCGAAAGCATATGTTTCGAAACCATTTCCTAAGTAAAAAAGTGATGTTGTCAAAACAATTATTCGAAAGCATTAGAGTAGTGGCCAAATTTTAGAAAACAAAGTACCCCTTCGAAATTATCTTAGTCGAAAAGTAAAAAGTGGCAGCAAAAGATTTCGAATAGTCGAAAGCGGTCATTTAAAACTAAAGTACAACCCAATCGAAACCATTTCTTTAAATCCATTAAACCCAGTCGAAAGCTAACTGAGTCGTAAGCCATTTGGTTGAAAGAAAGCATGTACACTTCTAATTTAAAAGCAGAGTGATGTTTCGACCCCTTCATAACCCATAGTTTCTGCTACATACCTTTAATAGTTTTATATATCCATTAATACATTTAGGAAAAACCCACAAAAATACCAAAAAATCTCTTTTAATATTTTTTTCCAACACATAAAAATTTCAAACATAAACATTTTATTATTTAACCGTAAATAATTTATAATCCAAATTAACATTTTCTTTACTAAAAAATTCATATAAATTCCACAAAAAATCAAAAAATCCTAAAAATTAAAACCCATCTCTAAAATATTATTTTTGATTTGCGTAAAAATTCGCATGGCATTTGGATGTCATTTAATAAGATTTTCACCTTAAAAAATATCATAAGTGTTATTTGAACAATCATAATTCATCAACAAGTATATATAATAGTTCCATCATTCAAAAACATGGCAAATCAACGAATTATATTAGAAATTCATCTTAAAACTTAAAACAATAAAAATTTGAGATGTAAATATTATTCACCTTAGGTTTTGAGATTAAATAGATTAACATGTGAATGTATTTGATTTGAATTAGCTTCTTCCTTAGCTTTTCTTAGTATTTTTCCTTTTTTCCTTGTTAATGGTAGCCGGCCTCTTTTAAAAAAATTTGAAAATTAAAACTGAACGTGAATAGGAATACACGATCAAGTTTTAGGGATATAGGAATATCCTCTTTCCTATTTTACCCCTCTTATATTTCATTTTAACTCTTTCTTAATTCATTATTTAAATGGCATGGCTGCCCTTAATTTAAATCAAATCTCAATCCCCTAATCAACACATTATTTTATTTAACTTAACTAATTAAATATCCTAAATAATGTTACAAAAATCTGGGGTGTAACACTGCTATGTTGTCATGTTTAGAAATTCGACCGGCGATGATCGAAAAGATTACTTCTGAGAAGAAGGAGGATCCATTATCAGTTGAACGAATTAGAAAGTTAAGGGATGGAATGGAGAGCGATGACTTGAAAGATTTCAGGCTTGACCAGAACGGGTGGTTAAGGAAGGAAGATTATGTGTTCCCAACATGGGAGACATTAGAAAGGAAGTTCTTGAGGAATGCCATTGTTCGAAGTTCACCATTCATCTGGAAGGAACTAAGTTGTATCAAGACATGAAGGGAAGTTTCTTCAGGGAAGGAATGAAGAAAAGCTTATGGGTGAAGTAGTGTTTAAAATGCCAATAGGTAAAAGCCGAACATCAGAAACAAAGTGGGTTACTTCAGCATTTAGATGTTCCAGTATGGAAATGGCATTCTATCTCAGTGGATTTTATTGATGGTTTGCCTAGATCTAATAGAGGAAATGAAAGCATATGGGTCATAGTGGACAGGTAAACCAATAATGCTCATTTTATTCCAGTTAAGTCAACCAGGATGACACATGTTTTAGCTAAGTTGTTTACCAAGAAGGTAGTAAGACTGCATGGAATTCCTAGTAGTATATTCACTAGCGAGTTCTAGAAGAGTCTACAGGAGATTTTAGGTACCAAGCTCAAGATGAGTACCGCTTACCATCCATAGACCGATATGCAAATGGAAAGAGTTAACAAAGTCTTAGAAGATTTATTATGAGCTTGTATGCCAGATTTTAGGGGATCATGGGAAGACCCTCTGAACTTAGTTGAGTTTTCGCATAACAACAGTTATCAAGCAATTACAGGGATGACACCATTTGAAGCTTTGTATGGAAGGCCATGCAAATCTCTTTTTTGTTGGTTAGAGACTGAGGATAGGTTAGTTCTTTGTCCGAATTTGGTTAAAGAAGCTGTAGAAAATGTTGAGTTGGTTAGAGCTAGAATGAAGGAAGCTTAATTTATGCAGAAGAGTTATGCCAATAAGAGATGGATAGATTTAGAATTCTCAATTGGAGATCATGTTTTTGTTAAAGTATCACTAATGAAGGGTGTGATCAGACATTGTAAATCGGGAAAGTTGGCACTAAGATTCGTTGGACCATTTCCTATTGTAGAGAGGATCAGGAAACTTGCATATAGAGTAGAGTTACCGAAAATTTAGGTAGAATCCATGATGTTTTTCATGTTTCTCATCAAAGGAAGTGTATTCGAGACCTAGAGACTATTATATCACCGACTGTGTTAGCCGACATAGTAGTGGAACCGAATTTGACTATAATTAGAAAGCCAATTCGTATAGACGCGAGAGATGAGAAGAGGCTAAGGAGCAAGACAGTCAGATTATTTAAAGTTCAGAGGATTGACGACGAGGGTGATTGTACTTAGGATATTGAGAGAAGAATTGAAGACGCTTATCCTGACTTGTTTCATCGTATGTTTTACCTTTATGATTGATTTTAATGAGTACCTTATCGTAATATCGAGGACAAAATTATTTAAAGTGGGGGTCTGTAACGTCCATAATTTTTTATTAACATTATTTAGGCATTTAAATTTAGTTATTTAAATTAAATGAAATAATGTAAATGATTAAGGGATTGAGATTTGTATAATAAAGAGGTAGCCATGCCTAATTGAGCTAACTAAGGGAAAATAAAATGAATTAGATACGGGAAAGGGATAAGGGAAAGATAGGGATAAGATATATTCTAATACCCTAAACCCTTGCTCACTCTCATTTTACACGTTCATTTTCATAAACTAAAACTAAATAAGAGGCCGACCACCATTAAGAAGAAGTAAGGGGAGGTTAAGCTAAATCAAGAGGAAGAAGCCAAATCAACTTAATCCAATATCAAATCTCAACTCCTTAGCAACAAAGCTAAGGTGAATAATAGGTTACTTCTCATGTTTTTGTTTTTCGTCTACTAGATTGAAATTAGAATTATTTTTCAAATGTTTTGCTATGTTTTGATTATTTAAAATGGATATATATACTTGATGAAGATTTAGGCCATTTCATATGGATATTATGATAAGAATTGATTTTAAAAACCTATAAGATGACATCCAAATGACCTGCTATTTTAATATGATGAGGTTAGAAATATTATTTTAGAGACGAGTTTCAAGTTTCGTAATTTTTGAATTGTTGTGGATTTATTACGAATTTTCTAGTGAAGAAATGCTATTTTGGGTTTAAAATTATTTACGGCCAATATATAACGGCTTCGCTTAGAAATTTAAATATGTTAGAAAATATATTAAAAGAGATTTATTGGAATTTTTAGAGAACTTTCCTAAGTGTTTAATTAAGTATATAAAATTATTTAAGGTACGAGACTTAAATGTTTTATATGTTTAAAATAGGAGAAGAGGCATTTTGAAAATGTTTTAAATAAACAAGGGCAGCACTTTTAGAAAATATTTTGAAAAAGGAATTGGAAACCGATTATATTATGACAAATAAGCAAGTTAGTTGGAAAGAAATCTATTACTTAAATAGGAAAGGAGAAAACAGGGCAGTCATATGATGCCACCTGTCCTTCTTTACGACTCCCTTTCAATTTCAAATTCTCATTTTTAACCGTTCTTCTCCTCATCTCCTAACTCCCGGCTGTATATTTTCAACCCACCCAATTGCATAACCTTTTCATCTCCTTTCACTCTCCTCCCTCCTCAACTTCACCACTCCTCTTCACATCCACCATTCGTAAATCGACACTGACTGTGGTCTTCAGTTTGGGAATTTAGCCGCCCCCTTTTCCCACTACGTCGGTTCGGTTCTCCTTATCTTCACGCTATGCTCCCTATCTGCCTACTTACCTGCCCTCCTGTTCAACCCGGCTACGATTGCCTGCTGCATGGTATTTTGCAGCGTCCTAACCGTTCACTCCAAAATAGGTCAGTAATTTTTTTATATTCCTTTCTCTGTTTTGGGGTTTGCTATAAATCCGTTAACGACTTACCCGATATTGATTGCACGAATAGCCCACTCTTTTACGTTTTGCACCACCTGCATTCCTTCTCTTCTGACTTAGGTCACGGTGCTCACATCGTTGTAGGACCACTTACTGTATGTTAGCGCAACTCCACTCTATATAGCGGAATCCAAGTGCTCTTCTAACTAAATCCGCCTCCACCCCATCAACTTCCGCATAGACAAGACCAATGTTGGACTTCTGTTTTTAAATTGTTTTTGATTTTTAACTCCGGCCGCAAGGAGCCTACATACCTAATATGAACTTGACAGCGAGGTAGAACAAAGGGAGATGCTATGTACGACTGTTTTCAACACATAGGGCCCGTAAACTGAAGTTCGTACTCAAATAATGTGTGTGACCGACAATACAGAATATGCAAACATAATCCACAGCTTATGTAGCAGTACCGAAAGAGTGAGTTGCAAAACAACTCAGTATGATTAGGGAGACCTGTCCGTACAGACTCAGTGTTACGTACTGCCTTGCATTGTTTGCCCTTGCCCTGTGTTTTCGGTTTGACGATTTTCTATATTCTCTCCCCTTTCACTTTAAGATACATGACAGAAATTTGTTTCATAGGTTTTATTCCAATTCTAAAATCGTAAACCTGATGAAAATGATTGAATATTTGTAAGATAGTAGTTTGGCTCACTTTAATTTCTTTTTGCGTTGCTCTGCCTTAACAACTTCACTGATTATAATAGTATATGACATTAGGATACAAATAACATTTGGAAGCATATACTACAGTCTGATCGAACAAAGGAATAGATATTCTTTTTTCCTTTGGACCATCAATTTCAGTCCAAGACAGATAATCAAATCCAATCCGGCTAAAACATTTTTTGTGGGAAACTGATTCTCCTTATCGTCATGTTATTCTAATACCAATTTAACTGCACTGTAATTTACTCCACATTGTTCGGCTTGTCATTATTGGTAAACTGCATTATGATCTACAAACAACTCTGGTTCTTTATGTCTTCCTTTCCCATTCCATATCTGTGTTTTTTATACAAAAACATGAGAGACTATGTCTAAAATTTAAAAGCTTTTTATTCCCGCCTTATGGGAGGTGCATACATGAAACAGACAGTGGTAAAGCAACGTTGTGGAAGTTGATTAGCGGGTCATCATTATTTTTTTCCCCTGTGTTTACAACTGAAATTGCTGAACATAACAATAGTTTACAACATTCATATATTTCACTTCCATTTGTACAAAGATTTTCATCTTTCTCTTATCTAGGCTTACAACCCTCTTAAACTGGTTTAACTATATTATCTTTGGTAGATTGCAACTGTCAGTAAGGCATTTACAGTTTTTTGATTATACAACATTTTTACATTTGATAATTATGTATGTTACGAGTTTATACGGCATATATGAAATAATTTATTAGGTCAAATTCAATTAATTGTACTGAAAAATAATGTTATGCTACACCTTCGATTGGGAATTATCGTTGCTTCTATGTTTGCCTACAGTCTCTAATTTGTAATAATATAACAACTCAATGATATTTTTTTGCATGCAAAATGATCAACGAGTTAATCGATCATTTCCGAAAACCTGTTCATTTTTGGTATAGATAATACTGTTAAGGGGTGTCTTGCAACTAATATAGATAACACTGGGAACATGATGCCTTCCAGTCTTGTTCACATTTCACCTTTGTATTTCTATATTTCTCCAAATTAAATGTGTCAATACAGTTAAACGAATATAATATATACTATGGCACCTTTTTGAACATATCACATATAGCCACGTAACTTGCTCTCCGCCGTCTTTTTTAGGAAATCAAATGGGATGATACTGTTTGTTGAAAAGCGAAGACTTACAACTCCTGGAAAGGTATTTATCTGTTGACTCTTTCCCTCTAAACCTATTCATACTCAGTTTTGTCCTCCTGTATTTACTCTTCAACATAGTTTTCCTTATGAATTTCGTACGAATGGGTTTTATTCAGTTCTTACTACTTTTAATCATTTTCTTACTCCAAAGATATTTTTATTCATTTTTCACTGCCTATTTATATTATTGCCTCCTATCAGCAGCATACTGTTATTTATACATTCACACACACACCCCTACACATATATAGAGACAGATGGACATGTGCAACTAACTTTTTTCACTATTTCCACTGTGCAATAAATAGCACATATGGTTAATACGGTTTAACATTGATTGCGTGATGTTACTTAGATCATACTGCCATTAAATTTACTGCGTACTACACGCATTTACTCTACTTTTGTCTTGTCTACTGGGCATGCATTGTTTAAATTTTTTACAAGTGCTTCAACTGAAGTAAATTAATCACTATTTTAACTTTATGCACATCTCCAAATACATTTCGTTCCAAATTTCCCATTATTATTTTTATACGTCAATGTGTACTACAATTACAATGCTCCGTACTAATTTGATTATGCTGTTCAATATATACGTAATTAGAAGTTTCAATCACTGATTATTTGTAACATACATAAATTTTAGACTTTGATAAGTAATTGAAATATACAATTACTTACACATACTATTTAGTAACAAAATGATGTTATATTAGTTTGATTTTTACAGTTAATGTGTCTTATCTGTACCTCATATGGGTTTACGGACGTGGTTTTGTAAACTAGTAAGTAGTGAACCGAATATTTAACATTGTAAACAATGGTTGTTTAAGACTGTAAATCAATATGTACTTTTGCTTATTCTACCCACCGTAACCTCATTCAATTTACAATTATAACCTAACATAGATTTAACTTGATTTTAGTAATTGGTGCATCCACGCAATAACGGTCAGCATTACCATACCTGTCAGTCAAGTCACTACGGCAATAGTCATTTACCACCTAACGTAGTAGGTCCCTTTTTGATCTCCTTTTTTCCTTTAACAAACTCATTTGTCGCTCAGTTCCTGCTTTTTAACAACCACAAAATTGCATTTTTTATCTTAAACAAAATGTCAATTTTGCACAATTACTTTTTTAAGACCAAAGATATGACAAGTTCCTTTTCATCTTCTACCCAATATTATTCCATGATTTGTAATCGATGTTAGTAATTTTGATTTCTTTAAATATTTTTTGGTTTTCGAAATTCATTTTGTGTAAACTCGCATCATGGAAGTTTTAAGCCGATTGAGTCTTAATCGTGATAATTATGAATTCAGTTTTTTACTTCTGCAGGAATATAATTAAGTTTTATAAAGTTCGGCTGATTGGTTTCAATTAAGTTTTCCGTACGTCCTTATTCACTACGAAGTCCAACTGTATGTTTCTTATTCATTGATTTTACTAACCATTTGTTCTAACTATTCTCTTTTAACTTACAAAGGTAGCAACTAATTATTTTTTGGCAAGGCCAGCCGGTTTTATAGTGGGCCGTCCACTTTTTATTACGAACGTAATAAAAATTGAAGTACAGGAGTAAGGTAGAGACACCTTAACTCCTAAAAGAAAGAAGAGAATATAGCACAGGAGTGTGACAGCAAGTCACAACTACTAAAAGTAACTAACAAGACTAGGACTCCTCCGAAGAGGAAGAGACACTAGCAGCATCATCCACCTGGGAAGAATCATTCCCAAGTAAACCATAGAAAGGGCGAAACAGGACTGTAGGAGAAGGATCATAAATCACAGCATCAGAAGAGTAAATAAAAGATCGATCCCAGGAAGTATCAGCTGACACGACGGAATTTACCCCAGCATACGAACCGTCCAAGTCAAGAACCAAGGAATCACCAGATGGACTGTAATAAAGGCATTGAAGGTCTAGTAGATTGTCGGAAACAAATCTAAAATAGGAATTATCCACCGGGTTAAATCGCATGTCAGATCGGAGATCAACCCAACAACGCTCAGACTCAGCCCAAACAACATGTGGCAGAGACTCAGAAGGATCCGGAACATCAAGGGCATCTGCAGAAATATCACCAGGAACAATGGAAGAAGGGCGAGCAAGAGAAGGCGGCGGATCAGGGTCAGATAAAGGATCAGCTGGTGGAGGAGCAACCTGAACTTTGGGAACCCATTTCCTGAGCGGAGGCCGAGGCAGTGGGATCTTAGGTGGAGCAGGGGAAACAGCAGAATGCGATTAGGAAGTATCTAAGTGACCAAAGGAGTGATAGGTGGAACAAATGTCAAGGACCCATCTGTAACGAACACGAACATCCACAACGTGGCCAACAGCAAGTTGAACAGGAATGGAGGATGGGAGAGGCTTAAAGGGAGAAATTTCAATCAGAGCTTTAGCGTACACCAACTTATCACGCGCAACGGTATTAGAATCAAAACATTTTAATTTACCAACATTGCAAACAAGCCAGTTCAAACCAAGTAGCGGTTGAAGAGCAGAGGGAATGTGAGAAAAATAAACCCAAACAGGGATAGAGAGAACTTGCTCATGGGCACTTGCTACCTTGGAGTCCAGGGAGTAATAATAAATGGTTTCCCATCGAAAAAGGAAGGCTCGGCTTCAAGAACACGCCTGCGATCCTCAGGGGAGGAGAACAACAAGAAGTACATGGAGTCAACCAACTTAACACGTAGGTTACTGCGCAGCCGCCAAGCCCTACGACAAATAGCAGACGCATCAAGAAGGAGATGCTTGGGGCCCAGAAAGAAACCAACCAAATATTCATACCAAAAGTCAATACCATCTTGCATAACATTTGGAGGAGGGATCATAACTCCATTTTCCTCAACGATATCAAACTCAATTGGTTCATAAACACCAACATTACGGGGTAACGATGTAAAAAGTGAAGACCAAGATTTGGAACCAGTTGTGGCAGGAGCAGCAGGACATTCCTCATAACCAACAGAGGTTGTAAGAATGGGACCAGGGTGGGGAGAGGCTGCAATCAAAGAACCACCAGATCTCAAAACAGTGAGATTGGGAGCAACTTTCTCAGGAGCAATCGATCAAACAACTGATGTGCATTGAGCACAACATGAAATTTCAGCAGCAGTTTGATGCATTATCTCACAACCCAACACAGCAGAATCACCACCATTTGCATCAGAAACAATTCCTAAGACAACATCCTTAGCGCCACAAACAGCATCAACATCAATCACACCCGAAGGCAAAGAAATGCAAGATTGAAGACCATCAAAAGTTCTCAACTCACCAGGTCGCAAGCCATGACTTACGACAGGAGCAAAGATCGAAGACTTAACTGAAGGCAGAGGTGGAAACTCAGCATCAGAAAGCGAGGGTGGCATCAGACACGTGGACACAGATTGCTAGAATCTTCTTCCAGATCTAGTAGCTAAGGGCGAAGAGGGAGGAGCATAGGGGAGGATAGGAAGACGAGGGGGAGGGCTATGCATAGGAAAGGAAGGAGCGGCGGGAGAAGAGGGCGATGGAAGAGACGAATGGGGAAGAAGGAACTACCGAGAAGAGGAAGACGGAATCGTGCAGAGGAACGAACAGTGGAATGCCATAGTAATTTTGGAAAAAGGCATGCGCAGTTAAAACAGTATTTTAAATTGCAGTACTGTATAATTTTTGATATAGTGATATCTCTACTTTTTTGAAAGCAAATGTCAATTATGCTACCGTGCTTGGCTCTCTACCATAAATTCAGCATTAAACATTGTTCCACCTGTATATTAATATGGTGATTGTGTTTTAGAAATATATAATATTCTTGATAACCCCATGTCCCAAATTTAAGTGGTATGCTGTCAACATTAGACAATCATCATATTAGCCAGAATACAAGTATTTAGGTGGTGTAACCATTTGGAAGAAATATAAATGGTTAGCTTTCGTATTTCAAAATTTATGTCCAGAAGAAATACACATTATTTTATTGGTATCTTTTATGCCTGGTATGTAAATGAATGAATTTAGTACCCTCATGACTTATCTATAGTTCTTTAACTATGCGTAGGAATGAGTTTATTCAGATCAAATCGGTAGTACATGTTTAGTTAGTGTGGTCGTTCATGTTGGTAGTGCATGTCAAAGTGGAAAAAAAGTCAAACAACATGTCAACACTTTGAAGTCCGCTTCTTATCATAGTGGTTCAAAACAACACCTGCCTGTGAAACGACCCGACTTTCTCACCATAGAAAGACGCATCATTTTTGAGAAAGAAAGGGATAGAAAAGAGAAAAGACAGAGAAGAAAGAAAGAAACAACATCAGAATATAAACAGCGGAACAAATAAATTATATTAATCACATAATATATTACGTAGTATCGCATACATCAGAGATACACAGCTCAACAACACATACTAGACAGTCATAAACACCTGTCTAGTTATACTACTCAATATACAATACAGACAAACGACACAGAGAACACACAGTGGAATACTATATATCTATACGCAGAAGCCTCTTACTCCATTGCTCCTCCAGAATTCGTCAAGCCAACCTGAATCCCCTGGCTACTCGTAAAAATTTGAGTACCTAAGAGTTTAAGAAAAACAGAATAAACTCCGGGTCAGACATAGGTCTGGTGTGAGTAAACGGTTAAAGTTGCTTAATTTTAAAAACCTTTTGAAAGAAAAGGTATCACGTAAGACTTCCCACACATAAACATGGAAAAGTTTTTACCTTACGCTAACCAAAACATTTGATAGGAAATCCTGTGATATTATAATAGGTCTATGGTTTTCAAATAAATATGAAATAGCCGAAATTGCTACATTTATTAATTTCCAGCTGCTAGCTACAAAAGTTCGTAATACAATCAAATCCGAGGGCGCTTATTGGATTTTGGATTCCATACAATGGCAGGGCTACCGGGGTATCGCTCGTCACAGTACGTGGCCTAGATCACCGTACCGAGGATCACTCCCAATCCCCTGCAATACAAGGCCGCAACCATTCCTTACTAAACAGTTCCGAACAAGACAACCCCACGGTTGTAGCTAGCAACCGCCCATAAAGACGAATAAAAAGGTACCTCTAGACAGGGGAAAATCTCGTCCTACTTGAGCATGACCCACTTAACCTTGCTGCACCTCCCCTTTTTTAGCCATTCCCGGTTGATGAGGCTTGAGGTTACGATTACCTTTAGTGAACACATCACTTAGAATGCTCATCGTCCACCTGACGATGTTCTGAAAGCATTCAATCCATACAAGTTCATTCCGGGTTCGAACGAAACCGAAGGCATTATCTCGTTACGCTCATTTTGGAATCACCCTCAGTGTTAACGACAATATCCCTTGCACTTTGAATCTTCATCTTCACTTGAGATTCACGACCCATCGTTAATTTGGATCAATGTGGTTTTCGGATATCCAAATATGGAAACCCGATCCCAGTCTCATCGAAATCCAAAACGTATCTTTTAGGTCCAAGTTGTTTAAGTTAAACAATTCAATTCAACTATCTATATACACATAGGTAGATAATTCACAATAGATAATCTACATTATCATCACAACAGACAATCCATGTTATCGTCACAAATAGATAACTTATACTATCATCCCAATGCTACCAAAGCATCCATATCATATATCACACATATCTCATCAGAGATATCAAGCAACTAAGCCATTCAATATAAATTTGCCATCCATAAGCAATGATCTATAAATCTCACCATTTATAATTAATTTAAAATGAATTAAATTAATTACTTCATCTCTTAATTAATTTAAAATTAATTAAATTAATTACCTTCATCACAATAAATTTTTCTTACTTATCCATTAATTAAACCAATTAATTAATCCTCATCTTAATTAGTCAACCTTGATTAATTATCTCTTAATTAAGTAATTAATCCTTAATTATTTTCATTAATCATATTATTAATGAACCTTAATTAATTACTTCCATTATTTAATTAACTATAATTAATTACATTATTGCTTAATTAATTACATTAATTAATCATGCTTCAATTAATCAGATTAACTTTAATAATTATAAACAGTAATAAATTACTCTTAATTACTTTTAGTTACATTTATGAATCCTTTGATTTATTACACCAAGGAATAAATCCTTAATTACTTTACCAAGTAGTTATCAATTTAAAATTACTTCCCACTAAGTAATTCCCTTATCCCAATTACCTCCAGTAATTTATTCATCAATTACTTATCTTAAGTAATTACTCTTATCAAAACTCATTAAGTAAGCATACTTAATCATTTATCATGTGGCTTTATTTAATTAATGAAAAAATTAATTAACTTAACTTGATCACATTCACCTCATAAATCATAAGCGAGTAATTCATCCCTTAATTACTCTTTAACCAAATTAATCATTAATTACAGATTAATTATCCTTCAACTATTAATTAATAAACCTTAATTATTAATCAATCCTTTAATACAAAGTAATCAATGCCTAATAACTTTTACAATTAATTAATTAACCTTAATTAACTAATTAATTATCCTTAATCATTAATTAGTAAAACTTAATTATTAATTAACAACCTTAATTACAAATTAATTAATCCATAATTATAATTAATCAATCCTTAATTATAATTAATTAACCTTTAGTAATAGTTAATTAATTCTTAATTAACTTTCATTATAGATTATTAACCTCTTAATTATTAATAAAGAAAATCCAATTATTACTTAATAAAACTTTATTAAGTATTCCTTAATTACTATTTTAATTAACCCTTAATTACTTAATTAATAAATAATTACAATTTAATTAATCATTAGTCATTAATTAAATCATCATAATTATTAGTTAATTAAACTAATAATTATCCTTAATTAATTACTTAATTAACCCTTTTAAATAATTAATTAAATTAATTAATTAAACTTAAAATTTCTTAATTAACTTAATTAATTACAATTCATTAAAACTTAATTATCCTTAAGATATAACATTATCTTTAATTAACCTTGAAAACTTTACTTAACTTAAGTCATTGATTAGTTTAAAATATAAAGTAATCATTAATTACTTACCTTTAATTATTAATTAACAATCATAAGTTTTAAGTTAATAAATTACTTGAAAACTTTAACTGCTAATTTACAAATCATTATTCATTAACTAATTTAAAAAAATAACATTTCCTTATAAATTTCCTTTATATTTCCAAAATAAGTTGGAAAATAACATTAAGGTTTTAACTTAAAACATTTTAAACTATTCATACAAATACATTTATATAAACAATTCAATTCAAAGAAATGGATTTCAAGAAATTAATTTAGCTTAATTATTTAAATTTTTAAAACTTACTTTATTTTAAATTAAAAATCTGGCTAAACATTCAATTTGGGTTCAACCCATGTGTACATGAACCAAGAACAAGTACATCATCTTTTCCTTTTTAAAAACAGTTTGACTTGAAAATTTAAAAACTGTTTTAGTTAAAAATTTAAAACTGTTAAACTTAACAGTTTAACCAGGCTTGTAAAAGACCCAGAAACGACTCGAGACACAACAAATATTTACGTGAGTTTTCCCCCGAGTCATCTACCCTATACCCCGAGACCTACTCGAGAAAAACAAACAATCCCAAAGCAATCAATGGTGCACCGATCACCATGTGCACCTGCACCTAACACTGGCGAACTTCCGGCAACAACGACGATCGTTGAAAAGTTCCATTCGACCTCCTCCCACCATTCGACCATTCAGATAACCACAGCAATCCCTGAAACAGGATCGAGCCACCTCGATTGAACAGTCCAGTAGAAACTGGAATTAACCACTGCCAGAAAACCCATCACCCACATGCCTCTGACCACCGAAGGATGAACCCCTTCGTCTACACCTTGCTGAACACCTACGCAACCACCTCCTTCAACCACGACCTACTTGATCGATCATTGGTGACGATCTCCTCACCATTCTGACCACAACCCAAAATTAGGGTTAAAAACAAAATTGAGCAAATCCAAACTCCACGATGGATTAACTACCCTTCATCCATTTTATCACCACTTCCTGATTCTACTTCTAGCTCCATCAAGAACCCCGAACACCCCAAATACATAGATCATCAGATTTTGACCAAAAACCAAATTCCAGCAAAACCCCAAATTCTCACTCAATTCAATTTTAAAAATTGTGATTTTTGTCTTAAAAATCCTAACTTTCCAAGATGATCTAAGATATATGCTTGAATCAATATAAATTAACATCCGACTTTATTACATTTGAAGATTCCAACTGTGTTTCCTTGTTTCCAGAAGTTTTCTGAACCTAAAATACTAGATCTTGTTTTTAAAAAAATAGATGATGTTTAAACTAACTAGCTTGATTTAAACACCATAGATTCACAGTGATTAAACTGAGAATTGAAATTTTTGTTTGTTTTTAAAATCTCTATAATCAGAAACAGGTAGGTTCAAACAACCATACAAGAATTTCAAATACATTCCTATACACAGATTTGTACTTCTATCTTCACATGCAAGACATCATTATCACAGAAAATTTTCAACCAACAGATAATTAATCACTTAAGTTTTTAGTAAAATTTTTTACTCACTTATCAAGGAGATGCAGAGCTTTAGAAATTGGATTAAAATCTGCATGCATTTGTATATTGATTCCAGAAAACTGAAGATTTTTGAAACAGAAAACTTCATTCCTTTGATTAGCCTTTAAACTGAATTACTTCAGGTTTGCCTTGACCCAGATTCACTTGCATGCATTTTGAAAACTGGCAAATGCTCGAAATTTTTGAAAACATACTACAGGCATGCAGTTTTGAAGGATGTTTACATACTTGATTTGTAAACAGAGATTGATGTTTTTTTTAGGAGTGTTTATAGGCTTTGCATTTGAAAAGGTTAACAGGTTTTTGGGTATAAGGAGGTTACAGGAAAATAAACATTGCAGCTTTGATTTGCACTTGATTTCAGGTTTTGGTCATTTGATTGCAAGTTTTATTTTGAGAAACAGATTACATGCCTGAGCATAAAGGTTTTCAGGTATTTGATCTAGAGAGAATCACCTGATTTTTGTTTTGAGTTATTTTCAGAGGAGATGAATCAGGTTTTGATTCATGCACTTCTGGTTTAAGAAGGTTTCAAATTTGTATTTGATTCTGGAAATGTATTGCTAAGGAGCATTTACAGATTTGAAGAAAATTTAAGATTTGAATCTGCCCTTGTTTGTTAGCTTTTTAGAAGAAGATATAAAAAGAAAAATGAGAAAGAAGATTAGGAATGTATATAAGTAATTTTAGATTTTATTAAAATTAAAAGAAAATGCAAATAAAATGACACATGTCTTTAACTTACATTAATTTGTTAACACTTGTTATCTAAGAGATTTATAACTTAACACTTGTCAATATTAATTTATATTTACCCTAAAATAATTTTTTAAAAGCTTTTTAAATTAATTTCCTAATTAACTAATATGTTTTCTTAATTTATAAATGCTTTTCTAATTAAACTCCTAATAAACAAATACATTTAACAATTTATAAATGTTTTCAAAATTTATATAAATACAATCTTTAAAAGAAAATAAAATAAAACCAATTAAAATTTAAATAAAATTATATATAATACTGCAAACTCATTTTTAAATGCTCTTTCAAAAATCCTTTGTTTTCATTCTTATTAAATAAATACATATCCAAATTTCTATAGATAAATTTCTATAAAAAGAATAATATAAAACAAATCTTATTTTCAACTAAAATCATTATCTATATATTTTAAATCCAAACTATACTATCATTTTATTTTATGATGTATGTATATTTCCTTGAATTCAAATTTATATTCAAATTCAAAGTTAATTTAAAAATCCAAATCTAAAATCAATTTAAATAAATATAAATATCAATTTTTTTTTGGCAAGGCCGACGGGGTTAAATGGACCCCGACCATTTATTACTACACCAGAGAAAACTACACACAAACAACAGAATACAGGGAACACTTGGCATAGCAAGCACGGGGAAAAAACAAAAACAAAAGAAAGAGTGGAAGACAACAACTAAATGTTTAGAAGAAAGGAAGCTCGTATCCCAGGCTCAATTGCGAACGACAGCTGCCCCAAAGAAAGACATATCTCACACATTATCCACCTTTTAAACACCACGTCAGTTTTAGCATTAACAACATCAAAAAGCCTGGCATTTCTCTCCCTCCAAACAGCAGAAATAAAGCTTTTAAGAACTACATTGAAAATTCTTCCTCTTTCGTTATTGATTCCAGCATGATAATAGACTCTTTCCCATTCAGTTCGATTGTCGTGGGATACATTCTGCCTATGAAGCCTCGCCATCACGGATATCCAGATTAGTTTTATAAAGGCGCACTCGAAGAACAAATGTTCGACCGATTCAGGCATATAACTGCAGAATTTGCATGAGAGGTTAAAGCCCAAACCCATGCAAGCAAGCTTCGCATTAGTCAGCAATGCGCGATTCAAAACTTTCCAAAGCATGAAGTCATGTCTCATACTGCTATCTCTTCCCCACGTACGTTTCCACCATTTCCATTGCGGTCTAGCTCTGTTCTTCATCATAAATTCGTATATGTCTCCAATTTTGAAGGTAGCTCTCTTGTCCCCCCACAGTATACGCGTAGCTACATCTGAGACAGGCGTAAAGTTGCTAATTCTTCTCCATATATCATGTATCCTCGGGTTTGACCATGAAGTACGTGCATTTTGTATGTTGTGTAGAATGTCCCTAACTTTGGCTGCATGGTGAATACCAGCCTGTTGCGTTTCACAGTGATTAAGTTGTCGCCTTAGGATGAGACCCGCCTCCAACCAAGGGTCATCCCAGAATTTCACACTATACCTTGGGTTCGTGTTCATTTGGATAAGTGGAAGAACCTTATCTTTGAGTTTGAATATGCACTGCCACGTCCAACTCAAATTTTGAGGCTTAGACATGCACCATATACTCCTCCCTTTGATCACATTCTTGTCAGACCATTCAGCCCAAAGACTGTCATTGCTATTATAAAAAGTATCAATATGCTTAGCGAAGGCTGCCATGTTCCATTGTTTTAAGTTGAGAATACCCAACCCCCCCTTATCCATTGGTATTTCAACTAAACTAAATTTGATCGGAGCTATATATCTACCTGATGTTCTGCCCTTCCAAAGATATCTCATGAAGGCACCTCTGATCATTTTAATCAATTTAAAGGGAAGAATGTAGGTTCTAGCCCGGTACACTTGCATAGAGAAGATCACGGATTTTATGAGAGTTAATCTTCCAGCTTGACTGAGCAACTTGGAAGTCCAACAGCTCAACTTGGCAGTAATTCTATCGAAAAGAGGAAGGCAATGGTTCGAAGTGATTCTAGAGGTTGTAACTGGAAGACCCAAGTAAGAAATTGTATTGTGATTTAGAGATAACCCAGTGATTTGAGAAATAAGAGCACATTGCTCAGAACTAACACCAGCAACGGTGATGTTAGATTTTAGGAGATTCACTTTCAACCCCGTCATTTCATAGAATTTGTCAAGAATGTGCATGATGTTAGTAAGAGTACAGGTGTCAGGAGTACAGAACACAACAAGATCATCAGCAAACATCAGAGCAGAGATCCTTGGTTCAGTGCAGATAGGATGAAGCTTGAATTTACCTTGATTAATTATCCTGTCAATCATTCTTGTTAAAAGCTCCATGACAAGAATAAAAATATAAGATGATAGGGGGTCTCCCTGTCTAATCCCTTGTTTACTGACGAAAAAACCCTCATTCCTGCCATTCAAACTAACAGAAAAGGTGGGAGTAGAGATGCATTCGTAAATCCAAGCAATGAAATGTGGTGGAAAGTCCATGAACCCCATGACCCTAACAATGCTGTTCCATTGCAGCATATCAAATGCCTTCATTATATCCAGTTTCAACATAGCTCTAGGAGAAACATTCCTGCGCTTATATCCCTTAATGAGTTCATGGGATAGGAGAACATGATCCAAGATGCTCCTACCAGGTAAGTAGGCAGCCTGATTCTTAGACACTATGGTTGGAAGCACATTCTTAAGTCTGATAGCTATGACCTTGGCGATACATTTGTATATCGTATTACAACAGGAGATGGGACGGTATTCATTAACATTGTGAGCATTCTTGGTCTTGGGAATCAGTGCTATGTTAGTATAGTTGAATGACCTGTAGAGTTTTCCTTTTTTAAAAAAGAGAAGTATTGCATTAGTAACGTCGTCAGAGACAATAGACCAACAGGTTGTATAGAATAAGGCGTTCAGACCATCCGGTCCACCACAAGATTCAGCATTTAAAGAGAACATAGCCTGCTTTATTTCTTCATGAGTTACTTCATTGCAAAGACTAGCTTTCTGAGCTATATTGAGTCTTGGAAGTATGTCACTGGGTATTTGGTCAATTAGTGGCATGAAGTCATTCATATTGCCATATAGGTCGGAGAAATGTTTGACAATAGCATCCTTGACCTTGTCAGGTGTATTATGAAGATTACCATACTTGTCATATATTGTTGTGAAATTTTGGCTTGTTTGCTTATTCTTTAGGCTGGCGTGGAAGTAGGCGCTGTTTCTGTCACCCTTTTCTCGCCATTTGATTCTTGACTTCTGCCTAATCATATCACTCTCTTTACTCAAAGCTTGATGATATTGCGTAGTGAGAATACTCTCCTCTTCGGATAGATAAACATTATTGACTGAGGCCATCATTGCTGACTGTACTACAATAAGCCTTGCCTTGATCATAGTACTCAACTTGTCACCTTGACCATATTTATTGTACGCCCATTGCCTCAATTCTTTCTTCGTCTCCTTGATTTTTTCCTGCAAAACAAACAAATGATTTCCCTTTTTAGGCTTTTTCCATGCATTTGCCACAGTATTTTTAAAATCAGGTTCAGAAACCCAGGTGTTAAAAAATTTAAAATTTGTTTTCCCTCTCAAATCCGCTTCACGAAGGTGTATTATTTGGGGGGAGTGGTCGGATAGGAGAGGAGGGGGAAGGAGGTTGAAGAGAAAAGGCCATTTTGTTAAAGCATTGTGGTTCGAGAAAGTGTGGTCAATGGTAGAGAATGTTCTGCCTCCTATCCTTCTTTTATTGTTCCACGTGTAAGGCATGCCCACAGTCCTAACCTTAACAAGTTCAGCATCGGAGAGAGCATCAGCAAGGGGCTTGATTTCACTAAGAGAGAGAGGGTTTCCTCCAATTCTATCAGAGAGCATATAGCAGCAGTTAAAGTCTCCAAGAATTAGCCATGGATGAGTGTTTTGTCTGAGAGAAGGGATGAGCGAAAGCAAGGGATCTCTGGTATTAATTGTGTTAAAGGCGTACACAAAGGTGACATAGAAGGATGTTTGGTCAGTAAGGTCTATGGCATGACAGTGAATCATTTGGGAAGTGGATAGAATGGGGGTGAGTTGGATCGTGTTGGGATTGAAAAGAATCAAAATCCTACCGTACGAAGCTTCATTCAAGTTATGGATATATTTCCACCTAGGATTAATGTGTTCAGCTGCCTTGGATGTCAAGGCAAGATTCAATTTTGTTTCAAAGATTGCTATGGCTTCTAGTTGATGAGTTCTAATGAGTTGCTTGCATTGGTCCTGCTTAATCACATGATGTGCACCGCGTATATTCCATGCTCCAATGCGTAACATCATTGGGCAACACGTGCATTAAGGATCTCAATCTTCATATTCCTAGTCACAGCTTGCTTCGTAGACAAGTAATTAGGAATGGTGGCTGATAGTGGTGTCACTGCTTGCTTAGTTGATTCCTCATGCAAATGGTAGTTGGGCTGAGGGGGAGAAAGATGGTTGGTTGTAAGAGATGGGACTTCGACAGGAGGTGGAGCTTTGTATGCTTGGGGAGGAATGATTTTAGAGTAAATATGTTGGGTTGGGGGGTTGGGGATTGTTACATTGCTTTGGGTTGCTGTATTGTTTGTTTGCATTGTGTTATTCTCTGTGCATGCATGGTGCACGTTCACTGCTTCATGAGATTTTGAACTGAGGTTAATATGCTTGGTATTATTCTTTTTGCCTATTTTTCCTTCCTGCTGTGTGCAATCTCTTACTTCAACTTGGTGACCTTGTCTCGCTCCTTTGACTACGTGTACTGCATCTTCATGATTGTGAGTAACATCCATAGTATGCTCAACCTCCTCGCTTCCATATTTTCCTTTATTACCACCTTCTTCTTTATGTGAATATTGCATTTTGATTTTCTTTTGCTTTTCAACAACTTTACTTTGATCTTCTTGACATTTTTCACTAATTTCCTTGCTTTCGTCATTCACTTCAATCACATTATCCTCATCGTCCATATTAAGTAGCACTGAAAACTTGTTGAAGGTAAGCAAGTTGCCTTCAGACTCTATTTCACAAAGTTCTACTTCTTTTTCCTTTTCTTTCTCATCACCTACAGTCTCTAATTCACTTAAATCCACTTCTTTATCCCTTTCTTTCCCAGTATTGGTCACATCATCTTGCAGAATGTTTTTATTTATGTCAGCTTCTCTTGTATCAGTGTTAATTTCTTCTTTATCACCACTTTGCTCATTCTCACAGTTTGCCTTAATTTCTCTATCATTTTTTCCTTTTTCATTAATACTTCCTTTTTTCTCCTCCTCCTTTTCTCCCTTGTTCTCTGTTTCCACCTTCTTCCTACCTACACGTTGCCAAACTTTGAAGTTCCGTTTTTGAGTTTGCCTTACATTCCTTTTCACTTTGTTTGAGTTAACAGATACCACTACCTTATCTCTATTTTCTTTACTGTTGTTTTCTTCCTTGTTCTCATACATATTTTCTTTCTTGTTGTCACAACACACAGTTTTATGACCAAAGCCTTTACATATCACACATACATCAGGTTTCCACAAGTACTGCACAAATATTTTTTGTTGCCCTCCTTCAACCAACTTTACCATGAACTCATCAGGAAGCTCCTTGTGTGGCCTTATTTCCACTAAGCATTTAGCGTAGCTCAGTCTCTCCTGCTTTTCTGTCATTTCATCCATACATAACATCTTGCCCAAATGGCTACAAAGCCAATTTATTCCTAGCGGAGACCAGGCATAAAGCGGTAGATTGTACAAATGAACCCAAACCGGTACCGCTGTAATCGTGCCAGTGACATTACTGATAGCTGGGTCGTATGGCTTGATAATAAACAACTTGTTGTTCATGATAATTGGATCACACTGTAAAATCTTGTTTTTGTCTTCAGAACAGGAAAAGTTAAATAAGAATAATATACCATCTGACTTAACTGTAACCGTTCCTTTTAGCTTCCATAATGCCTTGAGTTTGGAGATCACCACTGTATATGACAGAGGTTTGTCGAGGAAGAAACCCACCAAGGTTTCCTTCCAAATCGATGCACCAGCATCAATAACTTCAGATGGTGGAACCATTACTTCATCTTCATAAACTGGAGACAAGTGAACGGGGATGTACTTCCCAGCATTCTTGGGGATGCGCTTGAACAACGAAGTCCATGACCGTTCACTAGAAGGGGGAACATGTGGATCGGAGGTTAAGGGTAGCAGAGGTGCCGTGGTAGGGTCAGGGGGGACAAGGGGAGGATTAACCGTATGAGAGGTGGTATTGGTTGGAACATGAGGAGGAGGAGACGCCGGTGTGGCAGAGGAAAGGACAAGACTGTTGGAGAGGTACAAGGTTGTTTCAATGGTGTTGTCAGTGGGGATGGGGGGGGGGGTACGTCTGATGAGACAAGGCAGGTAGGGTTGGAGGCTCCATGCGCAGACATGAGAGGTGTTTTTGAATTAAATTTGTGAATATCAATTTTTAAATAAGCTCATTATTATTTATAAATAATTTATCCTATTTTAAAAATCAATTTAAATACACAGATATATATATATATATATATATATATATATATATATATATATATATTTAAACACACTTATTAACTTTGAAAACAATAAGTCAATTTAGAATTTATTTACACAATACAAAATAATTATTCTTATTTTAAAACCAATTTACAATCATAATTAAGACATTATATTATTATTACTTGGTTATTTATCTTTGAAAATAACAATTTTATCAATTTCAAATAATTTAAATTAAGGGATTATCACATTTTAAATTCCTGGAAATTCTAGGATATTACATTCCTCTCCCCTTAAAAGAATTTCGTCCTCGAAATTTAAAACAAAGACAATCCAAAGTTTTATTTTATTTCAACCAATCCAAACATACATAACAGCCATACACAATCAATCAAAAAAACAATTTCATCCAAATGTCTAATTCAATCAAATAAATAACATTGGCTATCCGGACACAGATCCGGATAAACTTCCTAAAATTATCTCGAGTTTCCCAAGTAAAAATAGAGGGATATTCGCTCTACTAAATCCAAACTAGCTATACTGCTAAGCTACTAAGCTCTTACTCAGCTAGATCTATAATCTGCACAAGATACCAGACCACAGATAAGTCTGATCAACAACTAAATCCTTTACAGAACTACTGGTCTCAAAACCCGTGATGGACTAAACACGTATTCCCTCAAAGACACGTGAAATATTTTGAATTCCAGTCTTCCAAACTGGCAATTCAACTCTTCAAACCAAAGCACTGATCTTTACAAAAACTCAGAAGAATCCAATATACCTCGGAGCTCACCTCAAAATCTCACCAAATCTTATTGCTCCCTTTACCAGAGAAAACCTTAACAACATCGAAGTTTCCAACTTCGAATTCCAAATTCTTCCGTTTTTTAACCTCAAAACTTTCCGGATGATCCGGGCTGCCTATAGATCCTTTCTGATCAGCTCAACCTTCGCCGATACTTCTACAAACAAACTGGATCAAAACAACTCAACAAACCGATCCTCACAAGATCTACCCAAATCAAAATCAAACTTTACTATCCACTACACCAAAAAGGTGTATTTGTAACGAATATAGTCGTTACAAATGAAATTTATAACAGATATAGTCATGAGCGGTACAGGCGTGAGGTATGTCGTACAAATATTTATAACGGCCTCTATCCGTTATTAGATATATCACTTACCAACGGACTTTGTCGTTAGAAATCTAAATCTTTGTAACGAAAAAGTTTGTTATTAGTTGCACCGGTTTGTAACGGGTATTTTCCGTTACTTGGTTTCCCCTTTTATGGTAGAAGATGGGGTTGTCATTCTAAATTATCACGACCTTGTCCGTTACAAATTTCATCATTAGTAACGCACTTGTTCGTTACAAATTTCATCAATAGTAATGACTATGCTCGTTATAAATTTCGTCTTTAGTAACGAATATGTTCGTTATAGCTTCCAAACCATGTAGAGCTGCATTTTTGCTAGCATTTACACTACAGAACTGTCTATTATAATACAGTAGGTACATACATATCAAAAATTACAGAATTTCGATAACAATAAGCAATTACACATCCAAACATA
This sequence comes from Allium cepa, assembly GCA_030765085.1. Lineage (NCBI taxonomy): Eukaryota > Viridiplantae > Streptophyta > Magnoliopsida > Asparagales > Amaryllidaceae > Allium > Allium cepa. The sequence continues at coordinate 696,200,648 of CM060942.1, read as the reverse complement.
CAACTTAAATTGCACAAATATTTGACAACAAATTAAAGGAAGATTTGAAATTTCACAAGTTCATCATACATAACTAAAGAGTATGAAATCAAAATATTACCAGTTCTAACATTACTTCAAAATAAATTCTAGATCCTACAAACAACGAACATGACAGACAAAGCCTTGTCAGCAAAAGGTCCAACTGCTGACTCGCCAGAGAGCATTAATGCGTCTGCATATTGCCTAACTGCTTCGGATACATCACCTACCTTTCAGTACAGAAAGAAAAAGAAGAGGAAATAAACATTAAAAATCTCAATCAGATAGAATAAATCAGATATTACCTTCTGATTCTAATATACATGATCAAGGACGGTTCTAGCCTTTTTGACTGCCAAAGTGTATATTGTGTCATAGATAAAGTGAGGCATTTCTAACAACATAAATGCAATAAACCTTCTAAAAAATGGATAACAATTTTCATATTGCATATAAAAATTTATAGAATGAAGCCATCAAGGGGAGGAAGTTCAATCATTAAAGCAGTAGAATTTTGCTATCAAGCGCAAAGGATCTTGCGTACATCTAGTGGTATATGATTTGTTTGAGGGCCTCTTTGTTTTGAATGAAATAGAGGCCGAGGAATAAATGAAACAAAGCGTGACAAATGAAAGAAAATGGCAATAAAAGATAAAATGACATTCCTGTCCATGCTACTTTTATTTATTTATGAAATTACCAGATTTGATAACGGATAATAACTGTTGCAAACTTTTGTAACAGAAATATCTGTTAGATATTAGTAACGGTAATAACCGTTACAACTTGAAACGAAAAAAGTGTTACAAAATGGTCAATTTGGTGTAGTGATCAACAGTAGAAAACAACATCACCCATCCGGAAAAGACACAGCAGAATCACTCGCCAACTTGCCTCGGATCCTGAAAAAATTCATTAGAAACTCTCTAATCCAAAACACTGCAACTTCCAGTTGCTTCTACTCAAGAACATCAGCCACCTTGCTTCCGCTGCACAACTATGATCTGGAGCAGATGAAAATGCCGTTGAATGAACACAAGCACAGACTAGACAGCACATCTCGAAAATAAGGTTCAACAGAAGTTCCAAGAAATACAGAGCTGCTTCACAAAACAATCAACCTAGAAGACATCCTTCTACCTAGCTGAATCACCGGTATCACTCCTGTGATCAAGTCGATTTAGAACTCAATTTCCAATGCGGAAAATCTCTAACTTTCCTGAAGATATATCTGGAAAATCTTCGACAACTCCATAACTCCTACATCCTCTAGAAATGCCACAAATCCAAGCAAAAAAAATTATCTAAGATAATCACCCAACTATCGCAAGTTACTTTTGCGATTAACCTAATCTAAATTTCTAAAGATAATGTTCTCTTTTCACTAATTAGAACAGCTTATCCTCGACCAACTAATCCATCGAAGAAACAGGTCCTCTCTGCTACTTCTGAATTCCACCTCTAGGAAATGCTTAGCCAAAAAGATCTTCCTACTGGAACACAGAATATTCCCGAGCTGCACCCCTAACACAGATGCCAAAGACTCCTTATCCAAAGCTCTTTGAGAAACTCGGACCTCCAACTAAACACATACATCCTGCTGAACTCAGCTACAACACCGAAGCAGACACACATCCTTAAACTTGCTCCAAAAGAAAATATCTTCGGAGACATCCATAGTCACCGCGTCTCATCACGCAGCTAATACTTCCTGAGGTTGCCAAGATACCATTACTTGCTTCTGCCTAACAGACAGATCCAAATTCTCAAAAATCCGCTCATACAAGCGCGATCAAACTTACGCTTCAAAGATGAACTCTATACCTTAGCAGGTTTCCTTCAGAGATTAATGAAATCCTTAAACCAAACTGCAAAGATTACTCGAGACGGTATTAGGTCTACATTCTCGACAAATACACTTCCAACCTCAAACATTCAAACTCCAAACAATGGTAGTCGTGTTACACACACCACTACTCTATCTACCTTTATAACTTATGTTGGAAAACACGAACAGGTAACCCAACGGATAGGTAGAAATATATATATATATATATATATATATATATATATATAGTTATATATAAAAATTAAAAGTACGCTCTCTCAAGAAAGACACTACTACAGAGCCTTGGTATTCGCTTAACCTATGCTTTGATACCAACTGAAACGACCCGACTTTCTCACCACATAAAGACGCATCATTTTTAAGAAAGAAAGGGATAGAAAAGAGAAAAGACAGAGAAGAAAGAAAGAAACAACATTAGAATCTAAACAGCGGAACGAATAAATTATATTAATCACGTAATATATTACATAGTATCATATACATCAGAGATACACAACTAAACAACACATACTAGACAGTTATAAACACCTGTCTAGTTATACAACTCAATATACAAAACAGACAAACGACGCAGAGAACACACAGCGGAATACTATATATCTATACGCAGAGGCCTCCTACTCCATTGCTCCTCCAGAATTCGTCAAGCCAACCTGAATCCCCTGGCTACTCGTAAAAATTTGAGTACCCAAGAGTTTAATAAAAAAAGAATAAACTACGGGTCAGACATGTGTCTGGTGTGAGTAAACGGTTAAAGTTGCTTAATTTTAAAAACCTTTTGAAAGAAAAGGTATCACGTAAGACTTCCCACACATAAACATGGAAAAGTTTTTACCTTACACTAACCAAAACATTTGATAGGAAATACAGTGATATTATAATAGGTCTAGGGTTTCCAAATAAATATTAAATAGCCGAAATTGTTACATTTATTAAATTCCAGCTACTTGCCACAAAAGTGGGTAATACAGTCAAATCCGAGGGCGCTTATTGGATTTTGGATTCCATACAATGGCAGGGCTACCGTGGTACTGCCCATTACAGTACGTGGCCTAGATCACCGTACCGAGGATCACTCACAATCCCCTGCAACACAAGGCCGGAACCATTCCTTACTGAACAGTTCCGAACAAGACAACCCATCGGTTGTAGCTAGCAACCGCCCAGAAAGCCGAATAAAAATGGACCTCTAGACAGGGGAAAATCTCCTCCTACTTGGGCATGACCCATTTAACCTTGCTGCACCTCCCATTTTTTAGCCATTCCCGGTTGATAAGGCTTGAGGCTACGATTAGCTTTAGTGAACACATCACTTAGAATGCTCATCGTCCACCTGTCGATGTTCAGAAAGCAATCAATCCATACAAGTTCGTTCCGGGTTCGAACGAAACCGAAGGCATTATCTCGTTACACTCATTTTGGAATCACCCTCAGAGTTAACGACAATAACCCTTGCACTCTGAATCTTCATCTTCACTTGAGATTCACGAACTATCATTAATTTGGATCGATGTGGTTTTTGGATATCCAAATATGGAAACCCGATCCCGGTCTCATCGAAATCCAAAAAGTATCTTTTAGGTCCAAGTTGTTTAAGGTTAAACAATTCAATTCAACTATCTATATACACATAGATAGATAATTCACAATAGATAATCTACATTATCATCACAACGGATAATCCATGTTATCATCACAAATAGATAACTTATACTATCATCTCAATGCAACCAAAGCATCCATATCATATATCACACATATCTCATCAGAGATATCAAGCAACTAAGCCATTCAATATAAATCAGCCATCCATAAGCAATGATCTATAAATCTCACCATTTATAATTAATTTAAAATGAATTAAATTAATTACTTCATCTCTTAATTAATTTAAAATTAACTAAATTAATTACCTTCATCACAATAAATCTTGCTTACTTATCCATTAATTAAACCAATTAATTAATCATCATCTTAATTAATCATTGATTAATTATCTCTTAATTAAGTAATTAATCCTTAATTATTTTCATTAATCATATTAATTAATGAACCTTAATTAATTACTTCCATTAATTAATTAACTATAATTAATTACATTATTGCTTAATTAATTACATTAATTAATCATGCTTAAATTAATCAGATTAACTTTAATAATTATAAACAGTAATAAATTACTCTTAATTACTTTTAATTACATTTATGAATCCTTTGATTTATTACACCAAGGAATTAATCCTTAATTACTTTACCAAGTAATTATCCATTTAAAATTACTTCCCACTAAGTAATTCCTTTATCTCAATTACCTCGAGTAATTTATTCATCAATTACTTATCTTAAGTAATTACTCTTATCAAAACTCATTAAGTAAGCATACTTAATCATTTATCATGTGGCTATATTTAATTAATTAACAAATTAATTAACTTAACTTGATCACATTCACCTCATAAATCATAATCGAGTAATTCATCCCTTAATTACTCTTTGACCAAATTAATCATTAATTACAGATTAATTATCCTTCAACTATTAATTAATAAACCTTAATTATTAATCAATACTTTAATACAAAGTAATCAATCCCTAATTACTTTTATAATTAATTAATTAACCTTAATTAACTAATTAATTATCCTTAATCATTAATTAATAAAACTTAATTATTAATTAACAAACTTAATTACAAATTAATTAATCCATAATTATAATTAATCAATCCTTAATTATAATTAATTAACCTTTAATAATAGTTAATTAATTCTTAATTAACTTTCATTATAGATTAATAGCCTCTTAATTATTATTAAAGAAAACCCAATTATTACTTAATAAAAATTTATTAAGTATTCCTTAATTACTATTTTAATTAACCCTTAATTACTTAATTAATAAATAATTACAATTTAATTAATCATTAGTCATTAATTAAATCATCATTATTATTAGTTAATTAACTTAATAATTATCCTTAATTTAATTACTTAATTAACCTTTTTAAATAATTAATTAAATTAATTAATTAAACTTAAAAATTTCCTAATTAACTTACTTAATTACAATTCATTAAAACTTAATTATCCTTAAGATAAAACATTATCTTTAATTAACCTTGAAAACTTTACTTAACTTAAGTCATTGATTAGTTAAAAATATAAAGTAATCATTAATTACTCACCTTTAATTATTAATTAACAATCATTAGTTTTAAGTTAATAAATTACTTGAAAACTTTAATTTTTAATTTATAAATCATTATTCATTAACTAATTTAAAAAAAATATTTCCTTATAAATTTCCTTTTATATTTCCAAAATAAGTTGGAAAATAACATTAAGGTTTTAACTTAAAACATTTTAAACCATTCATACAAATTCATTTATATAAACAATTCAATTCAAAGAAAATGATTTCAAGAAATTAATTTAGCATAAATATTTAAAGTTTTAAACTTACTTTATTTTAAATTAAAAATCTGGTTAAATATTTCAATTTGGGTTCAACCCATGTGTACATGAACCAAGAACAAGTACATAATCTTTTCCTTTTTAAAAACAATTTGACTTGAAAATTTAAAAACTGTTTTAGTTAAAATTTTAAAACTGTTATACTTAACAGTTTAACCAGGCTTGTAAAAGACCCAGAAACCACTCGAGACACGACAAAAATTTACGTGAGTTTTCCCCCGAGTCATCTACCCTATACCCCGAGACCTACTCGAGAAAAACAAACAACCCCAAAGTAATCAATGGTGCACCGATCACCATGTGCACCTGGACCTAACACTGGCGAACTTCCGGCATCAACGACAATCGTTGACAAGTTCCATTCGAACTCCTCCCACCATTCGACCATTCAGATAACCACAACAATCCTTGAAATAGGATCGAGCCACCTCGATTGAACAGTCCAGTAGAAACTGGAATTAACCACTGCCAGAAAACCCATCACCCACACGCCTCTGACCACCGAAGGATGAAACCCTTCGTCCACACCTTGCCGAACACCTACGCAACCACCTCCTTCAACCACGACCTACGCGATCGATCATTGGTGACGATCTCCTCGCCATTCTGACCACAACCCAAAATTAGGTTTAATAACAAAATTGAGCAAATCCAAACTCCACGATGGATTAACTACCCTTCATCCATTTTATCACCACTTCCTGATTCTACTTCTAGCTCCATCAAGAACCCCGAACACCCCAAATACATAGATCTTCAGATTTTGACCAAAAACCAAATTCCAGCAAAACCCCAAATTCTAACTCAATTCAATTTTGAAAATTGTGATTTTTGTCTTAAAAATCCTAACTTCCAAGATGATCTAATATATATGCTTGAATCAATATAAATTAACATCCGACTTTATTACATTTGAAGATTCCAACTGTGTTTCCTTGTTTCCAGAAGTTTTCTGAACCTAAAATACTAGATCTTGTTTTAAAAAAAAATAGATGATGTTTAAACTAACTAGCTTGATTTAAACACCATAAATTCACAGTGATTAAACTAAGAATTGAAATTTTTGTTTGTTTTTAAAATCTCTGTAATTAGAAACAGGTAGGTTCAAAGAACCATACAAGAATTTCAAATACATTCCTATACACAGATTTGTACTTTTATCTTCACATGCAAGACATCATTATCACAGAAAATTTTCAACCAACAGATAATTAATCACCTAAGTTTTTAGTAAAAATGTTTACTCACTTATCAAGGAGATGCGGAGCTTTAGAAATTGGATTGAAATCTGCATGCATTTGTATATTGATTATAGAAAACTGAAGCTTTTTGAAACAGAAAACTTCATTCCTTTGATTAGCCTTTAAACTGAATTACTTCAGGTTTGCCTTGACCCAGATTCACTTGCATGCATTTTGAAAACTGGAAAATGCTTGAAATTTTTGAAAACATACTACAGGCATGCAGTTTTGAAGGATGTTTACATACTTGATTTGTAAACAGAGATTGATGTTTTTTTAGGAGTGTTTATAAGCTTTGCATTTGAAAAGGTTAACAGGTTTTTGAGTATAAGGAGGTTATAGGAAAATAAACATTGCAGCTTTTATTTGCACTTGATTTCAGGTTTTGGTCATTTGATTGCAAGTTTTATTTTGAGAAACAGATTACAGGCCTGAGCATAAAGATTTTCAGGTATTTGATCTTGGGAGAATCACCTGATTTTGGTTTTGAGTTATTTTCAGAGGAGATGAATCATATTTTGATTCATGCATTTCTGGTTTAATAAGATTACAAATTTGTATCTGATTCTTGAAATGAATTGCTGAGGAGTATTTACAGATTTGAGGAAAATTTCAGATTTGAATCTGCCATTGTTTGTTAGCTTTTGAGAAGAAGGTATAAAAAGAAAAATGATAAAGAAGATTAGGAATGTATATAAGTAATTTTTGATTTTATTAAAATTAAAAGAAAATGCAAATAAAATGACACATGTCTTTAACTTACATTAATTTGTTAACACTTGTTATCTAAGAGATTTATAACATAACACTTGTCAATATTTATTTATATTTATCCTAAAAGAATTTTTTAAAAGCTTTTTAAATTAATTTCCTAATTAACTAATATGTTTTCTTAATTTATAAATGCTTTTCTAATTAAACTCCTAATAAACAAATACATTTAATAATTTATAAATGTTTTCTAAATTTATATAAATACAATCTTTAAAAGAAAATAAAATAAAACCAATTAAAATTTGAATAAAATTATATATAGTATCGAAACTCATTTTTAAATGCTATTTCGAAAATCCTTTGTATTTATTCTTATTAAATAAATACTTATCCAAATTTCTATAGATAAATTTCTATAAAAGGATTAATATAAAACAAATCTTATTTTCAACTAAAAACATTATCTATATATTTTAAATCCAAACTATACTATCATTTTATTTTAAGATGTATGTATATTTCCTTGAATTCAAATTTATATTCAAATTCAAAGTTAACTTAAAAATCCAAATCTAAAATCAATTTAAATAAATATAAATATCAATTTTTAAATAAGCTCATTATTATTTATAAATAATTTATCCTATTTTAAAAATCAATTTAAATACATACATACATATATATATATATATATATATATATATTTAAACACACTTTTTAACTTTGAAAACAATAAGTTAATTTAGAATTTATTTACACAATACAAAATTATTCTTATTTTAAAACCAATTCATAATCATAATTAAGAAATTATATTATTATTACATGGTTATTTATTTTTGAAAATAACAATACTATCAATTTCAAATAATTTAAATTAAGGGATTATCATATTTTAAATTTCTGGAAATTCCGGGATATTACATTCCTCTCCCCTTAAAAGAATTTCGTCCTTGGAATTTAAAACAAAGATAATCCAAAGTTTTATTTTATTTCAACCAATCCAAACATACATAACAGCCATACACTATCAATCAAACAAATAAACAATTTCATCCAAATATCCAATTCAATCAAATAAATAACACTGGCTATCCAGACACAGATCTGGGTAAACTTCCTAAAATTATCTCGAGTTTGCCAAGTACAAACAGAGGGATACTCGCTCTACTAAATCCAAACTAGCTATACTGCTAAGCTACTGAGCTCCTACTCAGCTAGATCTATAATCTACACAAGATACCAGACCATAGACAAGTCTGATCAACAACTAAATCCTTTATTAGAACTACTGGTCTCAAAACCCGTGATGGACCAAACACGTACTCCCTCAGAGACATGTGAAATATTTTGAATTCCAGTCTTCCAAACTGGCAATTTAACTCTTCAAACCAAAGCACTGATCTTTACAATAACTCAGAAGAATCCAATATACCTCGGAGTCCACCTCAACATCTCACCAAATCTTATTGCTCCCTTTACCAGAGAAAACCTCAACAACATCGAAGTTTCCAACTTCGAATTCCAAATTCTTCCGTTTCTTAACCTCAAAACTTTCGAGATGATCCGGGCTACCTACAGATCCTTCCTGATCAGCTCAACCTTCGCTGATACTTCTACAAACAAACTGGATCAAAACAACTCAACAAACCGATCCTCACAAGATCTACCCAAATCAAAATCAAACTTTACTATCAACAGTGGAAACAACTTCTCCCATTCGGAAAAGACAGAACAGAATCACTCGCCAACTTGCCTCAGATCCTAAAAAATAATTCAGTAGAAACTCTCTAATCCAAAACTATGCAACTTCCAGTTGCTTCTACTCAAGAACAGCATCCACCTTGCTTCCGCTGCACAACTCTGATCCTGAAGCAGATGAAAATGCCGTTGAATGAACACAAGCACAGACTAGACAACACATCTCGAAAATAAGGTTCAACAGAAGTTCCAAGAAATACAGAGCTACTTCACAAAACAATCAACCTAGAAGACATCCTTCTACCTAGCTGAATCACCGATATCACTCCTGTCATCAAGTTGATTCAAAACTCAATTTCCAATGCGGCAAATCTCTAACTTTACTGATGATATATCCGGAAAATCTTCGACAACTCCATAACTCCTACATCCTCTAGAAATGCCACAAATCCAAGCAAAAAAATATTATCTAAGATAATCACCCAACTATCGCAAGTCACTTTTGCGATCAACCCAATCTAAATTTCTAAAGACACTGTTCTCTTTTCACTAATTAGAACAGCTTATCCTCGACCAACTAATCCATCGAAGAAACGGGTCCTCTCTGCTACTTCTGAATTCCACCTCTAGGAAATGCTAAGCCAAAAAGATCTTCCTGCTGAAACACTGAACATTCCCGAGATGCAACGCTAACACATATGCCAAAGACTCCTTATCCAAAGCTCTTTGAGAAACTCGGACCTCCAACTAAACACATACATCCTGCTGAACTCATTTACAACACCGAAGCAGACACACTTCCTTAAACTTGCTCCAAAAGAAAATATCTTCGGAGACATCCATAGTCGCCGCGTCTCATCACGCAACTACTACTTCCCGAGGTTTCCAAGATACCATTACTTGCTTCTACCTAACCGACAGATCCAAATTCTCAAAAATCCGCTCATACAAGCGCAATCAAACTTACGCTTCAAAGATGAACTCCGAACCTTAACAGGTTTCCTTCAGAGATCAATGAATTCCTTACACCAAACTGCAAAGATTACTCGAGACGGTATTAGGTCTACAGTCTCGACAAATACACTTCCAACCTCAAATATTCAAACTCCAAACAGTGGTAGTCGTGTACACACACCACTACTCTATCTACCTTTATAACTTATGTTGGAAAACCCGAACGGGTAACCCAATGGATAGGTAGAAATATATATATATATATATATATATATATATATATATATATATATATGTTTGCGCCAAAATTGGTCACAAACCCCAAATACCGTGAAAGCACCAGTGTATGAACACAAACCAATGATATTCAAGTACAAATATCAGATCTCAGCAAATATCAAACAAGAATTCAAAAATAATGATCAGAGACACAAGTTTTATAGTGGTTCGGCTATCTCCGGCCTACGTCCACTCCAAAGTTTTATCCTTTTATTGATTATTCTTGATGATTACAGATGATTACGGCAGTAAATATGAAGAATTTCCGGTACAATAGTTGTATTGAAGTATAGAAATAAATCCGGCAGAGTCTAGACGTCCAATAGCCAAAAGATCCTTTTTCTGTAGGCTCTAGGGCTCTAATTATAGGCGTAGGAGGATGAGATCGCGCTCAAACTTCGAGAGACTTCTTCTGGCACGTGAGTGGGCCCACGCGACCGACCCCATCAAGTTTCGACTCGATCTGTGATGGGTACGAAGTGATTTCGTATCCATCAGAAAATGATCCAATCGAGCTGAAACTTGGCAGGAACATTCCTTACCTTGTACGCAAGCTGCTGTGAAAATTTCACTGCATTTGGATCATCGGTGTAGGAGATATGATGGATTCGAAATTGGGATTTTCCATTGGCTGTCATATTCGAATCCATCTGTTTGACTCCATTCCTATCGACTCCATCAGAAGCGCGCGTGCACGTGTCCATCACTCCTTCATGTACTCAACTATTTGCTCTTGTATCGATCGCAAGGGATTATTTCGTATCGATCCGATCGATACGAAAATGTTGAATGCTATCGATACGAATGAAAGGCCAACAGATGGGTACGAAACCATACTCGATGATGGATACGAACGAAGCCTTACCTGATGGATACGAGCGAGATTTTACCTGATGGATACGAAAATGCCAAAGTCCATCTGCTATCGATACAAGAGTATCGATTCGAAGCAAGCCACCTCTTCCCATCCTGACCGATATGAAACCATTGAGTCGTGTCCACGTTGATCGATACGAAAAGTGTCGATTCGAAATCCTTCACCCTGTTCTACCTTTGATCGATGTGAATCCTATCGAGTCGAACCAAAAACCGGTCGATTCGAAGCCTATCGATACGAAAGGTATCGATACGAAATCCACACTTTCTGATCGATACGAAGTGTATCGGTTCGAGCCAATACTGCAAACCGATGGATACAAATCTGGTGGATTCGAAATGAGCATCACCTCAACCCTTTGATGGATTCGAACAGTATGTCCTTCCTACCTTGTATCGATCATATCTCCTCCATTCGAACTCCGATTGACCTGAAACTTGAAACATAGCTTCTCCTAGTCCTCATCATCGTCTTCAATCAATTCCGTCCGATCGGAGCCAAACCAAATTTTAATGATATCGATTGCGGCCTTGATTCCAATCGATCTCCAATCCCTGTATCCATCATTCCTTGCCAATTTGTTGATGTTCCAGCTTTGACCAAAAAACGGGATAACACTTTGCCCCCCAAAATATGCCTTTTGATAAGAAGGCGTGTTTTGAATAGTCCTGATTCCAATATCCAAAGTCCATAGCCATATCGCCAGAGTATGTCATCCTCGACTGCTTCGAGTCGATGCCCAATTCCAAATCCAATAACCGAAGCCTTAGCCAATCCCATATCCATCCGAACTCGACAACTGAGTCCTAATCCATCCTTATCCAATAGCCAATAACCAAATCCAGGACCTCTCCGGGTCGATATCCGAATCCATAACCTCTCCGGGATCTTGCCAAGCGTAATCCACACTTGATGACCTTGGTCCAGTGTTCCTGGACGTTGAGCTAACCTCTCCGGGTTCTTGCCAAGTGCAATCCACACCTGACGACCGTGGTCCAGTGTCCCTGGACATTGTACAAAGCCATGGCTTAAGTCCTAAGCCTAATCCTGGTCTCTCCGGACCCTTGTTGAGCATAGTCCATACTCAACGACCTGAAACAATAATCGATAATATGGGGCCTAAGTCCTAGGCCGAATCCTGGTCACTCCGGACCCTTGCCGAGCATAGTCCATACTCGACGACCTGAATGAGTCAATTTACCACGTTCGGGCAAAGTGACTCACCCATTGCCAGGCATAATCCATATCCGACGATCGTTTATCAAAAACTATATAAAAATCCAATCAAAATCCAATCCAAAATCCAAATCCACAATCCAAATCAAAACCAGAAAGCCCAGCATCCAAAAACGAAAACAATCATCCAAAGAAAAATCTAAATCAAAAAGCAAGCAAAACCAGGAGCTCAATCCAAACTCCAAAACCAAAATCCAAAAAGAAAAGCAGCGTCCAATCCAAAAGCAAAAGATAAATTTCACAAACCATAACATCACAGTTTATCGTCATTCAGAGCATGCCTAGGGACTATCTCCGTCCCCATACATGTGTTAATGACTTGGTTGCTTGCCAGTAGTTCGCTACTTATTTCATATTATCCTGATCAATGGATGATCAATCGACCATCATTCCTGGGCCTCCCACAATCGTGGCTTGAGGTAGGCGGCGGTTGCTCCTGCTCCGCCGTTACATTCCGAGTTCCGACATATTGTGGCAACAGTCCCTTCTTGACATGCTCCTCGATTATATCCTTTAAATGCCTGCAGCCGTTGGTGTCGTGCCCATCCAAATCATGGAAGAGACAATGCCTTCCTGATGTCCTCTCCCGTTCTGATCGTTCTCTCCTAGCCAGCCTTCGGTAGGGAAGGAGACTCCGAGTATCCAGGTATATCCGCTCCAACGTCTCGTTCAATCCTGTGTATGTGGAAAACTTTGAATCCTTCCATTGCTTCCTATTTTTTCCAGAATCATCGTCCAACTTCCTTTTTCCTTTGTCTTTATCCGAACCTTTGCTGGATGGTCCTCCACCCTCAGTTGCATTAACCTTTTTCAACTTTAAATCCGTACTCGCATCTTCCTGCCGAAGGAACCTCTCTGCCTCGTGAAAGAATTCGTCGAGATCCTGTGGGGGATCTCGTATCAGAGATACCTTGAAATCCGAATCCTCCCTAACTCCTGATATTGCTTCCATTAAAACCATCGATGGGTCAGGCCGATCCACCGAACCTACTGCCGCACTGAATCGAGTTGGAAAAGCTCTAAGCGATTCATCCATCCTCTGTTTTACCGATGTCAACGTCATCACATTCTTCAGCCTCTTGACGTGAACCCGAAACTATCCCAAAAACTTTTCCACCAATTCCCCCCAGTCCTGATAGATCCTTCTCCCAGCTGCCTAAACCACATTGCAGCTAAGTCCGTCAAGTACAAAGGAAAGCATCATGCCATTACTTCCTACGATGCCCCCAGCACCTCCATGTGCCTGGTGTACCTCGTCAAGTGATCAGTTGGGTCTGCCTTACCATCATACACATCCACGCTAGGTAGTTTGAACTTAGGTGGATTCTGAGCCATCCTTATTTCTCGAGCGAACGGACTCCTGTTCACTCCTTCCAAGTCTCTGTTGGTCAAACCACCTCGCACAGTTTTTCTAATGATCTCCACTAATCCAGTATTGTCTGTTAGGGGTTGCCCCCCATGTCCCCGAGGGAACTCCGGCACATACTCTTCATATGGCTTACTAGCAGCAATGTTAGCCCTGGCCTGCTGAACTCCTTCCAAAGGTCCTCCTGTGTTGGATCCTGTGGGCCTTCCCCCAAGCCCATGTTGGTTGCCTTCTGGCTCCGTATCACGTCCTTCATTGGGTTCCACGACCCTAGTCCCTTGTCCTGCATCCACAGCCGCTGTAGCTGTTCCTAAGTTCTGCGTCCCTACAGCTCTCATCTTCTCGAAGAAAGTCTGCATCATTTCATGTTGACTTTTCAACAATCTCTCTTGCAAAGAATTTGCCATAGCTTCCATTTCATCCCGGGTTATGTAGATCGAAGCCTGTCCTTCCCCAGCTCCAGAGGATGCCTCCTGTCTTCCTCCTTGTTGGCTTCTCTCAGCCCTTTGTCTTCTACTATTTTGCCTAGTCATTGTCCTCAAATCCAAACTCCTCAAAATCTTCAAATCTGAACTTCAAATCCGATGTAGCGGGTGCTGGTCCTTCTCAGTGAAAGCACCAAAGTGTTTGCGCCAAAATTGGTCACAAACCCCAAATACCGTGAAAGCACCAGTGTATGAACACAAACCAATGATATTCAAGCACAAATATCAGATCTCAGCAAATATCAAACAGCAATTCAAAAATAATGATAAGAGTCACAAGTTTTATAGTGGTTCGGCTATCTCCGGCCTACGTCCACTCCAAAGTTTTATCCTTTTATTGATTATCCTTGATGATTACAGATGATTACAGTAGTAAATATGAAGAATTTCGAGTACAATAGTTGTATTGAAGTATAGAAATAAATCCGGCAGAGTCTAGATGTCCAATAGACAAAAGATCCTTTTTCTATAGGCTCTGGGGCTCTATTTATAGGCGTAGGAGGTTGAGATCGCGCTCAAACTTCGGAAGACTTCTTCTGGCACGTGAGTAGGCCCACGCGACCGACCCCACCAAGTTTAGACTCGATCTGTAATGGGTACGAAGTGATTTCATATCCATCAGAAAATGATCCAATTGAGCTGAAACTTGGCAGGAACATTCCTTACCTTGTATGGAAGCTGCTATGAAAATTTCACTGCATTTGGATCATTGGTGTAGGAGATATGATGGATTCGAAATTGGGATTTTCCATTGGCTGTCGTATTCGAATCCATCTATTCGACTCCATTCCTATCGACTCCATCAGAAGCACACGCGTGCGATGACGTGGCGCTATCTTCCCGGATCGATTCGAATATCGGCGTGCTGACTCCACTTGATGCGCCGAGTTGAACGCTTCCTTCCTAGAGACGTGCACGTTTCCACGCTTCACGCTTGCACGTGTCCATCACTCCTTCATGTACTCAACTGTTTGCTCTCGTATCGATCGCAGGGGAGTATTTCGTATCGATCTGATCGATACGAAAATGTTGAATGCTATCGATACGAATGAAAGGCCAATAGATGGGTACGAAACCATACTCGATGATGGATACGAACGAAGCCTTACCTGATGGATACGAGCGAGATTTTACCTGATGGATACGAAAATGCCAAAGTCCATCTGCTATCGATACGAGAGTATCGATTCGAAGCAAGCCACCTCTTCCCATCCGGACCGATATGAAACCACTGAGTCGTGTCCACGTTGATCGATACGAACAGTATTGATTCGAAATCCTTCACCCTGTTCTACCTTTGATCGATGCGAATCCTATCGAGTCGAACCAAAAACTGGTCGATTCGAAGCCTATCGATACGAACGGTATCGATACGAAATCCACACATTCTGATCGATACGAAGTGTATCGGTACGAGCCAATACTGCAAACCGATGGATACGAATCTGGTGGATTCGAAATGAGCATCACCTCAACCCTTTGATGGATTCGAACAGTATGTCCTTCCTACCTTGTATCGATCATATCTCCTCCATTCGAACTCCGATTGACCTGAAACTTGAAACATAGCTTCTCCTAGTCCTCATCATCGTCTTCAATCAATTCCGTCCCGATCGGAGCCAAACCAAATTTTGACGATATCGATTGCTGCCTTGATTCCAATCGATCTCCAATCCCAGTATCCATCATTCCTTGCCAATTTGTTGGTATTCCAGCTTTGACCAAAAAGCGGGATAACAATATATATATATATATATAAATGTATATATAGTAATATATAAAAATTGCACGTACGCTCTCTCAAGAAAGACACCACTACAGAGCCTAGGTATTCGCTCAACCTATGCTTGATACCAACTGAAACAAACTGACTTTCTCACCATAGAAAGACGCATCATTTTTAAGAAAGAAAGGGATAGAAAAGAGAAAAGACAGAGAAGAAAGAAAGAAACAACATCAGAATCTAAACAGCGGAACGAATAAATTAGATTAATCATATAATATATTACATAGTATCATATACATCAGAGATACACAGCTAAACAACACATACTAGACAGTTATAAACACCTGTCTAGTTATACAACTCAATATACAACACAGACAAACGACATAGAGAACACACAGCGGAATACTATATATCTATACGCAGAAGCCTCCTGTTCCATTGCTCCTCCAGAATTCGTCAAGCCAACCTGAATCCCCTGGCTACTCGTATTCAGTACCCAAGAGTTTTAGAAAAATAGAATAAACTTCGGGTCAGACATGGGTCTGGTGTGAGTAAACAGTTAAAGTTGCTTAATTTTAAAAACCTTTTGAAAGAAAAGGTATCACGTAAGACTTCCTACACATAAACATGGAAAAGTTTTTACCTTACGCTAACCAAAACATTTGATAGGAAATCCAGTGATATTATAATAGGTCTAAGGTTTTCAAATAAATATGAAATAGCCGAAATTGTTACATTTATTAAATTCCAGCTACTAGCTACAGAAGTGGGTAATACAATCAAATCCGAGGGCGCTTATTGGATTTTGGATTCCATACAATGGCAGGGCTACCGAGGTACCGCCCGTCACAATACGTGGCCTAGATCATCGTACCGAGGATCACTCCCAATCCCCTGCAACACAAGGACGGAACCATTCCTTACTGAACAGTTCCGAACAAGACAACCCCGCGGTTGTAGCTAGCAACTGCCTACAAAGCCGAATAAAAAGGGACCTCTAGATAGGGGAAAATCTCATCCTATTTGGGCATGACCCACTTAACCTTACTGCACCTCCCCTGTTTTAGCCATTCCCGATTGACGAGGCTTGAGGCTACGATTACCTTTAGTGAACACATCACTTAGAATGCTCATCGTCCACCTGACGATGTTCTGAAAGCATTCAATCCATACAAGTTCGTTCCGGGTTCGAATGAAACCGAAGGCATTATCTCGTTACACTCATTTTGGAATCACCCTTAGAGTTAATGACAATAACCCTTGCACTCTGAATCTTCATCTTCACTTGAGATTCACGACCTATCGTTAATTTGGATCGATGTGGTTTTCGGATATCCAAATATGGAAACCCGATCCCGATCTCATCGAAATCCAAAACGTATCTTTTAGGTCCAAGTTGTTTAAGGTTAAACAATTCAATTCAACTATCTATATACACACAGATAGATAATTCACAATAGATAATCTGCATTATCATCACAATGGATAATCCATGTTATCATCACAAATAGATAACTTATACTATCATCTCAATGCAACCAAAGCATCCATATCATATATCACACATATCTCATCAGAGATATCAAGCAACTAAGCCATTCAATATAAATCAGCCATCCATAAGCAATGATCTATAAATCTCACCATTTATAATTAATTTAAAATGAATTTAATTAATTACTTCATCTCTTTATTAATTTAAAACTAATTAAATTAATTACCTTCATCACAATAAATCTTGCTTAGTGTTTGCGCCAAAATTGGTCACAAACACCCAATATCACGGAAGCACCCGTTTGCGTATTCAACTTGATAATAATCAACACATAACTCAGCAACAATCAATATAGAATTCAGCTCTAGGTAAATAAATCACAGTAATTCACAGACAACAATCACAAACACAGGATTTATAGTGGTTCGACGCTCGTGCCTACGTCCACTTTGAAGGATTTCTCTTTATTGCTTTGCTCGATTCAATCGATTACAGCGGATTACAATTGATAATAGCTTTGAAATCTGAATACAACAGTGATTCTGGTGAATAGATTTGAATCCGGCAGAGTCTCGGCGTTCAATGGCAGAAGTTCTCGGAAGAAGATCCCCTTTTCTGAAGGCTTCAGGGTGCTATTTATAGGCGTTGGAGGCCCAGATCTGGCTGAAACTTCGGGAGACCTCTTCTGGCACGTGAGCGGGCCCACGAGACCGACCCCACCAAATTTCGTCTCGATCTGACATCGATTCGAAGTCATTTCGAACCCATCAAGAAATGGCCCAATCGAGCTGAAACTTGGCAGGAACAATCTTTACCTTGTATTGAAGCTACTGCGAAAATTTGGTTGCATTTGGATGTGTGGTTGAGGAGATATGATCGGTTCGAAATGGTGTTTCTCGGTTGGCTGTGGAGTTCGAACCCATCATCTTCGAAACCATGATTTCGAATCCATGGACATACGTGATTCTGCAGTGACGTGGCGCGTGCTCCTCGAATCGATCCTGTTTTGTCTCCGAGTTGACCGCTTCGCACCCATGGATTTCGCCTCGTTCGTATCGTGGGGCGACACGTCATCCAAGTAAGCTGACTTGGTGGGTATGAACAAGTGAATGTCCCTGGGTTCGAATGCGACCGTTTCGAACCAAGGTGTACTCGTGGGTTCGAACTCGATCGATTCGAACAAGATCGATTCGAAGCGACTTGGATTCGAAGCTGGTGGGCTTGAATGGATTCGAAGATGATGGTTTTGAATGTGATGGAGTCGAAGTTAATGGTTATGAGGCAGGCACTAGTTGATGGATTCGAACAAGATGGGTTCGAAGGAAGGATGCCGGATGGGTTCGAACTGGATGGTTTCGAAGTAGGGGTATTGGATGGGTTCGAAGGTGATGGTTTCGAACCAGACAATGGCTGCTTCTCTCAAATTGAATCCATCATATCTTGAGCGTACGGACTCGGATTGACCTGAAATTTGAAATGACGACTCCTTTGACCTTTCTTGTCATGTCCTATCAATTTTGGCCCGTTCCGGACTTGGACAAAATTCATCGATATCCATAGCAAAGTGAAGTATAACCAATCTCTGAGACGAACTGTCTTTTGTTTTCGATCAATCTTTTGGTATCACGGCTTTGCCAAAAAGCGGGATAACATTTTGCCCCCCAAAACATGCCTTGCGGTAGGAAGGTGTGTTTTGTAATGCTTCGAGTTGGATGTTCGTATCCGTTCATCAACCTGCAAAGATCTTGATAGTTTTCATATGGCCTCAAATGACGATCGTTCGGGATCGAGCCATTTGGGATGAAGCGCGGCCGTTCGTGGTCAAGCGCTCAACTTCAAATGACGATCGTTCGTGATCGAGTCATTCGAGGTGAAGTGCGACCATGCGCGGTCGAGCGTATAAATCCATGCGTCGATCGTTCGAGATCGTATGCTGTTTGAGGCGAATTAGGACCGTTCGCGGTCCGTGCCGTTCGTGGCATAGGATGGAATAGGACCGTTCGCGGTCGATGCCGTTCGCGGAAAATGATGGAATAGGACCGTTCGCGGTCGATGCCGTTCGCGGCAAATGATGGAATAGGACCATTCGCGGTCGATACTATTCATGGCAAAAGATTGAATGGGACCGTTCGCGGTCGATGCCGTTCGCGGCAATTGATGATCGTTTGCGACCAAGTGCCGTTCAAGGCGAATGGTGACCGTTCGAGGTCGGATTTTACAATTAGTGAACCATGACCGTTCGCGGTCGGTGCCATTCAAGGCAGAAAGTGATCGTTCGCGATCGTGTGCCGTTCGAGGCGAATTTGTGACCGTTCGCGGTCGGGTGTTGGACCTCAAGTGACGACCGTTCGCGATCAAGCCATTTGAGGTGTGATGAGTTGTGGCTGTTCGAAGTCGAGTGCCGTTCGAGGCGAATTGCGTGCCCGGGAGGGCTTGATGTCATCGATGCCAGGGTCACGTTCGGGTGAGATCCTGGATCGTTTATCAGGGCGGTTCATCGCCATCTCAGAGCATGCCTAAGGATCGTTCGCGACCCCATACATGTGTAAGTAGCTTAGCCATTCCAGAGTTATCAGAATCAAATATCCATTACACGGATGAGTTTTTAAAACAATGTCTAAACAAACAGAGTCTAAATGTTCAAATTGAAATGATATGAAAGCAAAGCATGGATGTCGAAGCGTAAGTTCCCGCTACGAAACGGCCAACGATCATTCAGAGCATGCTTGGAGATCGTTCACGATCTCGCACATGTGTAAATGATTTAATTGCGTTAGTGGAAGCTTACAACTTGTTCATCGTTATCTCACTCAATTGATAACCAAACGGTGCCTTGATTCAGGATCGCCTCTAGCTGATGTGGACGGTGGTCGTTCCGGTTCCGCCACAGGAGCCCGCCTCCTTACATATTGAAGGAGCATACCGTTCCTGATATGCCCTTCCACCTCGTCCTTCAGGTGCCTACAATCATTAGTGTTATGACCGTTTAATTCATGGAATACACAAAACTTATCTGATTTCCTTTCGTCAGAGGTAGGGTCCCTTCGCATCGGCCTTCGATACGGAATCTGCTCTTTGGTATCCTGATAGATTCGTTCCAGGCTCTCGTTCAGCTCAGTGTAGGTGGTGAATCGCGGCTCCCTCCGTTGCCGCTTTGATCTGTCTCTGTCATTCTCAATCTTTCTTTTACCTTTATCCTTGTCCGAGTCCCTTCTAGGGGGCTTTTCAACTCTGAGTGCATAAACTTCTATCCCATCTCCTTCTTCTCTTTCTGCATTCGCATCCTCTAATCGTAAAAACTTTTCCGCCTCATGGTAGAATTCTCGCAGATCTACGGGTGGATCCTTAGTTAATGAGTTTTTGAATTCCGTTCCGTCTGCTATTCCGGACACCGCCACCATCATAACCATGGATGGATCCGGTCTATCCACGGAAGCTGCCGCCGCGTTGAACCGTGTCAGGAAACTTCTTAATGTTTCTCCAGCCTTCTGTTTTAAAGTTGCCAGCGTCATCACATTCTTGGGTCTTGTAATGTGAACCCTGAATTGCCTCATAAATCTCTCAGTTAAATCATTCCACGTTCCAATGGACCCACTATCTAATTGGCTGAACCATAATGCCGCAATATCCGCCAAATACAGTGGAAAGCACCAGGCCATAACCTCCTCTGATGCCCCCGGCACTTCCATATGCCTCATATATTTTGTTAGATGGACCGTGGGGTCCGTTCTCCCGTCGTACATATCCAGCGATGGTAATTTGAAATCCGGTGGGTTTCTAGCTCGTCTAATTGCCGGAGTGAAAGGACTCCTATTAACATCCTCTAGGTCTTTGTTCACCAAACCGCCTCTCATTGCTCGCCTAACCATCTCTGCCAACTTGTCGGTGTCTCCGAGATGTAACGTTCGTTCGTTACTTTCATCCTGCCCCCCGAGTTCACGAGGGAACTCTGAAATCTGCCCCCTTGACTGAGCGTTCATTCCTCTGCTGCCTCCAGGTTGCGCAGATACTCCTCTTTCTCCCTCCGAAATTGGACCAACGTTCTCCATGGGTGTGCCCCCTAATCCGGGTGCGACGCCGGATGGTCCTGCTTCGTTCTGGACTCCATTGGCTCCTCTATTCTGTGCTCCAAGCTGTCCTATCTGTTGAAATAAACTCTGGATCAACTCCTCTTGCTTCTTCATCATCGTCTCCATCTCGTCCCTAGTGATGTAGATCGATGGTTGATTCGCTCCTGAGGAAGCCTCCTGACTTCCTTGTTGTTCACTCCTTTCTGGCCTTGGCCTTCGGCTTGATTGTCTCGTCATAATTTCTCAAATCTAAACTTTCAAACTTTCTCTGAATCAATTATCAACTGGTAGAAATCCTGAGTTCAGTTTCTCAGTGAAAGCACCAAAATGTTTGCGCCAAAATTGGTCACAAACACCCAATATCACGGAAGCACCCGTTTGCGTATTCAACTTGATAATAATCAACACATAACTCAGCAACAATCAATATAGAATTCAGCTCTAGGTAAATAAATCACAGTAATTCACAGACAACAATCACAAACACAGGATTTATAGTGGTTCGGCGCTCGTGCCTACGTTCACTTTGAAGGATTTCTCTTTATTGCTTTGCTCGATTCAATCGATTACATCGGATTACAATTGATAATAGCTTTGAAATTTGAATACAACAGTGATTCTGGTGAATAGATTTGAATCCGGCAGAGTCTCGGCGTTCAACGGCAGAAGTTCTCGGAAGAAGATCCCCTTTTCTGAAGGCTTCAGGGTGCTATTTATAGGCGTTGGAGGCCCAGATCTGGCTGAAACTTCGGGAGACCTCTTCTGGCACGTGAGCGGGCCCACGCGACCGACCCCACCAAGTTTCGTCTCGATCTGACATCGATTCGAAGTCATTTCGAACCCATCAAGAAATGGTCCAATCGAGCTGAAACTTAGCAGGAACAATCTTTACCTTGTATGGAAGCTACTGCGAAAATTTGGTTGCATTTGGATGTGTGGTTGAGGAGATATGATCGGTTCGAAATGGTGTTTCTCGGTTGGCTGTGGAGTTCGAACCCATCATCTTCGAAACCATGACTTCGAATCCATGGACACACGTGATTCTGCAGTGACGTGGCGCGTGCTCCTCGAATCGATCCTGTTTTGTCTCCGAGTTGACCGCTTCGCACCCATGGATTTCGCCGCGTTCGTATCGTGGGGCGACACGTCATCCAAGTAAGCTGACTTGGTGGATACGAACAAGTGAATGTCCCTGGGTTCGAATGCGACCGTTTTGAACCAAG
Organism: Allium cepa; assembly: GCA_030765085.1. NCBI lineage: Eukaryota > Viridiplantae > Streptophyta > Magnoliopsida > Asparagales > Amaryllidaceae > Allium > Allium cepa. Next base: position 696,177,935 of record CM060942.1, on the reverse strand, counting down.
GTGTACTCGTGGGTTCGAACTCGATCGATTCGAACAAGATCGATTCGAAGCGACTTGGATTCGAAGCTGGTGGGCTTGAATGGATTCGAAGATGATGGTTTCGAATGTGATGGAGTCGAAGTTAATGGTTATGAGGCAGGCACTGGTTGATGGATTCGAACAAGATGGGTTCGAAGGAAGGATGCCGGATGGATTCGAACTGGATGGTTTCGAAGTAGGGGTATTGGATGGGTTCGAAGGTGATGGTTTCGAACCAGACAATGGCTGCTTCTCTCAAATTGAATCCATCATATCTTGAGCGTACGGACTCGGATTGACCTGAAATTTGAAATGACGACTCCTTTGACCTTTCTTGTCATGTCCTATCAATTTTAGCCCGTTCCGGACTTGGACAAAATTCATCGATATCCATAGCAAAGTGAAGTATAACCAATCTCTGAGACGAACTGTCTTTTGTTTTCGATCAATCTTTTGGTATCACGGCTTTGCCAAAAAGCGGGATAACACTTAGTTATCCATTAATTAAACCAATTAATTAATCATCATCTTAATTAATCAACCTTGATTAATTATCTCTTAAGTAAGTAATGAATCCTTAATTATTTTCATTAATCATATTAATGAATGAATCTTAATTAATTACTTCCATTAATTAATTAACTATAATTAATTACATTATTGCTTAATTAATTACATTAATTAATCATGCTTAAATTAATCAGATTAACATTAATAATTATAAACAGTAATAAATTACTCTTAATTACTTTTAATTACATTTATGAATCCTTTGATATATTACACGAAGAAATAAATCCTTAATTACTTTACCAAGTAATTATCCATTTAAAATTACTTCCTACTAAGTAATTCCCTTATCTCAATTACCTCCAGTAATTTATTCATCAATTACTTATCTTAAGTAATTACTCTTATCAAAACTCATTAAGTAAGCATACTTAATCATTTATCATGTGGCTATATTTAATTAATTAACAAATTAATTAACTTAACTTGATCACATTCACCTCATAAATCATAATCAAGTAATTCATCCCTTAATTACTCTTTAACCAAATTAATCATTAATTACAGATTAATTATCCTTCAACTATTAGTTAATAAACCTTAATTATTAATCAATCCTTTAGTACAAAGTAATCAATCCCTAATTACTTTTACAATTATTTAATTAACCTTAATTAACTAATTAATTATCCTTAATCATTAATTAATAAAACTTGATTATTAATTAACAACCTTAATTAGAAATTAATTAATCCATAATTGTAATTAATCAACCCTTAATTATAATTAATTAACCTTTAATAATAGATAATTAATTCTTAATTAACTTTCATTATAGATTAATAACCTCTTAATTATTAATAAAGAAAACCCAATTATTACTTAATAAAACTTTATTAAGTATTCCTTAATTACTATTTTAATTAACCCTCAATTACTTAATTAATAAATAATTACAATTTAATTAATCATTAGTCATTAATTAAATCGTTATAATTATTAGTTAATTAAATTAATAATTATCCTTAATTAATTACTTAATTAACCTTTTTAAATAATTAATTAAATTAATTAATTAAACTTAAAATTTCTTAATTAACTTAATTAATTACAATTCATTAAAACTTAATTATCCTTAAGATAAAACATAGTGGAGTTGCTACATGTGGTTGTAGTGGCACCGGTTCAAATCCCAGTGGCCACAATAATGAGACATAGTGCACGGCCACTTATAAAACCGGCTTAACCAAAGGCCAGGGCAACATAGTTTCCTTGGCCCCAAAGTTTTTTTTTAAAACTCTTCCAAGTTTGTCCTATGGCGTCCAGTAGTTGGCGATTTCTTTTTCTCGTGTTATTTTCTTCCCTGCCGTGATTCTAACTTCACGTCCCGTTCCATCTCCCCGCCTTCATGTCCTTTCCTTCTTCTCCTTATCTTCCCTCGAGTCTCCCCTCTTCCTCATCTACAAGATCTGGCCGTTGTTTTAGATCGATGTCTGCCTCTGATGTCGCTCTCCCTAACATTCTCTCGTCCAACGATTTTCCTCCACTTCGTGCATCTAAACTGTCTCACATAGAACCTATTGCGCGGCCTTGTTCGAATGAAGTTCCTGTGGTCGCTGACTGCGCTTTACCTATTGCGATCTCGTCTTCGTCTCTATCAGGTATGCCGAGCTTACTACCTTCGCCTGGTACGAATGAATGTTTCCTTGAAAAACCCAATTGCGTTTTGGCCGAGCAAGTTTTGGGTTCGTTGGTGAATGAGTGTGATAAAGGTGGACTGTCAAGTGTTAATGTTGGTTTGGTTGAGATTGTGGTGCCTGAATGTTGCACGTCTACTGTTTGTGTAAATGCTTCAGTGGGATTTGGACCAAGTTTTTCTGATAACTGTTTGGACGCGCCCGTGCCAGTAGCAACTCCTATTCTGCCATTTGTTGAGGTTGGTCCTGGGCCTCCTTCAGCTATGCCTGCATGCTCCAAACCTTGGACTTCTTTGTTTAATTCATTGCCGCGGAATGCTGGTGATTACACTCCAATTGAATTTGAAATCGTAGAAGAGAACGGAGTGAAGATTCCTCCTCCAAATGTTATCCAAGCTGGAGTTGATTTTTGGTCTGATTATCTAGTTGGTTTCTTTCTTGAACCAAATCACCGACTACGTGATCCGTCCTCGGTTTTGCGGAAAGCTTGGAAGCTGAGTGGTACTTTGAATGTTAAGTTGTTTGACTCTATTTATTATCTCAAGTTTTCCTCCGCTCAGGATCGTCGTCTTGTTCTTAGTGCTGAGCCTTCTTTTTTTGATGGTAGACCCTTTATTATCATGATCTCCTACTGTGGCGCGTGCTCGCGAGCAAGTGCATTCCATTCCCGTTTGGGTATACTTTTCTCAGATTCCTTCGGCGATTCAGCCTCTGCTTGGGTTGAATTGGTTAGCTTGTAATGTTGGGAAATTGAAGTGTTTTGACGCTAATATGGTGGCCTGAGAAAAATTGATGTATGCTAAGGCTCTTATTGAAATATCCCCCTTCAAGCCTCTCCCTGATTCAATTCTTGTTCAGCTTGCTGTAGGCCATGCTGCGGAGGTTCGCGTTCGCTATGGTTGGGTTCCCGATATTTGTTCCTCCTGTCACTCTTTTGGACACCTGGAAATCTCCTGCCTTCAACCCAAATCATCAGCGGCTGCTCCTAAGATTCCTCTGCCTCGCCCACCGCTTCGGAAATGGATTCCTAAGGTTCCCTCAATTGCTACGCAGATCCCTCCCCTGCCTCCTCCTGTTATGGGTCCGTCTGTCACTTGTGCTAGGCCTGCTGCCCCATTGGTTGCTGAGATTTCTTCTGATGCCCCTGCCATTCCTTTTCAGGCCCCTGACTCTGCCCGGATTGTTTGGGTAGAGTCGGAGAGATGTTGGGTTGATCTCATCTCTGATGTGAGGTTTAACCCCGTGGATGACACGTACTTCAGATTTGTTTCCGATGATCAGGAGGATCTTCGTTGCCTCTATTACAAACCGTCTGATGATTCTTTAGTCCTTGATGTGGATGGTGTGGATGCGAGTAGGAATTCTGCAATGCTAGATGACCTTTCTTGGGATTGTTCTTTCATTTATTCTTCTGATGTGGTGGGTTTTGACCCGAGTCTTGCTATCCATTTCAGTTCTTTTGCTGGACTTTGTGGTCATCCACCTGTGGCTTTTTCAGTTGATGGCGATTCTTCCTCTTCGGAGGAGTCTTAGTGCTTAGTTTTTTCATAGCTACTGTGGCATGTCTGTCACATACCTATGCTGTATTTTTCTGTTTTTCCATAGTAGTGTAGGTACTTTTACGTATCTCATGTACTTCAACTTTATTACGTTCGTAATAAAAGTGGACGACCCACTATAAAACCAGCTTGTTTTGCAAAAAAAAAAACATTATCTTTAATTAACCTTGAAAACTTTACTTAACTTAAGTCATTGATTAGTTTAAAATATAAAGTAATCATTAATTACTTACCTTTAATTATTAATTAACAATCATTAGTTTTAAGTTAATAAATTACTTGAAAACTTTAATTGTTAATTTATAAATCATTATTCATTAACTAATTTTTTAAAAAAATTCCCTATAAATTTCCTTTTATATTTCCAAAATAAGTTGGAAAATAACATTAAGGTTTTAACTTAAAACATTTAAACCATTCATACAAATTCATTTATATAAACAATTCAACTCAAAGAAATAGATTTCAAGAAATTAATTTAGCTTAATTATTTAAAGTTTTAAAACTTACTTTGTTTTAAATTAAAAATTTGGTTAAACATTTCAATTTGGGTTCAACCCATGTGTACATGAACCAAGAACAAGTGCATCATCTTTTCCTTTTTAAATACAATTTGACTTGAAAATTTAAAAAATGTTTTAGTTAAAACTTTAAAACCGTTAAACTTAACAGTTTAACCAGGCTTGTAAAAGACCCAAAAACCACTCGAGAGACAACAAAAATTTACGCGAGTTTTCCCCCGAGTCATCTACCCTATACTCTGAGACCTACTCTATTAAAACAAACAACCCCAAAGAAATCAATGGTGCACCGATCACCATGTGCACCTGCACCTAACACTGGCGAACTTCCGGCATCAACGACGATCGTTGACAAGTTCCATTCGACCTCCTCCTGCCATTCGACCATTCAGATAACCACAACAATCCCTGAAACAGGATCGAGCCACCTCGATTGAATAATCCGGTAGAAACTGGAATTAACCACTTCCAGAAAACCCATCGCCCACACGCCTCTGACCAACGGAGGATGAACCACTTCGTCCACACCTTGCCGAACACCTACGCAACCACCTCCTTCAACCACGACCTACTCGATCGATCATTGGTGATGATCTCCTCACAATTCTGACCACAACCCAAAATTAGGTTTAAAAACAAAATTGAGCAAATCCAAACTCCACGATGGATTAACTACCCTTCACAATTTTATCACCACTTCTTGATTCTACTTCTAGCTCCATCAAGAACCACGAACACCCCAAATACATAGATCATCAGATTTTGACCAAAAACCAAATTCCAGCAAAACCCCAAATTCTCACTCAATTCAATTTTAAAAATTTTGATTTTTGTCTTAAAAATCCTAACTTTCCAAGATGATCTAAGATATATGCTTGAATCAATGTAAATTAACATCTGATTTTATTACATTTGAAGATTCCAACTATGTTTCCTTGTTTCCAGAAATTTTCTGAAACAAAAACACTAGATCTTATTTTAAAAAAATTAGATGATGTTTAAACTAACTAGCTTGATTTAAACACCATAGATTCACAGTGATTAAACTGAGAATTTAAAATTTTTGTTTGTTTTTAAAATCTCTGTAATCAGAAACAGGGAGGTTTAAACAACCAGACAAGAATTTCAAATATATTCCTATACACGGATTTGTACTTCTATCTTCACATGCAAGATATCATTATCACAACAATTTTTCAAGCAACAGATAATTAATCACTTAAGTTTTTAGTAAAAATGTTTACTCACTTATCAAGGAGATGCAGAGCTTTAGAAATTGGATTGAAATCTGCACGCATTTGTATATTGATTCTAGAAAACTGAAGCTTTTTGAAACCGAAAACTTCATTCCTTTGATTAGCTTTTAAACTGAATTACTTCAGGTTTTCCTTGACCCAGATTCAATTGCATGCATTTTGTAAACTGGAAAATGCTTGAAAATTTTGAAAACATACTACAGGAATGCAGTTTTGAAGGATGTTTACATACTTGATTTGTAAATAGAGATTGATGTTTTTTTTAGGAGTGTTTATAGGCTTTGCATTTGAAAAGGTTAACAGGTTTTTGGTATAAGGAGGTTATAGGAAAATAAACATTGCAGCTTTGATTTGCACTTGGTTTTAGGTTTTGGTCATTTGATTGCAAGTTTTATTTTGAGAAACAGACTACAGGCCTGAGCATAAGGGTTTTCAGGTATTTGATCTTGAGAGAATCACCTGATTTTGTTTTTGAGTTATTTTCAGAGGAGATGAATCAGGTTTTGATTCATGCATTTCTGGTTTAAGAAGATTACAAATTTGTATTTGATTCTGGAAATGAATTGCTGAGGAATATTTACATATTTGAGGAAAATTTCAGATTTGAACCTGCCATTGTTTGTTAGCTTTTGAGAAGAAGATATAAAAAGAAAAATGAAAAAGAAGATTAGGAATGTATATAAATAATTTTAGATTTTATTAAAATTAAAAGAAAATGCAAATAAAATGACACATGTCTTTAACATACATTAATTTGTTAACACTTGTTATCTAAGAGATTTATAACTTAACACTTGTCAATATTTATTTATATTTATCCTAAAAGAATTTTTTAAAGGATTTTTAAATTAGTTTCCTAATTAGCTAATATGTTTTCTTAATTTATAAATGTTTTTCTAATTAAACTCCTAATAAAAAAATACATTTAATAATTTATAAATGTTTTCTAAATTTATACAAATACAATCTTTAAAAGAAAATAAAATAAAACTGATTTAAATTTGAATAAAATTATATATAGTATTGCAAACTCATTTTTAAATGCTATTTCGAAAAGCCTTTGTATTTATTCTTATTAAATAAATACATATCCAAATTTCTATAGATAAATTTCTATAAAAAGATTAATATAAAACAAATCTTATTTTCAACTAAAAACATTATCTATATATTTTAAATCCAAATGATACTATCATTTTATTTTAAGATGTATGTACATTTACTTGAATTCAAATTTATATTCAAATTCAAAGTTAATTTAAAAATCCAAATCTAAAATCAATTTAAATAAATATAAATATCAATTTTTAAATAAGCTCGTTATTATTTATAAATAATTTATCCTATTTTAAAAATCAATTTAAATACATAGATATATATATATATTTAAACACATTTATTAACTTTAAAAACAATAAGTCAATTTAGAATTTATTTACACAATACAAAATAATTATTCTTATTTTAAAACCAATTTATAATCATAATTAAGACATTATATTATTATTACTTGGTTATTTATTTTTGAAAATAACAATTTTATCAATTTCAAATAATTTAAATTAAGGGATTATCACATTTTAAATTCCTGAAAATTCTTGGATATTACAGCCTGTCTGCCTGTGGAAGAGGCACTCCTGGTCCAAAGTGCAGTATTTAACTAAACAGAAGGATGTTCAGGTATACCTAACGTTGTGCGATACAGCAGTTGTTCTTCTATCGTACTGTATAAATTTTGAATCATTTTGTACTTCACAATAACGGTGTAACGTTGCATGTTACAGTACTTCATAATAACTGTCCCTCCTCTCCATTTGCGGACGGAAAAAACCTGGATCCTTGATAATTGCATCGCTTCGTTATCAACACTGGCTTGCTATTCGTTTCTCCGAATTTGGTAAGATATAACTTCATCTCATTTTTTGTCGTAATTGCTACTGTTACGCGTTAATTTATCGTAATATTCTAACTCAATATTCGATAGATAGTCATACACTAATTTTGTTAAATTTTTTCTTCTTTTTAAACAAGTTTACTGTTCACCTTATATTTTCGTAAAACCTACGGTTCACAATACAAACATGGATGTACACATTCATTCGTGCTTTCATTAGGTAGACAACTGTCAATAAATCTAATTGATGTTATGTTGCTCCATCTGCGGAACAGACAGAATTTTCAAATTTCAAACAAAGCTGTTAATAGACATCAAACCAATGCTAGGAACAGTTGGCAGGTTTAGGATGCCATCATGATTTCACATCTGACAGAGAGGTTTTAGCGGGGAAAAAAACATAAAACAAAAGTGTTGCTTTAAGAATGTGTAATGTCAATTCCAAAATCGACCATACATTAAATCTTTGTTTACTGAATATCACTACTTGACTAGATTAAGACTGTTTTAATTTTTTCTCTTAGCTAAACTTTGAGTTGTACTATTTTCTCCTTTGTGGAGATTGGTTATCAGATCATATGAACAACTGTTCTTAGTTTTCTTTACTTCACAAGTTATTGTTACAGCATAGAGCAGGTAAGATTTTTATCAACCATTGCTAATTAGTAATTCTGTTTTCTTACTACATAAATACTTTCTTATTTGCAGATGAAATTTAAAATTATCCATAGGATGATGTTGTACTGAGAGGAGTGAAAAAGTGTAAATCATGATAAGTAAATTGTGGTTGGAGGTTGAAGCATGGTAGTTTGCTAATTTGATCACGGATATGGGCAGTAATCATGCTTATGAAAAATAACTTTATGAATATGAATATACAGAACTGCAATATAATTTGCTATGTTTTGCTCAGCCTGCACATTTTGCATCTAATCAATACCACTATTGTTGGATTTTAGTCAGATTTTGACGTTATGTGGTTAGTTAAATGTTTAAATTCCTTTTGACAGATGATTCCCATATCAACTATTCCTATTTTTTTTACCGGATGGTAGATTGAAACCTGAAACTTTAATAAATCAAAGTGGTAGCTATACTCTTCAATTTTAATTTTAGTACTTAATAAATGGTAGGTGACTTCCTGTATTATCAGTGTTCAATTTATGTTGTGATTTTCTTCCTGCTCAGTCTGATGAAAGTTTTGATTGTTAGAACCGCATATGAATTCGGTATCAACTTTTTGTTTTTGATTTCAACAGAATTTTCATATCGTACGACTGTATATGTTTACCCATCCTGCATTTACCATTAGTATTTCACAACACAAACATGGAAACTGTAAGTTATTTCAATTTTGACTACATGATGTGAAGTTAGTCATCCCACATGTTACTTTCGCAACCACAAACTTGGATTGGTCAGTGGTATTGTTGTGAACGCTGTTTGATAGCAGACAGTGTGAAATGCTTATTACCTAAAATCAACCATATAGGTTTTCCTATGCATTAAATATACGAGTCCAACCTTGACTAATGTTTGTCAACAATTTTAGCTTCTATATAATTTAACGCTACCAGGGATAAATCCTTGCTATTATTTTATTTTTGTGATAGATGCCAATATGTGAGCATACTGTTTAACTATTTCATTTCAGTTTTAATGACACCATTATTATATGTAGATAGCCAAGGTATATCTTACACCAATCCATGATATGTGGAAAAAATAACATGTTAGCTGTTGGGAGGATATGGGTATGATGGGGGAGTCGAAAGAAAACACTGTTTTGTTACTGTCTGACTTCCAGTTCTGTAGTATACGAATTCACTGTTTTGTTCAAACCATATAAACAGGTTGTTTTCCATGTGACGTACCATGTCAATAATGGTGAAAGTATTCTAAAACTATTTACTTTTATAATTTTGTATGTCCTTATTGCGTAATATTCCTCCTACGAAATATTCCATTTTTCTTTACATGTCCTCTTGGTCATCCTTTTCTAGATAAGCCTGTCGGCTAAACTACATGTTTTTTACTGTATGAATGACTGATGGAACACACAGTCTGTATGTAAATAAGCCTGTCGAATTCTGTCACTCTCTTTCATCACAAATTAAACAATATGCGGTGAACTAATACGATATTTATTTGTAATCAATAGGTAATGCTACTTATTGCCGTTGCTACTGCCTGTACATACTAGATACTCTGTAGCTGACCGTTGTAACCCTTTGTAGGTCTTTTGCTTAATCACAAATTATGGATAGCGCATCTATGGCGAGGAATGCTATAGCTGAAAGAAGAGCTCAATCAATGGGAGGAAAAGAAAAAGGTCTACAGTTTTACAGTAGGAGGCGACAACGATGGAAGATACAAGCGAGTCCCGTGGAGATGTGTCATATAGGCCAAAGATAACTTCAGGACGGAGTGGCCATAATGGTAGGTTCTGTCGGTGTACATATTGTTATTTCATTCATATATTAACAGACTACAACTAATGCATTCCACTGTAACAAAAACTGGGAGAAAAGAAAATGGACGATATGCCTCACCAAGTTCACGCATCACTGTATTTGCAAAAATAGGCACAGGTAATAGTGTACTCTTCTTCTTCCTGTCCCTTATGAACTATAATATAACTTGGAATAACCCATTTACCTGTTGCGTTTTAAACATATTTACATTTGCTCCTATCCACTTGAGATATCGTATGGTTTACGTAGTAAAGTTCACTTTGTCGTTAATCAAACTTACAACAGTTCCTCTGCCACTTTATTTAGTCTTAGTAGGTTTACACTGTGCATACATCTTAAAAGCAGTGATTCATAAAATGTTGAAACAGGAACTGCGGTGCAGCCATGGAATTTTGGTGGTCTTACCTATGTTTGCTCAAGTTGTAGTGCAACAGTTTGGTACAAAGAAAGGAACAGGAAGTCAAGAAGACCCGTGAATCCGAAGTTTTCTATTTGCTGTAAGGGCAGTAAAATTAAGTTACCACAGTATAAAAAATGCCCTGACTATTTACGTAACTTGCTTGATTACAATGGTGGCCGTGATAGTTCTAATTTCAGAGAGAACATTCGAGTGTATAATGGGATGTTTGCATTTGCCTCTATGGGCGCCCGTATTGATAATTCAGTGAACATCGGTCGGGGTCCTTCTGTATTTTGAATTAGCGGGCAGAATTATCATAAAATTGGCTCTATGCTACCCACCAATGGACAAGCTAAATTTGCATAACTACATATTTATGACACAGCCAATGAGGTTACAAACAGAGTTAATGCGCCTGGGTTGTCCGATAGGCAGTCTACGAACCCTCATATTATTAGAAATTTAATATCTATGTTCAATGACTGTAACGAGCTGGCTAAGGTGTTTCAGATGGCTAGAGACAGGTATGAGAGTAGTAGTTTGACCAATGTTTCACTTCGTTTGTTGGAAAGGAGGGATAGAGATGGTAGGCAGTATAATATACCAACAACTTCTGAGATTGCAGCATTGGAGACAGGGAATGGTAGCCGAAGTGAAAGTTACAGGGACATCATAATCGAGGAGAAAAGTGGATTGCTTAAGAGAATTAGTGAGAAACACCCCAGTTTTATAGCCATGTAGTACCCACTCTTATTTTCGTATGCAGAGGATGGTTACAAACTAAACATACCTTATCACTCTGTCGAACCAGCTGATATTATTAAGGACGACATGGTAACCATGCATGAATATTATGCCTACATGCTGCAATATAGAGAGGGAGATGGTAACACCTTGCTTTATGGTGGGAGATTGTTCCAGCAGCTAATAGTTGATGCATACTGTTGCATTAAGGAGGACAGATTGAACTGGATTAGAAATAATCAACATAATATCAGGTCTGAACTGTACAAAGGGCTGAAGGATGCGGTTGCAGCGAGTGACACATCGGCTTTGTCTATTGGCATAAGAATGGTTTTGCCTTCTTCTTTCACTGGTGGAACTAGGTATATGATTCAAAACTACCAAAATGCCTTGGCAATTGTCGATGAGCTGGTTCTCCAGATTACTTTATCACATTTACATGCAATTCTCAATGGCCAGAGATTAAGGAGTGCTTAAAAACAATTCCAGGTCAAAGGGCAGAAGATAGACCGGATATAATTTCACGTGTTTTTCACACCAAGTTGCAGCAATTAATGCATGACATAAAGGAAAAAGAACATTTTGGAAAACTAAATTCAGGTACATCACATCATGTAGTAAAATTTCCTTCAAAATAGTTGCATGCACTGACAATATTAATTAATTTTGGTAAATATTTTTCCAGCTTTGTATGCTATTAAATTTCAAAAGCGTGGCTCATGCACATATTTTACTGTTTGTACGGGGGAAGGACAGACCAAAAACGACAGCTGATGGGACAAGGTGGTCAGTGCAGAATTTCCAGGTCATGAGGCAGATCCTGTTGCATATCAATCAGTCCGTCAGTTACTGCTACACGGACCGTGCGACATTCTTAATCCTAACTGCCCATGTATGATAAACGGTATATGTTAAAACATTACCCAAAACGGGTTAATTATGAAACAACGTATGACAAACATGGTTTTCCAAATTACGGAAGATGCAGCGATGATAATTTTATCACCACAATATCCGGTGCTAATCTATATAATTGTTGGGTAATACTGCATAATGCCAGTTTAGTTGTGAAGTATCAAGCACACGTTAATGTTGAGATATGCAATCGGTTGAAGTCTGTTAAATATTTGTTCGAGTACATTCACAAAGGCCACGAAAGAGCTGCTGTTGTAATTGAGGAAAACAATGTACAAACCAGAATTTTGTTCGAGAGGTGGATGAAATAAAGACTTATATAGACTGTCGTTACATATCAGCTTCAAAAGCAAGTTGGAAAATTTTCAAATTTGATATTCCTTATCGAAAACCTATAGTCGAACGATTACACTTTCATTTACCTGAAGAGAAAAACGTTGTTTTTCACGATGACGAAAATTTAGGTGAGTTAGTATGTCAACATGCTATTAACAATACTATTTTCACTGAATGGATGGAAACTAATAAAATTAGTGAGGTGGCATGAAAGTTAACATTTGTAGATTTTGTTGAATATACGCTTATATGATTTTTGTTTGATGATAATAAACATATATACATTCTTTTAAATGTATTTGATAATATACTATTTTATTTTTCACAGATTAAATAAATATTTGCTGAATAAAATAAATAACATGGAATTTGAATTCAAACGAATATTTTATTCAAACAAATATTTATTACAACTTTGAATAGTACAATTTCAAGCTCTCACTATAACTATACAACTTTGATTTCAATAACATCACATTTCATATTTACAGTTCACCTCACTACATATCACTCACACTTGTATTTATCTTCAACTTCCTTCCAGTTTGAATCCAACATCTGAGCAATCTGCAAAAATATAAACTAACGCAGTAAAATTGAAAAAGAAATATTTTTGCAATTCAAAAATAAAAGATAATTTTTGAAAATATGATTTGCCTTAGTTATTTGGGTTGTTCGTCATAATTTAAATTTGAATTCATCATACACGAACAACTTGTGACATACACAGTGTATTACTGTATATGCCACAAGGCCGTGCATGCCGATATATACACTTGATTGATTTACAGGGACAGGTGAGCACAGGTCAAACCCAAATGAAAAACCGGGTTCAGCTCACGTGCAATAACATTGAAAATCACGACACGAGCACAAGGTCAAATCCGAGTTTTAAAACTGGATTCAACACAAGGCAACATGACATGAATGCAACAAAGACCAACAGCAAAATGGACTGCAACAATCATGTATGCAGGGCAGGTCACAAGTCCAACACAATTACAACAATGCATGAAGAACCAGAAGTCAACGCCGAGAAACAATGAGTACAACTACTGAAACTCAAGAACATACACAAGTGCAGACCAAATGCACATGTCAACAGGAAAATACATCATGAAAGACCACCAACTACAGGGATGAATACAATGTCAAAGCACGGTGCACAAGAAAACCAGTTCAACGAGTATGCACAGCAATGCAAGAACAAGCTAGCAGTTACATGAAAAATTCAGCAATCCAAATAACACAGTGTCAACAACCAAGCAAGTGCAATGGACAGTTCAAGTCAGAGACAACATCAGTATGAAAATGAAGACTCCGGCAAATATCCAGTCCAGTAACATGAACACACAGAGAAATGCACAAAAGCTACAATGGATGATCAAACTCAATGGACCAGACTACAAGCACGACAAACATGAACACAGTATCCACAGCAAACAACATGGTGCGGCAACCTAAATATACAGTGAAGTAGTGCAAACTCAACAAAACCAAGTGCAACTGTAAAACCAAAGTTTCAAGCATACAAAATGCTCAATGCAAACTACAATGTCACTGCAAACAAGTGATGACACAAGCACTTACACAAGATTGCCACCAACATAGCAGCAAGCACATGAATGCACATAGCAAGCTACATGAAGACAGAGCTCAAGACTACAACTCAAAGTTCAATGCAGACTGCATAATGAACCAACTACAAAATTCGAAGCATAATGATCCAAACAACAACAAAGTCGATGCAAACATACATGAACAGGCAGTGCACAGTGAAACAGGGTGACTTAGGCAAATATACAGATCAAACAACAAATGCCACTGTGATTTCGACAAACCACTAAAAGTATCAATAACTGAGCCGATAAATCAAAATATATAACCAAGTCAAAGTCGGTGGTCATCACAAAATCCAAGTCGAAGTCAACCAGAGAAAACCACGAAATTAATCAACACCGTAATGTACATTGACCAAGTTAATGCCGTGACCATCAAGTTATGATAATATACGCTTTTTTGAACAAGTCAGAAAACATCCCAAGCATCCAAGCATAATCGAACGGGCAAAGACAAATTCAAATCAACATATACGAACGCAAAAATAGGAAATCAAATCCTATAAAAACCCTAATCATCATCGGCAATTATTCCATCGAGTTCAAGCAAGCCAAATCCAGAAAAGCAAAAAGCATAAAATTACATACCGAAGCAAGGGACGAACTCGATCAATTCGAAGCAGTCGTAGTGCACAAAGGAAACCAGCAATTGACAAAAGAACGCCGAGTCGATAATTCCATCACAGACGCAAGCTTCGAATTTCAAAAACCCTAAATTGGATTGAAGAAGCCCTAATTTAGCTTCAAAGAAAAAAGGGAACGACCGCCATCTCAAAATTAACGAACGAAGAAAATAAAAGGAACAGAGATAAAAGAGAACGGACAAAATAGAAGGGGGCCGGCCTTTATAATAAAGGGCTTTAAATTTAATTAGGGTTATTTTATTTACATTGTTTTTAAATTTGTATTTTCATTTTTTTTAAACCGTTTATTTTTCTAGTCGTGTGACTAGGGGACAAGCTACGTGGCGTAGCTTGAGAATTCGCAACTCGGTGGTTGAGTTGTGGCAAGGTTTTGAGCGTAGAGTTAGATTAGTCAATAGCGGGTATAGCGAGTTTACGTGTGTAAGCGAGGGACTATCTAATTTCTAGTAGAAACCTTGGGGGCAGCACGTAGGCAGGGTTTTGCCGAAGCTGGGTAAATTCTGTGTTGTTCTGTTTTTTCTGTTATTTATATTCTGCGATATCTGTGCTGCTATTCTGTGATCTGAATTGAATATTTTATAAGCTTCCGTGATTAATTTTTATAATTAACACTATCACCCTATTCACCCCCCCTCTAGGGTGAAATCGATCCTACAAGTGGTATTAGAACTAGGAACAAAAGCCGTTTTTGATTTAATTTTTTTTTACAAAAATCAATTTTTTGTTTTAAATTCGTGTTTTAAAAATTGGTTTTTGTTTTAAAATTTTGAATTTTTGAAATGGCTTCTTTTATTAATACTTCTGTTGAGGGTCGCTCCAATATTATTCCTTCTATTTTCGATGGAACAGATTTTTTGAATTGGAAATTAAAAATGAAATTTTATTTAAAATCTGTTAATATTAAATGTTGGGATATTATTGAAAATGGGTGTGATATAACAGATAAGAAAATTATCTCGATTAACACTCTTGCTATGCATATAATATATTCTCATATTAATCAAGATAATTTTAATTTCATTTCTCATTGTGAAAATGCACAGGAAATCTGGAATACTTTCGATGCAATATATGGTGCAAAAGTCAACAGCAATGAGAAGTCCTCCACAACTGACTCAGTTAAAGAGATGTGCTTAACAGGATTGGTAAATAGCAGTTGTGATGAGGATGATAATGATGGAGCAGCCGAGCTGGCATTAATAATGAAGAAATTCAAAAGGTGGAATCACAAATACGGAAATCCAGCTCTAAATAAAAAATTAAAAAGCAGAATAATCAAAGCACTAGATAACTCGAAACAACACGGGATCATTTGCAACAAACCCGGTGATGTCAAGCCCAATTATCCCTGATTTCAATGCGATTTTGAAAAGAAATCAAAACGGAGAAATGCTACAGCCACGTGGAATACAAGAGATGAAGATAATCAAAGTTCTAGCACTGAGAGTGAGAAAGCAGATATGTGCCTTTAAGGGAATATAACGGATAGCGACGATGACGAGCCAAGCGAGGTATCTAAACTTACTCACCCTGAATTACTTATTTATTTCCACGAAGTAAATGGCTGTTTTGAACGACTTAGGGAGAAATATGCTAAACTTGAATCACAAAAAGATACTTTGATAGATTTAAATAAACAACTTGACCAATTAGTTAAAACCTATCAAAGTAGGATCCCTAAGTGTGATAAGTGTCCAACATTCGAAGGAGAAATTAAAAAATCAGAAATCAATATAAAATCACTGGAAAATGAAATTCTGATTTTAAAGGAAAATGAAAATACCAGGAGAGAGAATTCTACTAAAAAGTGCACACAGTTGTTAAACGAAAATGAATCTCTCAAAACACAAGTCCAACAATTGTCAACGACTTTAGATAAATTTTCAAAAAGTGAAAAATCGTTGAATATGCTATTAGGAAAGCAACTATTAATACGGTTAGACAAGGACTTGGATATAATTGTTCGAAAATTATTAAAAGCGATATTAATCAAGTCAACTCAATGTGCACGATTTGTAGAAAATATGGACACAATCACAATAATTGTTGGTACAGACCCAAACATGTGAAAACTATACCGATTTGGGTTCCAAAAGGCACAAATATAAAAACTCTCAAAGTTAAACAAATTTGGGTGCCGAAGGGAACAATTATAAATAGTTTTGGGTCTACACAAAATTATTTTTCAAAATTTTCTGCCACTAACAACCATGGACCTATAAAAACAAATAGGTCACATAAATCTTTCATCGTGTAGGTGTGGTGGTAGTCTAAGGAACAACAACAGTGTTATCTGGATTTTGGCTGTTCCAGAAACACAACGGGCGACAAAACAAAGTTCCTTAGCCTAGTATAAAGGTGACAGAATCACAATGGACAACGACGAAAAATATCGTAAAGGTAAAAATAGGTAAAGGTATATTTATTTGAACGATATATTAAATGTGATAATCTGCACCATATTTTGACTTAAAATCAGCCAATATTGAGATTGATGAAAAGATGATGATTTTGTTTCTAACTTATTCAACATAGTTGGCCAAGTATATTCTTATGCCAAAAACACTACAATAATCTCTAGATTCTTTGAATTACTTCATATATATCATTTTGGATTAAAAATAGTGTTTTGTTGGATAATAATACATTTGGTTATAATTTGGCTAACTCTATATTCACGGTTTTCTGATTATTTACACGGCTTCAATTCAATTTCAAAAGAATGTCATTTAAATTGCTGTTAAAATTGAGTTTGAAATTTTTGATGCACACTTCATGGTTTGGTCTATAAAATTCAATTGATGATAATTTTGAGTGAAAGAGAAATTCAGATGCAGATTACACTGGTAATCTAGTTGATAAAAAAAAATTACTAGTGAAACGTGATTTTTGAGACATTTTGTAACTGCATCGTTTTTCAAAAATATCTGCATATTCTTCATTTCAAATAATTTTCAAATAGCAGAAAATTTTCTTTTAAAACCCCCCGGAGAAAATCATTTTTGACCATATTTTCAGATTAGTCATTTTTGAAAAATTAATTTCATAATTATTTTTGAATTTGATTTTAAATGACTATTTTGACTAATCTGACTCCCTAATGATTATCGAAAAGAAAAATAGTGATTGAAAAAGTGATAAGTGTTAATATTGATCAAATATTATGACTTGAGACGGTATAATTAATAAATTTCTTTAGAAATTTAAACGAGAGTTATAAAACTTTTTGTTGGTAAAAAATTCCATGACCATCTCTATATCTATCATATTTCTAACGAACATCACTCATCAAAATTCTATATAGTTTGTCGATATGTGGTACTTTAAACAGGAATCGTTCGTTTTTCATTTTTCATATTTTTTTAAAAAAAAGGTAATAATAATAATAATAAATACCAAAGTATTCACTCTCATTTAAAAGTCCTCACGGTTATGCATAGGTGAATTACTTGGAATTTGTTATGTGCTTCCATGCTCATTTAAAAGTCCTCGCGGTTATGCATGTATGGAACGCATATCAAAAGTTGATTTTTTTAAATAAACAAGTTGATTCTAATCCCATTTAAAACTGCTCACGGTTATGCGTGGTTAGAAGATACTTGAATTCATTTTTTTAAAATAAAATTGGAATACTACTAATCTCATTTAAAAGTCCTAGCGGTTATGCATGGTTAGTAGATATTCAAATTCCTGATATAAATATACCACAAATAGACACAACTGTATGGTTTTATATGATGACATCATTTCCATCATTCTAAAAGTGGAATATGCGCCTAACAAAACATTTATGATTTTTGTTTGACTTTTTATCGAAATTTAATATTTATATTCAATTGAGTTTTAATGTTGGATTGATATCGATTACTTTATCTCTATTTTCTCTAACACTATTATTCTTTTGCTAATAACAAAAGGGGGAGAGAAAAGTTAAGATTTTGTCAAATACAATCAAGCAAAGGTCAAATATTTTCCATTTGCATCTAGGCTCATTTGCATATTATTTAATTGTATACATATTTGTAAGGGGAGCTTTGTGTAGAGAGGAAGCATTTAAATAGGGGAGCAATTAGAGCATATGAATGATCAAATACATTTAACATACTCAAAATCTTAAATATATGTTTGTTATCATCAAAAGGGGGAGATTGTTGAATATACGCTTATATGATTTTTGTTTGATGATAATAAACATATATACATTCTTTTAAATGTATTTGATAATATACTATTTTATTTTTCACAGATTAAATAAATATTTGCTGAATAAATTAAATAACACGGAATTTGAATTCAAACAAATATTTATTACAACGTTGAATAGTACAATTTCAAGCTCTCACTATAACTATACAACTTTGATTTCAATAACATCACATTTCATATTTACAGTTCACCTCACTACATATCACTCACACTCGTATTTATCTTCAACTTCCTTCCAGTTTGAATCCAGCATCTGAGCAATCTGCAAAAATATAAACTAACGCAGTAAAATTGAAAAGGAAATATTTTTGCAATTCAAAAATAAAAGATAATTTTTGAAAATATGATTTGCCTTAGTTATTTGGGTTGTTCGTCATAATTTAAATTTGAATTCATCATACACGAACAACTTGTGACATACACAGTGTATTACTGTATATGCCACAAGGCCGTGCATGCCGATATATACACTTGATTGATTTACAGGGACAGTTGAGCACAGGTCAAACCCAAATGAAAAACCGGGTTCAGCTCACGTGCAATAACATTGAAAATCACGACACGAGCACAAGGTCAAATCCGAGTTTTAAAACTGGATTCAACACAAGGCAACATGACATGAATGCAACGAAGACCAACAGCAAAATGGACTGCAACAATCATGTATGCAGGGCAGGTCACAAGTCCAACACAATTACAACAATGCATGAAGAACCAGAAGTCAACGCCGAGAAACAATGAGTACAACTACTGAAACTCAAGAACATACACAAGTGCAGACCAAATGCACATGTCAACGGGAAAATACATCATGAAAGACCACCAACTACAGGGATGAATACAATGTCAAAGCACAGTGCACAAGAAAACCAATTCAACGAGTATGCACAGCAATGCAAGAACAAGCCAGCAGTTACATGAAAAATTCAGCAATCCAAATAACACAGTGTCAACAACCAAGTAAGTGCAATGGACAGTTCAAGTCAGAGACAACATCAGTATGAAAATGAAGACTCCGGCAAATGTCCAGTCCAGCAACATGAACACACAGAGAAATGCACAAAAGCTACAACGGATGATCAAACTCAATGGGCCAGACTACAAGCACGACAAACATGAACACAGTATCCACAGCAAACAACATGGTGCATCAACCTAAATATACAGTGAAGCAGTGCAAACTCAACAAAACCAAGTGCAACTGTAAAACCAAAGTTTCAAGCATACAAAATGCTCAATGCAAACTACAATGTCACTGCAAACAAGTGATGACACAAGCACTTACACAAGATTGCCACCAACATAGCAGCAAGCACATGAATGCACATAGCAAGCTACATGAAGACAGAGCTCAAGACTACAACTCAAAGTTCAATGCAGACTGCATAATGAACCAACTACAAAATTCGAAGCATAATGATCCAAACAACAACAAAGTCGATGCAAACATACATGAACAGGCAGTACACAGTGAAACAGGGTGACTTAGGCAAATATACAGATCAAACAACAAATGCCACTGTGATTTCGACAAACCACTAAAAGTATCAATAACTGAGCCGATAAATCAAAATATATAACCAAGTCAAAGTCGGTGGTCATCACAAAATCCAAGTCGAAGTCAACCAGAGAAAACCACGAAATTAATCAACACCGTAATGTACATTGACCAAGTTAAAGCCGTGACCATCAAGTTATGATAATATACGCTTTTTTGAACAAGTCAAAAAACATCCCAAGCATCCAAGCATAATCGAACGGGCGAAGACAAATTCAAATCAACATATACGAACGCAAAAATAGGAAATCAAATCCTATAAAAACCCTAATCATCATCGGCAATTATTCCATTGAGTTCAAGCTAGCCAAATCCAGAAAAGAAAAAATCATAAAATTACATACCGAAGCAAGGGACGAACTCGATCAATTCGAAGCAGTCGTAGTGCACAAAGGAAACCAGCAATTGACAAAAGAACACCGAGTCGATAATTCCATCACAGTCGCAAGCTTCGAATTTCAAAAACCCTAAATTGGATTGAAGGGACGAAGCCCTAATTTAGCTTCAAAGAAAAAAGGGAACGGCCGCCATCTCAAAATTAACGAAGAAGAAAATAAAAGGAACAGAGATAAAAGAGAACGGACAAAATAGAAGGGGGCCGGCCTTTATAATAAAGGGCTTTAAATTTAATTAGGGTTATTTTATTTACATTGTTTTTGAATTTGTATTTTCATTTTTTTTAAACCGTTTATTTTTCTAGTCGTGTGACTAGGGACAAGCTACGTGGCGTAGCTTGAGAATTCGCAACTCGGTGGTTGAGTTGTGGCAAGGTTTTGAGCGTAGAGTTAGATTAGTCAATAGCGGGTATAGCGATTTTACGTGTGTAAGCGAGGGACTATCTAATTTCTAGTAGAAACCTTGGGGGCAGCACGTAGGCAGGGTTTTGCCGAAGCTGGGTAAATTCTGTGTTGTTCTGTTTTTTCTGTTATTTATATTCTGCGATATCTGTGCTGCTATTCTGTGATCTGAATTGAATATTTTATAAGCTTCCGCGATTAATTTTTATAATTAACACTATCACCCTATTCACCCCCCTCTAGGGTGAAATCGATCCTACAGATTTTCCTACAAAATGGGTATGGAACAAAAAAATTGGCAAGTGGACAGCACGGAAAAAGGGGACACAATAGGTAGAGTTTATTTTGCTCATCCAACATGTGGCGAACGATCTTATTTACGTCTGTTGTTAAACGTTGTCAAAGGACCAACCATCTATGAAGAGATAAGAACAGTTAATTCCGTTGTTTATGACTCTTTTAAAAGTGCATGTGTTGCACGCGGATTACTTGAAGATGATAATGAATGGAACATAGCTTTAACCGAGGCATCACGTTGGGCAACTACAGTGTCTCTATGTGAACTTTTTGTTATGTTGCTGCTTTTCTACGAAGTATCCAACCCACTACAACTTTGGAATAGAAATTGGAAATGTTGTCGGAGGATATTGAATGGCGTCTTCTTCGTACGTATGAACAACAAACTGATCGTTTTGATGACTGCCAACTTAAGTTGGAGACCGGACGCGAAATAGATAAGATAATGAGTAAAAGTGGTAGATCTGTAGCAGAATTTAACTTCATCCCTCCTTCAGACCTTATTTCAATTTTCATAGGTCATTGCAGCTTACTAACAGACGAAAACGATTATGATATGGAAAATGTTGAAATCGGAGTCACAACCGCTTCTGTCGTCTTTAAATTTTGAACAACAAAAGGTATTTAACACTGTACGAGATTCTGTTGAGCGGAACAAAGATGGTTTCTTCTTTGTTTACGAAAGCGGGGGTACAGGTAAAACTTTTCTATGGAAAACCATTATCACTTACTTCAGAGCAGAAGGTAAGATTGTTTTAGCCATAGTTCTTCTGGTATAGTGTCCTTACTCTTACCTAGCGGTAGAACCGCCCATTCAAAATTCAAAATTCCACTCATTGTGGATGATAATTTGACATGCAATATATATCAAAACAATCTCCTTTAGGACAGTTTCTCAAATCTACTGATTTAATTATTTGGGATGAAGCACCTATGATGCATCGTAATGCCCTAGAGGCATTTGAAAAAAGTTTACAGTAATGCAGGTTGGTACTGATGACGGACCTTCCAGACTTTTTGGTGGAAAGACAGTATTTCTAGGAGGTGATTTTCGACAAACTTTGCCAGTAGTTCATAAAGGTACCAAACATATGGTGGTCTCTACTTCATCAGCAATTCATATCTACGGGCAAAGTGTATGGTTTTCATACTCATAAGAAACATGAGACTACAACATTCAACATGCAACTCCCATGAACTGGAGAAGGTTGAGAAGTTTGCAAAATGGGTGCTTGACATTGTAAACGGAAATGTGGATGCAGTTTCACTAGACAGTGATGATGATCCTTCTTGGATTACTATACCTTTTGAATATCTTATTGACGTTGGAGATTGTATTCTTAAAAATATGGTTGAAAGTATATATCCTGATTTGCATAATAGGTTACCAGAAAAAGAGTATTTACGGAAACAGTGCGTGCTTACTACGACTAATGAATTTGTTGAGGAAATAAACTCCTACATCCTTTCTCAAATTAAGGGTGAATTAAGATCCTATTTAAGTGCTGATTCCATTAGTCCTTCGTCTGAACAAGTGGACGATCAACATACCCTTTATCCTACCAAATTTTTTAACACTCTAAAAATATCTGGAATACATAACCATATTCTGCAGTTAAGGATAGGAGTTCCAATTTTTTTGTTACGAACCAGAGGTTAGGCCTTTGGAATGGAACACGGTTAATTGTAACTCAACTTGCTGAAAGGGTTATTGAAGTAGAAATAATTACTAGCACTAATATCGGTACGAAGGTACTCATTCCTCGCATCATCCTTATGTTCGCGGATACAAAATGTCCATTTGTGTTACATATGCGATATTCCCCGTGAAGGTTTGCTTCTCAATGACGATAAATAAAAGCCAAGGGCAAACTTTGGAGAACGTAGACATATATTTGCCCCGCCCTATTTTTAGCCATGGACAGTTGTATGTTGCCGTATTAAGAACATCTTCGTACCAGGGTATTAAGTTTTTAATTGGTCAGTTGGAGGGTGGATGACGTGGGCTAACCAAAATATTGTATATAAAGAATTTTTCAACGGTTTATTAGGTAATCATATGTTATATCGTTTACTACATGCATTTTACTTCTGACTTTCACAATCACGTTTGTTATTTTTCGTCCTTCTACTTTTAGGCTGAGGTTACGGAGGGAAAAAATGCGTTTACGTGACCAGTTTCTATTGTACCTATTTTTATGGACTACCAGTTTTTCAACTGCACACTACAAATTCATTTGCCACTATTTCATGCCCTCTCTACCCTCACTACTACTATATGAATTTCTATTGTATCTTTTTTCCCCTGAACTTGGATATTTGTAACTTAGTGGTATGATATATTCATTATTAACACAGCTCATTACCTCTTTTGGCTATTTTTTCTTCCACACCTATGTTTTCAAATTGTCTTTGTTTGACGCTCATATGTAACGATTATTACTGACCAGATGGATGACGGTATGTGTGCACAAGCTGTGAAGTGTCGATACATTAAAAACTTATTACTGTCAACCGCACTGGAAAATGTAGTGGGTCAATTACATCCAATGCTCACACATTTATTTCTCACTAACTTTGAGTTAATTTTATATTCTATGTTATCAGTCTGTGTCCACTGTATTGTTGACTACATATTATGTTTCATGCTAACAGCACTAACCTCCCATGCTTGACTTATCACTTGAACGTATCGTCAGTCTGAGCAGATCATAGACGTAGGGAAACTGATGTATTGTAAGTAACATATCTCGCTTCCCCTGTCACTTTCCGTACTCACTGCGCTTCAATTCTCTATTTAATGTAGGAAGATATAGGTGCTCCACCCGACTGCACCATTTTCCACCCCTTCTCCCGCCATCCGTAACTGATATTATATGCAGTAGTATGGCTACAATACAGATTCATTCGTAAATTGAAGTTGTGCACCTCTGTTGTAGTCCACTGCTCTTCACTTCTCCTGCTGTCATTGACCAACCATGATCATGTAGCATTTAGCTTACTTTTACAAATAATAGCTATAGTCTGATATGTGAGCTCGCTTGCAAGAGATGGCGATGATTGGTAATCTTCTGTGGAAGGCAATTTTATGCTCTTATATAAATAGATACTGATTTGTTTTTAGAATTTTCTTATCATTTACCAATTCATTTCATTAACAGGATCATGTTCTTTGCTGTTGAGATGAATATCAGAGGTTTTCTTGCAAATTGCTTGAGTTGATTATATCTTTTTGATCAGTTCAAGTTTATCATCTATCGACTGACCATAAGATTCTGATCAGACTTCAAAAGCAGGTACAGTTGCGTAATGTAGTACAATTTGTGTCCATTTTCAACTTAAACTGACGAATTTGTTGTGTACTATATAGTTTTCTTGAATTGCTAAGAAGAGAGACTGATAATGATAGGGATTTGGCAATGAGTTCTTGAGGGAAGATCATGCTCCTTGTGCGCTTAATGCTCAGTAGGTATTTTATTATGCACGTCTCTATTTTCGTAAGAATTATGGGGGTGGTTGTTTACTCAACTGTTATAGTACCAGATCAACTGAGGGATGATATGGTATAGTTTTGTGGATGTATAATAATACAGTTATGAATGGTTCTACATGCAACCTAATACATATTCCATTTTAGTCAAAAAAAGATCAAAAGTTATTCCATTTTATCCAATTGATCAGAAATACATTACCGAACCAATCGGCAATAGATATCTGATCAGAATATAAAGCAACTCCGTTGGTATAAAAGTAAGTATCTACCACATTCAATTAACACTACAATGCCGATTGACCAATTTTTTAGGAAGTCAACTAGATAATAGGTATTTTTATATTGAGCTATACGTAGTAGAGAGCGGCCAGTAAATTGAAGATTGCGTAAAATAGAACTGATACTAGGTGCACTTAGCACCACTTGAAATTATTCGCAGTCAAGTATTGGATTCACGAAATAGGAAACAGCAGTTACTTATGGAAAAAGTTTTAAATTTTTTTGTTTGATTGTATAACTTTTACATAATGATTTCATATTTGTTAATAAATCAAATATCATCAGGTCAATTAACAATTAAATTTCACTATCCTAGATTTTGGGGTTGAGTATTTGATCTGGTGCATCCAATTATTCAATAGAATGATAATGGTAATTACTTAGCAATATTTATTTTTGGGTTTAGATGTGTGTTTGTTTGTTCTAGATTTATTCAGTTCCAATAACTAAACATGTACTTGCAACAAAATTGTGTACATCCATCCATTTGGGGCAACAAAAAATATTGTAATATTTTTCTCCATTAGGTGGTAAAATAGTTAAATCGAAAGAAGTGCATGCAAACTTCATTACTGGCATAATTGAACAACATCCGCTTGGTTCACATGAACAAGTTTACCATGCTTTATTTCCTATACTAATACATTTTTTGTACAATCGCAACTAACAAAATTATCATAAAAATGTTGAAATAATTTTATTCCCGCCTCTCTTATATTCTAAACAAATTTGTGGTCATTCGGCTGGCCTTCGAACATTAACCTATTATACAACAGTTTTCTTCTGTCATCTTCCTTAACTCATCGATGGAATCGGTGTTTCAATTTGACCGCTTTGATAATCATCAAATATTACGAAACCATATTAAAAGAAATGAATAAGCAATACCTGTTTTACAGTATGAAATATAATGTATTTACTTCTGTTCGTATTGGGCCGAGTATTTGTTACAAGCCCAAAATATATGTTGTATATATAAAGCAGTATCCACTGCATATCTGAATAATCAATTTTACAGAAACAGTTTTATCTTTCAAATTCTCAAATACAGAATTGTTATTCAATCATCAAATCATTCATTTATCATTGGATTACATTTCTTCTCAAACTTTATCTTGGTATCAGAGCCAATACTTCATGCCTAACGGCATTCCAGAAGCAAATTCACAAAACATCATTTGAAAGAAAACAGAACTCAAAGTTCTATGTAGATTTGTTGCAAACTTTTTCAAAATCAGAAGGCTGTTGATAGTCAAGAAATCATCAGAGAAATATCATCATCTGATTTCTTGAAACCCATTAGGTATATTTCATCATTTGGGTTTATAAAGTTGAATTTGCATACAAAAACAGGTACCGTGCCAAGAAATAGATAAATTTCTGGCTGCAGCAAGTTTTATAGAAAGGAAGTGCAAATTCAGTTGCAAGAAACATCATAGAAAATCAGTTTCTGAAATCAAGAAAGCAATCATAAGCAGAAAGATAATCATTTCCTTGCCAAGAATCCATCAGATTATATAATCATCATTGGATTCGGCTGCAATTTTACCTGGTGGATCTGCAATCAAGACTTTCTTGAGTTTGCAAGTTTACAGATTTGCTTTGTATTGAATTCTTTATCACTGATTTCTTCATGGCTGAAGGAGATAACTCATCAGCAACTTCAAGTGTTAGTCATAATTCTCAGCAGCAGACAGTTGATGCAGCAGAGAAGTTGATCAAAACTGTCATTAGCCCTCAAAGTCAGCTTATTACCATTCATTTAGAAGAAGATAATTATCTTCTATGGAAGCTTCAAGTTGAAACTGCCATACAAGGGTATGGTCTTGAGAGTTTCATCCTTGGCACCAATCCAATCCCCTCAAGGTTCATTACTGATACACAAGGGAAAACTGTTAGCAATGAAGAATACACAAGATATTACAGGCAAGATAGACTAATAAGTTCTTGGTTGTTATCTTCAATCAATACAAAGTTGTTATCACAAGTTATAGGTTGTAAAACAACTAATGAGATATGAATTACATTAGAAAGAATATTCAATACTCAATCTGCAGCAAAGATTATGCATTACAAGAGACAACTTCAAAATGTCAGCAAGAATAATCAACTCATGAGAGATTATTTGGCACAAGTTAACAACATATGCAACATGTTAGAAGCTGCCGGACTTAAGATTTCTGAAACAGAACATGTATTGTCTATATTGAATGGTCTCAGTGACAAGTATGAGGCAGTAGTTGCAGTTTTATCATCTCAACCCACCTTACCATCTATTGAGTATGTTCACTCAACATTGCTTGCTCATGAAGCAAGACTGGATCAAAAGAAACCTTAAGATTCAGATATGTCAATTAACTATGCTGCTAAAAATAGAGGCCCAAGCATCAATAAACAAAGTCAATCTTTTCAAAGAGGGGGTAATTCAAATAGAACCAGAGGCAGTGGAAGGTGGAGAAATAACAACAACAATAGACTAAGGTGTCAAATATGTGAGAAATTGGGTCATACAACTATGAAGTGTTACTTCAGATTTAATGCAAACTACATGCCAAATCAAAATCAAAATAATCAGAGAAATGGTAATCCAAGTATTAACATGGCACAGGTGCAACCTGATAAAGACAGTTCATCTGATAATAGTAGAGGAATCAATCAAGATACAACAGCAAAGTCAGAACATATTCATGATGAAAGATGGTATCCAGATTCAGGAGCTACTAATCACATTACTAGCAATCTTGACAATTTAAATCTGGGAAATCGAGAGTACAGAGGTAAACAAACAATTTGCATGGGAAATGGTGAGTCTATTAATATTACTCATACTGGAAATGCATCTATTAAAGGAGCAAGACAGTTATTTTTGAATAATTTGTTAAGAGTGCCAAAAATAAAGAAAAATCTCATGAGTGTCTCTCAATTTGCTAGAGACAATAATGTTAATTTTGAATTTTACCCAAATTATTGTTTAGTTAGAGACATTCTGACTAAAGAAATTCTGTTACAGGGTAATGCTGTGAGAGGTCTGTACAGATTCAATGTTATTAGTTCAAGAAAATTTGAGAGAAATCATCAAAGTTGCAACATTGCTGAAGTTAGGCAGACAGAGAAAAATAAAGATGTCTTTAATCTTTGGCATTATAAACTTGGTCATCCTAATGCTAATGTAGTTAAACAAGTTCTTAATGAAAATAAGATTTGTTCTGTTGATATATCTTTGCCATATGTTTGTTCTTATTGTCAAATGGGTAAGAGTCACAAATTAGCATTTAGTGATTCTTTAACTATATATTCAAAAACATTGGAGTTAATTGCAACAGATTTATGGGGCCCAACTCCAATATATTCAATTTATGGATACATGTACTATATATCATTTATTGATGCATTCTCAAGGCATACATGGATATAATTTTTGAAGTCTAAATCTGAAACATGCAAAGTTGTTACTCTTTTTATATCTCTAGCAGAAAAACAAACTGGTTGTCAGGTGAAAATTATGAAAACTGATGGTGGAACTGAGTATAAGCCACTCAGTAACTACTTCAATGAAAAGGGAATATTTCATAGAATTACTTGTCCCTATACATCTGAACAAAATGGATTAATAGAAAGAAAACATAGACATATTGTTGAGACGGGTCTTACTTTATTAGCTCAAGCATCTTTGCCACTGAAATTTTGGCCTGAGTCTTTTAATACAGCAGTGTATCTAATTAATAGATTGCCAACAAAGGTTCTCAAAGGAATATCTCCTATAGAAAAACTATTTGGAATAAAACCTGATTATCAATATTTGAGAACCTTTAGATGTTTATGTTTTCCTTACTTGAGATCTTATAATAGTAATAAATTAGATTTTAGATCAAGACCATGTACATTTTTATGATATGGAACGAATCAAAAGGGGTATAAATGTCTTGATGATAATGGAAGAATATATGTTAGCAGACATGTTGTGTTTAATGAGCAGGTGTTTCCTTTCAGCAATTCCACAATAAAAACAAGCAGGAAGATATATAATCCAAATGTCTCCATACCTGACATACCTATATATTATGATGATCTGCACACTTGGAAGAATGAAAGGATTGTTGGTGCTGATGATTCTCAACACATAGATCAATCAAGTCATGAATCATCTGAGCAGTCCAACTATCAAAGTCAATCTCCTGCAAATACAAATTGGCAATCACAACAAGTAAGTGAAAGTAATACAGAAAATCAAGGAGATCAATCAGAAAATAGCAACACAAGTGAAAGAGAAGAACCACAAGCTACAGCAGGTCATCCCATGATCACAAGAGCAAAAAGTGGTATTTTCAAACCAAAGTTATACACTGCTGTAAGCAGTACTGAAGAGCCTGAAACCTTTGAGCAAGCTATTGTTGATAAGAACTGGAAAGTAGCTATGGATGAGGAGTATAATGCACTCATGAAAAACAAAACATGGAGTTTAGTATATCCTCCAGAAAATAAAAATATAATTGGGTGCAAATGGATTTTCAAATTAAAGAAAAATCCAGATGGAACTGTAGCTAGATATAAGGCCAGACTTGTGGCCAAAGGTTATACTCAGGTGTATGGATTTGACTACAATGAGACATTTTCACCTGTAGTCAAACCAACAACCATAAGAATTATTTTATCTATTGCTTTATATAAGCATTGGAATATTAGGCAACTTGATG
Organism: Allium cepa; assembly: GCA_030765085.1. NCBI lineage: Eukaryota > Viridiplantae > Streptophyta > Magnoliopsida > Asparagales > Amaryllidaceae > Allium > Allium cepa. The sequence goes on along the minus strand of CM060942.1, from coordinate 696,148,024 downwards.
TCAATAATGCTTTTTTTAATTGGCACATTGCAGGAAGAAATATTTATGGAGCAGCCTCAAGGGTATGAACAAGATATGAATCTTGTTTGTAAATTGAATAAGGCCATATATGGTCTTAAACAGGCTCCAAGAGTCTGGTTTGATAGATTGAAAGCCACTTTAACTACATTAGGATCAATCTACCAAATCAGATAATTCTTTATTCATCAAGATTAATAGAAATTCAAGTATATACATTTTAATATATGTTGATGATTTAATTATTACAGGGGATGATAGGAATGAAATCAACAAACTTACTCAATACCTTGATGAACAATTTTCAATTAAGGATCTGGGTGAATTAAATTATTTTTTGGGTATTGAAGTTAAAAGGATATCAGATTCAGCAATGTATTTAAGTCAACAGAAGTATATTTTAGAGTTGCTACCGAAAACAAAAATGGATAAAGCAAAGCCACAACGAACACCTATGATAAGCAGTCAACAGTTGACTAAAAACAGGGGAGAACCCATAACTAATATCAAACAGTATAGAAGTGTTGTTGGGGCTTTGCAATATGTAACAATTACTAGACCTAATATATCTTTCTGTGTGAATAAAGTTTGTCAATTTATGCAGGAACCACTAGATAATCATTGGAAAGCAGTCAAACGAAAATTGAGATATTTAAAGGGAACTGCTAATTTTGGTCTTCTACTTAAGGATTGCAATAACTTTACTTTAACTGGATATTCAGATGCAGATTGGGCTACTGATTTAAATGAAAGAAGGTCTGTAACAGGATATTGCATTTATCTTGGCAATAACCCTATATCATGGTGTTCAAAGAAGCAGACTACGATATCCAGATCTAGCACAGAAGCTGAATATCGCAGTGTGGCCAGTACTACAACAAAAATGATTTGGATTCAATCTTTATTAAGCGAATTAAATCTTAAGCTACATGTCAAACCAACCTTATGATGTGATAATTAGAGTGCAATATACATGGCAACAAATCCTATTCAACATTCGAAGACAAAACATATAGAAATTGATCTTCATTTTGTTCGAGAGCATGTGTTAAAGGGAAATATACATATAAATTATGTACCTGCACCTTACCAGCGAGATGATGCTCTCACAAAAGCTCTATCTGCTCGAAACTTCATCAGATTTTGAACTGACTTAAAGGTTGAAGAAATTCAAGAAGATAGAAGAAGAATAACTGACTGATTTGAGTACGTCAGTACAAACATCGTCTTTGATTTCTGATTCCTTTCAAAGACACAATAAGCTCAACACTTCATCGGATCTCGAAGCAAGGAATTTCAGACAGTATTGGAAGAGTTCGATCTGATTTCTGAGTTTCACCAACTATGAAGTTATTCAACTTCAAATTGGCTTAGTTCCAGATGAGAGATCTACTCATTTTGATTCAGATTCTTCTCTAAAGACCAAAATTTTCATGATTTGAAGCACGGCGAATAAAAACGTGGTCGTCATGTCCTAACCCTAACTTTGGTTTGAGGGGGGGGGGAGGGGGGTAAAAGAAATGAATAAGCAATACCTGTTTTACAATATGAAATATAATGTATTTACTTCTGTTCGTATTGGGCCGAGTATTTGTTACAAGCCCAAAATATATGTTGTATATATAAAGCAGTATCCACTGCATATCTGAATAATCAATTTTACAGAAACAGTTTTATCTTTCAAATTCTCAAATACAGAATTGTTATTCAATCATCAAATCATTCATTTATCATTGGATTACATTTCTTCTCAAACTTTATCTCATATCCTCATTTCCTCATCAATGCTAATTAAAAAGATATTCAAGAACATTTAAAAATTTAGCTATTTGTAAGTACAAATCAACTTCTGCTTCGCGATGTTACATTATAATAGTTAGGGTGACTTCTCATTTGGATCGCAATAAAATGTGACAACCGAGGGACGGGTAGGTTCTTCACTAAAATATGGGAATTTTGTTTTATTTTCGCAGTTGGTTTAGCTGGGAAGTGGAAATATGCAGAACAAAATTTTAGTCACATGTTCAAAAAATGAGCCTCTTTGTTATGTTAGTTCTTTTGTCTACAGGTTTACTCATAGCCGTAATTGTGTACTAAATAGTTCTGTCGAAATATGATTTATTTCTACGAAATGCGTAATCAACCCGTTAAATTCATCATCAATTCCCTTTCCACTGTTTCGTGCTTGCTAGAGTGGACATCAGTATGGTTAACACCAATAATTAATCGGATTAAATTTTATAACCTGTTCATTGGACTGCAAAACAGTGAAAGGATGAACATAAGCTTTAGCTTATGATTACGTACTACATACCAAGGCAACTTCAGTTTATTCGTACATTACACTGTTGTCACAGCTTTTCTATACACTTGGTACAACTGCATAGCATGTACTGGTTAAAATAAACATAAATTAATTGGTTTAATATTGCATGTACTGCGCACACTACCTACCCTCATTTTGTTAAATTTATATGTGTTAACATAATGTTTAAGTAAACATCATTTCCAAATTTCCAACCCTAAAGTTTATTTGACTACCATTTTCCTTTCAAATGCATTTTGATGACATCCAATCCTACTTGTTTCTAATTTATGTTGTATGAAAACTTTTATGTCTATTTCAACAACTGCTGGGCTATGCTGTACTCAATATGCTATCTTTCCAATCTCGCCCATATTCCAGTTGTCTACTTTTTGACATTTATTCCATAGTTATAATGAAAATATCTCCATTTGTATATCCTTTCTCCTGCTCTTTATTACTACTATACATATATGGTGTTGACTGCAGTGCAGGTGTCCATGGCTACTTTGAATAATACTATTAATCGACGTGTTCCAAACACTGTATAGAACGTTGGCATCATGATGCATCCCCACTATCATCACAGTTCATGTCCATATTCTCCACTTCTCCGATCAAGATGTGTCAACACGCTTCAGCCAAACATTATATACTCTCCGGTATGCTTTTAATTAAATTCCACAATTTTTTCTCTTTATTTGACCTTTCCATTAACTGTTTCGAGATGCTGCAGTGCTATGCTTTCTCTGTCTACAAACTGTAGAGCACAAAAAAAGAATGACTTACTGCCCGCTGAAACGGAAACATGGCTGGTCCCGTAATCACGAACCACAGCTGCACGTGATGTAGGAGGTCGGTATACTGACCTTACCATATTAACAGCTCATAACATAGGGCCAAATTTACTAATATATTACTGTCCTTTTCAGGCTGAGTGATGACGGAGTAATGGTACGCCAACTAACCTTCGAAGAACTTCAAACGGTAATAGGAAGAAGAAGGCGGACAGACGGTGGACACACTTTAAATATTTCGTCAAGGTCTTGAGTTCTCTGTATGTCTGTATTATTATGGGTAAATTGGATAAATAATTATTTTAACTACAAATATTTTTTTGTTAGTTGTCACCAATCTTCTTTTGAATAAAGTACACACACTTTTTTGGTGATATAAAATCAAGGATGTAATGGTAATGATTCCTATGTTCAATTGTCCTATTTCATTACGTCCTTGGATAACAATTTGGATAACAGAGGAAGATTTATGATAATATTGTTATCTTTGACTGGATCGTCTTTAAATTGTTTACTTTCACTCTATCAAAATCACACATCTCATATTATATACCAATTTTCCTTTTTTTCTATACTTCGTGGAATCCTAATTAATTTGTATTCATGTTTCCTGAATAAATTCATTTTCCTGCTGCTTTTTTTTCTACGAAAGTGTTTATGGATAATGATATATTTACTTTTTAATCTAATAAGCAAGAGTATACCATCTACATTTCGTAGTAATTGAGATGTATTATTTTCTATAATTTTCCAATTCATGACTTGCTTTCTTTCTTATTAAGATTTCCATTACTATATTAATGGATGAAGTAATATTTAATTTTTCACTGATGTCTTTGCTTCATAGGTTGAAACTATGGTGTTTGATTATCTTTAGTTAAATATAATGGTATATGCAAATTTTACCACCCCTACGATATTAGTGTTGCCATTAATTTCATCTATTTTCGATTATCATGCATTTAATTTCATATTTGTATCGTCCCTTTATGGAAAACATACTTACTACTAAAGGGGTTTCTTTCATAACAGCATAGTGCTACGACAGTGAGGTGCTTCATTCAGTTACAACCTATAAATTAACTATAAATAAAATTGTGAATGATATATTTACGTTAAAACATACAGTATGATTTTTGATTAGTATTTCCATAGTTCAAGCAACATGGAATTTACGTCAGAGTTTACTTTTTTTTTCAATTTTATAATAAATGGTTGAATAATACGTACCTGCTCCACCTTTTGGCATATTTGAGAAGAAAATTCATTTTTCTTTTGCTTTTTCCTGTGAAAGTGTATGTGGATAATAATATGTTTACTTTTTTATATACTACATAAGAGTATACCATCCAAATTACGTGGTAAATGATATGTATTATTTTCTATAATTTCGCAATTCATGAGTTGCAATCTTTGATATTAACATTTCCATCAATGAATGAAGTAATAGTTTAATTTTTAACTGTTTTCTATGCTTTATAAGTTGAAACTATGCTGTTTGATCATCTTTACTTAAATATAATGGTATATGCAGATTTCACTACGTGTTGTTATTAATTTCATGTATTTTCGATGAACATGCATATAATTGCTTATTTGTATCATCACCTAGCATCAACTGCATTAACTCTTTTCCATACGTGGACGTAGTAACGCACTATGGTGTGACGTGGTCCTCTATCTTCAATACGTAAAAATTAAAAACTATAATTGGCTTGAAATATGGTGTATATGATGTACAGCTGTAATCCATCCACCAACTCCAACTTTTTCACACACAGACAATTGTTATCACCAACTTATAAACTTTTCAACTGCACGTAATTTTTCCACGGATGCAACTTACCTTTGGATATAGTTTTTTCCCCTGGTCAGCTGATCAAACCCATTTCCTTAAGTAACTACATCCACTACGAACAGATACAACCCTACCTACATACACATATTCAAGACATGGTTGTTCTAAATTGTGCATCAGTTATACTCTTCGGTTTCCAACTACAAATAACTCAGCATGTTCATTTATTGAACACCCTATTCGTCAATAAATTGTTATCTCCAACTGTACATTACACCCCGGGTACTTCCCTCTCTCTGAACAAAATACAACTCCCTGAGCCGCTAAACCTTCTATGTCACCTAGCCCATTATAGATGATCAAATTTCTACCTATTCTATTACCATTCTATTTGCCAATGTTGTTAACCTTTCTTATATATCTTTCAACAGATATCAGAATGGAGAACCAATATCAACTATTGTCTGAGTTGACAGTCGGTCCTAACTGGGATTGCATACATGTACGACTGTCTAGGATGTGGAATTCAATCTCCAAAGCCGCAAAAGAGGTGTACTCGACAAATCTTCATCTTCTTGATGTAAAGGTAAGTTGTAAACCCACTTAATATATGGACATTTTAATTACCACTTACTTATATGCTGCAACTGGATCACACTTTAATGTACCACAGGGCAACCAAAAGCATGTGGTCGTGCCAAAGAGTTTGGTGGAAAAATACTCACAGACGTTTGGAGAACAATGTTTGTACGAGATTGAAACGTTCAACGTCTACCCTTAGCAGACTACGTACCGTCCTATAGATGAGGAGTTGATGATCATCCTTCGTAATGACACCAAAGTCAAACGGCTGCCACCTACACTGTACAATATTCCTAGATACAAATTTGATTTTGTTGATAATGAAACTCTTGCTCAATGCATAGATAAGGTGGCTCAACATACATATGCACTCACTTTTCCTACTACTACACGCCGTATACTATCACTCTACCGTTTCCACTAACACTTCTCCTCATATTTCCTTAATATTCCTCTATTTTTCGTCTTCCTACCAGATGTTGGAGGGGTACTACGAGGTATTTCCGATGTTGTCCAACTGACAACAAGGACCGGATGTCATACATCTAAAAGAGAGATTACTGTTTACACTAGAAGGTTTAACATTTACCACCGTGTCACATTTATGTCTACATATTTGATTGCTAACACCCTCCATTTCAACTTTACACAGTTCAAAAATATATCTATTACTTTGTGGGCCAATAAAAGCGACCTCATAGATGTGGCTGCTATTGAATCGGAAAAACAACCACCGTCGGTGATATTCACTTCTATGGTAGTCAAACTATTCAAAGGTAAACTGTCTTTACTACATTACATTTCATTCTTGAATATCAACCTTATATACAAATTAATAATTATAGGAGAGTTTAAATTTTCATCCACCAATGCTACACAAATATACTTCAGCATTGACTGTCCAGAGGTAGCAAAATTAATTTCTGGGTGTACCTCCAATTTATTTCTAACAACTATTGTCGATGCGTACACTTCATCCTTAACCTCATTGTGACTGTATTATATTTCAGTGTCACTGACAGTGAACGCGGTACCGTTACATCAATTGAGCATCAACGACCTACATCTTCAACTACTTACGGCCTGGAAATTAGAAGTACTATCGCTAATATGTTAGAAGACATACGATCTAATGTCTGCCACGTAATTCAATATCGTTTATTTCTACCACTATGTTACCTTTACTTTTTGGTTAACATTTTAATCTTTCTCCCTCGTTTGCAGTCAAAGAAGTATGTCGTAAACGCAACACTGATGAAGATTAACACATCATCAGGCTGGAATTATCTTTCGAGTCCCATTTGTAGGAAGATGGTGACAAAGGAAGCAACAGGTTTTACCTGCTCTAAATGCAATAAAAATATTGCCCATCCACTTAACAGGTCTGCATAAGTTAGTTTATCGTTCGATATCAACTCCCTTACTTTCTATTATATCCTCACAGGTACATGATATCTATGGAAGTTTTTGACCATACTGGTAATGCGACTGCTTTTGATAAAGATGCCGCCTACCTCCTCAAACGGAGCATCGAAGAGATGATGGATATATCCAAACTGGTACACATCTTACACCTTCTCTACATTATAAATTTACAGTCCTAACTTCAAACTGTCTAACATTAGCATGCAACTGCCGTCCCACTCCTTCCTTCATTACGTCAACCTAGTAAACTACTGTTTCTGTTTCATTAAAGCAACGGTGATAAACTGATTGGTAAACTATGCACCAGCTTGATGGGCACAAAAGATCAGTTTGAATTTAGACCGTCAAACTACGATATAATGAATTATGACAAATCGCTGACTGTTATTAGAATTTCACATATTCACCAACCTAACAACCCTCTGGCAGATCGACCTGACCCCGTGGAACAAAAGGATACAAAGGAAGGTGATGGTATACAGCTAACTGTTGAGTCCAGCACTGTTAGAAAAATTGGTATGACTCTTTCTCAAAGCTCTCTCCATTCTTCTTACCATATCTTACATACATTTTACTTACCAACACTTTGCTTTCCTTACTAGGGTGTGAAGAACAGAGAAAAGATTAAAGTTAAGCAGGTCTATATTCCAACCCACACTCCGCCCTGATTTCCACATAACGCACAAACTAAATAACATATATACTCCGCGTAACTGTAGGACACTGAGGAATGTTTACAGGATGGCAGCATAACCGAACACACCGTTTGATGGGAGAATGAACCTAACTGTCACATGCTTCCTGATGGTAGGCATAGAAAACGTGGACGACTGACTAGTAGTAAGAGGAAGAAGTAGGAAGCCATGTGGATGATTGCATGATGAACCATCGTACGTCCACAACACCACCCTACCTCTGTCTTCCCTAGTCTTAACTTTGGTGTTATGTTTGCAACTATTCATCTTTATTTATTCCTGTCCTTATTTCTGCCTTCCACTACGCACCAAAAATGTGGCTCTATTTACTTACTGTATTTGTTTATGTAAGTTTAAGGATGTGTACTACTGTTTGTACCACTTTATTTTCAACCACTGTTCCGTGTAATAAATGACACACTTTCACACTGTCCATTTATCTTTCCTGCATATATACTCCACTTTACTGTTAACCACTGTTAATACATACGTTCTACAATATTACATACACTCTTCTCCAGCCATAGCTACCAGCAGTCTTTCCCGCATTTTTATGATGGTTACACTCACTGACCGTCTTACTCTCCTTTTTACTACAAATATTAACGACAATTTGCATTTATTGCCAACTAAACTTTCGTCAGCAGTTACTTACTGACCGCCACCCATTTTGGCACTAATAAAAGTATTCTGTGTTCAAACTGTTAATTTCAAGCTGTACATATTGAAAACATACGCACACTGCAATCCTGACAATAATTTGATACGAAAATTGTAATATAAGTCACAGCAACTTTTATTTTTCCGCATAACTCTACACAACATCAAATTTTCATTCTGCTTTTCTTCCTTTCACCACTACATATATATTTCGTAAACAATACAGTGGAATATAGTTTGGTAACTAAAATACGGTGGAATATAGTTTCGTAAACGATACTGATGTATAGAAAGTAGATGGTGTCAAGGTCTACTATATAGGGGTGCTTACTACTACTCTGTACTATAAATTTGCAAAGACGGGCTGTCATTGTAGTAAAGAATTTAAATTGGTAATGAACTTTCAACTCATTCGTTTTGCATGAATGTAGTCCAATATGAGCTACCAATTTTGTCCACCGTTATCATATACGTCACTTACTATTTCAATGTATCATTTTAGGTGTTAATTATTACACTAATATATTTTACAATGTACACATCATTTCCAAACCGTATTTTCCAAAAATGAAATTTACACTGATAAAAGTGGACGTACCTATTATTGCTTACAATCACTTCTTTACTTTAATTAGAATTGAAAAACAACAGCCAACATATTATCTACTGCCTTTAATTGACGATGCATCTTGGTTGGGTTTCACCGCACCAATGGTTGATAATAATTCATTTTTAAATTATTCAACGCCTTTTCTGATTTTTAATGTGATTACATTCAATTGGACCTACAATTACACGGAAATACCAGCACTGCCCGTGTGTGTAGCACGGGCCACACACTAGTTACTTTATAAAGAAAGAAAACAGTTTTGTAAGTATATGTTGTTTCGCTATCTTCGGCAGCAACCTTTCGATTACATACTTCTGCCTTCAACCAATTCGAAACCAATACACATGGTATCAAAAACTTGGTACGTAGCGGATTGGAGATAGGCGAAAGGTAAAGTGCCGAAACATGGCTTCCGAATGGATCGAAACCTTATTTTGCTTTAAAAGAAAATGTGCTTGCTTTGCTTTCGAAAAGAGTACTTTCGAATGAGATACCTTTTGACTTGGTTAATTGGTTTGAAGGATAAGCCTTCGACCTAGATTGCCATGTTTTGTATTAAATTTGCTTTCAACGGTGTTGAAACCCTTGTTGCTGTAATCCTATTTTTCAACCCAGTTGAGGCTGCTTTGCCTTTAAACATTGTTTTGGTGGGATGCTTTCAACGTTATTAAAGAAGCCGCTTCTCCAATGCTTTCGAGAAGGATGGTATCGTAAGCCTCCACTTTCTTTACTTAGCTAATTGCTTTCAAAAGAGTGTTTTTAACTTGATTCTTTTAAGTCCCTTTGTTCTATTGAAAGATAAACCCATAAATTTCAATTTAGATGGTTTTAATGGTTTAGGACTATGTTCCACAAGCTTTTACTTGAACCCAACGGTTTTGAAAGGCAATAAAATATTTTAAAAAGAATTTTTCCAATTGCTATCGAAAGGCAAGTTTGATGTTTTGAAAAGAGGATGCCTAAGGTTTATAAAGCTTTTGAAAGAGATGTCTCTAATGTTTTTGAAAGGTCTATTGTAAGTGGTTTTGAAAGGTACGTTTTGGCCTTTCGGCCTGAGGTTATAAAGTAAAGTAGTTTACTTGTATCAAAAGGGGTACTTTCAATGGTTTCAAAAGGGTTGTTTGAAGATTTTGGACAAAGGTTTCGAATGATGCACCTTGGAAACATAGCCTAAGTATTTTAAGTTAAGAAAGGGGTTTTAACTTATTTTGGGAGGGATAGGTTACCTTAATATATTTCATCAACATTATTTTAGGGAAACTATATATATATATATATATCATGGAAAATAGCTTTGAGTAACACAAGGAGTATATTTTCCTTGTATAAGTATGATTTAAAAATGTTAAACCATTATGTAAAGGAATTTAAGGAAAATTTAAAGGGTAGTTAACCCTAATAAAGATGACTCGGATATTAGAAGAGCAGATGGGACTATTATAGGGTCGTGATGAACGTATTTTTCTGCATTTTAAACCGTTTGTTCCATATATTTTTATTTTAATCAAGTGGTATTATACAGATATTTTGTTGTGGTTTTGCATATTATAGATTCCAAAGTGTAATGTTGTAATTAAACGGTTGCATCGTCCATTGGTTCAAATGACAAGAAGAAAAGAGTGCAATATTTTGAGCATTGAATAAATCAAAAAAGAAGCATGGTCACATTTGCATATTATTCTCAAAACGTGAATATCAACTCATTCATGTTGTAATCAAGGAACCACGGTTACTAGCATGGTTATGTTAAAGAAAAGAAAAAAATCAAAGGAGCATGGTCACTTTATCAAGTAACAGGGACCCATTTCATGAATGGACACGTTGCATTCAAAGCTCACCATATATTATTATCAAAGAAGCATGGCTATGTGAATATCACTCAAGTATTGGCCACGTGGTCCATTATGAATGAGTCAGTGCGTATTTTTCGGCAGCAACTGACATATGTGGATCCTTTTGCTTTTGTACAGGTGAGCTTGATTTTCAGAGCTAAAGCTTATTACAGAGAACAGAGTCATCTCTTACCCCATCACTTTTTCTCCCAGTTTATTTTTATCTTCAGCAATGTTTGTATGTTCAAACAGAGTGGATAGAACTGTTAATTAGGTTTAGAAGTTTATTTTTGTTCTTTTTTCTTTCCGATACTCATTTTAGTTAGTTAATAAATTTAGTTCTTCTCTATTTTCAGTTATTTGCTCTGTCATTTCCTTTTCCGCAATTTTAATTTCTATTTTGATTTTTACAATTTCATATTTTGGTTGCAATTTCGATTAGATTCGGAATCAATTCGTAGTATATTATTGTTTTTATTTTCTATTCAATTTCACAGTCGAATTCGTTTAACACGCCTAAGATTTAAATATGGATTCAATTGTTTTAAAATACAATTCCCTGTGTTCGACTTGCTTACTACACACCTGCAGGCTTGCAGAAATTTTAAAATTTGTGCTTTTCGAATCAATAGAATAGTCGCAACAAGTTTTTGGCGCCGTTGCAGGGGAATTGCTATTTTGAAATTTTTGATTTTTCGTTTTTTTAAATCTATTCATGTTAATTTTTTTTGCATTAGTTTTCAAAAAAAAATCATTTTTTTGGCTTTTCGTTCACTGCATTGTTTTCACGTGACCATCCTAATATAGCATGCCTTATACATTAGTTTGGCTTTCATGCTTGCATTAGTTTGGTTACCTGCATTAATTTAGTTTTTGTTCATATTTGCATACCTCATTCTCATATTAACGTAACTATCCAGTAGCTTGCATATATTCATTTACTCGCGTAACATAGCAGTTTCATCTTTCATTTAGTGCACTGTTTCACGTTTAGTGATTACGGTTACTTTATATATTTATTTATTGTTTTATAAATAAAAAAGAGTCATTTTTTGTTTGTTCCTTGCATTTGCGTTTCTGTTCCAGTCTCGCGTTTGCATTCTCATTAAAATCTAGTTTCGCATTCTCATTTTTTTTACTACATTCATTTTTCGCTCTCTTCCATTTTGCATTCAAACACATTCGTTCTGTTTTACTCTATGTTATTCCACACGTTTTAATTGTCTACATGTGACTATTTTCATATATTTTTTAGCAGCTCAGTTTTGTGCCTTTCACAAGCTGCCACGTTTATATGTTTATGTGAATGTTTTAATTTTGCGTTCATTTAGCACTCATGTTAGCTGTTCTTTCATGGTCCTTCTTATTCATTCCCTGAATGAATCTTTCATTCTTCTTCAAAGGTGTATTCACCAGCTCCGGACCAAAATGACATAATTCATTGAATTTATTCAAATACTCCTCAAACAATAAACTTCCCTGCTTCAAATCCATGAACTCCTGATATATTCGAGAGATACCGGCAGACGGCATGTATCGCTGCTCAAACACCTCTTTGAATCGACTCCAAGTTAACTCATCTTCCGACTCATCCACTGTAACTGTCTCCCACCAGGCTAGGGCTTCCTCTTGTAGTTGCCAAGAAGCTATTAATCGCATTTGATTGTCATCTAACTTTAACCCCCTAAAAATTCTTTCACGTGATCTAATCCAGGCTTGGGCTTCGACAATGTATTCCTTGCCAGTGAACGGCTTTCCACCAAGTCTGGAAAAACTTCTATATAGATCAGCCAGATTCGGCTGACGTTGAGTAGGTATAGCTATTGTGGCAGGGACTTGACTAGCTATAATGGTATTTCTCCGTCCCCTACCTTGTCCTCTTCTTTCGCTCATTCTCACTATCTGTAAATAGTAAGAAAACTTGATTTAGGCATATGAACAAGATATCTTAGGGAATATCAATAGTTTAAAGAAATAGACCAAGAAATTTTAGGGTTTAGGTCTTTCGGTTTATACTCATTCTAGGGTACACTTTACCCTATCTCTAATGAGCCACCTAATGTGTTATACTCCGTAGCTAAAGTTCTTACTCAACCTTTAGCTCCGATACCACTTGTCACGACCCAAAATCCAGTGTTCATAAATCGACGTCAAATACCTCACTCGTATTCGACTGCCCGATATTCAAACGTTGAACTTCCGTTCGGATGGAGCTTTTGACAACATTAGATGAAAATAAATAGCGGAAACAAAAGATGATCTCATTTATAACAACACTGATACAATACTGATATAATATTTGATTACAACAATATAATCCCGTCATCAGAGTGCTATAACACCATACAACAACAAAATGATAACGCCACGATGGAATGATAACAACAGGTCTTCAAAAAGGCTCCAACATACTTCAACTTGATAAGTTCTTCCCAAAAACTCCAAACACTTCAAAAGGTTTCCAAGGCCAAAAGCTTCCAAAAGACTCCTAATCCAAGCTAGCTTCAAACATGAATAATCTGCTTCTAGGATGCCCGTGTGGAAATTACGGGCATCCAGAGTTTAGGAAGGGAACAATAAACTCCGGGTCAGTCATCGGATTGGTATGAGTAAACAAAAACAGTTATTTGTATGAAAACAATTTTTAAAAGAAACCCGTTATGCTTTTGAAAAATGAAACTACCATAAGACCTCCCGCCACACACACAATCGCACAATTGGAGGAGATTTCTTCTTATGATAGTCAAATATGCTTGATACGAGAAAACTCTTTTAATATTATTATTAGTGCATAGTGTAGAAAACATTTCGAAAGTGTAATATTAATCTTATCCCGCATACAACCATTATTGTATGCCTACTATAGCTACCATCTAAATGGTGGTGACCACAACAAGTAAATGGCAGGTTATACAACTAAAACCATACAAGGCTCGTATTTAATGATTGGATTTCCAACAATGGTCAGGCTATGGAACTTCCTTATCAAATGGAACGCCTCTGGAGGGACGCCCCCAAGAACCAAACCAGATCTCTGCCAACACAAGGCCGGGTTACCTCTGTAACTAGGTAACACCTACAAGTATGCCATCCCCGGTCGTTATCGACCTTTATCCCGGGATTCACCATCGAATAGCAACAACCACACAGTTAAATATCTGGGCTCCATACCATGATACCACCTCTTATCAAGAAGAAAATGGGCACACCCTAGGGGCGCGACACCTAATAACCTTGCTGCAACATTCCTGTTTCGACCATTACCGGGTTGTGAGGTTCGACGAAGTCTCGCCCACAAAGCTACGCTTTTTACAAAAGCCATGCTTCGATCAACACATGATCATCAGCACTCAGCATGCCACGCTACCAAGTTGGAAGTATATCACTAATAACCATCAATTATATAACCTCTGAGCTCATATGTCTCAGAGAAGGGTGTTAAGCCAAGAGAATAAATTCTCCTCCACCAAGAGAAATGTATTTGAAAGAAATCAGCTTTATATCTCAAAGTGTAGTGTCAGACATACAACCATACAAGTCCGTTCCGGGATCGAACGGAACCGAAGGCACTTCCAAGGAAGCCCTTGCAATCCGGGCATCCACAATCCCGATCGAACTCCCCATCACATATGGAGATCTCTATACCGGAGCAACTCAGTGCAGAGTCATTAGACAGGTTATCCTATTGTTCTCGAAGACACCCGATCTTCACCACCGTCTTCAAATGCTCTCCATTTCGTCATAACACTATTCGGAATGGGTTATATGACACAAAGTCCTCTTCCGGCTAAACCGAATAGTGAGCGCTTAATTTGGAAACACGTGGACATATCATTCACAAAGATTCACCATTAAGGTTTAATGTGGGTTTATGATAACCAACTGAACGACTCCCTGTCGCATCGAAATTCAAATGTCATTTCATGGGCCAATGGGTTTTCACATTCAAACAGAAATAAATCACAAGTATCACAGTTCAATTCACAGCAATCCACATCACAAAGTATCACAATCACATAGCAGGATTGTCAATCGGCTCAAGGCATTCAATAATAATCAATCATCTAAAAATAAGATGAATTAATCGTATGATTAGGATTAATTAATCACATAATTACTTTCATTAATCATCCTTAATTAATGATTAATTATTCTTAATTAATAAATTAATTAGTCTTTAATTACTAATTAATTAATTTTAATTACTTTCATTAATTAAATATTTCTTACTTAATTACCTTAGTTAATTAATCTATGATTATAAATTAATTAACCTTTAATCAATAATTAACTAACCTTTAATTAATTATTCATTAATTATTAAGTAATTATATATCTTTCATTAATTAATCATCATTAACAATATAAATTAATTTACTTTTAAGTTAA
This sequence comes from Allium cepa, assembly GCA_030765085.1. NCBI lineage: Eukaryota > Viridiplantae > Streptophyta > Magnoliopsida > Asparagales > Amaryllidaceae > Allium > Allium cepa. The sequence goes on along the minus strand of CM060942.1, from coordinate 696,132,913 downwards.
GTTAATAATGTAGAACGTTTGATTATTTCCTTTATTACCTTGTTAAGTTTTATTTAAAATAAACTTTTGAAAATATAAGTTTAAAACATTCTTAACTTAATTATTAAAATATGTTATTTCAAAACCACTAACTACACATTCCTACCTAACAAATAATCATCATTTTAAAAAGAAAAAATTTAGAATTTTTTTTTAACTTAGATTGTTAAATTTTAAAACTAAAAATCATAACACCCGAGTCAACACCGAGTGTTCCCCGAGCCAAACCTCCATTTGGTTTGAGTCTTTACCCAAATTCACCCGTGTTTTTCTTTTTAAAAAACTCAGATTTTGTTTAAGTCCTTTTATACCGGTTATCACTTGCAAATACACGATTCCAAACCCGAGCCAGCATATAAACTTCCCGAAGTCTACTTCGAGACCATAGCCTTCTTCCCCAAGCTTAAGTCACTAACACACGCTAATGGTCTGTGCACATGCACTGGAGTTCCGATGAACTCCGTCCAACCTCGCAGCCTTCCATAAGTCTCGACCATCCACTTATGCCTTACGATCACCAAGAACCCTTGAAAGATGGAAAAATCACGATTTAGCTATACAACCCAAAACTAGAACAAACTGAGCCACAATCAATCACCTCGTTCTTCCACCTTTGGCCATAAGAGGTCACGCGACACCGGCCAGAACAACGTCGAACCTTTATGCTCCGAACCCCACCGGTGCGAACAATTCCGATCCACTAACGATGACCCAACAATGTATTTACCAACCATGACTGGCCATGGGTTTTAAACCCTAAATCGATCTCGCTTGTCATCGATGATGAACTATAAAATCATCAACCATTTTTCTGTTCATCCCTGACCTTCCAGCAAGCTACGGCCCTAATCTCGAGGTCTAGAAATCCTCCGATCACCAGAATTTCGTTAAAACCCATATTCCGTTCATCTTACAAATGCTCTCCATTTACTATGTTAAAAATCATGAATTTCTTATTAAAAATCATAGTTTACGAAGACGAACATGGTCATGTAATCAAAACTCAAGTCTTTATCAATTAAATTTTGAACAAAATTTATTTGGTTGTGTTTTTCTTATTTTCCAGTAACCCTTTTCATTGTAAGTATTTAAAAATAATTCTAGAATTAAGATCTTGCCAAACCCTACATGCTTTCTTTAGTCTTCAAGTTAAATAGAGGATTAAAGGATGATTTTTCGATTTTCAAAGAGTTTTGAAACCTGTAATGCTTAGAATAGAGACCAATGTCTGTTCTTAGACATGCAAAGCTAAATCCATACTCATATATACAAAAATTTATACGCATGTAAGCAATTTTTCAACATGCTTTAAACATGTTCTCAAACAACAGATCTAAATCCAGATTACAAAGGGTTTACTCACCTGCTTGAAGAAGAAGAGCTTTTGAATTCCTGGAAGTTGTTTTAAAGTTGAAATCTGGAAATTGCATTCTAGTTTTGATTCTTGCTATTTGATCTGAAAAACCTCTGATTTAGTTAAATTGAATCTTTGAATTTGCCTAAGGTTTGAAGTTGAAATCCTTTCTTTGATGCTTGAGATGATTTTCAGGCTCTAAATTTTGAATTGTAAAAGTTGTTTCAATTTCCAGGTTTGGCTTTGTTTTTGATGATTCTCTGTTTTTGATATTGAAAATTTTATTTCCTGGTTTTAGAAAGTTTACAGATTTTCTTTTCTAAATCTTTGAAAAAAATAAAAGAAATGAGAAGGAGGGGAATTGATAGCTTATAAAGTCTCATTTTCTATTTTTATTAATTTTGTCTCAAAAATAAAACAAAATGGAACTTGTCCAATTTAAATTATAAAATCATTACATTTGTTAAACAACTTATTAAATGAATTACACTTGTTAAATTGCTTGTTACATGTTTAACACTTGTATTTATCATGAATTAAAGGCTTTTAAATAAATTTTATATCATATTATCCTTATCTTATAAATACATTTCCTATTCATTATTATGTATAATTTTAAAGAAGAAATGTTTTAAACTAATTTCGCATTAAATAAATTACATATTTATTGTTTTAAATGCAAATGATTTTCTAATACATTTATTTAAATTTAAATTTTAATTTGTATTATAATCCATTTATATATGTATAAATCAATACTAATTCTATTTGCCTTGAAAAATTTCAGATTAATTCCAAATTAAATCCTAGAAATTCAAATTCATTACTAATTTTAAATTGATAAAATTTGGAGATGTTACAGATTCCCTCCCTTAAGAAAATTTCATCCTCGAAATTTGAAAGCGAGAGAGACAAACAAAGAATATACGAATACAGAAAAAGATAGAAAATGGCTTACCACATTAAGCCAAAATATCCACTCTGCAATTGGGATAGGACTTCTGTATGCTATCCTCTATTTCCCAAATACAATCATTTGGGTCACTACTCCGTTGTACTTTGACCAGTTTCACAACTTTATTCCTCAGCTGCTTTTCATCACGATCAATGATCTTTATCGGTTCTCTTTTCACTGTCAGATTTGGTGTGATATCCAAATCCTGTTGAGCAGCCTCTTCAATAATACAATCTGGATCGTGCACATATTTTTGAAGATGTGAAACGTGAAACACATCGTATATGCCAGATAACCAGCAAGGTAGCTGCACTCGTTAAGCTAAAGGACCGATCCTTTCCAGTATAGAAAAAGGACCAATATAACGCGGTGCCAGTTTTTTAGTCTTCCCAAATCTCAACACTCCCCGCATTGGAGAGATTTTGAGGAAAACAGAATCTCCAACCAAGAATTCTAAATCTCTTCTCCTAAGATCTACATAACTTTTTTGACGACTTTGAGCCGTTTTCAACTTCTTTCGAATAAATTCAATTTTTTCAGTGGTCCTTAATCATATCTGGTCCAAGGATGAAGTCTATCACCTGATTCAATCCAACATGCATGTGATTGACACGAACGACCATATAAAGCTTCGAAAGGAGCCATCTCGATACTGGCTTGATAGCTATTATTATATGAGAATTCAACTAGATGCAAATAATTTTCCCATGAACCGCCAAAGTCAAGAATACAAGCACGCAAGAGGTCTTCTAAGATTCGATTAATCTTCTTAGTCTGCCCATCAGACTATGAGTGATAACCAGTACTGAAATTCAGTTTGCTTCCCAATGCGGCTTGAAACGCCTCCCAAAATCTACTAGTGACGATCGGGTCACGATCACTCACTATACTGCATGGTATACCATGGAGACGGATAATTTCTTTCACACACAATTCAACCAAACTTGCTGCTATTCGGGTAGATTTCACTGGTGTAAAGTGGGCAGTCTTAGTCAGACGGTCCACAATAACCCATATTGGTTCATTCCCCTTCTGAGTGCATGGCAATCCGTCTATGAAATTCATAGATACTTGATCCCACTTCCACTTTGGCACCTTCAACGGCTGATGTAAACCTGCCATTTTCTTTTGATCACTCTTTATTTGCGGACAAGTAGCACAACGACTCACATAAATAGATATGCCCCTTTTCATTATTTTCCACCAGAAAGTTCTTTTGATATCCCGATACATCTTATTAACCCCTAGATGGATACTAAGTTTGGACTTATGACACTTGTCCAAAACTTCCCGCTTTAGACCCGGGATATCTAGAACACATATCATGCCTTTCAGTCTTATAATTCCTCTATCATCGATTTCAAAGTTAGAATCTTTACCTTGACATATTCCTCTATATATTTTTGAAAGAAACTTATCTTATGTCTGCTTTCTTTCGATCCTTTTAAGAAGAGTAGGAGTAACGACAAGATGAGCAAGAATAACATGTTTTCTACTCAAGGAATCAGCAACTACATTGGCTTTACCAGGTGTATACAGAATGTCTAGGTCATAAGATGCTAGAAATTCCAACCAACGTTGTTGTCTCATATTTAAATCCTTCTAGGTAAAAAGATATTTCAGAGATTTATGGTCGGTGAATAATTTAAAATTTTCACCTAAAACAAGGATAGTTTATTAAGTATAAATATTTAAGTTAAGTTAAACTTTTAAATCTTTAGAAAATACGAAAGTGATTTTTTTACCTAGAAGATAGTGATGCCAGATTTTCAAAGCGTCTGTATAAACAGATAAACCTTGGTTCCCGTTGATAATATCGAGAAAAGGAGCGGTAGTCAATCTCCTATTTAACTCTTGCAAAGCTTCATCACATTTCGGAGTCCAATTAGCATTCTTCATTGTTAGCTTAGTCAACGGACTAGCTATCTTAGAAAAATCCTTAACAAACTTCCAGTAATATCCTGCTAAACCCAGAAACCTTCGAACTTCTTCCAGAGTTTCGGAGTTGTGGGTTGCTTCCAGTCTAGAATATCAGAACTTTGCTAGGATCAACAAAAATTCCTTCTTCATTAAAAATGTGCCCGAGAAATCTAACTTCCTTGACCCAAAAATGGCATTTGGAAAATTTGGCGAATAAAATATTCTTTCTTAATAATTACAAAACAATCCTTAGATGCTCAGCATTCTTCTCTTCGATTTTGGAGTATATCAAAATATCATCAATAAACACAAGAAAAAATTTGTCCAAAACTTCTCGGTATGCATGAGTCATTAAGTATACGAAGTATGCGGGAGCATTCGTTAGTCCGAAAGACTGGCTAACCATTCGTAGAAAGTGTCTGGACCCCTGAAAGCAGTCAAGTGAATACAATCCTCGGCAATTCGTAGCTGATGGAATTCCGGAGCTAGATACATCTTTGAAAAGAATCGAGCGCCCTTTAGTTGATCGAACATTTCATCGATTCTAGGTAAAGGAAATTTGTTTTTAAGAGTTAATTTATTGAGATCGCGGTAGTCCACACACAATCTCAAGGGTCCATCAGACTTAGCCTGAAACACCACAGCTAAACCCCATTCGAAAACACTAGGACGTATTAATCCTTTCTCCAGCAAATCTCGGGTTTGATTGACTAGTTCTGTCCTTTCCCTAGGTGTCATCCTGCGACTTGCATGAATGACAGGACGAGCGTTGGGAACTAAATCAATTCTGAATTCAATTTCTCTATGCGGGGGTAAAGATTTGACCTCTTCGAACACATCTGGAAGTTCCCGGACAATAGGTGTGGACTCCAGACTAGTTTCGGGATATCCCAAAGTATACATCAGTTTATCTCTCTTAGGACTCAGATCCTCACTAGAGATTTCAATAAAATTCCCAGATTTGGTTCTGATCAAAATCGTTCGATTGTTACAATCTAATTTGGCTTCGTTTTGTTAGCCAGTCCATTCCGAGTAAGATTTCAATTTCATTAAAATCGAGGATGAAAAGGTTGATAGGAAATCTATAACAAGAATACGAGATAGGAACATCTCAACATTGTAGGCAAAGATTTGCAGGACCACCAACTGGATTCTTTACGCAAATAGGCTCATCAACAAATTCAGGTTTTAGTTTTAATTCATTTACGGTTTGTTGGGAGATAAAGCTATGTGTGGCTCCCGTGTCGAACAAAACCCTAACAACTCTATCATAAGTAATAAGGTTACCTTCTAGAACTCCTTTTCTTTTGTCCGCCTTTGAAGTTGAGGGGTTATCTTTGATCGCGTACATTTTCACCACTTGTGCTTGCTTCTTTTTCAGACAAACTTTAGCTTCATGTCCTGGCTTGTGACAATAAAAGCATTCCTTGGTTCTTTGATCTGTCCTCACAGGTTGACCTCTCTTTACTTGTTTCTTTGGCTTCTTACAATCGTTTGAATAATGGCCTTTCTCCTGACAGTTGTAACAATTAATATCCCTCGTCGGGTTTTCCTGATTGCTCTTCTTCTCCTTACCTTGATATGGTTTCTTGCCTCCGAACTTTCTTTTTTCCAATTTGGATTGCTCGTATCTCCTTTCTCCTCTGAAGCTTCCTGCATATCCATGGTAGCAAATCTATACCCCATATCGATCAGATCAGAAAAAATTCTTTAACGTGGGCAGTCATTCTTTCATGGTTCTTCCTACTCATTCCCCGAATGAATCTTTCATTCTTCTTCAAAGGTGTAGTCACCAGATCCGGACCCAAATGAGATAATTCATTGATTTATTCAAACACTCCTCAAACGATAAACTTCCCTGCTTCAAATTCATGAACTCCTGATACATTCGGGAGATACTAGCAGACGGCATGTATCGCTGCTCAAACACCTCTTTGAATCGACTCCAAGTAAACTCATCTTCCGGCTCATCCACCGTAACTGTCTCCCACCAGGCTAGGGCTTCCTCTTGGAGTTGCCAAGAAGCTATTAACCGCATTTGATCGTCTTCTAACTTCATCGCTCTAAAAATTCTTTCACATGATCTAATCCAGGCTTGGGCTTCGACAATAGATTTCTTGCCAGTGAACGGCTTTCCACCAAGTATGGAAAAACTTCTATATAGATCGGCCAGATTCGGCTGAGGTTGAGTAGGTATAGCTGCTATGGCAGGTACTTGACCAGTTGTTGTGGTATTTCCCCGTCCCCTACCTTATCCTCTTCTTTGATCATTCTCACTATCTCTAAATAGTAAGAAAACTTGATGTAGGCATACAGATAAGATATCTTAGGGAATATCAACAGTTTAAAGAAATAGACCAAGAAATTTTAGGGTTTTGGTATTTCGGTTTATACTCATTCTAGTGTATACTTTACCCTATCTCGAATGAGCCATCTAATATGTTATACCCCGTAGCTAAAGTTCTTACTCAACCTTTAGCTATGATACCACTGGTCGCGACCCAAAATCCAGCATTCAAAATTTGACATCAAATACCTCACGCGTATTTTACTGCCGGAGATTCAAACGTTGAACTTCAATTCAGATGGAGCTTATAACAAAATTAGATGAAAATAATCAGTCGGAAATGAAAGATGATCTCATTTATCACAACACAGATACTATACTGATACAATATTTGATTACAACAATTTAATCCAATCATCAGAGTGCTATAACACTATACAACAACATAATGATAACGCCACAGTGGAATGATAACAACAGGTCTTTAAAAAGTCTCCAACATATTTCGACTAGATAAGGTCTTCCCAAAAACTCCAAACACTTCAAAAGGTTTCCAAGGCCAAAAGATTCCAAAAGACCCAAAAGATTCCAAAAGACTCCTAATCCAAGCTGGATTCAATACATGGATAACCTGCTTCTAGGCTGCCCGTGTGGAAATTATGGGCACTCAGAGTTTAGGAAGGGAACAATAAACTCCGGGTCAGTCATGGGACTGGTATAAGTAAACAAAAACAGTTGTTTGTATGAAAACAATTTTTAAAAGAAATTCGATATGCTTTTGAAAAATGAAACTGTAACGACCCGAAATTTTCGATCCCGAAAATTCCAGATGGTTAGAAAAAAGTAAGAAAAGAGATAGAAGAAGAAGAACAGAAAAGAAATACACAATCTCAACTTCGCAGCGGATAAAATATAATATCACATAAATAATAGTTATACAAAGGAAAACTGTACTTGTCAAATTACACTTTAATACATATCAGAGTTACAACATATTTACAAGCACAGGACTAGATAAATCAATCTGTTCCAGATACTATAATATATCACTGTAGAAACTCTCCATACATTCCTGCTCTCCAGCTCCCCTCCTGAGCTCTAGAACGTCCTTACCTGAAAATATGTAATGCTCGGTCTGACCCGAGCATTACATCAAAGTAACACCTGGGTCAGGCTAGAAACCAGCGTGAGCAAATCCATCTAACAAAATACAAAGGCATGCAACTTATATAAACCCGGGGTAACTCGTTATTTACTACGAGCTCACATCTTGCTATAGTCAACACATATTTCTACAAGCAATTCCTATGTACCTTTACTTAGTTTCACATTGTCCAGTTATTTAAATCATTCCATTTCATCCTTTTGATTTCACATATCAACCCATAAACATCAATGTAGGTTACCAATCGAAGTGGGTTTGGGTACTACTGATACCCGATCCCGGTTTCATCGAATACAAAATTATCTTAACTCAAGTGATTCGAATGAAATATGATTCAAACTTTAAATACAAGGTGTCACTGTTTAATCCAACGTATCATATCACATAGCATCACCATCACATACCAGGGATATCAACTAATCTAAGGTACACAATACCATTAATCATTCATAAGAAAGATTAATTAACTATACCATCTCTAATTCATTCAATTAACTGACATTGAATTCAATCAATTACTTAAATTTCTGTTAGAACCTGCTTATTAATTAATTGCAAACTAATTAATTAATCATCTAATAGTCATTCATCTTAATTGATCCTCCTTGATTAATTATTCTTAAATTACACTAAGTAATTTATCTCTAAATTAATCACATAGATTAATTATTCTTAACCATTCACATTAATTAGTCTTTGATTAATTAATAACATTCATTAGTGATCCTAAACCACTTCTAGTAATTTCTCTTTATTAATCATCTTCAATTTAATTTTCCTTAATTACTCACAACTAAAATAATTTAAAGATAAATTCTTTATCTTATTTCATAATTAATTTCATCATTATACTTACATTGGAAACATTTTGCAAATTTATTCTATAATTGAAAGATTCGGAAACATTCATCAAATCAATTATACAATTAAAAGTTTATAACATTTTCTTTACAATAAAACAATTTAAAACAATAAATTTTAATTATTTAAACTTCGTAATTTATTCAAAACTTGTTTAATAAATTCTTATTCTTTTAAATCTTAATTAAAAATTCTATTAAACTTTCACTTTAAATATATTTTTTATAAAACTTATTTATTCTAATATTCTTTTAAACATGTTTTAACACATTTTTTCTCCTTGAAAACACATTATTTAATAACCTTAAAACTTTAAAACTTTAAAACTTGACTGCAAACATTTTGCTTTATCCTTCACCTTGATTTTCTTTACTTAAAACGAATCTGGTATAAGTTCATTTTAAAAACATGCATTTTATTTTACTCAAACCTTTAAATCTGCATTTTAAAAGCTGGTGCAGGTTCTTACCTAAAACCAGAAATCTTATCACAAAAACACAGAAAAACCCGAGCAACCTCTCCGAAATCCCCGAGTAATACATGAGGACCCTCACCTCCCACGTCTACTTTGAGTTCCACAAGGCCCTACGCGAGAGAGAACCCAAGTTTCACCTCATCACTTTAAACTCAAACGTTTCAGACACAGGTGGCACACGCGTGCACATGCACCGTCAACAGAAGCCACTCCGACCATCGACGAACTCTTCGGCACATCACTCGTCGCTGCGGCAACCAATCCCCATTCTCAAAATACTAGCGCAAGCTACAGATCAAAAATTGAAAATCCATTTGAAAACTGGAACTTGAATCCATGACCAAATCCACCTCGATCTCGCACCTCCTACCACCGGTGCCTTCCAAACTCCGGCCACATCACCATGATTCATCCACGAAGCTACCATTCAATTTCCAGGCAACTCGATGCTTTAGAAATGACTCAGCGTCCATTAAAGTAAAATCGACCAAATCTAGGGTTTTACACTTCTACAACCCACCGCCGCCGCCGCGATGGCCCATCCACCCACCAACCATTTTTCCCATATTTACCGATACCACCTCCACCTTCACTGAAAATCCCGACCACCAAAGGCCACGTGATCAACAGATATTACCCAAAATCCCATCCCCAGTAAATTCCAAAGTTCTCATTCATATCAATATTAAAATTTGAGATTTGTGTTTTAAATATCCTAACTTTTGAAGTTGATTCAAGATATTGAATTGAATTAACAATTTGTGACATTCAAATTTAACATATATCTATGTTTGTTCTGTAAGACAAATTTACAGCTGTGACATTTAACTAACATGCTTAATACAAATTTTAGCCTAAAATTTAGGTTTAAACCAACTTATTTTGTTTAAAACTGAACACCTATATATGGTTGAATTGAAGATGGTTTTAAAATTTTGATCTACTATTAACTCTGTGGCTAAACACAGAGAAGAACAGGTCAGGTATTTATTTTATTTTATTTTCGGAACAACACCAAAAGATACAGAGTTACATCAAAAATACACATACCAACACAATATTCTTCATGGATCAGAGGCTCAGATTTATATTTTAAATGATGTGTTTTACTCCCAAACATCAATTTCGAACAGATCTAAGTATTTAACAAAAGTATTAGATTACTCACCAAAACAAACTTATTTTCAGAAATAGGCATGCCACGGAATCTTATATTTAAACCTTTAAATGTTGATTTCATTCACAAGCACCTCAAATCAAATCAGGGAAAAAGGTTGGAATACTCATCATTTCAGTTTGAACAGAAAAGGCATGACTGCTCTGAATTTTGAAAAGAAACTGGACATTTACTTTTGATTTTAGATCCGCTTGAATTATCTGACTTAAATCTTACTTTGAAGCTTTGATCTTTTGAATTTGGATCTGATATTGCTGCTAGTTGTTTAAAAGATTTAGTTTTAAAAACTGAGAAAATTGAAGCTGCTGATTCCCTGATTAAATTTCTGGTTTGAGGATTTTTTTTAAATTATGAAGAATTTTTTTGTTTTCCTCTTTATTCATCAAAATAAAAGAAAAGTGAATTAAAATTCAAACATGACACTTGTTCAAGTTGATTACATTTGTCAAATTATCATTGTAATCTTATTACACATGTCAACAAAGAGCTTCATAAATTAAACATTTGTATTTATTCATTTCTTTTAAAAAATTAAATGAATTTTGAAAGCTTTTGTATTAAATGGTTACCCATGTAATTAAATGCTTATAATATGATTATATATTATACTTTTAGTTTGTTTTCTACTTAAGCATAATATTTTTTTTTAAAGGTTATCTTAGCTTACAAAGATAAATTGTAGATAGAAATTTTAGAATTGAAATTTCAAAAATGAATCTTTTAGAAATAGGTTGGATTTTAACACTCAATATTTTGAAATTGTAATTCATCATTTCTTACAATTTTGATCAATTTATATTTTATATTCATATTCATATCTTTCTAGTATTTATACATATAAAAATTTTCAAAAGAAAAGATTTTAAAATCTTAATTATACACTAATATAATTATTCTTTGAATTTCAAACCTCAAATTCAAATTCAATTTAAATTGACTCATATACATATTTTAAACAGACACACATTACATGTGTCTGAAAATAATTATTTTGCAAATTTTAAAATATTTATACTAGAAGATTATCAAATAAATATCTATCCAAGTAAAAATATTTATCCTCGGATTTATTTGTTTAATTCTTAAATCAATATTCTATTAATTACCCAGTTTGTTAATCAATTACAGATGTCCAGAAATCCAGGTTACCACATTCCTTCCACCTTAGAGTCTTTTCGTCCTCGAAAAGGAACGAAGCCAGAATTATTAAATATTTTAAAACCGGTTAAAATATTCTTTGATCATTTTAAAACACTTTTAAAATCTGTAATACTTCCAAAATAGTTTTATAAAAATACTTTTTATAAATCGATGTTTCAACACGTCCATCCTCATTCTCACAGAAATTCGGTCATACGTTGATCAGGCGTAAGACAAAAATCTACAAGTACTTGGTAAACCCGTTTTCAACACCTAGTGAAAATACTTGAAAAATTATTTTTATTGAAAATATTGAAAGCATTTTGAAATCGAGGAAATATCCTTGGTGAGAATGCTCTGGAAATCATCACCCCCATCCATGGTCGCAGTTACATTCCAGGGTTACGTTGCCATCGCAGCAAAAGTCCATGTAACTGCAGGCTCTCCGCGGCCTCTCGATTACGCCATGGAACCCACAACAGATCGCAGTTACATTCTAGGGTTACGTTGCCATTACAGCAAAAGTCCATGTAACTGCAGGCTCTCTACGGCATCTGATTTTCGCTGTCGAAATGAAACTTCTCCCCTCCTACATAGGTCGCAGTCTACCGATATAAAATCAAACGCAGACTGTTGGCTCTCAGCGGCACACACGACTTTCGCTATGGTATACTCTACTCATAATCCCCAGGAACTAGTTTTGTCCGGACTCCTCACAGGATCAACTTTAGAACCCCCCCTTGGGGATCAAGGCAGCACCACCCGGTGGTTCTTCTGAAAAGTTCATTTCAAGGGAGCGCCTTTTTCCCCAGAGCCATCATCAAAACATTTTATACTATACACATATAGTATCTTCAAATCATACACCTAATATGATCTCATACAAAGCTCCTTTACAAAAAATCGATTATGCCAAAATCGATAATTTTCAAGCTAGGTTCTCCAAATTCTCATATTGATTTTACCTAAAATCAAAATATTTCCAAATCCAAAAGTTCCCAAGACCTTTTCTAAGATCCTCATAAGATCCTTTATATATATACAGATATATAAAAATTTTAAAACTTTGGATCATTTCAAACTTGTATAGAACTTCTTTTATACTTCAAACATTTTCAAAAACCCTTTTCTCTTGGCAAAAGATTCAACAAGGGGAGTTTCATTTTATAAAACAAAGATATTTAACTTTGTTTACTCAAAATCAAATATTCAAATTTGATTACCTTTTTCAATCTCATTTTCATTCAAATCCGTACGAAGTACACATATCATCCGTACGCTATACCCATCTGATCGCTCACTCGACCACACAATTTCATTTCCGAACTAGTATCGTCCACCCGACTTTCTAGTGCAGACACAGATCTGGTTTCTTGGTCAGAAACCGTCATTCTCCTTTCATAGTCATAACTATGATAGAGAATATCCAGAACCAATCAACAATCCATATCCAGGTTCGCCGTCGAAAATCGAGTGAAAATCCCAACTCGGATCGACATACTAACTCGAAAGTCTATTCTAGAATCTGGATCAAATCACTATGCGAATAGAATAACATACGTACACCATACGTATTTATCTTTATTGGTTATTAGCCAAATCAATTCCATTTCTATTCACAATTGTTTCAATCCATTGGATTATCACCTCTATTCTTATCTCGATTGGGTATTCAATCATAAACAATTTGAACTCCGACACGTTTATTTAGCAAATAGCTTGAAAATTTTAAAAATAAATAAGTAGTTGGAAAGTAATTACTAGTTTGTAAAATAGGTGTAAAATAGTTAGAAAATAGTTAAAATAATTATAGAAATTTTAGGTAATAGCAAAATAATAGTAAGATAGTAATTAGTTTTGTAAAATAGTTGAAATATAGTAATTAGTTTATAAAAAAGTTGGAGAATTTGTTAAACAGTTTCAAAAATAATTGTAAAACAAGTATAAGATAGTTTTGGCTTTTTGAAAGAAAAGTTGTATATATAATGAATAGGTTGGAAAATAGGTTTATATTAAAACAATTTATACTAAAAATAGTCCAGAGTTAAAACTGCTCACTTTCCCAATCTCCATTTCCAATCAATTTAATTTAAATTTCCATTTCCATTTAAATTGACCCAATTCCAAAAATAACTCCAATTTCCATTGGACTTGATTTATTCCCAATTCAAGTTGAATTAATTCACAATTTCTTCCCAACTTCAAATCAAATTTTCCTTTTGAATTTTATACTTATACATCTTCAATCACAATTTCAATTAACTCAAATCAATTTCAATTTGAACTAATTCAATTCAAATTTCAAATTTAAACCATCTCGAATTATATAGATTCGAGTTAAATCCTTTAAGTGCTGATTTAATCTTTTAAATCAAATCAATTTATATCTTTAAACCATTTAATTCTGAATCCAAATTCCATTTTAAACAACTAAAACTTTGAATTTTAATTTATCACCAAATTTCAATTTTGTAACCAAACCTTTTGAAGTTTATCTTAAACATTCAAATCTTAAGTCCAAAATGATTCCATACATTAATTCAATACATACTAGTAGTTCTTACATTACATACATTTAACCAAAATAAGAGTCTTACAGAAGTCATAAATCCAGATGCTTTCCTATTACCTAGAGGTTTGGGAAGAACAGAACCCTAATACTCCTACAAGTATCCTTCCTATGGACTTCCTTCCAAAGGGCAAAGCCCAAACATACACTTCTCAACAAGGTGTCCCCACTTATAACATTTACTACAAAATGTTTCTACCCTGTCATCAATCTGGATAACCTTCATGCCTCCAACAGTACGTTCCACAGCCTTACTCTTCTTCTGCGTCTCAAAACAATTCCTAGCAATGTGTCCCGGCTTCTTACAATGATAACAAATAGTCGACTCATTAACCGGTCCAACTGGTTTACGCTTCGCCTTCCTCACTTCAGGGCATTGATTTAGAAAATGTCCTTTCTTATGGCACTTAAAGCACGAGACCTCATAGCGAAACCGATGGAACGTACCCTTCAATTCCTCCCTTGTTTTACTGCACTTGGCTGTGTAATGACCCTTACTAAAACATCTGTAACGGGTGACATTATCATAGGGTCCTGGTTCAGCCCTTTCCTTAACCTGATTCTCATATTCTTGAATATTTTCTTCACGATCCCTACGTGCAGCTACTCCTTGCTCTTTGCGTCTAACCTTCCATTCTTCACTCTTAGTCATCTCTCTCAAAGACTGAATTCTAAGGGGGCTTCCTAACCTATAAATTAGACTTAATTAGAAGAATTCAAATTTTACTCTTATATCAATTTGCTTACCAAGATATACCTTATGTTTTAACATCTTTGGTTTTTAATTTTCAAACAAAGTTTCAAACAACATCTTATTTCAACATAAGATTACTTTTAAAACTATTCTGAATAATATTATTTATCATTCCCTTTAACAATTTGAAACCAAATTTAATTTCTAATGTTCCTTATATGAATGGTACATTCTATTCAATTACTACTCGAATACGTAAGTTTACCACTTAAATTCTTATTTAATTTCAATAATTTAGCATCCCATTACCTTAATATTTATTACAAAGAAACATTGCCTTATATACCAACATATATTCTTAAATAAAATCATTTAAAATCTTTATATAAGAAAATAACAAGTACGCTCCCTCGTATATATATACACACTCAACTCATTCTAGGGTACTATTGATCCGATCCTTAATGAGTAAACCCACCAGAGCCAAGTTTCTCGCTTAACCTTCTGCTCTGATACCAAATGTAATGACCCGAAATTTTAGATCCCGAAAATTCCAGATAATTAGAAAAAAAGAAGAAAAGAGATAGAAGAAGAACAGAAAAGAAACACATAATCTCACCTTCGCAGCGGATAAAATATAATATCAAATAAATAATAGTTATACAAAGGAAAATTGTACTTGTCAAATTACACTTTAATATATATCAGAGTCACAACATATTTACAAGAGCAAGAATAGATAAATCAATCTGTTCCAGATACTATAATATATCACTGTAGAAACTCTTCATACGTTCCAGCTCTCCAGCTCGCCTCCTGAGCTCCAGAACGTCCTTACCAGAAAATCTGTAATACTCGGTCTGACCCGAGCATTACATCAAAGTAACACCTGGGTCAGGCTGGAAACTAGCATGAGTAAATCCATCTCACAAAAATACAAAGGCATGCAACTTATATAAACCCGGGGTAACTCGTTATTTACTACGAGCTCACATCTTGCTATAGTCAACACATATTTCTACAAGCAATTCCTAAGTACCTTTACTTAGTTTCACATAATCCAGTTATTTAAATCATTCCATTTCATCCTGTTGATTTAACATATCAACCCATAAACATCATTGTAGGTTATTAATCGAAGTGGGTTCGGGTATTACTGATACCCGATCCTGGTGTCTTTGAATACAAAATTATCTTAACTCAAGTGATTCGAATGAAATACGATTCAAACTTTAAATACAGGGTGTCACTGTTTAATCCAATGTATCATATCACATAGAATCACCATCACATACCAAGGATATCAACTAATCTAAGGTACACAATACCATTAATCATTCATAAGAAAGATTAATTAACCATACCATCTCTAATTTATTCAATTAACTGACATTGAATTCAATCAATTACTTAAATTTCTGTTAGAACCTGCTTATTAATTAATTGCAAACTAATTAATTAATCATCCAATAGTCATTCATCTTAATTAATTCTCCTTGATTAATTATTCTTAAATTACACTAAGTAATTTATCTCTAAATTAATCACATAGATTAATTATTCTTAACCATTCACATTAATTAGTCTTTGATTAATTAATAACATTCATTAGTGATCCTAAACCACTTCTAGTAATTTCTCTTTATTAATCATCTTCAATTTAATTTTCCTTAATTACTCACAACTAAAATAATTTAAAGATAAATTCTTTATCTTATTTAAAACTTTATTTCATCATTATACTTCCATTGGAAACATTTTGCAAATTTATTCTATAATTGAAAGATTTGGAAACATTCATCAAATCAGTTATACAATTAAAAGTTTATAACATTTTCTTTACAATAAAACAATTTAAAACAATAAATCTTAATTATTTAAACTTTGTAATTTATTCAAAACTTGTTTAATAAATTATTATTCTTTTAAATCTTAATTAAACATTCTATTAAACTTTCACTTTAAATATTTTTTTTATAAAACTTATTTATTCTAATATTCTTTTAAACATGTTTTAACACATTTTTTCTCCTTGAAAACACATTATTTAATAACCTTAAAACTTTTAAAACTTTAAAACTTGACTGCAAACATTTTGCTTTATCCTTCACCTTGATTTTTTTTACTTAAAACGAATCTGGTATAAGTTCATTTTAAAAACATGCATTTTATTTTACTCAAACCTTTAAATCTGCATTTTAAAAGCTGGTACAGGTTCTTACCTAAAACCAGAAATCTTATCACAAAAACAGAGAAAAACCCGAGCAACCTCTCCGAAATCCCCGAGTAATACATGAGGACCCTCACCTCCCATGTCTACTTCGAGTTCCACAAGGCCCTACGCGAGAGAGAACCCGAGTTTCACCTCATCACTTTAAACTCAAACGTTTCAGACACAGGTGGCACACGCGTGCGCATGCACCATCACCAGAAGCCACTCCGACCATCGACGAACTCTTCGGCCTGTGACTCGTCGCTGCGGCAACCAATCCCCATTCTCAAAACACTAGCGCAAGCTACAGATCGAAAATTGAACGTCCAGTTGAAAACTGGAACTTGAATCCATGACCAAATCCACCTCGATCTCACACCTCCTACCACCAGTGCCTTCCAAACTCCGGCCACGTCTCCACGATTCATCCACGAAGCTACCATTCAATTTCCAGGCAACTCGATGCTTTAGAGATGACTCAGCGTCCATTGATGTAAAATCGACCAAATCTAGGGTTTTAAACTTCTACAATCCATCGCCGCCGCCGCGATGGCCCATCCACCCACCAACCATTTTTCCCATATTTACCGATACCACCTCCACCTTCACTGAAAATCCTGACCACCAAAGGCCACGTGATCAACAGATATTCCCCAAAATCCCATCCCCAGTAAATTCCAAAGTTCTCATTCATATCAATATTAAAATTTGAGATTTGTGTTTTAAATATCCTAACTTTTGAAGGTGATTCAAGATATTGAATTGAATTAACAATTTGTGACATTCAAATTTAACATATATCTAAGTCTGTTCTGTAAGACGAAATTTACAGCTGTGACATTTCACTAACATGCTTAATACAAATTTTAGCCTAAATTTAGGTTTAAACCAACTTATTTTGTTTAAAACTGAACACCTATGAATGGTTGAATTGAGGATGGTTTTAAAATTTTGATCTATTATTAACTCTGTGACTAAACACAGAGAAGAACAGGTCAGGTATTTATTTTATTTTATTTTCAGAACAACACCAAAAGATACAGAGTTACATCAAAAATACACATACCAACACAATATTCTTCATGGATCAGAGGCTCATATTTATATTTTAAATGATGTGTTTTACTCCCAAACATCAATTTCGAACAGATCTAATTATTTAACAAAAGTATTAGATTACCCACCAAAACAAACTTATTTTCAGAAATAGGCATGCCACGGAATCTTATATTTAAACCTTTAAATGTTGATTTCATTCACAAGCACCTCAAATCAAATCAGGGAAAAAGGTTGGAATACTCATCATTTCAGTTTGAACAGAAAAGGCATGATTGATCTGAATTTTGAAAAGAAACTGGACATTTACTTTTGATTCTAGATCCGCTTGAATTATCTGACTTAAATCTTACTTTGAAGCTTTGATCTTTTGAATTTGGATCTGATATTGCTGCTAGTTGTTTAAAAGATTTAGTTTTAAAAACTGAGAAAATTGAAGCTGCTGATTCCCTGATTAAATTTCTGGTTTGAGGATTTTTTTTTAAATTATGAAGAAATTTTTTGTTTTCCTCTTTATTCATCAAAATAAAAGAAAAGTAAATTAAAATTCAAACATGACACTTGTTCAAGTTGATTACATTTGTCAAATTATCATTGTAATCTTGTTACACATGTCAACAAAGAGCTTCATAAATTAAACATTTGTATTTATTCATTTCTTTTAAAAAAATTAAATGAATTTTGAAAGCTTTTGTATTAAATGGTTATCCATGTAATTAAATGCTTATAATATGATTATATATTATACTTTTAGTTTGTTTTCTACTTAAGCATAATAATTTTTTTAAAAAAAAGGGTATCTTAGCTTACAAAAATAAATTGTAGATAGAAATTTTAGAATTGAAATTTCAAAAATGAATCTTTTAGAAATAGGCTG
The DNA here is from genome assembly GCA_030765085.1 of Allium cepa. NCBI lineage: Eukaryota > Viridiplantae > Streptophyta > Magnoliopsida > Asparagales > Amaryllidaceae > Allium > Allium cepa. The sequence continues at coordinate 696,114,132 of CM060942.1, read as the reverse complement.
GATTTTAACATTCAATATTTTGAAATTGTAATTCATCATTTCTTGCAATTTTGATCAATTTATATTTTATATTTATATTCATATCTTTCTAGTATTTATACATATAAAAATTTTCAAAAGAAAATATTTTAAAATCTTAATTATACACTAATATAATTATTCTTTGAATTTCAAACCTCAAATTCAAATTCAATTTAAATTGACTCATATACATATTTTAAAAAAACACACATTACATGTGTCTGAAAATGATGATTTTGCAAATTTTAAAATATTTATACTAGAAGACTATCAAATAAATATCTATCCAAGTAAAAATATTTATCATCAGATTTATTTGTTTAATTCTTAAATCAATATTCTATTAATTACCCAGTTTGTTAATTAATTACAGATGTCCAGAAATCCGAGTTATCACAGAAACTACCATAGGACCTCCCGCCACACACACAATCGCACAATTGGAGGAGATTCCTTCATATGATATCAAATATGATTGGTACGAGAAAACTCTTTTAACATTATTATTAGTGAATAGTGTAGAAACATTTTGAAAGTATAATATTAATCTTAGCCAGCATACAACCATTATTGTATGCCTACTATAGCTACCATCTAAATAGTGGTGACCACCATAAGTAAATGGCAGGTTATACAACTAAAACCGTAGAAGTCTCGTATTGAATGATTGAATTTCCAACAATGGTCTGGCTAAGGAACTTCCTTATCAAATGGAACGCCTTTATAGGGACGCCCCTAAGTACCAAACCGGATCTCTACCAACACAAATTCGGGTTACCTCTGTAACTAGGTAACACGTACAAGTATGCCATCCCCGGTCCTTACCGACCTTTATCCCGGGATTCACCAGTAAATATCAACAACCACACAATTAAATATCTGAGCTCCATACCATGATACCACCTCTTATCCAGAAGAAAATAGACATACCCTAGGGGCGCGACCCCTAATAACCTTGCCCTAACATTCCTGTTTCGACCATTACCGGGTTGTGAGGTTCGATGAAGTCTCGTCCACAAAGCTACGCTTTTCACTGAAGCCCTGCTTCGATCAACACATGATCAGTAGCACTCAGCATGCCACACTACCAAGATGGGAGTATATCACTAATAACCATCAATTACATAACCTCTGAGCTCATACGTCTCAAAGAAGGGTGATAAGCTAAGAGAATAATTTCTCCGCCACCAACAGAAATGTGTTTGAAAGAAATCAGCTTTATATCTCAAAGTGTAGTGTTAGACACACAACCATACAAGTCCGTTTCGGGTTCGAACGGAACTGAAGGCAGTTCCAAAGAAGCCTTTGCAATCCGGGCATCGACAATACTGATCATACTCCCCATCACATATGGAGATCTCTATACCGAAACAACTTAGTGCAGAGTCATGCGACAGGTTATCCTATCGTTCTCGAAGACAGCCGGTCTTCACCACCGTCTTCAAATGCTTTCCATTTCTTCATATCACTATTCGGAATGGGTTTTATGACACAAAGTCCTCTCTCGGCTAAATTGAATAGTGAGCGCTTAATTTAAAAACACGTGGATATAACATTCACAAAGATTCACCATTAAGGTTTGATGTGGGTTTCGGATAACCAACTGAAATTCGACTCCCTGTCGCATCGAAATTCAAATGCCATTTTACGGGCCAATGGGTTTTCACATTCACATAGAAATAAATCATGGGTATCACAGTTCAATTCATAGCAATCACATCACAAAGTATCATAATCACATAGCAAGGGTGTCAATCAGCTCAAGGCATTCAATAATAGTCAATCATTTAGAGATAAGATGAATTAATCGTGTGATTAGAATTAATTAATCACATAATTACTTTCATTAATCATCTTTAATTAATAATTAATGATTCTTAATTAATAAATTAGTTAGTCTTTAATTACTAATTAATTAATCTTAATTACTTTCATTAATTAAATATTTCTTAATTAATTACCTTAAGTAATTAATCCTTAATTATAAATTAATTAAACTTTAATTAATAATTAACTAACCTTTAATTAATTATTCATTAATTATTAAGTAATTATAAATCATTCATTAATTGATCATCATTAACAATATAAATTAATTTACTTTTAAGTTATGTTAATAATGTAAAAAATTTGATTATTTCCTTAATTACTTTGTTAAGTTTTATTTAAAATAAACTTTTGAAAATATAAGTTTAAAACATTCTTAACTTAATTAATTTAAAATATTTTATTTCAAAACTTTTAGCTACACATTCCTACCTAACAAATAATCATCATTTTAAAATGAATAAATTTAGAGAGAAAAAAATAACTTAGATTGTTAAATTTTAAAACTAAAAATCATAAAACCCGAGTCAACCCCGAGTGTTCCCCGAGCCAAACCTCCATTTGCTTCGAGTCTTTACCCAAACTCCCCCGTGTTTTTATTTTTAAAAAACTTAGATTTTGTTTAAGTCCTTTTATGCCCGGTATCACTTGCAAACACACGATTCCAAACCCAAGCCAGCACATAAACTTCCCGAAGTCTACTTCGAGACCATAGCCTTCTTCCCCAAGCTTAAATCACTAACACATGCTAAAGGTCTGTGCACATGCACCGAAGCTCCGATGAACCCACGGCCAACCTCGCCGCCTTCCACAAATCTACGACCATCCACTTATGCCTTACGATCACCCAGAACCCTTGAACGATGGAGAAATCACGATTTAGCTATACAACCCAAAACTGGAACAAATTGAGCCACAATCAATCACCTTGTTCTTCCACCTTTGGCCATCAGAGGTCACGTGACATCGGCCAGAACAACGTCGATCCCTTACGCTCCGAACCCTACCAGTGTGAACAACTCCGGCCCACTGACGATGACGCAACAATGTATTTTCCAACCACGACCGGCCATGGGTTTTAAACCCTAAATCGATCTCGCTTATCATCCATGATGAACTATAAAACCATCAACCATTTTTCTGGTGATCCCCGACCTTCCAGCAAGCTACGGCCCTGATCTCAAGGTCTAGAAATCCTCCGATCACTAGAATTTCGTTAAAACCCATATTCCGTTCATCATACATATGCTTTCCATTTACTAAGTTAAAAATCATGAATTTCTTATAAAAAATCATAGTTTACCAAGACGAACATGGTCACGTAATCAAAACTCAAGTCTTTATCAATTAAATTTTGAACAAAATTTTATTTGGTTGTGTTTTTCTTATTTTCCAACAACCCTTTTCATTTTAAATATTTATAAATAACTCTAGAATTAAGATCTTGCCAAACCCTACATTTTTTCTTTAGACATCAAGTTAAATAGAAGATCAAAGGATGAGTTTTCAGGTTTCAAACAGGTTTGAAACCTGTAATGCTTAGAACAGAGACCGATGTCTGCTCTTAGACATGCAAAGCTATATCCATACACATATATACACAAATTTATACACATGTAAGCAATTTTTCAGCCTGCTTTAAACATGTTCTCAAACAACAGATCTAAATCCAGATTACAAAGGGTTTACTCACCTGTAAAAAGAAGAAACAGAGAACTTTTGAATTCTTGGAAGTTGTTTTAAAGTTGAAATCTGGAAATTGCTTTCTGGTTTTTATCCTTACTATTTGATCTGAAAAACCTCTGATTTAGTTAAATTAAAGCTCTAAATTTGCCTAAGGTTTGAAGTTGAAATCCTTGCTTTGATGCTTGAGATGATTTTCAGGCTTTAAATTTTTGATTGTAAAAGTTGTTTCAATTTCTAGGTTTGGCTTTGTTTTGATGTATCTCTGATTTTGATTTTGAAACTTTTGTTTCCTAGTTTTAGAAAGTTTATAGATTTTTTCTAAAGCTTTGAAAAAATTAAACGAAATAGGTAGGAGGGGATTTGATAGCTTATAAATTTAATTTTCTATTTTTATTAATTTTTTCTCAAAAATAAAACAAAATGACCCTTGTCCAATTTAAATTATAAAATCATTACATTTGTTAAACAACTTATTAAATGAATTACACTTGTTAAATTGCTTATTACATGTTTAACACCTGTATTTCTCATGAATTAAAGGCTTTTAAACAAAAAAATTATCATATTTTCCTTGTGTTATAAATACATTTCCTATTAATTATTATATACAATTTTAAAGAAGAAATGTTTTAAACTAATTTCACATTAAATAAATTACATATTTATTATTTTTAATGCAAATGATTTTTCTAAGACATTTATTTAAATTTTGAATTCAAATTTGAATTGTAATCCATTTATATATGTATAAATCAATACTGATTCTATTTGCCTTGAAAATTTTCAAATTAATTCCAAATTAAATCCTAGAAATTCAAATTAATTACTAATTTTAAATTGATAAAATTTGGGGATGTTACAGTGGACAACCACGTTGGCAGTACCGAAGTCCTTCTTAAGTCCTTCCCTGTTCAAAATTCTGAAACTCAGTCAATACCCACTGTTGTCGATCCAAACAGCTCTAATTCTTCATCCAAGGTTGGCAATCGCGACCACTCTTCACTTTCTGATGTTGGCAACCCCAACATTCCAGCTCCCTTATCTTTTCCCTCTAATATCATACCTTCTTCTTCGAATGAAAAAACTACCGAACGAGTCTATAAACCCATAGCTCCATTTCCTCATAGACTCAACAAAAAGAAGAAGCCCGCTAATTTTGGCCAAATTCTTGAAATCTTCAAACAAGTTCGAATCAATATTCGACTTCTTGATACCATTGAGCAAATTCCTCAATACGCCAATCTTTGAAAGAGCTATGTACTCAAAAAACGTGCCACTAACGTTCCAAATACTGCATTTCTAACTGCAAACACTAGCTCTATTCTTTTAAAGCCCTCCCCAATCAAGTATAAGGACCCCGATTGTCCTACAATCGGCTGTAAAATCGGTAACACTCACATTAGTCATGCCTTACTTGATCTTGGAGTAAGTGTGAATCTTTTGCCTTATACTTTGTATTGTCAACTTGGACTAGGGGAATTAAAACATACAAACATCACAATTCAACTAGCAGATCGATCTGTCAAAAAACCATTGGGCACAGTTGAAGATGTTTTGATACAAATCGAGCAATTATATTTCCCAGTCGATTTCATAGTCCTAGAGACTGCACCTGTCTCAAATCCTAACGGCCAGATTCCTTTGATATTTGGTCATTCGTTTTTAGCAACATCAAATGCTATCATAAATTGTAGGAATGGTCAACTCCGACTTTCCTTTGGGCACCTAACCATTGAACTAAATATATTCAATCTTAATAGACAACTAAGGGACCTTGAAACAGAAGAAGTTGACATGATCCAAACAATTGTAGAAAATGATTTTAGTAATACTATGGAGTCTCTTAACATGTGCCTAGATCATTTTAATTCCAAACAAAATGAAGATGAATACATTTATGAATTAAATGATACGCTCTGCTCTTCTCATAGTTCGCTAGAATTCAACCAGTTGATGTCTACTGAATCCTCAAAAGAAGTATGCCCTAAATTAAACCTCAAACCTCCTCCAAACGATCTGAAGTACACATATTTAAATTCTTCGAAAAATTTCCCTGTAATCTTGGCCTCCGATCTCATTAAGGACCAAGAAGAACAACTTTTTAAAATTTAAGGGGAAAATAAAGAGGCATTATGATGGGTAATCGCTGACATTAAGAGAATTAGTCCATCAATCATCGAACATCGAATACATTTAGTCAACGAGACTAAACCCACTCGCGAAGCTCAAAGGCGATTAAACCCTAATATGAGAGAAGTTGTAAAGGAAGAAATTATCAAATGTTTAAACAGTAACATTATCTACCTTATCTCTGACAGTACATGGGTAAGTCCAGTACAAGTTGTACCAAAGAAGTCTGGAATCACTATGACCACAAATGAGAATAATAAACTTGTTTCGACAAAAGTCAAAACAAAATGGTGCATTTGCATCGACTATCGAAAACTCAATGTAGCTACAAGAAAAGATCATTTTCCCTTCCCTTTCATTAATCAAATGCTCGAACGCTTAGCCGGTCATGAATATTATTATTTTCTTGATGGTTACTCCGGCTATAACCAAATCCCCATTGCACTAGAGGACCAACACAAAACGACGTTCACTTGCCCCTTCGGAACTTTCGCTTATCGTCGCATGCCCTTCGGTCTTTGTAATGCTCCCTCTACCTTTCAGAGATGTATGATGAGTATATTTTCTGATATGGTAGAGGATTTCTTAGAGATATTTATGGACGATTTTTCAATCTATGGGTCATCTTTCGATCAATGCCTCCTTCATTTAGAACGTGTCTTAAAGCGATGTAAGGAGAAATATCTTGTGCTTAATTGGGGAAAATGTCATTTTATGGTTAAGCGAGGAATAGTCTTACGTCATGTTGTGTCTAAAAATAGCCTAGAAGTTGACAAATCTAAAGTTGAACTTATTGTTGACCTTCCTCCTCCAAGGTCCATCTAGGACATTCGCTCGTTTCTCGGCCATGCAGGATTTTATAGGAGGTTCATTAAAGATTTTTCAAAAATTTCAACACCTCTTTCGAATCTTCTAGCTAAAGACGTGAAATTTGAATTTTCCAATGAATGTAAAACGCATTTTGAAACCCTTAAATCGATCATGGCCACTGCATCTATCATCCAACCTCCAAATTGGACTTTGCCTTTCGAATTAATGTGTGACGCTTCTGATTATGCCATTGGAGCCATCTTAGGTCAACGAAATCGATAAACTTCTTCGAGTCGTCTATTATGCTAGCAGAACTCTTAACGAAGCTCAATTGAATTACTCAACCAAAGAAAATGAATTTTTAGCAGTTATCTTTGCCCTTGTTAAGTTTAGATCATATCTTGTAGGTTCTATGGTCATAGTCTACACTGATCACGCCGCATTGCGGTATTTACTCATGAAAAAGGATGCCAAACCACGCTTAATCTATTGGATTCTCCTTCTTCAAGAGTTTGACCTAGAAATACAGGATAAGAAGGGTTCTAAAAATGTCATAGCTGATCATCTTTCTCGTATTGTTCATGAAAACATCGATAACTCTCAAATCAACGATCATTTTCCGGATGAACAAATTCTTTCCCTCTCCAGTGCACCATGGTACACGGACATTTTAAATTATCTTGTCACAAATGAAACACCTTCTTATTGGTCAAAACAAGATAAACAAAAATTTCTCCCTAATGTTTGAAACTTTTACTGGGACGATCCTTATCTCTTCAAATATTGCACCGATCAAATCATACGTAGATGTGTCCCCGAACATGAATTCCATAGCGTCCTCTCTTTTTCACATAATCAAGCATGTGGAGGACATTTTGGAGCAATGAAATCTGAAGCCAAGGTGTTATAGTGCGGTTTTATTGGCCTTCTCTTTTTCGTGTTGCCCACAAATTTTTCTCCAAATGCGCTAGATGTCAACAAACAGGTTGTATTTCCAAACGTAACATGATGCCCCTAACCCAATCCTTGTCATCGAAATTTTTGATGTTCGAGGTCCTTTTCCTAATTCTTTTGGAAATCTCTACATCCTACTTGCAGTAGATTACGTGTCTAAACAGGTTGAGGCCATTACCAGCCGAACGACTGACAATAAAGTTGTTGTCAAAATTTTGAAAGTAAACATATTTTCTTGTTTTGGCATACCTCGAACTATTATAAGTGATAACGGTTCTCATTTTTGTAATCATGCTTTTGAATCTCTTCTTAATAAATACTCTATCACTCATAAACTATATACTCCATATCATCCATAGACTAACGGTCAAGTCGAGATTTCCAATAGACAAATTAAACAAATTCTTGAAAAGACAGTTAACTCCAATAGAAATGATTGGTCCTCTAAATTGATAGATGCCCTTTGGGAATTTCGCACTGCTTATAAAACCAATCTAGGAATGTCACCAAACCGATTAGTCTTTGGAAAAGCATGCCATTTACCCATTGAGCTCGAGCACCGCGCACTTTAGGCAATCAAATACCTTAATTTTGACATAGAAATAGCCGGATCGCGTCTTAAATTACAATTGTTAGAATTACAAGAACTAAGAAATGAAGCGTATGAAAATGAAAAGATTTATAAAGAGAAAAGTAAATTTTACCATGATAAATTCATATTTCGTAAGACATTTGAAGTAGGTCAGAAAGTTCTCTTATATAATTCCAGACTTCATTTATTTCCGGGCAAATTGAGATCTCGATGGACAGTTCCATGTATTCTGAAAATAGTGTACCCTTATGGTGCAGTTGAAATATAAAGTCCTAGGGACGGTTCCATTTCAAAAGTCAATGGACAACGCTTGAAGCCATTTCTAGAGTTTGAACAACCCGAGGACGACGAGTTCGTGGATCTCCATGAACCTAGCTATTTGGCATGAGCCACTCACTATCTTGTACATATCATGTTGTATTTTTTATTATTGTTTTTAGTTATTTTTTTCCTTCTATTTTGCATTTGAATTCTATTTGACAGTTGGGACGCTGTCTCATTCCAGTGTTGGGGGACACATATCTCATACTGTTTATTCATATTTCACAGTGTGGCATCACTTTTAAAAAATCATCTCATTATTTATTTTCAAATTTCTTTTCAATTTTTTTCATGTTTCATCTCATTTTCCATTACTTTTAGGACTTTGATTTATTTTTAATTAGTTAAGTCAAAGTAAGTATATAGTTGAAGTCAATTGATGATAATTTTTGTGAATCACAAATTTCAAATGTAAATATAATGAAAAGTTGAATTACAAGTGATAATAGTGAGGTTAGTATATAGGGGGATTCATAGGTGATGGTTATGAAATCCTTTCTAAACTGTAGCCTTTGTTTAAAAAAAGGGGCAGATTTAAAGTACATGCATTGACATATCAAATCATTAAAGTTAAGTGGTGCTAATTTGATTTGCATAACTCTCTTTAGTTAATTTCAAAAAAAAACTGAAAAGAAACACTTAGAGTCAATAGGTGTGCACGCTTATGAAAGTGTATGCACTCGCCACGCTCTGTACTCTTCTCATGTAAGCATGTAAGGCAGTGCATTAATGGTATATCTGGCCTCAGCATTCTGAATTAGGTGTATAAAGAAATTAAATAAATAATCACCTAAGGATTACCGACCTTTTCTGACATAGTCAGCGTCGGTCTTCACAATCTGTCAAGCTCTGTCCCAACTCTCACGTAAGCCCGCGAGGCAGTGCATGGGTGGTATACCTTGGTCCAAAAGTTAGGTGTATATATAAAAAAATATTTTTAATAAAGAGAGATTAAGCTATTGAAACCCAAACACTTCTTGACTCTATTGATTTGGCTTGTTATACAAATGGAAATGAAAAATACCATTTTGAAAAAAACTGTGATTAACAATAAAAAAATTATTTCATGGCTGCACTATGTTATCGACCGAAACAATTGGCTAAAGTAGAATCTAATGTATGGAAACTTGAGTTATATTGAAATTTGTGATTAGTGAGAAACCAAAAATTTCAACAAGTTGACTAAAACTTATATACGTTATTTTGTTGCAATTATTCTGAAGTATATCGAGTCTCCATTTATTTAAAATTTTGCATTCATATAGTACATTAGAATCATCACATATTGCATTTGGACTTTGTGGGTGGTATCCACTGAAAACCCTCACGAGACACCACTCGTCCTACTTGGGACACCTATAGGTTTAACGGCTTATTGCATATGCTCAATGCAATCATGTTTCCTACGAAAAAGGATTTATTTATTTTTTAATTTCTTGTTTATTCGAGGACGAATAAAGGCCTAGTGTGGGGGTATTTTGATGAACGTATTTTTCTGCATTTTAAACCGTTTATTCCATATATTTTTATTTAATAAAGCGGTATTATACGGGTATTTTGTTGTGGTTTTGCAGATTATAGATTCCGATGTGCAACGTTGTAATTAAACGGTTGCGCCGTCTATTGGTTCAAATGACAAGCAGAAAAGAGTGCAATATTTTGAGCATCGAATAAATCAAAACAGAAGAATGATCACATTTGCATATTATTCTAAAAACATGAATATCAACTCAGTCATGTTGTAATCAAGGAACCACGGTTACTAGCATGGTTATGTTAAAGAAAAAGAAAAAAAAATCAAAGTAGCATGGTCACTTTATCAAGTAACAGGGACCCATTTCATGAATGGACACGTTGCATTCAAAGCTCACCATATATTATTATCAAAGAAGCATGGTTACGTGAATATCACTCAAGCATTGGCCACAAGGTCCATTATGAATGAGTCGGTGCCTATTTTTCGGCAGCAACTGGCATATGTGGATCCTTTTGCTTTTGAATAGGAGAGCTTGATTTTTAGAGCTAAAGCTTATATACAGAGAATAGAATCGTCTATTACCCCATCACTTTTTCTCCCAATTTATTTTTATCTTCAACAATGTTTTTATGTTTAGACAGAGTGGGTAGAACTGTTAATTAGTTTTAGTAGTTTATTTTTGTATTATTTCTTTCCGATACTCATTTCAGTTAGTTAATAAATTTAGTTTTTCTCTATTTTCAGTTGTTTGCTCTGTCATTTCCTTTTCCGCAATTTTAATTTCTGTTCTGATTTTTACAATTTAATATTTTGGTTGCAATTTCGATTAGATTCGGAATCAATTCGGTGTATATTATTGTTTTTATTTTCTGTTCAATTTCACCGTCGAATTTGTTTAACACGCCTAAGAATTAAATATGGATTTCAATTGTTTTAAAATACAATTCTCTGTGTTCGACCTGCATACTATACACTTGTACGCTTGTAGAATTTATTAAAATTTGTGCTTTTCTAATCAATAGAATAGTCGCAAAAGGTCATGCCCTATGTGTTAACCCCGTTTTCATTAACGAGTTAAGACTCAGGCCGACTCAACTTGTTATGACTTAAAGGAATGGAACGACTCATGGGGATTAGCGGTTCATGAGACAGGCCGACACAGTGAGTTACCGACTCAACGAAGTTTACGACTCATATGAGATGACTCAAGGCCTAGACCGACCCAACGACTCAGGGCTTGTAACGACTCAGTAGATCAACGACTCAACTGAACTGAGGAATTGCACGAGTTAAAGAATTGTGCGACTCACGACTTATGGGGATCAACGACTCAACGAGTTAATGCCTTAGAGGAGCAGAGTGGCTTAACTAGTTAACGGTTCACAAGGCAGACCGACTCAGTGCATTACCGACTCATCAAGGCTATCGCCTCAGCGACTCAACAAGTCCACGACTCATCATAAGAAACGACTCAAGAGGATTGACGACCTAAGAAGATAAGTCCCTAAGTCGCTTCACCTATATACCGCTACCTGATAAGTCGTTGATGAATTAACGACTCATGACTCAGAATGACTCGTCCGCGACTTAAAGCCATTGAGTCGTATTCCATTGCCACAGTGCCTATTCCAATGAGAATTGACTCGCAAGCGACTCAGGACTTGGCTTAAAATCCAGCAAAAGAATGGGCTATTGAGAGACCAAAGGCTTATCAGATAAGCCGCCCACGACTCAACTTGACTCGGCCACGGCTTAGCCTAAGTCGGTCACGGCTCAGGACTTGGGCGAAAAATTCCTATCCAGATTTGCCTATAAATACATGGCCACCTCCAACATTCAAAGGACTTTTGGCTCATTCATTTCAAGCGCCGTTACTCTGCTGCATTCCGAACTACTTCAACACTTAAAGTTTTTGAGAGATAAAGAACGCCTCAAGGAACTTCACGAAGAATCATACATGTCTAACATGAGTTCAAAGATTTGGATCGACATTGAAGTTTAGGCTACTTGTTCTAAGTCACTTGTAACTCGAAGTGTGTTGTAATCAAAGTGTAACTGCATCGACTTGTAATCAAATCGTCAATAAAGATATTCAAAGTGGACGTAGGCTCTCTCTTAAGCCGAACCACTATAAAATTGTTGTTGTTTACTGCTTTTTCGCTATTATCTGCTTATAATCTGTTCCCGAGCTATCGGGTGGTGCTTTCACAATCTCACTTCATACACTGGGGTGTTAGCGTTCAAATTTTAGCGTTAACATTTTTGGTGCTTTCACTGAGAATCGAACTCAGGTGAATTATCATCATTGCTTCACAGAGGTTTGTAGAGAGAATTTCCTTGAAAACCAGAAGTCTATCTGAGATTATGGCTCCTGGAAGGAAAAGTAGATCTGTCAGATCTGGGAATGTTCAAGAGGGAACCTCCGCTTCCCCTGTATCGAATCAAGCCACTCCAGCTGTCGGAGTTACAAAGGCAGAGCTGGATGCTGCATTCTTCGGGCTAAACCAGCAGATAAATGCCCAAAATGCACAATTCGAGGCTCAGAATGGCCAGAATGCCCTAATTCTGAATAGGTTGGACGATTTGCTTGGGGCAAACCGTCAACCGGCAGGTAATGAAAGGAATTTTGCTGGCAACATTTGTTATCCCGCTTTTTGGCAAAGCCGTGATACCAAGAGATTGGCCAAAAACAAAGGACAGTTCGTCTCAGAGATTGGTTGCACTTCTCTTCGCTATGGATATCGATGAATTTTGTCCGAGTCCAGATTGATCCACAATTGATAGGACATGACCAGAAAGATCGAAGAAGTCCGCGTTTCAAATTTCGGGGAGATCCGAGTTCATATGCTCAAGATGTCGCCAAGAGAAAATAAGGAGGGTAGGCCTTATCTCGAATCCATCGGAGAGACCCAGGGTCGAATCGATCAAGGTTCGAATCCATAAGCAGGAGCAACGTTCGAATCCATGAAGTCCAAGAAGCCTCGACTCCAATTCATAACCATCTTCGAATCCATGGGGCAGAGAACCCTTCGTATCGATCGAACCATGGAACGCCTTGATCGATACGAAGGAACGCACGATTGATCGAATCGAAAGGGTATACCTTCGAACCCTGCCTTCGAATCCATCAAGGCAATCCTGCCTTCGAACCCATCAAGGACATGCCTTCATTCGAATCCATCAGAGGTAGCCATGCTTCGAACCCATCCACACCTGCCTTGGTTCGAATCCCTCGAAGAATTCCTATCTTCGACTCCATCCCGTGAAGGTCCTTCGAATCCATCAAGCAAAGAAGACTTCGCATCGGCCAACTACGAGACACTCTGAACGACGCGAAGGACGCGCATAAGGGTATCTTCGAATCCATAACATCGAACCCATCAAATTGTAGCTGCTGAAACCCAGGGATTCGACCCTATCGATTCGAAGGCCATGGATTCGAAGCGCGCATGTTGACCAGAAATACAATCTTGAATCGATCATAACTTGAGATCTACAAGTCCAAATGCCATGAAATTTTCACAGGAGCTTGCACGTACATAGAAGAATGGCCACGCCAAGTTTCATCTCGATTGGACACTTTTTTGATCGATTCGAACCAAGGGTCGAATCGATCCAAAAGCGGGCCCGGATCTCCAGAATTCAGCCATGTGGGCCCCCTGCACGTGTCAGAAGTGGTCTTCCCGGATTTTAGGAGAAATATCAGCCTCCAACACCTATAAATAGAGCCCCTGGTCATTCAGAAAGGGGATCGGAGAATTTCGAGAGATAAAGCACGCCCGGACGCCGCCAGAATCACTTCAGAGCACCGCCGCTGCCTTTGACTTCGAATTTTTGATTAAGAACTGCTGTACTTAGCCATATAAAAGTTGTATTCTCCGGATATCGAGCAATAAAATAACAAAGCTTCATAGTGGACGTAGGCAAATTGCCGAACCACTCTAAATTGTTGTCTTCTGTGCAATTTATTTTCTGTTGCTTGGAGTTTTTGTTAGATAATCCTCATTTTAATTTTCTTTCTTCATTTATTATCTCTTCAAAAACTTTCGAAGAGTGTTGTGCCCAATTTTGACACAAACACTTAAGAGTGTTGTGCCCAATTTTGACACAAACACTTTGGTGCTTTCGCTGAGAAAAAACCCAGTTTTTTCTCCTGCTCCCTGGATCTATCTTCGATACCGGATTGCATAAATCTAAGAGGGAGATCCAGATTTCGTATTCAAACTCCTTCCATTCTACTCAGATTTGTCAAAAGTCTAAGAAAGAATTCAACGTTTCAAAATGGTGAGTACAAGAACCACTTCCAACATTGGTGATCAGGAAGGCCGGGATAGGCAAAACCCCACACAACTACAATCCACTAACCAAGATGCTGTTGGGCATACGGATCAGTCAGGGCCGGTTACGAGGCAAGAGTTCCAAGCACTACTTCAAGAATTAACCCAGAGCAAACAACAGCTAACTGAGCAATTGCGCGCTAATGCTGAATTGACCAATCAACTAAATCACCAAAAACGAAGAAAATCCAGAAGGGACCAAGCTCCTCGTTCTTCCACCGAAAGCTCCGCTTCTTCAAATTACAATACCCGATCTATCCGTCCCAGGCTAGACGGAAATCATACGCAAGCCGCTGACTGTCAACAGGCAGTAACCGTTGGGCAGATAAGGGTTGGCCCTTCCACCAGCTTCCATACCGGACCCTCCTCTCGAGGAGGCACTATTCCTCAGTACACTGCAGATGGTCGAGCTGCTACAACCGCTGCAGTTGACATAGGGGTTGATGCTCGAGATCACTCCAATCAAAATTATCATCAGCAGGGACAGGCTCCACAGCCATATATCCCAGAAGATAACGAGCCAAGGAGGCGAGATGAGGATCGTCGACAGCATCCGATCCCACCTCGCACTATGGAACCCGACCATACTTTGGCTCACCACCCACAGAATTTTCCAATAGCAGACTTCTCAGCCATGGTGCGGCGAATGATTCGCGAGAGTCAAGGCCTAACGAATGACAACTGGGGAATCTCCCGGAGTCATACCCCATTTACTGATGACATATTGTATGCTGAACCTCCTCGCCGATTCAGAATGCCAATCCTTCCCATGTATGAAGGAAATTCCGACCCAAAGCAACATGTTCTGAAATATGAATGGTCAATGACTGCTGCAAGAGCTGATGACGTAGTAAAGTGCCGCAGTTTTCCTATTTCCTTAGGGGGAATTGCGACAATGTGGTTCACCCGATTACCACCCCGATCTATTTCTTCGTTTGACCAGTTAGCTACTAAATTTGTTGAACAACTTCGCATGCATATTGCCCGACCTAAAGATGTTAATACCCTATCAAGTGTTACTCAAGCTCCCGGAGAAACACTTAGACGATATTTGGAGAGATTCAATGCTGCATGCGCAGAGATAACCAACCCTAATGATAATTCCATTCTAATGGCCCTGACTAAAAGAATCGACCCTGATTCCGAATTTGGAAATTGGCTAGCCGGGAAACCTCCCGCATCGTTGGACCGTTTCTATTCCAAAGCTCCTCAATTCTTGAGACGAGAGGATGCGAAACAGTCTAGGAAGCAGGACGATGCAAGGCCCAGTAGTGAAGGGATTCAGAGTAATGTTGCAGTTAAACAATCCGGAGAAAATTCGGGAAAAGTCGAATTGAATATTCAAAATAAACAGGCCCAGCAATCAAGAAATGGTGATAACCGAAACAAGAAGCAGAATCAAAGTCGTGGGCCGAGGCGTAGGGCCGCAATGTTTGACAATTATACACCGCTTAACACGTCGCTGGAAAATGTTTACTTACAGACTTGTAATACTATGCAATATAAGAAGCCTGCTCCGAAGCCTTCATCGGAGAAGCAAATTCAGACAGGGAAGTTCTGTAGGTTTCATGAAAGTTATGG
This sequence comes from Allium cepa, assembly GCA_030765085.1. Classification (NCBI taxonomy): domain Eukaryota; kingdom Viridiplantae; phylum Streptophyta; class Magnoliopsida; order Asparagales; family Amaryllidaceae; genus Allium; species Allium cepa. Next base: position 696,098,396 of record CM060942.1, on the reverse strand, counting down.
GCATAATACCAATGAGTGTAGACATTTGCAAGACCTCATTGAAAACTTGATTAGAGAAAGAAAGTTGGACCAGTTTGTTCGGACACCGCAGTCTGGTGGAGCGGGTCCATCTAATCAAAATCGAACACAGAATCAGGAAAGAAACGGTGAACCTGCTCGCACAGGCGGAAGGTTGGTTATCAATACGATAAGCGGTGGTCCTCATCCAGCTGACAGAAGTTGGAGGGAAATGGAGTCATATGCTAGATCAATCAGGCATGTGGACTTTGAATGTTGCAGCAATTCGGAAGACGGAACACCGGCTAAGCAACAAAAGACAATGACTGATGAAATAGTGTTTAGAAATCGAGATGCTGATAAAGTCGAAGCTCCCACAATTGACCCATTGGTTATATCCGCTCAAGTTGGTCCTGCTTGGATGAAGAGGATCCTGGTAGACAGCGGAAGTTCTGTGAATATCTTATTTAAAAGAGCATATGATTTAATGAAAATGGAAGCTAAGGACTTAAAGCCTTGTCAATCACGCGTCCACGGCTTCAATGGGAGTGCAACAATACCAACTGGAATAGTCGAATTGCCAGTAGAGTTGGAAGCGGGAGAATGCCGAAGAGTTCGGATATTGCAATTTGTTGTCTTAGATGTTCCTTCCCCATACAATGCTTTTTTGGGCCGACCGGCCCTTGCCGAATTTAGGGCTGCTATCGCCCCATGGTGTTTAACTCTGAAGTTCCCTACTGACCACGGAATAGGAGTTGTACAAGGAGATCAGGCTGCTGGAAGAGCCTGTTATGTTGCTGAGCTGCGAGAGGCGCAGCGGAAAGAGAAAGGAAAAGGCGTAGAGGAATCTCTCTGCGCCCGTTTGACTGACGATTGACAACTAGCGCCTGGGCTCCAGCCTGGGCACCACAACCAATTCCAAAAGGATCTTGATCCGAGGGATAATGATAATAAAGAAAAATCTACAGAAAGTCAGGCTTCTCCGGCCGAGCTGACTATTGATGTCCCGATTGGTGATGATCACGACGACTCGAGAATATTGAAGATTGGGTCTCAACTTGACCGAAAGACACAACAGGAATTGGTTGATTTTCTCCGGGCGAATCTTGACGTGTTCGCCTGGACACACTCTGATATGTGCGGAATCTCGCCCGACATTGCGAGCCACACCTTGAACATTGACCCGCGATATATCCCGGTCAAGCAGAAAAGGCGTAGTATGGATCCAGAGAGATCTGCTGCCCTGAAAGAAGAGGTCGATAAGTTGAAATCAAATGGGTTCATTAGAGACGCTTTATACCCAGAATGGGTGTCCAATCCCGTACTTGTCCGAAAACCGAATAGAAAATGGAGAACGTGTATCGATTACTCTGACCTAAATAAAGCCTGCCCAAAAGACAGCTTTCCACTCCCCCGGATCGATCAACTGGTAGATTCAACCGCTGGACATGAATTGCTATCTTTCATGGATGCTTACTCGGGATACAACCAGATACCCATGCATGTACCGGATCAAGAACACACAAGCTTCGTAACCAACTTGGGGTTGTACTGCTACAAAGTCATGCCTTTTGGATTAAAGAATGCTGGCGCGGCCTATCAACGCTTAGTCAACCGAATGTTTGACAATCAGATTGGAAAGACTATGGAGGTATATGTAGATGGCATGTTGGTGAAGTCACGATATTCTAGTGATCATGTCAGGGACCTGGAATCAATGTTCGACATCCTCCGAAAATACGGAATGAAGCTTAATCCACTCAAGTGTCACTTCGGAGTCGCATCCGGAAAATTTCTTGGGTTCATTGTCAATGCCCGAGGAATAGAGGCCAACCCCGAAAAGATTTGGGCAATCAGAAATCTACAAACTCTGAAAACCATAAAGCAAGTTCAGAGTCTTAACGGAAAAGTAGTAGCGCTGAGCAGGTTTATCTCAAAATCGACCGACAAATGCCTCCCATTTTTCGATTTAATTCGAAAGAGAAAACGAAACTTCGAATGGAACACGGACTGCGAGGGCGCATTTCAATCACTAATCCAGCATCTTTCCGTACCGCCAATCCTCTCAAAGCCTGTAGATCATGAACAGTTATATCTTTACCTGGCAGTATCAGAGAATGCGATCAGTGCTGCATTGATTCGGGAGGAAGACCGAGTGCAAAAGTCGGTCTACTACGTGAGTAAACGATTAACCGGAGCCGAGAGAAATTATCCAAAGCTTGAAAAACTGGCATATTGCCTAGTCATTGCCTCGAGGAAGCTCCGGCCATATTTCCAGGCTCATCCTATTACTGTGTACACCGATCAGCCGTTACGACAGGTCCTTACGCGGCCTGAGACGTCTGGTAGGTTACTGAAGTGGAACATCGAACTAAGTCAATTCGACATCACTTATACTCCAAGGAGAGCCATTCACGGCCAAGTCCTAGCAGATTTTATAGCCGAATTCACTATTCCTGAAGACTTGCCCGAAACCAGCATATCTCCCGAATACATCTGGAAGATGTACACCGATGGTGCGTCAAACGATCGGTGTTCAGGAGCTGGGATAGTGCTTGAGACCCCCGAAGGACGATCCATATGTTATGCTTTGAAATTCGAGTTCCGCGCAACCAACAATGAAGCAGAGTACGAAGCTCTACTTACCGGACTAAAACTTGCCCGTGATCTGAAAATCATCGCTGTAGAGATCTATTGTGATTTCCAATTGATAGTGTATCAAGTCCGAGGTGAATATCAAGCCAAAGATCGAAGACTGGCCGCTTATCTAATTCAAGTTCTAGAGATACTTAATCAATTCGATTACTATGCCATTTTCTACATACCCCGAGAGCACAATCAGAAAGCTGATTCATTGGCAAAGTTAGCAAGCACGGGTGAGGCTCAGCAGTTGGGGGTTGTTCCGATTGAAACCCTATCATCTCCGAGCATTGATCGAAGGGAGACTGATGTCGCATTTGAAGCAACCTCCACCAAGGAGTCATGGATGACTCCTTATCAAGATTATATCGAACACGGTGTATTGCCCGAGCGGCGAAGTGAGAAAAGACAAGTTCTGCGAAAGGCTTCACGGTTTGTTATTCAGAATGGAGTCATGTATCGGAGAGGATACTCTGTTCCTCTCCTCCGGTGTATCGCACACGATGAAATCAAACGAGTGTTACACGATGTACACGAAGGAGAATGTGGTGATCACACTAGGGGGCAAGCACTAGCAAAGAAGATACTTCGATATGGGTATTATTGGCCTACCGTTAATCGCGATGCTGCAGATTACGCTAGAAAATGTGACAAATGCCAGAAACATGCTCGAATTTCAAGAGCCCCGCCTACTGAGATAACCCAGATGGTCAGTCCTTGGCCATTTGCGGTGTGGGGAATGGATATCATCGGCACATTGCCTCTGGCCAAAGGTGGCGCGAAGTACGCCATCGTCGCGGTTGATTATTTCACCAAATGGGCTGAAGCTGAACCCCTTGCGACAATCACAACAAAGAAAGTAATCAACTTTGTAGTGCGTAACATCATCTGCCGTTTTGGTCTCCCACATACTATCATTACCGATAACGGAACTCAATTCGACAGTGCTGAATTCAAAAATTTCTGCCAACGATTTCACATCCAGAAGAAATTCTCAGCAGTGGCACACCCACAAGCAAATGGTCAGGTTGAAGCAGTTAATAAAGTTATCAAGTCCATTCTAAAGAAGCGACTGGAAAAAGCTGGGGGCAGATGGGTTGACGAACTCCCTATGGCATTATGGGCCTATCGAACGACCCATAAAACTGCAACCGGTCATACCCCGTTTTCCTTATCTTATGGTTATGAAGCCGTCATTCCAGTCGAAATGGAAGTGCATTCCCATCGTGTAACGTATTACGATCCGAAAACAAACGCCATACTACTTGCTGAATCTTTGGATTTACTCGATGAGAAGCGCGAAGAGGCTGATTTGAGGGCAGCCGCATATCGTAATCAAGTCGCCCGACTGTACAACGCCAAGGTCCGTCCGAGAACCTTCGAACTCGGCGATCTCGTGCTCAAAAGGGTTTATCCGGTCCCTTCACACATGAAGCCAAATTGGGAAGGACCGTATGTGATTTCACAAAAACTCGGAGATGGCACATTCAAATTGTCAACAGTTGACGGTTTTACCTTGCCGAGAGCTTGGAATAGCGAAAGTCTTCGTCGCTACTACATATGAGAAATTTTACCTATTTACTTTCTGTCAATTTACTTCTTTGCATTTTATTCTAGTATTTTGAGACTTAAATTTGTAATAAGGCAACTGACTTTGCCGTATTCTTTCGTTTCAGCAATAAAATGCCATCCCTTCGAGCTAGAGCTGTGGTTTACTGAATATGACGCATTATATTACAATGCACGAAGGGCTAAGTCCCATCACGGGGAGGGACTTATTCAGGTAGGGAGTGATTGTGATGCGACCAGTCACTCACTAAGTGAAACCCGAACTCGGGGACACAACACTACATCAACATTCACGGGGATTGACACACGACAATCCCCCCGCCAACTCCAAATTCCCAAAGTATGAATTGGAGTATAAACTTCAACTCTCGGTTCCCGGAGCGCGAGTTGGAGTATAAACGTTAAAAAATTCGTTCCCAGAGTGCGAACGGACTCCAATTTCCCGGAGCGCGAATTGGAGTATAAACATTAAAATGATTCGTTCCCAGAGTGCGAACGGACTCCAACTTCCCGGAGCGCGAATTGGAGTATAAACATTAAAATAATTCGTTCCCAGAGTGCGAACGGACTCCAACTTCCCAGAGTGTGAATTGGAGTATAAACATCAAATCCATCATTCGCAGAGTATGAACAAATTCCCAAAAAAGCCCGAACAGGTGTGACTGACCATCTATCGGCTGACTCCAACTTCCTAGAGTATGAATTGGAGTATAAACATAAATTACAGGTTCCCGGAGCGCGAACCGGAGGATCCACGCTAACTCCCGATTCCTAGAGCGTGGAATGAAGTGTAAACGTCAATTCCAGGTTCCGGGAGCGCGAACCATATTGCAAAACGTCGATAACTCTCAAATTCCCATAGTGCGAACCAAGTTATCGATTACAAATTTTCCTAAGTCCCCAGAATGTGGAAACGTGCTTAAGGTTTGCGTTAAACACACTCAACCACCAAAACACAAATGTTATTCCCCGAGACTAGGGGGCAAAAAAGCTAAGTGTTAATCGCTAACCGAAGCAATGTAACGTCCGAAATTCGATTATTCGTCGACTACAACTCGCGACCAAGATTCTCAAACTCGGCAAATAAAAAACAAACTCTACTTAACGGTGAAAACACCACAAGTACACTAAACCGTTAACGACAAATTATGTTAAGTCCCCGAAGTGCGGACATGTATACAAGGCTTATAGCATATGTGGGCATAAGCTAATCAATACTTAAGCAAATAAGAAAAGAGCTGTTTTCTATTTTATTAACAAACGAAAAAAGAGTTTGATTACATGATAAAACCAAAAACAACTCATAAAGTGGATGCCGGATCCACACTCATACACAACCGACAAAAAGAGAAGTAAAAAGAAATTCTGCTTCGCGACTGCATGACAGAACAAGAAGTTCAGTCCTTCTTCTTCCGATGTCTCTTCTTTGGGGTTGAGCCACTAGACCCGCTACCCAGCTTCTTACGAGATTTCTTGTCCTTCTTTGGAGCGTCCTCAGGGTCTGGCATGATATCTACATCTTCCTCAGAACTAGAAGGGACAGAGATCCTTTTTAGAGGGCGAACTGGAGGCGGAGGAGCCGTAGCGGGTGGTGAAGCTTCAACACTAGAAGTTATAACAGTGATGGTGAGAGAAGTAATGATTGAAGAAGTTAAGCTTGGTGGAGCAACATCGCCTCCAGAACCACCAACTGCCGTAGCCATTTCAGCACTTATCTCAGCAAGAATTTCCTCTTCTCGGATTGATCGATCAGCGCTGGAAACAGGGACGGTTGGTATAAATGAGCTAAAAGAAGAGGTAACACCACCCATTGTAAAGGAAGGGTCAGGGAAAGGTTCACAAGGTTGTTTGAGGAGCTCCTCGATCATCTGAACATCAAACGACATCGAGCTCCCTCCTCCCATCTCGCTGGTAAAAACAGTGGTCGTGATGGCCTCAGTAACAACGGCTCCTAGCGTTGGCTGCGAAACTTGTGGAATTGGAAGTGCCGGCGCATCGCTTTCAGTCACTGATTAAAACACAAGAGAAATGGTCAAAAGATCGACTACAAGTTCAAAATTCCAGAAACACTTAAAGCAACATTTATAATACCTTCTTTGCTGTGGCTCGTTGATAGAACAGGTTCAGAAGCGGTAGATGTACCGAGAGACAATTCCGGTGGATCCGGATTATAAGCAGGGATAACTTGTGGAGCAGCTGTAGTAACGACTCCAGATGGGGTTGGATCATCAACTGGAACATTCTCACTGTCATGTGCGGCTCCAGAACCTTCACCCATCTCTACATGATGAAACCCAAGTCTCTCCCTCTCAGCGGTGATCATCGCGTCGTGGAGGAGTTTCCTTTCCTCTTCGTTCAATAAGCGAGATTCAAGTTCAAACTCATCTACGGCACCTTCAGGGAGAGATGCTCTTTTATTCGCCACCAGTTTTTTCCAAGCACTGAGCAGGAGTGCAGAATAATCTCCGAGCCACGAGAGATTCCTGTGCTCGAGTACATTGGCATTATAAGTGTCGAGAAGATCGTCAAATTCAGCTTCTACTCTGAAAATCTCCGCTTGAACTCTCCCTTCTACCTCTGCTTCCACCGCTCCAACCTTAGCAACCGCTGCGTCTCGCTCGGCTCGAAGAGACACAGCTTGCTCACACGCTTCCTGTGCAGCCGCATTAGCATCATCTTTTTCCTTATTTAAACTGGCAAATTTAGCTTTTAACTCCTCAAGTTCCCTGACCGCCGCATCTCGCTCGGCCTCAACGTTTTTGTATCGATGGCCTAAATCCTCAACTAAAGTATAGTGCGCTTGTTGCATTTTTGCCATCTCAGCCAATGTCTCATCGACCTTCTGTAACGACTCCAGTTCAGCTTTGCGAGAAGACTCCGTTTCAGATTGAAGAACGTCAACAATACGGTTCTTCTGAGCCAAGTCTGCTTCCAAGCTCTCAATAACTTTGGCTCGTTCGAAGGCTACTTTTGAGGTTTTAACAGCTGCCTTGTACCACTCTTTATATTGAGCATAAAAATCCCGAGTATAGCTGAGGGCAGTGTGCACGGCCTCTTTGGGAATTCTCTTGAGGTTGGGCGGAAAGATATAGGCGTCAAAGCATATCTCTGGAAAGTCTTTTTTCAACTGAGCAATTCTAATAGCCCCTTCACCAGACGGTTCAAGGGGTGCTTCCTCTACGGTTACGGTCGTGGCTGTGTCGGTCCTTGAGCGATGTGGACCAGGTTTAGAAATTTGTTGAGATGATTGTTGCCGCGAAGTTTCAACTACATGCACTTGGCCCCTGGACGACGGAGGAGAACGGGAGGGTGAACGATACCTTCGGTCCCTATCAGAATGTTCCTGGCTGGAGTAGTGTCGGGAATGGTCCCTATCACGGTGTTCCTGCTCATAATACCTCCGCTCACGATCTTGGTCAGAATCCCTGCGGCGAGACTCATAGTAGGATGAAGAATGGTGTACTCGCCGAAGTTTGTCAAGTGTAGAAGGACGATTCGACATGATGCCTGTAAAAAAAAAAAGGAACAATTCGATTAAGTACCAAGAAAAAACACTGCACTGCGTGTGGAAGTCGTGAAATGTCGTGAAAAGTGAATAAATGCGCAAACCCCCCAACCAACCAGAAGCGTCGATTACACTAACGGGTAAAGAATCGCTTATGTCAAGCGCTCCCCGGAGCTCTTCCAGCCCGGACCCGTGATGGAGAGATACGTAGTCCGGAATGGGAATATCGTCCAACCCGGTGAAAAGGTCTCCAGACTGACAAGGAGAAGCACGGGAAACGGTAACCCCAGGTTGGGAACGGGTTACAACTACAGACTTCCGTCTCTTAAGCTTAGGTACAACAGCCTTACCTTTATGACCCTCTTCTATTCGGGAAAGGTCGGCAGCTATATCAGTATCTGTGGGCGTTCTTTCGTCATCGCTCATTTCTCTTATTACAACGCCAGGTCTTCTTTTTGCCACTTTTTTCTTCTTCCTCGAGGCCGATTTCGCCAAACCTTCAATCACAATACTCTGGCCCATCTCAATCAAACCCAGTGTCCTTAAGTTATCATCGGTCAATAGCAAATCTATGTGCCTTAAGTCATGGGGAACCCTTTGCAAGCTTTGAACGACGCCCCTATAATGCCCACCAGCAGGTCTTGAAATGATGGCTGCAAGAGTAGCAGAATATTAATGTAAAGTTTAAGAATGACCACTCAATAACGAATTATGATGCTTACGTCTGGATAACCATCTCCTGGCAAACCCTGGGGGGCAACGAACAAAAAACCACTCGTTCTTGAAATAACTAAGCCTGGTCCAAGCCCCAGTCACGACCTGGCAGTTCCTGACCGCCTCCAGAAAAGTGAAAGACGGGCTATCACCTCTACTCTTAAAATTGAAGATGTGCCTGATCTCGTTAGGTCTTGGCGGGCGAAAAAGGCAATCCATAAATATGACGAAGACGCTGTTTAGTAATGCATGCCCGTTGGGGTGAAGCTGTGAAGGAGCGATTCCTAAATACGACAACATCTCTCTGATATATTGGTTAAAAGGAGGAAGAGATCCAGCCGCACAGGCATGGCGGTAAAAGGCAGTATATCCCTCAGGAGGGTTGTGTGGTCTATCGCTGGCACTGGGTAATAGAACGGCGTCCAAAGATATGTTGTGTTTCGAACATAACCGGCCCAACAGAGACTCTGAGATATTGGATTGAACAGAATCGACCGGATCTTCGATAAATATGGCCTCCGGCAATTCGTCCGGAGCCGGATCTACGACTTCAGGAGGGATGTCCGGGAGCTCAAGCATTGGAAAGGGCGAGCTTTGTGCTTCTTGTGGTTGAGAACTCGAAGACTCCATAATTAACTAACTCACCAGAAAGTGGCGTTAAAAACGTAAAAACCCAAGCATTCCCGCGGTGCAGAGTGTATGAATATGTTGTGCAATATAAGTGCTAGAAGAAAAAAATTAAGCAGACTTTACAAAGATGAAACGAGGTGTCCAAACTACGAAATTTTGGATTTGAGAATGAAAACGACCGTCATCGCTGACCGTCACTTTCACGCCACCCAAAAGCTATTGGCTAGTTCAAGTAATAAACTTATTGTGTTTTGTTTAAGTCATGGTGCCATCGACGAGCTTCAATGGAGATGTCAAGTTAGATTCGATTATGCAAGGCCGAAGCTCGTCGGGGTCAAGTATGCTAAAGTTCATTAAGCTCAACAAAAAGTTCAAACTTGAGGTTGGTCATAGACTCAAAAGTTGGAGCCAATCATAGAGTTAGAAGTTTAATATGTTCGAACGTTCGAATCGATCGAATCGATACGAGTCGAATCGAAGACGTTCGAATCCATGCGCCTCGAAGCCAGGAAGGTCGACTCGATGCAGCATTAGGGTGGAGAAGGTACTTCGAATCCATTAGCTTCGCGTAACTTCGAATCGATCAACGCTGCACATCTTCGAATCGATCAGGGTATTGACACTTCGAATCGATCAGCACAGTCCTTCGAATCCATCGGTTCAAAATCTCACAATCTTGATCGATTCGAACTACCTATTCCTACATCGATTCGAAGCTTCACCTTCTTGATCGATTCGAACTACCTATGCCCTAATCGATGCGAAGCAAGGAAGGAGGATAACAACCAACGTTGCCTACACTTCTCCCTGATGACACTCAGAATCGATACGACTTGAATGGCCTCAATCCCCAGATCCATCGAGTCAACCCACTTTAGACCTCACTATCACTCATGGGTTTCGAAAGAGAAGATTGAAAACGATGTCAAATTTTCAGTTTTCATTGTTCTACACTCGGATCGATCTCTTGACCTACCTGATTGGATTCGATGGCGGTGAGAAACTTGGAGAAATTGGATCGATTCGTGCAGAATGCAGTTGTATCTGACGTTGGAGGACCGATTCGAAGGTAGAACTACAGTAAAAAGTGAAGAGTAAGAAGTAAAAATGAGGACGGCCTTGGATATTTATATGGATTCCACAGAAAACGCGTGGCTTTTCGACTCCCGGTTGTGTTTACCTCCTACCGCCGGTCACTAGCCAGATCCCATCGATTCGAACAAGCACTCGATAGCCCATTGCATTCGAATCCATCACAGTGAAAAGCCATAATTTCGAATCCATCACATGGCCGAATCCATATTCCACTACGAACCCGTTACCTTCAGATCCCTTGCACGATCGAATCCATCCCAACTTTATCGATGCGAGGCATCATCGATTCAAGGAAGCACTCGGCAAAGGCTGGATTAAAAAGAAAAAAAGAAAAAAAAACCGTCGACTCGAAGACGATCGATTCGAACAGACGTGACTTCGAATCCATCAAAGGACATCGAGATCAAACAGTCATCCTGTTACAACAACAACAGCCAGTGGCTACGCGCTACTATTCAGCAATCAATCATATCAAGGCAAGGTTATAGTAATACAGCGTACGAGTCTCAACAAAAAGAGGGCTATGATTTTTTCAGAAAGAAATGGCAACTATTCAAAGCACGTCATGTTCCCACAAGACGTACTTTGGGGGGCAAAATGTTATCCCGCTTTTTGGCAAAGCCGTGATACCAAGAGATTGGCCAAAAACAAAGGACAGTTCGTCTCGGAGATTGGTTGCACTTCTCTTCTCTATGGATATCGATGAATTTTGTCCGAGTCCAAATTGATCCACAATTGATAGGACATGACCAGAAAGATCGAAGAAGTCCGCGTTTCAAATTTCGGGGAGATCCGAGTTCATATGCTCAAGATGTCGCCAAGAGAAAATAAGGAGGGTAGGCCTTATCTCGAATCCATCGGAGAGACCCAGGGTCGAATCGATCAAGTTTCGAATCCATAAGCAGGAGCAACGTTCGAATCCATGAAGTCCAAGAAGCCTCGACTCCAATTCATAACCATCTTCGAATCCATGGAGCAGAGAACCCTTCGTATCGATCGAACCATGGAACGCCTTGATCGATACGAAGGAACGCACGATTGATCGAATCGAAAGGGTATACCTTCGAACCCTGCCTTCGAATCCATCAAGGCAATCCTGCCTTTGAACCCATCAAGGACATGCCTTCATTCGCATCCATCAGAGGTAGCCATGCTTCGAACCCATCCACACCTGCCTTGGTTCGAATCCCTCGAAGAATTCCTATCTACGACTCCATCCCGTGAAGGTCCTTCGAATCCATCAAGCAAAGAAGACTTCGCATCGGCCAACTACGAGACACTCTGAACGACGCGAAGGACGCGCATAAGGGTATCTTCGAATCCATAACATTGAACCCATCAAATTGTAGCGGCTGAAACCCAGGGATTCGACCCTATCGATTCGAAGGCCATGGATTCGAAGCGCGCATGTTGACCAGAAATACAATCTTGAATCGATCATAACTTGAGATCTACAAGTCCAAATGCCATGAAATTTTCACAGGAGCTTGCACGTACATAGAAGAATGGCCACGCCAAGTTTCATCCTGATTGGACACTTTTTTGATCGATTCGAATCAAGGGTCGAATCAATCCAAAAGCGGGCCCGGATCTCCAGAATTCAGCCATGTGGGCCCCTTGCACGTGTCAGAAGTGGTCTTCCCGGATTTTAGGAGAAATATTAACCTCCAACACCTATAAATAGAGCTCCTGGTCATTCAGAAAGGGGATCGGAGAATTTCGAGAGATAAAGCACGCCCGGACGCCGCCAGAATCACTTCAGAGCACCGCCGCTGCCTTTGACTTCGAATTTTTGCTTAAGAACTGCTGTACTTAGCCATATAAAAGTTGTATTCTCCGGATATCGAGCAATAAAATAACAAAGCTTCATAGTGGACGTAGGCAAATTGCCAAACCACTCTAAATTGTTGTCTTCTGTGCAATTTATTTTCTGTTGCTTGGAGTTTTTGTTAGATAATCCTCATTTAATTTGCTTTCTTCATTTATTATCTCTTCAAAAACTTTCGAAGAGTGTTGTGCCCAATTTTGACACAAACAACATTCATGATGCTGAAGAAAGGAATGCTCCTGAAAGGGCTGCTAGCCCTTTTGAACAAACACTTCCTGAGGTTGGTGGATCTAGAACTCGACATGATGAGGAGTATCTTTCTGGAATGGTCCGACAAATCATGAAAGAGAGTATGCAGAGGGTTGAAGACGAGAAAGAATGGGGTTTCGCCCCAAGTAAAACTCCATTTACTGAGAAAATCTTAAAGGCTGAATTCCCAAGGAAGTTTGTCCCTCCAACCATTCCAGCTTACAAGGGGACAAGTGATCCGAACGAATTCTTATACAAGTATGATTGGCACATGACAGGTGCCAGAGCCTCTGACGAGATAAAGTGCCGATATTTTCCTGTATATCTAGAAGGTGTGGCTCTACTGTGGTTCACCAAGCTACCAATCCGATCTATTGATCAGTTTTCGGACTTGACCCGGAAATTCAAGGAGCAGTTAGATTATATGCTTCAAAAGCCACGGACATCATGTCGTTGTCAAGTTTAGAACAGAATCTAGGGGAGACTATCAGATCTTTCTTAAACCGCTTTAATATAGCACTGGCTGAGGTGGACAATGCAGAACCGCGAATGATATTGACTTATCTGATGAGGGCTATTGACAAGTCGAGCGAATTTGGGAAATGGCTAAACATGAAGGAACCAAATTCCCTTGAAAAATTCTATAAAAAAGCAGATGAATTCATACGCTTGGAAAGCCGTCCCGTACCGGTAAAGGTAGTGTTGGAAAAAGCTGAAGATAACACTGTTGCTCCACGCAAGAATGAATCTGTAGGGCAAAAAAGGGAAAATAACAATGGGAAGAAACAGAGTAATCTGAAGAAGCCTCGATCCTTCAAGCCATCAGAGTATACTCCTTTATCAGATACGCCGGAGCGTATCTACCTTGCCACTGAAGATTCTGTTGATTTTCCTAAACCTCTTCCTCTGAGAACCGGGAAAAAGGCTATACAGAGTGGCAAGTTCTGCCGCTTTCATAATCAACCCGGTCATGAGACCGACGAATGCCGCCAGTTGAAAAACCTGATTGAAGAGTTGCTAAGGGAAAACAAGCTGCAGCAATTTGTGAAAAAGAATAGCAACAATCCTACTTCGTCTAGTCAGGGGCAACAAGCTCCTGCTCATCAGCCTAGGACAGGTGAGAAGGATGCAGGGCATGAATCTGGAAGGCCCATTATCAATGTCATTACAGGTGGACCTCACCCAGCAGGCAGAAACTGGGGAGAGATGGAAAGGTATACCCGAGCTTTGAAATATGTACCGACCGAGGAAGATGTATTCGTTTTGGAAGGTGCTATGCCCCTGAAGCAACAAAGAACTTTCAATGATGATATTGTGTTCAGAGCCAGGGATTCCGCAGGTATTGAAGCTCCTACCTTGGATCCCTTAGTCATCTCGGCTGGTATCGGGCCAGCTATTGTCAGAAGAGTTCTCATTGATTGTGGCGCATCCTACAATATCCTCTTCAAGAAAACATTTGACCAAATGAAGATCCCTATGGCTGACGTGCAAGCCTCATCGCAGAAAATCGCTAACTTCACTGGGGAGCCAAAGCAGCCGGTAGGAACCATTGATTTGTTTGTGGAACTTGGAGAAGGAGAGAGAAAAGTGGTCCGCAAGCAAACTTTTGTGATTGTCGACGAATTTTCTGCTTACAATGCTTTCCTTGGCCGTCAAACTCTCGCAGCGTTCAAAGTTGTTCTGGCCCCATGGTGCCTCACCATTAAATTTCCCACAGATAATGGAGTGGGAGTCATAAAAGGGGATCAAAATGCGGGGCGGGAATGTTATCTAACAGAGCTACGAGAAACCAGAAAAAGAGAAATGGGAAAGAATGCGGCAGCCCCAGTCCGCATCAAAGAACCAGCCTTGTAGCAATTACAGGGCGGACCCTGCACTGGCGAGCACAGTGGAGCAAGGAAAGAGATAGATCCTAGAAAAGTCAGTGCAGGGGAGAATAGAGTGGTACCAGTGGAAACGACAATACCAATACCTGTTGACCCAATGGACCCAAACAAGGTGTTGAATGTGGGTTCACAACTTAATGCGTCAATTCAGAATATCTTAATATCTTTTTTAAAGGCAAATTTGGATGTTTTTGCTTGGACTCATGCCGATATGTGCGGAATATCCCCAGAAGTTGCAGTACACACTCTAAATATTGATCCAAAATTTACACCTGTGAAGCAGAAAAGGAGAACTCAAGGTCCAGAAAGGTCGGCAGCGTTAAAAGAAGAAGTTGATCGGCTCATGGAGAATAATTTTATCAAAAAATCTACCTATCCGAATTGGGTTTCAAATCCAGTGCTGGTTAAGAAAGCCAACGGAAAATGGAGAGTATGCATCGATTTTTCAGATCTAAACAAGGCCTGCCCCAAAGACTGCTTCCCATTACCCAGAATCGTTCAACTGGTAGACGGAACAGCGGGACACGAATTGTTATCTTTTATGGATGCTTACTCCGGATATAACTAGATCATGATGCATGAGCCAGATCAGGAGGACACGAGCTTTATCACCGACGTTGGTCTTTACTGCTACAGAGTTATGCCCTTCGGGCTGAAGAATGCAGGGGAAACATACCAAAGACTTGTTAATGCTATGTTCAAACCGCAATTGGGCAAGACTATGGAAGTCTACGTCGATGACATGTTAGTAAAGTCTAAGAAAGCAGTGGATCACATAGAACACTTAGCAGACATGTTCGTAGTCCTCCGAAAATACGGAATGAAGCTCAATCCTTTAAAATGTTCATTTGGAGTGGAATCCGGCAAGTTTTTAGGTTTCATCGTGAGCGCAAGGGGCATTGAGGCTAGTCCAGCTCAAATTACCGCCTTAAAGGAAATCAAAGCTCCTAGAACAAAGAAGGAATTGCAAAGTCTCAATGGAAAAGTCGCCGCCTTGAGTCGGTTCATTTCCAAAGCCACAGATAAATGCATCCCATTCTTTGACGCTCTAAAGAAAGGAAAGAAAAGCTTCGATTGGACTCCCGAATGCCAAAAAGCCTTTGATGAATTGATTCGCCATATGGAAACGCCTCCAATACTATCTAGGCCTGGCGATGGCGAGGATCTTCTTATATACTTGGCAGTATCATCTCATGCTTTAAGTGCAGCGCTGATACGAGAAGATAAGAGGATTCAACATCCAGTTTACTATATCAGCAAAAGACTCACTGGGGCAGAGATGAATTACTCTAAGTTGGAAAAACTCGCCTATTGCCTACTAATTGCATCTAGGAAGTTGAGGCAATATTTTCAAGCTCATCCTATCAGAGTCCTCACTGATCAACCTTTAAAGCAAGTCCTGTTTCGCCCTGAGACTTCGGGTCGTCTTCTAATGTGGAATATTGAACTCAGTCAATATGACATCACTTATCATCCCCGAAAAGCAATCAATGTACAAGCTTTAGCGGATTTCATCGCAGAATTCAAAGATAAGGGTAACAGTGAGGAGGAAACGATCGACGATTCCCCAATCCAATGGAAGTTATATGTCGATGGTGCGAGAAAGGACTACTGTTCTGGAGCCGGAGTTGTACTTGAGACCCCTGAAGGCCGATCATTATGCTATGCACTAAGATTGGAATTTCCTTCAACAAACAATGAAGCAGAATACGAAGCCCTTATCGCTGGCTTAAGGATTGCTAAGGAACTAAACATCCGAGCGTTACAGATCTTCAGTGATTCTCAGCTTATTGTATGCCAAGTCAAAAAGGAATTCCAAGCAAAAGGAGGGAATCTTCCCGCCTACTTGTCAAAGGCTTGGAAACTCCTGAGTGATTTCGATCATTACATGATAAGTCACATTCCTCGAGAAGAAAACATGAAAGCAGATTCTCTCGCAAAGTATTCTAGCACAGGCGAAGCTCAATTTCTGGGGTTAACTCCAGTGGAGGTCCTGTCGACTCCGAGCATTGATGAGATGGATATTGATTGGATCATGAGCGTGTCTCAAGAGCAAGAATCATGGATGACTCTAATAACAGAATACCTGCTCAATGGCTCTTTACCGGAAAACTCAAAAGAACGAAAGAAGCTACTGAGGAAAGCCTCTCGCTATATAATCCAGGATGGCCAGTTATACAGACGGGGATTCTCAATGCCGTTACTTCGATGTGTATCCAGGGAAGAGTCCGAAACAATCCTAGCTGAGGTGCATGGGGGAGAATGTGGTGATCATTTAGGTGGTCAAACTTTAGCGAAAAAGATTCTCCGAAACGGATATTTTTGGCCAGAAATTAATCGAGATGCAGCAGATTATTCCCGAAAATGTGACAGATGCCGAAGATTCGCCAAGATTCCTAGAGCTCCTTCCATTGAAATCACGCAGATGGTCAGTCCATGGCCGTTTGCAATATGGGGGATAGACCTTATAGGACCGTTACCAACTGCCAAATCTGGAATTAAATATGCCATTGTTGCTGTAGATTATTTTACTAAGTGGGCAGAAGCTGAACCACTGACTACTATCACCTCAAAGAAGATGATAGTTTTGTGACTAAAAACATCATTTGCAGATACGGTGTGCCTCAAAAAATAATTACAGACAATGGTACTCAGTTTGAAAGCGAAGAATTCCAAGATTTTTGCAAACGATTCAAAATCCGAAAGAGCTTCTCAGCAGTAGCCCATCCGCAGGCAAACGGGCAAGTGGAAGCAGTAAATAAAATTATCAAGTCAACCATCAAGAAGCAACTTGAAAGAGCAAAAGGTTGTTGGGTCGATAGGCTACCGCTGGCACTATGGGCATACAGAACTACCCACAAAACTGCGACTGGGCACACTCCATTTTCATTGGCATATGGATCAGAGGTAATGATTCCGGTAGAAACAGAGATCCCTTCACATAGAAGAATCCATTTCAATCAAGCGGAGAATGAGAAACTACAGCTTGAGGCACTTGATCTCCTTGATGAAAAAAGGGAAGAGGCTGAGCTCAGAATGGCATCTCATCAGCAAAGGATAGCCAGACATTTCAATTCCAAAGTTCGCCAACGCAGCTTTGAAATTGGAGATCTAGTTCTAAAGAGAATTATGACAGCAACAGGTGTGTTTGGGCCAAATTGGGAAGGACCATATGTCATAGGTCAAAAGCTTCTGGACGGCACATTCAAACTCACTACTGTCGAAGGAGATCAAATTCCAAGAGCTTGGAACAGCAATCACTTGCGTCCATACTTTACTTGATAGCTTTGTTGAAATATTGTAAAAAGAATTATGAATGTATGATTCCTGTAATTGAAAGCGATTGTAAAACTGATGCAAGTGAATAATGAAAGACTATAAAGTGGATGTAGGCCCAAGTTCTTGGCCGAACCACTATAAATCTTGTGTTCCTTACTATTATTACATGCTTGCTTTATTTTTGATATGAAAAGTACATTAAATGTATTACTGAAATGTCGATTTAAATTTTTGCAGGCAACGAAAACAAAACTTGCACATTACAAGACCAAGTGATTCTTGTTATCATTCAACAAACAAATTCCAAGTCGCAAAAATTCCCGAGCTTAAATCCTAGATAAGAAGTGCTTCAATTGAACGGTCAATGATTTCGCCGAAAACGGGCTTTAGCTAATAAATTGAGAAGTTTGAACAAACAAACATCCAATTAAGAAGCTTATGTCCGTTCTCGTGAACTGGCCTAGCAATGAAGTACACTTCTTTGGATTAAACAGTCTACTTGTAAGAGAAGGGAGTGCAAGCTAAAAAAAAAATAGAGAATCACTGAAAAGGCATAAGCAAGTGGACAAGGAACAACTAAAGTCCTCTTCGGAGGCACAACTCTTCGGAGGATAAAGACCTCTAACGAAGCATATGCCGTAAAAAAGAAAGTTCTCTACTCAACCAAAAAAGATTGGAGGAGTCATGACCCTCCAACCATGAGAGAGTAACTTCCAGGCAATCTTCGGAGGAACATTTCACCAGGAGTTGAAGTGTAACAGCCGCTCTTCGGAATTTCACTTCACCAGAGTTGAAATGCAAACAAAATAAAGACCTCTTCGGAGGCACATTTCACCAGGAGTTGAAGTGTAACAGCCGCTCTTCGGAATTTCACTTCACTAGAGTTGAAATGAAAACAAAATAAAGACCTCTTCGGAGGCACATTTCACCAGGAGTTGAAGTGTAACAGCCGCTCTTCGGAATTTCACTTCACCAGAGTTGAAATGCAAACAAAATAAAGACCTCTTCGGAGGCACATTTCACCAGGAGTTGAAGTGTAACAGCCGCTCTTCGGAATTTCACTTCACTAGAGTTGAAATGAAAACAAAATAAAGACCTCTTCGGAGGCACATTTCACCAGGAGTTGAAGTGTAACAGCCGCTCTTCGGAATTTCACTTCACCAGATTTGAAATGCAAACAAAATAAAGACCTCTTCGGAGGCACATTTCACCAGGAGTTGAAGTGTAACAGCCGCTCTTCGGAATTTCACTTCACCAGAGTTGAAATGCAAACAAAATAAAGACCTCCTCCCGGAGGCACAATCAAGAAGAAAGACCTCTTCGGAAGCCCACGTTTCACCGAGATTGAAATAAAACTTCCAAGTGTTGAAACGTGAAAAGGCTTCCTTCAAAGGCACAACTCTTTGGAGGTACACGTTTCACCAAGATTGAAATAAAACTTCCAAGTGTTGAAACGTGAAAAAATCCCTCCTCAAAGGTACAACTTTCTATATAAAAAAAAAAGTCCTCATCAAGAGCACACTTTAACTTTCAAAGGAAGAGTGATTTACCTATTCTGGAAACTAACCTTCCTCAAAAAAAAAAAAAAAAAAAGGAAAGTTAAAGTACCCTTCCTCAGAGGCCCGCTTTACCTCATAGAAGAATTCACTTGGTAAAATGTGTACATAAGCAAAAGAAAAAGTGATTTCTTCGAAGGACAAAGCGTGAAAACTTATATGAAGGGAATTGCACTCTATGAAAAATTTCTTCAAGAATGAAGTAATTATTCTTCAGAAAATAAGAGTGCAAGTCCCCTCGAAGTATAAAATATTGCAGCAAGCTTATGGTATGGGGGCAACAGGGTATAGCTACATACAATATAGTATAGCCACACCGGCGAAAGTAATGCTCAAACAACATGCCATAAGTCCGCTGCAATATCATATAAATAAACTTGTGCAAAAATGAATAATAAATGCATTCTCAAATTCAAACAGAAGTCTGTACAAATAAAGGATCATTTTATTCAATTGTATTGCAGATACAAGTTTCGAAATAAAAAGCAGGGGCCGGCACCCGCACAATTCTCGACCAGTACATGCAAAAGACAAGAAGCTAAAAGCTGGAATCTTCATTTCTTCTTTCCACCTTTAGACCCTTTACCCGGCCGAATGGTTAGCTTTTCAGGTCGATCTGAAGGCATAAGGGAAGAAGGAGAGGGAGGTGCAACTGGTGCAATTTCCGGTTCCTCTTCAGTAGCAATGATTTTCTTCCCCCTCCTCTTCGATGTTCCGTGCTT
Organism: Allium cepa; assembly: GCA_030765085.1. NCBI lineage: Eukaryota > Viridiplantae > Streptophyta > Magnoliopsida > Asparagales > Amaryllidaceae > Allium > Allium cepa. The sequence goes on along the minus strand of CM060942.1, from coordinate 696,078,726 downwards.
CTTTCTTCTCTTCGAAGAAGACTCACTCCATGGAGTAACAAGAGCGAACAAAACTACGTCATCAGAAGGAGTCCGCTCCGGAGAGATCTCGCCTCCTTCAAGTCCCTCGTCTTTCTGCTCTTGCGAAGCGATAGGGTCATCTAAGCCATGAAGAGCCTCAATTTGCTCCTCTTGTGACCCGGGCTGTGAAGCAGAAGGAGGAGCCACCTGAAGAGACAGAGGAGGGATAACCGGAGGAGGCGAAGTTTGCACAGCACTTGGTGTTTCAACTGCAGAAGAAGAGAAATTAAAAATATTGGTATCTCCCCAAAAGAAGGGAGATATGGGTTCGTCGAGATTCAAGAAGTAATCAAGAAGCTCATCAAATTTTTGAGGAGCAAGCAGGCAATCCACCTGAATCGGACCAATGTCAAAATTACCTGAAGATATTTGCTTCGTTAGTTCAATCTCGTAATTTTGAGCTCCAATATCCTCCAAAGCCTCGTCATCAGTAGGGGTAATTACCCCGGTTCTTGTAGGAGGCAGGGAATGAGCACTGGAACCTGTGATGTCAACTTCAGGAGAAACTAAAGGACGTTCAGAGGTAGTAGGTGGTAATTCTTTTTCAGAACGTTCCTCTTCCGCCATCCCAGCCCGCACTCTGGCGAGTTGCTCTTTTCCCTTGGCAAGAGCGGCGCGGGCATCATCATCAAGATAATGCTCTTCAAGAGCTGACTCAGCGTAGCCAGCGCCTTTACCACCGAGCATATCGAGTGCTGCCTCCCAAACTTCAACTAGTGTAATTTCATACTTAGGGCCTAGAAAGGCAAGGCTACCACGCCCCAAAATGCTGTGCAGATAGAAATCAAATAATGTTGAGCTAATGTTGGCTTTCGTTGCCTCGTGAGAATCTTCGGCTGCAATTTTGCCGGCAACGGCCTCATCACGCTCAGTTTCGACTTTAGAAAGTTGAAGCTTAAGCATTTGAATCTCCGCCTCTTGGGAGCTATTTTTCTTCCGAAGCTCTGCAATGTCGACAACATAGCCCTCGCTAATTCTTTTTTGCACTTCGAGCCTGTCTTCGGCATCCCTTTGGCTAGCGTGAGCATCTCTCACTTGTTTGAGGAGCACTTCTTCTTTTTGAGAATAAGAAGTAGAGGAAGCAACAAGCTCTTGTTTCAGTTCTTCAACTTTCGCTTCGAGCTCCTCATTGTAAGAAGCAATGCTTCTCATCTCGGTGTCATGTTGCTCGAGCACCTTTTGCCATTCGGCTTTATCATTTTACATGGTGAGCATGGCCTCTATGTTCGCACGATTAACCCTCTGAAGCTCGTCAACAAGTTTCTGCCAGTTCGACATCCTCTCAATATCAAGCTTAACGGCATCAAGGTTTTGTAACATGGCAGACTTGTCAATGGGGACCAAGTCAAGGTCAAACCTTACTCCCTTCAGACACCACTGAGGAAATCGGCTTTGCAAAGTGGCAGGACCCGGTCCAACTTGGAATTTGGGTCTGCTAATTATAGTTTGGATGTCCGACTCCCCGAGAGTGGGAGAGCCGGAAGGAATATCAAGCGAGGCTGGGGCGGTAACCTTTTCAAGAGTTATAGTGGTGTGCTTCTCACCATGTCACGCTCGCTTGCTCGAGTCTTCAACCATTTGACCTTTTCCTCTGTCATCATGGGTTTTTCTTTTATGGGAATAGTCACCTCTCTGTGAAGAATCATGGCGCTCTTCCCTCTCCCTCCTTTCGTGGCGCTCCTCTTGAGCCCTCTTCTCTTGAGCCTTTCGGGCAGCTCTTTCTTCATCGGATTCTCTGTAAGAGGGGAGGTAACGCCTATAATCATATTGGCTATGCCTCCCGTAGCGCTGGAAATCATCGTAATATGAGCTGCTGCGCCCCATTGGAGAATCTGGAATAAAAAATAATAAGCTTTAGAAATCTTTAAAGTATAAGAAGATAAGTGCGTCGAAGTGCTGAAAAATCCTAAGTGTTGTGTAATGTGTAAACTACACGCATCAAGCTACAGACCACTCTGTGGAGTAGAGGTAGTGATAACTTGAGTAGGAGGAGTTGACATTTGTTGTAGAGAAGATGTCGCCTCGATTACAGAAGAGATAGTTTTGGAAACATCATCTTTGAAAAGTTCTTGTGAAGTCACAATTAGGTCGCTCAACCCCTCAAAAACATCATCACCATCATGCTTTTTGGGACTTGCTTTCTCAACTCCTTCGTCAGCAGATCTTCCGGAAGATCGTGGAGGTTCTTCCTCTTCGATAACTGGGGCAAGTACAGACTTGTCAGACGGCCCCGCAGCATCCTTCGGAGTTGAACACTTCACTAGTGGAGTTTCTATAGAGGTTCCTCCCCGCATGTGCTCTTTAGTAGAGACCGAGGCATCAGGAGTTTCCATCGGAGAATCAGGAATTTCAGTTGGAACTTCACGAGGCTGAGTGAAGCGAGAGGAATGAAGAAGCCCATATTGATGTAAAAATTCATCATTTAACAAAAACTTTATACTCCTCTCTTTTGCCGCCACGGCGTTCAATCTTTCAAAAATTTGCTTATAGCATGGATCTCTAGAGGGAGGAGGAAGTGCAAAAACAGGAAAAAAGAAGCGAAGTTAGCATTTAGCAACTCAGTTTTCGAAAAGCTCAAGAATGGAGAAATAAAAACAGGAAATCTTACTTCCTACTCTCCAGATGGCATAAAACCCTGGAGGACAGCGAACAAAGAAAAACTGATTTAGGAATCCATGAACGCTTTCAGGAAGATCAGTGATGAGTTTGCGGTTTCGAGCACTCCTTATAACTACGATAGAGGGATGATCTTTAATTTTTGTGAATGAGCAGAAGTAGCAGATTTCCCCAAAGCTCGGTAATCGGTCCAAAACTCTCCTAAATAGCACACATAACCCCATCAGAATGGCATGGCCATTGGGGTGCAATTGGAATGGAGAGATAGATAATCGAAGCAGGAACGGCTGAAGGAAGTCATTAAAAGGTGGGATGGCACCGCTCAAGCACATTTGGCGGTTGACAGCAATAAAGCCAAGAGGGGGCCTATCTGCAGTATCATTTGGTCCCGGCAGTAAGGCATCAGCTTCGGCAATGCCAAACTGGATGCGCAATTGGTTAAACACCCGCTGATTCAGAGTTGTGGAAGTTCTCTCCGGAGGGTTATCCAATGGGTTAGCTATTGGGAAGACGTCTTCAGCCTGGCCCATCGGTTCTTCTTGTTGAGAAGTCATTCTACACAAGCAACTGGATGTTCAAATGCGAAGGTGCACATTTCCTAAAAGTGTAAAGTGTTGTGCAGAACTAATGAAAATAAACAAGTAAATATAACTGAAGTTAAGATAGTTGGCAGTTGATCAATTACTAAATTTCAGGACTTGTTAATTTAAAGTTTCAGGTATAGTGTTAGTGCAAACCGGTCAATTTCAGTTGACTATCTCAACATTGCTTTAGCACTCTACTTGGATTCGTTGGTTAAAAGTACTTCATTCACACAATCTATTTAAACTAATTATCTTCTGTTGACTAATCTGTCATTAGATGTGGGCAATCAATGGCAGTATATTCGTCCCGATCTTCTGTGATTGTTGTATTAAACAGGTTGTATACTAGCAAATTGAAGCAATCTGTAAAATTAAAGTATGCAATAAAGTTTAACAGGTTAAAGTCCAGACAATTCAATATTCAGACAATTCAATATTCAGGCAGGTTAAAGTCCAGAAAATTTTTAGTTCAAAGCAGTGTGAAATTCTCCAAGTCCTGTCTCGGCCGCGACTCAAATCCTAGGTTGCATCTAATTGAGCCGGTCATAGGTTCAAACCACAGGGAGCAACTCGGTATGAAAAATAGTCCAAGTGCTGAGTCGTTCACGACCTATGACTTGAGTGGTTCACGACCTATGGCTTGAGTCGTTCATGGCCTATGGCTTAAGTCGTTCGCGGCAGATGGTTTGAGTCTTTCACGGTTCGAAGGATGAGTCGCAGTGAGGATCTAAAGGCCTGAGTCGCTCGTACGACCGAAAACCTAAGTCATCAAAAAACCAACTAGGTCATGAGAATCCTAGGTCATTTCCTCGACCGGTCATCTTCTCTCTAACCCATTAACCCGTTAAAGATCATTTCATCTCTTCCAAACTCGCAGACCAGAAAATTGAAGGCACTATAATCCATTGTCCTCTCCTCACACCATCAGAAAATCACTCAGAAGACCAACTCGAATCGCTTCAAGCGCTGCTGTGTCATCGTGGACAATAACGACAGCATGATCGATGGCAGTTGTAAATTGATCAGAAAATGCATGAGTCGCGATGGAACATAGCACAAAGATGCATCGAAGTCAGAAAAATGAGGAGTCCGGATTCGTAATTCAATAACAGTAAGGAATCGAGAGAGAATCAGACTCACTTACGCAACAAAGATTATTAGCAGGAAGTTGGAATAGAATTGCTTTCGAAAGCTCGGAGGAATGTTAATGGCAGAAAATGACTTACGAGATTAGTAATGAGAAGAAGGAGGTAAGAGTGACGACTCAAGTCTTTTATACCAGAGTGGAGGAACATGAGTCGGCACATGCGAGTCAAGATGAGTCGAAGTACACGACCTACGACTTAGGCGTGAACTTCGAGGGGCAAATGTTAACCCCGTTTTCATTAACGAGTTAAGACTCAGGCCGACTCAACTTGTTATGACTTAAAGGAATGGAACGACTCATGGGGATTAGCGGTTCATGAGACAGGCCGACACAGTGAGTTACCGACTCAACGAAGTTTACGACTCATATGAGATGACTCAAGGCCTAGACCGACCCAACGACTCAGGGCTTGTAACGACTCAGTAGATCAACGACTCAACTGAACTAAGGAATTGCACGAGTTAAAGAATTGCGCGACTCACGACTTATGGGGATCAACGACTCAACGAGTTAATGCCTTAGAGGAGAAGAGTGGCTTAACTAGTTAACGGTTCACAAGGCAGACCGACTCAGTGCATTACCGACTCATCAAGGCTATCGCCTCAGCGACTCAACAAGTCCACGACTCATCATAAGAAACGACTCAAGAGGATTGACGACCTAAGAAGATAAGTCCCTAAGTCGCTTCACCTATATACCGCTACTTGATAAGTCGTTAATGAATTAACGACTCATGACTCAGAATGACTCGTCCGCGACTTAAGGCCATTGAGTCGTATTCCATTGCCACAGTGCCTATTCCAATGAGAATTGACTCGCAAGCGACTCAGGACTTGGCTTAAAATCCAGCAAAAGAATGGGCTATTGAGAGACCAAAGGCTTAATCAGATAAGCCGGCCACGACTCAACTTGACTCGGCCACGGCTTAGCCTAAGTCGGTCATGACTCAGGACTTGGGCGAAAAATTCCTATCCAGATTTGCCTATAAATACATGGCCACCTCCAAAATTCAAAGGACTTTTGGCTCATTCATTTCAAGTGACGTTACTCTGCTGCATTCCGAACTACTTCAACACTTAAAGTTTTTGAGAGATAAAGAACGCCTCAAGGAACTTCACGAAGAATCATACATGTCCAACATGAGTTCAAAGATTTGGATCGACATTGAAGTTTAGGCTACTTGTTCTAAGTCACTTGTAACTCGAAGTGTGTTGTAATCAAAGTGTAACTGCATCGACTTGTAATCAAATCGTCAATAAAGATATTCAAAGTGGACGTAGGCTCTCTCTTAAGCCGAACCACTATAAAATTGCTGTTGTTTACTGCTTTTTCGCTATTATCTGCTTATAATCTGTTCCCGAGCTATCGGGTGGTGCTTTCACAATCTCACTTCATACACTGGGGTGTTAGCGTTCAAATTTTAGCGTTAACACTATGCATTAGCTATTGTTGTTAGTTAATTTTATCCAAAATTCCAGTGCGTAAGGCTTAGTCACAGGTAAGGCTGTAATAATGGTTACACATAGAAAGGAATATATACTGAGAAGGAGGATAGGTTATTGGTGACCCCGAAAAATCATTAGGATCAGGTGACCCTTTTAGAAGTATGTTAAGGACAGACCATCCAGAAGTTTGTCTAATAGTTGTTAGATTATTTTTTTTATTGTATGGTGGGCCAGAGTCAGTCAATGGTTAGCAGTTAGCTTAAAAAAACTATATTTTTCGGACAGATGGTCTGTTTGTTACCTATTTATAAGCATATATGATATTGCTATTATTGTTATAACTAGTATGATTAATCAGTTTGACTATAGGATTCTGAATTGCAAAATGATATGTTTCAAAGTGATATTAGTGAGGGGAAACATGTTCCACTAAGTGGCCTGGTCTCACTTAATAACAATAGATCGATATGCAATAGTATTATTCACATAAGGCTTTATGTCTGACTCGAAGTTTATGTTTTTCCTCTTAAACTCTCGGGTGCTTAAAATTAATTTGAGTAGATTGAGAGTTATGGTTTTATAGATTTAGTAGGTGGACGAACAAAGCTTCCAAAGATGTGTAAGAGGCAAAGTTAGCCATTTAGGAGTTGCTATTTAGTTCAAGTTTCGCTGTGATGTATTAAGACTTATATGCCTATTTAGTACTTTGATCATTCAAGGGGCATCTTCATATGTCACTCTTAGCCTATTTTGTAATAATTATATTTGATCAAAACTTGGGAATCGATTACGGGGTTGTGTAAATTGAATATGAAAAATTGCTTTGAAATGTAATCAGAAAAGTTGTTTTAATCTGTGATGATTTTATTTCATATTCATGTGATTCTGATATTATGGATACCATTAACATTACCGTATTTTATCACCGGAAGTTAATATTATGGATTACTGCAGCATCTGTTGTGCTTAGCTTTGGGCCTCAAGATAGGGGACGTTACAACAACTTTAAAGGATATGCAATTGGCCTCGGTAATGTCGGTACTTCTTAAACTCCCACTATTTCTAATGTTTTATTAGTTAGTATTTTAAAGAATAATCTGTTGAGTGTTAGTCAATTGTGTGATAAAGGATTCAAAATTAAATTCAAAAAAGATAAATGTTATATTGAAGATAATGATTCAAACATCATCTTTGAAGGCATTAAGAAATGAAGCATCTATATATTAAGTATGAGAATCTCAAATAATAACTTATATCTTTTGGCTATATTAAGCGACCCTTGGATTTAGCATAAAAGATTTGGTCATTTGAATTTCAAACTAATATCTAAATTCCTATAAACGTTCTAGTCAGAGGTCTTCCCAAAATAAATTTTAAAGTTGATAATTTATGCAATGCATGTCAGTTGGGGAAACTTAGAAAAAGTTCCTTTAAATCAAAAGATATGATTTTTTTCCACTAAACCCCTTGAGCTTCTTCACTTATATCTTTTCGGTCCCTCATAGATGCAATCTGTAAATCACAGTAGATATGAATTTGTAATCATAGATGATTACTATAGGCTTACCTAGATTATTTTCTTTAAACTTAAAAAGTGATGCTTTTGAAATGTTTAAAATCTTTGTTAAATGAATTCCAAACCAAATGATTAATAAAATTAAAACTATTCAAAACGATCATGTTGGAGAATTTGAAAATGAAAATTTTGATAATTTCTATAATAAGAAAGGTATAACTCATAAATTTTCATTTTCAAGAACACCACAACAAAACGGAGTAATAGAACATAAAAATAGGACGATTCAAGAGTGCGCTAAAACTATGCTAAATGATAGTAATTTGCATAAAAAAATTTAGGCTGAAGCGGTTGGTATTGCATGTTATATATTAAATAGAATTTTAATAAGACCATTAACTAAGAAAACAACATATGAATTATTATATAACAAAAGCCTAAAGTTTCACGCTTTAAAAAAATTTGCAGTAAACGTTTTATTTTAAATACTAAAGATAATTTGGATAAATTTGATACTAAATCAGATAAAGGAATCTTTATTGGATATTCAAATAGAAGTAAAGCTTGTAGAGTTTTCAATGCTAAAACAATACTATTGGAGAGACATTATATGTTTGATTAAAATTTAAAGACTATGATCTAAATATTGATAAAGAAGAAAGCATCGATAACACAAATGAAATTAGTAATAATGAGACTATCGAAAACAAAAATAATAATAACTAAAAAAGTTCACATCCAAATAAAAGAACAAAATACTTGAAAGATCATCCTATAGAAAATATACTTGGATTGAATCTGTTGTTAAAACTAGAAATCAACTAAATGAAATAAGTAACTTTTCTTTTGTTTCAACTATTGAACCAAAAAATCGAAAAGAAGCATCAACTGATTACTCATGGATTCTTGCTATGCAAGAGGAATTGAATCAATGTATAAAAAAGATGTATGGGAATTAGTCCCAAGACCTGAGAATAATCCATAATAGGAACTAAATGAGTATATAGGAAAAAAATAAATGAACAAGGAGAAGTTGTGAGAAATAAAGTTTGATTAATTGCACGAGGTTATTGGCAAGAAAATGAATAGATTTTGATGAAACCTTTGCACCCGTAGCAAGATTAGAAACTATACGAATTTTACTTGCTTCCACTAATCATAACAATTTTAAATTATATCAAATGGATGTTAAAAGTGCACTTTTAAACGGTTTTATTAAAGAAGATGTATATATAGAACTACCCCAACTTTTTGAAGATGAAAAACTAACTAATCGCGTTTACAAATAAAAGAAGGTTTTGTATAATCGAAAACAGGCTCCAAGAGCTTGGTATGACAGACTTAAATCCTACCTATTGCAATCAAATTTTGAAATAGGTAAAGTAGATAATACACTTTTTTATTAAAGAGATAATAATGATATTCAGATAAAACAAATATATGTAGATGGTATCATTTTTGGATCTACCAGCAATAAACTAAATATTCAAAAATACCGACTGAGTTATTTGAAATGAGTCATATAGGAGAACTAAATTATTTTCTAGGATATCAAATATAACAATTAAGTAATGGAATTTTTATTTGTCAAGAAAAATATGCTAAAGATTTAGTTAAGAAATTTGGTATGTCAAGTACCAGTGGTAACCCAACTCTCAAGGCGATTAATGAAAAATTAAACAAAGAAGAAAATTCAAAAGACTCAGATAAAAAATTATATAGAGGAATGATTAGATTACTACTCTACATAACTTCTAGTAGATCAGATATAATGCATAGTGTTTGTCTTCCTGGAAGATATCAATCTCAACATAAAAAAACTCATTTTAAATAAGTAAAATGAATTTTGAGATATGTAAATAACACATTAGACTATGGACTCTTTTACCCAAAAGAAGACTCCTTTGAATTAATTTCATATAGTGACGCAGACTATGCTGGTTGGAAATCAGACCGAAAAGGTACAAGTGAAACTTGTGATTTTTTGAGACAGTCTCTGGTTTCCTAGTTTAGCAAGAAGCAAAACTCTGTATCTCTATCTATGGCAGAAAAAGAATATATTTCAGCTGAATTAACTTGTTCATAGGTTATCTGTATGCAACAAATTTCAAAATATTTTGGTTTAAATTTTACTAAATCACCAATATACTGTGATAATACAAGTGCGATCAATCTATCTAAACGATCGTGCTGAATCAAATAGCCGATATCACTTGAATTTATAAATGCTGAAAGTCAAATAGCTGATATATTAACAAAACCATTGAATCAAACATCATTTACTAAGTTAAGAAGAGAGTTAGGAATTTGTTCTCTTCGGAAATAATGAAGCAAAAATTACAAAATATAGAGAAAAACAAAATAATCAAAATAATATTATGTATCTCGACATACCCTACCCTCATATGTCATCATGTAATGATAAATTCTGTTTCTTTATTTTCCTTACAAAATTCAAATTATTAGTTATATAATAACCAAATTTCTACTTTCTTCTTCACTTTTCTATATTCTCTCTGTTTTAAACTTCTGAAACAAACAAAACATGGCATCCTCTAATTCCAAACGTTCTAGAGAAGAGAAGAAAATCTGTCGTTTTCCTTCCCTTTTCCTACCCAAGGCCCTTCCAAAGTACTATTATGGCCAAGGTCATAAAATGGAGGGTGAAATGAAGAATATTATGCAAATGTGCACTAAAATTCATGTGGTGCAGCTTCGTATACCAAGGAACAAGCATAGCAAAGCAGAATTCTTTGCAATTTGCAAAAATATCTATTAGATAATCCTACGAATCTAATAGTTATTGAAGATGAGTCTGCAAATTTGGCTATTCAAAACCCCATTCAAGGCGCAGATGATGAGGAAGTAAAGGAAGAAGAAGAAGTAGAAGAACATATGGAGGAAGATGATGGAAGTTCGATGCGTCAGGAAGAGTGTTTCGATCGAGATGGAAATCTCGTCGAACAAAAAGGAAACTTCTGCCTTCCTTATCTGTACTGTCCTATTCAAAAATTCCTGATCGTTAGGAATCACTTTAGGCAATAGTTGATTAGCCGTGATTTTTTAATGTGTAGTATATATATTTGATTTGATTTACCTGTTTTACTTTGTACATATATAGTTTAGGGTTTGATTGGATTGTGATTACTTTGTATTATGATATTGAATGAATATAGAGTTTGGTATGGTTACTATTAATGATTTATGTTAACTCATAATTTCTTATATATCATTCTTATCATTATTGCTATAGTATCTTAGTTAGAGGGAGTTATAGTTTTTAGTTGGTTATTTTTGTTGATAAAAAAAGGGGACAAATATATAAAATCTAGGCCTAGATTAAGGGAGAGTTTTGTAACTCAGGAGGAGTTATGTTACAGTTTATATATAGAGTTGTCAACATCAAAAAAGGGAAGACTGTTAGTACTTTGGGTATTGGTTTTGATGATAATAACAATAGGACATTATATAAACTATGGATACTAATGTTTTATCAAGATATATATAGTGTATAGAGCATGATATTAAACAGGTATTGTTTAAGAGCACTTATAGTATCAAGATGTTGATATCAAGTGTAGATTCAATGTGCTAATATAAAGTTTCAAGAGTAGAAGAATGAAGATTCGTTAGTATTGAAGTGTTCATTTTTTCAAGATATTCCAGATAAGTTATAGAGTCATAGAATTTATTTTAAAACCTTGATAGAACAATCCAAACCCCTTACCGACCCACATTTCTGCCTAACTACCTTCCCTTCCTTATTGTAACCCATGCTACATTCCACTGCCATCACAACTATAACAACCGGAAATTTAATTCATAATAACTAATTAGTTAATTAATGAAATAATAAAATAAATTTGTGAAATTATCAATATATATATGCATATACATACATACATACATACATACATACATATATATATATATTGGGCTAGGTCGACCAAGAGGTCGACCAAACCACGCCCTAGGTCGACCTAGGAGGAGGGGCGGTCGACCGCCCGGTCGACCCGCCTTGGGTAATGAACGTTGTAAAATTCCTTCATTCGTGGACAAATTTTGTAAGTCATTTGCGTTATTTAGCTTCATTTGGTCCTTCCATTCCTGCATCTGATTGCTCCTATTTTGGCTATGACGTGGTTACATCCTATTCAATTCCCAAATCTAACGGTCTGATATCCACTTCTACCGTTATAATTAAGACCCTAAGCCTAACACTTTTTCTCGTTCTAAATATTCTCCATTAGGGTTCACCTTTTCAAGAAGGACCCTAAAAGGAATAATTTTCAAAGGAGAGAATCTTTTTAATAAAAATATTTTAATACCCTCAAGTGGATCCGAGAAGATCAAAAGGGAAGAACAAAGGACCAGAGGTGAGTGAATGTAATTATTTAGATTTTCAAGCAATCGAAAATAATAGGGTTTTCAATAGTTGTAGTTTTTCTACGATTTTGGAAATACCTTTTTATTAGTTATTTTCAGTTTTAGATTTATTCTCAGTCTATTTCTTTTTAGCAATTATTTTCATTTATTTGTAGCTAATTTCTGTTAATTATAGTTTTTCCATTTAATTACAGTTATTTTTAGTATTTCAAATTTATTTACTGTTATTTATGCGTTATTTACATCTTTATTGTACGCTTTGGATTTTCTTCTATTTTCAGTTTTCTTTTACTTCTCCTTCTTCTTCGCGTATGGATTAGAATAGATTAAATGCGAATATGGATTAAAATTATAAGAATACTGAAATAACGGAAGATAAGATGTAAATTGTAATGACTGTAATAAAAATGGAATTAAGACTGAAATTGAGCCTAATTATGATATTAATGTTAGAATTGGACTAACTAAAGATAATTTGCCTAGTTATAACTTAGAATTATAACTAAAAAGAGTATAAGATAAAAGAGGCTTATTTTCACACTTAGACCTTGGGTTAATGTAAGGACCCGAAATTTTCGACTTCGAAAATTCGACACCAATACGTTAACTGTAGAAGTGTCGAGCAATCGAATGCCGAAAATCTCAAATTATTAGAATAAATAAGAAAGAGGGAGAAGAAGAACAGAACAAAACACTGAATCTCACACTTCGCAACGGAACAAAATATAATATCACATAATAGCATTTATACAGAAAGCTGTAATTGTTAAATTACATACAATTCATCAGAGTTACAACCATATAAAAATAGACTAGGACGTTATACAATATGTCCCAGACTACTAACAATACAACTATATTACACAGCGTAAAACTCCATACGTTTCTGCCATCCAGCTCGCCTCCTGAGCTCCAGAACGTCCTAACCTAAAAATCTGTAATCCTCAGTCTGACCCGAGCATTACATCAAAGTAACACCCGGGTCAGGCTGGAAACCAGCATGAGTAAACCCATCTAATCATGAAATACTAATGCATAAACTTAGTTGAAAACCCGGTGTAACTCGTACTTCACTATGAGTTCTTAACTTGTTATAGCCATTACTTATTGCACAATCAGTCCCTAGGTACCCTTACTTAGTTTCAATGGTTCAGTTTACTTAAGTCATTCCATTCTGGCTTATTGATTTCACATATCAAATCTATAAAGAATTATTAGTAGATTACATATCGAAGTGGTTTCGGGTATTTGCTGATACCAGACCCCGGTCTCTTCGAAACCAATGTCATCTTACTCCAAGTTGTTTAAGTGGAAACAAATCAATTCATATTTAGAATAACATATTCACATAGCGATTCTATTACAGATAGATAATCCATATCCCAAACATCATATCACATAGCATCATAATCAACACCAGGGATAACAAATAATCCAAGGTATTCAATATCATTCAATCAACCATAAGCAAGATTAATTAGTCACACTGTTCTAATTAAATTAATTATTTCAATCATCTTTTAAATCCTGCCTATTTAACATTAATTAATTACAAACCAATTAATTAATCACCCTTTTATTTTCATCTTAATTTATCATCCTTAATTTTTTTATCACATTAATAAATCAATCCTTTAAATTGATTACACATATTAATCAACCTTTAATAAATTAATTACTCCCTTAAATGATTACATTAATTCATCCTTTAATTATCTATCTAAATTAATGATCCATAATTACTTTCATCAAGTAATTATCCCATTGGTTAATTACCCTCAAATTAAATAACCTTAAATTATTAATTAATTATCATCTAATCATTAATTAACCTTTAATTATTAATTAATTTAACCTTTAATTACTAATTAAATTAATTAACCCTTAACAAATTAATCCCTTAATTACTTACATTAAGTAATTAATCATTTAAGTAATTAATCTCTAATTAATTCCACTAATTGATCACTAATTACCAATTAATTAATCTCCAATTAATTAATTTATGACCCTTAATTATTAATTAATTAATCCCTAATCATTAATTAATTAAATTAATTAATTATTCTCTCTTTATTTACTTTATTAATTTAATTAATTTAAATCATTAATACCTTAATTAACTTTTTAAGTCAAACCATTTTCTTTATTAATTACTTAACTATCTTTAACATTTTAAAACATTGTCTTTATAATTAACTTAATTAAATCATTTAATTTAAGTTTAAAATAAAATATACGTTTTACGTTAGAGTTAACAAATTATATAACTTCCTAATCAAATGTTAAAGAAAACATTTAAAATTTATTAAAGAAAAGTTTTAAACAAAATTATTTTAAATTTCAAAACCTTGCTTTTATAAAACTTTTAAAAAAACTTGTTTTAAACCTTGCTTCGGGTTCAACCCGAAGATCACTCGAGTCCTGCCCCGAGTAAAACCCACCTTCTTTTCTATTTTTTTAAATAAAAAACTTAGTTTTTAATTTAAGTTAAAATCTGAAACATGATAACACTCAGGAATGTCGCGAGACCCTACTCGAGCCACACCCGATCTACCCTGAGACCTTCCCCAAGTCAAACTTCCCTTTCAAAAAAATGGCATCACCGACACCCTCGTGCACATGCACGCTAGCTCGCCCGAGCTCCAACCATCCACGAAAGCTCTAACATATCGACGATCGCCTCTACATCTGATCCGGACCACCAATTCTCCATCACAAGCTCAAGATCGAAATCGAGGTACTCAGATCAAACCTAGAAACTAACCCCTCGCCTGAATCTTCCCTGAACTACCGACATCGACCACCAGAACTCCTAAGACTCCGGCCACACACTCTTCGGCCATCCACGCAGCTTTCCCCTTAGTCCGATGATCCTCGACATCCAGAGATGCCGTAGCAGCACATTTCCCGACTCGACCCATTTTGGGTTTTAAACCCTACTCCGACCTATCACTGTCGCTAAGGTGGATATCAAATCCACTAGGCATTTTTACCGAGACCACCCAACTTCCTCCTACCTCCAATGAAGTTCCCGACCACCCCGAGACCTCTGGCCACTTTCTGGTCACACTGAAATACACGCTCGATTCAATTCTAAAAAATCCTGATTTTCCGTTTAAAAAGCATAATTTCCAATGTCGATTCAAACTGTATACTTGAATTTAGAAAATCATAATATCTGATTTTAACATGTTTTAAAAAAAATTACTGTCTTCCCATTTTCCGGATAAATCCAATTAATTTTACATAAATTTGTTTTTAAGACTTAATCTATGACTAAACAAACATTTCTTACTTGAAACTAAAACCTAACAGAGATCAGAAGAAGAGATATTGAATTTTGATTCATTTTTTTAAAACTCTACAACTATGAAACAAAGATATACCCAGGTATACAAACATGCACACTTCGAACACATACATATATACTGAGATTACACTTATATATACACATGCAAAGCATCATTCATCTCAGAAATTCACAAGCAACAAATTTTTATTTACCTAAACTTTTTTAAATAAAAAGTTTACTCACCTGTTATTTTGAAAAACAAAGAAAGCTGGCAACTTGATCTGCTACTTGAAATTGAAATTTTTGATCTTGAATTATGTTGAACTGCTATTAGATTTTGATTCCAATTTGAAACAGTTTGAGATTTTGAAAACTTGAATTGCTGGAAGAAAATGCTTGAACTTGCGTTGATTATGAACTGGAATCACTTCGTTGTTGAGAAGATTCAAGCTTTAAAAACAGAGATGATCTTGGCTTGATGATTGCATGTTTAAATTTTCTGGTTTGAGTTTTTGTTACAGGCTTTGTTTTTTATTTGTATAATTTATGTTACAGGCTTTGAGTTTTTGATTTCTCAGGTTTGAAAAAAATGTGTACAGGTTTTTGAATGAAGATAGAAAAAGAGATGAAGAGAAAAGAAAGATGAATATATATACTAAATTATGATTATTAAAAATAAAAGAAAAATAAAATTTAAAAGAGTGACACTTGTTAAATTTATTAACATTTGTCATTTACATTAGTTAATCACCTTACACTTGTTAAAGTATAAATATTAATCTTACATGTGTAATTATACATGTTTTAATTAATTTTAAAATGTTTTATAAAACTTTTATATTTAATTTACTATTTAATAAATACATTTCTTCATATAAATAAAATCCTTTAAAAGAAAATGATATAAAGTCAATTATATTCTTAATAAAATCATATATAATATATTTTTAAATCCAAAATATTTTAAGAGATCTATCCTTTGAATTTCAAATTCAAATTCAAATTCAATTTAAAAATACAATTTAAAATCAACTCATATATACATAAACACATATTTAATTTGAAAATAATAATTCCATTTAAAATCTACTTATATATTATATATAAACAACTCATTATTTTTATTGTTTGAAAATAACAATTTTTCCAATTTTAAATAATTTATAAAAGAGATTATCACATTTTAATTTCTTGAAATTCTGGGATATCACATTCCTCTCCCTTTGAATCTTTTCGTCCTCGAAAAGGAACGAAACCAGAATTTTATTAAAATGATTATTATCAGCTTATAATGCTCTTTGACCATTTCAACAATAAACCCTTCATTTAAATATTTTAAAAACACTTTAAAATCTATATAATATTACCAAAACAGTTTCATAAAAATACTTTTTATAACTTTTTGTTTCCACAAGTCCATCATTGTTCTCACAGAAATTCGGTCATACGTTGATCAGGCGTAGGACTGAAAATCTATAAGTACTTGGTGAATCCATTTTCAACACCTAGTGAAAATACTGGAAAATATTTTGTCGAAAATATAGAAAACATTTTTTTGAAAATAGAGGAAACGTCTTTGGTGAGAATGCTCTGGAAATCATCACCCCCTCCGTGGTCGTAGTTAACCCGGTGGTTACGTTGCCATCCCGGCAAAATCCATAGATAACTATAGCCACCCTGCGTCCCTCGATTACGCCATGGAGCCCACCACAGATCGAAGTTACATCCCGGGTTACATTGCCATCACAAAAAAATCCCATGTAATTGTAGGCATCAGCGCCCTCGATTTTCGCTACCAAATGAAACTTCACCACTCCCACATAGGTCGCAGACTACATCAGTCAAGTCCCAATGTAGCCTTAGGCTCTTACGGCCTCTCGACTTTCGCTATGTCACCATAGGTCGCAGTCTACCGATGTTGCATTGCCATCACTTCAAAATCAAACGTAGACCGTTGGCTCTCATGTCACACACGACTTTCGCTATAGTCCATAGTAGATCGCAGTGACATCGAGTTAAACTATCGTCACAGCATAACAAAAATGTCTCTGCAGGCATCATGCCCTCGACTTTCGCTACCCACTACACATAATCCTCAGGAACTTCAGTTTGCCCGGACTTCTTCCCAGGATTCAATTTAGAACCTCCCCTTTAGGGCTCAAGGCAGACTGTGACATCCCGGAATTTTGACCCTATTATTATACTAAGTTTTTATTCTAATTTAAATAATATATAAGATTTTCATTTATAAATAAATAATATTGTGGATATTATTAGTTGTATATGGGTCATAAGGGAATATAACTTCAAAATATAAAATAGATTCTTTCAACAATATTCAGAAATAAATCTGTGTTATTCAATTAAATTAAAATTGATGTATTAATGACATTTAATATCAGATATATGAATGCAGTTAATAATAAGAACAAGTTCAATAACACAATTCTTTTCATATTAAATATAAATACATCAAATATTGAAAGATTAAACGTTAAATAAAAAAATAAGATTTAAGTAGTTGACCCTATTGTATGTTTAAGAATAATATTTACAATAATATTTACAATAAGTTTATAAATATTTAAAATAAGTATAACATAAAATATGGTTATAAACATAAGCTTCTATATATTTAACATAAATATAACATAAAGTAGGATTACAAACATAAGTACAAAACTTTGTTATGAAAATAAGATATAAATAAAACTGTTAACTTTGTAAACATAAACATATTGAATACATGACATATAAGGGTTATTCATGCAATAAGGACAAATATACATAATCTGTAAACAAAGACCTGCAAATATCTTTAAACAAATTTAATTTTTCAGCAAACATTATTTGTGTGTTAGAATAAATGAAAACATTAGTACAAACACAAATGAAAACCTACAGCAAACATGTTATTTATATGTTAACTTAAGTATGAAGTCAAAATGAATAAAAACTGCAAATATCTTTGTATACATATATGTCAGCAAATACTAATTAGTGTTAACCAAAATGAAACATTTTAGTACAAACCAGAACTGCAAGTATCTTAGCAAAGTATTATAGTATAAGCACATATGAATACATTTAGTACAAGCACAAACAAAAGCCTGCAAGTATCTTTGTACTTAATATATATGTCAGCCAACACTAATTAGGGTATGCTAATTCAAAGACATAAACATTAATTAGCACACATTTTTGTCTGGAAAAAATATCTTTCAGCCGAGATATGCCTTTCATTTCAGGTTTTAATACATATAAAAAAAAAGAATTTGCAAGATTTTATGCCAAGTCAAAGCTTATTCAAGAAGGCAGCTTGTTCAAGTTATATATATATATATATGTATTCATCATCTCTTATTCCATTTAGTTCAGTCAATAACCTATGAAAACAAACCTGAGATAAGAAAGAAAATAAACAAAACTTTATATTTGCAAGTTCAAATACAAATTCAAGCAAAAGGAAAGTTACCGGAATTCAAATTTTGCAACTGCAGTCTTCTTACTAGCCTCTGTTTCAAGTTTCGATAGTTTTTTTTGGTGAGTAAACATGTTTTTAAATCTAACTTTTAATATGGATTTCATGAAGTATTGTTATGATTTATGTTCTGGAATGTTTGGCATAGTTTTATTTGTTCTGCATCTTGATATTCTTACAGGTTTTAAATTTCTGTGAGTCAAAGGAAGTAAAGAATAATTCATACTTTTATATAAAGTCATCTTATTTAATTAGTAATTTAACTAAGTAAAAGTTGTTAAAGCTTCAGATTAATGTTTGAAGTTGATTTTAAGAAAGCTGTATAATTTAAGCACTGGAACTTAAACTTACAGTAAAAAGGTAAGTAATGATCAAAATTCGAGTTGCTTAAATTGTAAATTCAAAGTTATATCTGGAAACAACATACTAAGTTATGATTTTTAAGACCCAAATTATAATTTTTAGTGAACAAGTCTGGGAGCAGTTTGATAATAACCCATTTTTGCTTTTCTATGAATTTCAAATGATTCATTCAATAATTTT
Source organism: Allium cepa (assembly GCA_030765085.1). Taxonomy (NCBI): domain Eukaryota; kingdom Viridiplantae; phylum Streptophyta; class Magnoliopsida; order Asparagales; family Amaryllidaceae; genus Allium; species Allium cepa. The sequence continues at coordinate 696,059,653 of CM060942.1, read as the reverse complement.
TGTTGAAATTCGACTTGAAGCTAGAGTAATATTGTAGGATCAACAGAAAATTGTTAAAATAATTTTCGAATGCAAGAATTGTTGTGGGGAATCAAAAGTAGGGTTTAAGGAGTATATGTTTTCGAGCCTTGTGCATGTGAAGGTCGCGTCGCCGAGGCTTCACCGAGTGCCATGGGATTTGGGTAGATGCTAGAGTGGGGTGTTGGCAAGATTTGACTGGAGCCACGTCGTCTATGGCGGTCGTGACAGTGGGTATGAGGTGGTTTTGTCCACTGTGTTCATGGAAACAGTTCGACTTTTGGGCATTATTTTGATTTCGTGGGTATTGGGTTGTGCTGGGCTTCGTATTCGAGTTAGGGAGTGGTTTGTGACTTGTTGGTGATATCGCGTGGCGGTGGCGAGGTGGTGGACCGCCGTGCACGTGCACGGCGGTGAGGAAGGATCTGGGCAATTTCAACTCCGGTGAAACGCGAGTTGGATCGCGTTTTACTTCGGGTCTTTTGCTTTTGAGTCGCGTGAGTGTGCTAGCTTACCTGTTGTTTAAAACTTAAACTAACAAAAAAGAAAGAAGGAGAAGATAGAAACAGGGAAGGAAGAAGAGAGACAGAGAGGGGAACGCGAAAGAGGTCAGGGTTGGTCTCAAGTTCTGCACGAGGAAACTCAGTGTCGACTTCGGGTTTAATTCCAGTAGCTTGTTAACTATATTTAGTTAAAGTTTTATAAGCTAAGTATTAATCAGGTTATTAATGTTTACAAAACAGTAAAAGCCAAGAAGAACTTTAAAGATCTACAGAAAACAAGAATGAGTTAATTATTTAAAATCAAAGTAAATTATGTATGTAATACATTTTATAATTGTTCTTTAATAAGTAGTTCAAAGTATAATCAAATTTGTAATTAAAGGTTTTAATAATCTTGTGTAATCTTGTTTGTAATTAAGAATTTAATTAATCATTGATAGTTAATAAATTAACAAATCATAGTTAACAGTAAAATAATTAATTAATGATTAAACGATTAAGTTGATTAATAATTAATGATTAATTAAATAAATAATAATAATTAATTGTGTAATTGAGTTTTATAAATCAATAATGAAGGTATTGATTAGTACTTAAGAATTAATTCATTAATTAAGTGAATAATTAATAAGTAATTAACAAATTGAAATGAGTTAATTAATCGTAATTGATTAAGCATAATTTATGTTTAAGTATGCAATCAAGTTTAAAACAAATCAAATAGTTGATATGAATCAATGATTATATTGATTGCCTCTGATGTTTATTTATATCTGTGATATTCTGGGTATATCTGTGATGATTGTGTATGATTTATCTGTATGAAATTGCTATATGATTTATCTGATGATATTTATCTGTGTTAAATTGCTTTATGAATTCAATTGTTAAATTTAAACTGTTAAGTTAATTAGACAACTTGAACTTTAAAATGGCGTTTGGATTTCGATGAGACTGGGATCGGGTATCAATTGATATTCCGAAAACCACATCGATCCAAATTAAATGTTAGGTCGTGTAATCTCAAGTGAAGATCGAGATGGTGTTTTCAGAATGCAAGGGTTATCATCGTTAACTCTGAGGGTGATTCCAAAACGAGTGTAACGAGATAATGCCTTCGGTTTTGTTCGAACCCGGAACGAACTTGTATGGATTGATTGCTTTCAGCACATCGTCAGGCGGACGATGAGCATTCTAAGTGATATGTTCTATAAAGGTAATCGTAGCCTCAAGCCTCATCAACCGGTAATGGCTAAAACAGGGGAGGTGCAGCAAGGTTAGGCGGGTCATGCCCAAGCAGGACGAGATATACCCCTGTCTAGATGTCCCTTTTTATTCGGCTGTGTGGGCGGTTGGATGTACACCAACTGCGGGGTTATCTTGTTCGGGACTGTTCAGTGAGGAATGGTTCCGGCCTTGTGTTGCAGGGGAGTTAGGGTGGCTCCTCGGTACTGTGATCTAGACCACATACTGTGACGGGCGGTACCCCAGTAGCCCTGCCATTGTATGGGATCCAATTTCCAATAAGCGTATGTTTTGATTGTGCCCAACTATGTTGAAATGTGAGATGTAAGCATTTCAGCTATTTCTGTATTTTACTTGAAAACCCTAGACACTATTATAATATCACTGGATTTCCTATGAAATGTTTTGGTTAGCGTAAGGTAAAAACTTACCCGTATTTGTTTGTGGGGAGTCTTACGTGATACCTTTCTTTTAAATGATTTTCAAAGTTAAACAACTTTAACCCGTTTACTCATACCAGACCCATGTCTGACCCGGAGTTTATTTTTGTTTTCATAAACTTTCGGGTACCCAAATTTTTACGGGTAGCCAAGGGATTCAAGTTAGCTTTGACGACTTCTGGAGGAGCAATGGAGCAGGAGGCTTCAGCGTTGTAGACATATATATATATATATATATATATATATATATATATATATATATATATATCTATATATAGTTCCGCTGTGTTAGTTAGTTTATGATGTATTTGAGATGTATGTCTTGACAGATATGTATGTGATAGTCATGTTGCATGACATTGTATGTATATATATAACTATGTAATATTTATGTTGATATATTATATTTTATTCCATTCCGCTGTGAGATTCTGATGTTGTTATTCTTTCTTTCCTTTCTTTTCTATTTCTGTCCCTTTCTTTCTTATTGATGACACGTCTTTCTGGGCGTAGAAAGCCGGGTCGTCACAGCTTGGTATCAGAGCGCGAGGTTGAGTAAATACCTAGGCTCTTGAGTGATTTCTTTCTTGAGAGAGCGTATTTGTAATTTTGATATATATATATACATTTATTTCTTTCTACCTATTTATTGAGTTACCTGTTCGGGTATTCCAATATAAGTTATAAGGTAGATAGGGTAGTGCTGAGTGAAACACGACTACCGATGATTGGAGTTTTGAATATTTGTAGTTGGAGTGTATCTGTCGAGACTGTAGACCTATTACCGTCTCGAGTGAGCTTTGGATGATGTGATGATTTCATTGTTGGAATGTAATTTTGGATGAGCTTAAGTTTGAATCTATCGGACGGACATGAACAAATCATGATATCTTGATATCTCAGGGTGTTGTAGCTGTGTGATGAGACACAGTGAGTTTGGATATCTCCGAAGATGTTTCTTTGGAACAAGTTAAGGAAGTATGTCCGTTTCGGAATTGTGACCAAGTTCAGTAGGGTATTTTTGTTTAATTGAGGCCCGAGTTTCACGAAGAGCTTTGAATAGAAGTCTTTAGACATTGAGGATTAGCCCTATAGCTGGAAGTGTTCTGTGTGCTGTTGAGAAGGTTTATTGATTAGCAGTTTTCTTGAGGTGATTTCAGAAGTAGCAGAGTGGATTTATTTCTTCGATGGATTGACCTGAATAGTATATGGCTGTTCTGGATTGTGAAGGGAGAACAAACTTCTTTGGGTAGAATTTCCAGAGTGTTGTGCGATAATTCTGGAATTCATTTGTGTAATCTTTTGCAAGGAGTTGAGACTTCTCAAGAGAAAGTGAGGAAATTGATGTGGTTCAAGATTTTCCTGATGTTTTCGAAGAAGTTAAGTGTCTACCGCGACATCGAGAGATAGAGTTTCGTATTGATTTGATTCCAATAGTTGTGCCGGTGATTCAGTCCAGTAGGAGAATGCCTCCTAGAGAGAGAGAAGAGTTGGTTAAGCAAACGCAAGATCTTTCGGAGAAGGATTTGATTTAGACCCAGTTTTTCTTGTTGGGGCTCTGCTGCTGTGTTTGTCACCAAATCGGATGGTTCGCTAAGGTTCTGTGTTGAATAAGTTTGTGCTGGTATTCATTAATGATATCTTGGTTTACTCTAAATCGAAAGAGGAGTACAGGCAACATTTAAGAATTGTATTGGAGACTCTGAGGAAGCATGTGTTGAAGGAAAAATTTTCAAAGTGCCATTTCTGGAAATCAGAAGTTAAATTTTTGGGGCACATTATTTTGGGTGAAGATATCTCTGTAGACCCGGCGAAAGGAGAATCTATTCTAGAATGGAAGCAACCGATGGAAATTCATAATTTTCTGGGTTTGGCTGGCTACTACAGAAAATTTATTATGGATTATTCCAAGATTTCTTCGCATCTGACCAAACTAATTAGGAAAGGAACCAAATTCAAATGGACACCTCAGTGAAGAAGCTTTTCAGGAACAAGTGGTGAAACTTGTTAAGGTACAATGGAGTGAGGATCCCAGAAATTGTACCTGGGAAAACTCTTGATAGTTTTAGGAAAGCTTATCCAGATTAATGTCCGGATAGCTAGTAATGTTGTTAGAATTGACTGTTTGATTGTTTGTTTTTGTATGGATGATATGTATGTTAGGATTGTTAATACTAAGTTTTTGAATTAACTGTTGTTTAAATTTCGGGGACGAAATTCTTTTAAGGGGAGAGGAATGTGACATCCCGAAATTTTGACCCTATTATTATACTAAGTTTTTATTCTAATTTAAATAAAATATAAGATTTTCATTCATAAATAAATAATATTGTGGATATTATTAGTTGTATATGGGTCATAAGGGAATATAACTTCAAAATATAAAATAGATTCTTTCAACAATATTCAGAAATAAATCTGTTTTATTCAATTAAATTAAAATTGATGTATTAATGACATTTAATATCAGATATATGAATGCAGTTAATAATAAGAACAAGTTCAATAACATAATTCTTTTCATATTAAATATAAATACATCAAATATTGACAGATTAAACGTTAAATAAAAAAATAATATTTAAGTAGTTGACCCTATTGTATGTTTAAGAACAATATTTACAATAATATTTACAATAAGTTTATAAATATTTAAAATAAGTATAACATAAAATATGGTTATAAACATAAGCTTCTATATATTTAACATAAATATAACACAAAGTAGGATTACAAACATAAGTACAAAACTTTGTTATGAAAATAAGATATAAATAAAACTGTTAACTTTGTAAACATAAACATATTGAATACATGACATATAGGGGTTATTCATGCAATAAGGACAAATATACATAATCTGTAAACAAAGACCTGCAAATATCTTTAAAGAAATTTAATTTTTCAGCAAACATTAATTGTGTGTTAGCGTTAGTACAAACACAAATGAAAACCTGCAGCAAACATGTTATTTATATGTTAACTTAAGTATGAAGTCAAAATGAATAAAAACTGCAACTATCTTTGTATACATATATGTCAGCAAATACTAATTAGTGTTAACCAAAATGAAACATTTTAGTACAAACCAGAACTGCAAGTATCTTAGCAAAGTATTATAGTATAAGCACATATGAATACATTTAGTACAAGCACAAACAAAAGCCTGCAAGTATCTTTGTACTTAATATATGTGTCAGCCAACACTAATTAGGGTATGCTAATTCAAAGACATAAACATTAATTAGCACACATTTTTGTCTGGAAAAAATATCTTTCAGCCAAGATATGCCTTTCATTTCAGGTTTTAATACATATAAAAAAAAAAAGAATTTGCAAAATTTTATGCCAAGTCAAAGCTTATTCAAGAAGGCAGCTTGTTCAAGTTATATATATATGTATTCATCATCTCTTATTCCATTTAGTTCAGTCAGTAACCTATGAAAACAAACCTGAGATAAGAAAGAAAATAAATAAAACTTTATATTTGCAAGTTCAAATACAAATTCAAGCAAAAGGAAAGTTACTGGAATTCAAATTTTGCAACTGCAGTCTTCTTACTAGCCTCTGTTTCAATTTTCTATAGTTTTTTTTGGTGAGTAAACATGTTTTTAAATCTAACTTTTAATATGGATTTCATGAAGTACTGTTATGATTTATGTTCTGGAATGTTTGGCATAGTTTTATTTGTTCAACATCTTGATATTCTTATAGGTTTTAAATTTCTGTGAGTCAAAGGAAGTAAAGAATAATTCATACTTTTATATAAAGTCATCTTATTTAATTAGTAATTTAACTAAGTAAAAGTTGTTAAAGCTTCAGATTAATGTTTGAAGTTGATTTTAAGAAAGCTGTATAATTTAAGCACTGGAACTTAAACTTACAGTAAAAAGGTAAGTAATGATCAAAATTCGAGTTGCGTAAATTGTAAATTCAAAGTTATATCTGGAAACAACATACTAAGTTATGATTTTTAAGACCCAAATTATAATTTTTAGTGAACAAGTCTGGGAGCAGTTTGATAATAACTCATTTTTTATTTTCTATGAATTTCAAATGATTCATTCAATAATTTTTGTTGAAATTCGACTTGAAGCTAGAGTAATATTATAGGATCAACAGAAAATTGTTAAAATAATTTTCGAATGCAAGAATTGTTGTGGGGAATCAAAAGTAGGGTTTAAGGAGTATATGTTTTCGAGCCCTGTTCATGTGAAGGTCGCGTCGCCGAGGCTTCACCGAGTGCCATGGGAATTTGGTAGATGCTAGAGTGGGGTGTCGGCAAGATTTGATCGGAGTCACGTCGTCTATGGCGGTCGTGACAGTGGGTATGAGGTGGTTTTGTCCACTGTGTTCATAGAAACAGTTTGATTTTTGGGCATTATTTTGATTTCGTGGGTATTGGGTTGTGCTGGGCTTCGTATTCGAGTGATGGAGTGGTTTGTGACTTGTTGGTATTGTCGCGTGGGGTGGCGAGGTGGTGGACCGTCGTGCACGTGCACGGCGGCGAGGAAGGATCTGGGCAATTTCAACTCGGGTGAAACGCGAGTTGGATCGCGTTTTACTTCGGGTCTTTTGCTTTTGAGTCGCGTGAGTGTGCTAGCTTACCTTTTGTTTAAAACTTAAACTAACAAAAAAGAAGAAGGAGAAGATAGAAACAGGGAAGGAAGAAGAGAGACAGAGAGGGGAACGCGAAAGAGGTCAGGGTTGGTCTTGAGTTCTGCACGAGGAAACTCAGTGTCGACTTTGGGTTTAATTCCAGTAGCTTGTTAACTATATTTAGTTAAAGTTTTATAAGCTAAGTATTAATCAGGTTATTAATGTTTACAAATAGTAAAAGCCAAGAAGAACTTTAAAGATCTACAGAAAACAAGAATGAGTTAATTATTTAAAATCAAAGTTAATTATGTATGTAATACATTTTATAATTGTTCTTTAATAAGTAGTTCAAAGTATAATCAAATTTGTAATTAAAGGTTTTAATAATCTTGTGTAATCTTGTTTGTAATTAAGAATTTAATTAATCATTGATAGTTAATAAATTAACAAATCATAGTTAACAGATAAAATAACTAATTAATAATTAAATGATTAAGTTGATTAATAATTAATGATTAATTAAATAAATAATAATAATTAATTGTGTAATTGAGTTTTATAAATCAATAATGAAGGTATTGATTAGTACTTAAGAATTAATTCATTAATTAAGTGAATAATTAATAAGTAATTAATAAATTGAAATGAGTTAATTAATCGTAATTGATTAAGAATAATTTATGTTTAAGTATGCAATCAAGTTTAAAAAAAATCAAATAGTTGATATGAAGCGATGATTATATTGATTGCCTCTGATGTTTATTTATATCTGTGATATTCTGGGTATATCTGTGATGATTGTGTATGATTTATCTGTATGAAATTGCTATATGATTTATCTGATGATATTTATCTGTGTTAAATTGCTTTATGAATTCAATTGTTAAATTTAAACTGTTAAGTTAATTAGAAAACTTGAACTTTAAAATGGCGTTTGGATTTCGATGAGACCGGGATCGGGTATCAATTGATATTCCGAAAACCACATCGATCCAAATTAAACGTTAGGTCGTGTAATCTCAAGTGAAGATCGAGATGGTGTTTTCAGAATGCAAGGGTTATCGTCGTTAACTCTGAGGGTGATTCCAAAACGAGTGTAACGATATAATGCCTTCGGTTTCGTTCGAACCCGAAACGAACTTGTATGGATTGAATGCTTTCAGCACATCGTCAGGCGGACGATGAGCATTCTAAGTGATATGTTCTATAAAGGTAATCGGAGCCTCAAGCCTCATCAACCGGGAATGGCTAAAACAGGGTAGGTGCGGCAAGGTTAGGTGGGTCATGCCCAAGCAGGACGAGATATACCCTTGTCTAAATGTCCCTTTTTATTCGGCTGTATGGGCGGTTGGATGTACACCAACTGCGGGGTTATCTTGTTCGGGACTGTTCAGTAAGGAATGGTTCCGGCCTTGTGTTGCAGGGGAGTTAGGGTGGCTCCTCGGTACTGTGATCTAGACCACGTACTGTGACGGGCGGTACCCCAGTACCTGCCATTGTATGGGATCCAATTTCCAATAAGCGTCATACGTTTGATTGTGCCCAACTATGTTGAAATGTGAGATGTAAGCATTTCAGCTATTTCTGTATTTTACTTGAAAACCCTAGACACTATTATAATATCACTGTATTTCCTATGAAATGTTTTGGTTAGCGTAAGGTAAAAAATTACCCGTATTTATTTGTAGGGAGTCTTACGTGGTACCTTTCTTTTAAATGATTTTCAAAGTTAAACAACTTTAACCCATTTACTCATACCAGACCCATGTCTGACCCGGAGTTTATTTTTGTTTTCATAAACTTTTGGGTACCCAAATTTTTACGGGTAGCCAAGGGATTCAGGTTAGCTTTGACGACTTCTGGAGGAGCAATGGGGCAGGAGGCTTTAGTGTTGTAGACATATATATATATATATATATATATCTATATATAGTTCCGCTGTGTTAGTTAGTTTATGATGTATTTGAGATGTATGTCCTGACAGATATGTATGTGATAATCATGTTGTATGACATTGTATAACTCTGATGTATATATATAACTATGTAATATTTATGTTTATATATTATATTTTATTCCATTCCGCTGTGAGATTCTGATGTTGTTATTCTTTCTTTCCTTTCTTTTCTATTTCTATCCCTTTCTTTCTTATTGATGACACGTCTTTCTGGGCTTAGAAAGCCGAGTCGTCACACAGACCCACCCCGTGGATCTCCTAATGAAGTTCATTCCAATGAGAGTGCCTTTTTCCCCAGAGCCAATCTCAAAACACTCTATACTATACATTTATAGTAACTTTCAAATCATACCCTTTATGATTTACATCAAAATATTCTTTACACAAAATCGATATCTCAAATCGATAGTTCCAAAATTGGCTTCCCAAACTTCCCAAAATTTGATTTTTCTAAAAATCAAAAGCCTTCTCCAAATCCATAGGTTCCAAAACCCTTTTCCAAAATCATTCTCATAAAATCATTTACACACACACACAAAAAAAAACTTATTCTTTGGATCACTTATAAAGATTCCCCGTTTATACTTCAAATATTTTCAAAAACCCTTCTTTCAGTTCTAGATTCAACATAGGGGAAGTTTATCATATATAACAAATATATATATATATATATATAACTTTACTTATGCCAAATCAACATTCAATTTTGATTTTCTTATATAAGGTTATTCACCACATCACTTACTTTTCACAAAGTGAATTTCAAAAGATATCCAACTTCCACCCTTATTCACATATATTTCTCAAAATATATTTCAAAAAAACATTTTTATTCCTTTCAAAATTTCAATATCTATTTCATTTAAGCACGTACGATGTACATATACCATCCGTACACAACATCAAATCTGATCGCTCACTCGATCACACAATTTCACTTCTGAACTAGTATCGTCCACCCGACTTCCTAGCGCGGACTCAGATATGCTTTCTTGATCAGAAACCGTCATTCTCCTCGCATAGTCACAAATATGATAGAGAATTTCCAGAAAATAAAAAATTCATAACTAGGGTTCGCCATCGAAAATTTAATGAAAAATCCTAACTTGGATCTATACACTATCTTGAATTTCTGCGCTCGAATCTGGATCAATCATTATACGAATAGAATAATATATGTACATCCTACGTATTTATCTTTATTGATTATTAGCTAAATCAATTCTCTTTTCTATTCACCTTCATTTTTATTCTATTTACTTATTCACAATTTCTCCCAATTTCCATTTGGGTTAACACTTCTATTCTTATCTCAATCGGTATTCAATTATAGACAGTTTGCACTTTGACCAACTTGTATTAAGAAAATAGCTTGAATTTTTTTGAAATAGATAAGTAGTTGTAAAATAGTTATTAGTTGCAAAATAGCAGTAGAATAGTAAGTAATTATAAAATAGTTGTAAAACAGTCAAATAGTTGTAAAATAGTTAGATAATTGCAAAATGGTTGTAAAATAGTAATTGGTTTATAAAACAGTTGTAAAATTGTTGTAAAATACTTAATTAGTTCCAAAAGTAGTAAAAGATAGTTTTGGGTTTTGAAAAAAAAGTTGTAAAGCAGTTATATTAAAACAATTTATTTGGAAAAAAAATAGTTCAGAGCCAAACTTTCCAATTCCCAATCTCTATTTCCAATCAATTTCCAATTTCCACTTCTATTTAAATTGATTCAATTTCAATTCAATTTTAATTAACTTCAATTCCTATACCAAATTCAAATCAACTCCCATTTGAATCTCAAACTTATTCAACTTTAATTTCACTTCAAATTAATTCAATTCAAATTTTCCATTTGAATTTTATGCTTATCCATCTTCAGTCACAATTCCAACTATTCAAATCAATTCAATTTTAACTAATTCTATTCAAATCTCAACTTAAAACCATCTCGAATTTCATAAATTCGAGTTAAATTTTGAAATGTTGATTTAATCCTTTTAAATCAAATCAACCTTTATTTTTAATTTAACAACTTAAATCTTTAAACCATTTGATCTTAAGTCCAAATTTCAAAATCCCGTTTAAATTTCCTTTACTTAACTTATTTCAAAATTCAAATAAGAGTTCAAAACTTATTAAATGATGTAATCTTCAAAATCCGATTTATTACCCAATTTTTAACTTCAAAACCAATTCTTAACAAAATTTCAGCAAGCTCATTTCTAATGTTTAAATCTTTAAGTTCAAAACAATTTCCCTTTCATAAGTTCAATCTTATTTCTATTTTATTTCAGTAATGGATGTATATTACCTCGATCCATTTCTTAGTTTCATAGATTATTAATTACAACAGGATTGATATTAAGATAAGTCAAAGTAAATAAATATCCAAATTATTTAAAACAACCATCAATTGCATTATTTACTAATTTCCATAACTCAAACCCATTTTGAGATCACACATACTCTAATTCAAATCAACAATTTAACTTCCCAAGTTAAATCTCAATTTCATCTTGAAATTTCTGATTAAGGTTGTTTGTTCTAAACTTATTTAACTTCCTCTAAGTTAAATTCAATTCAATTTAATCCAGTTAACTTTACCCAATTTGAATTCTCATTTCAAATTTTAAAATTCATATTAATAATCTTCCCACTTATAAGTTCAAAAACGTATCACTTTGGTTTTCATATCACATTCCAAGGAAAAATTTAAAAATCAACACTTAGAGTTCATTTTAGATCATTTTTAATATTATGTATATCCCACATATATAAAAAAAAATTGCACACCAAGTTATGCTTTAAATTGAAAACCACCTTTGGTTTTAATTCAAAACAAATTTTCTTTGAAATTTTGAAACATATCTTGTTTGAAACAGGCTATATTCATTCAATTACATTGTAAATAATACTACTTATTATTTCTTTCATAACTTTGAAATAAATTCCAAATTCTAGACTTAGATTTTAAAACATCGTAATTTAGATCATCTTCATTTCCAATTTATAAGTCATACTCACCTCAAGGTTCACTTTCTTAAAACATTTCATTTTTGCTTAATCATTAACAAACATTTCATTGCTAAACACAACAACCATTTATGATAATAACCAAGATTATCATACCTGGAAACCAATTCATTATTATCTTATTCTAAAAACACTTCTACGAATTCAGGATTTCGATCTCAGTTTGGATCCATTTATCTTATTTATATAGTTTATATTATCCAATTTCTATTTGATTGTATTTCTATTACCACTTAATTCTATTTATTATTTTAATTCAAATTATACAACAAACAATTACCCTAATATATTAGAAAAACTATTGCTTTATATATCAAAATATAAGCTTGTATAAAGACAATTTTTAAAATGGTTTCAAAATCTTTATATAAGAAAATAACAAATACGCCCTTATATAAATACACTCAACTCATTCTAGGGTACTATTGACCCTATCCTTAATGAGTAAACCCACCAGAGCCAAGGTTCTCACTTAACCTTCAGCTTTGATACCAAAATGTAACGACCCAAAATTTTCAACTTCGAAAATTCGACACTAATATGTTCACTATAGAAGTGCCGAGCAATCGAACGTCGAAAATTTAGATTGTTAGAATAAAGAAGAAAGAGGGAGAAGAAGAACAGAACAAAACACAGAATCTCACACTTCGCAGCGGAACAAAATATAATATCACGTAATAGCATTTATACAAAAAGCTGTAATTGTTACATTACATACAATTCATCCGAGTTACAACCATATACAATTAGACTAGCAGTTATACAACTGTCCTAGACTACTAACAATACAACTCTATTACACAGTGGAAAACTCCATACGTTCTTGCCATCCAGCTCGCCTCCTGAGGTCCAGAACGTCCTAACCTGAAAATTTGTAACACTCGGTCTGACCCGAGCATTACATCAAAGTAACACCCGGATCAGGATGGAAACCAGCGTGAGTAAACCCATCTAATCTTGAAATACTAATGCATAAACTTAGTTGAAAACCTGGGGTAACTCGTACTTCACTACGAGTTCTTAACTTGTTATAGCCATTACTTATTTCATAATCAGTCCCTAAATACCCTCACTTAGTTTCAATGGCTCATTTTACTTAAGTCATTCCATTCTAGCCTATTGATTTCACATATCAAATCTAAAAAAAATTATCAGTAGATTACATATCGAAGTGGCTTCGGGTATTTGCTGATACCCGACCCCGATCTCTTCGAAGCCAATGTCATCTTACTCCAAGTTGTTTAAGTGAAAACAAATCAATTCATATTCAAAATAACATATTCACATAGCGATTCTATTACAGATAGATAATCCATATCCCAAACATCATATCACATAGCATCATAATCACACACTAGTGTTAACAAATAATCGAAGGTATTCAATATCATTCAATCATCCATAAGCAAGATTAATTAGTCACACCATTCTAATTAAATTAGTTACTTCAATCATCTTTTAAATCCTTCCTATGTAACATTAATTAATTACAAACTAATTAATTAATCACCCTTTATTATCATGTTGATTAATCATCCTTAATTAATTTATCACATTAATAAGTCAATCTTTTAAATTGATTACACAAATTAATCAACCATTAATAAATTAATTACTCCCTTAACTGATTACATTAATTCATCCTTTAATTATCCATCTAAATTAATAATCCATAATTACTTTCATTAAGTAATTATCCCATTGGTTAATTACCCTCAAATTAAATAACCTTAAATTATTAATTAATTATCCTCTAATCATTAATTAACCTTTAATTATTAATTAATTTAACCTTTAATTACTAATTAAATTAATTAACCCTTAACAAATAATCCTTTAATAACTTACATTAAGTAATTAATCATTTAAGCAATTAATTTCTAATTACTTACATTAATTGATCACTAATTACCAATTAATTGATCTCCAACTAATTAATTTATAACCCTTAATTGTTAATTAATTAATCTCTCTTTAATTACTTTATTAATTTAATTAATTTTAAATCGTTAACATCTTAATTAACTTTTTAAGTCAAACCATTTTCTTTATTATTTTCTTAACTATCTTCAACTTTTTAAAACATTATCTTTATAATTAACTTACTTAATTAAATCATTTAATTTAAGTTTAAAATAAAATAAACATTCAACTTAACGCATTAAAGTTAACAAATTAAATAATTTCCTAATCAAATTTTAAAGAAAACATTTAAAATTATTAGAGAAAACTTTAAACTCAATTATTTTAAATTTCAAAACCTTGCTGTTATAAAACTTAAAAAAAAAACTTGTTTTAAACCTTGCTTTGGGTTCAACCCGAAGATCACTCGAGTCCTGCCCTGAGTAAAACCCACTTTCTTTTCTATTTTTTATTTTATAAAAACATAGTTTTTAATTTAAGTTAAAATATGAAACATGATAACACTCAGGAATGTCGCAAGACCCTACTCGAGCCACATCCAATCTACCCCGAGACCCACCTCGAGTCAAATTTCCCTTTCAAAAAAACTGACACCACCGACACCCTCGTGCACATGCATGCTGTTATCCCACTTTTTGGCAAAGCTGAGATACCCAAAAATTAACTGAAAATCGATAATGACAAGCCATGAATATCAACTATTGATGCAGGCCAGGAGGTGGGAAGAAACGCAACCAAAAAAATTCTCCAAGGGATGAGTCATACACGACTCATGGAGGGGTTAAGTCGTTCACGACTTAAGGTGGAGGCTATAGGTCGTCCACGACCTATGAAGTCTCGAGAGAGAGAACTACGAGTTATTGAAGAAGTTTTAAGTCGTTCACAAGCTAAGAGCGGCATGAGACGTTCGCGAATTAATGGAAGCCTAAGTCGTTAGGGTTTGATGAATCGTATACGAGTTAACAACACGGTTTTAAGTCGTTCACGACTTAACAGGAAATAGGAGGGGAAGTTGCATTGAGCCACGAGTTATTAACTTACGAGATAAACCCTTCACAAGTTTACGAGTTACGACCTAAAGGAAGCCGACTCATCAACTTACGAGATAACGAGATAGTGCCATGCTACGATAAGTCATCTCCGCGACCCAACAGGATCAAGCTACGACCTCTGGTTATACGACCTAATGAAGGAACGGAGTTAAGTCACCTGGAGATGGGTCGTTCGGAGTTAAGTCGTATGGAGTTTTCTGAAGGCCTTCCTTAAGTCGCTGCCGAGTTAAGCTGAGTCGTAGGTCGCGAGTCAGTCTTGTTTATACTATGTCGTGAGTCGTGTAACCTGTGTTGTTATGATGTGTCGTATTGTGTTGTAATTTGGTGAGTCGTATGTCTCATGAGTCGTAAGACGTGATGTTGTAATGTGTTTGTATTTTCCTTGAGTTGTCTGTATTGAGTCGTAAGTCGTCTTGTTTGGCACCGTGTGAATGTTGTTAAGTCACGTACGACTTATGATGAGTCGTGAGTCGTGATGTTTGGGTTTTAAGCCGTGTGATTTTGAGTCGTGAGTCGTAGGTCGTTGCCGACCCAGGGATAAGTCATAAGTCGTATACGACTTAAGGGGGGGCTGAGCGAAATACTATATATAGGGCGTGAGTTGTAAATTTTGAGTTGTTGACTTTTGAATAAAATTCTCTTTGATTGCTTTGTGCTTTCTTTAATTGGTAGTTGAGTGTGATCTCCTATCTCCACATACGTCATTCGAGTGCGCTCGAATCTTCGTTTGTGAAGCCGATTCACGGAATCAAGTGCGCTTGATCAACGTCGAAGAATCGTAGATCTTCTTTCTCGGCATCGTGCGCGATCAACGAGACGAAGATAGCTAGAATCCGGCATCTTTGGATCAACGGATTTGGGCATTGCAGTATTCTCAACTCACCGATTGCTACATTCATAGATTGAAGTTTGTTTTGATTAATCCGCTACGTCAGTTTTTGGTATCAGAGCAAGACTTAGCCAATCATAGCTAAGACGAGCCTGTTGGACCACAACAAGAAGAAGTGTTGAAGTTTTTGAGTTGTTTGTTTATTTGGGAGATCAGATTTGCATTATTGAGAAGTTGGTGTTCATCGTGTTCATCGAGAAGTTGCAACAAGTTTGGAACTTTCGATCCATATTCTTTTGGATCAAGGTCCGGAAAGTGTTTGGATTTTTGGAGAAAGTTTGAAGTGTTTGAGCCGAGAATTGAAGCATCACTTTGGTATCATTTGTTGAAGTGAAGGCCGAGCATAGCTTTGTGTTTGAGTTGAGTCGTGCCTAGTTTGAAGTGAGCAAGTTATTGAAGTTTGAAGCAAGCCGAGCTAAGTTAGGGCCGAACTTGTTGAGTTTGTGCAAAGCTTGTTCAAAGTTGAAGAGTGTTTGACTTTGTTGAAGTGAAGCTTGAATTTTTGAAGATTTGTTTGATTCAATTATGCCTCCAAGAAGAGTTAGCATCGAGGAGAGGTTCGATGAAAGTTTTGGTAGATTGGAGAAATTGATGATGGATTTGAATACAAGTCAAAGTAGAAGGTCGCCAATCTCGAACCATGGAGGAAACCGGGTTTCGCCATTGGTTACGGAAGCGAGGAGGGTGTTACCACCATCTAGTCGTGACAGAAGAGAATCATCAGTTTCGATGAGGAGAGATCATCGTGAATATAGAGATGAAGAAAGAAGAGCTTATCGTGGCTATGAGCATGAGCCGTATGGTGATTATGAAAAGGGAAGTAGAAAGGATGTGCATGTTCATAACAGAAGCAATGTTCAGAATCGATATCAAAGCTCATCTAAATTTGAAGAAGATCGTTATGGTGATAGTGTTCATTTTCGAATTCGGGAATCTAGGAGGGATACAGAAATTCCAGAATTCCGAGGTGGGTTACAAGCAGAGGAATTCCTTGATTGGTTGTCAAAGGTTGAAAGGATTTTTGAACTCAACGATATTCCTGAAGATCGTCAAGTTAAGTTAGTTGTTGCAAGCTTGAGAGGTAGAGCTATGGACTGGTGGCAACAAACTAAATCAACCAAAGAGAGAATGAAGAAATCTAAAGTTGTCAAGTGGGATAAGATGAAAAGAATGATGATAGCAAATTTCTTACCCTACAATTATCAAGCTCCTATTGATCGACAGTTGCAGAAGAGGAATCAAGGGAGTCAAGGAAAGGGTGTGGTTATAAGATCCAGCAATCAGATTGATGGTGTTCCTTACAATAGAGAAGTTTCCAAGAGAATCAATGAAACAGTGGCACATAGAATCATTACGACGAATGTTGATGACCAAGTTAAGTGCTATCATTATCAGGAGTCTAACCATCGAAGTTTTGAAAGTACAAAGTCCCAGAAGAAACCCTCAGTTGTAGAAGAATGTGAAAACGAGGATGTGGATGATTCAATGGAAAGCGAGCCGGAAAGGGAAGAGGAACCAACTAGTCCAATATCATTCAGCAAGAGTGTTGAAGAATCGAAAGGTAGTGCTGAAACATTGGTTAGGTATGAGGCAAGAGAAGAACTTCAATTTTCGGAGGAAGTTAAACCAATGTTGGAAGAACTTGAAGAGGTTAGTCCTACAGAATCATTCGCAGCCTTACCACTAAAGTTTGATAATGAAGATGAAGAGATCGAGTTGGAGAACGAAGAATGTAATTTGTTGAGGAGAATTGACGAAGTTAACTCTTATCAAGCACCACAATTTGATAACGATGAAGAATCTTTGTCAAGTGATGAGGAGAGTAATTTGTTGAGAAGGACTGATGAATTTAACTTTTATCAACCGCTGAAATTTGATGATAACGAAGAGATTGAGTCAAAGTATGTGGATGTAGAAGTTGATTACTCGTCATTGCCAAAGTTTGATGTCGATAGTATTGAAGAAGAAATTGTGTTCGAAGTGGGGAAAATTCATTTGACGATAGAGGATTTTTGCTTGTCATCTGAGTTTGTGGATGAGAGCCAAGCAAGTATAATTTCCATAGTTTCCGAGAAGTCCGAGCAAAGTGAGAATGAAACAGAAGAGAAGGCAGAATCAGATAGTTTCTTATCTTTGAAAGAGTTCATCAATGAGATGAAAGATGATGAAGAGTTATCAATGTTGATTGAATCCAGGAAAAGTTTTGATGTTGAGAATTCTGAAGAGGATGAAGCATTTGAAGAATGTAAAGATGAGATGTCTGAGGAACTGCTTGGAGAAACTAACCCTGTATTTTTGGAAGAGTATGTGGAAATGAGGAATGAAGTGTTTGAATTGACCAAGCAAGGAGAGAGTGAAGATCTTGATGTTTTCGAAGAAGTTGGATCAGAATTCGATGAGTTTGAAGTCGAATATTATGAGGCATTAACCGAGGAGTTACCATCACTACAGGACATTCAACCTCGAACTGAACTCCTACTAGATGCTAATTTACCGCAAGGCTTGTATGATATTGAGGATATGACTGAACAGGAAGAATTGAACATACGGAATGAAGAGAATGAGTGCCAGTTGAAGTTGTCTGATCATGTCCGCACTGCCGACGTTATTAACAACAATTGCTTGAAACCATCTTATGAAATCAAATAAGTTGAAGGAGAATCAAGTGGGAATTCATTTCAGTCAGGGAAGATTGATACAACACATCAAGGACAGATTCTAGATGATAGCATCTCTGAACGAGATAAGGAAAGACAAGAATCTGAGCATGAATCATCACACTTCTTAGGACAAGATTTCCTAAGTCATTCTATGATTGTAAATTTCCTTATATCGTCTCACATTTTGGATAAGTTTTGGTTCTATGTCACGTCTTCCTATTGGCAGAAGCAATATGGTATACGACACTATTTTTATGAAGTCCTGTGCTACATAAAGTGGATTTGGTATCTAGTGCTTAGTTTATTCCGAATATTTTCATATGTCATCTCTCTCAGATCACTTCCTTATGCCGCCTGCCTAATGCCACATATATTCCATTCTATGCATTTTTTATTCCGAACCACATCATTAAAGGGTCAAGACAAGGTCAATCTCAAGAGTGGATACCACCAGAGCCACATCAGACCAGCTAATGAATGGAAGACAGCGTCTCGAAGAAAAAAGCTTGTAAATTCGAGGACGAATTTCTCCCAACCAGGGGAGGATGATGCAGGCCAGGAGGTGGGAAGAAACGCAACCAAAAAAATTCTCCAAGGGATGAGTCATACACGACTCATGGAGGGGTTAAGTCGTTCACGACTTAAGGTGGAGGCTATAGGTCGTCTACGACCTATGAAGTCTCGAGAGAGAGAACTGCGAGTTATTGAAGAAGTTTTAAGTCGTTCACGAGCTAAGAGCGGCATGAGACGTTCGCGAATTAATGGAAGCCTAAGTCGTTAGGGTTTGATGAATCGTATACGAGTTAACAACACGGTTTTAAGTCGTTCACGACTTAACAGGAAATAGGAGGGGAAGTTGCATTGAGCCACGAGTTATTAACTTACGAGATAAACCCTTCACAAGTTTACGAGTTACGACCTAAAGGAAGCCGACTCATCAACTTACGAGATAACGAGATAGTGCCATGCTACGATAAGTCGTCTCCGCGACCCAACAGGATCAAGCTACGACCTCTGGTTATACGACCTAATGAAGGAACGGAGTTAAGTCACCTGGAGATGAGTCGTTCGGAGTTAAGTCGTATGGATTTTTCTGAAGGCCTTCCTTAAGTCGCTGCCGAGTTAAGCTGAGTCGTAGGTCGCGAGTCAGTCTTGTTTATACTATGTCGTGAGTCGTGTAACCTGTGTTGTTATGATGTGTCATATTGTGTTGTAATTTGGTGAGTCGTATGTCTCATGAGTCGTAAGACGTGATGTTGTAATGTGTTTGTATTTTCCTTGAGTCGTCTGTATTGAGTCGTAAGCCGTCTTGTTTGGCACCGTGTGAATGTTGTTAAGTCACGTACGACTTATGATGAGTCGTGAGTCGTGATGTTTGGGTTTTAAGCCGTGTGATTTTGAGTCGTCAGTCGTAGTTCGTTGCCGACCCAGGGATAAGTCATAAGTCGTATACGACTTAAGGGGGGGCTGAGCGAAATACTATATATAGGGCGTGAGTTGTAAATTTTGAGTTGTTGACTTTTGAATAAAATTCTCTTTGATTGCTTTGTGCTTTCTTTAATTGGTAGTTGAGTGTGATCTCCTATCTCCACCTACGTCATTCGAGTGCGCTCGAATCTTCGTTTGTGAAGCCGATTCACGGAATCAAGTGCGCTTGATCAACGTCGAAGAATCGTAGATCTTCTTTCTCGGCATCGTGCGCGATCAACGAGACGAAGATAGCTAGAATCCGGCATCTTTGGATCAACGGATTTGGCATTGCAGTATTCTCAACTCACCGATTGCTACATTCATAGATTGAAGTTTGTTCTGATTAATCCGCTACGTCAACTATGCATTGCAGGATAACCATGGATATCGATGAATTTTGTCCGAGCCCGGATCGGGCTGCGATTGATAAGACATGACAAGCAAAGCCGTAAAAGCCCGCATTCCAAATTTCAAGTCAATCCGAGTTTGCATGCCCAATTTATGATCGATGCAAATTGAAGGTGATAACCCCATTTGCGTATCCATCACCTTCGTATCCATCAGGCATCATTAATTTCGTATCGATCGTTAAGCAAGTTTTCGAATCGGTATCGTTCGTATCGATCAGCAGATGGTGGTTCGAGTCGATACATTTCGTATCGGTGATAGCAGGATTGGCACTTTCGTACCCATAGGAAGCCATCGTAGTTCGTGTCCATCAAGTAAGGCCTCACTCGTATCCATCAGGTAAGGCTTCGTTCGTATCCATTAGTGTCTAGCTTCGTATCCATATGATTGGCCCTTCGTGCGTTTTTCGTTTCGATTAATAATGCCTCACATAACATTATTTCGTATCGATTGGGTAGATCGATATGAAACATACTCCTGAAATCGATACGAAGAGCGGTATAATGCAAGTAGTTGGATACAGATGCAAAGCAAAATTATCGGCACGAACGAACGCAAAGTATGGATGTGAGTGCGAACCAAGGGAAGAAGCGTTCAAAGCGGCGAAGGACATGCATGATTCGAAGGAAGAAACCTTCAACTCGGCACGAATTTAGGATCTGGCCTGGGAAGTAGCGCTACGTCAGCAGATATGCGCGTGCCTTGATCGAGACGAAGCAGATGGATGCGAAAGCATGGATTCGAACCAGACAGCCATCGAGCAATTTGAATTCGTATCGATCATATCTCCTTAACCATTAATCCAAATGCAATGAAATTTTCACAGCTGCTTCCATACATGCTAAAGAGCAATCCTGCCAAGTTTCATCTAGATTGGATTATTTTTTGATGGATATGAAATTGCTTCGTATCGATCACAGATCGAATCGAAACTTGGTGGGGTCGGTCGCGTAGGCCCACTCACGTGCCAGAAGAAGTTTCCCGAAGTTTGAGCGCGATCTCAGCCTCTTACACCTATAAATAGCTCCTTGAAGCCTACAGAAAAAGGATCTTTTGGCCATTCAATGTCCAGACTCTGTCGGATTCGATCCTATACCTTACTACTGCTGTTATACTCGAAATTCTCCATTATAACTGCTGCAATCACTTGCAATCAGCAAAGAACATCAATAAAAAGATAAAAAAACTTTGAAGTGGACGTAGGCCGAAGATAGCCGAACCACTATAAATCTTGTGTTTTCGACTGTTAATTGTGGATTGCTGTTTGTTGCTTTCTTAGATCTGAGACTTGTGCTCGAATATTGCTGATTTATATTCATTATTTGGTGCTTTCACCATACTTGGGGTTTGTGGCCATTTTTGGTGCAAACACATGCTAGCTCGCCAGAGCTCCGACCATCCACGTCACCTATAATATCGACGATCGCCTCTACATCTAATCCCGACCACCAATTATCCATCACAAGCTCAATATCGAAATCGAGGTACTCAAGTCAAACCTGGAAACTAACCCCTCGCCTGAATCCTCCCTGAACTGCCGACGCCGACCACCGAAACTCCTGAGACTCCGACCGCACACTCTCCGGCCATCCATGCAGTCTTCCCCCTAGTCCGATGATCCCCGACCATCCAGAGACACCGTAACAGCACATTTCCCGACCTCGACCCATTTTGGGTTTTAAACCCTACTCCGACCTATCGTCGTTGCCACGGTGGATAATAAATCCACCAAGCATTTTTGCCGTGACCAGCCAGCTTCCTCCAACCTCTAGTGAAGTTCCCGACCACCCGAGACATCCGGCCACCAGAAATAATCCAAAACCCACTTTCTGTTCACACCGAAATACAAACTCGGTTCAATTCTAATAAATCCTGATTTTCCTTTTAAAAATCATAATTTTCAAAGTCGATTCGAGTTATACACTTGAATTCAGCAAATCATAATATCTGATTTTAACATGTTTTAAAAATTTACTGTCTTCCCATTTTCTAGATAAATCCCAATCAATTTTACTTAAACTTATTTTTAAGACTTAATCTATGACTAAACAAACATTTCTTGCTTGAAAACTAAAACCTAAGTGAGATCAGAAGAAGAGATATTGAATTTTGATTCATTTTTTTAAAACTCTATAACTATGAAACAGAGATATACCCAGGCATACAAACATGCACACTTCAAACACATACATATATATATATACTGAGATTATGCTTATATATACACATTAAAGCATCATTCATCTCAGAAATTCACAAGCAACAGATTTTTATTCACTTAAACTTTTTAAAATAAAAAGTTTACTCACCTGTTATTTTGAAAAACAGAGAAAGCTAGCAACTTGATCTGCTACTTGAAACTGAAATTTTTGATCTTGAATTATGTTGAACTGCTACTAGATTTTGATTCCAATTTGAAACAGTTTGAGATTTTGAAAACTTGAATTGCTGGAAAAAAATGCTTGAGCTTGCTTTGATTATGAACTGGAATCACTTTGTTGTTGAGAAGATTCAAGCTTTGAAAACAGAGATGATCTTGGCTTGATGATTGCATGTTTAAGTTTTCTGGTTTGAGTTTTTATTACAGGCTTTGTTTTTGATTTGTATATTTTGTGCTACAAGATTTGAGTTTTTGATTTCTTAGGTATGAAAAAAATGTGTACAGGTTTTAGAATGAAGATAGAAAAGACACGAAGAGAAAAGAAAGATGAATATATAGACTAAATTATGATTATTAAAAATAAAAGAAAAATTAAAATTAAAATAGTGACACTTGTTATATTTCTTAACATTTGTCATTTACATTAGTTAATCACCTTACACTTGTTAAAGTATAAATATTAATCTTACATTTGTAATTATGCATGTTTTAATTAATTTTAAAATGTTTTATAAAACTTTTATATTTAATTTACTATTTAATAAATACATTTCTTTATATAAATAAAATATTTTAAAAGAAAACGATATAAAACCAATTATATTCTTAATCAAATCATATCTAATATATTTTTAAATCCAAAATATTTTAAGAGATCTGTACTTTGAATTTCAAATTCTAATTCAAATTCAATTTAAAAATCCAATTTAAAATCAACTCACACACATATATATAAATAAACACTTATTTAATTTGAAAATAATAATTCCATTTAAAATCTATTTATATATTATATATAAACAACTCATTATTTTTATTTTCTGAAAATTACAATTTTTCCAATTTTAAATAATTTATAAAAGAGATTATCACATTTTAATTGCTTGAAATTCCGGGATATCAGAGTTAAGTAATAAGCATGATTATAATGTAGGTTATAATAAGAAAAAGAATGGAATGAGGCTTATTTTATGACTTAGGATAAATTAATAAGCAAAGATAGTGAAGATAATGATAAAGGCTTATTTAAATAATTTATCTAAGTTAATAAGCAAAGTTGAAAGTAGGACCTGTACCAAAAAGTAATCCCTATTACACAAAATGGTGGTCTCACATTAGCCTGAAGTGAGATGAGGGAATGCATGTGATAATAATGGTAGTAATTGGTTAAATAGAAGTCCAAATCATGGGGGATTTGAGCAAAGGGCACAATATATAGTTTGGATGACGGGCCAGCACCAACAGCATTTCCCTTATTTTTCTACGGACACGGTGTTTCACATAATCCTGAAGTGAGACGAGGAACACGCTTATGCTGGAGCACAAGTGATAAGAAGACCAAATAGGTGGAGCAACAGGTAGCATGACCATGGTTGCAGTTACGCGTGAGACTTCCATTCCGGTGCTCAATAATTGCTATGAGTTCCAAGCGCTTAGTATGTGTGTCTTTCGTAGACACCATTGCCTTTTGTGTAAGGAGCTACATAACGTCTACTCTATAATAAATACTTTGTGTGTCTTTCGTAAACACCATTGTACTTTGTGTGTCTTTCGTAGATTCCATTACTTTATGTGTAGGGAGTTATATAGCGTCTAGTTCGTAGTATGGTCTATGGAGTATGAGGCCAATCGAAGGGTAGTATTAGGAATTCAGCCTAATCTAAGCAGCTATCAAAAACAAGTGCAAACAATCAAAGCTAACCAATCATATTTAGTAGTTAATTTGTATTTATTTCCAGCTTGTTCCTTCTTCTATTTCCTTTGTTTCTTTTTATATACTAGAACTATTGTAAAGCCTATTACCTTTACTTTACTTAAAGATTCTAGTAACTACTATCATTCACCTGACTTTTAGTCTAACCCAATCCTCTATTTTCCCCCTTTTCCCCTATAGGCAATCAAGGAAGAGGACAGTAGGTTGCAGTTGCTTGAAGGTTTGTTTGAAGGAGATTCCACTATGTACTTTCATTTCTTTTATTTCAGCTTTTTGTTCTTTACTTGTACTGGCACATGCTGGGGAATAGTTGTACTCTGATTTTTGAGACTATAGTTTTCTTTGTTTATAAGACATATACGTATGGTATTTTGACACGCAATGTATATTTGGTGACTTATTTGGTTTTTAAACAATTATGAAGTTCTGTTCTAAATAAGTTGTTATTTATTTTGTTTCCGCTGTTTTTACCCATTTATATCTTGTGAGACTTAGTCTCTGCTAGCTTTAATTCATACCTACAATGCACCATGCATTCTAGTGTGTCCTTTTGGTTATATTAAGGGGTGTGGGCATTTCACTTGGCATCAGAGCCTAAGTTTACAGGATTTCTAAAAATTTATTTTTAAAAAGTAAAGTATTTTTTTCAAAATAACAAATTTTAAAAGTAGTTTTCGAAAAAGAACTCTTATAAATAGTTTTTAAGTATAAAAGAGTTTTTATAAAAATCCCCTCAAAAGTCCAATTTAATCCCCCTTCAATTATTTCCTAAACTCACTTTTTGTTTGCTTAGAATGACAGATGCCCCAAATCTTCCCGAAGGCATTCCAGTCCCAGGCTAGTTTTGTAGGTATCTATAAGCCATGACCCCAGAGGTGCACAGGCAAGCGCTCAACCCAGCACCAACGGGTGGGAATCTGGCAACCCACGGGCAGCCGTCAATGTCTCTAAGCTTTGTAAGGATTTTGCGAGTTTGGGTGGAAAGACTTTTTCTAGTAAGGAGACTTTTGCGGAGACGAGAGCTTGGCTTAGAGACACAAAGAGGATATTTGGACTATTGGGATTGGATGATCGGTAGAGAGTTCAGCTAGCATCTTGGCAGCTGAATGAGGAGGCTTCGTATTGGTGGGAGGTCATTGAGTTAGAAGGAAGAGAGGTGACTTGGAATGGATTTTGGGAGCGACTTGGTAGGAAGTTTTTGTCTAAAGCAGAGGAGAGTGTTCAATTAGAGCGGTTTATCAATTTGAAGCAAGGGAGTTTGTCGGTAAAGGAGTACATCAATCAATTCAATGAATTGGCATGGTTCGGAATGGAGTTGGTGAATACACCTCACAAGAAAGCTATGAAGTTTGTGAAGGGATTGAATCAGCCCCTTCAGGGATTGTTGTTGACTCACGTGCTGATAGAAGCTACTTATGAGTCTCTTGTGGAGATGGAACTTATGTCTGATGCAGTCAAGGAAGGAGAGTCAAAGGAAGTTGTTAAGTCAGAAGGTCCAAAAGAAGAAATGGTGGAAGAACAATATAGAGAAGAAGAGAGGTGATAGCCCTCAAAAGAAGATTACAAAAGGACTGAAGTGCAATAGCTGTGGGATTATGGGACATATCGCCAAGGATTGCAAGAGGGAGAAAATGAAGGGAAAGTGCTTTAATTGCGAGCAGCCCGGTCATTTGAGTAGGAGTTGTCCCCAGAGGATGAGATAGGGAGCTAGTACACCGGTTGTGCAGATTCAGGCGTTAGACACAGTACCTAAAGGCAACATAACAGATAGAGGTAGGATAGTCGCAGTTGAAGGTTTGATTTTGATTTTTGTGTTTTTTCCATTTGGGCCCTTTACCGATTCTGGAGCACCTCACTCTCTCATCTTTAGTTCTCTTATGGATTTTTTGCACTTAGACATTTCTTTAGTAGTAGACGCCATTTTATTTCAAACCCCACAGGAGGATCGACACGTTTATCTAAGGTTTGTAGGGGTTTGAAATTTTTTCCAAGGCATAGAATTTGATTGCGACGCCTATGTTTTGGGATTTTTGGGGTATGGGATGATTTTGGGAATGGATTGGCTATCCACATATGGGGCTATATTGGATTGCGAGAGGATAGTCGTTAGGCTAGAGACATGCAGCGGTAGGACTCTCGAGGTTTCTTGTGACCCGCAAGGGTCAGTTATGTTGAGCTTCCTTTATTCCCTCGATTCATCATCATTAGAGTTAGAATCTATTCCTGTCTTCAGAGATTTTCCAGACATCTTCCCTACTAAGGCAGATGGCTCCGTTGATTATAGAGAATTAAATAGCTCACAAAGAAGAACCGATATCCACTCCCTAAGATAGATGATCTTTTTGACCAGTTAGTTGGCTCTTTGATATTCTCCCAGCTTGATTTAGCCATAAGATTTCATCAGCTTAGGTTCGCTGATGACAGCATTAATAAGACAACATTTAACATACCCGGCGGATTCTTTGAGTGGTTGGTTAGGCCTTTTGGGCTAACCAATGCTCCGGCCTATTTTGTAGATTTGATGATTCGTGTTTATAGAAATGTCCTAAATAAATTCATGGTGGAATTCGTGGACGACATTTTGGTGTTTTACAAGAGTTTAGAGGAGGTTCTTCGTACATCTCGCATTCTTCAACTAAAAGAAAAGTTCTTGAAGTATCACTTTTGGCATAAGGAAGTGAGTTTCTTGGGGTATAGAGAAAGTCTACACATGGAAAGAATTTGAGAAATGATTTTGTACATTTAGTTTCGGATTATGAAAACCAAAGAGAGGTAGGCAAAGTTTGAAGATGTAAAATAGATTTAGTTGATAAGGAAAGAAGAAAGCCCATGTGTAGATAATTGCAGAAATTATGATTGTTTCACATAAGTGTATTTAACGGTAGCACCGCAGAATAAATATGAGTATAGGAACATAAGACTTTAAGTAAGAAAATGAGATATCCAAGGTTTAGAAAGGATACTCCTAGGGTAGTAAGTAGGAAAATCCAGTTTATGTCTAACCCAATAAAACGAAAATATTAGAATTGAAAAGAAGAATTGTCAATATTTAAAAAAAAGAGTAAATAATGGGCTTTTGGGAATATGGTAAGAAATTTAAATTGGTTTTTATATGATGAAAATTTTGTTGAAAATGTGAAATTAATTTTGAAGAATTATAGAGCACATATAGCTCACTGGTTTCTTTGAAGGTAAAAAAAGATTTAAAATACGAAAACCTAGAGCGTATTAAGTATCAAAAACGTAAGATTCCAACATTTATTGTTGTAATAGATGTTTCCATGAAAAAGGAAGGGGGCATAAACTATAACGCTACCATTATAGTAAATGACTCCTAAGGGAAATGTTTTACATAGCAGGTAAGGGTTATTAGTATTTATTTTTAATTAAATCAATACACTAGTATCTTTGGGTTAAAGTAACAGTGTTTTACACAACATTGGTTTTAAACCCAAATAAAAACGAATTTTAAAAGATAATTTCTAAGAGTAGAAATGAATGTGATTTGTAATATACACTTATTACTTAAATAAGTATAAGAAAATGTTTTCTGGCTATGGATATATTAAAACAATTTTAAAAATGAGTTTTTCTGAAAAGAAAAGAGTAAGTTAGATATTAGAAGATGTCTATCATAAGAGAATATAAATTAAAGATACTTTAATATATTAGAATGAAAAGAGTAATGCTATAATTTTCTATGAAACTGATAAAAATGTTACGTGCAAGTTACAAGGAATGCATGAAAGAGATATACAAGGTATGGGAGCATCATATTTCGTATAGCCTATTTCGAAAAATATAAAATAAGTTCCTTGTAATTTCACATAAATATGAAATCCTCTTTTAAAAGGTTCATAGAAGATTTTAGCTTTAAAATTTCTCATAGGAGAAAGTAGTTCCAATACATTAAGGTATGAGACCGTTAGGTGTAATAAGAAGATGTTTTGAAAACACATAAGGATATTTTAAAAGGAAATGGTTTGGTGAAAAAGTAAATAAGTTTTTTAAATGAAAAACATAATAAAAGTAGAATTTGAAAGTTCAAATTTTATAGAAAATTGAAAAGGTCTTTAAAAGAAAGCGAGGAATAAGTTTTGGATTTAGAATTTGAAAGTTTTTCCCTCTAGGTTCGGAAAATAATGTAAATTCAAAAAAAAAAGAATTGTGAAGATACAAGTCTGGAAAGATAAGATTTTAAGTAACCTAGTATTTTTGAATTTAATAAAGACTTAAAGAAAACACTTTTAAGGACAAAGATTTAGAAGCCTTAGTTTTTGAAATGAGATGATAAATACAAAACGAAACTCTTAAAAGTGGAACAGATAGGAATCATTCCCTAAGGAGTGACGGAAAAGGTGTAATGCTATAAAGGAGACAGTAGTAATTACTTTTGGAAGTAATAATAGAGTTTCCCGTAAAGCATATAGGGCACTGTCAGAACCAAGGAATGTTGATTCATGTGAGCAGGCTAAAGAAGAATGGTAAAGTGAAATTAGTAAGATTGTAAGGCACATATGGTTGAGAACGTGTATTTCGATTCTTGAAGAAACTTGGAAAAAGCATCTTCCTTTAGTGGAATTCTCTCATGATAGTAGTTTTCAAGCTAGCATTAGAGTGGCACCTTTCGAAGTTCTTTATGGAAGACCGCGTAAGTCGCTTTCATGTTGGATAGAGTCTACAGAGGTTAAAAAGACTTCGGAGAAGACTAAATTTGATTTGGAGAAAATTCGTATCTCATATCTGCATTTCTTTGATAGTATTTTTTCGAATTTCCTATTTTCCATCTTTAGTTTTGAATAGGTTCTTTCCTTTATTATCCTTTGGGAAGGTAGAACTTAGGAGTTAACATATGAATGGTAGGATTTGATGTAAACACATGGCCGGCCCAGAGGTTTCAGTTGCCCAAGACAAACATGGAACTTTTATCATTTTGTTGCCCTGAATTTTTTTAGTGGAAGTATTACCTTTATGTGCATGAGGTACATGCTATCAGAAAATAACAAACGTACTATGTTAATTTAGACAACTATGAGACAGCAAGCCAAGTATGATCTAGCGCTAGGTCCTTCTCAATATGATTTCCACGGTCCGTATTTTGTATTGCTCCAAAACACCGAAATGGCTAAAAGAATCATATTTAGATAATATTCAAGTATATATAGTACACATATCTTTGCATCTCTATGCCAAAAAACATAGTACATAAACTTGCATTTCACACCAGCAAGAGTTGGTTTCAGTTTGCAGCAACATTAAACTTTTATCATGCTCTTATTGCAGTGTGCACCTTATTAATGTGAATATTTTAGTTAGCTTCTTCCATTAATTTGTTCATCCTTGCTTCAAATTCTCCCTAATATTAGATGAAGTGGGAAAAAGATAAAAGTATCACACTGGCACATGTTTTAGCAACTCATTCTATGAGTGAGATCAAAAGTATATGCTACACTAAGAGTATCTAAGTTTCTGTTCGATGATGGTTCAATCAAAAAGCTTTAAATTCATAATTCGAAGATAATAGTTAATTGTTTGAGGATGCTTCATGCATTTTGCACACAAAAAATACCTCAAGCATGTTAATTATATATGCATAATTTAGTACTAAACAGTCCCGACTCAACTGTTGTAGTTGTCCTATACAAGCAAAAACAGTAACATGAAAATCAATTTGCAACACACCACGGAAGAATTGAACCTTGGTTGTTGAACAAACAATTACAATAACTTACCACTTGAACAAATCACAATTTCAATTCAAAAATGAATGAAAGTATATTAGTCACACATAATCATCGACTGTTGCTTCTTCCAATTTGTTGCCTCTCCCCGCCCGTTGCCCCAAGCGGCTGCCTTGGCAGCCTTGCCCTAGGACCGGGCCTGTGTAAACATGTTATTAGAACATGTTATGGATGATGTATATAAGTGGTAGCAAGTGTTTACTAGTAGATGCTAATGGATGCATATACTTACACTATGCACTATTATCTCTTAGTGATCAGCTTAATTAGGACACTAGAGCACATGCATATGGATGTATGCACATTTGCATTTTTATGATTGCTATAAATCGATGTTTATCACATGATTGTTGCATTTGGATGATGATTGAAGCACGCATATAGAATTATCAGTTATCATTAGGAATTTTTGCATTCATTTAGATATATAGCACTAACGTGATTGCATAAAAGGAGGTCAACTGAATCAGTGGACCACCTAATCTTTTGTATTAGTTAGGGATATTAACACTACATTAATCGCATAAGTATCATAAATTGCATTAGAAAAACTTAAGGACAATGGATGATGGTTGAGTAGTTGGTTGTAGAACTTAGATGAAAACATTAGTTCATTCTTTTATCCTTAGAGATTTCGGGGACAAAATCTCTTAAGAAGGGGAGAAAGTAACAACCCGAAATTTAACCTATAATAATTAATTAGTTAATTAATGAAATAATAAAATAACTTTATGAAATTATCAGAATTGAGTCACGGGAGTTGCACCATTATGTCCATGGTAATTTTCTAGTCAATTTCTATATATAGAAAGTTAGAATCCGAGTTAATATGAGCGAGACACGAAGCAAACAAGAATCAAAGATATATATATATATATATATATATATATATATATATATATATATATATATATATATATTGGGCTAGCTCGACCAAGAGGTTGACCTAATCACGCCCTAGGTCGACTGGGTGGAGGTGCGGGCAAGCGCTCAGTCGACCCGCCTTGGGTAATAAACGAAGGAAAATTCCTTCTTCCGTGGCCAAATTTTGTACGTCATTTGCGTTATTTAGCTTCATCTGGTCCTTCCTTTCTTGCATCCAATGGCTCCTATTCAGCCTATGACGTGGCTGCATCCTATTCAATCCTCAAATTTAACAGTCTTAGGTCTACTTCTACCTCTACAAATAAGACCCTAGGCCTAACACTTTTCTCATTCTAGATTTTCTCCGCTTGGGTTCACCTTTTGAGGAAGGACCCTAAAAGGAAAAAATTTCAAATGAGAGAATCCTTTTAATAAAAATATTTTAATACCCTCAAGTGGATCCAGGTAGACCAAAAGAGAAGAGCTATGGACCAGAGGTGACGGAGTAGTAGGACGATTATAGGAGAGAGTATTAGGAATTCAGCCTAATCTAAGAAGCTATCAAAAACAAGTGCAAACAATCAAATTTAACCAATCATATTTAATATTTAATTCGTATTTATTTCCATCTTATTCTTTCTTCTATTTCCTTTGTTTCTTTTTATATACTAGAACTGTTGTAAAGCCTATTACCTTTATTTAAAGATTCTAGTAATTACTATCGTTCACAAGAATTTTAGTCTGACCCGCTCCTTAATTTACCCCCTTTTTTCCCTCATAGGCAATCAAGGAAGTGGACAGTAGGTTGAAGTTGCTTGGAGGGTTCTTTGATAGAGATTCCACTTTGTACTTCCACTTCTTTTATTTCAAATTTTTGTTCTTTACTTGTACTGGCACATGTTGGGGAATAGTTGTACTCTGATTTTTGAGACTATAGCGTTCTTTGATTTCATAAGACATATACGTATGTTATTTTGACAGGCGATGTATTTGGTGACTTATTTGGTTTTTAAAGCAATTATGAAGTTCTGTTCTAAATAAATTATTATTTAAATTGTTTCCGCTGTTTTTACTCATTTCTGTCTTGTGAATCTTAGTCTCCGCTAGCTTTAATTCATACCTACAACGCATCACGCTTTCTACTGTGTTCTTTTGGGTATACTAAGGGATGTGGGGTTGTGTTCTTTTGGGTATACTAAGGGATGTGGGGTTTTTCAACAACAGACATCTAGCTTTACTTTGCCAAACAACAGCAGCAACATCATTTACATCCATAAATCACAACTGACCAAAACACACCCTTCACCGACAACATACAATCCTCTTCAACCCAGCATACAAACTTCATTACCATAATCATAACACACAAACAAGCAAACCCATATCTCTGTCATTCACACAACCCACACTTCCTATTGCCTTTACATCTTTCACTACCAATACATTCGTACCTACCATCATCCACCTCCTGACAGTCCTTCCCACTTATGTCCACTCTTTTCACACTGCCCCCTACCGCGGCAACTTTCATTCAAACCATCTCCATAGTTCAGTCGACCATACATGCAGTATACAAAAAAAGGAGAACTGTCAAACACTCACAGCAATACGATCTGACCGTAATACATCACTGCTGTTGCCACCAACTTTTGCTACATCAACTTCAACCCACATCACAACATCAACACTTCCTACAGCAGCATGTTCAAACTATAAGTCACCACTTCAACTACAAAACACTCCTCTACCTGACCATTCCACTGCTACAGCCTCCCTCACCAAACTCCACCTCGAACAATTCAACAAACAACGAACTATCGTAGCATTCCTCACCAAACTGCACTGTTGTACTTCACTGCAATTCAATCGCGGCCCCAAAATCGAACTCCACAACCGCCTCACCCCATCACAATTGACATCTTCTTTCCACACTTCAAAATCCACGACCATTGCTTCATCAAACCCAAATCCAGTCGCCTCTGCAACCTCGCGACCTCCATCTCACCATAAACATCGCTAATCCTCAATCGCCTCATCATCCAAATCGACCCTAAGCCAACCATAAATCATCAATCGCCTGAAAACCAACTTCTTCGCATCCCATTATCCAAAATCGACATAAGAACTACGAGCATACGAGCGATTTTTTTGCATACAAGCGATTTTTGGGAATTTCGAACGATATTTCTATGTGTTTGATATTTTTTCATACGAGTGATGTTTGAGGAAAGTGATTTTATTTCTATGCGTGTTTAGTATATTCGAAGAATTATCTTTTGTGTTGGGTTGGATTTACTTTGTGAAAGTTGTAATTTGTTTTGGGCTGTCTTGGATTATATCTTATTTTAGGTAATTGTATTGTGGGATTTAGGTAGTGTTTGCATTGAGTGTGTTCTGTTTTGTAATTAGTTAATAATTTGTTTTGTTTTGCAATTAGTTTTTTTTTTGTTTTAAATCCTTCTGCTTTCTTTCCTTAAAGTATCTTTTTTATTAAAAATCCAAAAAAAAGACAAAATGGTAAAAAAAATTGATTGCCTTCATTTGTTGTGTTTTGTGTTGACTTGCTTTAAATCCCTTGAATAAAGTAGTTTGAATTTATTTTCATTTGTTTTGTTTTTGTTTTTTTATTTGACTTGTTTTCATTTGTTTTTTCCACATGTTTTGTTTTCATTTGTTTTATATTCCGTCCTTATATATATAAAAAAGATTAAAAAAAACTTGTATATATCTTGTTTTTAATTTTTAAGTTGCAGGAAATAAAAGGAAGAACCACTTGCTAAAAAAATAATAGCATGTTGCTTGCTTTAAAAAAATGACGCTTTAAAATAATTTGCTTATAATTCTGCATGCTCTAGCATCGTGCTCTCATCCCTTGTTTTTGTTTGCTTTGCACTGTTGGTTGCATGCATTTATAAAGAAAAAAATTCAAAAAAAAAACAAAATCCATTCGTAGTTGCATTATTAACACACATTTAATTTCAATAATGCATTTCACCTTAGAATTTGATTATTAATAATAGCAGACATTGATAACACTTAATTGTATATTGACAAGTTGTCCTCTTTCGACAATTTAATTTCTTGGTGTCTAGGCTACGACAGAGCAATAACCATTTATAACTATTACGGTGATTTGTAAATATTATAGTGGTTGTTTCTCTAAAGATACTTAAACCTCGGCAACATTGCTACAGTGATTAGTGGTGCACCGATAACCTCTGTCTGTTACTTAGCTAAGAACTGTGTTGTTGGATTAAGACAAACTATGATTATACAATTTTGGGTTAGGCGCTATTAATTTTTTTTAATCAAGTCATTTGCACTCATTTAGTTGCATTAATTCATCCATATATGTAGATATATAATTTCAAAACCCAAAACAAAAAAAATTGTAAAAATATTCCTTAAATTAGTTTTTTAGATCCTTTCTTTTGAAAATTTTCAAATCAAATCAAAAATCCAAAAAAAAATCATGTCAAAAACAAAAAAATTCCAAAAACCAAATTTCCCTTTTGAAAAATAAATTTCTTTTGGTAAGTTGTTTTCTTTTATAAATAAATCCCAAAAGAAAAAGAAATCAATTTTCCTTTTTTGAAAAATAAATTTTTGTGAATACTTTTCGTTTATAAAAAAAAATCCAAAAAAAAAAGAAAAAAAACATTCCTGAAAATGTCCGAATTTCCCTATTCTCTAGAATTTTATGATGGTTGTGAAAATCATTACAATCCATATAATTTCACACAAAATTCTTATGGATATTTTAACAACAACTATTGCGTAAATAATTCGATTTTTAAACAACAAAGCTTTTAAAATGATGAACAACCCTCAAATCTCGAAAATAGCACTGAAATGATTTCATCTTTACTTGAACTCTCTACACAACAAAATGAAATGATAAATGAATCGTGTAATTCATATTTGTGCAATGATTCATGTCAAAGTTTTCAAAATAATCAAAGTTTGAATTCACTTCCAAATTCAAATGATTTCGAGTATAACCCACGCCAATTTAATTTCGAGCTCCAAATGAATTTCAAAATCAAACCAAAAATGCAAACAAAGTTTTAAACAATTTTGGCAATTAATATTGTTCCATGATGGTCACAATCTTTGTTCTCAACAATTTCAAATTAAAAATCCTCAAGTTAATAATAATAAATTGGATTTTGTTGAGCAAATGGAAAATTTTACAATAAACACACAGATTTGTTGTTTGAAACATATATGAAACAACGTGAGAAACAAAATCAAATCCAACATGTGATGAGTCAAATGATAATCCATCTTTTACCCAAATCGACGATTTTCAAATAACAACTTTTGAAATGGAAAATGACAATCTTAATGAAGTTGTTGAAAATTCAGTAATTAAGTTGGATTTCAATTCTTTTGAGGGCGAGAAACTCGATTCAAATTCCGATCTTCCTTTTTCCGATTTCGAAAAATTGAATACAATAACTTTGGATTTTGAAAATGATATACGTAATGAAATTGGTTATAATCCAACAAAGGAAGACGAATGGATAAACATGAATTTTTAGACTTTTTGATGACGAGTTATTGAATTCCGAAGGGAAAGATTTAATCACCATTTTAATTTTAGAATCAATAATTTTGAAGAATTTATCGATGAGGAGCCTGACTTTCAAATTGGTGAAATTAAGCTTGAACTTCAACCAATTGTTTTATCAACGCCAAAAATCATCGAAAATAAAACAACTCATATGATTTTTAATAAAACGACATTCATTTTTCCAAATCGACATTCAACTTTGAAATATTTGTGGTTTGGTTTTCTATGCTTACGCTATGCCTCTCATACTTGACAAGACAAATGAATCGATCTTTGGAAGACCGTTTCATTTACTGTTTAATAACATATTTCCAAATGTTTTGTCAATAATAATTTTTTAATGTAAAGGTCATGTTTTTATTTTATTTTTCTCCTTTCCCTTGGGTTGACTGTGGGGACACAGTCAAAATTAAGTGTGGGGGGAGTCTCATCTTCATTTCGATTTTTTCATAGTTTTTTTTTTTGCATTTTCTTTCCAAAACCTAAAAAGATTTCAAAAAATTAAAAAAACAAAAAAAACTCCCAAAGTATTTTTTAGCATTTCGATTTACTCTTAAACAAACACTGTAGGATAAATATAGGATTTTGGTTATTAAATTGAATATTTTGAAAATTTATCTGTCTTAACAAAAGTAAAAATGAAGTTTGATTACAAATAACGATGGTTTAACTAGTATATATGAATGTTCATGGTGATAATTATGATGTATATCCTAATTGAGAATCTTTTTTTAAAAAAAAGTTGTGGATTTAAAGTAAAGGACATAACGTTTTTAATATTTTAAGTTAAATGGTGCTAAGATGGTTTTGCAAAACTCTCTTTTTTTTTTAAAAACCAATATATATATATATATATATATATATAACAAAAAAACAAAAAACAAAAAAATTATTGTATGTATGTATATATTTTTTATTAACACCTAGAGTCATGTGTTCACTCGCCATGCTCTTTACCCTTCCCATGTAAGCCCGAAAGGCAGTGCACGATCAGTATATCTGGCCTTAATTTATCCCAGTTAGGTTAATGTATGTAAAAATTCTTTTTAATAAAGCCTACAGCTGATAGGTGTCCATACTCGTGTGTTCACTCGCCACGCTCTGTATTCCCCTCACGTAAGCCCAAAAAGCAGTACATGGGTGATATATCTGGCTCAGTTTTCTTAATTAGGCATATGTAAATATTGTTAATATTAATAAAATTTTCAAATAAGAGAAAGTAAGCAATTGAAATCCAAGCACCATTTTTACTTGTTTCATTTGACTTGTAATTGAAAAGAAATGAAAATCCCACTTTCACAAAGTTTGGTAATCAACTAAGGATCTATTTCATAGTTACACTATATTATCAACCGTAACAACTAACCATACTTAAGTTTAATTATAATGATGACTTAATTTTTGTTGGAATGTTTGATGAGTAATTGACTTAAATTTTCAAGATAATGACCAAAACTTATTTTTAACTTAATCTTGTTAATTCAAACGAAAATCCTTTATTTGTAAATATTTTCAAAACCTTGCATTCATCACTTCGTAAATAAATCTTACATTTTGTAAATATTCTCATATTGCATTTGGATTTTGTGGGTAGTATCCACAAAAACCCCCACGAGACAACACTCGTCTTACTAGGGATACCTAGAGATTTAACTGCTTGTTGCATACGCTCAATGCAATCATGTTTCCTGCGAAAATGGATTTATCTTAGTTTTAGTTTATTCGAGGACGAATAAAAAGATAAGTGTGGGGATATTTGATGTTCTAGTAAATGTGCATATTTTTACTTTCATATTTAATCTAATTAAATTAAATAAATGATCATATTGGGTATTTAACATGTTTAAACCAGAATTAAAATTATTTTCGAATCATCATTTATTCATCTTCATTTAAGGGTAAAATGGTCATTTTGTGCACATATTAGTTTGAGAATATTTACTTGGAAATTTAAACATTATTTTTTAGGAATTTGGCTTCAAATGGAAGTGTTTTCATGAAAAATATGCATTCCAAGAGTTAGAGGACAAATGAAGATGGAGATAATTCATTTCATGACAACATGGAGAACCCCACCTACCCATTTACCTTGATCTACCATTAGGAGCTAATGCACTTGCAAAAAGACCATTAAAGTTACATGCACACTTAATGGATGATTATTTCATGCTAATGATAACTTGGTGGCCACACTTCCTAGAGGGTTAGTTTGGGTATTCCCAAAAAATATGGATTATGGTTTCAAACTTGTATAAATACCCCTTATGTTTCATGTAACCTCCTATTCTCTTATCCTCTATAGTTTAGGATCAAAAATAAACAAAGCTCTTTTTTCTTTCTTTTCATGGCAACTTAGCCATTTCCTTTCATGTAACTTTTATATGCAATTTTAGTTCATTCCCTTTCATTTACATGCTTCTTCCTTTCATGTTAGTAGTGTAAATCTTTACTTTATGCAATTATCTTAGTTTTTATTTACTTTTCTCTCTTTTTCCTTTGGCTCTTCTTTCATGTTGAACTCTAAATTTGTTGATATGATAAAAAATATGATAGTGGTAATGAAGCTCTCTTAATCGTGCAGATTCAACATTTTGATCATATATGTTCTTTTTTTGTGCTTAATATAAATGTTTCAATGGGTTAACTTGTTGTTTTAGCTTTGAATTTGATAGCCTATATTGTTGACTCCCAATAGGCTATGCTTAAACAAACAACAAACATAAATTGCCTCTTCATCTACATATGATGTTGGTAATGAAGTGATTTTAAAATAAAAATTTGATGGTCTATATTTCTAATCAATAGTTAATAGTCCATGCTTAGAATATATTTTATTTTCTAGTTTATTGTCAATTTTCATTAGAGTTAAAAGTGATTTAGTGGTTGTGTTATAGTTTGATGGTTGATATTGGGCGAACACAAATATTCCATACTTATGATAAACACATCACCTAATTTCACTAATGGCCAAAAGATGGATCATAATTCCATTTTGTTGATTTATGTAATCATGAGAAGTAAATTACCTCTGAATTACTTTCCACACTCATATTATTATCACTTTTAATTTTTGTTAGTTTTTACATTTTTTAGCTAACCATATTTTGAAATCTTGGTTTAATTTGATTGAATAGGAATTTTAAAATCTGACAATTCACTACGGATGACCCGTAATCGCCACGTACTATCATTGTACGCCATGTGGTTACAGTTTTTTTAATATAAATTTGATGGGCTATTTTCCAAATTGATTGACATTTAGCCGGTTCGGACACTTTTAAAATTATTTTATAGATTTTTATTAAGTTATATTTCGATTAAAATTTGTAAAAACCATAATTACATGATTCTATAATATGTTAAATTATTTACACAGCAACGGATTTTCAAAATAATTTTTATAAAGTATTTTTCAATTTTGTGAAGGATACGTCGACATATCCAAATCCCATATGCGACGACCCGGAATTTTAGGCAATATCAATTTAATAATCTGTATTAATAATTAAATTGATTTGAAAATTTTCCTTTATAATTTCAATTTAAATTGGTAAATTTAATCTTTTAAAGGTTAATAAATATCTAATTTGGCCATATTGATCAATATCTTTTTAACAATTTAAAATTGATAAGAATTATCTTTCAAAGCTAATAAAATTTTATTCTATTTATAATGTATATATATTTGGTATATATATTGTGAATAGAAAATCTTTTCTTCAAAATAAAAGATGAATTTTCAGATTGTAATATATATATAAGTATATGTTATAGTTTGAAGTTGCTTTGAAATTTAATATAACCTATTGATAATATATATATATATATATATATATATATATATATATATATATATATATGAATATATTATGATTTGAAGCTTTGTTTTAAATTCAATATTTTTCAAAAGCTAATTTAAAATTAAATCTATATTTTCAAAGTATAAGATAATTATTTATTTTTAATGTGATAGTTTAAATAAGATTTAATCAAAGTTTTATTTTGTTTTCTTTTAAAAGTGCTTAAATTAAAATGGTTATATAAATATATATATAAAGTTATTAATAAACTTTCTTTTTAAAAATTATCTCTTAAACAATAAAGATAAATGTTTTATATTTTAAAATACATGTATAAGAATTTATTTGTATTATAATTAGTTTTATAATATTTTCTTTAAAAAGTAAATTTATATATACATATATAAGTATTTATTAATTAAGTGAATTAAGTATGTAAGCTTATATTAACGTTTAAATTAAATGAAAATTTAATTAAAAATACTCAGGAACATGTGTAAAGATATTAGATCTTAATAACATGTGTTGAACAATTAAGTAATATAAGTGACAAATGTTAGTTATGTTTTACAAGTGTCATTCAAATGAAATTTTATTTTCCTTAATTTTTATGAAATCGTAACTAAGTTTATAAAACATACCTTTCTTCCTATCTTCAATCTATTTTCTATTCTCAGCTGAACAAGGAAAATAATTTCAAAACCAAAATTAAAACCTATATACATTTTGCCAAAATCTAATACAATTCTCAAAATATTTTCAAAACTGAAACCTGAAATTCAAATTGGCAAACAAGTTTTCCGTAGCAACTAAACCTACTGCAACTCAAATGGAAGATCAACTCAGCAAATTTCAGCATTTATAATAAAAGATTTGTGGGCATGCAGAGGATTTCAACAGCTAAGCCTGGAAAAAGAAGATAATTTAAAACCTGCTCTGTTCTCTGTAAAAAGTGAGTAAATTATTTTTAAAAAAAACAGTTTAAGTTGATTTTGATCCTAATGCATGTGATAATCTGTGAATTGATATTGATGTTGCATGAAAATCTTTCAGTGTTTATATTATTGAATTGATAGATATGTATATATGTGTGTAAATAAGTCTGTGTATATATAAACATTCTGTTACCTATTGTTTCAGACCAGGATCAACTTTCAAAAATTAAAATCTCCCAATAACATCATTATTTGGCTTTGATGATTAAATGAAAGTAGTTTGTTAGTGGATGATGATTGTTTTTAAAATCATTTCAGGATTTTAATTTCAGTAAATAAGTTTAAAATTTAGGGATAACAGTAAATTATTGATTCATGTCAAAAATCAATAACTTTAATTCCTGCTTTGGATTGTATAGATGAATTAGTGGTTAAAAATTATGATTTTTAACATGCATTTCAAAAAATTTAATTTGTTATTCAATTGGGAATTTTGAGATGATCATTTTCGGGAATTTGATGAATTGCCGATGATCAACTCGATGATTGGAGCTGAATTCATGGTCGAAGCTAGCTTTTGAATCGTTGATGAAGGAAAAAATGCTCTTGAATTTTTCCTATGGCCGAATTGAGTAGATTCGATCGAAGTAGGGTTTTTGACTGTCGTTTTGGTTGAGTTGAAGTCGACATCATCTCTGCAAAATTTGAACTTTGGTCTAGATCGCGAGGGTCGCGATAGCAACGTGGTGGTGCGAAGTTTCTCTAGTAGGAGAGCCATGGGTTCTAGTCGTCACGATCGTCGACGGCGAGAGGTTTTGTTCATCTGCTTTTTGTTCCAGTTTTGAGCGTAAGGCTCGTTTTCATTTTGCACCGATATCTTCAATTCTAGGTCATCGAAAGGTGTGGTGGGGTTGTAGACGACTTGTTGATGGACGTGGTGACGAACGATGGTGGCCGGAGGTTCTATGCACATGCACGTGCACGTTTGGGCCGGTGAGTTTGGCTGTGGGATTGAGTTTTGGAGAAGGAGAAGGATTCTCGTGTAAGGCTCGAAACTGTTTCGTGGATGACTCAAAGTAGATGAGACTGGGATTTGTCTCGGGGCAGGATCGTGTAGTTGTAGGGTTTGACTCGAATTTTAGGTGGTATGCTTTTCTGGTTCGGTACAGTAAAAGATAAAATATAAAGTTTACAAATTAAACTTTTTATTTTGAAACAAATGAAATCAAAGTATTGTAAACAGAAATCAAGTTTAAATTGTAAAGTAAATTATTTCAAAACAAATGAAAGACCAAGATTTTAAGGGTGTTTTTAATCTAATATGTTTTCAAATTTGAAAAGTCTAAAAATAATTGATTTTAAAATTAATTAACTAAATTTATTTTAAATTGAATTCAATGGGATTTTCAATTTAAATATTAGATCAAAGTTTTAAGAAACTCAATCAAGTTTAAATAAGGATGTTTCATGTTGAAGAATATATTCAAAGTAATGTTTAAACTATATTTCAAATTTATATTTTTAAATAGATAAGATTAAAGAATACGATAATTGAGTTTTCAAAGATTAATATTTGTTTAATTCAATTAATATGATTGAAAAGGGTTTTCAAAGATTTGGAGTATATTAAAATTAAGTGTTTGAATTGTTTTATTTTAAAAGTAAAATCATATTTCAAATTGATTTTTAAATTGGTTTTAATTAAGTAAATGATTTGAGTAAATATTTAACGTAAATGCAAAGTTTATTCTTAATTAGTTAAGTAGAAATTAATTAAGAATAATTAATTGATAAAATAAATTTAAGCATAATTACTATTTGTAATTAAGAATAATTACTTAATAAAGTAATTAGTGGATAGTTAATGAATTACTTTGAAATTAAGTGATGATTAATTAGTTAATTAATTAATGTAATTAATTTTAGATTAATTAATTAGTCTGATTAATTTAAGATAATCATTTTATAATTAATTAAGTAAAATTACTTAATGAAGTAATTAATGGATAATTACTTAAAGTAATTAGAAAAAGAAAATTACTTATGGAAGTAATTAGTGTATAGCTACTTATGGAAGTGATTAAGGGATAATCACTTGATATTATTAATTAAAGAATTAATTAATATAATTGATTTGAAGTTAATTAATTAAAGAGTAATTAATTAATTAAAGAATTAAGGATTAATTAATAACGGGATTAATTACTTGTTAAGGTTAATTACTTAGTTAATTTAGTTAATTAATTAATGTGATTAATTAGTTAATGGATGTGATTAATTTTAAGATTAATTACTAAATGCAATTAATTAAAAATGTAATTAATTATTAAAGTAATTAATTAAGGATTATTAATTAATTTAATTGATTAATAAATACTTAATGAAGTAATTAAAGATTAATTAATTAGTATAATTAATCAAAGGATTAATATAATTAAGAAGTTAATTAATTAAGATAAGTAATTACAAGTTGTTAATTACTATTTTTGATTAATTAAGACTAATTAATAAGATGATTAATTACAAGTTAATTATTTAATTAACTAAAGGGTTAATTAATTAATAAGAATCATGAGTTAATATAATTAATGATATTATTCAAGGTTGATTAATGAAATTGATTAATTAAAGTGTGATTAATTAATTGTAATTAATAAAGGATTAATGTAATTAATCATAGTTGATTAATTAAGGAAAGCAAATGAAGGATCATTAATTAATGTAATTAATGATAGTAATTAAAGGTTAATTTCTATATATGGTTAAGGATAATTAATTTGTAGAATTAGTTAAAGAATTAAAGGCTAATTACTTGAATGTAATTAAAGGATAATTAATAAAGGGAGATTAATTAAGGAAGATCATTAAGAGATGATTAATAAATTAATTTGTAATAAATTAATGAAGCAGGATTAAGATAATCCAAGTGATTAATGGATAGTGATTAATTTAATTAAAGGTTAATTAAATTGATTAAGAGTTAATCAAACCTGCTTATGGATGATTGATAGATATTGGATGACTGATATTGGATGTTTGAATGATGTTGGATGATTTGGGTGTGATATCTTTGATATGTGATATGCTGTTTTGTGAGATAATTGGTTGATATGAATTATCTATTGTGATAATGTGATTCATCTGTCTGTTTATGCTATCCTGAATATAAGTTTAATTGTTTAAAACCTTAAACAACTTGGACATTAAAATGGCGTTTGGATTTCGGTGAGACCGGGATCGGGTTTCCATATTTGGATATCCGAAAACCACATCGATCCAAATTGAACGTTAGGTCGTGAATCCAAGTGGAGTTCAAGTGAAGACTCAAAGTGTAAGAACTATTCGTCAGTATAACTCTGAGGGTGATTCCGAGATGAGTTTGATGGAAATAGTACTTACAGGTTCGAGATGATGATTCAGAGTGCAAGGGCTATGGTCGTTGACTCTGAGGTTGATTCCAAAATGAGTGCAACGAGATAGTGTCTTCGGTTTCGTTCGAACCCAAAACAAACTTGTATGGATTGAATGCTTTCAGAACATCGTCAGGTGGACGATGAGCATTCTAAGATAGATGTGTTCTATTAAGGTAATCGCAGCCTCAAGCCTCATCAACCGGGAATGGCTAAAACAGGGGAGGTGCAGCAAGGCTAGGTGGGTAGCACCCATTTCAGGGTGAGGTCATCCCTGTCTAGATGTCCCTTTTTATTTCGGCTTAGTAGGTGGTTGGTCGCGCCAACCACAGGGCGATCATACTCGGGACTGTCCAGTAAGGGATGGTCCCGGTCTTGTGTTGCAGGGGAGTTAGGGTGGCTCCTCGTTACGGTGATCTAGGCCACGTACTGTGATGGACGGTACCCCAGCAGCCGTGCTATTGATGGAAACCCATTCTTCCCACGAGGCCCTACGGTTTTGATTGTATTACCCACTTTTGTGGCTAGTAGTTGGAATTTAATAGATGTAACAATTTCGGCTATTTATTATTTACTTGAAAACCCTAGACACTATTATAATATTACTGGATTTCCTATCAAATGTTTTGGTTACCGTAAGGTAAAAACTTTTCCATGTTTATGTGTGAGAAGTCTTACGTGATACCTTTTCTTTTCAAAGGATTTTCTAAAATTAAGCAACTTTAAACCGTTTACTCACACCAGACCCCTGTCTGACCCGAGTGTTTATTTTCTGTTTTATCAAACTCTTGGGTACTCATATTATGTATGAGTAGTCGAGGGATTCAGGTTAGCTCGACGAATTTTGGAAGAGATTTGGAGCAGGAGGCTTCAGCGTGTAGATATACAATGATTCCACTGTGTCTATATTGTATTGATGTACTTGAGTTTTATGGTTAGACAGATGTTTATAACTGTCTAATATGTGTTGTATAGATTGTGTACTGTGATGTAATATGATACATGTTAGCGCCAAAATTGGTCACAAACACCCAATACCGTGAAAGCACCAGTGTATGAATATAAATTAGTGATATTCAAACACAAACAACAAATCTCAACAAATAA
This sequence comes from Allium cepa, assembly GCA_030765085.1. Lineage (NCBI taxonomy): Eukaryota > Viridiplantae > Streptophyta > Magnoliopsida > Asparagales > Amaryllidaceae > Allium > Allium cepa. The sequence goes on along the minus strand of CM060942.1, from coordinate 696,014,930 downwards.
TAGACAGCAATCCAAAAGTAAAGAACAGAGACACAAGTTTTATAGTGGTTCGGCTATCTCCGGCCTAGGTCCACTCCAATTTTTTTTTATTGATTATCCTTGAAGATTACAAGTGATTACCACAGTTGTAGTGACCAAATCTGAAGAAAATTGCAGTAATGATGCTATGGTATAATTTTAGCAGCGTCTGGGCTTGCCTTTCGTCTCCAAATTTTCCGACCCTTTTTCTGAATGACCAGGGGTTCTATTTATAGGCGTGGAAGGCTGAAATCCCGCCTAAAACCTGGGGAGGCTGCTTGGCATGTGAGAGGGGCCCACAGGCCCGCGTTCTCGGAATCCGTGCCCAGTTTGGGATCGATTCGAAGTGACGTTCGAATCGATCAAGAATCCATCCAATTGAGCTGAAAATTGGCGTGAACATTCTTCAACACGTATGTGAGCTCCTGTAAAAATTTCATTGCATTTGGATCAGCGGTTTGGAAGATATGATCGATTCAAGATCAAAGCTCCGTGCGTTCTGCCTGGTTCGAACCCATACTTCGAACCCGCCTTCTTCGAAACCACCCACTTCGAAACCATCTCCTTCGAATCCATAAGGCCGACTCCTTCGAATCCATGCTTTTCGAATCCATGCTTTCTGAAGCCGCCTCCTTCGAGTCCATATCCTACGAGTCCATCCTTTTCGAATCCATCCCTTTCGAATCCACGTCCTTCGAATCCGTGTCCCTTGCTTCGTATCCATCATCTTCGAATCTGACGCAGCGGATTAATCAAACAAAACTTCAATCGATGAAATGTAGCAATCGGTGAGTTGAAGATACCAAAATGCCCAAGTTCGTTGATCCAAAGATACCGAACTCTAGCTATCTCAAACACGTTGATAGCGCACTATACCGTGTTCAAAGATCTACGATTCTTCGCACGTTGATCTAGCGCACTAGATTCCGTGAATCGGCTTCAACAAACGTGGATTCGAGCGCACTCGAATGACGTAAGTGGAGATAGGAGATTACACTCAACTACCAATTGGTATGAAAGCACAAAGCTAACAAAAGAGAGTTTTATTCAAAAATCAACAACCCCAAAAATGTACAACACACGCGTATTTATAGGAGTTACAACCCAACACAACAAACAACACCCAACTCTTAGGTCGGCACCGACTCATCCCTCACGACTCATCTAAGTCGTTGCCGACTCATCTAAGTCGCTGCCGACTCAACAAGGCACGACTCACAGACAAAGCAGGTAATACGACTCAAGACATGTACAGCCTCAACAATACACGACTCAAAATACAAACGACTCATCATACTACACGCTACACTACCGACTCAAGAAAACACTTTAACGACTCAACTTGCCAAGCGACTCACGACTCAACTGAGGCCGACTCAAGCCATTACCGACTCAACATTCATACGATTCAAGCTTCCCAGTTTCTTGCCGCATGTCTCTTCGAGCGACTCAGTTATGTCGTGCCCCCTTCTCTCCGACTCAAGACTTTCCAAAGATGGAGCTTCCCTGGCTTTATGATGAGTCGCCGACGACTTATACTACTGTTGTTAGGCGACTTAATCCCCTCGCGCTGAGTCGTGGACGACTCATTTCCCCCCAACACCGAACGACTCATAGTTTGGTTAGGTCGTCCCTTTCCTAACGCGTTCCTCTTTGTTTTAATAAGTTGCAAACGACTTGGAGTCTTCGTCTTGGGTCGTAAACTGTGTCCCATAAGTCGGTAACGACTTAAAATCCCCGAGCTACCCAACTCCCAAGCTTCGTTAAATCGGCACCGACTTATGCCTCCACTATCCCGTGACCGACTCATCAAGCATGCACCTTTTAAGCTCATGTACGTCTTACGAGTTAACTTCTGAATTCCCATATGCCTTGCTGCATCATCCTTCCCTGGTTGAGAAAAATTCGACCTCGAATTTGTAAATTCTTCCTCAACAATCTCATTCCCATGATACGGAATTAAGTGTTTGATGTTAAAAACATCAGAAGTATAAACATCATCTGGTAACTTTAATCGATAAGCATTCTCATTGATTTTCTTCAAAACTTCAACTGGACCAATTTTTCGTGCCTTCAACTTGTTATAAGCACCCACCGGAAAACGATCCTTTGTTAATACTGCATAAACCAAATCACCTTCCTTAAATTCAACATTCCGACGTTTCAAATCTGCAAACTTCTTATATTTCTTATTTGATTTCTCCAATCGTTCCTGAACGATTTTATGACATTCAGTCAGCTCATCAACAAAATCGACAGCTCGTTTAACTGTTCCTTTCGATTGTGGGACTACTGCCAAATCCAACGGCCCCCTGGGTAAATTTGAATAAACAATCTGAAACGGACTGAATCCTGTGCTACGATTTACTGCATGATTATGAGCAAATTCTGCCTGGCATAGCTTCATGTCCCAACTTCTCAAATTATCCTGTACAAGACAACGCAACAAATTCCCCAATGACCTGTTAACAACTTCTGTCTGTCCATCAGTTTGTGGATGATAAGCACTACTAAATTTCAGTTTCGTTCCCACCATCTTCCACAAACTCAGCCAAAAGTGACTCAGAAAACGAGTATCTCGATCAGAAACAATAGATTCTGGTAAACCATGAAGTCGATAAATCTCCTTGAAAAATAACTGCGCTACTCGAACTGCATCTGCTGTCTTCTTGCAAGCAACAAAATGTGCCATCTTCGAAAACCTGTCCACCACAACAAATATCGAATCATTTCCCCTTTGAGTTCTCGGCAAACCCAAAACGAAATCCATGCTGATATCAACCCATGGCTTAGATGGTACTGGTAATGGCATATACAATCCTGCATTCGTCGCTGTTCCTTTTGAAACTTGGCAAATATGACATCGCTCCACGAATCTTTCAACCTCTTTCCTCATCGATGGCCAAAAGTAAGATTGTGAAATCAACTGCAAAGTACGATCACGGCCCACATGCCCTTCTTCATGTAATTCCTTCACAATCTTCATCCTCAAACTACAGTCCGGTATGCATAAACGATTCCCTTTAAACAGAAAACCATCAACCAACATGAATTCATCGGTACTCCCATCCTTCACTTTCTCCACATATTTCACAAAGTAAGGATCTTCTTCAATAATTTCTGGCAACATTTCAAACCCGGTCACTTCAACCTTCATTGTCGTTAACAAATGACTCCTCCTACTTAAAGCATCAGCTACTCGATTCGTCACCCCAGATTTGTGCTTAACGACAAAAGTAAACTGCTGTAAATATGCAATCCACGATGCATGTCTTGCTGAAATTTTATCCTGTCCCTGTAAATGCTTCAATGCTTCATGATCAGTGTAAAGAACAAATTCCTTCTGAAATAAGTAATGTCTCCAATGCTTAACAGCCTGAACAACAGCATGAAATTCAACGTCATATGTACTGTATCTCATCTTTGCCCCTGACAGTTTCTCACTAAAATAAGCAACTGGCTTTCCATTCTGGCTCAGAACTCCTCCAATACCAACCTTCGAAGCATCAGTATGCAATTCAAACAATAACTGAAAATTAGGTAGAACAAGAATTGGTGCAGACGTTAACAATTCCTTAATCTTCTCAAAGGCAACCCCCGCTTCCTCTGACCATACAAACTGCTTCCCCTTCATGCAATCAGTAACTGGAGCCATCACGCTACTGAAGTGTGGTATGAACCTTCGGTAGAATGACGCTAGCCCATGAAAACTTCTCACTTCTGTAATTGTCTTTGGCTGTGGCCAATTCTTGACTGCTTCAACTTTACTCTGGTCAACTTGAATACCTTTCCCTGAAACAACATAACCCAGGAATAAAACACTAGGTGTCATAAACACACATTTCTTGGTAGCAGCATAAAATTGTTCTTCACGAAGAATAAGCAACACTTCCCTCAAATGTAGAACATGTTCCTCCGTACTCCTGCTATAAATCAAAATATCATCGAAATAAACCACGACGAACTTTCCAATGAGTGGTCTAAAAATTTGATTCATCACCCGCATGAATGTACTAGGTGCATTAGACAAACCAAATGGCATAACCAACCATTCGTACAACCCCTCTCTAGTTTTGAAAGCTGTCTTCCATTCGTCTCCAGGTCTGATACGAATTTGATGATAACCACTCTTCAAATCAATCTTTGAAAATATAGTTGCCCCACTCAACTGATCCAACAAATCATCCAACCTTGGCATAGGAAATCTGTAACGTACAGTGATCTTATTCAAAGCTCTACTATCAGTGCACATCCTCCAAGTTCCGTCCTTCTTGGGTACCAACAATGCTGGCACAGCACATGGACTCAAACTTTCCTGAATACGACCCTGTTCAAGCAACTCTTCCACCTGCCTTCTCAATTCCTCATGTTCCTTCGGACTCATACGATAATGTGGTCGATGTGGTAACACTGCCCCCGGAACAAGATCAATCTGATGCTGAATGTCTCTAAGTGGTGGTAACTCCTTTGGCAACTCCTCTGGAAAGACATCTTCAAACTCTTCCAAAACTGGCTTTGCTTCTTCGGGAATCTCAACTTCTTCACTACTCTCTCTCCCAATCAACAAAAACACTTCCGGTTCTTCCTCCACTTCTTTAACAAACTCCTTCAAAGTCAACAGAGTTTTCAATTCTTCAATCTCCTCCAGTTTGTTCTCCTTCTGCTGTTGCTTCTTAGGAACCAAAGTGATTTTAGTACCCTCGAACATGAAACTGTAACTGTTGGCACGACCGTCATGCTGAACTGCTCTATCAAACTGCCATGGTCTGCCCAACAATAAGTGACAAACATCCATATCTACGACATCACACCAGATTTCATCTTTGTACTTCTTCCCAATCGAAAAATTAACACAAGCCCTTCGACACACTTTTACTTCACCTCCCTTCCTTAACCATGCTAGCTTATATGGTTTAGGATGCTTCTCGGTCTTCAAGTTCAACTTTCTCACTGCTTCTGTAGAAATAATATTATCACAACTTCCTGCATCAATAACAAACTTGCAGACCTTTCCCAGAATAGTACATGTCGATTGGAAAATATTGCTTCTCAGCCAACTACAATCCTCCTCTTGCTTTGGTGTCAAACAACTTCTCCTCATCATAAGATTACATCCTTCATCTCCCGACACTTCTTCTTCCTCCTCAACATAAGGTACATTTGAATACTCTGCCTCCTCACCATCATCTGCCTCAACCTCTGCAACCATGGTTCTCTTCTTCGGCTTCGGACATTCGTTGCTTTTGTGACCCAACTCCTGACAATTATAACATTTGAAAACACTACTAGCCTTCGCTTTCTCTGCCTCCTTCACCACTGGCTTTGTAACAGGTTTAGGAACACTAGAACTTCCGCCAACACCCCTTGCTTGATTATTGGAATTAGTAAACACACCACCTCCACACCTTCCTTGTTTCTCCCAAGCTAACGCTTTCTGATGTGCCTCTGCTACTGATCTAGGATCAAACATATTAACCATATCTTGGATCTGCATTCTCAAGCCCCCAATGAATCTAGCAGTTAGCTGTTCTTCTGTTTCCATGATATCATTCCTGGCGATGAGTTGGTAAAATTCATCAGCATAATCACTAACAGATTTTGTCCCTTGCCTCAGATTCTGCAACCTCTGGTACATAAGTGATTGGTAGTTATAAGGCAAAAATGTAGATCTCATCAACCTTTTCATCTTCTCCCAAGATTCTATCTTTGCCTTCCCCATTCGTTCTCGAGTAAGTTTAGTTTGCTGCCACCACGCCAAAGCTCTCCCCCTCAACCTAGTAGCAACCAACTTCACCCTTCGATTCTCCGGCACCTCCTTGAAATCAAAGATTTCCTCCACATTAGACAACCAATCTAAGAACTCCTCAGCAACCATCCCGCCTTTAAACTCCGGAATTTCCATCTTCATACCCGATTCCCAACGTCGATCATCATCAATAACCCGATACGAACGTTGTCCTTGATCTCTATCTCTGTAATGAACACTGCCTCTTTCACCGTCAAACTCATCCTCAAAGTCTGATGTATATCGTTGTCGTTCTCGTCCTCCAACATCTCTAACACCACTCCTACTACCAACATCCCTTCTATCATGATCATCAACATTCCTCCTACTTCGATTGTCAACACTTCTATGCTCTTGACTTCCTCTTCTCTCCCGTTCAGAATGTGATGAAACTCTGCTATTTCCACGGTTTGATTCAGGTGAAACTCTTCTTCGATTCTGACTCATATCAATCATCAATTTCTCCAGTTTACCAATGCCTTCATCGAATTTATCATTAATACGTTGTTCCATAAGTTCAGCTTCTTCTCTACGATACAAAGCTTCAACGTTTTGATGACGGTTAGCTCTCCTCGGTGGCATGGTTGAAAAACTTCCCAAGACTTCAAAAATTCAACACAAGACTTCAAGCTTCAACAAAATAACAAGTTATGGCTCAACACTACACGGCGATGCTTGTCTCGGCTCTCACTAACTCGGCAACGAGTTAACGACTCAAGCAAGATCGGCTCCCACTTGTCTCGGCTTGGCACAAAGTATACACGGCCTCACCTTTCAAACCTTGGCGCGCAACTTCAACAAGACTAAATTCAAACACCTTTGCTCCTTTTGATCCTAAATGGAATGGATCAAACTCTTCAAACTTGATGCAACTTCAATATGAACACAATGAACAACTTCAAACTTCATAAACTTCAAAAACTTCAAAAAACTTGGCTCCAAGAATCAAACTTAGCTATGATTGGCTAAGTATGGCTCTGATACCAAACTGACGCAGCGGATTAATCAAACAAAACTTCAATCGATGAAATGTAGCAATCGGTGAGTTGAAGATACCAAAATGCCCAAGTTCGTTGATCCAAAGATACCGAACTCTAGCTATCTCAAACACGTTGATAGCGCACTATACCGTGTTCAAAGATCTACGATTCTTCGCACGTTGATCTAGCGCACTAGATTCCGTGAATCGGCTTCAACAAACGTGGATTCGAGCGCACTCGAATGACGTAAGTGGAGATAGGAGATTACACTCAACTACCAATTGGTATGAAAGCACAAAGCTAAAAAAAGAGAGTTTTATTCAAAAATCAACAACCCCAAAAATGTACAACACACGCGTATTTATAGGAGTTACAACCCAACACAACAAACAACACCCAACTCTTAGGTCGGCACCGACTCATCCCTCACGACTCATCTAAGTCGTTGCCGACTCATCTAAGTCGCTGCCGACTCAACAAGGCACGACTCACAGACAAAGCAGGTAATACGACTCAAGACATGTACAGCCTCAACAATACACGACTCAAAATACAAACGACTCATCATACTACACGCTACACTACCGACTCAAGAAAACACTTTAACGACTCAACTTGCCAAGCGACTCACGACTCAACTGAGGCCGACTCAAGCCATTACCGACTCAACATTCATACGATTCAAGCTTCCCAGTTTCTTGCCGCATGTCTCTTCGAGCGACTCAGTTATGTCGTGCCCCCTTCTCTCCGACTCAAGACTTTCCAAAGATGGAGCTTCCCTGGCTTTATGATGAGTCGCCGACGACTTATACTACTGTTGTTAGGCGACTTAATCCCCTCGCGCTGAGTCGTGGACGACTCATTTCCCCCCAACACCGAACGACTCATAGTTTGGTTAGGTCGTCCCTTTCCTAACGCGTTCCTCTTTGTTTTAATAAGTTGCAAACGACTTGGAGTCTTCGTCTTGGGTCGTAAACTGTGTCCCATAAGTCGGTAACGACTTAAAATCCCCGAGCTACCCAACTCCCAAGCTTCGTTAAATCGGCACCGACTTATGCCTCCACTATCCCGTGACCGACTCATCAAGCATGCACCTCTTAAGCTCATGTACGTCTTACGAGTTAACTTCTGAATTCCCATATGCCTTGCTGCATCAGAATCCATGTCCATTTCGAATCCATCTCCTTCTTCGAATCTATGTCCACTTCGAATCCATCTCCTTCTTCGAGTCCATGTCCACTTCGAATCCATCTCCTTCTTCGAATCTATGTCCACTTCGAATCCATCTTCTTCTTCGAATCCATGTCCACTACGAATCCATCTCCTTCTTCGAATCCATGTCTACTTCGACTCCATCTCCTTCTTCGAATCCATGTCTACTTCGACTCCATCTCCTTCTTCGAATCCATGTCTACTTCGATTCCATCTCCTTCTTCGAATCCATGCCCACTTCGAATCCATCTCCATTGCATTGAAGCTACTCCTTTCGAACCCATCATGTTCCCATCGATTTGAAGCGTCATCGATGCGAACCTCCTGGGTTCGAACCTGATGGGTTCGAACCTGATGGGTTCGAACCTGATGGGTTCGAACTACGTACTATTCCTACTTTGAATCCATCATATTTCCTTCATACGAACTCCGATTAACCTGAAATTCGAAACATAGCCTTTCATAGTCCTTATCATCATTTCCAATCAATTTCGTCCCGATCGAAGTTCGGCAAAATTTTGACGATATCCATCGCAGCCTTATCTCCAGTCCTGATATCCATAATTCCTTGCCAATTTGTTGTTATTCTCGTTTTGACCAAAAAACGGGATAACACTTTGCCCCCCAAAACATGCCTTGTGACAACAAGACGTGTTTTGAATAGTTCCGAATCCGATATCCCAAGTCCAAAGCCATATTGCCAGAGTATATCATCCTTGATTGCTTCGAGTCGATGTCTAATTCCGGATCCAATAACCAAGGTCTTAGACAATTTCGTATCCATTCGAACGCGACAACCGAGTTCCAATCCATCCTTATCCAATAGCCAATAACCAAATCCAGGACCTCTCCGGGTCGATATTCAAATCCATAAACTCTCTGGGTTCCTGCCAAGCGTGATCCACATCTGACGACCGTGGTCCAGTGTCCCTGGACGTTGAGTTAACCTCTCCGGGTTCTTTCCAAGCGCAATCCATACTTGATGTCCTTGGTCCAGTGTCCCTGGACGTTGAGCCAACCTCTCCGGGTTATTGCCAAGCGCAATCCATACTTGATGTCCTTGGTCCAGTGTCCCTGGACGTTGAGCCAACCTCTCCGGGTTCTTGCCAAGCGCAATCCATACTTGACGACTTTGGCCCAGTGTCCCTGGGCGCTGTAAAATGCCATGGCTTAAGTCCTAAGCCGAATCCTGATCTCTCCGGACCCTTGCCGAGCATAGTCCATACTCGACGACCTGAAAATAATAAATGATAATAGAGGGCCTAAGTCCTAGGCCGAATCCTGGTCACTCCGGACCCTTGCCAAGCATAGTCCATACTTGACGACCTGAATGAGTCAATTCACCTTGTCTGGGTAAAGTGACTCATCCCTTGCCAGGCATAATCCATACCCGACGACCATTTATCAAAAACCAGATAAAAGTCCAACCAAAATCTATTCCAAAATCCAAAATCCAAATCCGAAATTCAAATCCGAAATCCAAATCCAAAATCTAAATCCAAATCCAAAATTCAAATCCGAAATCCAAATCCAAAATCTAAATCCAAATCCAAAATTCAAATCCAAAACCAGAAAACCAGAAATCCAAACCAGCATCCAAAACCAAAAACAATCATCCAAAGGAAAATCCAAAAAAAAGCAAGAAAAACCAGGAGCTCAATCCAAGCTCCAAAACCAAATCCAAAAAAGAAAAGCAATGTCCAATCTAAAAAGCAAGAAATAAATTTCACAAACCATAGCATCCCGGTTTATCATCATTCAGAGCATGCCTAGGGGCTATCTCCGTCCCCGTACATGTGTAAATGACTTTACCGTTTGCTAGTAGCTTGCTACTTATTCCATATTATCCTGGTCAATGGATGACCAATCGACGATGATCCCTGGGCCTCCCATCATCACGGCGTGAAGTGGTCGGTGGTTGCTCCTGCTTCACCGTTGCATCCCGAGTTCCAACGTATTGCTGTAACTGTCCATTCCTTACATGCTCCTCGATTATGTCCTTTAGGTGCCTGCAGCTGTTGGTATCGTGTCCATCCAGATCATGGAAGAGACAGTGCCTTCCTGATGTCCTTTCCCGCTCTGTTGGTTCCCTCCTAGCCGGCCTTCGGTAGGGAAGGCGATTCCGAGTTTCCAGGTATATCCGCTCCAGCGTCTCGTTCAATCCTGTGTATGTGGAAAACTTTGGATCCTTCCATCGCTTCCTAGCGTTTCCAGAGTCGTCGTCTAACTTCCTTTTCCCTTTATCCTTATCCAAACCATTTTTGGATACCGCTCCAACCTCGATTGCATTAGCCTTCTTCACCTTTAAATCCGTACTTGCATCTTCTTGCCGAAGGAACCTTTCTGCCTCATGAAAGAATTCGTCGAGATTTTGCGGGGGATCTCGTATCAGAGATACCTTGAAATCCGAATTCTCCTTGACTCCTGATACTGCTGCCATTAAAACCATTGATGGATCAGGCCGATCCACCGAAGCGACTGCCGCACTGAATCGAGTTAGAAAAGCTCTAAGCGATTCGTCCATCCTTTGCTTCACCGATGTTAAAGTCATTACGTTCTTCGGCCTCTTGACGTGAACCCGGAACTGTCCCAGAAACTTTTCCACTAATTCCTTCCAAGTCCTGATAGATCCTTCTTCCAGCTGCATAAACCACATTGCAGCTAAGTCCTTCAAATACAAAGGGAAACATCGGGTCATCACTTCCTCCGATGCCCCCAGCACTTCCATGTGTCTGGTGTACCTCATTAAGTGATCTGTTGGATCCGTCTTACCATCATATACCTCCACGCTAGGTAGCTTGAACTTAGGTGGATTCTGAGCCATCCTTATCTCCCGAGCGAATGGACTTCTATTCACCCCTTCCAAATCTCCGTTTGTCAAACCACCTCGCATAGTCTTCCTGATCATTTCTACTAATCCTATATTGTCTGGTAGGGGTTGCCCCCCATGCCCCCGAGGGAACTCTGGTACATATTCCTCGTGTGGCTCACTAGCAGCAACGTTAGCTCTAGCTTGTTGAATTCCTTCCAAAGGTTCTCCTGCATTGAATCCTGTGGGCCTGCCCCCAAGCCCTTGTTGATTGCCTTCTGGCTCCGTATCCTGTCCTTCATTGGGTTCCACAACCCTAGCTCCTTGTCCTGCATCCGCAGCTGCTGTAGCTGTTCCTAAGTTCTGCATCCCTGCAGCTCTCATTTGTTCCAAGAAAGTTTGCATCATTTCCTGTTGACGTTTCAACAATCTCTCCTGCAAAGAATTGGCCATAGCTTCCATTTCATCCCGAGTTATGTAGACCGAAGCCTGTCCTTCCTCACCTCCGGAGGATGCTTGTTGACTTCCTCCTTGTTGGCTTCTCTCAGCCCTTAGCCTTCTGCTATTCTGCCTTGTCATTGTCTTCCAAATCCAAATTCCTCAAACTCTTCAAATCCGATGCAGCGGGTGCTAGTTGTTCTCAGTGAAAGCACCAAAATGTTAGCGCCAAAATTGGTCACAAACACCCAATACCGTGAAAGCACCAGTGTATGAATATAAATTAGTGATATTCAAACACAAACAACAAATCTCAACAAATAATAGACAGCAATCCAAAAGTAAAGAACAGAGACACAAGTTTTATAGTGGTTCGGCTATCTCCGGCCTACGTCCACTCCAATTTTTTTTTATTGATTATCCTTGAAGATTACAAGTGATTACCACAGTTGTAGTGACCAAATCTGAAGAAAATTGCAGTAATGATGCTATGGTATAATTTTAGCAGCGTCTGGGCTTGCCTTTCCTCTCCAAATTTTCCGACCCTTTTTCTGAATGACCAGGGGTTCTATTTATAGGCGTGGAAGGCTGAAATCCCGCCTAAAACCTGGGGAGGCTGCTTGGCACGTGAGAGGGGCCCACAGGCCCGCGTTCTCGGAATCCGTGCCCAGTTTGGGATCGATTCGAAGTGACGTTCGAATCGATCAAGAATCCATCCAATTGAGCTGAAAATTGGCGTGAACATTCTTCAACACGTATGTGAGCTCCTGTAAAAATTTCATTGCATTTGGATCAGCGGTTTGGAAGATATGATCGATTCAAGATCAAAGCTCCGTGCGTTCTGCCTGGTTCGAACCCATACTACGAACCCGCCTTCTTTGAAACCACCCACTTCGAAACCATCTCCTTCGAATCCATAAGGCCGACTCCTTCGAATCCATGCTTTTCGAATCCATGCTTTCTGAAGCCGCCTCCTTCGAGTCCATATCCTACGAGTCCATCCTTTTCGAATCCATCCCTTTCGAATCCACGTCCTTCGAATCCGTGTCCCTTGCTTCGTATCCATCATCTTCGAATCCATGTCCATTTCGAATCCATCTCCTTCTTCGAATCTATGTCCACTTCGAATCCATCTTCTTCTTCGAATCCATGTCCACTTCGAATCCATCTCCTTCTTCGAGTCCATGTCCACTTCGAATCCATCTCCTTCTTCGAATCTATGTCCACTTCAAATCCATCTTCTTCTTCGAATCCATGTCTACTTCGACTCCATCTCCTTCTTCGAATCCATGTCTACTTCGACTCCATCTCCTTCTTCGAATCCATGCCCACTTCGAATCCATCTCCATTGCATTGAAGCTACTCCTTTCGAACCCATCATGTTCCCATCGATTCGAAGCGTCATCGATGCGAACCTCCTGGGTTCGAACCTGATGGGTTCGAACCTGATGGGTTCGAACTACGTACTATTCCTACTTTGAATCCATCATATTTCCTTCATACGAACTCCGATTAACCTGAAATTCGAAACATAGCCTTTCATAGTCCTTATCATCATTTCCAATCAATTTCGTCCCGATCGAAGTTCGGCAAAATTTTGACGATATCCATCGCAGCCTTATCTCCAGTCCTGATATCCATAATTCCTTGCCAATTTGTTGTTATTCCCGTTTTGACCAAAAAACGGGATAACAATACAATGTAATATTTTATGTGATATATTATATTTCATTCGTTCCACTGTGAGTATCTGATGTTGTCGAGTTTCTTCTTTTCCTATCTTTTCTTCTTCTATCCCTTTCTTTCTTAAATCATGATGCGTTTTTCTAGAGATAGAAAGACGGGTCGTGACTGTTGGATCCCATATGTCAACATACTACATATAAATTTCAAATTTCAAATTTTGAATGGAAATGTCTTTTCGTCGTTTCACTTCGTGAATGGACACGACCATTATTTCCCTATATATACCAGACTTCCAAACGAATTTTTATAAACTACTTTCTTATTTTTCTCTCCTCTTTTCACTCTCTTGATTTCTAAATCAATTTCTATAAAAAATAATCCAAAATTCAACCAGAATCAAATTTAATTATTAATAGTTCGATTCTCTTTCATATGCTCTCTGATTTCTCTCATCTCTCCCAAAATCAAGTGCTATTCTAGAGTTATAGGATCGATTGTAATCAAGATTGAAGATCCGAGTCTGTAAACTATATCAAATCATACTCTTATACTCTGTGTTGTGCTTGGTATCCCTAGAATCCAAATAGGTGTGATTAAAGCATGTTTAAATCAATTGGGTGTGCATAGTATCCTGTAAATACTGTGGGTGTGCTTTATGGCTCAAAAAGAAAGTGGCTCTAACCAGAGGTTGGGATTTTGGAGGGTGTATCTTGTAGCCTTGAAATCTAGATAGTATTTGCATTTACTAGTTGAAAAGAAATCCATACAAGGAATTGTGTGGGACTGGACGTAGGGTAACTCCAAACTAGTATAAAATCCTATTGTTCTTTCCTTTTTATTTTTACTACATTTACTTTCATCTGTACATTAATTCTGTGATTGTTTTTGTGATTGTTAATTCCATCATTCCAAGTAAAATCTTAAATAATTTGAATAATATTTATATAATCAATTATACATTATTCACTCTCCCTTTAGTGTTAATTTAGGCTTAAGATCCCTATTCTTCTAACTCACAACAATATCATCAAAAATTAATAATCAATAGCATCACAATCAGCAGGATGAAATAAAAGAAGTAGAAAAATATCAAAAACAAAGATAAATAGAGTTGAAACTTTATTGTATACGAATACACAATGGCCCGACGATTTTTGAAACGAGGTATTAAATCATATTATTAGTGAGATTTTTCATTTCACAACACACAAAAGGGATATGAAGTAATTTTAGTGCTAATTACTTCGGTGGTTAAGAATCAAAAAATTTAGATGATGCTAAATTTACCTTTAGGAAGTAATTATGTTGTTGTATGCTTACACAATTAGGAAGTTGCACTTTGACTGTTTGTTAAAATGTCAAATCAAACTAGTATTTGATTTACGAATGAAAATAGAAGAAATTTTTTTATACTAGAACTAAGTAACAATGCATAAAAATAAAAGACGCAAGAATTTTGCATAGTTCGGTTTCCTATAATCCTAAGTCCATAAGTCAATTCTTTTTTATATACATCTCCTTGATACAAATTTTTCATGGAAGAGATAAACAGATATCGTTTTCCAAATTCCCAAAAAAGATCCTCACTCAGTATTGTAACAACCGGACCTTAGTAGGTTTGAATTTCGACCAAATCGAGAACTAAGCCCAGTAGGATATGGACTGTTCAAATTGGTAACCTGTAATAAACATAAGTATACCAAAGGCCGATCAAATGAGACTCACAGCGGAAAGAAAAGATAATTAAATAAAGTACCTATCGAGGTTAACACTTCTGAATCAACCACATTCCACAGACCTCCATAAGTCTCACCAAAGTCAAGCATGAAAAGGATAACTCTTCATCGACCATTCGATCGGCTTCAGTGATCTGTTCCTTTAAATCTGTCCTGTGGGTTGTGATATGGAAGGAGAGTCGAAACAATTTTATGGTGACAGGAAAAGTTATATACTTTACTGGTAACATAAAGTTATACCAGTTGGCTTTCATTCAAATGTTATGTCTATTTTCACTAATATGTGCACGTATGATATGTTTAACCTTACCCGAAGAGCAACTACGTATATACATATGCATATATAGGTATGTAAATAATTCTAAGTGTTCCAGTGCCAAAGGTTTCCGACCACCTAATACTCCTTAAACAGAAAGAGGCATACCCAGTGACATTTAGTATCTCAATTTTGAAATGGGTAAGCTCTAATAACAAATGTAACATTTGGTTAATCGGTCCAAACTATAGAGGCCGTTTAACTCTTAAACACAACTTTATAATATATAATTTATTTATCGTACCTCTACCGCTCTTCGGCTATATCGTTAATTCCCACTGTAAGCCCAAAGGCTGTTCCAATCCAATTACGGAATTCTAAAGCATTATCATGTACGAGGAAGTACTCGAAAGACTTAATACCTTTTTAATGGGAATTATGAAGACTCTGATCATTTAAGACCCTTAACATAGGCAGGTACTGGTCATTTAAGACATAACCCCAAGGCAGGTCCTTAAGTGGTTCTCCCTAATTGATATTGTAAGAAACTATTAGGTCACTTAATACTTCTCCTAAGATAGAGGCAGACTCTATCATAACCACTCAATACCTCAAACCCAAAGCGGACCCTCCTAAGGATTTCACCTATCATATTCATAACGTAACTTAAAACCCATGACCCAACCATGACATCTTAGATTGATCCGACTATTCGTAGGCACTGGTAGCCAGATTGATTGGGCAGATTTACCTAATAAAATTTGGTTAATCTCACATTTTATGGGGTTTTTATTATAGGTGATGTCCCACATTAGCTCGCAAAGTCACACCATTGGTAGCTGGATTTAACTGGGCAGACTTCCAGGTAACTATGGACTAACTTCGTATCCACATAACTTAGTCATACCTTATATGTATACAAACTATATACATATATCATCCTACATAATTAATAGTTGAGGCCATATAAGGTAACCCCTTATTACGCCTCTAATTAAGGATTAACTCCATAATTAATTGTTTTTCCTAAGGAATTTACACTATTCACCTAGGTATCTCTCTTTTTATTCTATATTGCTTACACGCTTTCAATCCTTCCTTATTTTCTCACAATTATTACAATAAATTTCATTAATTAGTCCTACTAATTAGTTTGTGACTATTTAAACTCTTATACTTCCTTTTGATTTATGACATATTCGATGCTTATTTATTTATGGAGTTATAACCTTTCAACTATTTAAATTCTCATGTCTTCTAATCCATTTATTTGCACATTCGATATTTATTTAACCTATCCTCCTTTACTTCCAGTTATCACCATTTATTGTACTTTTTTATTTTAGTTTTTTGTGATGACCCACATTTCGAAAGGTTTAAATCGACAATAATCTACACGTGTCTAACTCAAACAATCTGGAACATAGATAATCAATGGGGTTAATTAAGAAAAATAAGAAAAGAAGAAGGAAACAAACACAGAATCTCGTAGTGGAATGACTAAATATAATAATCAAATAAACAGTTCATGAAGTTGTTTACTACACATTTGATTACAATTTATACAACATTTATCAGAGTTATATATATAATAGAATAATAGAGTAATGTAGCAGAACAACAGCGTGATGAAACGGTAATAGTAATAATAATATACAAAATTTTCATCTTCATCCTCCAGAATAATCTTCAACGCGCTAAAATAATTACGGTTGACCCGAGCATAATGAAAAGACAAAACACTTGTGTCAGGACTGAAATATCTTTATGCGAGTCAAATCGATATCACATATATTATGAGTGTAATGGCGCAGAGATGTTTACGGGGTTTCACATCTCTTATCCAGTGTATAATGTGCGTGCAATAACTCAAGAGTTGTTACGGGATTCTCATCTCTTAAGGATCCGTCAAATTATTTATATATAGTATAGTACGATATATATAATGTCTAATCAGTAAAAAAATATTTTCTTAGCATTAAGGCTTTACATTAATCCCTCTTAATGCATTTTTAAGCATTGTCATGCAGTTTGCATATAATGCCCAGTAGCAAGTCGTGGAATAAAGACGCGCCATGATACAACAACATTAAACCAAAATCTTAGTGGTCTCGTATAGGGATAAAAGTATGACAAGGCAAGTGAGGCAATGCCCAAGTTAGGATATTACCAATTCGGGTCGTTGGGCTGGTGGTAACGCATCGTAACCACGATCGCCCACCGCGTACATCCATCCCATATCGAGTCAAAGGGAGGCTATCCCAAAATGAAGGTGCACCAACCGAAACCAATAACAAGAGTAATAATATGGACCAAGTCTAAGAAAATCGAAGAACAGATGTCCACTAGTGGTAGCTAGCTCGCTTGGCCCTATCAAGTCGTCCAGTTTTAGTAATTTCAAAGTGGCATAAGTGCCGGCGTCTATCAATCATTGTTCTCTTTCTTCAAACCCAACAAATGACGCCAAATCCAACAACTTCGTTCTGGAGTCTACTTCGCATATACAATTGTTAATGTAGTTCCAATATTGACAAAGAGTATGCCAATGAGAGGCCCCGGACTCATTAACAACCAAAATCGTTTTACACACCGCTTGGTACTTTTGCGTTTTGAAAAAGGTTCATACTTGATATCAAAATATCATATTCACTTTGAAATTAATTTCATTTCGAAATTATCATATTTACTTCAAAATTCAATTCGAATTATAGTTTAAGTAATAACTTTAATTTAACCCAATTCGTATTTAAATCCATGATTTAAATATAAATAATTCCCACTCTGACTAGTTTGAATTTTCAAAAAATAGCTTGAATAATCTTAAAATAGTTTCAAAATCAAACCGATTCAATCTTCCAATTAAATAATTCAATCTCGATCCCTTCAAATCGACCCAATTTCAATTCCAATTCGAATTAGCTTCGATAATTCCAATTCAAATTCAAATAGGTTTGATAATTCCAATTCAAATCAATTTTAATTCCAATTTCAAATTAGTTCAATTTTGATTCGAATTTGAATTAATTTCAATTCAATTATCAATTTTAAACTATTTCAAATTACATAAATTCGAGCCAATTTCAGAATATCGATTTAAATCAAATTCAACCTCAATGTTCAATTTAAGGTTCAAATCTTCAAAATAATTCGAATTTAAGCCTAAATTTGAAATATCTATTTAAATTTCTTTTACTTAGCAATATTTCAAAGTTTGAATAAAAGTTAAAATCTTTTAAAAACAAATCAGTTTTCGAAATTCAAATCATATTTCTGTTATAACTTCAAAATCTCAACTTCGGTTATTCAAACAATTCCCATTAACAAATTTAAATTTCAACATTTCAAGCTTAAGTTCGAAAATAATTCAATGTTCATAAATTCGATTTTTGATCATTTCTTTTCTATTATTTCTTTAAATCAAAATAATTTAAATAGCTTCAAATAAGAAATTTTAAAATCATTTAATTTAACCAATCTGATACCCGTATATAATTTTAGATCCTATGGCCAAGTGAATAGTTATTTTAATTTAATTTCAGGGATGGATATAAATCATTTCAATCCAAATCATGATGTCATAGGTATATATCATTTCAACCTATTTCTTAATTAATTCAAAATAAGTCAAATAACAGTTTATATACTGTCAATAAATTCATAGGGTGATAATAGGATATATAAAAATAAATAAACATCCAAGCATTCAAGATCTCAACAATTGGCATCCATTACAATCCATCATCCAATCAGTAAATAAGTCACAACAATTACCTAATTATCAATAATCAGGAATTTTACAAACAGTTTAATTCCAATTCAGTTTAACCGTCAATTTAAATTTCTGTCAGTTAATCCAGATGTCAACTTAAATGTCAATTAAAATTATCAAAGAACAATCAATAAATTTAAATCACTTCATAATTTTAAATTTAACTAACATAAAATTATTTTAGTGCTTTGTGAGTGTTATAAAACACTCACCTTTTATTTGAAACTGAAAATATTTTAGCTCTATATAAGTACCACTTCTATTCCATGCTACAGTTTTCATCGATACGACTCCAACGCAACTTGTTTCTTGCGAATCCGACCTCGTATAAGACAGTTATGAGTTTTATTAACGTAACCATTTTAATTAACATAATTATTGACTTAATAAAATAATTAAAAAACCTAGTCACCTTTTACTATTTCTTTCTCTCGCGTGCTTCGTTCCTGCTCACGCACACTCCAGGCTCGAGAACCCAACCCACGCGATCGTACTCCACCATCGCACTCCGCCCAGGCCGCCGCCCTATGCGCCTCCACCAAGCTATGTGCATGCCTCGATGCACAACCCAAAGCAGCCGCTAACTCAAGCACAAAATCTAAAATCACGCAATGGTAAAACACGACGATGCAGCTCGAACACTCCATTGCGCCTAGCTCCTCCCTTGCGCGCGAGCTCCACCAGCATCTCCGGTCGCTCGCATACGATTGTTAGATTTGTTCTCTTTTTTTTCGATCTGGGAATTAGAACGAGAGAATAGGGTATCGGGAAAAGATAGAAGTGCGGCGGGATGTATGAATTGTTAGGTGAAATTGAGATATGGGTGAATATTTTTATTATTATTATAAGAAAATAGCTAAATCGATTGGCCCGCGAAATTTCAAACTCCGAACGAAGCATGCCGCCTGGCGTTCTATGTGTTTTACCTATATTTCGAACACGATGAAACTAGTCTTGAGGCCTAATTTGATCGTATTCAGAAGATAGCATTTCAAACTCAAATTATTTTAAATAAATTCTAAAAATTAAATTCTACGCGTTTAATGCTCGCACGGCCAAATGATCAATCCGAACGCTACGAAACTTGAAATCCTATAATAATTCACTACTATGGATCCGATAAAACTTGTTATGTTGAAACCCAAGATAGTGGCCAAAATGGCTATTTTTTACTCGTTAAATAAAATATAAAATTTCTAATTCATATTTATTCACTTTTAAATCCAATTTTAAATGTTAACAATCTTCATTCATATTTAAATAAAATTTATATCGATTTCTGATATCATTTTTTTCATATTAAATTCAAAATTCAATTATTTAAATAATTTCCTATATTAAATTTAAACAATTTAATTATCCAATAAATCACCATATTTCAATATAAGTTATTTAACTTATAAAATTTAATTTAAAAAAAAATTCAAATAATAAAACAACTATTTTCATTTTACACTAATTCAATATTCATTATTCAATTCCAACTATTGACTATAAACACATTCAATATGTAGAATTTAGTTTCAATACTTATAATTGCCAAAATCTTTGAAATTGGTTATTTCAAAATTGTATTCAAGTTCATATGAAAATAAATTACATAAATAATTTATTAAATTTTTATTTCTAACCATTTTTAATCAATAATCACATTAAATTTTAATAATTTAAAATAGTTAGAAATATGGGTCGTTACATTTCTCGTTTCTCTAAATGTGGATATTGATATGCATTTTTGTTATATTAATTATAATTCACTTTTGGGATTAGTGTAGTTGTATATATATTTAAGTATTTATTCTCCTTTATCCTTCTAATTACTCATTTTTAACTAGAATATTCCTAGTATTTTAATCCGCAAGAACCTTCTTTTTTTATAAATATTTCCCATTATACTCTTCCATAAATTTATATAAATGAGTGGTTTGCGTTGTCTGAAACTATAAGGAATTATTCTTTGCCCTTTTTATTTTGAAATGGATAGTGTAAACTACGGAGTGAGATTCCATACCTTACACATCTCTTTCTTTTTCTTCCTAGCTGTATTCTTTGTTAAACCAAACATCATACTTTTTAATTCAATTATGAGATTAGATAAATCTATAGAATTTGAATGGCCTACATACTTAACAAATTAGAATACATAAATTTCACATTTAAATGAAACTAAAACAAACTTAATTCATTTTAACACCCTTCAATACAAATATATATCTGAAATAAATTCTATAATAAACACATTGGTAGATCTAAAATAATTCTATTAATCAATAATTTCGCTAACCCCAAAAGTGTCAAAAAAAGAGGTAAATTAAAGAGAGGCTCAATTGAGGCCAATCAAAGTCATCAAATCAAAGTGAGTTCCCACAACATTCCTTTGTGCAATCATTAAAGTCGAAGTCATGTGAGCTTATGCAAGTTTGAAGTTGAAGCCAAATATGCAATTAATGTTCAAGTTCGAAGTCAAGTATGCTATGCTAGTACTAGTTTAAATTCAAGTATGCTACGCTATTACAAGTTTGAAGTTAAGTATGCTATGCTAGTAAAAGTTCGAATTCAAGTATGCTATGCTAGAACAAGTTCGGAGTCAAGTATGTTATGGAAAAAAAAGTTCGAAATCAAATGATCATACAAGTCTCAAGTTCGACTCGAATCAATTGGCTATGCCATGTAATTGTTTGATTTTCAAATCATTCAGTGTACAAAGTTCAAACGATAAAACAGACTTTAAAATTCTCTGAATAAATTTGGAGTTTACAAAGTTGGAAAAAAGAAATAAGGTGAGAGAATTCATCCCCCTTTAACATGTCCCAACATTCATAATTATTGAGGTATAAGTGTGGCCTGGAACCTGATGTCGATATTCTTGGCTTCGGCAAGCTTGGAGTCGACAGATTTGGCATAAGTATGCTCAACTTCGATGACTATCACATGGTGGTACTCCTTACATGTTGGTGAAATGTGGCTTCAGTTGAAAGCCCCATGGATGAAGCGTGACTTTAGCAGCCTCTGTAGACGTTGAAGATATTTGTCATCAACATCGCAAGCATATATAAGCGGTGTCATTTGATTGTTGATGAGATGCACTTCATGATAAATGAGGCACGTTGCCGATTGTTGTTGACATCAATGATGAGCGATGTTGATATGAGGAGGCATTTCCAATATGACTTCAGCAACCATGATTCCTAACATTTTCCTACAATCCCTTTCAACAATTGATGAATGGCGGCATCAATAGTAGTATGGAATGGAAGCATTATTGGCGACGCCGTTACTGATTTCTAGTAGTGTTACTAGCATGGAGCCATACTTATATGGTGACACCAACATAGATGATTTGTGGCATTGAGGTAGTGCCATTTGGATGAGATTCAACTTCGAAGAAAAGCGGCATAGATGAGATGGTCCTCTATGAAATGCGAAGTGATTTCATTTGCGATGTTAGGGGCTGGTGAATTCAAATAAGTACATTGCCAACATTGGCTTTGTTGAAATGCGGTGTTGTCTGAGTGATGATGTCAAAGAGTATCAACTTTGAATGAGGATGATATTAAGGAAGTGCAGCGCCAATCACATGCATCATCAGTTTTTATCCGTTCAACGAGGTCGAAAATAAAATATGCGATGTTGACAACTTTAGATGCATCATCGATCATGTGTTCTTGATCATAGACAGCTTGACGTTCTATTCTCATCTTGCACTGTACATTTTCAAAGTCGATCATGGGGATAAAATTTGCCTTCTTTTTGTGGGAGAGTCATTGACTTTTCAAGTCAACGGTTTTGGCATCACTTTTCCTGCAGGTTACCTCACTGATTTGGTCATCTATTTGAAGTTAATCTAATGGCTCATGTTCATCCCTTTCTTTCTATAAATAATAGGTTTTTTTTCCTTTTTTCCTTTCCCACCTGCAAATGAGAACTCAAATAAAAATTAAAGATTCCCATGCAAACTTAGATTTTTTTAATCCTGAGGTGATCAATTCTTTATTCAGGTGCGAATTTTATTTTAACATAGATCTTATTAATAGGTTGATTCAAATCATTTCGTTGTTGAGATTGATGTCTATGGTTCGTTTTTAGGTTTTCTTGATTTAGATTATCGAGGTGATGAGTGTTATGATTGTAGGCCTATTATTGTTAAATTGAATTTAGTTTCAATGATTTTGAATGGATTTTCAGTTAATTGAAGTTGATTTGAAAGCTTAGACTTCGCGTTTCATAATGAAGTGGGCTATTTATCAACTCTAGATCCATATTTGTCTTGACCCATGTTGTCATCGACCTTCACGACATCATTAATAGATTCGATGCCTATTGATTAACTCAGTGTTTATTAAACCATCAGCGTAAAATCCTTCGCATCACAATTGTGCTAAGATGTGATAGTAAAGTTTGGGTTAAGTTTTAACCTTCAACGGTGCCAATGATAAACAGGGTTGGCGCAGTTGGTTGATGGTCCGGACTGCGTGATCGAAGGTCACGAGTTTGAGCCCCGAAACTGACAACCCTGCAACAAGTACCCGAAGTATGTGTTTGGCAGGCACATACTTTCCTAGAGTTTACAAGCGAAGCTTGGTTCTCTAGGTAATTCAAAAAAAAAAATGCTGTTATCGATTGAGTATCGACTCTAATCATAATTGTTGAATAGCTTACCCTTTATTGTATCTTGACTAGATCAACGTGATTCTAAAGGTTTTATGCCATTTGTGATCTAAATAATGTGCGAAAACTCCTTACGGTTGTTGTTTGCAACTAAATCGGTCACAAACACCCAAGAATAGTTTTTGTAGAGAAGTAAATGAAGAAAAGAAAAATTAAACTAAGCAAATGAACAAATAAGCAATAAGGAGATAAGTAGTAATCGAAGACATGAAGGTTTATAGTGGTTCGGCGTTGTATGCCTACGTCCACTTTGAAAATTAACCTTTATTAATCACTTGTAAATTTGATTACAGCGGTAGAAAATAGCAAGCACTCGATTACTAAGGAGTGTAGAGTAGCAAGTAGTGTAAAAATCATGAAAATGAACCAAAAGGTCGATAATTATAGGGTTAAATGGTGACATATTTCGCTATGATTTCGACAGAAGGCTCTCTAGGTCCATATAGGCTCTTCATAATGATCGGTGGCCCTAACTCGGTATATAGGAATGATTGGCTATAGTTATGCCAATCATTATTTTTGGTTAGCAAATGCTGTGCAAATGTTTTTAGGGGGTCCCACATGCCTATTGAATTTGCCTCTAAAATATGACGTCATTCTGAGTTTTAGGTTGCAAGATATGGATCAACCTTTGTCACATTTGGAACATTCACTGTACTACGCCGATCGTTATAAAGGATTGGCATAAAATGATCAACTTTCTATGTATCTCAAGGTTTTAACCTGTGATCTTTTTTATGGGCTTCACTTTTCAGTATACTCTGAAAGTTTCAAGTGGATTTTCCTTGTGGATTTTGAGATATCGATCGATCTTCGCTTATTTGAATTGTTTTATGTATCATTCCCGATCGACCCATATAAATCTTTGCTTCGTCCGTAATTTGAGCATATAAACTCCGATCATCTTGAAATTTGAAATGTAACTTTATAGGGCTATTCCAACCACTCCATACTGATTGTACCTCAATTGTGGCCCATTTTGGATTTGTCCGACCATCGTCCACAGTGTTGTATATAATTGATTCTTAAGGCCGATAACCATTCGTTCCTAGCCAAGTCGATGATGTCATGGCCTTGCTAAAAGGCGGGATAAAATTTTCCCTCCAAAGTACATCTTGTAACATGACTTGCTTTGAATCATGGTAAGCAAGAATCGTTGGAAAGAAATCCATTCGATTAATCAAATAGTCGTTACCCCTCCATTAAATTATTTTCTTATCGAGGGTCGTAATTTTCTTTTTGGCCATGATGATTGGTCGATTTCCAATAGTATAAATACGGTATAACAACTTGTTGGTGATCATCTTGTTTTGTTTCTGGCGATTTCGAAGCTTCACCAACTTGGTTTTAATTTTTCCTCCGTCCATTTCAGGTGAACATTCAACTGTTGATTTCAAAGAATTGAATTTTGAAGCATTTACTAGCACTTATACGTATTTGTACCAGAATGCCGATCATAGTTACACGTTCAAGGGTCGTTGTCAAGTTTTGAAATTTTATAAACCATCCCTGTCAACTGTTATTCATATATATATATATATATATATTGAAAGAAATGCGGATTACGGATCTTAAGACTAGGATTAATACTAGAGGGGGGTGAATAGTGTATATAAAGAATTACTAAATCTTTTTGAATTTATGTTGAATTGAACACAGATGTATGCAATATAAAGACACAGATATGATCACAGAAACAAACACAAATGCAAAAATAAAGTAAAAGCAATAAAGGAAAGAACGCACCAGATTTTATACTGGTTCGGAGTTATCCTACATCCAGTCCCGCAACACAAGTATGGATTTCCTTTCAAAAGAAATTGTACAATTACACCCTCGATTTCAAGGCTACGAGGTACACCCTCCAGAATCACAATCCTCTGGGCAGAGATACTTGATTTTCGGGACACAAGTTTACCCAATTGATTTACCAAGGCTACAATCACACCTTATCTCGCTTGATTTATATTCAAGGCCACAATCACATCTTTTCTCACTTAATAGATTGCAAAGAAGCCTATAACTCTGAATAGCACTGAGAACCTTGTTGACATAGTGATAGAGAATCAAACTAGAAAAGATCGAGTTTGATTCAATGTTGATTTTGGCAGAGTAATGGTAAGAATATGTAGCAAGAAATGTGGAAGAAGAAGAGGAGTGAAAAACCAGAAATATGATATAAAATTCGTTGAAACTAACCCCTATTTATAAAAGAACAACAGCCATGTCCATTCGTGAAGAGTTATGACGAATAGACACTTCTTTTGAAATTTAAATTTTAAACTCAACTGACACCGTGTCGACATGGTCACCATAGGAAGGTCGACATCCCAAAGAAATTTTTGATGATTTGATTTTCTTTGAAAATAACCCTTATCTTATATTAAAACTATTTAAAACTTTATAAATATACTTGACTATAGTTATAATTTATAAGTAAATATAAAGAATAATATATATAGAATTTAACTATAATTTTATATTTAAATCTTAAGTATAAATATTTAAAAGTTAAATATATTATATTAAAAGATAGTTTAAAATCAAGAGTAATTTGACTTTGAAATTAATGATAATTTTGAGGCTAAAATTATATAAAATCAGGATAGATGGTTTTGAATCTTTTAAAAGGAAAGTTTTGAAATCATTTTGAAAACAAGATAATTTTGTAAAATCATTTGAATTAAAATTAGTGGATACAAAACAATGTTCCACTAAATTTTTCATAGGTTCCATCCTACTTAGGGTTCCATCCCTTTAACAGGCTCGAAGTGGATTCCATTCCACGAATAAATTGGATTTTAAGATGCCAGTGCTTTTTTATGAGTTTTAACAAAATTTCTAATTAAAGAATAGATTACTTCAATTCTTGAACTCTTGATAATCTTGATACTCATGAGTCTTCAATCTTGATATCTTGAATCTCTATACTGTACACTCTTCATTCTTGGTACCTGTAAGGTTAAATCCTGCATATACATATTTATCTAAACTTATAATGTTAGTATTTATATTTTGTAATCTATTCTATGGTTGTTGTCATCAAAACCATCATCTCACGGACTAACATATATATATATATATATATATATATATATATATATATATATATATTTCCATGAAAAATGCTCTCTATCGATCATTATTCGCCTTCTTTTTTTTAATACGACCGTTCATAGGGCTTCGTTTTAAAATGATCGACATTGAGCCTGCGTGGAATTATCAGTATACCGCACACAACTTAATCGATCGTGACTTCAAATTGGCAAGGAACGATCGGCATATGCTCTTCATATATAAGCCCCCATACTTAGTCATTTCATTTATTTCCCTCATGCATTTCACATCCTTTCCATATAGGATTAAAAGAGAAAAACTTAAACTACCCCGTCTTCTTTTCTCACTGATCCAAGGATGATTGGACATTCTAAATCAATTCCTCCTCATGAATCATCGTCGTTCTAGTTCCTTCAAGTTTTACTCGACTTCAAATTCGAATCCATTTCTCTTCTCTTAACTTCAATTTATGTAGGTCAATCCATATACGTTTTACAATTTCAGTATGAGAGTTTTACTGTTGAGAATCTTGTGTAGGTTAGTTTAGTTGGGGAAGTCATTCGACCCGAATCAAGTTGGAGAGGACGGGAATTGTAAAAGATGAAATTGTTAAGTAAAGAAAATGATACAAATCAATGCATGGTGATTCTTCTTGGATGATCGGTAAAACCTTGACTTAGACGACACGGGAGTGGATGATGGTGATGATGTACCGATCGTTATGGAGTGACGTTGATGTTTGGCTATTTAACGATTGTCTATGAACGATTGGTGATGCTTTAGAGCTGGAGGATTCTGAGGTGGAGAGGATAAAGTGGTACGATAGGTTGATGGCATGGAGATAACGATCAGTATGGAAGGTTGTAGTGGACGATCAGTGAACAAGGACAATTGTGAATGATCGGTAGTGACTTAGTTTAGGAACGATTGGTAGGAATGTAGTAACTTGAATGATTGGACCATTCAGGGATGCAAACGATTGGGTAAAATGAATAGGGTGAATGATTGACATGTTTGACTAGGTTGAACGGTCGATTGTCAGTTATCAAAATCAAAAAATGGAATTCGAACAAATGAACTTGAGTTTAAAGATGAGCTTCAGACTTGCATATTTAAGTGAACGCCTGTGACTCGTATTGGATTTGAACTGCATA
This sequence comes from Allium cepa, assembly GCA_030765085.1. Taxonomy (NCBI): domain Eukaryota; kingdom Viridiplantae; phylum Streptophyta; class Magnoliopsida; order Asparagales; family Amaryllidaceae; genus Allium; species Allium cepa. The sequence goes on along the minus strand of CM060942.1, from coordinate 695,987,362 downwards.
TTATGTAATATATGACATCTAAACATTGACATGAACCAATGCCTTTGACCATTCTCTCAAAGCTCATATGTGATCTAAGCATAAAAACCAAACTTTTGCTTGCTGGCAATCGATAGTGAAACTTAAACTGCGTCGTTCTCTAATGATATAGAGAACGGCTGAGATGGTCAGGAATGACGATCTCTCTGGTCGGATCTCGAAGTCTCATCATCTTTCCCATCTTTATTTTCATATAACTTATTACGGCTACATAGAACTTTACCACACCACACTAGCACGCACTATGCACCGAGGGGCACATGTTACCTTATCTAATCATTATTTTTGCTAAGTTTAATAGCATAGGGTTGTAGAAGTTTTGGGTGTCTTGCAGCTATGCCAGCTGGATCATCTTCTCAATAGGATAATCATGATATGGAATCAAGTTCTGTAATTGAGTCTTATAGTCCATCCTCTAGTCAATATTCAGAACAACCGAAAAGCCCATACCCTCAATTTGATCTTTCTGATGCAGTTCTATTCTTACACCAGAAGTTGTCGATCCTGCCCCCGACACTTTAGAGGATGCAATTGTTCTGGAGAACCCTTCTGATTCCGTATCCTCTAAAATTAAGGGAGATGCTCTTCATCGAATCTGCGCAAGGCATGGAATTCCTTTTGATGATGTGTTGGTTTCTTCGTAGGATGACAGGGGTCATAGACCCCCAGAAGGATATATGGCATGCAACAAGTTCATGTGCTGGGTCGAGTGCGTCGTGCCATTTAACATGTACATCCGGGAAATTCTCCATTATTCAAGGTTATCTCAATTGCAGCTTCATCCGAATAGCACGCTCTTCTCAATTGTACTTATATGGCAATTATGGAGTTCTTGCATCGTTTTTTAACCATCGATAATATTCAGTTCTTATTCTCTTTCAAGCGACAGATAGGGAGTCTTTCGTTAACATTTCTTGAGTCGGCGAAGAGGTGTCAGATTCGAACTGGCACGTGGAACAAATTAAGCGCCTTTAAAATGAGTGGTTCTTTAATCACTTTCTCGAATTTTGAAGATTTCTAGGTTGTAATCTGGTTTTTAATAGAGTAATAGTCTCCGCCCTGTCAAATTTTCTAAGCTAAAACATTATTAGTAGAAAGATTTATTCACATTCGATCACTCCTAACAAGCCGTATTCTTCGGATTAGCAGACGACATTATTTGTAATGTTCTTTGCTAAATTGGGCATCGCGGTGAGGTCGTTATACGTTCTTTGTTCGTTATCAACGTAGTTTCGCTCAATAATGGATGGAAAGATGTAAGTGCTATCCACTATCTTTATATTAGCGTGAAAACTGATATTCAGGTCGTATTTTAGACTAAATAAATCCTTTATAGGCATTGTCACTCGACCCGGCGGTAATCTTTATAAGGAGGCAGTCATAACTCTGAAAAATGCACCGCCCAAATACAAGAATATCGAATATCTTCTTATGGACGAAAACCTTGTTACTTTTTGTTTGATAGAAGAGGGCCTTAGCGTAGGGCTAACTAAAGTCGCTCAAACTATAGTGAAAAGACCATGGGCTGCTGTAACAACCCGGATTTTTGGACATCCGGTAATTGGATAATTAACTGGTTTATTCGATTGAACAGATAAAAAAAATTATGATAATGAAAGATATCTGGTTATGTAAGTGAATTTGAAAATATAATAAAAAATAATGATGGTTGTTATATATATATATATATATATATATATATATATATGGATAAAAGAAGATTTCAAATAGAAACATTATTATTTTTAAACAAATTGAATCTGTGTTTGTTTAAATAAAAATATTTGTGTAAGTTGATTTCAAATTGGATTTTAAATTGTATTTGAATTTAAATTTAAATTTGGGATTCAAAGGATAAATATATATCTTTGATATACTTGGATTTTCAAAATATATTATACATGATTTTAGTTAGAATAGAGTTTGTTTAATTTTTATATCTTTTAAAGGATTTTATGTAATATAAATTAAGCAATGTATTTATAAATTAGGAAACTAAATATATATATATATATATATAAAATCATTTATTTCTCATGCAAATACACATGTAAGGATAATAACATATTAAAGAACAAGTGTAAAAATGTTACTATGGGATTAAACAAGTGTCATGAATTTGTTCCTTTTGTTTTAGATAATGAATAAAAGATAAAAGAAATATATACATTTTCTATTCCTTTCTCATTTCTTTTTTTTATCTTCATCTTTCAAAAACAAGAAGATTAAAGCCTGGAAATAATATACAGACTAGGAAATCATCAAACAACAACCATTTTAAAAACTGAATCATTCAAGCATATCAAAGGAAAATTGAACTGCCAACATAATTTCTAGTTTTTCTTGAGCAAAGTTTTAAAGGCAGAATTCAAGGTCTCAAAAACTCAGTTTAAAACAAAGATCAGTTTCAAGGCAAACCCAGTTTCGATTTAAGCATTTTGAAATTCCAGTTCTAAAGTCTAGCATTAAATTTCAAGAACTTTCTGTCCAGATATTTTCCAGTTCTTAGCTCTATTCAAGCATATTTTTCCCTGGTGAGTAGAACTAACTTATTTAAAATATTAAATCTGGACATAACTGGATGTTGTAATATAGAAGTGATTATTACTCGCATGGATATGAATATCTTTGTTTATATATGTAAAGAGGTGTGCATGACTGGGAACAGGGGAGATAAGCCTGTGTTCAAAGTTTTCAGATTTTTTTTAAAAATCCAATCAAAAATCTATAACTTCCCATCAAAAAAACATTTGACTTCGAACTCTGAATGAAAAACATTTGTATGTGAATGGCCTCATTTTTAAAATAAAATTGAAGAGAAATTATTGGATAAATACTCTGAAATGGAAAATACAGTGAGAAATCAATGATGAGACAAAAATCAATGCCTATAAAATTGAATTTGGATTTCTCAATCGGATTTGTATTAGAAAATGAGGATTTTTAATAATCATTTCATAAATTTTAAATCTATATTTGTGGGGTATTTCTGGAATGAGGTGCTTTTGAACTCTCGACAAATTCAAATTATTGTGAGAATCCGGGGTGTCGGGATTAAGGCTGGGGTTTGTTCATTGATAGGTGAGTATGAGAAAATTGTTCGTAGGGCTTATAGATCACTGGGGTGATCAAGATAAGGCAGACTAGGGTTTTGAACTGGGTTCGGGTAGTGGTCGTTCACAAGGTAAATGCAACGTCTTCGAGGGATTTGGGTCAAACGCACTCGGGGGAGAAGAAATGTGGCGTCGTAGCAAAGCTCAGGGCATGGTTGCATGAACTCCGGTGGTCGAGTTCACCATCGGCAGGGAGTTTTGTTGAATGGGTTTGTTTCAGTTTTGGAGTCAACCGTTCGATCTTGATTCTCAAGGGATATGGTCGATCTGGTTGTCGGAAGTGTGGGCGAGGCCATTGTCGACTTGCCGAGGATGGTTTTAAGGATTGGAGCGACGCCAATGAACTATGCATTTGCACATGTATTCGATGTATCAGGTGGTCGTGGTTATGAGTTTGAGCTTCGGGTGTGTTGTAGATTTCCTTCGAGTCAATCTCTAGTTTTCATAAGGAAATATGAAGTAGGAAGGGAAGAGGAGTGGTGATCAGTTGTTCTCGGGTTTCTTTGAGTTTGGTTCGGGCCTGTACCGAAGAGATTGAGATTAGTTAAGTAGATTGTTTTTTTTCTAGTTTAAAAAAAAGGGTAAGAAATAAGGGTTTCAAAGAGAAGTTTTGACAGCAAAGTTTCAAGCCAAATATTTGCACAAGTTTCAAGTGTAAGATTTTAAATCAAATGTTTTTGAAATTAAGTTGTTTGGTTTGAAACTATTATATAATAAGTTAATTATTTATTTATATTTCTAAGTGATTTTCAAACGACATTTAATAATGACTAAGTAATCAATTAAGATGATGGATTATCCTAAGTTAATTAAAGTAACTATGGATAGTTAATTACTGCATGTGATAAATCAAGGTAATTAATATGATTACTTGTTAAATGTAGTTAATTTAAAAACAATAATTAAGTTATGGAAATAATTAGAGGATCATTAGCTAATGAAATTATTGAAATAAGGGGTATATTAAAAAAATTGGATAGAGAAAATTTAATTTGTGTGATTAAAGGATAATTTCTTAATGTAATTAACTGGGGTTAATTACTGAATGTAATTAATGTAGAGAGTAATTAGTTGATGGTAAGTAATAAAGAAAATTACTTAATGGAAGTAATTAAGGATTAATTATTTGGTGTAATTAATTAAAGGATTAATTAATTCGATTAATTTTAGTGTAATTAATTAATATAAGTGATTAAAGGGTAATTAATCACTAGATGTGATTTAATTAATCAAGATTAATGTGATTAATTAAAGTTAATTTATAAATGTAATTAATTTAAGCAATGGTTTTTAATTAACCAAAGCTAATTAAGCAGATTAAAGGTAATTAATTTAATTTGAATGGACGATTAAATTAAATTAATTAATAATTGTTTGATTATTTATCTTACCTATAGATGATAACCTGAATTGAATACTTTAGTTTGTCTGGATATCTCTGATATTGAGATTGTGATGTATTGTGGTATGAGATGATGGGTTGAACTGCGATATTGTAAGTTATCTATCAATAATTGATGTGTTGTGAGAATATGAGAACCGGTATTTAAATTGTTTTGTATCCTCTTAAACAACTGGGTTTAAGATAACACTGAATTTAAAGACCAGGGTCAGTATCAGTAATACCTGAAACCACTTCGAATAATAATTTAAATTCCTAACAAATTGGATATGTGAGATTAATCGGGCTGGAATGAATAAGTTAAGTAACCTAGACATTTAACCCTGAGAGCTGTTGTGCGTGATAAATAAGTAAGAACTCATAAAAGGCACGAGTTACCCTGGCAATTCATTTAGGTTATAGCTTGGTATTTCATATTAATTGGGTTTACTCATGCTGGTTTCTAGCCTGACCCGGGTGTTACTTTGATGCAATGCTCTGGTTAGACCGAGTATTATAGATTTTCAGTAAGGACGTTTTAGAGCTCAGGAGGCGAGCTGGATGGCAGTAACGTATGGAGCGTTTCCACTGTGATATATTGTTGTATATCTAGGACATGTTGTTTTAAACTGTCCAGTGTTGTGTAATGGTTGTAACTCTGACGTATTAAAATGTAAATTTGCTGATACAGTTCTTCTTTGTATAACTGTTATTGTGTGATATTATATTTTGATTCACTGCGAATGTGAGATACTGTGTTTCATTTCTGTTTCTTCTTCTATCTCTTTTTTTCTTTTCCTAACTATCTGGAATATTCGAGATCGAAAATTCTAGGTCGTTACGTTTGGTATCAGAGCAGAAGCTTAAGCGAGAACCTTGGCTCTGGTGGGATTCTCATTAAGGATAGGGTTAATAGTACCCTAGAATGAGTTGAGTGTAATATATATATGAGAGAGCGTACTTGTTATTTTCTTATATAATGGTTTTAAAAGTAAATGATTTTTATATTAGTTTATATATAAAGCAATGATTCTTCTAACCATTATATATTAAGGTAATTGGTTGTTGTATTATTTGAAAATTTTAGTAATGAGAATTAAGTGGTAATAGTAATACAACCAAATTGAAACTAAATGAACATAAGTTTGAAATAGATCCATATTGTAACTAAAACCCTGAATTTGTAGAAGTAAGAATAATATAAAAATGAATTGCTATCCAGATATGATAATCTTGGGTATTATCATAAATAGTTATGGTGTTTAATAATGATATGTTTGTTAATAAGTAAGCCAAATGAAGTAAACTTTTAAGATGAGTATAACTTCTAAATTGAAGAAGGTTTTAAATTGTGAGGTTTTAATACCTAGGTCTAGGAACATTTGAATTGTTTCAAAGTGTTAAAGGAAATAATAAATAATATAATTCAGACTATTTTGAATATAGTCTTATTTTAAAATAAGAAGTTGTTTGAAAACTTTAAAGGAATTTGTTTTGAATGAAAACCAAGGGTGGTTTAAATTTTAAAATTTGGCTTGATGGGCCAAGAAGTAAATATGTATATATATGTGTGGATATACATAATATCCAAGATGATTTGAAAGTGATGAGTTTTGATTTTCCTTTAAATGTGATGTAAAAACCCAAAGTAAAATAAGTTTTTGAACTTTTATGCGATAGAAATTTGAATTGGAGAATTCAATTTTTGAGTGGGATTATTGGGATTAAATTGAATTAAACTTAGAAAACGTTAAATAAGTTTGAATGAACAACCTAATTTGGAAATTTCAAGACGAAAATTGAGATTTAACTTGGATAGTTAAATGGTTGATTTGAATTGGGGGTTTGTGTGATCTCGAAATGGGTTTGAGATCGGGAAATTGGAAATGGATGATGTTTTAAATGGTTTGGATGATATCATTCCGTTGTTATTAATAATCTTTAAACTATGAATTGAATTTGTTTAAATGAATGAAGAAATGGATTGTGGTAATACATCCATTATTGAGATAGATTGGGTAATAAATTAAAGTTTGAAGATAAAAAGTAAACTTGTTAACGCGAAATCACTTTAAACTTAAGTTTCGGATGTTTAAAGGGGTTTGGTAATTCAAATTGTTAAGAATTGATTTAAAAATTGAAATTTGGTGATAAATTGAATTTCAAAGATTGAGTTGTTTAAAAAGGGTTTGAACTATGATTTGAACCTAGAAATAAGTTTATGAAGAAGTAAGGATTAATTTGATTTATAGGAATTAAATCAACATTTAAAAGTTTAACTCGAATTTATATAATTTAAAGTGAGACTGAATTTGAAATTAGTTCAAATTGAAATTGGATTTAAATAATTTGGATTTGTGATTAAAGTTGAATAGTTTTAAATTCAAATGGAATTTGATTTGAATTTGGAAAGAATTGAGGTTAATTCAACTTGAATTGGGATTGAATAAATTTAATGGAAATGGAGTTTGGAGTTGAGATTAATTCAAAACTGGGATTGAAATGAATTAAAATTGAAAATTTGTTCAATTTGAAATTTATTTGGATTAACTGAGATTGGAAGCGAGGTTGAATAAAGTTTAAATTTGGAATGGAAATAGAAGTGATTGAAATTGAATTGAAATTGAGTCAATTCAAGAGAAAGTGGAAATTTAAATGGAATGAAGATTTGGAAGTTAAACAGATTGGCTCTGAACTATTTTCAAAATAAATTGTTTAAATATAAACCTATTTTTCCAAGCTATTACTATATAACCTTTCTTTTCAAAATCAAACTATCTTATACTTATTTTATAACTACTTTTGGAACTATTTAACTATTTTACAACTGTTTTATAAACTAATTACTACTTTTCAACTACTTTATAACTAATTTCTATTTTACAACTACTTTGCAATTATTTAAAAAAATTATAACCATTTAACTATTTTCCAACTATTTTACAATTACTTAACTATTTTATAGCTATTTTATAAACTAATAATTATTTTTGAACTACTTATCTATTTTAAACTTTTCAAGCTATTTTCAAATTTAAGCTGGACAAAGTGCAAACTGTTTATGGTTAAATACCCAGTTGAGATAAGAATTGTGTGATAATCCAAATGGGATTGAAGCAATTGTGAATCAAGTGAATAGATTTAAAATGAATGTGAAAAGAAAAAAGGATTGATTTAGTTAATAATCAATGAAGATAAGTACGTAGGATGCACGTATAGTATTCTATTCGCATAGTGATTTGATCCATATTTGAGCACAGAATTTCGAGATAGTATATCGATCCGAGTTGGGAATTTTTCACTCGATTTTCGACGGCGAACCTGGATATGGATTGTTGATTGGTTTTGGATATTCTCTATCATAGTTATGGCTATGCAAGGAGAATGACGGTTTCTGATCAAGAAACCTGATCTGAGTCCGCACTAGGAAGTCGGGTGGACAATACTAGTTCGAAAGTGGAATTGTGTGATCGAGTGGGCGATCAGATTGATATTGTATACGGATGATATGTGTACACCGTATGGGTTTGAATGAAATTGATATTGAATTTTTAGATAAGAACTATAAAATTATTTTTGAAATGAATGATATATTTTGTGAAATATATGATGAAATAAAATGGAAATTGGATATTTCCATGATAGAAATTTACTTTGTGAAAGTAAGTAATATGGTAAGTGACTTTATAAAGTAATCAGATTTGAATATTTGATTTGGAATAAACAAAGTTATATATCTTTGTTGTATAAGATAAATCTCCCCTTGTTGAATCTATAGCCAGAAGAAAAGGGTTTTGAAAATATTTGAAGTATAAAAGGGGTTTTATACAGGTTTGAAATGATCCAAAGATTTTCAAGGTTATATATGTATGTATGTATGTATGTATGTATGTATGTATAAAGGATCTTATGAGAATGATTTTAGAGGAAAGGTTTTCGTAACCTATGGATTTTGGAAAGGCTTTTGATTTTTGGGTAAAATCAATATTGGAATTTGGAAAGCCTAGTTTGAGAATTATCGATTTTGGGATAATTGATTTTGAGAAAAAGAGATTTATATGGGATTTATACTAGGTGTATGATTTGGAAGATACTATGTGTGTATAGTACAAAGTGTTTTGAAAATGGCACTGGATAAAAAGACGCTCCCTTGGAATGAACTTCTCGAGAGTACCATAGGTTGGTACTGCCTTGAGCCTTAAAGGGGGAGGTTCTAAAGTTGATCCTGTGAGGAGTCCGGACAAACTAGTTCTTGAGGATTATTGGGTAGCGAAAGTCGAGGGCGCTGATGCCTAGAGAGGCATTTGGGTTATGCTGTGATGATAGTGTAACTCGATGTCGCTGCAATATACTATGGCCTCAGCGGAAATTGTGTGGAGGTGAGTGTCAATAGTCTAAGCTTGATTTTACTGGGAAGGCAATGTAATAGACTGCGATCTATGGTCGAGTGGAGTGGAGAAGTTTCATTCTTTTGGCAGCGAAATTCGAGGGCGCTGAGGCCTACAGTTATATGGGTTTTTAATGTGATAGCAATGTAACCTCGGTTGTAGCTGCGATCTGTAGCTGGGTCCGTGGCATAATCGAGGGGCACAGAGTGCCTATAGTTATCTATGGATTTTGCCGGGAAGGCAACGTAACCATCAGGTTAACTGCGACCATGGATAAGGGTGATGATTTCCAAAGCATTCTCACCAAAGAAGTTTTCTTGATTTCAAAAATATTTTCTATATTTTCAGTAAATTTATTTTCCAAATATTTCCACTGGGTGTTGAAAACGGGTTTACCAAGTACTTATGGATTTTCAGTCCTACGCCTGATCAACGTACGACCGAATTTCGGTGAGAACAAAGATGGAGTTGTTGAAACATCGAGTTATAAAAAGTATTTTTATAAAAATTAATTTAGTAATATTATATAGATTTTAAAATTATTTTAAAAATGATTAAAGAAAATTTGTTCGATTTTAAGTATTGAATAAATTATGGCTTCGTTTCTTTCCGAGGACGAAAAGATTCAAAGGGTGGAGGAATGTAATAACCTGGATTTTCGGATATCCTATAACTGAATAATTAACTGGTTTATTCAACCGAACAGATAAAAAAATTCTGATAATGAAAAATATCTGGTTATGTAAGTGAATTTTAAAATATAATAAAAAAATAATGATGATTGTTATATATATATATATATGGATATAAGAAGATTTCAAATAGAAACATTATTATTTTCAAACAAATTGAATCCGTGTTTGTTTAAATAAAAATATTTGTGTAAGTTAATTTCAAATTGGATTTTAAATTGTATTTGAATTTAAATTTAAATTTGGAATTCAAAGGATAAATCTATATCTTAAATATACTTGGATTTTAAAATATATTATATAAGATTTTAGTTAGAATAGAGTTTGTTTTATTTTTATTTCTTTTAAAGGATTTTATATAATATAAATTAAGAAATGTATTTATACATTAGGAAACTAAATATAAATATATATAAAATCATTTATTTCTCATGGAAAGACATATGTAAGGATAATAACATATTAAATAACAAGTGTAAAAAAGTTATTATGGGATTAAACAAGTGTCATGAATTTGTTCCTCTTGTTTTAGATAATGAATAAAAGATAAAAGAAATATATACATTTTCTATTCCTTTCTCATTTCTTTTTTTTATCTTCATCTTTCAAAAACAAGAAGATTAATGCCAGGAAATAATATACAAACTAGGAAATCATCAAACAACAACCATTTTAAAAACATAGTCATTCAAGCTGATCAAAGGAAAATTGAACCGCCAACACAATTTCTGGTTTTTCTTGAGCAAAGTTATAAAGGCAGAATTCAAGGTCTCAAAAACTCAGTTTAAAACAAAGATCAGTTTCAAGGCAAATCCAGTTTCGATTTAAGCATTTTCAAAATTCCAGTTCTAAAGTCTAGCATTCAATTTCTAAAACTCCCTGTCCAGACATTTCCAGTTCAAAACTCTATTCAAGCACATTTTTTCTCTAGTGAGTAAAACTAACATATTTAAAATATTGAATCTGGACATAATTGGATGTTGTAATATAAAAGTGATTAGTGCTTGCATGGATATGAATATCTCGATTTATATATGTAAAGTGGTGTGCATGACTGGGAACAGGGGAGAGAAGCCTCTGTTCAAATTTTTTAGAGTTTAAAAAAACAAAAATCTATAACTTCCCATAAAAAGCAAAATTTGATTTCGATCTCTGAATGAAAAACATTTGTATGTCAATGGCCTAATTTTTAAAAATAAAATTGAAAATAAATTGTTGGGTAAATACTCTGAAAATGAAAAATACAGTGAGAAATCAAAGATGAGTCAAAAATCAATGCCTATAAAATTGAATTTGGATTTCTCAATCGGATTTGTATTAGAAAATGAGGATTTTTAATAATCGTTTCATAAATTTTAAATCTGTATTTGTGGGGTATTTCTACAATGATGTATTTTTGAATTCTTGACAAATTCAGATGATCACGAGAATCTAGGGTATCGGGATTAAGGCTGGGGTTTGTTCATTGATAGGTGAGTAAGAGAAAATTGTTCGTAGGGTTTATAAATCACTGGGGTGATCAGGATAAGGCCGACTAGGGTTTTGAACTAGGTTCGGGTAGTGGTCGTTCACAAGGCAAATGCGACGTCATCGAGGGATTTGGTCGATCGCACCCGGGGGAGAAGAAATGTGGTGTCGTGGTAAAGCTCGGGGCGTGGTTGCATGAACTCCGGTGGTCGAGTTCACCATCGGCAGGGAGTTTTGTTGAATGGGTTTGTTTCAGTTTTGGGGTCAACTCGTTCGATTTTGATTCTCGAGGGATATGGTCTATCTGGTTGGTCGGATGTGTGGGCGAGGTCATTGTCGACTTGTCGAGGATGGTTTCGTGGATTGGAGTGACGTCGATGAACTGTGCATGTGCACCTGTAGTCGATGTATCAGGTGGTCATGGTTGTGGGTTTGAGCTTCGGGTGTGTTGTAGATTTCCTTCGAGTCGATATCTAGTTTTCGTGAGGAAACATGAAGTAGGAAGGCAAGAGGAGTGGTGATCAGTTGTTCTCGGGTTTCTCTGAGTTTGGTTCGAACCTGTACCGAAGAGATTGAGCGTAGTTAAGTAGATAGTTCTTTTTCAGTTTTCAAAAAAGGGGCAAGTAATAAGGGTTTCAAAGAGAAGTTTTGACATCAAAGTTTCAAGCCAAATAATTGTACAATTTTCAAGTATAAGATTTTAAATCAAATGTTTTTGAAATTAAGTCGTTTGGATTGAAATTATTATATAATAAGTTAATTATTTATTTATATTTCTAAGTGATTTTCAAACGATATTTAATAACGATCAAGTAATCAATTAAGATGATGGATTATCCTAAGTTAATTAAAGTAACTAAGGATAGTTAATTGCTGCATGTGATAAATCAAGGTAATTAATATGATTACTTGTTAAATGTAGTTAATTTAAAAAGAATAATTAAGTTATGGAAATAATTAGAGGATCATTAACTAATGAAATTATTGAAATAAGGGGTTAATTAAAATAAGTGGATAGAGAAAATTTAATTTGTGTGATTAATTAAAGAATAATTTCTTAATGTAATAATTGGGGTTAATTACTGAATTTAATTAATGTAGAGAGTAATTAGTCGATGGTAAGTAATTAAAGAAAATTACTTAACGGAAGTAATTAAGGATTAATTATTTTGTGTAATTAATTAAAGGATTAATTAATGTGATTAATTTAAGTGTAATTAATTAATATAAGTGACTAAAGGGTAATTAATCACTGGATGTGATTTAATTAATCAAGATTATTGTGATTAATTGAATTTAATATATAGATGTAATTAATTTAAGCAATGGTTTTTAATTAACTAAAGTTAATTAAGAAGATTAAAGATAATTACTTTAATTTGAATGGGTGATTAAATTAAATTAAATTAAATTAACTAAGATTTGTTTGATTATTTATCTTACCTATAGTTGATAATCTGAATTGAATACTTTAGTTTGTCTAGATATCTTTGATATTGAGATTGTGATGTATTGTGATATGAGATGATGGGTTGACCTGCGATATTGTGAGTCAGCTATCAACAATTGATGTGTTATAAGAATATGAGAACCGGTATTTAAATTGTTTTGTATCCCCTTAAACAACTGGGTTTAAGATAACAATGAATTCAAAGAGACCGATGTTGGTATCAGTAATACGCGAAACCACTTCGAATAATAATTTAAATTCCTTACAAACTAGATGTGTGAGATTAATCAGGCTGGAATGAATAAGTTAAGTAACCTGGACATTTAACCTTGAGAACTGTTGTTTGTGATAAATAAGTAAGAACTCGTAAAAGGTACGAGTTACCCTGATAATTCATTTAGGTTATAGCTTGGTATTTCATATTATTTGGGTTTAGTAACGCTGGTTTCCAGCCTGACCCGGGTGTTTCTTTGATGTAATGCTGAGGTCAGACCGTGTATTATAGATTTTCAGGTAAGGACATTTTGGAGCTCAGGAGGCGAGCTGGATGGAAGGAACGTATGGAGTGTTTCCACTGTGATATATTGTTGTATATCTAGGACATGTTTTAAATTGTCCAGTGTTATGTAATGGTTGTAACTGTGATGTATTAAAATGTAAATTTACCGATACAGTTCTTCTTTATATAACTGCTACTATGTGATATTATATTTTGATCCGCTGTCAATTTGAGATACTATGTTTCATTTCTGTTTCTTCTTCTATATCTTTTCCTCTTTTCCTAACTATCTGGAATATTCGGGATCGAAAATTCCGAGTCGTTATAGCAGCAGTTGGTCAAAGGGATAATCGAAATGATCCCTTCACGCCCCCAAACCATGGGTGCTTAGGAATTCATTGGTATTACTGCTAAGGAGATCAAGGCGATGTGCCCAGTTGTAATGATGATGAATTTGGCCTTGGAGTCGAGGTCAGATCCTCATAGACCTCACAGCCCTCGGTTCTTGATAAGAGAAAAAAGAAAATATTTTTTTATAAATTTCCAAAAGGTCATCTTTCTGATCAACTCAAGTCGTCGAAGGCTCTTAAGATTTTCAAGATGAATCTTCTTCTCAACCGTCAGAGCGCTTAAGTTTGCCGCTTGATTCTTTGTCTGGTAGACTAATACCGCATGACCTTGACGCTTTCCATGTTTTTGACATGAATATCGAGAGGTCAGAATCTCCCACTAGAAATGGCACTTAGATTCTAACTTCTAGAGGAGAAGATACTCCAATGAGCAAAGCTCCTGCACCTCGTGTGTTGGGTGGTAATACAAGGACACTTGCACACACTTGCACCCCTCAACATTACACTATACACGACTTATGCTTTTTAATACTTATAATTGATTGACTTCTATTTCCTTCGCAAAATTTATGGTGAAGAAAAGGAATATGTTTGATTCCCTTCGAGATATACATCACCAGTCCGCTGGTTCACCTTTTAGCTCTTACCGTCAAGGTTGTAGTTGATACTATTATGATTCTAGTTATCGCTTCGGTCAGGACTAGGGTCACCATGATAGAGGTGATATGGATAAGCCATCCCAAGATAAGCATCGACCAAGATCGAGATCTCCCCCTCCAAAGGGTTCCGATAAGCCAACTGATCGCGGGGATCTACCTGTCGATCCTTCTCGTGGTCCTTCTCCCATTTCAGTTCCTCCATAGCCTTTGATTCCTTCTCACTCTTAGCGATCCAGTGATTGTCTTCGCCATAGTAAACATGTTGCTGCCCAAAGACCCGTCAAGGAAAGTACTGAAGTCGAAACCACTGCTGAAGATCCCACGGCTGTCTAGCTGCTCGCATGGCACAACTTCGTGAATAGTTTCCAAATCTATGTTTTGAAGGGTTCTTTTTCCCTCCTAACCTGAAGAGGATCCCAGACCATGTTCAAAAAATGACTATTGACTATGTCACTAACATCCACACGTAGTACCGTAAATGGATGAAGGCAGCAAAGAAAATGTTGAAAGTACCTTTCAAGCGCGCGGTGGAAATTGAAAAATTAAAACGCCAGTAAGCTCAAAATAAAAGAATTATCGATACTTTGACAAATGAGATAGAGGCTTCTAGAACCTCCCTAGCAATGGCCGAGGGAAAAAATAATGCTACCGTCAAATCCATAGAGGAGATGAAATCCAGTCATCTTGATATGGCTCAGGTGTTTCATCATCGAAATCAAGAAATAACACTCCAGAGGAATACATTTCGAAGTGTTGAATCTATAGCCTTGAAGGAGATAGTGGAATTCAAGGCTAAGCTCTAGTACGTAAACATGGAGCAAGATGATGCTTAGAAAATTGCTCAAGATGCTTGTGAAAAGCTAGTGAATGTTAGAATTGAGAGAGACGCGGTCGTGGATGTTTGCACCAAAATTGGTCCCAATACTCTTCGGATGTGTTTGAAGAGATAAAATGAAGAGAATAGATGTAAAATGAAGCAAATCTAACAAACACACTAATAAACATATAAGAAAATACACAGAAACACAGAATTTTAGAGTGGTTCGGCGTATTGCCTACGTCCACTATGAAGTTGATGATTTTATTGATTTTTACATGCCGATTACAACTTATTGCAGCAGATTACAGCTGATGATAATGCTGAAATTCGTATACAACAGCAGCTATGGAGTACAAAAATGGATTCGGCAGAGTCTGGACGTAGGAGAGCCAAAAGATCCCTTTTCTATAGGCTCTGGGGTGCTATTTATAGGCGTTAGAGGCCGATATTTTGGTCAAATCTCGGGAGACTTTTTCTGGTACGTGGGGGGGCCCACGCGATCGATCCCACAAAGTTTCGGCCCGATCCGTGATGGATACGAACGAATTTTGTATCCATCAAGATTTGATCCAATTGACCTAAAATTTGGCGTGAACCTTCCTTAGGTCGCATGCAAGCTCCTGTGAAAATTTCATTGCATTTGGACTTGTGGATTGTGAGATATGATCGATGCAAGTTGGAGTTTTTCGGACCGTGATCGATACGTATAAATTTCGTATCGATCAAGAATTGATCCGATTGAGCTGAAATTTGACATGAACATTCCTTAGGTTGCCAGTAAGCTACTATGAAAATTTCATAGCATTTGGACTTGTAGATATCGAGTTATGATGGATGCATGTTTGGATTTCTCAACCATGATCGATCAATATCTTGAGCGTACGAACTCCGATTGACTTGAAATTTGGAATGTTGGCTTCATTAGCTTTTCTTGTCATGTCATATCAATTGTAGATTGATCTGGACTCAATAAAAATTTACCGATATCCATAGTAGACCTATGCGTTGACGATCTCCAGGACGAACCATCCTTGGTTTCTAATCAAGTTCTTGGTGTCACGGCCTTGCCAAAAGGGGGGATAACATTTTCCCCCCAAAGTACGTCTTGTATGAACATGACGTGCTTTGAAAAGCTGCCATCTTCATTCTGAAAGTTCTATCCAATTCACTGTGTAGTTGCTATCTTTTCATCAAAAGATGTTGCCTTTGGTTGATCTTCAGTGACGTAGATGTCAAACTGTTGATTGTGAATGATCATGTAGTGTTTTGTCGTAATTGAGTGTTGAGCACTAGCGATTTGTTGTTCATCGTTTTGATCATCATCAGGTAAGCATTCAATTCTTGGTAACTTTGAGAATTAAGTGTTAGTTTGGCATACATGCACATATGTTAGCCTAACACCTATTCATGTTTGCACATTTGCGGGTCATCATCAAGTTCTTTAGTTTTTTGTTTGGATTGAGTTTGTATCGATCCTCTCCTGGATCGAAGTGAAATTTGATTTGTAACAACGTTCGATGGTCGTTTTAAGTCCTTCCTTTCGTATCGATCCTCTCCTGGATCGATTTGAGATGTTAGAATGTATGCTTCGTATCGATGGATACGTAATATTGGGTCTTGGATTGATGGATACAAGAGTAATGCTTTGTGTCGATGGAGTCGAACGATCCAGACATAATAATGCAGTCATGCTTTGCAGAGGATATGCCATCTTTCATTCCCCTATTCAATAAAAATTCCCCACGGTAAATAGTCTTTGATAGGAGTCATCCATGACCCCTTTCCTGGATCTATCTCTAAGATCTAGTCAATCTTCATCTATCGGTGCTTGGAATAATAAGTATTCCAACTGGGACAAAGTCTATTTGTTGCGCATCCCCAGAACTGGTTAGCTTGGCCATTGATTCGGTCTTTGCGTTTTGTTCTTTGAGGATTGGTATAGTGGTGTAATACAAGAAGTTGACTAGTATCTCTAGGATCCAGCTGAGATAAGGAGCAAGACGTTACCCCCTAGTCAGATAGTCCTCCCTGACCTGGTACATTAACCAAAAATCATATAAGATATGTAAAGTTTCCATTCCTAGTCTTCTTGCTAGTCTTGGCATGGCAACCAAGGCTTCATACTTAGCTTCATTTTGTTGCAGGGTAGTTGGGTTTCACGGTATAGCAGGTCGATCATTCTTCAAGAGCCATTAACATGAATTCGATGTTAGAAAACCGATTATTGGAATTTCCATCTATGTATGTTCTCCATTGGTTGGACGGTTCTCTGCTATTCTTCGAATAATCGTCTGATGCAGTGAATTCAAATATGAAGTATGTTAATGTTTGACCAAGGATAGCTCTTTGAGGGAGATAAGTGATATCAAATTGGCTTAGCTCGATATTCCATTTGAGTAACCTTTCAGACATCTAAGGTTGCCATTGGACCTATCGTAACGGTTGGTCGATATAGACATTAACAGGGTAAGCTTGTCAATGACTAGCTTTCATCATATACTGGTCTTTAGATTAGCTTCTATACATTTAGCATTGCAATGCTTATGGTGTGTGTTGACATGACCCAATTAAGGTATAGATCTTCACGATCCAACGTCTTGGGTAGAATGGGAGGTCTCTCCGAGCGATCTATTAGAGCTGCTTGGTTTCCTCGGTATATGGATGACTCTAGTCTTCAGCATTTTCTGACAGTAGCCTCAATCCCACGAGAATCGACGACGAAACCCGAGAATTCTTCTTATAAAATGCTGAAAGAGCATTTCAAAGGATCAAGTTTCGTTCTATAGTTGTTGGAGAGCACTGAATATGTTTGCCAAGTCATCGATATGGTCATTCGATGATCGTGACCTCACGCATCATAACCGCATATACTTTCATCGATCGGCCGATCTGATTTTTGAATGATCCGTTAATCATCCTTTGGTACGTGGCTTAAGCATTCTCAAGTTTGAATCCATGGATTGCAGCATATCACTATAGGCCCGGGTCGGTAACGAAACAGTTGTATTCCTGGTCTGGGACATGTTTCAATATCTGATTGTATTTGAAATTTCGCGACCATGGATGAGAGTAATTCATGTCTGATGGCCGAGTCAATTAGTTGGTTGATCATTGGATGTGGAAAGCTATGCTTTGCCATGCCTCGTGCAAATCTGAGTAGACGGCGTACGTCCACCACTCTCCATTTGTTTCTTTCATAAGTAATGGATTGGATACTCATTTTGGGTAGAGGACATCGTGAATAAACCTATTGGTTTTGTGTAGATTCACCTCCTCCTTTAGTGCAGCAGATCTTTCTAGATCCATGTCCCTTCGTTTTTATTCACTGGAGCAATGCAGTTGACTCTTGCATCATCATTGCGAAGAGTTATGTACTCGTGATCCATTGCTCATTGGAAAGGTCAGCATGACGATCAGTTGCCCATAGGTCCGGGTATCGATTTGATGATTCTGTCTCTAAGCAACTTTTCGGTCGCAACTTCAAGTTGTTATAAATACTAGTCCCAAGCTATAGGAAGGAGTAGGCGTATCCAGCTCTTGGATGATCACACTCATGCCCTCAGTCTTGGGTTAGCAAAGTGAGTATGTGGATGGTCTAATTGCATCTGTAGTGAGTTTATACTCCTCCCGTCGACTTTAGGCCGGAGTTGGTGAATGAATGGTCGGATCACATTCATTCATTTGTCTATGCTCGTAATCGTACTCCGGGGATCAGAGTCAGTTGAAGGGCCATTAGTCACGCCTATTTGATGTTTACATCCCTGTCCACACTCTGGGGAGTAAGAATTTTGGCAGAAAATGGTCGAACCGCATTTTCCTTGATTAATTCCTCTGGCACTAGTCAATGGCGAAAGTCAAAGTGTAGTCAGTCACATTGTGACAACTTTAATTTGATGTTTCTCCTACTGAATTGGAGAAAGGAGTTGATTAGCGGATGGTTGGGTCACATCCGTCCATGTTGCATGCACAACCCGCCAGATCATTGGCTAGAGTTAGCAGATGAATGGTCGTGTCACGTTCATTTGCGGTAGGATGGGTAATCACATCCATTTGGAAGAAGACGTTCAGCTAGGTCTGTTTTGCGAATCTGCATCTCCCTGTCGAATCAAGGAAGAAAATTTGTCTTGTTCGGTTGGAGTGCACCCTATAAGATTGTGTCATAGGTCCCATGCCGGGAATAAGTGTTGATGCATGAACGGTCATGTCGTGCCCGCTTAGTGCTAGATGGTCGGATCGCATTCAATTTTTTATGATAAGTGTGCCCCCATGCTAGGGGAAGAGTTGGAAAGAAGACAGTCAAACCACATCCGCTTTTGGTACTTATATTCCAATCCATGCTTCGAGGATTGGAGTTGGTTGATGGGTGGTATGTCACACCCATTAGGTCTTTATACTCCAGCCTGTGCTTTCGTGACCAGAATTAGTTGATGTTTACAATCCAGTTCGCACTCTGGGAATCTGGAATTAGTTGATGGGTGGTCAGTCACACCCATTTGGCATTTGTGCTCCAGTCAACGCTCTCAGGACTAGAGTGAGTCGGTGTTTTATATTCCAATTCATGCTCTGGGAATCTGGAGTTTGTTGATGTTTATCCTCCAGTTCGCACTCTGGGAATCTGGAGTTAGTGGATGTTTATATTCCAGTTCGCACTCTGGGAATCTGGAGTTAGTTGATGTTTATACTCCAGTTCGCACTCTGGGAATCTGAAGTTAGTGGATGTTTATACTCCAGTTCGCACTCTGGGAATCTGGAGTTAGTTGATGTTTATACTCCAGTTCGCACTCTGGGAATCTGGAGTTGATGTTTATACTCTAATTCGCGCTCTAGGAACTTGGAGTTAGCCGACAGATGGTCAGTCACATCTGTTTGGGATTTTTAGGAATTCGTTCACACTCTGGGAACGAAGGATTTATCGGGATCGTGGATGGTCGGATCACAGCCACCCCGAGTTAACAAGCGAGGTCGTTAGATGGACGGGTCCATCGTCCTCAAACTTGGTTAGGATACGGCCGAAGTCGTTAGGCGGACAGGTTCACCCTCTCCGGAACCGTATTTATATGTGTATACTCCAACTCGCACTCTGGGAGTTTGGAGTTAGTGTTTATACTCCGGTTCGCACTATGGGAACCTAGAGTTGATGTTTATACTCCAATTCGCACTCTGGGAAAGTGGAGTTAGTGTTTATACTCCGGTTCGCACTCTGGGAACATAGAGTTGATGTTTATGCTCTAATTCGCACTCTGGGAAAGTGGAGTTAGTGTTTATACTCCGGTTCGCACTCTGGGAACCTAGAGTTGATGTTTATGCTCCAATTCGCACTCTGGGAAAGTGGAGTTGGCGTTTATACTCCGGTTCGCACTCTGGGAACCTAGAGTTGATGTTTATACTCCAATTCGCACTCTGGAAAAGTGGAGTTAGTTATAGGACTGTCGTATGTCGGTCCAGTTCAGCCTTTGATGTGATGGCTTGCCCGTGAGCTGAGGTTTCACTTAGCAAGTGATCGATGAGATCTCGATTACTTTCCACTTATCTGCTATCAACGAAGGAAGAGATTTAGTTTATGGACGGTTGAATCACATCCATGTTCATTTGGATCCCGGTTCTGCCAAGCCTAAGGAGTAAGATTAGTGTTATGGAAAGCTTTGAGCTAGAGCAGAGGATGGTCGAACTGCATCCGCTTTGACCTGTGTATTTTCCCTTAAATCAGGGTAAAGAATTGAAGAGGGGATGGACAAGTCACGTCCATGATATACTTTGCGTTCTTCCGATTGAGCTGAGGAAGAGAGTTGGAATGATGGCTCATGATGGTTAGCGAGTAAGCAGTTGGTTGTTGATGAGTATAATTTGAGGGTTTGCCCCCTGATGAAGTTGGTTTAAGGCATGATTGTTTTGTTGAATCACAGATGCAAACTAGGGAGTGAATGGTCAAATCATATCCATTTTAAACATGTGTTCTTAAATAACCCCAAGTGTCTAATGCAGGATTGGATGCATGGACGGTCATGTCGCGTCCACCTTTGGTGTGATTTTGATTTTACTGGGCATCAGAAGAAGCATAAGTATTTTGGCGAGCTTCAAGTAAGAGATGGAGAGTGCATGGTTGGGACATATAACTCCAAGTCTTTCCCAGATCTCCAATTAAATTGCATAGGCATATGAGTGGATGATCGGTTGCATTCACTTTGTACTGGAGTCCTGAACTTGTCGGTCTCTTTTGCTTTGATGCCCTACCCTCAAGTCAGCTGCATATAGCAGTCGACGAGTGGTTGAATCATGCTCGTCATGATGATACCTAAATGATTTGATCATAGTCCATGAAGGTTGTTTTGCACCCATCCTTAATTACTCGGTTACCTGCATCATTTGCAAGTAGTTTAATTCAAGTCGGTCATATTTTGCAACATAAATCAAATAGAAATAATTCAAAAGAGATCGGATTAAATCTCATTGATAAGTGAAGCGGCGTCGTATGCTTGCTACTGCACTTCAGTCCAGCCCTTTTCAGTTGGAAGTCTAATGCAAGTGGTTTAGTTTGATCAAAGTTCTTGATTGATAGGGATCGTAAGTTCCCGACCCTTTGTTTTACGGGGGTCGAACATATTGTGAGAGCTATCCTTTCCAGAGCAGCCTTATAGCGTTGGCATCCTCGGTAGCCATCTAAAGAAGAGAAGCTTCTTAACTTAGAGTATGCAGTAGGTTTCCTCCTTATCTTGCGACATTGATTTTTCATCTAGTTCATCAACTCAATATTAGATACGATATAATAGTGTAGTTGGTGGTGGTTATCCTCCAGTTCTCTTATCAAACTGATTGACAGTCTTCTTTGAGGCATAGGGGGAGACATCTGGATTTGATGGCATTCATCACTCTTCGTGGAATCCATGCATCATTCTCACATCATGCGATAGTGTCGGAGGTTGAATTTCCATAGTACACTGACATAGTTAGCATGCTGAATTTTCGCTAGAAATTCTGCATGTAGGATGGTTTCAATGAATAGGTCCCGACTGGGAAAGATTCTACGATCAACTATATCAAATTCATCATAAGGCTACAGGGCTTGTAATACTAGTGAATGACGTATGCCCGGTTGCCTAATGTTCGGGTGGTTGGTAATGCCGATTGGATGGTGAGTAGATTAAGATAGGCTCATAGATTGATGATTATTTCTAATTTTCACCATGAAGGAGGCCCGTATAGCGTATTAAGGAAGTCCTCTTGAGATTGTATGACATGCTTTTAGTCATATAGACATGGAGTGATTAAGATTGTGGGCATTTGAAGATGGTTCAGTGGTGACCAGCTATGCTTTGAATTGGCAGAGTAGACAGGGTAGGGTAGTTGCCATATTAGTCATCGTATCATAGTTGTCAATTCAGGAGTTTTAAAAGCTGGTCATTGGAGGAAGTTGCAGTCCAACTTAGAAGCATGATCATTAATCAACTCTAGTTCTTGGCATATTAGCTAGGTTCTCCAGCCTATGGGAGCATCAGTTGAGTAGTATTTCCTTACCCATTCCTTGATTGCAATTCAGCAATTGCTGCTGTAATCCCCTACGTCCCGTCCAGTCATGGAACGATCAGAATGTTCCTCTACTAAGTGGAGTTTTGAATTAACTATGCGGGTGCTCTGCGCTGCGGCTAGGGTTCGGTATCATCATTTTGACTAAGTGGATCGTACCCGAAAATATTTTTTTTTGGAAATTTCATCATCATTCTCGGTAATGTTTAAACGATATAAAGTGTTATCCGAGCGTCGATATGAAACGCACACGGCTAAGGTTCGGTCGACTTTGTATCCATCAGTAAATAGCCATTCTTCGTATCGATCAGGATTTCGTATCGATCAGTTTTCGTATCGATATAATTTCGTATCGGTCACTATTCATATCGATCTGATTTCGTATCGATCACTTTTCATATCGGTCGTTGTTGCTCCAACCTTATGGATACAAATAGTGGTTCCGTGATGGATACGAAGTAATGGTTACTTGATGGACACGAACTAATGAGCCCCGATGGATTCGAACAAGGTCTCCCAGGATGGATACGAAGTGGTACATCCAGAACGATTCGAACGGATGCTTGGTGAGGGATACGAACAAGGTTGATGCAAAGGGAGCCACTTTTGGATGGATACGAAATAGCACTTCTCAATGGATACGAAGTAGTCAATAGGTGATCGATACGAAAATCACCATATTTTATTGATACGAAAATGATCATATTTTCTGGATACCAAAACATGGATACGAAAATGACCACATCTTCTAGATACCAAAACATAGATACGAAAATGACCATATCCACTGGATACCAAAACATGGATACGAAAATGACTATATCTTCTGGATACCAAAACATGGATACGAAAATGACCATATCTACTAGATACCAAAACATGGATACGAAAATGACCATATCTTCTGGATACGAAAACATGGATACGAAAATGACCATATCTTCTGGATTCCAAAACATGGATACGAAAATGACCATATCTTCTGGATACGAAGACATGGATACGAAAATGACCATATATACTGGATACCAAAACATGGATACGAAAATGACCATATCTTCTGGATTCCAAAACATGGATACGTAAATGACCATATCTTCTGGATACGAAAACATGGATACGAAAATGACCATACTTTCATGGATACGAAAACATGGACACGAAAATTATCACATTTTCAAGGATATGAAAATATGGGTGCGGAATTCATCATCTTTTCATGGATACGAAAATATGGATACGAAAAACAGCATATTTTCTGGATTCGAAAATATAGGTACAAAAAACAACATATTTTCTGGATTCGAAAATATGGGTACGAAATTCATGATGAATATGGTTCCTCTTAGATCTGGAGCAATCTGAATAGAATAGAAGGAACCACTGAACAACAGATCTGGATCTTCTCCTTAGATTTATGCAATCCGATATCGAAAGTAGATCCAAGGAACGGGAGAAAAACTGGGTTTTTCTTAGCGAAAGCACCAAAGTGGTTGCATAAAAATTGGGCACAATAATCTTCGGATGTGTTTGAAGAGATAAAATGAAGAGAGTAGATGTAAAATGAAGCAGATCTAACAAACAAACCAATAAACATATAAGAAAATACACAAAAACACAGAATTTTAGAGTGGTTCGGCGTATTGCCTACGTCCACTATGAAGTTGATGATTTTATTGATTTTCACATGCCGATTACAACTTATTGCAGCAGATTACAGCAGATGATAATGTTGAAATTCGTATACAACAGCAGCTATGGAGTACAAAAATGGATTCGGCAGAGTCTGGACGTTGGAGAGCCAAAAGATCCCTTTTCTGTAGGCTTTGGGGTGCTATTTATAGGCGTAGGAGGCCGATATTTCTCTCAAATCTCGGGAGACTTTTTCTGGCACGTGGGGGGCCCACGCGATCGATCCCACAAAGTTTCGGCCCGATCCATGATGGATACGAACGAATTTTGTATCCATCAAGATTTGATCCAATCGAGCTGAAATTTGGCGTGAACCTTCCTTAGGTCGCATGCAAGCTTCTGCGAATATTTTATTGCATTTGGACTTGTGGATTGTGAGATATGACTGATGCAAGTTAGAGTTTTTCAAACCGTGATCGATACGTATGAATTTCGTAACGATCAATAATTGATCCAATTGAGCTGAAATTTGGCATGAACATTCCTTAGATTACCAGTAAGCAACTATGAAAATTTCATAGCATTTGGACTCGTAGATCATGAGTTATGATGGATGCAAGTTTGGATTTCTCAACCGTGATCGGTCAATATCTTGAGCATACAAACTCAGATTGACTTGAAATTCGGAATGTTGGCTTCATTAGCTTTTCTTGTCATGTCATATCAATTGTAGCTCGATCTGGACTCGGAAAATTTTTACTGATATCCATAGTAGACCTAAGCGTTGGCGATCTCCAGGACGAACCATCCTTGGTTTCTAATCAAGTTCTTGGTGTCACGTCCTTGCCAAAAGGCAGGATAACAGTGGAAAGGCCAAACATGTTGATGCACTTATTCAGCATGAAGTAGACGCTACCAAGGATAAGGTTATGGTGGAGATAATAAACGAGCTCGACCCACTTCTTATTCTTTACAATGCCAATGTTCTTAAACATAGAAATTTAACATGACTTGGTGATGATTATCCCTACCAGCTCTGGCTCGCGTGGAAATTTCTTATTTTGGATGAAAAGGAACATCTTAATATGGAAGATATCGACCTGTCTATGCTTGAAAGTGAAATGCCATTGGGCGATGATCCCAAAATGCATGATATCCAGCTTACACTTTAGAAAGAGTCTTTTGTTGCTTCTTTACGTGAAGTGTGTGAAGGATCCGGTTCGGCACAACCCGATATTACAACAGAATTGGCCCCAGCACCCCAGATTATTCCTAGCTCCATGGTAGATTCTTCAACCATCCTTGGGTATGATCTGGACAAGCCTCAGCCTTTTCCAGTTCCCGAACGCAGTTTTGAGGATATTTTGGTTAAACTTGGGAGGCACACACATCGAGGAAGGTATTCCATTGATATTTTCTATCTTTCAAAAAGTTGGGGTGTTATAGGTTGATATTTCTTATCACTTCGCCTATTTTTTTCTAAGATTCGAATCTATCAAGTGTTGTTCCTCTTCCCTCGCAAGAGCCTCAATTGGGATCATACAACGGCCATGATAGAATCCATTAAAGTTACAACTTCGACTGTTGCTTAGGGTGATGAAGAAGAAGCCTTTGTAATTGATGATTGATTCACAGAGTCATTGTTCAAGGAAGGAAGTGACCCACACCATGAAATTCCCTTTGATGAGGATGTTGTAATCACAGGCTCTTCCAACCTCACTGATGAGCTCAGCATGAAATGGTGCGTTGAGAGGGAAGATTTTTCGAAAAAGAAGGAAAAAACCTGAGCCTATTGATTTGGATTTCAAAGGGCCAATTCCTATCCCACTGCAGATGATCCCTTCTGGTAGACAATTCCCCGAGATGAGTACCTCCGCCCCGCTTTTGGTGATGAGAGTGCCTCGATCCCTCCTGCTTCTAAAGAAGATGTCGCCTCAATCCACATAACTGAAGATGTTTCTTCAAAGAGAAGCCGAGGAAAAAAAGAGTTGAAGAGAGGATCGAGTGGCAGTTCGAAAGGAGCCACTCCCAAGAAACAAAGGAAATATAGGAAATCCAATAAATAATCTTTGGGTTGGTGTGATGTGTAAATAGCTTAGATGGCTAATATTTCTTTTCGTTTGTTGTGTTTGTTTGTTATGACCCCTACTTTTATTTCTCATTTTGGATAAACTTGTATTGTGTATTGTTAACCAACCTTTTGGCAAGGCGGTATACATGCGGATGTAACCCAACGGACTTCATGATCATCAAGTTGGGATCCCGGAGAAACGATTACCAGGTTTAGAGATCAGTTATAAACGAGATTATGGATGATGGTCGAGTAGATTCGAATCAGATCCCTAGTTTTTGTCCCAATCAAGTGCAATTGGTATGAAGTGATAAGGAAGGCCTTGTGAGGCTACATTTCAAATTTCAAGTCGATCGGAGTCCGTGTATTAGAGTTATTGGCAACAAAAGAGGGATCGGTTCATATTCAGCACAACAGCACAACTCAACGACGGTCGCTCCATAACTCAACAACCACAAGGCGAATTGAAGTGAAGCTTTGGAAACAAGAAGAGGGGACCCAAGCAAATCTACTCTAGCGATCGCATGGAATTTGAAGGAGACAAAGGGATCAACATCTATCCATCTAAAGGGGTCGGCCGGAATCAGGATTCACTCAGCACCACTTCATGGAAAATGCAATATTTCACAAACCGTATTTCATAGTTGGACAAAATTTGAAGGGCAAGTACCTAATACCAAGGGGAACCATAGAGGGATCACACCCCATTTGGACACAAACATAGTGGTCGGTATCGATCCCCGTGTTGGCTCAAAAAGGGGTCGGTAGAAATCAGGATTCACTCAACACCACTTCACGGAAAATGCGATACTACACAAATCATACGTTGGAATTGCATGAAATTTAGAGAGAAAGTAGCTAACGCCAAGGGGATCTACCCAGAGGGATCGCATCTCATTTGGGCATAGAAATAGGGGTTGTTACCGACCCCTATTGTGGGCCTCAATGGGGCTGGAAAATTTTGGGTTGCCTCGTCTAGGCCTCCAGAACCTTCTTTCAAAATTTCAGCTCGACCAGTGGCAGGCATGGAATAACAAAAGCATCTTTCTGCTTTTCTTTATCTTCAACCTAGGCTACACTCTGTTAATTTTATCCTTGGATTTCTAATTGTACTGTAAAAAATTTTCAATATAATAAAAAAGATCACTTAGGTGTGGACGTAGGCCAGAGTTAGCCGAACCAATATAAATCTTGTCTTTTTTACTGGCTTTCTAATTATTTTAATTTTTTTGTTCATTTATTTCTCTTCATATTTCTGTGATTGGATTGGATATTGACGCTTTCATACAACTGGATTGGTGGCCACATTTGACGCCAACGCATATAGCAAGTTTAGCGTGATTAAGAATTCTTTTCTTTTTGTGTAGAATTCTCATATACACTTGCTTAAATGATCAAGCTATCTTGTTTTCCATTAATGGATTTGTGATTCGTTGCTTGTTGGATGGGTATTTACTTTATTTATCCATCCCAAGGCTTCTTGAGGTCGTGACCTCGAGTCATATCAAACACTGGGCTCCAGCCTTAGTGTTATGCTTGTCGAATTAAGTGGTTTGAGTAATTATACTCTTGCCCCAGTCTCAGGTTAGTGGAGTTAGGTGGTGAATGGTCGAACTCCTTCTTTAGCGAGTTTACACTTCTGTCATTTTCAAGATAGAAATTAAGGAATAGTGAGCAGGCGAACTGCACTCATATATTTGTTTATACTCATATCCACACTCCGGGGATAAGAGTTAGTGAGCGGTCGAGTCACACCCTTTTATTTCATTTATGTTCAAATCCATACTTTGAGGATGAGAGTTATTTCATAGTCGGTCACACCCGTTTAACATTTATACTCATATCCACAATCTAGGGACATGATTTACTTGAAAACTACCGAGTTCAGCTTTTTTTAGTCAGTCGTTCTGTTCTCAAGTACGGGGATTGATTCAATAAGTGACTGGTCAAATCTCAATCACGTAGGAGTTATGTTGTTCCCATTGAACATTGAGATTTAGTTGGTCGTATATCACAACTGACATGTACTGCATTGGTAGTTCACAAATATGATAAAAAATTCAAAGTTCTATTACTGAATAAAAAGCAGTGACATAACTTGTCTTATTACATATTTGGAAAAACTAACGTTGAAGCAAATTCTTACACTAAATATAGCTGAATGAAAAGGAAATAAACTAAGTAAAATAGCACTACATGTGCTCACTATTCCACGCCCTTGAGAGTGTGATGCCATCAACAGTCGCTAGCTTGAAGGTTCCCTCTCCAAGACTCTGCTCAGTGACATATGATCCTTCCCAGGTTGGATTCATATGTGACGGCAGGAAAAACACGCTTTAAGACGAGGTTGCTGATTTAAAAGGTTCTAGCTTGGACATTAGTGTTGTAGTATTGGGCGATATGGTATTGGTGTGCAACTGTCCTTAAATTAGCTTCGTCGCGTTTCTCATCTATAAAGTCCAAAGATTCCGAAAGGAGATCTATGTTTGTTCTGGGATCATAATAAGTTACTTAATGAGAAGGAACTTCGAGCTCAATAGGAATAATAGCCTCGGAACCGTAAGCGTGGAAGAATGGAATATGGTCAGTCGCGGACTAATGTGTGGTCCTATAAACCCATGATGTTGTTGGGTGATATGCACGTAAATGTGCATGTTTTTACTTTCATATTTAATCGAATTTAATTAAATAAATGATTATATAGGGTGTTTTAACATGTTTAAACCAAAATTTGATTTATTTCCAAATCATCATATATTCATCTTCATTTAGGGGCAAAATGGTCATTTGTATGCATATATTAATTTGAGAAAATTACTTGGATATTTTATGTTATTTTATAGGAATTGGATTCAAATTAGAAGAAGGCTTCATTGAAATACGCATGCACAAGAAAAGGAAACAAATGAAGATGAAAATAATTCATTTCATGAAAGATGGAGGACCCTACCTACCTACCTTGATGTAAAATTAGAAGCTAATGCAAATACCAATGGCCATTCATGTTACGTGCATACTTAATGGAGGATTATCACATTCTAATGATGACTTGGTGGCCACACTTCCTCAAGGGTAGTTTAGGTAGTTTTCAAAAACTAGATTAGGATTTTAAAGATGTATAAATACCCCATATGTTCATGTAGCCCTCCTCTTCTCTCTTCCTTGTAGCTCTTTTGTTTAGGATCAAAAATAAAACAAAGCATTCTTTCTTTTCATAGATACTTAGCCATTTCGTTCATGTAATGTATTTTTTATGCAATGTTAATTAGTGTACTTTTCTATTTACATGTTTCTTTTCTTTCATGCTAGTAGTGTAATTTATTTCTCATGCAAGTAGATTAGTTTTTATTTCATTTTAATTAGCTCTCTTTTTCTCTTGTTTTAATTTCATGTTGCATGCTACAACTGTTGATATGATAACAAATACGAAAGGATAAACCCCTTCAATTTAAGGGTAATGAAGCTCTCTTAATCATGTAGCTTCAACGAGAACTGCACACTCCAATACCACAAGCAACTTCTTCAACAACACATTCAAGCCACTATTGTCGAAACTGCTTCTACTGTCGAAACTCAGCTCATCACTTACTACTCCTTCAACTACACCACAAGCTACTGCAAATTGCTATCTGCTCTTCCACCTGCAAGCCATCCTCCTGAGTACACAACTGAACCACTCCCCGTCATCCACCCCTGCTGCTCTCTGTTCCACTTCAACCATTCCAATCACATTTTCCTATCACGTAAACAATTCCGATCACATTTTCGATCACCTCAAAGAAGCTTCAAGCACATCAGATACCCACAGCAATACAACTTTCAACTCACATTTGTTTGCACAAAAAATGGACAAACACCTCCAAGTCGTATGAATTAGTTGATTTTAGGTTGTTTCTAGTGGTTTGGGTGATTTATGCAAATGTATAAAAAGTAACTGTAAAAGACACACAGATTTATAGTGGTTCGGCCAGAACGTGCCTACGTCCACTTTATATGTTATTCTTCTTTTTCTTTCATATTACAAGTACAAAGCTTTGTATACAAGTATATGAAAGTTGTTTGAAAGTTCCTCCCGTGCTTGAGCTCTCAAACTTGTCTGCCATTGTTCTACCCCTGCCCCTCTATTTATAGAGTGAGGCTGGGGGCAGGAGTCTTAGATGTATATAACTGCTGGTGGGCTTGGGCTGAAGCAATCTGGCTAGGCACATCTGGTTCGGCAAGGCTTGGTTCGGAGGTAAGGGCGTGGTTTTGGTCCGGTGGTAGGTTGGATGGAGTTTGATTCGGTTATGAGTGAAGTGGCATTGGTTCGGCAGGGGTTGGGTCGGCGAGGCCATGGTTCGGTGAGCATGGAGTGGAGCCGGTCCG
Source organism: Allium cepa (assembly GCA_030765085.1). NCBI lineage: Eukaryota > Viridiplantae > Streptophyta > Magnoliopsida > Asparagales > Amaryllidaceae > Allium > Allium cepa. Next base: position 695,956,915 of record CM060942.1, on the reverse strand, counting down.
GTGGGGGTTTAGTTGGTTCGGTGGTGCATTGGTTCGGTCATGAGGTGGTTCGGTAGTAGAGGGGAAACACTTGGTTCGGCCTGTAGGGAGAGGAGCTTGGTCCGGTGTGGCTGGTTCGGTGGGTTGATGGTCCGGATGGGAGATGGGGTTGGACCGGTGATACCCTGGTTCAGCTAGGGATGGATTTGGATCGGTGGTGAAAATTCGTCCAACACTTACCCCCCAAATTAGGGCATATGCCTGCGTATGGCGTGCTTTGTTTTTCTATCATCCGGTATCTAATGCCGAACCATCTGGTCCGGTTATCATTTTTGCTTATAAATAGGGGCCACGTGTCTTCGTTCCACTCCCACCATTTGAAACAGCCGGATCCCCTTAGTGCCGAATCACCTAGTGCCGAATCATCTAGCGCCGAATCATCTTGTGCCGAATCATCTAGTGCCGAATCATCTTGAAGCCGAATCAGGTGCGTTCTTTTTGCCAAATGGGGTTTCTTTGTTTTACCGAATGGGCTCGCGGTCCTTGAGTACCGAATGAGCTTGAAAACCGAGTGAGTGTGAAAACCGAATGCATGTGAAAACCGAATGAGCTTTAAAACTTTCATTTTGGCGAATGAGTTTTGAATTTGTGAGCGAGTCTTCAGGCTGCATGTACCTATTTACTCATGTTTCCATACCCCTTGTTCTAATTTATTCTTCCGGTGTTTACAGATAATGTCTCGCAAAGCAGAAACTCGATCAGATGCACGGAAGTCTAGGGGCGAAGGAGAGTCCTCCTCCGTGCCTCCAGCCCAGCCAAGACCGGAATGTCATGGACCTGCCCCGAGGTCGCTAGTAGATGGGTATGGCCCCCAGGAGCTTCTGAATTCTCCGCCCGATTGTTTTCCTAGCTCACTCAGGGAGGAGCAGCTTGATGTCATTTCTCGTTCCTTTGGGATTGACAGGGCTCGCATGCTGTTGCCGGGAGATGGAGTGATGCCGTATAATCCACCCAATTCCTACGCTATTCTGGTGTGCTTATTCGTTATCTTCCAGAGGAGGTATGGGCGCCCCCTTTCTAACCGGGAAATTCGATACTTGTATAATCTGAGAGGCTACAAGAAGGGGTCTCCGTACGTTAGTTTGGAAGCGGCCGTGCCCTTCAAACCGGTCTTGGACTTATACTCAAAGTTTACCATGTTTAAGAAATAATGGTTTTTTATCAAGGACGATTCTGTCTCCTTCCGCCTCTTCACTTCTGGCTGTAAGTTGAACTTTATTTACAATTTCTTTGTTCCGACTGCAGTGCTTCTTCTGATATGCTTCTATTTCTTGCTAGCGACAGGTGGCTTTGCAGTCGTAGAAAGTGATTCCCTGGTCCAGATGGCTGTGTAAATAAAGGACATTTCGGGACGGGACAGGTCGGCTTATTTCCTGATCAAGAATGCTACTCTCCTGGAGCACAACTTGATCCTACCACACCAGTCCGTGGTTAAGCAGAGAGATACGGCTGAGGAGAAGGCTGCCAAAGCCAAGGAAGGGGCCACGGTGAAAAGTGGCAAGAGGGAACCTTTTACAAAGCTTCCCGTCGTCGGAGGTAAGAAGCTTAAGAAGTCCGATGGTCCCTCTCCTAGCACTTGCCCAATTGCTCCGGGAGAGGAAGATGTGGAGGAAGATAAAGGTGAGGGTGAAGGAGGAGATGGACAGAGCGGTAGTGGCGTTGGTGCCTTAACCTCCGGGCAAGCGGGAGAGATTCATGAGTGGACGGACGATGCTTTCCGTCAAGCTTTTGGGGAGTCGGAGGAAGGATCGGTTTTGGTTGAAAAGGCAAAGGAGGTTGACAAGGCTGGGGCTGGCGCTGATCCATTCTCTAAGAGTTCGTCAGCTAGGGCGACTCCAGCGATTCAAGGCGATCTTTTGACTTCTGCAGACTCCATTTATGATAGGGACTTAGGAATATTTTATGGTTCGCTTCCGTCCTGGAATGAGATTCAGGACTTATTGCAGTATCCTACTCCTCCGCAGGGTTTGTATAATAGATGTGCCTTCTCACTCTTTTTATCTTAACATATTTCTTGAATTGTGGATCATTGTATGTTCGTAACACTTGGTTTTTATTCCAGGAGCAGGTAAGGCGGCCAAGTCATCAGATATCCGGCACCGCCTTGAACAGTATAAGCTACTCAAAGCTTCTGCCAAACCAAAGCCTCCAACTGGCCGTCCTGGGGATGTAGTTAGATATCGCCCCCTTTTGGGAGTTATTGAGGAAGATATGCAAAAGAGGAAGAGGGGCCGATCTTCGTTTGAACCTTCACCTGGCCCTCAGCCTCCAGTCCATCCCATCCATGATATTACTGAGGAGGACACTGAGTTTATACCTTCCCCCCATCCGTCCGAAAATCCAACCGTCACTCCGATAGACCGTCCTGGTTTGGATCGCAACTCATTTGCCGGTCACCCTGATCTGGATCGGAGTTTCTAGGATATTTCATTTGATGAGGCCACGGGTGAGCACCTTCTTCCCCGCAACCCCATGGTACGAGTGCTTGATGAGGCCAAGTCCCTAGACCTTGATTTGCTTACTACTCGGGTAGTTACCATGGGGGACGAAGCCAAGGCTAACATTGACCGGGTTGCGGAGGAGACCAGGAAGTTGATGGGGGTATCATGCCCGTCTGGTCAAGGCTGGAGAGGAGATTGGGAGTGCTAATGTTCGATTGCGGCTAAAGGTTGCTGATCAGGCCAAACAGCTTGCCGATCAAGCCATTCAGATTTCTCAGCACGAGGCGGCCTCCCGACGACTAAAGAAAACCATGGAGGAGGCTAGCAAAGCTGAGTTACGAAAGATGGAGGCCGCCTGCAAGTAGCGGATTGACATAGCCATTGCTACGGTGGACGAGGTTCGGAGGGCAGATCTTGAGCAAGTAGAGGATTTATCTGGGAGGCTTGAGGCCGTAGAGCTTGCTCAGGCCAGGCTAAAGGAAGAGATGGAGGAAATGAGGAGGTCTCTCCAGGCTGACCACTTGAGATATCGATCGGAGAGGGATGTTTCCATCGCTAAGTTGCTGTCCTCCGAGGCCCGGGTGAGGGAGTTTGAGGAGAATGAGGGGATAATGGATGAGATGTTGCAGGATATGTACTTCCTTACCTGGAAGCAGGGTAATCTATCCTGGATGGATGACTATCCCCGGATCATGGCTAGGATATATCTCCGGGCTTTGGAGGAGGCCAAGGCCGATGCGGATAAGGAAGGTGAAGCGGCATTCAGGATGGATATGGTTACCATCCAGTTCTCAAAGGAGGAGAAGGTAGCGGTGAAGGAGGGGATGCGGCTACTTGCTGCGGAGGAAGCCGGTGTGCAGTTGGGGGATGAGGACCAAGAAGCGGGTGTTGGTGAGTTTTTCCTTTTTAGCTTTTCATAACTCTTTCGTTTGCGGTTTATCTAATGGATTCTTTTCCTGAAATGGACAGGTGGGACCTCTGGTCAACATGCTGGGAGTTCCGATCCAGCAACCAAGTAGATTCGGAGAGCTGGTTCTGAGGTGTAGTGGTCAGCACTAATGCAGCTAGTTATCTTATTTGGTCTGCTTGACATTCCTGTATATGCTAGTTCGGAACATTAATGTACTTTCAAGCTGTAATTATGTCATTGAACGACTTTATGTAAGTTCATAACACAAGCTGATTCTGTTATATTTTGAATACTGTTATTATTTTGATGTGCTGCATAAGAAGTATAACTATGCATATGCCTGTGATTTAGCTGCGTTTGATGCTAAGCTCTTGCTTGAAATATAACTTCATGTTTTGCAATGTTAGTGTGATGTATGAATAAGTTATAGTTACATGTTTATGTACAAGAGAAGAAAGTACCGCCCTTCATGTTTTAGTTGTAGGGGGTAGCTTTGAGCGTCTTGTGTATCTGGTCATGGATACAGCTGAGTGCCTCATTATCCAGCTTGCGGGCTCCGATCCTTATGAGCTCGGTGTCCTGTACTTTAGGGACCGTTACACAAGATAGGAGAAAAGTATTTAAATGGAATGGAAATATGGGAAAAGTAAAACTTCCAGTCACGGAAGGCCGTCGATGTGCTTAAGTTCGTGGCAAACGGGTTTTGTAGTCACTTTCCCTAGCTGTGGGTCTTGGAGACATTTGTCACCCATCTTACGCCTCCGCGGGGAGTTTTCTTTTTTACCACAGCCGCACTTAAGACACACCGGAGCCGAGATCGCGCACAGTAACTACCCGGGCCATTATGGCCCGTAATCGTGGGTATTATTCAATTTACTGTGGCCGGCTAGCGTGGGTGTCGTCAACCATGAACTACCCCTGGCTGGCCACACCTTATGTTGGGGCTTAAAGTAGGTTCACAGTTGCCGGCGAGCCGAATGCCGTAATAAGCTGCCATCGGCTATAGTCGGCCTTTTTTGAAGACTTATAATCGGCTCATTATAGTTGGCTTTGAGGGCAGTCACGAGCAATGAGTTAACCCGCAGCAGAGGGATGCTGGAGCAAAAGTGTCTCATTGGCGAGTGCATAGAATCGCATAGTACCTGTTAGGCCTTGTCCAGATGAGGCCGTGCCTTGATGCGGCTTGGATGGAGGTGCCATTACACAGAATTTTGTTCAACAAAAAAGGATACATTTAACAGGTAGCCAAGATATAAAGGAATAAGTTAAAAAGAGACAAGATTTTTAAAGTGGTTCGGCACGAAAATGCCTACGTCCACTGATTCTCTTTGTTAATTCACTTCATATGGGCAGTACAAGTTAAGAAAAGTATCGACGAAGGTGTTGGATGTTCCATGCCCTCTGGAACACCTTTCCATCCACTGTTGACAAAATATAAGCTCCGTTGTGGAGATCTTTATGGATTACATATGGTCCGTCCCAGATGGGGTCCAGTGCCCCGGGGCGCGGAAAGATTCGCTTGAGGACAAGATCTCCTTCTTGTAAGCTGCGATGCTTGACTTTGGAGTTGTATTGTGCTGCGACTTTTTGCTTATGAGCTGCTGCTTTGAGTGCTGCATCGTTTCTTCTCTCCTCGACTAGATCCAAAGACATGAGGAGGAGTTCTTCGTTCTTCTCCGGGTTGTAGTGGATCCTACGGTGAGAGGGCACTATAGTTTCAACTGGGAGCATGGCCTCCGATCCGTATGCCAAAGAGAAAGGAGTATGCCTTGTTGAAGTTCTGTAAGATGTGCGATAGGCCCAAAGTGCCGTAAAAAGTTCGTCCACCCAAGCGCCTTTCGACTTTTCAAGTTTCTTCTTGATTAAGGTTTTGAGAATCTTGTTGACAGCTTCGACTTGTCCGTTTGCTTGAGGATATGCTACAGATGAGAAGCTTTTGTGAATTCCGTGCTCTTGGCACCAATCGGCGAATTCTTCGCTGTCAAATTGAAGTCCGTTGTCTGATATGATCTTGAGTGGGACTCCGTACCTGCACAGAATATTTTTGATCAAGAAGTTGATAACTTTTGCCGAGGATATTTGATTTAGAGGTTGCGCCTCCACCCATTTGGTGAAATAGTCAACTGCCACTATAGCATATTTGGCTCCGCCTCGTCCCGTTGGCAGTTCGCAAATTAAGTCAATTCCCCATACTGCAAAGGGCCAAGGGATGGTCATTTGAGTAATCTCATTTGTGGGTAGTCGAGGAATCTTGGCAAATTTCTGACATCTGTCGCATCTCTTGACGAAGTCCAAGGCATCTTTGTTTAAAGTGGGCCAGTAATATCCATATCGGAGTATCTTCTTTGCCAGAGTCTGCCCTCCAGTGTGATCTCCGCAACTTCCTTGATGGATGTTGGATAAGACTTCCCTGGCTTCCCTTCCAGCGATACACCTTAATAAGGGATTTGAGAAGCCGCGCCGATAGAGGATGCCTTCTTGTAATGTATAGCGGGAAGCTTTCCTTAAGATTGTCTTGATTTCGTTACGCCTGTCGGGCAGTGTGCCATCTTGTAAATATTTCCGGATAGGAGTCATCCAAGTTTCTTCATCGATCGCAGCTATCAGATTCACTTGCTCGAAACTTGGTGCCAGCTGTTTTGAGATGGTTAATGCTCCTAGAATAGTGATGTTCTTCATACTAGCTTGCTTTGCTAGTTCGTCGGCCTCTTGGTTCTCTTCTCGAGGAATGTGTTTGATTAGATAGTGATTCAATTGATTGAGCAGCAGCTTGGTCTTTTTCAGATATTCTATAAGTCGTTCTCCTCGAGTCTGGAAGTCTCCAAGTATTTGATTTACAATGAGTTGAGAATCACTATGGAGACATAAAGAGCCGACTCCAATCTCCAAGGCCAGTTCTAATCCAGCTATCACCGCTTCGTATTCTGCGTCATTGTTGGTGGCAGCGAATTCCAACCTTAGGGCGTAGTGCAGCTTCCTTCCCCTGGGGGTGATTATAACAACACTTGCCCCCGAGCCTTGTTTGTTTTACTCTCCATCTACGAAGAGATTCCACTTGATATCTTCTGCTACTTCAGATTGGTCCTTACCTTCGTTAGTAGTGAATTCGGCAATGAAATCGGATATGGCTTTCCCCTTGATAGCGGTGCGAGGATGGTAAGTGATATCATATTGACTTAGTTCGATGCACCACTTAAGTAATCGCCCAGAAGTGTCGGGGCGATGGAGCACTTGCCTTAGCGGTTGATCGGTTAAAACTCTGATGGAATGAGACTGGAAATAGTGTCGCAGTTTCCGTGAGGTGATAAGCAAACAGTATGCCAGCTTTTCAAGTTTAGGGTATCTGGCTTTTGCCCCTGTGAATCTCTTGCTTACAAAGTATACGGGTCGCTACGCGCGGTTGTCTTCTCTCACCAAAGCGGCGCTCAAGGCGTGGGACGATACAGCAAGGTATAGGTATAGGTATAGTTCCTCGCCTTCATTTGGAGTCGAGAGTACTGGTGGTCTCTGGAGGTGTCCGATTAGGTTAAGGAAGGCTATCGAGCATTCGTCAGTCCATTCGAACTTTCCTTTGTCTTTCTTTAGAGCTTCGAAGAATGGGATGCATTTGTCGGTTGCTTTAGAGATGAACCTACTTAGGGCGGACACTTTCCCGTTTAGGCTTTGCATCTCTCTTCGAGTGGATGGTATCTTGATATCTTGCAAAGCTCGAACTTGTTCGGGGTTTGCTTCAATCCCCCTGGAATGAACGATGAATCCCAAGAACTTTCCCGATGATACTCCGAAGGAGCACTTTAGAGGGTTCACTTTCATTCCGTATCGGCGAAGTACTTGAAACATCTCGTCCAAGTGGTTTATATGATCGTTGGCTTTCCTCGGTTTTACCAGCATGTCATCCACATAAACTTCCATAGTTTGTCCTATTAGTTCCGCAAACATTTTGTTGATGAGGCGCTGATAAGTAGCTCCGGCGTTTTTAAGTCCAAATGGCATTACCTTGTAGCAGTACAATCCTCGGTCAGTGATGAAGCTAGTGTGGTCTTGATCGGGGGCGTGCATAGGGATCTGGTTATATCCTAAGTATGCGTCCATAAAGGATAAGAGTTCGTGCCCGGCAGTGCTATCCACGAGTTGGTCAATTCGGGGGAGTGGGAAGCAGTCTTTCGGGCAAGCGTCATTTAAGTTGGAGAAATCGATGCATGTTCGCCACTTCCCGTTAGCTTTCTTTACCAGTACCGGGTTGGCGATCCATTCTGGGTAGATGGCTTCTCGTATGAAGTCATTGGCAAGTAGGATCTTCACTTCTTCCTCTAGGGCTGCTGATCGTTCTGCCCCCATGCTTCTCTTTTTCTGCTTTACTGGCACCTTCATAGGATCGATGTTTAGTACGTGACATGCTACATCTGGGGAGATTCCTGTCATATCAGCGTGCGTCCATGCAAATACATCCATGTTGTGGCGAAGAAAATCAATGAGTTGAACCTTTAACTCTTCTTTTAGTTGAGATCCGATTTGCAACAGTCTACTCGAGTCGTGCTTGTCTACAGATACGAATTCCATAGCCTCTGTAGGCTCGGCGGTGGCCTCCTCATCTTTGTCCCTGGGGTCTAATTCATTGAAAGGATCACTGGTATATCGAAGAGGAGGGGCTTTCTTTAGTTGCTATGCTTTCAAGCTTTTCATGCAGAGAGTAGTCTCTGCATTTTTCCCTTTATCCTTTCTGCGGTTATTGCAAAGTTCAGTTACATAGCAGTCTCGAGCAGCGTCTTGATCTCCCTCCATTTCTCCTATTCCGTTATCGGTTGGAAATTTCATCTTCAGGCACCATGGGGCTAGGACAATTTGAAAGTCAGACAAGGCTGGTCTTCCCAAAAAGGCGTTGTAGGCCAAGTGGTTCTCTATTAGCACAAATGTTTGTTTTCGCACAGCGGAGCGGGGATGACTTCCTATTTCAACAAAAAGGTCCAGTTGCCCGAGGGGTATCTTCGCATCTCCAGTGAAACCATGTAGTGGCTTGTTGCAGGGAGACACATCCTTCATCGATAGTTTCATTTTGTCGAAAGCATGCTTGAATAGGATATTCACCGAGCTTCCAGTGTCTATTAAAGTTCGGAAAACTTTGGCGGGTCCAAACCATGCAGAGATGACCATAGGATCCATGTGCGGGTATTGTCTTCCCTCTAGATCACGCCTACTGAATGTGATGACGTAATTCTCTTTCCGTTTCGGGTGGCGTTCTTCCATAACAGAATTAACGCAGCCTTCAGCGTTCCTCAGTGACTTACCGTATCTTTCCATCTTTGCCCAGCTTCTGTCGGCGATGTGCGATCCTCCTGATATGGTGTGGACCACTATCTTCTCTTGACTAGAACCGCTGGTGTTGCGATTTCCCCCACTTGCTTCTGGGGGGGGGGTAGCCCAGGATTCTCATTGGCCGGAGTTGAAGTTCTGTTCTGGCCTTTTACAAAGCGCTCCAGTCTCCTCCTTCTGATGTGTTCTTCAATCAAGTCCCGGAGATGGTGGCATTCATTGGTATCATGTCCGTGGGATTCGTGAAAGCGGCAGAACTTTCCAGATTTGAGCGCGCTATCTGACTCCTTCTTGTGCGGGGGGCGCTTGTATCTAACCTCGTCTTGAGTGGCTAGGAAGATGTTTTCGATCGTTTTATTCAAAGGAGTGTAAGAGTCAAATCTTGGTCCCGGTCGATATAAGCGCTTTTCTCCCTTCTTGCCCCCAGCATTGTCTCTAGAGTCATTTCTCCGAACATCCTTTGCTGCAGCGGGGACCCTGTCTGTAGCCGTCTTAACCTGTTGCCCTGATTGCCTCTCAGTGGCAGCGTCCTCAAGCCTCATATACTTTCCAGCTTCATGGAAGAAATCAGGTAAAGTAGCTGGTTTTTCCTTGGTTAGTCTTCTAGTAAATTTAGTATCTGGATGTACACCGCTGCAGAGGGCCATTAGGATAAGTTTCTTGTCGGCATCCTGGACTGCGGTTGCGGCGGCGTCGAATCGGGTTAGGTATTGTTGCAATGTCTCTCCGGGTTTCTGTTTGATATTAGATAAGGAATAAGCGTCCTTGGGTTGCTCCACATGAATGCGGAACTGACTGATGAACTTTTCTTTCAACATTTCCCATGAGCTGATGGATCCTTAGGGTAGGTGGCAGCACCAGGAGGTAGCTAGATCTGCCAAGAATAGTAGGAAGCATTTACACAACACTCCCTCTGTTGCTCCGCTCATGAGCATATGCTGGGTGTACCTCTGTAAGTGTACAATGGGGTCAGAGGTCCCCTTGTAAGGTTTCATCATTGGCATCTTCCATTGTCGAGGGGTGATGGCAGTTTCGATATTGCGGGTGAAGGGGCTGGTTATCCTAGCACCTATCCCCCGATCCCTTTGCTCCCGTTGGACGCACTCTCTGAACAATCGCGCCATCCTTTCATCAGAACTTGGAGCGGACAAAAATGAGTTTGGTTCTTCTCTGCGGGATTGAGTCCGTCCAGACGACTTGTAGGGATGGTATCGTCTGTCACTCCTAACATTCTCCAAAGGCTGCCTCTGGTCTTCTGGGGGCATGCTGGGGTCAACCATAGTTGGCCCTTGCCTCGATCTTCCCCTGCTGGGTTTTGTTCTCAGTGCTTCCTCGGGTCCAACTTCGGGCTGGACACCAGCTCGGCCCCGTCTACTGGTGTTTTCATGGTTAGGTAGCATGACAGGCTCAGCTACATCCGACCATTGCCTGGAACTTCCCCCGTTGGGTTCGGTTCCAAGTGTTTCCTCGGGTCGGACTTCGGGCTGAGACTGGGCTCGGCTCCTACCATGGCTTTTTCTGTTGTTAACCTCTTCGAAGAAGAAAGGTCTTTGTCGCCTTCCAGATCCTCCAGATTGGGACTCGCCCCATGATTCGGTGTTGCGGTTGGATTCTTCAGCATCCCTTAGGCGTGACATGAGTTGGTCCACCAAGGCTTCTTGTTGAGATGCGAAGCGGTTAGTTACTTCAGCCACAACCCTGTCTAGATCTGCCCTAGTAATTGGTTGTTCCGTGGCGGGGGCTGTTGGATTTGCTTGATTTTCATCTGGTATTGCTGTTAAAACGGGATGATTCTCCTGATTCGGGGCTACCGGATCTGGGATACTGCTAGTTGCGACGTTCTTTCCTTTGTTAACATCTCTCCTCTGCCTGGAATTCATGTCGTCAGAGCAAGGAACGATGTTGGGAGGAAGAAGGTTGAGTAGGAGGAGCTGTAGCTTCTAGCTCGGTTCTCAGTGAAAGCACCAAAAATGTTTGCACAAAAAATGGACAAACACCTCCAAGTCGTATGAATTAGTTGATTTTAGGTTGTTTCTAGTGGTTTGGGTGATTTATGCAAATATATAAAAAGTAACTGTTAAAGACACACAGATTTATAGTGGTTCGGCCAGAACGTGCCTACGTCCACTTTATATGTTATTCTTCTTTTTCTTTCAGATTACAAGTACAAAGCTTTGTATACAAGTATATTAAAGTTGTTTGAAAGTGCCCCCCGTGCTTGAGCTCTCAAACTTGTCTGCCATTGTTCTACCCCTGCCCCTCTATTTATAGAGTGATGCTGGAGGCAGGAGTCTCGGATGTATATAGCTGCTGGTGGGCTTGGGCTGAAGCAATCTGGCTTGGCACATCTGGTTCGGCAAGGCTTGGTTCGGAGGTAAGGGCGTGGTTTTGGTCCGGTGGTAGGTTGGATGGAGTTTGATTCGGTTGTGAGTGAAGTGGCATTGGTTCGGCAGGGGTTGGCTCGGCGAGGCCTTGGTTCGGTGAGCATGGAGTGGAGCCGGTCCGGTGGGGGTTTAGTTGGTTCGGTGGTGCATTGGTTCGGTCATGAGGTGGTTCGGTAGTAGAGGGGAAACACTTGGTTCGGCCTGTAGGGAGAGGAGCTTGGTCCGGTGTGGCTGGTTCGGTGGGTTGATGGTCCGGATGGGAGATGGGGTTGGACCGGTGATACCCTGGTTCGGCTAGGGATGGATTTGGATCGGTGGTGAAAATTCGTCCAACAACATTCATCATCATCAACCTTGTTGCCTGTACCACAATTCCACCACTGCCTTACACTTACATCACAACTTGACCACAGCCTGATACTTCCACCACCATCACCTATAATCGAATTTCAGACACTGCCACAAATCCATCACTCGCAACTTCCTTCATCACCTGAAACCATCATCTTTGACTGTTTGCAGTTCAACCACAGTTTACCTACTCCACTGCCAAAGGCAATCACCCTGCTGACCAACAGGCAAATCAACTTCACGAAAGAAATATACGAAAAAAAGAAGAAACCATATTCATCACTGCGACCGCATCCTCGCCAATCGAATAGCGTCATCACTCAAGACTGCCTCCCTCAACCCAAGCGTAGCTTCATCGAAAAATCCCCAATCGAACTTACATTCTCTCCTCCGCAGCACCTACTCAACCTCAAGCAAAAAACAATAATCCATTCGTGACTCCATCCCCTCCATTCTGCAATTAATCAAATCCACCTCTACACGAAATCCCCAGTCGCCAAACTCCACCCCACACTTGCTGAACGTCAGTCGCCGAACGAACCCTTCACTGTCTCGACTCCCCCCATGCTTGCTGCGCAACTAGTAACGCCAACAAATCGAACATCAAATTGAGAAGTCGCGAATTTCATTTTTTTAAGCTTGCGTTTGATTTAATTGAGTTTTCAAATTGTGTTTTAAAGTGTATTTCCTTTTTTGATTTTTGAAGTATCTAACAGATAAGAAAAAAATTGCGGTTTGGGCTTGTAGGCTGCTGTGTTTTCAAATTGTGTTTGACTTGTAGGCTGCTGTGTTTTCAAATTTTTATCCTTTGTCTTCTTTTTATTTATGTAGTTTGATTAGGCTTTATGTTTAGCTTTCGTTTTCTTTTTCTTTTTCTTTTTAAAAAAAAAGAGGTTTCGAATTATTTTGTTTTGGTTTGTTTTACTTCTTCTTTGATAAAAAATTGTTTTGTTGTCTTTGTTTGTTTTATTTTAAGTTTAATTTTGTTTTATCCTAACTAAAAAGAAAAAAAAATTAATTTTGAATTTGTTTTGTTTTGTTTTAGTTTCTTCTTTGCTATAAAAAAAGCTTGTATATATCTTGTTTTTAATTTTTAGGTTGTAGGAAATAAAAGGAAGAATCGCTTGCCAAAATTTTTTTTTGCTTGCTTGCATGCTTATAAAAAAAATTAGCTGCTTTGAAAAATAAATAATTTGCCAATAATTCTGCACGCTCTACGATTGTGCCCCTATCTCCTGTTTTTAATTGTTTTGCATTGTTGATTGCTTGTATTTAAAAAAATTCAAAACAAAACACAAAAACAAAAATTCCATTCGTAGTTGTATTATTAATGCATGTTTAATTTCTTCTTTTCTTTTCATTCTAGAATTTTGATTAATAAGTACGGTTAGACATCGATAACATTTAATTGTATATTGACAAGTTCTCTTCTTTGAACAATTTCATTTCTTGGTGTATAGGCTACGACAGAGCAATAATCAGATATAAATATTACAGTGATTCGTAAATATTATATTAGTTGTTTCTCTGAATATACTTAAATCTTTGGCAGCATCGCTGCGGTGGTGCGTGGTACACCAATAAATCATGTCCGTTACCTGACTGAGAACCATCTTATTGATTTAAGACAATGTGTGACTATACAATTTTAGGTTAGGAGCTACTTAGGATTAAAAAAATGTGTAATTAAGCCTTTGCATTCATTTAGTTGCATTAGTTCGTACATATTTGAAAAAAAGTTTCAAAATCAAAAATAAAGAAAGAAATAAAAATTGTAAATATTCCTTAACTTAGTTTTTAAATCGTTTTCATCTGAAAATTTTCATTCAAAATCAAAAATCTAAAAAAAATTAAGCTGTTTTTTCAGAAAAAAATCCAAAAAAAAATATAAATCCAAAAACATAACAAAAAACAAAATTTTCTTTTGAAAATTAAATTCCTTTTGGTAAATAGCTTTCTTTTAAAAAATCCAAAAAAAAAACATCCTAAAAAATGTCCGAGTTTCCCTACTTGTAAGAATTTTATAATAGTTATGAAAATCAATATAATTTATATAATTTCACACAAAATTCTTATGGATATATCAACAACAGCTATTGTACAAACAATTCAGATTTTGAACCACTAAATTTTCAAAATGATTACCAACCTTCAACTCTTGAAAAAAGCATCGAAATGATTTTGTCGTTACTTGAACTTACTACACAAAATGATTAAAAGATAAATGAATTGTGTAATTCATATTTGTGCAATTACTCAAATTAAGGATTTCAAAATTTGAATTCACTTCAAAATCCAAATGAATTCGATTATAACTCATGCCAATTCAATTTTGAACTACAAAATGAATTTAAAAATCAAAACGAAAATGTGATCAACTTTTCAAATGATTTTGGCAATGAGGATAATCTTGACTATGAGTTAATGGAAAAATTTTGTTCTCAAAAAGTTCTAAGTGAAAATTTTCAAGTTAATAATAATAAATTTGATTTGTTGAGCAATTGAAAGAAGTTCACAATGATAACACATATTTGTTGTTTGAAACATATCTGAAACAACGTGAACAACAAAATCAAAACTTAACCTGTGACGTGTCAAATAATAATCCATCTTTTACAACTATTGATCATATTCAAATAAAAAATTTAGAAATTGAAAACGATAACTTTAATGAAGTTGTTGAAAAAAGGTAATTGAATTGTATTTCAATTATTTTGAGGGTGAAAACTCGATTTAACATTCGATCTTCCTTTCTCCGATTTTGAAAATTTGAATACAACAACTTTGGCTTTTGAACCTAATTTATGCAATGAAGTTGTGTATACTTCAACAAAGGAAGACGAATTTAGTAAAAACAAATTTTTTGAACTTTTTGAAAATGAGTCATTGAATTCTGAAGGGGAAGATTTAGATCACCATTTTGATTTTGAAATCAATAATTTTGAAAAAGTTTTCAGTGAAACGTTTGAATTTCGATTTGGTGAAAATAAACTTAAACTTCCACAAATCATTTTATAAACCCTAGAAATCATCGAAGATAAAACAACTCACATGATTATTAATAAAACGACATTCTTTTTTCCAAATCAACATTCAACTTTGAAATCTTTTATGGTTTAGTTTCCATCCTTAAGCTGTGTCTCTCATACTTGACGAGACAAAGAATTGGTCTTTGAAAGACTGTTTCATTTACTCCTTAACGACATATCTTCCGAAGTCTTATAAATAATAATCTTTTCACTTTCATGTAAATATAGGTCATATTTTTATTTTTCTCCTTGCACTAGGGTTGACTATGGGGATACCGTAAAATCAAGTGCGGGGGGGGGGGGGGGGGGGGGGTGGGGGGTTCTCAACTTCATTTTTAATTTTTCATAGGTTATTTTCACATTTTCTTTCCAAAATAAAAAAAAACTCAAATTTTTTTAAAGCATTTTGATCTATTTTTTAAGAAACACTATAGGATAAATATATTGTTTTGTTCAATTAAATTGAAATTTTTGAAAGTTATTTGTCTCAATAAAAATAAAAATAAGGTTTGATCACAAATAACGATGGTTTAACTAGTATATAGGAAGGTTCATATGTGTTAATTATGAAATATATCCTAATTGAAAATCTTTGTTTTAAAAATGGTGAATTTAAGTAAAAAGATATAACAATTTTATCCTCTAAGTTAAATGGCTCTAAGATAATTTTGCAAAACTCTTTCTTCATAAAAAAGAAAAAATAAATATATAAAAAACAAAAATATTTCTTGTATATATTTTATTAACACCTAAAGTTATGTGTTCGCATGTTCAATTCATGTCTGCCCTACTCACATTTCAAGGCATGGAGATGGGTCCCCATAAAATAGCACAACATTATTGGGGGCATCAAATCTCTGTGCTAGGCTAGATGAAAACCCTCCTGTCTGTGGTCAGACCAGGCTAAGGGAGAGCTCATCTCATCCCTTCGATTTCATCAGGGCTTTGGGTTGAGTTTTTTTATAAAAGTTACGTGTTCACATTTGGGTATCACTAACCATACTCTGTGCCATTCTTACGTAAGCCCAAAAGGCAGTACATGATCGGTATATCTGGCCTCGGTTTATCTGAGTTGAGTGTATGTATATAAAAATTCTTTCATTAATAACGCCTACAGTCGAAAGGTATTCAAACTTGTGTGTTCACTCGCCACACTCTGTATTCCTCTCACGTAAGCCCGTAAGGCAGTGTATGGGTAATATATATGGCCTTAGTTTTCTTAGTTAGGCATATGTAAATATTGTTAATATCAATAAAATTTTCACATAAGAGAGAGTAAGCAATTGAAATCCTAGCACTATTTTTACTTATTTGATTTAACTTGTCATTCAAAAGAAATGAAAAATACCACTTTTAAAATTTTTGATAATCACGTAAGGATCCATTTCACAGTTACACTGTGATATCAACTGAAATAGCTAGTCAAACTAGAGTCTACTTATTATGGTTAATTAGTTTTTATTTGAAATTTTGAGAAGTAATACGACAGAAATTTCAAGATAATGACCAAAACTTATATTTAACTTATTCGATTTAATTCAAAAGTAAATCCTTCATTTGTAAATATTTTCAAAAACTTGCACTCATCTCTTTGTAAATAAATATTGCATTTTGTAAATATATTCATATTCCATTTGGATTTTGTGGGTAGTATCTACTGAAAACCCTTGCGAGACAACACTGATCCTACTAGGGACACATAGAGGTTTAACGGCTTGTTGCATACGCTCAATGCAATCATGCTCCCTACGAAAATGGATTTATCTTAGTTTTCTTTATTCGAGGACAAATAAAAAGATAAGTGTGGGGATATTTGATGTGCATGTAAATGTGCATGTTTTTACTTCCATATTTAATCGAATTTAATTAAATAAATGATCATATAGGGAGTTTTAACATGTTTAAACCAAAATTTAACTTATTTTCAAAACGTCATATATTCATCTTCATCTAGAGGCAAAATGGTCATTTATGTGCATATAATAATCTGAGAAAATTACTTGGACGTTTTATGTTATTGTATAGGAATTTAGGTTCAAATTTGAAGAAGGCTTCATAGAAAATATGCATGCACAAGAGAAGGAAACAAATGAAGATGAAAATAATTCATTTAATGAAAAATGGAGGACCCCACCTACTCACTTACCTTGATGTACAATTGGGCGCTAATGCACATGCCGATGGCCATTAAAGTTACATGCACACTTAGTAGAGGATTATCTTACGCTAATGATAACTTGGTGGCCACATTTCCTCAAGGGTAGTTTGGATAGTTCCCAAAAAAATAGATTAGGGTTCTAAAACATGTATAAATACCCCATATGTTCATGTAACCCTCCTCTTCTCTCTTCCTCTTAGCTCTTTAGTTTAGGATCAAAAATTAAAAAAAGCTCTCTTTCTTTTCATGGTAACTTAGCCATTTCATTTATGTAATTTTCTTTTTTTATACAATGTTAATTAGTGTTTTTTCTATTTACATGCTTCTTTTCTTTCATGCTAGTAGCGTAGTCTATTTCTCATGCAAGTAGATTAGTTTTTATTTCATTTTAATCAGCCCTCCTTTTATTTTAGCTCTCTTTTTCTCTTGATTTTATTTCATGTTGCATACTACAACTGTTGATATGATAACAAATATGAGAGGCTAAACCCCTTCAATTTAGGGGAAATAAAGCTCTATTAATCATGCGGCTTCAACATTTTGATCATTTATGTTCTCTTTTTGTGCTTAATGGAAATATTTGAAGTGGTTTAACTTGTTGTTTAGCTTTGAGTTTGATAGCCTATATTGTTGACACCAAATAGGCCATGCTTAAACAAACAACAAACACAAATTACCTCTTCGTCTACATATGATGTTGGTAATGAAGTAAAATTAAATCAGAATTTGATAGTTCATATTTCTAATCAATAGTTAATAGGCTATACTTAGAATAGACTTTATTTTCAAGTTCATTATCTATTTTCTTGTGAGTTAAAAATGATTTAGTGGTTGTGAGGGAAATCAAGCTTTAGAGCATAGTAGTTCGACCATCTTTAGAAGTTATAAGCACAATTCCAACTCTAGAACAATGTTCATTGGATGCTCCTTCAGTATACAATTTCTGCCATATGATAGGGATTTCACTGTTTTTTGGGGAATCATCTTGCGCAGTGAATTCTACTATAAAATCTTCCAATGCTCGACTTTGGATAGTCCTTCGATAGAGATAAGTGATATAGAATTGACTAAGCTTGATATTCCACTTGAATAATCTTCCAGACATCTCAGGTCACTATAGTACCTGTCGTAACGACTAATCAGTGTAAACATTGATCAGATGTGGCTAAAGTACGGGTGGAGCTTTCGTGATGCAATCAGCAAGTAGTATGCCAGTTTTTCTATTTTCGAATCATTTCTTTCAGCTCCGGTCAATCGCTTGCTGACATAATAAACCAGTCTCCAAATTTGATTTTCCACATGAAGTAATGCGGCACTTATAGCATGAACCGACATGGCCAAATAGATATATAAAACTTCATGGTCCATTGGCTTTGAAAAGATGGGGGATCTCTCCAAATGATTCACCAAAGCTTGAAATGCGTCTTTACAATCTTGTGTCCATACAAAATTTCTTTTCCCTTCCCTAATCAGGTCAAAGAAAGGACTGCATTTGTCGGTAGCTCTGTAAATGAATCGGCTTAAAGTAGCAACTTTCCCATTCAGACTTTGCACTTATTTGATAGTCTTTAGTGCTTGGATATCGTGGATAGCTTGAATCTTCTAGGGATTAGCTTCGATTCCACAGGCATAACAACAAAACCTAGGAACTTCCCTGATACTATGCCAAAAGATCACTTCAAAGGATTAATTTTCATCTTGTAATGTCAGAGGATCCCGAACATTTCTACCAAGTTTCTAATGTAGTCGATTGATCGTCGTGACTTCATGAGCCTATCATCCACATATAGTACCATTATTTTTCCAATCTGATCTTTAAACATTCTATTAACTAAGCATTGGTAGTCGCTGCTGTATTATTCAGTCCAAATTGCATCACTACATAACAATATAATCCAACATCATTAGTGAAACTGGTGTGTTCTTGATCGACAATGTGCCTCGGGATTTGGTTATATCCTAAGTATGAATCCATGAAAGATAGCAATTCATGTCCCACAGTTTAGTCCACCAGTTGGTCGATCCTCGGAAGGGGAAAACTGCCCTTTGGACATGCCTTGTTCAAGTCTGAATAATCGATACATGTTCTACACTTCCCATTCGCCTTTTTCACTAGCACAAGATTACATACGCACTAAGGGTAGAGGGCATCGTGGACAAACCCATTGTCTTTGAGTCTATCCACCTCCTCCTTGAGAGCGGCAGACCTCTCAGGATCCATGCCACATCTTTTTTGTTTCATTGGGATATGCCTCGGGTCAATATTCAATGCATTGCTCAAAATTGTAGGCGAGATTCCACATATGTCATAGTGAGCCCAAGTGAACACATCAAGATTCGCTAGATTAAATTTGGTAATTTCTTTCATCATCGTGGGGCTGAGCTGTGATACGACCTTTAAGACCCGCAATGGGTCATTATGGCTGACTTTAATATCAATCATCAGCTCAACCGGTGAAGCCATGGTCTCTTTAGGCTCCTCCTCATCATCTCTTAGATCTATATCTCTATAGACCCGAATATGGCACTCATGCTAAGGCTCAGGCGCTGGTTGTCAATCCCCGGTAGCTTGGATGCGAAGAGTCTTTTCCACACTCTTACCTTTCTCTTTGCGTTGAGCATCCCTCAGTTCAACTATATAAGAGGCACGTCTAGTCGCTTGATCACCGTAAACAACTCCAACACCATTATCTGTTGGAAACATCAAAGTAAAACACCATGAGGCAAGGGCTGCTAGAAATTCGGCTAGAGCCGGTCGGCCTAAAAAAATCAGGAAAATAGGAACAAGGACAAACTTAGAAAAAAATTTAGGCTGAAGGACAGCAAGTTTGTTTTTTAGGCTGAAGGGCAATGCTAGTTATAATTAGCATTTTGTACAGTGTAAAATTGAATATAATGCTATAAGTAACTAGCATTTTGTATAATGTAAAAGTTGAATATAATGCTAATTATAACTAGCATTTGTCCTTCAGCCTAAAAATGGAACTTAGTATCTTTCTGCCTAATTTTTTTTTAAAGTTTGTCATTTTTTCTAATTCCCTCAAAAAACATTCTAAGGAGAGTCGACATCCGAAACAACAAATGATATGATCAGCACTCTCCTACGATCACCTTTTCCCAACTCTAAAAGTAATTTAAAATAACCAACATCTTCAGGTTTAACACGATTAAAACCGTGTATGCGGGCTTTAGACGGCTTCAAGTCCTTTACTTCCACTCTCATCTGATCATAAGCTTTCTTGAAAATTATGTTTACAGAACTTCGACAGTCAACCAATATCCTTTTCATAAGAGCAAGGCTGATCATGGTCGAAATTACCACTGGGTCGATCATTAGAGCCTCCACCTTGTCTGCATATGTATTTCTAAACACGATATCATTTACCATTATATGTTGCTATTTCTCCGGAGCTCCATCCTCCGTGTTTAAACAACATTCAAAATCCACATGTTTAATCGCACTAATGTAGCGCTCCATCTCACGCCAACTTTTATCGGCCAGACGCGGTCCTCCAACCATTGACTAATCACTAATCTCCCACCGGTCCACAAAGGTTCCTCAGCTCTGCGCAGTACTTTTCCTTGGTTGGGGTCGGTTGTCCACTGCCCGCCATCCTACAAGCTTTTTACGAACTGTTGTAACTTCCTTTCTCGAATCATCTTTTCAATAATATCATGGAGGTGCATGCATTCGTTGGTGTTATGCCTATAACATTCGTGAAACCAACAATATTTCTTAGTTTTTTTCTACTTCTCTGTTGATTGTTGTAGAGGTGGCTTCTTGTACTTCATAGTATTGCAGGTAGATAAATAGACATTCTCTAGGGATGTATTCAGTACGTGTAAGTGTTGCATATCGAAATCCTAGGCTTTCCTCTCCTAGAATCCCTCTTTTGTTCTCGGCTCCTATCTCCACCTTTCTTTTTCTGATTTGGTTTATTCTGGACATTTACTTGAACTTTTTCACAGCTTTCATCGGATTGCTTTACTGCAATATTACTCTACACTCCCTCTCTACTTGATGCTACAATATTCTTCTTCTTAGAGAATTTAGCTTCCTAATTTCTTAAATATTGAGCCGCCTTTGCGTAAAAGCATTCCAACATTGTGGGTGGCTTGTCGGCTGACCAATCGCCAAAATAAGATTTTGGATCAGTCCCTTTTGTGACGACCATCATTATTGCTTGGTCATTCGGATTATTGAATTCTGTAACAGCTGTATGGAATCTCTCCAAATAACCTTTCAACGATTCTCCTAGGGCCTAGATCACACTGGACTGGGACATTACATCCATAGGGCTTGTTGCGTGCATTCAGGACTGCTCCATAAACTTTTTTGCCAAATCGTCAAATCTAGATATTGATTGTAGGGTAACCTTGTGAACCACATTGTCTCTACTCCAGAGAGAGTTATAGTAAAACATCTACACTTGGTTGCATCATCCACTCACGTGAAATCCATTAGCCATTCATATATCATGATATGTTGCCCGGGGATGGTTTTTCCCTCATAGGCAGGCACTGATGGCATATTGAAATTCCTTGGATATTTTTCATAGTTAACATTATCAATGAATGAGGTATGCTTTTTGAGATTCCCTAGTTAACATTGGTCAAGCCTTGGCTTTCTCTCACTAGCTATCTGACCATCAGTGGTCGTGTTCCATCTTGCGTGAATGGTCGGGTCGACATCTACAAGCCATTCCACACCTTCTTGGTTCAACGTTTTCTCGATATGTATCTCTTAAATTCACTTCATCATTATTTTAGGCAAGCATTTGGTTAACTTTTAACCGAACTCCATCATCCAAATCAACTGTAGCTGCTCCAGTTTGAATCCTAACATGCATAAGTAAGTTCTCATATATAGTGGAGGGATCAACACTGATCATTCCTGGAAGACCACGATGGTCTGCCGGTTGATGCCTCGAAGTTTCTACATGATATCCATTTGTTCTGTGATGCATGTGCCTATGATACCCGTCTGATGAACTAGAGCTCTCCGATGCCGTATAAAGGGTAGGGTCCCTCTTAGCTTTTCCTCACTATTGCTGAGTAAGTTGGTTCATTAGGTTGATATGGGACTAGAACTACTGATTTAGTTCTCGATAACTATTAATTAGATCTCTCGTTAGATTCTGGAATTCAACTCACGTAATAGAGTCAGTTAGAATATGGACTTCAACTGGCTTAGAATTCCCATCCATTGGTTGACTGCTCGGTCCTTCTTGTTAGATGGTAGCGTTTTCATTTCCTTCCATGTTCTGAGAAGTAGATCTAGTACTCCTCACCATTATTGATAGCTCTGCCTAGATTTCTACAAATCTAAGTAGTATGAGATACTTCCTGAAGATTACTGTAGATCTCCTTTGGGGATTTATCCAATCCAGTAGCAAGAAAGAGATCCTAATAAGCTAATAATTGAGGCTCTCGATGAAAGCACCAAAATGTTTAAACCTAAATTGGTCACAAACACACAAGAATAGTTTTTGTAGAGAAGTAAATGAAGTAAAGCAGAATTAAAGTGAATAAGTAATAAGGAGATAGGCAATAGTCAAAGAACATGGAGGTTTACAGTGGTTCGGTGTTATATGCCTATATCCACTTTGAAGATTATTCTTTATTTACCACTTGTAAATCTAATTACAGCAGTAGAAAATAGCAAGTATTCGTCTACAATGGAGTTTAGAATAACAAGCAGCATAAAGATCCTGAAAATGAACCAAAAGGTCTGTATTCATAGGGTGAGATGATGAGATATTTCACTAAGATTTCGACAGAAGGCTCTCTACATTCATATTGGCCCATCATAACGATCGGTGGCCCTAACTCGATATTTAGGAATGACCAACAATATTTATACCAATCGTTATTTTTGGTCTCCATATGTTGTGTGATCGTTTCTGGGGGGTCCTACATAACTCTTAAACTTGCCCCTAAGATATGAAGTCATTCTGAGTTGTAGATCGCGAGACATGGATCAACCTTTGTCACATTTGGATTGTTCACTATGCTACACCGATCGTTATGAAGGATCAACATAAAACGATCGACCTTCTTTGTATCTTAAGGTTTGACATACGATTATTTTTAGGGCTTCACTCTTCAATATACTGATGCTTTGAAAGTTTCAAGTGGATTTGCCTTGTGGATTTTGAGATATCGATCGATCTTCATTGATTTGAGCTGTTTTATGGATCGTTCCCAATCGAAATCTTTTCTTTGTCTGTAATTTAAGCATATGAACTCCGTTCATCTTGAAATTTGAAATATAATTCATGGAGCTATACCATGCTTGCGTCAAAATTGGTCACAAACACCCAATTGCCGATGAAAGCACCCGTTTACAATTCCAAATCACAGATAGCAAAAATGTAGAGAAAATAAATGTGAAGAACACTCATAATTTAAAAGGAAACTTCACAGAAACACGTAGATTTAGAGTGGTTCGGCATATAGCCTACGTCCACTATGAAATTGTTGACTTCTATTGATCTCTGTTTGCTGGTTACAATGAATTACAACATTAAAATTGAAGTACAAAAGTAGTTTCGGTAGAGTCGAGACATAGAAGAGCCAAAAGATCCTCTTTTTGAAGCTCTTGGACTGTTTTTTATAGGTGTAGGCTGCAAATATCCTACCCATGTCTCGGAAGACTCCTTCTCTCACGTGGGTGGCCCACATGATCGATCCCGATCGATTTCGACTCGATCCATGATCGATACGAATGGAATTCCTATCGATCAAGATCTTGCCCAATCGAGTCGATATTGAGCATGGACATTCTTGGGGTTGTACGCAAATTCCTGTGAAAATTTGGTGGCATTTGGACTTGTAGATTGTGAGATATGATCGATGCACATTTGGTTTTTCAATGTGCTGTCTAATTCTTCATCGCGTCGATCTGTTTGCATCGCTTCCAAGCATGTGCTAATCAATGATGTGGCGCTTCCTCTTAGGATCGATCCACTTTTTATGCCGCGTTGACTACTTCCTTTGCCTCCTTCATATCCATCAATCGCTAATTGCTTCATATCGATCCAGGTTTCTTCCCTTCGTATCAATCCGTGACCATTATCTCATATCGATCATCTTGTGGATCGATATGAAGTACATAGAGATAGGATCAATACAGAGCCAGTGTATTACGCACCGATGCCTAGGGAGTCATTTTGTATCATTTACCAGGCTTCGTATCGATTCTTGACCGATCAATACGAATTGTTTAAATGAATTGATACGTGGGATCGATATGAAACGTTCTCAGGTTATGGGTATGAACTGAAGTTGATATGACGGACATGAAGTGGTGCTTACTGAATGGATACGAAGCAACGTACACTGGATGGATGTGAAAAGGAGTGGCATCTAACGGATGCGAACGAATGGATTTGATGGATACAAACTTGAGGGATACGAACAAGTTCGGCCCTGATCGATACGAAGGAGGCTGCTTGTGGATGGATACAAATGAAGTAGATATGATCTTGATGTATACGAATAAGAGCATTGCTTGATTTGCATTTATCATATCTTGAGCATACGAACTCCGATTGAATTGAAATTGGAAACGTATCCTCAACTAATCCTGTTCATCATTCCCAATCGATCCCTTCTTGATTGAAGCTCGGTCAAATTTTGATGATATCGATCACAACCTTGTTTCCAGTCGATCTCCAATCCTGATATTCATCCTTTCTAGCCAATTTGTTGATATCCCAGCCTTGACCAAAAGGCGGGGTAACATTTGCCTCCTCGAAACATGCCTTATGGTAAGAAGGCGTGTTTTGAATAGCTTCGAGTCCGATATCCGAAGTCCATATTCCATCCATAGCCATACCATCCGGTTCATAAGCCAATCCATTACCAAGCCATCCTATCCAAGTGCCATAGCCATATCCAAGTCCATGACTACTCTGAGTTGATGTCCAATTCAAAGTCCTGTAACCACAACCTTAGCCAATTTCGCAACTATCCAAATCCGTCAACCAAGCTTTTATCCATTCATATCCAATAACTGATAACCAAATCCATGATCACTCCGGGCCTATATCCTGTTCTGACCTCGACTCTTCGGAAAGGGCTTTTATGTTCTTTGACCTCGGCTCTCTGGCCAAGGACTTTTAGATTCTCCTACGTCGGCTCTTCGGCCAAGTATTTTTTAATATCCTCTGGCCTCGGCTCTCTAGCTAAGGATTTTTTATATTCTCCGGCCTCGGTTCTCTGGCCAAGGACTTTTTAATATTCTCCGACCTCGGCTCTCCGACAAAGGAATTTTTATATTCTCCGGCCTCAACTCTCCGGCCTTGGACTTTTTAATATTCTCCAGCCTCGGACTTTTTAATATTCTCCGGCCACGGCTCTCTAGCCAAGGACATGTATATTCTCAGGCCTCGGCTCTACGGCTAAGGACTTTTTATATTCTCCAACCACGGCTCTTTGCCCAAGGACTTTTATATTCTCCAACCTCGGCTCTTCGGCCAAGGACTTTTTATATTGTGTTCGGGTCCATTCCATCGCTCTCCAGCGAATGGACTCGTAACTTGAGATCACTTCCCTGTCTCTCTAGTCGGGACCATGCTCGCGAGTCCTGAATTATTTATTACATTGATCCAAGTCCAATTGTTCAAAATAAGAGCTTTTATAGCCAAGGGAAACCAAATAAATGTTTGTACATACAAGGATAAAACCATAGTTTTCAAAAAAATGAAAAGAAAAACAAGATTTATAGACTTGTCGTCTCAGAGCAAGCCTAGGGACCGTCCTCGATCCAGTACATGCATAAGTGACTTATCTTTATTACTTCGAGCTCTATTACTTATTCAAAGTAATAAATCCATTTAGTTGATGACAAGCAGGCGATTCCTAGATCCAGTTCGAACCTCGTTCAAAGTAGGCGGTGGCTGCTGCTGTTCCACTGCCATAGCTCGATTCTTTACATATTGTTGTAGATGACCATTCCTTACATGCTCCTCAACGATATTCTTAAAATGTCTACAGTCGTTCATGTTGTCCCCATTCAGCTCATAGAATATGCAATGCTTTCCCAATTCCCACTCGTATTCAGAATATTCCCTTCTTGCTGGCTTTCAATATTAGAGGCGCCCTCGAGTATCCAAGTAAATCCTCTCCAGAGTTTCAATTAGATCTGTGTAAGAAGAAAACTTTGACTCCCTCCATGGCCTTTTCGAAGTGCTACCATTGTCGTTCATCTTCCTTTTTCCTTTATCATCTTTGTCCGGGTCCTCCCTGGGTGGACCTCCACCTCTTGCCGCATAAGCTTCAGCCTCTCTCCCTCCTCTCTCAACTTGCGCATCTTCTTGCCTCAGAAACCTTTCCGCCTAATGATAGAACTCACTGAGTCCCTTGGTGGGTCCCATTCCAACGATATCTTGAAATCCAGATTGTCTGCAATTCCCGAAACTGCTGCCATCAAAACCATCGATGGATCAGGTCGATCCACCGAAGCCACTGCCGTATTGAATCTGGTCAAGAAATCTCTAAGCGATTCTCCCTTCCCCTATTTCATCGATGTCAGAGTCATTACATTCTTGGGTCTGACAATGTGGACCCGAAACCGCCTTATAAACCTTTCAATTAGCTCCGACCATGTGCTAATAGAGCCACTTTCCAGCTATCTGAACCATAATGCTACAATATCAATCAAATACAAAAGGAAGCATCGTTCCATGACCTCCTTGGATGCCCCCAGCACTTCCATATGCCTCATGTACTTTGCGAAGTGAACAATAGGATCCATTCTCCCGTCATACATCTCCAGTGTCGGCAATTTGAAATCTGGCGGGTTCCTAGCATGCTTGATCATGGGAGCAAAAGGACTCCTATTCACATCCTCCAAGTCTCTATTCATCAGTCCGCTCCTCAAGGCTTGCCTAACCATCTCTGCCAATCTGTCGCCGTCAACACTGCAGTCCTCGTCTGTTGCCTCCGATCTACCCCTCGAGTTCACGAGGGAATCTTGGAATCCGCTCTTCTGGACGAGAATTCATTCCTCTATCAATGCCGTGTTGCTCAGCTCCACCTGGTACTCTACCCCGGATTGGATCATGCTCTGGGTGAGCGCCCCCTAGTTATGGTGCTATGCCAGATGGTCCTGCTCCATTCTGAATTTTGGTTGCTCCGTGCTCCCGAATCCTATCTCCAGCATCTCCTGCAGTTGCATTAACTTGATTCCGCACTCCAACTTTTGTAGCTTGTCGAGTAGGTTCTGTATCATCTCCTCTTGTCTCTTGAGAATCGTTTCCATCTCGTCTCTAGTGATGAAGATTGACACCTGATTCGTTCCCGAGGAAGCCTCTTGACTCCCTTCATGTTGACTGCTTTCAGTTCTTTGTCTTCTTGTCTATTTCCTTGCCATAGCTTTTCAAATCCAAGTCTTCAAGCTATAGTTTTGGTGCAAACATAGCAGTCACTCTATACTGATTGCACCTCGATTGGGAACCAGTTTGGATTTGTCCGATCATTGTCCATAATGTTGTATATAATCGATTCTTAAGGCTGATAACCACCCGTTCCTAACCAAGTCGATGATATCACAGCCTTACCAAAAGGTGGAATAACAGTTGTGAGGAAATATACATCTTGTAGATGTGGTACACTTGAACACAGACTTCACCATTTAATTTTGAGATTATTTTATGATGCTCTACATTGACATCAACCGTCTTGACGTATTAACATTGCCGCTTATAATGTCGTTACAATAGCATGTTACAAGTCGTTTAACCTCATGTTAGTTTTAGTAAATAGCTCATCACCAACCCATGTTATTATATTCAGTAATGTCGACATCCTTACTTTTTTTTAGCATTAGTAAGAATTATGGTGTCGACCAGCACGCATCCATATAAACTATGTGACATTTAACATTGACATAGTTGTCGTCATTGCCTTATCGACGTTACGTGTTTTCTTTTATTTGAATTTATATATTTTCTCTATGAAACTCACTTACTAAGATTAACTTGATTATTTTACTTACTTTACATACACTATTTAATTTTTTTGTCTTGTGATGGAAACTTGAATTTTACTCATACTATTTAAATAATTATTGATAAGAACATCATCAACTCACGCTATCTTTTAACACAGCTATAGGTGTAAGTTTATTATCGCCAAGCAAATACTTAATTTTCATACAAATTCTCCTTGAACTTTCATTTTTAAAATAAAAAGTTTAGTTTTTCATTTAACTTAGCATGTGCCATTATGAATTATTAACTGGTGCCTAACATATTCTTTTAGCACCTTATTGTCATTGTTGAGATAACATTTGGCACGCCATAATTTTTAAATAATAAATTCTATTACTTATTAAATTCGAAATAATATAACCTAACAGGAAGATGGAAATCAGAAGGTTAGTAAGAAGTCTACCATGAGGTTTAGCAAAGGGTCTAAACCTCCACCCTCTGTCAACAAGAAAGGGGATAATCTTTTGAATCCATCATATATAACTACTTAGGAAGAAGTAAAATCATCCTCGAGCAGTCTGGAATTACTGGAAAAAGCCACCTCTTCAAGGCTTACAAATAACATTTTCAACCCTCAAGAAGGATATTTTCCTTTTACTACAATTCACTTTTGGCACATAGGAAATCTTCCCGTTCCTGACATCCTTCGAAGATACCTCGAACATTTGGACATTGCTCCTATCCAGTTCTCACCAAATTCTTATACATACTTGACTTGTTTGGAAGTATTTCTCGAGAAGCTAGACTACCTTCTTGTAGTGCTGATATCCTTCACTTAATGGTCGGTCCTGCCAAAATTAGTGAACACTAAGCTCATTAATTGTACCAAAAACTTCCCTAATCGAAAAGCATGATTTTTGATATTGTTAACAAGAAAAGAGGATGGGAGACTCTCTTCTTTGTCTAGTGCTTTTCTAAAATTAGAGGAACATTTTCCACGGCCTGTAAGTTTCTCATCCCTGGTTAACCTTATTTGTTTATTATATTTTGCTTATATGTGCTCTCTTTCAGATCTTGCTCCTAAAAATCTAAACTTTGATGATTAAAGAACCATGGACTCTCTAATCCAAAAAACAACCTTAATCACATAAGTTATTAGGAGACTCACCGATGGTTTAATTCAATTCTCGTGGAAAAAGTTTGTTGGTGAGGGATAAATCAGAACTAATCACTTCTAACTCTTCAGTTTAGCCCAAATTGCTGGTAAGTTTTAATACAGCCCTAATCGAAATTTCGAAGGTTACTGGTTCACTATCTTTTCCTTTCGCTTTAGGCTCATATGCCTTTTGCTATGGCTCCCATGGAAATAAGGGTTAAGGATAGTGCTCCTAAGAAAAGAAAGAGCAAAGATGTAGTTTCAGCTACAACATAAAAAAAAACCTACCTTCTTTAAAGACTTGATTTCTCAAGCTATTGAAGAATTATATGAAGAAGATTTGGGAAATGATGCTCTGATTGACGCTCCTTTTCCTCCTGAAGACAAGAGGCCCAAACATGTGGGTAGCATCATCCCACTGGTAAAGATGAGATGGGCATGTAAATATTGATCCAAGTCTCGTAGCAGTACATTTTGGATAAATCTTCGAAAAAACCTATAGAAGCTTAAACTGAGATACCCAAAGAGGCTCAAACTCCCAACCCCCTTCTTAATATTACATTTCCTCCTTTCCCAAATTCTACTAGCCGCATGTGCACTGAACTTGGTCTGATTCTTTCTCCAGATGATCCTTTTCCATAACAATCTATAAATTTATCACTTTAAATTATAATATTTAATTAATTTTAAATAGTCAAATATAGGTTTATTAAACATAAATAATTGTTTTAAATGCTGAATGATCAATTTTAATTATTATTACTATATAATGCTAATAAGTAATTTATAATGATTTTATAAATATATAAACTTGTTTTATAAAGATATACAAACTTCATCTTATTTTTATAAATTTATATGAATATTATTTAATATGGTTTTATAAGTCAATTTTTTTCTTTAAATTATTAAAATATGATAATAAATCAATTTTAAAGTTTTGTTACTTAAATAAATTGGTTAACCAAAACATCAAAATGTGACCATAAAACATTTTGTCGAAGATCAACGTTTCGTTCAACAAAAGTTGTCGCAACGTTGTTGCACATTTATTTAAATAAATATATATATATATATAATATGTGTACATTTTTAAATATGGTAATATTAATAAAGTCATTAGATAAGATTACTTTATCTATACAAGATTAGAAAATTCTAGAAATTCATTAACCAAAAGTAAGCACAAAAGGACAAAACATATCAAATCAAATTGAACAAAATCTTTCTTTATTTTTTTAATGCTTAAGTGATCAAGAAATAAAGTTGTAAAGTGAAAGGTGATGTTAATTGTTGAAAAAATGGAGTTTATTTTAAGTTGTAGTAAGGGTATTTTGGTCATTTGAAGTTATAATATTTCATTCCTAAACTTTTTCTATAAATACCCACCTCCTTCTCTCACTTCTTGACACTTCATCTTCTATTTTTCCAAGCTTCTTCATATTCTTCCTCTCCTATCTAATTTCTTCCATGCCACAGTAAAAAATTAGAAAGAAATAATGTCGAAATATATACAAAATATACAAAATGAAATCAATATCCATTTGCCTAAAAACCAAACTCACTATATTTTTATATTTAACCTATTCTTCTAATAACTTCCTTGAAACTAATCCAAATTGGGAAATTATTGTTTTTAAACTCAAGACAATTAAGTTGAATAAATTTTTTGTTTACATCATTTCTTCAAAATATAATAGATACTATGTCAAAATTTCAATTCTTTCAAGGTCATTTTCGGTCCAGATTTTATGGCCGAGATAACTATATTTATTTTGATCATAACTTACTCAAAAATGATCCAAATAAAGATATTCTATTTTTAGATCTAATGAAATTCTAGTGGCTGTAACTTTCATGTTGAGAACTTGTTCCAATTTTTAATTTAGCTATGTCAAGATTCCAATTCTTTGTAGTGCTTTTTTGGGCTTCATTTTTTGTGAGTCCAGGAATACCTCTTCATTCAATCACATCTCCCTCAAAAAACTCAAAATTAAGATATTCCTTTCTCCAAATTCAAGAAAAAAGAATTTTCAGAAACTTTGCAGTTAACCACTTTTTAAAATTATGAGAGTAAGATGGTCAAAAACCAGAGAGAAGATGACATATTTTTCATGTCTAATTTTGAGAATTCAAGGTCAAAGCTCCACCACTTCTTCTCTATACTTTCGGCCATTCTCCACCTCAAGCCTTGGTCGAGCGCTTGGGAGGAAGGGTGAATTCAAGCTTATTTTGGTTTGGATTTAATACATGGTAGGAAGTACGTGTTAGATCTTAAGTTCATTGCTTAAAATTTGACGGAGTGGAATCCAAGTTAGTTAGTTCTTCCTTTAAATTCATCAAAACCATTGCTAAGTTGAAGGAACTTTGAGTGTTATATGAAAATCCTTATTGAATGTTTGTTTACTTCGTTTGCTAAAACAATAATTTGATTTCGTTTTTTGACAATGTTTGGATGGTTAATTAAGTATTTTAAAATTTAGAATTTAAATATTTAATAGGGTATGTAGAAATGACTGCCCACGTGTTTCGTCCGTAAGATCCAAGGAGACTTGGATGAGGGACGGAACACGTCAAAGGTAAAGTCCGAATGCTCCAAAATAAACATCAAACCATTTTAACCTAAGAAAAAATAAAAAGTGTTATGAATATTTGATAGAATGAAACGCTAATTATTAATTATTGTTGTGTTTATTTCATTGATTTATTGTTTGAATTAGACTCGACCAGTTTATGAGCGGTTTACCTTTTATATGCATGGGCTAGATAGACAATAAATTGAGAATGATTATATATGAACACCTTTTGATTATAATTTCATGGTTTGACTATAAGTTGTTCAATAAAAATATTCATTGAGTAGGAATTACACTAAAAGATGTTTATTTTGACTTTGGAAATAAAAGACATTTTATCTTTTGAATTGAAATGATTTCTTTTGGAAAGTAATATGAATATTGTTTGCGCCAAAATTGGTCACAAACACCCAATATCGTGAAAGCACCCGTTTACCAACACAGATCAGCAACAATCAATATAGAGTTCAGATCTAAGCAACAACAATCACAATAATTCACAGATAACAATCACAAACACTGGATTTATAGTGGTTCGGCGATCTTGCCTACGTCCACTTTGAAGGTTCTCTCTTTATTGATTCACTTGATGATATTAATCGATAACAATTGATTACAGTTGATGATAGCTTTGGAATCTGAACACAACAGCGACAATGAAGTTTGGAATTCAATCCGGCAGGGTCTGGACGTTCAATGGTGGAAGCTCCGAAAGATCCCCTTTTCTGAAGGCTTCAGGGTGCTATTTATAGGCGTTGGAGGCCCAGATCTCGCTCAAACTTCGGGAGACTTCTTCTGGCACGTGAGTGGGCCCACGCGTCCGACCCCACCAAGTTTCGTCTCGATCTGACATCGATTCGAAGTGATTTCGAACCCATCAAGAAATGGTCCAATCGAGCTGAAACTTGGCAGGAACAATCTTTACCTTGTATGGGAGCTACTGTGAAAATTTCGTCGCATTTGGATCAGTAGTTTACGGGATATGATGATTCAAGTTGATGAATCTCGCCCGGCTGTTTAGTTCGAACCCATGACTTCGAATCGATGGAAGCACGTGGTATTGTAGTGACGTGGCACGCACTCCTCGCATCGATCCTACTTTTTCTCCGTGTTGACCGCTTCGAATCCATGTATATCGGCGCATTCAAACCGATGGGTGACACGTCACTAGTTGACTGGGTGGTTTCGAATGAGCGATTGTTCATGGATTCGAACTTGATGGAGGCGATCGATACGAAGCAGTGCTTGGTCGTGGGACCGATCGATTAGAAGTTATCGATGGTGATGGATTCGAAGTACAAGTGGTGATGGGTTCGAACTTGACAAGCGGTGATGGGTTCGAACCTTATGGATTCGAAGTGAGCGAGGCATTGTCATGCTGAGTGGATGTCCATCTCATCGATTCGTACTCGATCGATTCGAAGCGAACAATACTGCTGATCATTTCGAATGCGATCGATTCGAAACGCGTGGAGCCTAACGGGTTCGAACAAGGCTTGATGGGTTCGAACCCTATCGGTTCGAAATGGCCATCTACTCAGCAAACCGATGGTTTCGAACACTGTGAACTTTGGCTAACTTGCATCGATCATATCTTGTCCATACGAACTACGATTAACCTGAAATTTGAAACACTGGCTTTCACGGTCTTGCTTATCATGTCCCATCAATTATAGCCTGATCCGGGCTCGGACAAAATTCATCGATATCCATAGTGAAGTGGAATGCAACCGATCTCTGAGGCGAATTGTCTTTTTCTTTTGACCAATCTTTTGGTATCACTGCTTTGCCAAAAAGCGGGAAAAAAAATATTATAAGAATAAATATTTTGAAGGGGTTATAAAATGGTTTATAAAAGTGTATATAGACGAAGAGAATTTAAAGGAGTAAATAACTTAGTGTTTGAAAATGATTTCCAAAGGTTTTAGGAAATAGCAACACTATTATTTGAAAGTATTTATGAATATTAGTGAAAATGATTTATCACTTCCGGATATAAAATGATTTGTTATGTTACCAATGATTTGGGTAACCCATAACTAAAAAGTGGGCATATGTTTTTGGTATAAGCCGCTCTTGGAATAAAGGGATGTACTTATTTATCGACTATATGAAGGCTAGGACCCAGCTGCCTTATTATTGGGAGAAATCCCCAAATCTTGTTGCATATGCTTTGATATGCTTTTATACTATTTTGAGATTTTAAAATAAATATTGTAGAAGTATTTGTTTTGAAATCCAGAAGTAAAGCATAGTTTGATACAAAAGATGTATGTATATTATTTTAAAGGTTTTGAAATAAAAATTTAGAGTTTGGTTCAAAGAGATTATTTCAAAAATAATTATATTTTTAAAATAACGAGTTAATTAGATTTTGAAAATCTAAAATCGAAGGTTAAGCCTAAGTGGGTAGTTTTGGGAATTGCATATTGTTTGTTGCATCGTACGCTCCACGCGTCATACTTGTGGTAGGAGAACTACGTTGGTATGTTTCTGTATCTAATTAGGTACCCAAGTAGATAGGGGTATGTAGGCAGTCACAAGTGGTAGTGATGCAACCCTAATAATAACATAACATTTTTCTATTTATTGAGTTTGCAGGAATTACTATTGTTATCTCTCTCATATTAGTTATGCAATGGTAGATTTGTTTGTATTTGGTATGTATTAAAGCACACCTAATAGATTAAATTGATTACCTTGATAAGTTTTTCAATTGAAATTGTGTCCTATACATTTAATAGTGTTGAATATTTTGTTGAATATGCGCTTTGCGCTATATGATTTTTGTTTGATGATAATAAACATATATACATTCATTTAAATGTATTTGGTAATGTACTATTTTTGTTTTTCATAGTTTAAATAAATATTTGTTGAATAAAATTAAATTTCACAGAATTTGAATTTGAATTCAAACAAAACAAGTTAAACAGATTTTGAATTCAAACAGAAATTTTATTCAAACAAATATTTTGAATAGTATGTATTTGGTTAGATAAATATCTGTTGAATAAAATAAATTACACAGAATTTGAATTTGAATTCAAACAGAACAAGTTACACAGTTTTTGAATTCAAACGAATATTTTATTCAAACAAATATTTATTACATCTTTGAATAGTACAATTTCAAGCTCTCACTATAATTATACAACTTTGATTACAATTACATCACATTTCACATTTACAACTCACCTCACTACATATCACTCGCACTCGTATTTATCTTCAACTTCATTCCAGTTTGAATCCAGCATCTGAGAAATCTGCAAAAATATTCACTAACGCAGTAAAATTGAAAAAGAAATATTTTTGCAATATAAAATTAAATATGACTTTTGAAAATATGGTTTGCCTCAGTTATTTGGGTTGTTCGTCATCATTCGCACTTGAATTCATCACAAAGTCGTGCACATAGATATTACAGGGACAGGTAACCATAATTGGCTGCAATACACACGTGTACATTCATACACGTGTGCACTGCCTCGCCAACTCATGTGCGTGGCCAACAAGAGCAAGTGTGCAAGTGCAAAGAAAGTCAATGAACACTACAACAATGACCAATGAACAAAGAACAGAGACCAGACAGGTCAAGCAACAAGGCAGATCACAAATGCATACCACCAAGTAAACAAACTTAGGCAAATCAGTAACCAACACAATACCAAGTTCAACAACATCAAGTACAAGTCTCAAATGTCCAGTTAAAACTTCAACAAGACAAGTGATGCTCAAGTAAAGTTAAGAAAAGACCAGCTACAGAAATGCATGCAAGTGTCAAAGTACAGGTGCAAGTAGTACAAAAGAGCAAGTACAATTCGAACCAACATGGCCAAGACTATTGAAAACAACATGACAGCACTGCATCAATGCAAAATGGAATACTGCAACTACACAGACCAAACTTTAACAAACAGTTCAAGTGCAAACCAAGTTCATATGCAAAGAGCTCGAGCATGAGATATGGCAACTACAGTAATGCATCAGTGACCAACTACAGGAACAGCAAGGTGATCAAACAAACAAAGAATCAATGCAACTTCACAGCAATCATAACACAAGCCATAGTGAATACAGACAAGCACATGAATACATAAAGCTACAAGTGATGCAGCATCAATCAAAAAGTGATATGGTGAAGCACTGACTCAAATACAACTACAAGGCATGAAACCATAGTGAAACAGTTCAAGTGGACAGTGAAGGCAGTACAGGCCAGTGAACATAGAAGAGAATGACTCGAAGCAGTTGTGAACAAATGTACAAATGCTCAAGACCATCAGTACACAGTGTAGTTGCAGACTCCAAGAATATATACATGAACAAGTGTAGCATCTGTTACAGTGAAAAGCCTAAGTCAAGATGGAGTTACAATAATGCATCAGTGAGGAACACAACAACAATGAATACTGCAACATGACAAAATGTCAAAACTGTATCAATTACAAATGCAATGCAAAATGGAGTGAATGCAACATGGTGAACAACTAAAGTGCAACAAGTATTGCAGTAATGAATGCATCACACATACAACATCAAAGTGCAACAGAATGGATGCAGCAGTACCAAGTGATAGTGAAGATGGCCAGAGATGAAGACAGAGGCAAACACAAGATGGGCCGAAGCAATGGTGATGATCGAAGCTAATACAGAGTAGTATATTCACATACCCAAAATCAACAGTCGAAAATATACGAAATTGACAAAGTCAAATATCACAAATCACGAAATCAATTCAAAGCCGTGACCAACCAAGCAAGAAATATGAACAAGTCAACATCAAAGCCGTGGGACGCAAGAAACAAAAATACGCATATGAAAAAGTCAGAATCGATCTCAATCATTCAAGCATCATCAAGTGGCCGAGATAAAGAATTTGACAAATTCAATCAAATTTATACGAACGCAAATATAGGAATTCATCCTATTAAAACCCTAATCATCATCGGCATTTAGATCGATCGAGTTCAAGTATCAATTTAAAAAAGCAAAAGGAGATAGCACATACCGAATTCACAAGCATCAAAACTCGATCGAGCAACTGCAAGCAAGCTAGGGCAACCAATCACAGATCAATTGAAGAAACCAAAGCCCTAATTGCAACAAAGAACCAAAGCCCTAATTGCAACAAAGAGCCGAAGCCCTAACTGGAACAAAAGGGAACGAAGCAAACCGCCATTATTCTCACGAACGAAACAAAAGGGGATCGGGCTGGAGATAACAAAGAAAGGAAGTGGGCCGGTCCTTTAAAAAGAAAAAAGGGGGTTTTTGTTTATAAGGCTTTATTAATATTGTTTTAGGGTTATTGTTTTTAAATTATTGTTTTTTATTTTACGAATCAAAAAGTTAGTAAATCACCACCTAGGTTAGGTAGTGTCAGATTGTCTATTTTGAATTAGTTCAGTGAGCAGGGCGTGCGAGTTTGCAAAGCTCTATAGGCGGGAGCAGTGTTTGCGAGTGAGCGAAACTCTATAGGCGGGAGCAGGGTGTGCGAGTCTAGTAGAGTGTTTGTGAGCGGGAGCAAAAGGGTCTGCGAGTCTAGTAGAGTTGTTGTAAGCGTGATACTGTTTAATTCTAATAGAAATCTGTGAATGCAGCAGTAGGCAGGGGTTGCCGAAGCTGGGTAAATTTTGTGTGTGATTTACTTTTCAGCATATTTATTTCTGCAGTTTATTTCTGTGTTTAAATCGAGAAAATTTGCTATAACCCTATTCACCCCCCCTCTAGGGTTAATCTAGATCCTACAAGTGGTATCAGAGCACGGTAATTTTTTTTTATTTAACTCTAGAGTCACGAGTCTACAAAATAATGCTTTTTCTGAGGGGCAATCTATTGCTAGGCCACCCATGTTTAACGGGAACGATTATGCTTATTGGAAAGTTAGGATGAGTATTTATCTTAGTTCCGTTGATTATGATGTTTGGGATATTATTGAAACTGGCTATAAACCTCCCACTATAATCGTTGGTGGTACTGAGATTCCTAAACCTAAGGATAGATGGGATGCTAACGATAAGAGATTGAAAACGACAAATGCTAAAGCCATAAATGCTTTGATATGTGCTCTTGATAAAAATGAATTTAATAGAATTTCTCATTGTACAATAGCACAGGAAATATGGCATACTTTGGAGGTGACACACGAAGGAACTTCTCAAGTCAAGGAGTCTCGGCTAGCCCTATTCAGCAATGAATACGAAAACTTTGTGATGGACAAAGGCGAAAGCATAAAGGATATGTTTGGACGTTTTTCAACCTTGGTATACAATGCTAGAGCGCTTGGGAAGGTATTCACTGAGGTAGAGCTTGTGAGGAAGATACTACGAGTTTTACCAATGAACTTTAAGGCAAAAGTCACAGCAATCCAAGAATCGAAAGATTTGAGTAAACTAAGCATGGAGGAGTTGATTGGCAACTTGATGACATATGAGCTTGAGTTAAAAGCAAAGGAAGAACGCAACAACTCCGAATCAAAGAAGAAGACGATTGCCTTAAAAAGTAAAGAAGAAAGCGATGAAGAAGATCCAATTGAAGAGCTTGCAATGGCTGTCAATAATCTTAGAAGATGGTCTAGATTCAAGCCACGCAAGAAGAAAACAAAGGGCAATAGGTCAAAAGATTCCGAAAATTCCGATAATGAACTGATATGTTATAACTGCAACAAGCCTGGCCACATCAAACCAAAATGCCCACTTCTCAAAAACAACAAAGAAAAGAAAAAGGCGAAGAAGGTATTTGCAGCGACTTGGGATGATGAAGAAGGAGAGGAAGCTTCGGATAGCAGCCCAAAGGAGGCTAACTTGTGTTGCATGGCAAAATCAGAATCAGAAGCAACCTCCGACGAATCTAGTGAGGCAGGTGAGTTTTCTTATAAAGAACTTGTTTTTATGTGTTCTGATCTTACTAAGGTAGTGGATACTCTTGAATCTAAAATTGAAAAACTGAAATCTGATAGGAGAGAATTGGCTCGTGAAAATTTTAGGTTAAAAACTGAACTTGAAAATATTCAAAACCTAGAATGTAAAAAATGTAAGATTTTAGATTCAGAATTATCAAAACTGAGGAATAACTTTGAAAGTCTTGAAAATGAAAATTTGAATCTTAAGGAAACCATCGACACTAGGAGAAAGGATTTTATTAATCGATGCACCTCACTTGTCACTGAAAATTCAACATTAAAAACCAAAGTCCAAAATATTGAGAAATCCTTAAATAACTTTTCAAGAGGCGAAAAATCTTTCAAAATGTTATTTGGAAATCAAATTTTTGCTAACAATAGAAAAGGACTAGGCTTTGGGAAATCACAAAATAATGATAATGCAAAAAGTAAAAGTGTTTTTGCTCGATCTGAAATAATTGGAAATCATGTTGAAAATCGTAGTCATAGAAACACAAAATTTAATCAAGTCAATACAATGTGCACGTTTTGTAGAGAATTTGGACATAATCGAAATAATTGTTGGAATAGACCCAAACACGTGAAAACTATACCAATTTGGGTTCCAAAAGGCACAAATATAAAATCTTTGAAAGTCAAACAAATTTGGGTGCCAAAAGGAACATATATAAACAGTTTTGACTCTCCAAAAACATATTTTTCATATTCTGCCACTAACAACAATGGACCTATAAAAACAAATAGGTCACACAAATCTTTTATCGTGTAGGTGTGGTGGCAGGCTAAGGAACAACAACAGTGTTCTCTGGATTTCGGCTATTCCAGAAACACAACGGGCGAGAAAACAAAGTTCCTTAGCCTAGTATAAAGGTGACAGAATCACAATGGGCAATCACGAAAAATTATCGTAAAGGTAAAACAGGTAATTGTTTTTAAATGTGATTATCTGCACCATACTCTAAATTAAAATCAGCCAATATTGAGATGAACAAAAGATGATGATTTTGATGCTATGATTCTTTTTAAAATATTGACTAACCATCTTTAAATAGAGTTACTTGGAGTAATTGTGATGGTTGACTGATCCGGACTTAATTGATATGATTTTTGACTTGTTCTTATTTATGACATTAATTTGTGCTTAATTGATGACCAATCAGATTTTCAATTTTGAACTAATTTATATAAATTTGTTCGGTCAAATGCTGGTTACTCATGCTACACGTAGATATATTGGTTCTGACATTTTGATCACTGTTTGTAAATTTGCACGATTACAAATTCATGAGAAAAAGGATTTTTAAGAAATTGTTTTTGAAATAATTATGATGTTGATTGACTGTTGATTACTCATGAAAATAATTTTTTATCTTCTGGTTTCTGAAATTAACATCATGATATTTGTTTGAGTGTTAGCACGGCTTAAATTCAAAATTCAAAAGAATGATGTTTTGAAATTTTTGGTGCACATCTCATGGTTTGATTCAACAAGTGAATATTGAGTGAAATTTAAATTCAGATGCGGATTACACTGGTAATATAGTTGATAGAAAAATTATTAGTGTAACGTGATTAATTTGTGAAACATTCATTTGCTGCATCGTTTTTTTTAAAGAAAAAGTCTGCATATTTTTCACTTGAAATAATTTTCAAATAGCAGACAATTTTCTTATAAAACTCCCCTCAAGAAATCATGTTTGACCATATTTACAGCTTAATTATTTTTGAAAAATTGATTTTATAATTTTTAATTTGATTTTAAATGACAAATTTGACTAATCTGACTCCCTTTGATTATCGAAAAGATAAATAGTGATTGAAAAAGAGATGAGTGTTGATATTTATCATATATTATAACTCGAGAAAGTATAATTAAAAAATTTCTTTAGAATTTCATAACAAGAGTTATAAAAACTTTTTGTTGGATAATAATTCCATGACCATTTCTATTTCTATCATCTTTCTATCGAACATCACTCATCAAGATCATATTTAATATGTAAATTTGTGGTAGTTTACAAAGGAAATCATTTGTTCTTCAACATCTTTAAATCCGTGAAGGAAATTATTTGTGCTTCAATTTCTTATATTCAGCAATTAAAAATAAATATCCAAAGTATTCACTCTCATTTAAAAGTCCTCACGGTCATGCATGGGTGAATTACTTGGATTTTTGATTATGTGCTTCCATGCTCATTTAAAAGTCCTCACGGTTATGCATGTATGGAACGCATATCAAAATTAATTAATCAAATAGACAAGTTGATTCTAATCCCATTTAAAAGTCCTCACGGTTATGCGTGATTAGAAGATACCTGATTTCGTTTTTTTAAAAAATTGTGAATACTACTAATCTCATTTAAAAGTCCTAACGGTTATGCATGGTTAGTAGAGATTCAAATTTCCTGAAATAAATATACCACAAATAGACAGAATTGTATGATTTTTGATGATTTTTGTTTTATCCCCATCACTTCTGAAAGTGGAATATGCGCTTGACAAGGGTAATTATGATTTTTGTTTGAGTTTTATTGAAATTTGATATTTATATTTAATTGAGTTAAATGTTTGATTCATGTCGATCACTTCATCCCTATTTTATAACACTATTATTCTTTTGCTGATAACAAAAGGGGGAGAGAAAAGTTAAGATTTTGTCAAATAGAATCAAGCAAAGGTCAAATAACTTTCAATTTGCGTATAGACTCATTTACATATTTTTATTTGTATGCATATATGTAGGGGGAGCCATATATGTAGGGGGAGTATCACATAAAAAGGGAGCATTCAAATAGGGGGAGCAAGTGAAATTGTCAAATACATTTAATATATTCAAAATCTTAAATATATGTTTGTTATCATCAAAAGGGGGAGATTGTTGAATATGCGCTTTGCGCTATATGATTTTTGTTTGATGATAATAAACATATATACATTCATTTAAATGTATTTGGTAATGTACTATTTTTGTTTTTCATAGTTTAAATAAATATTTGTTGAATAAAATTAAATTTCACAGAATTTGAATTTGAATTCAAACAAAACAAGTTAAACAGATTTTGAATTCAAACAGAAATTTTATTCAAACAAATATTTTGAATAGTATGTATTTGGTTAGATAAATATCTGTTGAATAAAATAAATTACACAGAATTTGAATTTGAATTCAAACAGAACAAGTTACACAGTTTTTGAATTCAAACGAATATTTTATTCAAACAAATATTTATTACATCTTTGAATAGTACAATTTCAAGCTCTCACTATAACTATACTACTTTGATTACAATTACATCACATTTCACATTTACAACTCACCTCACTACATATCACTCGCACTCGTATTTATCTTCAACTTCATTCCAGTTTGAATCCAGCATCTGAGAGATCTGCATAAATATTCACTAACGCAGTAAAATTGAAAAAGAAATATTTTTGCAATATAAAATTAAATATGACTTTTGAAAATATGGTTTGCCTCAGTTATTTGGGTTGTTCGTCATCATTCGCACTTGAATTCATCACAAAGTCGTGCACATAGATATTACAGGGACAGGTAACCCTAAGTGGCCGCAATACACACGTGCACATTCATACACGTGTGCACTGCCTCGCCAACTCATGTGCGTGGCCAACAAGAGCAAGTGTGCAAGTGCAAAGAAAGTCAATGAACACTACAACAATGACCAATGAACAAAGAACAGAGACCAGACAGGTCAAGCAACAAGGCAGATCACAAATGCATACCACCAAGTAAACAAACTTAGGCAAATCAATAACCAACACAATACCAAGTTCAACAACATCAAGTACAAGTCTCAAAT
Source organism: Allium cepa (assembly GCA_030765085.1). Taxonomy (NCBI): domain Eukaryota; kingdom Viridiplantae; phylum Streptophyta; class Magnoliopsida; order Asparagales; family Amaryllidaceae; genus Allium; species Allium cepa. Next base: position 695,914,896 of record CM060942.1, on the reverse strand, counting down.
GTCCAGTTAAAACTTCAACAAGACAAGTGATGCTCAAGTAAAGTTAAGAAAAGACCAGCTACAGAAATGCATGCAAGTGTCAAAGTACAGGTGCAAGTAGTACAAAAGAGCAAGTACAATTCGAACCAACATGGCCAAGACTATTGAAAACAACATGACAGCACTGCATCAATGCAAAATGGAATACTGCAACTACACAGACCAAACTTTAACAAACAGTTCAAGTGCAAACCAAGTTCATATGCAAAGAGCTCGAGCATGAGATATGGCAACTACAGTAATGCATCAGTGACCAACTACAGGAACAGCAAGGTGATCTAACAAACAAAGAATCAATGCAACTTCACAGCAATCATAACACAAGCCATAGTGAATACAGACAAGCACATGAATACATAAAGCTACAAGTGATGCAGCATCAATCAAAAAGTGATATGGTGAAGCACTGACTCAAATACAACTACAAGGCATGAAACCATAGTGAAACAGTTCAAGTGGACAGTGAAGGCAGTACAGGCCAGTGAACATAGAAGAGAATGACTCGAAGCAGTTGTGAACAAATGTACAAATGCTCAAGACCATCAGTACACAGTGTAGTTGCAGACTCCAAGAATATATACATGAACAAGTGTAGCATCTGTTACAGTGAAAAGCCTAAGTCAAGATGGAGTTACAACAATGCATCAGTGAGGAACACAACAACAATGAATACTGCAACATGACAAAATGTCAAAACTGTATCAATTACAAATGCAATGCAAAATGGAGTGAATGCAACATGGTGAACAACTAAAGTGCAACAAGTATTGCAGTAATGAATGCATCACACATACAACATCAAAGTGCAACAGAATGGATGCAGCAGTACCAAGTGATAGTGAAGATGGCCAGAGATGAAGACAGAGGCAAACACAAGATGGGCCGAAGCAATGGTGATGATCGAAGCTAATACAGAGTAGTATATTCACATACCCAAAATCAACAGTCGAAAATATACGAAATTGACAAAGTCAAATATCACAAATCACGAAATCAATTCAAAGCCGTGACCAACCAAGCAAGAAATATGAACAAGTCAACATCAAAGCCGTGGGACGCAAGAAACAAAAATACGCATATGAAAAAGTCAGAATCGATCTCAATCATTCAAGCATCATCAAGTGGCCGAGATAAAGAATTTGACAAATTCAATCAAATTTATACGAACGCAAATATAGGAATTCATCCTATTAAAACCCTAATCATCATCGGCATTTAGATCGATCGAGTTCAAGTATCAATTTAAAAAAGCAAAAGGAGATAGCACATACCGAATTCACAAGCATCAAAACTCGATCGAGCAACTGCAAGCAAGCTAGGGCAACCAATCACAGATCAATTGAAGAAACCAAAGCCCTAATTGCAACAAAGAACCAAAGCCCTAATTGCAACAAAGAGCCGAAGCCCTAACTGGAACAAAAGGGAACGAAGCAAACCGCCATTATTCTCACGAACGAAACAAAAGGGGATCGGGCTGGAGATAACAAAGAAAGGAAGTGGGCCGGTCCTTTAAAAAGAAAAAAGGGGGTTTTTGTTTATAAGGCTTTATTAATATTGTTTTAGGGTTATTGTTTTTAAATTATTGTTTTTTATTTTACGAATCAAAAAGTTAGTAAATCACCACCTAGGTTAGGTAGTGTCAGATTGTCTATTTTGAATTAGTTCAGTGAGCAGGGCGTGCGAGTTTGCAAAGCTCTATAGGCGGGAGCAGTGTTTGCGAGTGAGCGAAACTCTATAGGCGGGAGCAGGGTGTGCGAGTCTAGTAGAGTGTTTGTGAGCGGGAGCAAAAGGGTCTGCGAGTCCAGTAGAGTTGTTGTAAGCGTGATACTGTTTAATTCTAATAGAAATCTGTGAATGCAGCAGTAGGCAGGGGTTGCCGAAGCTGGGTAAATTTTGTGTGTGATTTACTTTTCAGCATATTTATTTCTGCAGTTTATTTCTGTGTTTAAATCGAGAAAATTTGCTATAACCCTATTCACCCCCCATCTAGGGTTAATCTAGATCCTACATATTTGTCAAATATTGTGTATTAAGTTGGCAGCTTTCATTCATAGTTTTAGAACGGATAGGATTTTCAGCAATTTTGACTGGTCCTAAAACCTGGGTCGTTACATCTTCCTTCGAGGACTCAAACTGGAAATTCATCAATGAATTTTGAAGAACATGCCCAATAGGCCATTTAATCTCCCTCTATAACCTTTCTTGTATCATCACAACCTTCGACCTATTATGATGACCACCTTTTCCTAATCCTCAAACAACTTTTATCAGTACTTTTTTCTACGTTCATTTGATTAACTTTAACATTATGGAATTCGTTTTAACTTAGACAAGTTTGTATTCTAGGTGGGAAATCACATGCTTCTTCTTCGAGATTCCTTTCGAGGGTTGTCCAATAAGGTGGTCTAGCTTAAAGAAAACATCTTGCTTCAAAATAGTATGAATAACATTACCGTGGAGAATGATGCGGTGATCCTTGTAAAAGGCAAGCTTGCTTCCTCCCTTGAGAAAGAAAAGAAAGCTAGTCAGCTATTAGAAGAAAAAAAATGAAAAACTTAGAAGCCGACCTCAAGTCGTCTAACAGACTTAAGGTAGATCTAGAGAGGGTGACTATCGAAAATGCTAAACTTTCCAAGGATAACTTTGAGCTAATCAACAAGAACAAATTGCTTGAAGAACAAATGTAAAGGAAGTCTAGCATCCTGTACTACTCAAACAGCATTATCAATGATGGCAAGAAAAAAGGTCACTACCTTTCTCAATGTTGCTCTTTCTAAAATCACTGAGAAATGCTATGAAGATGCTTGTACGTAGCATATGCCAACAATATTCAAAATGCCCAGACTTGGTCTTTAAATCCTTTCCGGCCTTGAATGAAAAGTACAAGAGAAAGTTCAGTCTTAGGATAAAAAAGGACAAAATGGCTCTTAAGGAAGAATTTCCCACCGAGGAGGAAATCGATGCTAAAAATTGGTTATCATTTGACGACGCTCCTGTTGACGAAGAGCTAAATTTTGATAAAGAAAAATACGACGATGATGATAATAATGATGATGATGACATAATGATGGCAAAGATGATGATCACGATAATAATAATGATGATGATTAGGGAGCTGAGGGAATGGGTTTTTCTGGTCAAACGGATGAAAGGGATAGATCTGGCGACGCTAAGTTAGACACAACTATTCAAGATACAAAAGTCACTGGCATGCAAGTCGTTTCAAAGAAAGGTTCTCTTAATAAGGGCAGTAATTTCCAAGGTGAACAATCCAAAGACAAGGGAAAGATCTCCTACTCTTCAGTTCCACTCTCTTAGATATGAATCTCGTTATCCAAATGCCATGAGCTATCAGGTAAATTTTAGTTAATACATTAATTGTTTTATTTAAAGAGAAAACTGGAATATTGTGATGACGTGATGCTTGAAAAAAATTTGATACAGATCATCTAAATAGAGAATTGGACAAACAACTGAAATAATATAACGAATTATCTGAGAAGTATAAGAAGCTTGCTAAGAGCATGTCAAACTTAAGATATTTCAAAGAAGAGTAGTCGCTCCTTGGATGAAGAAAGTCCATCGTTAGTGTGAAGTACTTATGAAAGAGAATTCAAAACCGATGGCCCTCTTTTGGATATTGATTGATGATAGAAATTTCATAGTGGAGTTTCTATACAAAGCTTATTGTAGGGTAAAATTGTCAATTTCTCATAAATAGGTGAAAAATATGGACGCTTGCTCAGACGCTTTCATCGCAAATATTTCGATGAGTATGGGTCTGATCCCCAGCTTGGAGTGTGTTCGGATCTTCCCACAATGGCCTCCATCCCACTTTCTTCTAGCTCTCATCCCACCAAAAAAATCAAGTACAATAGGAAGAGGGTTATTTCTGAAATGTATATGAAATCATTCTTGTACGAACCCTAATATTTGTAGCATGTAACTTTGTTTGCTTATGGATTTTATCGCTTTAGTTTTCTCATCCTTGGTCTAATTTTAATACACAATACAAAATAAAGATCTATTAAGCAGTCTAGTCTTGTTATCCCGCCTTATGGCAAGGCCGAGATATCAAGGCAATGGTTTAAAACCAAGGGTTGTTCGTCCAGTATATCAAGCACACATAGGTTCGCTATGAATGTCATGAATTTTTTCCGAATCCGGCTCAGGCTAAAATCAGCAAGACACGACAAGCGAAGCCATAAAAGCCAGCATTCCAAATTTCGGGTCAATCTGAGTTCGTATGCTCAAGTTATGATCGGTGCAAGTTGAAGGGAAAAGCCATGTTTTCGTATCCATCGGTGAGCCATATTTCGAATCCATCAACTTCGCGCCGACCAACCTCGTATCCATCAAGAAGCCTCGGTTCGCACCGATCAAGTTCGTATCCATCTATAGAGCATAAATTTCGTATCGATCGGCTTGATCCTGTTTCGTATCCATCCAGCTAGACACAGCTCGTATCCATATTTGAGCCTCTATTCGAATCCATCGTTTTCGTATCGATCAGGGGTACAATACCCTCGTATCCATCTGTCTCGAATCCGTTAGCGCACACTCATTTGCAACCATCCAGTTCGAAACCATCAGTATGTGATTACTCAAACCCATCAGGTTCTGTTAGTTCGAATCCATCAGGCAATTGCTCTTCGTATCCATCAGATGACCTTGCTTCACATCCATCAGACGGTGACTACTTCGTATCCATTAGGGGCCCTTGTTCGAATCCACGTCCAATGGCTTGTTTGTGTCTATCAAGTCAAATGAGCCCAGATTGATGCAACGGTCATCGATGCAAACGAGGCAAGATTCATGGATGCGAAATGGTCAACTTGGAGCAAAAAGAGGATCGATGCGAGGAATGCGCGCCGCGTCATCACAGAGGCACGTGCATCATCAATTCGAAGTGGATCGAGTGGAATATATGGATTTGAACAAAACAGCCAATGAGAAACTCAAGCTCGTATCGATCATAACTCAAGGTCCACCGATCCAAATGCTATGAAATTTTCAAAGAAGCTTACGTACATGCCAAGGAATGTTCCTGCCAAGTTTCAGCTCAATCAGACCAATTCTTGATCGATACAAAATCGATTCGTATTAATCACAGATCGAGTTGAAACTTGGTGGGATCGATCGCATGGGCCCACTCACATGCCATAAGGAGTCTCCTGAAGTTTGAGCGAGATATCAGCCTCCTATGCCTATAAATAGCCCTCTGAAGCCTACAGAAGAAGGAGTTTTGATTCTCAAGCACCCAGACTCTGCCGGATCGAGATTTGCATCCTACCCTTGGTGTTGAATTCGAATTCCAAGCTATACTTTACTGTTTTTCACTGTAATTGCTTGTAATCGTTGAAAGAGAATCAATAAAATCCCAAAAACTTCATAGTGGACGTAGGCAACACACCGAACCACTCTAAAATTGCGTGTCTGTGCATTTGTGTTATTGTTTACTGGAGTTTTTGTTAGATAATCTTCATTTTACATTTATATTCTTCACTTTTATCTCTTTAAAAACTTCCGAAGAGTGTTGTGCCCATTTTTGTTACAAACACTTTGGTGATTTCACTGAGAAAACCCAGATTTTCTCCCGCTCCTTGGATCTATCGTCGATATGGATTGCATAAATCTAAGAGAGAGATCCAGATTACTAATTCGAATTCCTTCCATCCTATTCAGATTTGCACAAAGTCTAGGAAAGGAGTTCAACCCTCAAAATAGTTAGCACAACGACCACCTCCAACGTTGGCGATCAGGAAGGCCGGGATAGGAAAAATCCCATGCAGTTGCCACCAACCAACCAGAATGCAGTCGGACCCTCAGACTAACAAGGCTCGGTTACCAGGAAGAATTCCAGTTGTTGCTACAGGAACTAACATAGAGTCGGCAACAGTTGACAGAACAGCTGCGCGCAAATGCCAAGCTGACCAACCAGCTAAACCGCCAAAAGCGTAGAAGGCATAGAAGAGATCAGGTCTCTCACTCCTCCACAGGTAGTTCTGCCTCGTCTGGCTACAACCAAAGATCCATTCGTCCTCGACCAGACGAAGGTCACGCTCAGGCCATCGGAGATCAGCCTACATTGACTGTTGGACAACTGAGAGTTGGTCCATCGTCCAGCTTTCATACTGGACCCTCTTCTCCGGGAGGGACTGTTCCTCATTACATCGAAGATAACCATGCCACCACCGCCGTGGTTTAAACAGAGATTGATGTCTGGAATCAACATGGATGTACTCCTGAACCTTACATCCCAGAAGACGTCGAGCCAAGGAGGCGAGACGTAGATCGTCGACAGTGCCCGGTCCATCCTTGCAATGTGGAACCTGACCACACCTTGGCTCCACGTGTGTAGAACATTCAAACGCTAGACCTCCCAGCCATGATATGTCAAATGATCCGTGAAAGTCAAGCTCTTACCAACGATGATTGGGGAATCTCCCATAGTCACACCCCCTTTATGGATGACATACTCTATGCCGAACCTCCTCGTTGGTCCAGAATGCCCACTTTACCGGTTTATGAAGGAAATTCAGACCCAAACCAGCACATCCTGAAATACGAATGGCTAATGAACGAGGCAAGAGCGGATGACGCGGTAAAGTGCCGTAGTTTTCCTATCTCGTTGGGGGGCATTGCCACTATGTGGTTTACGCGACTGCCGCCCCGATCTATTTTTTTATCAAATGGCCATGAAGTTTGTAGAACAGTTTCGTATGCATGTTGCTAGGCCTAAGGATGTTAACACTTTGTCTAGCGTCACTCAAGCTCCTAGGGAGACGCTTAGACACTACTTGGAAAGGTTCCATGCTGCATGCGTAGAGATCAGTAACCCCAATGATAACTCAATCTTGATGGCACTAACTGAGGGAATTGACCCTGACTCCAAGTTTGGAAATTGGTTAGCTGGGAAGCCTCCTGCGTCGTTGAACCATTCCTACTCCAAAGCCACCCAATTCTTAAGGCGAGAAGACGCGAAATAGTCTAGGAAGAAGGACGACGTGGGACCCACTAGCGAAGGGATTCAGAGCAATGTGGCAGTTAAACAGTTGGTGAGAGTTCTGGAAAAGTATAGCTGAATATACAGAACAAGAAATCTCAACCGAGAAACATTGGTAGTCAGAATAAGAAACGGGATCAAAACCGTGGCCCGCGACGTAGGGCTCCAATGTTTGATAAATACACACCATTGAATACAACGCCAGAGAATGTGTATCTACAAACCTGTAATGCCATGTAGTATAAGAAGCCTGCCCCGAAGCCATCATTGGAGAGGCAGATTCAAATGGGAAAATTCTATATATTCCACGAGAGCTATGGCCACAATACCAATGAGTGTAGACATTTGCAGGACCTCATTGAGAAGTTAATCAGAGAGAGAAAGTTAGATCGATTTGTGCGGGCACCGCAGTCTGGTGGTGTGGACCCGTCAAACCAAAATCGTACTCAGAATCAAGAAAGACGAGAGGAACCCGCTCGTACGGGCGAGAGATTGGTAACAAATACAGTTAGTGGTGGTCCCCATCCAGCAGATCGAAGCTGGAGGGAAATGGAGTCTGTTATCCCGCCTTTTGGCAAGGCCGTGACACCAAGAACTTGACTAGAAACCAAGGATGGTTCATCCTGGAGATCAGTTATACATAGGTCTACTATGGATGTCGGTGAATTTTTTTTCGAATTTGGATCGAGCTACAATTTATATGACATGACAAGCAAAGCTGAGAAAGCCAATGTTCCAAATTTCAAGTCAATCGGAGTTCGTATGCTCAAGATATTAATGGATCACTGTTGAGAAATCCAAACTTGCATCGATCATATCTCACGATCTACAGGTCCAAATGCTATGAAATTTTCACAGTAGCTTACTGCCAACATGAGGGATGTTCACGCCAAATTTCAGCTCGATCGGATCAAATCTTGATCGATTCGAAATTTCTTCGTATCGATCACGGACCAACTTGCATCGATCATATCTCACGATCTACAGGTCCAAATGCTATGAAATTTTCACAGTAGCTTACTGCCAACATGAGGGTTGTTCATGCCAAATTTCAGCTCGATTGGATCAAATCTTGATCGATTCGAAATTGCTTCGTATCGATCGCAGACCAACTTGCATCGATCATATCTCACGATCTACAGGTCCAAATGCTATGAAATTTTCACAGTAGCTTACTGCCAACATGAGGGATGTTCATGCCAAATTTCAGCTCAATTGGATCAAATCTTGATCGATTCGAAATTGCTTCGTATCGATCGCAGACCAACTTGCATCGATCATATCTCACGATCTACAGGTCCAAATGCTATGAAATTTTCACAGTAGATTACTGCCAACATGAGGGATGTTCATGCCAAATTTCAGCTCGATCGGATCAAATCTTGATCGATTCGAAATTGCTTCGTATCGATCGCGGACCAACTTGCATCGATCATATCTCACAATCCGCTGATCCAAATGCCATGAAATTTTCACAGTAGCTTACTTACATATTAAGGAATGTCGCCACCAAATTTCACCTCGATTGGATGAATTCTTGATCGATTCGAAGTGAGTTCGAATCGATCCCCAAGTGGGCCCAAATTTCCTGAGGCCGGTCGCGTGGGCCCCCTCACGTGCCAGAACGAGTCTCCCGAAGTTTGAGCGAAATATTAGCCTGCTACGCCTATAAATAGGCCCCCAAAGCCATTAGAAAAGAGATCTTTTTGCTCTCCTACGTCCAGGCTCTGCTAGATCTATTTTTGTATTCTATAGCTGATGTTGTACTCGAATTTCAACATCATAATCTGCTGTAATCGGCATGTGAATATCAATAAAATCATCAAACTTCATAGTGGACGTAGGCAACACGCCGAACCACTCTAAAACTCTGTGTTTCTATGCATTTTCTTATATGATTATTGGTGTGTTTGTTAGATCTGCTTCATTTTACTTTTATTCTCTTCATTTTATCTCTTCAAACACATCCGAAGAGTGTTGTGCCCAATTTTGGTACAAACACTTTGGTGCTTCCACCGAGAAAAACCCATTTTTTCTCCCGTTCCTTGGATCTACTTTCGATATCGGATTGTATAAATCTAAGGAGAAGATCTAGATCTATCGTTCAATGCTTCCTTCTATTCTATTCAGATTGCTGCAGATCTAAGAGGAACCTTATTCATCATGCGGTCCATACCCCTATTTTCGAATAGGGAAAATATAGTCAATTTCGAACCCATGTTTTCGAACCCAGAAAATATGGTCAATTTCGAACCCATGTTTTCGAACCCAGAAAATATGGTCAATTTCGAACCCATGTTTTCGAACCTATGAAAATATGGTCAATTTCGAACCCATGTTTTCGAACCCAGAAAATATGGTCAATTTCGAACCCATGTTTTCGAACCCAGAAAATATGGTCAATTTCGAACCCATGTTTTCGAACCCATGAAAATATGGTCATTTTCGTACCCATGTTTACGTACCCAGAATATACGGTCCTTTTCGTATCCATCCAAAGGTGGCTTCCTTCGCATCAACCTTGTTCGTAGCCCCCAGCAAGCATTCGTCCGAATCGATCAGGATGTACCACTTCCTATCCATCAGGAGGCGCTACTTCGTATCCAACAGGAAGCTCCATTTCGTATCCTTCCATCTGCCTCCATTTCGTATCGATGCGCACATGCAGTTCGAATCCATCCATCTGCCTCCATTTCGTATCGAGACGAACTACACAGTTCGAATCCATCAAATCACCACTTCCAGAAGCCCGTATTCATCGATACGAATTGCGAATCATCCGTTCATTTCCAATGACGTCGAGCTCATCGATACAAAATGAAGTCCACTGCAATGGAGTCCAACGAATTTCATAACCATCGATGCGAACGAACATTTCGTATCCATCATTCTAAATAAAAAAATCGGGTACGATCCAAATTTCCTAAAAAAAAATCGGGTAATCCAAGTTTCCCCCCGAACCCTAGCCGCAGCGCAGAGCACCCGCATAGTTAATTCAAAACTCAACTTAGCAGAGGAACATTCTAATCGACCCATGACTGGACAGGACATAGGAGATTACAGCAGCAATTGTTGAATTGCAATCAAGGAATGGGATGGACTACAACTTCCTCCAATTGACTAGCTTTTAAAACTCCTGAATTGACAACTATGATACGATGGCTAATATGACAACTGCTCTACACTGTCAACTCTGCCAATTCAAAGCATGGCTGGTCACCACTGAATCGTCTTCAAATGCCCACATCTTAATCATTCCGCATCTATACGACTTAAAGCATGGCATACAACCTCCAGAGAACTTCCTTAATACCCTATACTGATCTCCTATCTGTTAGCCCATCTTAACCAACTCACATCGAATCAGTGTTACCAACCATTCAAACATTGGGCAATCGGGCATGCATCATTCACTAGTATCACAAGACCATGCAGCCATAAAATGGACCTGATAATGTTGAATGGATTATCTTTCCCAATCGGGGCCTATTCATCGAAATCATCCTACATACAAAATTTCTAGCAAAAATTCAACACGGTGGCTATGTCAGCGTACTATGGAAATTCAACCTCCGCCACTAGCTCATGAAGTGAGAATGGTGAGTGGAGTCCACGAAAAGTGATGAATGCCATCAAATGCGTTGTATCCCCTATTCCTCAAAGAAGACTGTCAATCGTGGTTAGGCATACCATTTCTACTTCTCATATTGCTAAAGGGAATAAAGAAGCTGGCAGCCAACGAATTGATCAAAATCCACAGCCCGTTGCCGCCAACACTTATAATTGAAATCAGCACAAAAGCTTATTTCTAGAGTTTGATAAAAGAATTGGTCGATAACCGCCGACGACTACACCAACATGTCTAGGCCAATATTACGTTGATGAATCAGACGAAGGATCAACTTGGCAAGATAAGAGGGAACCTACTCCATACTCTAAATCGGGAAGCTCCTCTTCTTTACATGACTGTCATGGATGCCAACGCCATAAGGCTGCTCCAGAAAGGATAGCGTTGGCAATATGTTCAAGCCCCATATTATGAAGAGCCGGGAACCCCCGTCCTCAATCAGAACTTTGATCAAACCGAACCATTTGCGTTAGACTTCCAACTATGAAAGGCTGGACCGAAGTGCAATAGCGAGCATACGACGCTGCTTCACTTATCAATGAGTAATTGAGTACTTAAGTATGGCTGCAAAACAACCTCCGCGGACTATGATCAAATCATTGAAAAGAGACCGACAAGGTCAAGACTCCAGTACAAAGTGGGTGCAACTGACCATCCACTCATCAGCCTATGCAATTTAATTATGAGATTTGAGAAAGGCTTGGAGTTATACGTCCCAACAATGCACTATCCATCTTGTACTTGAAGCTTGCCAAAATACTTATGCTTTTTCCGATGCCCAGTAGAATCAGAATCATACCAAGGGTGGACATGACCGTCCATGCATCCAATCCCGCATTAGACCCTTGGGGTAATTTAAGAACACACGTTTAAAGTGGATATGATTTGACCATTCACTCTCCAGTTTGCGTCTGTGATTCCGCAAGAACAATCATGCCTTAAACCGACTTCCTCAGGGGCCAACCCTTAATTTATAGTCATCGACAACCGACTGCTTGCTCGCCAATCATCGTAAGCCATCATTTCAACTCTCTTCCTCATCTCGACTAGAAGAGTGCAAAGCAAAAAGTGGACGTGAATCGACAGTCTGCTATCCAACTCTTGCCCTTGAATTAAGGAAAGTACACAACTCAAAGTGAATGTAGATCGACCATCCTATCCTCTGCTCGAGCTCAAAGCTTGCCAGAACACTAATATTACTCCTTAGGCTTGGCAGAAGCGAGATCCAAATGGACACGGATGCGATTCATCCGTCCATAAACTAAGTATCATCCTTCGTTGATGGCAGATAAGTGGAAAGTAATCGAGATCCCACCGATCATTTGCTAAGCGAAACCCACATCTCGGGGGCAAGCCATCGCATCAATGGCCGAACTGGACCGACACACGACAGTCCTGCAATCAACTCTAGGTTCCCAGAGTGCGAACCAGAGTATAAACATCAAATAAATCGTTCCCAGAGTGCGAACGGACTCCAACTTCCCAGAGTGTGAATTGGAGTATAAACATCCAATAAATCGTTCCCAGAGTGCGAACGGACTCCAACTTCCCAGAGTGCGAATTGGAGTATAAACATCCAATAAATCGTTCCCAGATTGCGAACGGACTCCAAATTCCCAGAGTGCGAATTGGAGTATAAACATCCAATAAATCGTTCCCAGAGTGTGAACGGACTCCAACTTCCCAGAGTGTGAATTGGAGTATAAACATCCAATAAATCGTTCCCAGAGTGCGAACGGACTCCAAATTCCCAGAGTGCGAATTGGAGTATAAACATCCAATAAATCGTTCCTAAAGTGTGAACGGACTCCAACTTCCCAAAGCGTGAATTGGAGTATAAACATCCAATAAATCGTTCCCAGAGTGCGAACGGACTCCAACTTCCCAGAGTGTGAATTGGAATATAAACATCCAATAAAACATTCCCAGAGTGCGAACGGACTCCAAATTCCCAGAGTGCGAATTGGAGTATAAACATCAAATCCATCGTTCCCAGAGTGTGAACGAATTCCTAAAAAGCCCAAATAGGTGTGGCTGACCATCTGTTGGCTGATTCCAACTTCCCAGAGTGTGAATTGGAGTATAAACATCTATTCCAGGTTCCAGGAGTGCGAACCAACCCATCAATGCGAACTCCAAGTTCCCAAAGCATGAATTGGAGTATAAACATAAATTTCAGGTTCCCGGAGCGCGAACCGAAGCATCGTGCTAACTCCAAGTTCCCAAAGCATGAATTGGAGTATAAACGTCAATTCCAGGTTCCCGGAGTACGAACCAAAATGCGAATGCTAACTCCAGAATCCCAAAGCGCGAATTGGAGTATAAACATCTATTCCAGGTTCCCAGAGTGCGAACCAAAAACACAAATGCTAACTCCAGGTTCCCAGAGCGTGAATCGAAGCATTAACATCAATTCCAGGTTCCCGAAGGGCGAACCGGAAAATACAAATGTCAACTCCAACTCCCTAAAGCATGAATTGGAGTATAAACATCTACTCCAGGTTCCCGGAGCGTGGACCAAAATACAAATGTCAACTCCAAATTCCCAGAGTGTGAATTAGAGTGCGAATGCCAAGTCAAAGTTCCTAGAGTGCGAACTAGAGTATGAACATTTAATAACTCTAAGTCCCCAGAGTGCGGACTGGAGTATAAACACTAAAATGGGTGTGATCGACCATACATCAACTAACTCCAGGTTCCCAGAGTGCGAACTGGAGTATAAACATCAACAAACTCCAGATTCCTAGAGCATGAATTAGTATATAAAACGCCGACTCACTCTAGTCCCGAGAGCGCGGACTGGAGCACGATTGCCAAATGGGTGTGACCAACCACCTATCAAGTAATTCCAGATTCCCAGAGTGTGACCTGGATTGTAAACATCAACTAACTCTGGTCCCGAAAGCACAGACTGGAGTATAAAGGCCTAATGGGTGTGAAATAACACCCATCAACCAACTCCAATCCTCGAAGCATGGATTGGGATATAAATACCAGAAGGGATGCGATTTGATTGTCCATCTATCAACTCTAATTCCGCAGCAAGTTCTATAGTACAAAAAGCGGATGTGGTTTGACTTTCTTCTTTACAACTCTTCCCCTGACATGGGGGCACACATATCATAAAAAATCGGATGTGATCCGACTATCTAGCACTAAGCGGGCACGACAATGACCATTCATGCATCAACACTTATCCCCGGCACGGGACCTATAACATAATTTTATAGGGATGCACTCCTTCCCAGCAAGACAAAATTTCTTCCTTGATTCGACAAGGAGATGTAGATTCTAAATGGATGTGATTACCCATCCTAACGCAAATGAACGTGACACGACCGTTCATCCGCTAACTCTAGCCAATGATCTGGCAAGTTGTGCATGCAACGTGGACGGATGTGACCCAACCATCCTCCAATCAACTCCTTTCTGCAATTCAGTAGGACAAACATCAAATAAAAGTTGTCGCGATGTGATCGACTACACTCCGACTTTCGCCATTGACAAATGCCAGAGGAATTAATCGAGGAAAATGCGGTTGACCAGTTTCTGCTAAAATTTTTAGTCCCCAGAGTGGGGACAGGGGTATAAACATCAAACAGGTGTGACTAATGGCACTACAACAGCCTCTGGTCCCCAGAGTGCGACTACGACCATGGACAGATAAAGAATGTGATTCGACCATCCATTTACCAACTCCAACCTAAAGTCAATAAGAGGAGTATAAGCTCACTACAGATGCAATTAGACCGTCCACAAACTAACTCTGCTAACCCAAGAGTGGGGGCAGAAGAACAAATCAGTGAAAGAAGAGAAATGAGACTCGCTACATTGCTAGCTATTCAGATTCCTTTACAACTTAAGGCAGCGACTGGAAGGAGGCCTTAATGCTAATCGATCAGAATGATGCTCGAAGTTACGAGAAGCCAATTATATCGTACCGCCAGATCGACGGGCAATATTGATCTGCACCTTTCATACCAAACAATGGATCGATAGGAAATGTGGTCCGTACATTTTGCATTGTGCCGCTAAATCGACGGCCAATATCGATCCTCTTCGACTACAATTCGATGTGACACGAGCGCCCATCGAATACCTTCGACCGCCAGAGCATGGATAAAACCATGAATGATTGTGACTTGACCATTCATCCTCCATCGCCTTCCTTCGATCCACCAGGAAGAGCATGAGACTGGACGACCATGACCTGACAACATTTGTGCTGACTTTATCCCTAGATCTGACGGGAAAACGTAAACCGAAACGGACGTGGTTGATCGCCCAGCTCCAAAAGAATGCAATACGACCATTCATTCATTGACTCCTACCACGATCCGACTAAACGAGCTATTCACAACGAGTGCAACCTAACTGTCCACGCACCGATTCTTTCCCTCGATTCGACAAGGGAAGCATCAATCCTACATTGGATCTTACTGGACGATTCACTCTTCAGTTTATGCCCGGAGTATGACGACATAAGAAGTAAAATGAATGTCGACGAGGCAACGAAGTATTCTGCCTAGAGGAAAGAACTAGGATAGAATGCAGAATACGGCACAACTCAGCCTTCCATCGGTTAACTCGATCCTATGGTTCAACGGTATAGAATGCAAAATTGAAGCGAACATTATCTACCTTGCCGCTTATCGAGATTTTCCCCTAACTTGGGGGTACGCACGAAAAATAAGATGAAAATAATTTGATCATTCATCAAACAGCTTTGACTCTTACAGCTTGGACTACAGTACAAATACAGCAGAAGCTAGACTCGATTATTCGCATAATACGTCCATCGACCCAACACTGGGGGCACAAGTTTGATCATCCAAGAGCTGGATACGCCTACTCAATCCTATAGCTTGGGCCTAGTGTTCATAACAACTTTAAGTTACGACCGAAAGGATGCTTAGAGATAGAATCATCAGATCGACGCCCGGACTTATGGGCAACTGATCATCATTCTTACCCTTCCAATGAGCAATGGATCGCGAGTACATTGAATGGAAAACGCATTGCGTGGAAATACATGTAGACTCAAACTCATAGCTGGAGCCGGCTATGATGTAGCACGAGATACAAGGCTAAACTCTTCTAAGCCTTTGATTCAACATGCCTATAAGGCTAATCACTTACCATTGCAAACAAGCACATGAAGTGCCTACAACCCGTCACGAGTATTATAGATCAGATCACAACTTTGCGCAATGATGATGCAAGAGTCAACTGCATTGCTTCAGGTGAATTAGATATGTCCGCTTGGACTCAATCTCATGTGTATATAAGGACTCTCACCAATCATTGAGAACCATGCAATATATGTCAACCCAATGCATGTCTCGGGGAATAAAAATGAAGTGACATGGATCTAGAAAGATCTACTGCACTTAAGGAGTAGGCGAATCTACTCAAAACCAATAGGTTTATCCATGATGTCCTCTACCCAAAATGAGTATTCAATCCTCTACTTATGAGAGAAACAAAAGGAGAGTGGCAGACGTATGCTGACTACTCAGATTTGCATGAGGCAGGTCAAAGAATAGCTTTCCACTTCCAATAATCAACCAACTAAATAGACTCGACCATCGGACATGAATTACTCTCATCCATGGACGTAAACTCCAGCTACAATCAGATACTGAAACATGTCCTAGACCAGGAATACAACTATTCCATTACTGATCCGGGCCTATAGTGCTATGCTGCATTCTTTGGATTCAAACTTGAGAATGCTAGATCCAATAGCAACCTTAGATGTCTAGAAGGTTACTCAAATGGAATATCGAGCTAAGCTAATTTGATATTTCTTATCTCCTTCAGAGAGCTATCCATGGTCAAACGTTAGCATACATCATATCTGAACTCACTTCATCAGACGGTTATCAAAAGAATAGTAGAGAACCATCCAACCGATGGAGAACATACATAGATGGAACTTCCGATAATCGGTTTTCTAACGTCGAAATTGCGTTAACGACTCCTATCAAAGACTATCCACCATGGGGAATTCTTCTTGAATATAGGAATAAGAGATGGCATATCCTCCGCGAAGCATCACTGCATGATTACATCTGGATCGTTCGACTCCATCGACACAAAGCATTACTTTTGAATCCACCAATGTGAGACCCAATATTACGTATCCATCGATGCGAAGCACACCTTATGTGAGTCCATTTCGTATCAATAACCATCGATACGAAGTCTATCTTAGTGCATGCCAGATCGATCCAAGACAGGATCAATGCGAAGGAATGAATCCAAAACAACCATCAAGCGTTATTGCAACTCGAATCTCACATCGATTCAGGAGAGGATCGATACAAAATTCGATACGAGAAGACCGACAATGACTTGTTAACGTGAGAACGTTAACAAAAGTCAGGTTAACGTATATGCAGGTACGTTGAACTAATTTTCAATTTTAAAAATCCGCAGGTCGAATGCCCACCTGATGACAATTACAACAACAAATAGCTAATCGTTATCATACAATAATCGGTTACAACGGTACAACAGTTGGTAGTCAATAGTTCATATTACTAAAAAATCAGTCAAGAATTACAACTTCCAACAAGAAGACGATAATTGTTTGACAAGTTAAATGGAACTATTCAGAGTGAAGATGGTAGTTTTCAAAGCACGTCATGTTCACACAAGATGTACTTTGGGGGGCAAATGTTATCCCGCCTTTTGGCAAGGCCGTGACACCAAGAACTTGACTAGAAACCAAGGATGGTTCATCCTGGAGATCAGTTATACATAGGTCTACTATGGATGTCGGTGAATTTTTTTTCGAATTTGGATCGAGCTACAATTTATATGACATGACAAGCAAAGCTGAGAAAGCCAATGTTCCAAATTTCAAGTCAATCGGAGTTCGTATGCTCAAGATATTGATGGATCACGGTTGAGAAATCCAAACTTGCATCGATCATATCTCACGATCTACAGGTCCAAATGCTATGAAATTTTCACAGTAGCTTACTGCCAACATGAGGGATGTTCATGCCAAATTTCAGCTCGATCGGATCAAATCTTGATCGATTCGAAATTGCTTCATATCGATCACGGACCAACTTGCATCGATCATATCTCACGATCTACAGGTCCAAATGCTATGAAATTTTCACAGTAGCTTACTGCCAACATGAGGGTTGTTCATGCCAAATTTCAGTTCGATTGGATCAAATCTTGATCGATTCGAAATTGCTTCGTATCGATCGCAGACCAACTTGCATCGATCATATCTCACGATCTACAGGTCCAAATGCTATGAAATTTTCACAGTAGCTTACTGCCAACATGAGGGATGTTCATGCCAAATTTCAGCTCGATTGGATCAAATCTTGATCGATTCGAAATTGCTTCGTATCGATCGCAGACCAACTTGCATCGATCATATCTCACGATCTACCGGTCCAAATGCTATGAAATTTTCACAGTAGCTTACTGCCAACATGAGGAATGTTCATGCCAAATTTCAGCTCGATCGGATCAAATCTTGATCGATTCGAAATTGCTTCGTATCGATCGCGGACCAACTTGCATCGATCATATCTCACAATCCGCTGATCCAAATGCCATGAAATTTTCACAGTAGCTTACTTACATATTAAGGAATGTCGCCACCAAATTTCACCTCGATTGGATGAATTCTTGATCGATTCGAAGTGAGTTCGAATCGATCCCCAAGTGGGCCCAAATTTCCTGAGGCCGGTCGCGTGGCCCCCCTCACGTGCCAGAACGAGTCTCCCGAAGTTTTAGCGAAATATCAGCCTCCTACGCCTATAAATAGGCCCCCAAAGACATTAGAAAAGAGATCTTTTTGCTCTCCTACGTCCAGGCTCTGCTAGATCTATTTTTGTATTCTATAGCTGATGTTGTACACGAATTTCAACATCATAATCTGATGTAATCTGCTGTAATCGGCATGTGAATATCAATAAAATCATCAAACTTCATAGTGGACGTAGGCAACACGCCGAACCACTCTAAAACTCTGTGTTTCTATGCATTTTCTTATATGATTATTGGTGTGTTTGTTAGATCTGCTTCGTTTTACTTTTATTCTCTTCATTTTATCACTTCAAACACATCCGAAGAGTGTTGTGCCCAATTTTGGTACAAACAGAGTCGTGTGCCAGTTCTATCAGGCATGCAGATTTCAAGTGTTGTAGTAGTTTTGAGGGGGCTCCGGCCAAACAACAGAAAACAATGACTGATGACATCGTGTTTAGAAGCCGGGATGCTGACAGGGTCGAAGCCCCCACTATTGACACACTGGTCATATCTGCCCAGGTTGGTCCTGCTTGGATGAAGAGGATCCTGGTTGACAGTGGGAGTTCAATAAATATTTTGTTTAAGAGAGCTTATGATCTGATGAAAATGGAACCCAAGGATTTAAAACCTTGCCAATCTCGAATTCATGGCTTCGACGGAAGTGCCAATATACCCACTAGAGCAGTGGAGCTGCCGGTGGAGCAGGGAGTTGGGGAGTGCCGGAGAGTCCGGATGTTGCAATTTGTTGTGTTGGACATTCAATCCCCCTATAATGCATTTTTGGGCCGATCGGCCCTTGCTGAATTTAGGGAAGCAATTGCCCCATGGTGTTTAACTTTGAAATTCCCCACCGATCGTGGGATTGGAGTCTTTCAAGGAGATCAGGCTGCTGGGAGAGCCTATTATGTTGCTGAGCTGCGCGAGGTGCAGGGAAGAGAGAAAAGAAAGGGCGTAGAGGAATCTCTCTGCGTCCGCTTTGCAGATAATTGACAATTGGTGCCTGGGCCTCGGCCTAGGCACCACAACCAATTTCATAGGGATCTTGACCCTTTGGGCAATGAAAACGAGGATGAATCTATAGAAAGTCAAGCTTCTACGGCCGAACTGAGAATCGATGTTTCGATCGGTGATGATGATGATGATTCGAGAATGTTAGAGATCGGGTTTTCGCTGAGCCAAGAGACGCAGCAGGAATCAGTTGAATTTCTCTGGGAGAATCTCGACGTGTTCGCTGGACGGACTCTGACATGTGTGGGATCTCGCCAGACATCGCGAGCCACACCCTGAATATTGACCCGCGGTGTATCCTGGTCAAACAGAAAAGGCGTGGTATGGATCCGGAGAGATCTGCCGCCCTTAAAGAAGAGGTTGATAAGCTAAAATCAAACGGATTTATTCGAGATGATTTATACCTGGAGTGGGTATCCAATCCTGTACTTGTTTGAAAGCCGAATTGGAAATGGAGGACATGTGATGATTATTCTGATCTGAATAAAGCTTTCCCAAAAGACAGTTTTCCACTTCCCAGGATTGATTAGCTTGTAGATTCAACAGCTGGACACGAATTACTATCTTTCATGGATGCTTATTCCGGTTACAATCAGATACCCATGCATGTACCCGACCAAGAACATACTAGCTTCGTAACCGACCTGGGACTCTACTGCTACAAAGTTATGCCCTTTGGACTAAAGAATGCCGAAGCAACATACCAACACCTAGTCAACCGGATGTTCGCTAACCAGATCGAGAAGACCATGGAGGTTTATGTAGATGGCATGCTGGTAAAGCCACGGTTCTCCACCGATCACATCAAAGATTTGGAATCAATGTTCAACGTCCTTCGAAAGTACTGGATGAAGCTCAATCCATTGAAGTGCCACTTTGGTTTCGCATCCGGAAAGTTCCTTGGGTTCATTGTCAATGCTCGAGGAATAGAAGCCAATCCAGAAAAGATCCGGGCAATCAGAAACTTGCAGACTTCAAGAACAATAAAGCAAGTTCAGAGTCTCAACAGGAAGGTAGCAGCGTTGAGCAGGTTCATATCAAAGTCTACCGACAATTGCATTCCTTTCTTTGATCTGATCCGAAATGGAAAGCAAAACGTCGAATGGACTACGGAGTGCGAGAGCGCATTCCAACCGCTGATTCAACTTCTTTCCACACTGCCGATTTTATCAAAGCCTATCGACCATGAGCAGTTGTATATACCTGGAGGTATCAGAAAATGCGATCAGTGCTGCCCTAATTTGGGAGGAAGATCGAGTGCAGAAACCGGTCGATTATGTTAACAAGCGACTAACCGGAGCTGAGAGAAACTACCCAAAGCTAGAAAAGTTGGCCTACTGCCTAGTCATTTCCTCGAGGAAGCTCCGTCCATATTTTCAGGCTCATCCTGTCACTGCGTACACCGATCAGCCGTTACAACAGGTCCTTTTGCGGGCTGAGAGGTCTGGTAGGTTGCTTAAGTGGAATATCGAACTGAGTCAGTTTGATAACACCTATACCCCAAGAAGTGCCATTCAAGGTCAAGTATTAGCAGATTTTATAGCCGAATTCACCATCCTAGAGGACTTGCCCGAGACCAGTAAATTTCCCGAATACATTTGGAAGCTGCATACGGATGGCGCATCCAATGATCCGTGCTCGGGTGCTGGGGTAGTACTTGAAACCCCCGAGGCCGATCCATATGCTATGCTGTGAAATTTGAGTTCTGTGCGACCAATAATGAAGCTGAGTATGAAGCTCTACTGGCTGGGTTGAAGCTAGCCCGTGATCTAAGAATTATTGCTGTGGAAATTTACTGCGACTCTCAGTTAGTCGTATGCCAAGTACGGGGTGAATACCAGGCCAAGGATCAAAGACTAGCAACCTATATAGCTCGAGTCCAGGAAATACTTGATCAATTTGATTATTATGTAGTTTTCTACGTAACCCGTGAGCACAACCGGAAGGCTGATTCATTGGCCAAGTTAGCAAGTACGGGCGAAGCACAGCAGATGGAACTCTTTCCTGTTGAAAATTTATCTTCACCCAGCATTGATCAGATGGAAACTGATTTTATATTTGAAACCGCTTCCGATAAGGAGTCTGGATGACCCCATATCGAAGCTATATCGAGCACGGAACACTGCCTGAGTGTAGGAGTTAAGGAAGACAGATTCTTCGAAAAGCCTCGTGGTTTACCATTCAGAATGGAGTCATGTATAGAAGGGGATATTCCGTTCCTCTCCTCCGATGTATCGCACAGGGTGAAATCAAACGAGTATTGCGTGTTGTGCACGAGGGAGAGTGTGGCCATCACACTGGTGGTAAGCTCTCGCTAAGAAAGTACTCCGATATGGATATTAACGGCTAACTGTGAACCATGACGCATCAGACTATGCAAGCAAATGTGATAAATGCCAGAGGCATGCTCGAATTCCGAGAGCCCCACCTACTGGGAAAACCCAAATGGTCAGTCCCTGGCCATTTGCAGTATGGGGCATTGATATCATTGGTACTCTACCTCTTGCCTAGGGAGGAGCGAAGTATGCCATCATCGCAATTGATTACTAAATGACCTAATGTTGAACCTCTTGCTACAATCACGACGAAAAAAGTAATCAACTTCGTAGTTCGCAATATCATCTACCGATTTGGTCTCCCGCATACCATCATCACTGATAACGGAGCTCAATTAGACAATGTTGAATTCAAGAATTTCTGCCAACGATTCCACATCCATAAAAAATTCTCTACGGTTGCACACCCTCAGGCGAATGGCTAAGTTGAGACTGTTATAAGGTTATCAAATCTATTCTGAAGAAGCGACTGGAAAAGGCCCGGGGCAAGTGGGTTGATGAACTACCTATGGCTTTATGGGCTTACCGAACGACCCACAAGTCCGCGATTGGACACACTCCATTTTCTCTATCTTACGGCTCAGAAGCCGTTATTCCCGTCGAAATGGAAGTACCTTCTCATCGTGTGACATATTATGACCTGAAAGCTAATGCCATATTACTTGCTGAATCTTTGGACTTATTGGATGAGAAGCGTGAAGAGTTTGATTTGAGGGCAGCCGCATATCGAAATCGAGTCGCCCAATTATACAATACCAAGGTTCAGCCACGGACCTTCGAACTTGGTGATCTCATTCTAAAAAGAATTTATCCGGTTCCTTCACACATGAAGCCAAATTGGGAAGGGCCATATGTGATCACTGAAAAGCTCGGAGATGGCACATTCAAGTGGTCGACCGTTGACGGTCTTACTTTGTCGAGAGATTGGAATAGTGAAAGCCTTCGTCGCTACTACATATAATAGGCTTCGTCTATTCGATTCATTCTGTTATTTGCAATTGTTTTCGCATTTCGAAATTTGAATTTGTAATAAGGCAACTGACTTTGCCATGTTTTCTCATTTCTGCAATAAAATGCCATCTCTTCGAGCCAGAGCTGTGATATATTGAATATGACGTACGACATCACGATGCATGGAGAGCTAATTTCCATCGAACAGTGGAATTTATTCAAATAGGGAGTGACTGTGATATGACCGGTCACTTACTAAATGAAACCCGAGCCTGGGGGCAAGTCACTACGCAAATATCAAAGAGGATTGATACACGACAATCCTTAAAACAAATTCAAACTCCCAGAGCGTGAGTTGGAGTGTGAACATTCTAAGTATGGTTTTGAAGAGAGCGGACCCGTCTGCCTAACGACTTCAGCAATATCCTAAACAAGTTAGAGGAGGATGGGTCCGTCCATCTAACAACCTCGCTTGTTAGCTTGGGGTGGATGTGGCCCAACCATCCACGATCTCGATAAATTCATCGTTCCCAAAGTGTGAACGACCTCCTAAAAAGTCTAAACAGATGTGACTGACCATCTGTCGACTAACTCTAATTTCCCGGAGTGCGAATTGGAATATAAACATCAACTCTAGGTTCCTGGAGTGCGAACCAGAGTATAAACACCAACTCTAATTTTCCGGAGTGCACATTGGAGTACAAACATCAACTTTAGGTTCCCGGAGTGCGAACCAGAGTATAAAAATTAACTCTAATTTCCCGAAGTGTGAATTGGAGTATACACATCAACTCTAAGTTCCCGGAGTGTGAACCAGAGTATAAACGCTAACTCCAAGTTCCCAGAATGAGAATGGGAAAGTGCGAACTGCGCTACAAACATCGATAACTCTCGGATTCTCACAGTGCGAACCAGATTATCGATCACAGATTATCCTAAGTCCCCAGAGTGTGGACATATGCTCAAGATTTGTGATAGGTGCGATTGACCACCGAAGTACAAATACTGATCCCCGGAGTGTGGATGCGATTATTATTAGTGAACACGAGCAGCTAAAACTGCTCACCCTTCACTTGCTTCTACATCGATTTGACGATGTTAAGCTTGGAAGGCAGAGATAAAATTACGGTCGCTAGTCGATCATTACAACTGGTTCCCCAAACCGAGGGCAGAGCTTAAGTGTGAAACACTGACTGAAACAATACGACATCGAGTGTCCAGCTTAGTCTCGAGTCACGGCATGTATCCACGATTTTATGACTTGTGTATGAAACAGATTCAGCTCTATAACTAATACTCCGCAAGCATACCAAGCTATGATTCGAACGTTACAACACTTAAGCATAAAAGACAGGAAGAACAGTTGAAGCGAAGAAAATAAAGTTCTATTTCAACTAACCGGAAATAAGAATTTATGTACAAGTTCTTCCAAAAAATGCCTTCTAGCGGGGGCCGAATCCGCGTCTACACACGACCTACAAAAGAAAAGTAAACTCCTATTTACCCAAAAATGTGCCTAAGGAATCTACCTATTCCTTCTTCTTCCTTGGCTTTTTCTTCAGTGTGGAGCCACCGATACCGCTAACGATCTTTCATTTCGAACTTTTCCCTTTAGGCGGGGAATCTCCGGACGAAGGCATGATATCAATTTCTTGCTCCGAACTTGAGTCTACGGGGATGCTCTCTTCAGGAGGATTCGGAGGAACTGGATCTGCGACCGGAGGCGGAGTAGACACACTAGTATTAACCAGTTTCCCCCTGGTGATATCATCCTAAGTGGAGTTGGACCCAGCGCCGTCACTCCACCCTCAGAATCACCGCCATGAGCCGCTGCCGCCATCTCAGCATTAATTTCAGCTAATATCTCTGCTTCTCGAATAGCACGGGCTTTACTGGGGGCAGCGGTGGACTGTGACGAAGCACTATAAGCAGGCGGGAACCCACTAAGAATGAATGGTATGTCCGCAAAAGGGTCGCTGTATCGGCCCAGGAGCTCATTCATCATCTGCTCGTCAAAGCAAATTGTGCTCCCCTGTGTCACCTCAATTGGCACGGCCGCAATCGTGATGATCGCCTTAGTAATAATGGCCTCCTGCACTTGATGTGATTCTTGAATTGCAGGAGGCGCTGTCAATGCAACTTCGATCACTGGAAAAAAAAGAAAAGAAGCTGTTAGGACACACTTCAAAATAGGTCTTTCATTTCAAATATACATGAGATTCGTTCAGAGTACCTTCCTCAGTTTGACCCGCGGTTGGCTGAACGGCTTCGGATGAATGCTCCTTAAAAGGAGATAGGCGTGGCTATTCTGGATCATAAGCCGGGACGGGCTGAGACTCGGTCACTGGAGTAGGCTCAGATCGGGGCGGAGTAGTAATTTCTGAGCTTATAGCATGATGCATAACTCCGGAACCTTCCCCAACTTCTTGGTGCTGGATACCGAATTTTTCTCTTGCGTGAGAAATCATAAAATCATGAAGAACCTTCTTCTCATCATCATTCAGTATGCGGTCTCCAGCTCAAACTCGTCAAAGGAACCGCCCGACTGCTCAGTTTTCTCCTCCTCAACCAGCAAGTTCCAGGCATTATACAGGTGTGTCGGGTAATCATCAAGCCAGGCTAAGTCCCTGTGCCTCAACACATTGGCATTATAAGTGACGAGGAGCTCCTCTATGTCAGCTTCTAGCCTGGCCTCCGCCAATCGGACCCTCCCACCGACCTCAGCCTCAAATTCGCGGACCTTTTCCATGGTTGCATCTCTCTCCCTCTGGAGCACCACCGCTTGATCGCATGCTTCCTGTGCGGCAATGTTAGCAGCATCCTTTTCCTTTATGATTTCAGAAAATTTGGACTTAAAGCTCGTTAAGCTCTTTAAGGGCTGCGTCCCGCTCAGCGGTAGTGATGGTGTTCCTATGGCCCATGTCATCCACTGTGGCATAATGTTCCTGCTTCATTCTATCCATCGCCGCCTAGGTCTCGTCGACTTTGTTAAGAGCCTCAATCTTAGATTGTCAAGAAGAATCGACCTCACTATTGAGCGCTTGAATAATCCGATCTTTCTGGCCGAGTTCTTTCCCCAGCTTTTAAATCATGACTGCTCGGTCGAAGGCCACCTTCGATGCTTTTTTCGCGGTTTTCGACCACTCTTGATACTGGAAAAATATCTCCGTGACATAACCATGCACTGTTTTTTCGGTCGACGCCGGGATCCTTTTCAAACGCGGAGGAAAGACGAACCCATCAAAGCATATGTCAGGAAAATCCTTTTTCAGCTGAGCAAGCCTCATCGCTCCTTCACTAATGGGTTCGACGAGGGCCTGTGCAGTAGTGGAAGGGTCTGCAACCTCAGTTCTACATTGGGATTCATACCTAGAAGATTGGGAAGATGGTTTGAGCCGCGGAGCTTCCGAAGGTCGCGAAACATGAACTGGCGGCGGTGCAGGAGCTCTGGGAGGAGGCGTATGAGATCGAGCCGATCGCCTGTAACCCTTATCTTTGTCAGACCATTCCTGAGTAGAGTATCTTTGATCGTAGTCCCTATCTCCTTCCCTCCTATGTGACTCGTAGTATGACGAAGACTTGCATTTGCTGCGCAGACTACCAAGCATTGAACCTCGATCGGACACGGTTCTTGCAAGGCAAAAACAGAAACGAAGTTAGCAATCTGTCACAGCGGACGTATTACATTCAGAAATCGTGTAGTGTCGTGAAGTTTGAATGTATGTGCAACCCCCCGACCAACCGGATGTGTTAACCACGCTAGTGGGCAGAGATTCACTTAAAACTAAGGCGTGTTGGAGTTCATTCAATCCGGCATCATGCTGCATGGACATGTCATCCGGAATTGGAAGATTGACGAGCCCTTCATAGCGATTTTCTGTTCTCGGGGGAGATATCTCCGAGATTCTAATTTTGAAGGTGGGTCGAGACATGATCACAGACTTTTATCTCCCCTTTTTGGATGGCTTGAAAATGGCTGCCTTGCATTTTCTCTTTTCTTCAACATCCTAGGCTGCATCCGCAGGTTCACCCAATGGTTTCTTGTCAGTATGGGTTCTTTCAGAGTCAGCCTCTTCGACTATAACAACTCTAGGCTTTTTACGCTTAACTCGCTCCCTCGAGATAGTTCTTAATGCACCATCGAGCCTTATACTTTGTCTTCGCTCGATTAGCCCAAGAATTCTAAGATTCCTATCCGTCAGGACCAAGTCAATATTCCTATCTATCAGGACCAAGTCAATATTCCTATCTTCGCTTGGGACCTCTTGAAGAACCCAAACTATCTCCTTGTAATATCAGCCTTCGGGTCGCTAAATTACCACTCCAAAGAAAATGGGATATGAGTTGGGTTTCATTTACAACTGTCTTGCCGACTGCTCGAGAAGATAGCAATACTCACGTCTAAATAGCCATCGCCTGGCAAATCCTGGAGGGCATCTAACATAGAACCACTTCGTCTTGAAGTAGCTTAGCCTGGTCCAAGACCCCGTAATTATTTGACAATTTCTCACGGCCTCTAGAAATGTGAAAGATGGACTGTCTGTTCAACTCTTGAAGTTGAACAAGTATCTTATCTCGGTCAGTCGGGGTGGTCGATAGAGGTGCTCCATAAATGCAATGAACAAGCTATTCAGTAAAGCATATCCATTTGATTGTAGCTGAGATGGGGCGATCCCTATAAAAGACATCACTTCTCTTATATAATAATTAAACGAGGGGAGCGTCCCAGCTGCGCACGCATGTCGATTGAATGCGGTATACCCCTCCAGTGGATTGTGTGGTCTGTCATTTGGTCCTGGCAATAGTACGTCGTCCATCTACAAACCATGCCTTAGGCATATTCTCCCTAGCATATCTTCCGAAATGTTGGATGGAGCAGAATCTGGCGGACTATTGATAAGAGATGCGTCTGGTGCCTCTTCTGGGGCTGGATCGATAACTTTGGCCTCAATCTCCGGTATTTCAAGCACGAAAGGAATTGAACTCTGAGCTTCCAATGGCTGCGAGCTTGGAGTTTCCACTACTAGCTAACTCACGAGAAATCATCATTAGATGACAAAGAGCCCGTGTGTTCCCCTCGTGTAAAGTGTGTATTGTGTAGTGCAGTGTTGTGCATTACTTGGAGAGATTTTTCAAAGTTAAAGAAAATTTGCAAACGACGAAAACTCTAGAATTCAGACTAGAGTGGCCGTCATCGCAGACCATCACAACCGTGTCATCTAGAATTTAAAGGCCAATCCAAGTTACAATTTGTTAAGATATTGTTGAGTTACAGTTCCATCGACGAGCTTCGAAAGGCGGTCAAATATACAGTTCGTCAATCGAGTGCAGATATGCAAGAGTGAAGCTCGCCGGAGGCATGTTTTCGGTCGAAGTACATGTGTTAGGTTGGAGTTCGTATCCATCAAAGTGCAAGTTCAGATTGGCCAACCAAAATCTCGTTCGTATTGATCGGTACTCGATAGTTTCGTATCGATCGAAAGGAGTCCCCTTCGCATCGATCAACAATGGTCGTCTTCGAACCCATCAAGACCAGTGGCATCTAATCGATCGTTAGGGTCTAAGTTTGAATCGATTGGGGGAGCTTAAGTTTCGTATCGATCATATTCAAATCGATACATTACGTGTCGATCATAGGCATGTCTTTCGAATCGGTCTAAAGCACTTGGCGTCGCTTCGATTAATCATTTGGGCTTCGTATCGATCTCCAGAGACGAAATTTCGCATCGACCACATTAAGAAAACCCACACATCGGTCATCGTAAGTCGATGCGAAATATCACTACCTTCGATCGATGCGAATCACACCATTCGACTCAACTTTTCCAGAATCGACACGAACCCCAAAACGACACTTTTATCATCTAAATCGATTCGAGCATAACCATTCATGATCGAGACGAAGCAAGGATTGGAACCTTTCTTCATACTCCTTCTTCCCCAAACAGCCTTATCTCCATGGCCGCGCTCCATCCTCAACCTCACTTTGGCTCGTCCCTGGTCCTGATTTCATCGAAATCAATCGCGAGAGCAAACGAGGCAACAAAGAATTCGAATCATGCTGCTTAGATGTCAGATCTATTTGCTGCATTACCTATTTGCAGTGGATTATTCAACAAATCGAAGAATTTGGTCGATTCGAAAGCAGAGTGTAGATCTTCTTTTATCAGGATCGATGCGAAAGAGAAAGATAAGAATAGCCGCAGTAAAAAGTAAAAAGTGAAAAAAATGGCCGAGCCCTTGGTATTTATACGAACCAAAGTATGAGGGAAAAACTATTCGCCTCCCAGTCAACATGACCAGCCGTTACAGGTCAACCCTTGAATTGAGTCAAACACTCTGTTCGTATCCATCAGGCCAGAATTTTCATCGAGTCGAAATGGTCAGCTGCTCCAATCGATTCGAAGTGATCAACGGATCCATCCATACGAAGGGTCCCATGAGGACCTGTTGACGTTCGTAACCATCGATACGAACGATCATTTCGTATCCATCATGACTCATACACATCGCCGCGAAGTGTTAAAATTCGCATCCATCAAATGCAAAGACCAATGCGAGGGAAACCTTCCAAACTTCTATATTGATTCAGGAGAGGATCAATACGAAGGAACACCTAAAGACGACCATCAAGTGTTTTTGCAACTCGAGATACGCATCGATTAAGGAGAGGATCGATATGAAATTCAACACAAGAAAACCAATAACGACTTGTGAACGTGCAACGTTAACGAGAATCAGATTAACATATATGCATATATGTCGAACTAATATTCAATTTTCAGCGTTAGTAGCTATCAGATATTCATCTAACTATGATTACGACAACAAACAACTAAGCACTATCGTGTAGCAATTGGTTACAACAATGCAAGATTAAAACCTTCAACAAATTAGCAATAACTATTTATAATGAAGACTGCAGCATTTCAAAGCACGTCATGTTATCACAAGACGTACTTTGGGGGGAAAATGTTATACCGCCATTTGCCAAGGCCGAGATATCAAGGTACTGGTTTAAAACCAAGGGTTGTTCATCCTACATATCAAGCACACACAGGTTCGCTATGGATGTCGATGAATTTTTTCCGAATTCGGATCAGGCTAAAATCAGCAACACACGACAAGCGAAGCCATAAAAGCCAGCATTTCAAATTTTAGGTCAATCTGAGTTCGTATGCTCAAGTTGTGATCGGTGCATGTTGAAGGGAAAAGCCATGTTTTCGTATCCATCGTTGCGCCATATTTCGAATCCATCAACTTCGCACCGACCAGCCTCGTATCCATCAAGAAGCCTCGGTTCGCACCGATCAAGTTCGTATCAAACTACAGAGCATACATTTCGTATCAATCATCTAGATCCTATTTCGTATCCATCCAGCTAGACACAACTCGTATCCATGGTTGAGCCTCTATTCGAATCCATCGTCTTCGTATCGATCTGGGGTACAATACCCTCGTATCCATCTGTCTCGAATCCATTAGCGCACACTCAATTGCAACCAACCAGTTCGAAACCATCAGTAGGTGATTACTCGAACCCATCAGGTTCTGTTAGTTCGAATCCATCAGGAAACTGCTCTTCGTATCCATTAGATGACCTTGCTTCGCATCCATCAGACGGTGACTACTTCCAATGGCTTGTTCATGTCCATCAAGTCAAATGAGCCCAAATTGACGCAACGGTCATCGATGTAAACGAGGCGAGATTCTTGGATGCGAAATGGTCAACTTGGAGTAAAAAGAGAATCGATGCGAGGAATGCACGCCGCGTCATCACAGGGGCACGTGCATCATCGATTCGAAGTGGATCGATTCAAATTGATGGATACGAACCAAACAGCCAACGAGAAACTCAAGCTTGTATCGATCATAACTCAAGATCCACCGATCTAAATGCTATGAAATTTTCACAGAAGCTTACGCACAAGCCAAGGAATGTTCCTACCAAATTTCAGCTCAATCAGACTAATTCTTTATCGATACGAAATTGATTGGTATCGATCACAGATCGAGTCGAAACTTGGTGGTATCGATCGTGTGGACCCACTCACGTGCCAGAAGGAGTCTCACGAAGTTTGTGCGAAATATCAGCCTCCTACACCTATAAATAGCCCCCTGAAGCCTACAGAAGAAGGATCTTTTAATTCTCAAGCGCACAGATTCTGCCGGATCCAGATTTGCATCCTACCCTTACTGTTAAATTCGAATTCCAAGCTGTACTTTACTGTTGTTCACTATATTGAAAGAGAATCAATAAAATCCCAAAAACTTCATAGTGGACGTGGGCAACACGCCGAACCACTCTAAAATTTAGTGTCTGTGCGTTTGTGTTATTGTTTACTGGAGATTTTGTTAGATAATCTTCATTTTACATTTATATTCTTCACTTTTATCTCTTCAAAAACTTCCGAAGAGTGTTGTGCCTATTTTTGTTACAAACAAGTCTTTAGGGATCTCTTGAGTAAATTTGTCAAGCTACGAGAAGATTTTGAGGAAAAATCTTCGATTCTAAATACATCACAATTGTAAAGACATTGCTTCCTTAAAGATTTACAGGAAGTCTACATTTGGTACCCTCAATTCCACTTTGACTTCCTAGATTATGAAAAGGATAAGTTGCTCAGTGAAATCCGATCATCTTATCATACCAAAATAATATGCGGTCGTGATAGCTCTCTAGTTGGGGAATAGGATCATCATCGGTTCCCTCATGTTTATACCTCGGAAGGAATTAAGGCTTCCTTTGATTCTACGATTATGTTGTCTGCTAAGTCATTTGAAAAGGCTAAAACCTCAGTCTTGAAACTCTGAATGTAGACTAGATGTTTTTGAAATAGAATTGCGATGTAACCTTAATTTTTGCATTACTTGTGAATACTGCTTATTATCAATAAAAAAATGTGTTTCTCATATATTAATTCTTGCATCCTTTAATCTTAATAGGATACTCAGTTAGCGCGTACATATGCTTCTCAAGATGCTTCACGAGTTATTGAGGTTATGGATAGGTTGCTTTCCTATGTAGAAGAGAAACGATCATCCCTAGACGACTCAAGTTTGCAATTCCCGGATAATTCTGAGGTGTAGGAGTGGCATAGGTAATACCTCATATTGAGATCAACATTTAGGACTTACAAAGAAATCACCTCTCACATAGAAGAGAAAGTTAAATAAAAAGAAAATGATCTCCAGACATTGAAAAAGGAGAATTGAAACGGTTCAAGGATCTAGTTTTTCAATTAAATCTGATATTGAGATAGATAAACTACACTAGATAATAAGTGATCTTGAAGTAGATCGAATAAACAGCCAAATTTATTGCTAATCATTAGAGCTTATTACAAGTGAGGGAGATTTCGGTCTTCCTACCCTTACTCCTTATAGAATGACCAGACCTTGGTTTTTGGCAAGCCAAGAATTCTCGACTTTAGTAAAACCTCCACCAAACTTTAATGATGAAATGATCTCAAGGTGGAGTGGGAAGGTTAAATTTGAATGTATCCAACACTTTAGTAAGAAATTGGATGAGCAAGTATCTCAATGAATTAAGGAATATGAAAGCAAAGTTCTAAATCTTGAGCATGAGAAATAAGATCTTAACCAAAAGATTGTAGAGTTAACGAGTATGGTTCGTACTCTATAAGGTGCCAATAAGACTCTCCAATGCTTTTAAAAACTCAGATTGCTTCGATTAACGATGCAAATACCATTCAAAATAAGGAAAAGAAACTCAATGTAGTATTGGATGTGGCCATTTGTCATATTACCGATCCTTCACTTGCCAAGGACTTGGAAAAATTAACATGAAGCCTTGAGCTTTAGCAATGATCCACCCTTAAATAGATTTTCCTTTTTGCTGACTTTTGTACCTGTAATTTTGCATGCAATATATTAGTTACACATGAACTTGTATTGGAATGAAAGTGTAACGACCCTAGTTTTAAATAACATTATTTAGGATATTTAATTAGATAAAGTAAATAGAATAATGTAAACATGAGTGATAAGGGGATTGAGATTTGAATAAATCTAAATGGTCATGCTTGTCACTTTAATTGGGTAAAGAATGGTTGATAGACTAATTAAATATGTAAGTTGTAATGGGACTTAACTACACCTAACCTTACCTTTATACATACATACATACATACATACATGCATGCATACATACATACATACGTATATGTTTACCCTTAAGCCATTCACATTTTTGCTCGTTCTCTCATAAGAATAAAAACATAAGAAAGGATGTTAAGGACGACCATTAAAAAGAAAAGATGAAGAGGAAATTCAAGGAAAAAGAAGAGAAATTAAAAAGGGGAAATCAAACTCATCTCAATCCATTTCCTTATTAAAGATTAAGGAGAATGATAATTCTAATCTCTATTTTATAAAATATATGTTTCAGATTTAAGTTTAAATTCGTATTTATGAAGCTTGATGATGATATGCTCGGATTTATGGGTTGTTTAAATTTAAACAAGATTGTTTGAATAATGGTTAGTACGGAATTTGGTCAAAACCGTGTGATGTTGATGTTTAAGTGCCATGGAAAAACTATATGTTACGCAAAACACGATTTTAGAGTTGGGTTTTAAGTTTGATAATTCCAAGTTTTGGAAAGATTATTATGAATTTTGAATGAAAATATAGTACATTGGGTTTAATAACTTATTTCAGAAAATATATTGATAATTTGGATCTGAAATTTTGATATGTTAGATTACATGATCAAAGTAAACTTATGTAATTTTTAGGGAATTTTCTCAAGTGATTTGATATACAAAATAAATTATTTTGAGAAGAGGATCAAAATGATTTACATATAAATAATGAAGAAGGTTTCATTTGAAAAATTTTAAGTTTGATATTTATCCAAAATAAAACGGCGGTTGGTTTTGAAAAGCATGGGAAAAGTTAAGGCAACTAATAAGAAACGAACACGTAGGCAAGTTAGTTTATATAAGTTACTTAATTTAGTGTTTAACCTAGAAAAATAGGTTTCGCCTCTAACCAAAGTACCTTTCACTCCTTTCCTTTCGCCTTTGACTATGTCGAAGCCCCATTAAGTTAAATTCAGTACACGGGTGTCATCTAGATGATACGCAGTGGATTGGAGAAAGGCGAAAGGCATGGTGTCAAGTATAGCTTACGATGGTGTTGATACCTCAGTTTGTTTTGAAAAGATAGGCTCCTGCCTTTGTTTTACTAAGCTTTCGAACTATTCAATATGTCTTTTTTTAAAAGAAGTTTATAAAGGCTTTCGGTGGGGTTGCCATGTTTGTATTAAAAGAAAAAGGGGTTTCAAAAGAGTTTCTTTAATTATAAATAAATGCTTTCAAGTAAAGGGGTCCGACCTTGTCGAAGCCCTGCTCTCGATTCTTGTGCCTTTCGAGTGTACTGAAGTCATCGATACTACCGAAAGGTATTGGTTTTTTTAAAGCTGTACTAAGTCACTTTCTAAATGCTTTTGAAAGGGTTATGTGTTTAGAAGGCAATGGTTCTGAAAGAGGTTACAAAACTATCCTTCAATATTTTAAATGTATGCTTTCGACTTTGTCGAAAGTGATGGTTTCAATGGCATCATAATTTCTCCAATATTTTTTGTATAGTAAAGAATGTTTTCGAAAGAGATAATTTCATTTATAATTGCTTTGACCCAAATGATATTTTGAAAGATAAACCCAATGATGTCGAAATGGGGACTTTCAATGCTTGGGTAGAGATACTTCCTATGGTTTCGAAGCTGTGCTCCTAAAAATTAATAAGTGACACTTTATTATATCCGTAAGGTTTCAAAAGAGCGATTTTAAAGTATTTTTAAAGGCAGAAACCTAATGTTTTGAAAAGAGACATATGCTTTCGATGGTGGCTATCCAGCAAGGTCGAAAGTAAGGTTTCGAAAGTATAGTTTTCAAAACAATTAACCCAATCTTATTTAAAAGAAAAACCACCGAATATTAATAAACAAAGTATTTTGAAATGGAACTTATAAAGAAGTCTAAATGGGTAAAACGAATTAACTAAGTTATATTGTTTGCTTCTTCATATATGTATATATTCACTATATAATGAATCCAAAAAACTGCACTTTGGAAAAAGGTAGAATAGCCAGTTGGGTTGACCTAGTAGTGAATAAATAAAACATATTGGAAACTGTGTAAGGGAAACAATATTAGCAGGGGCCAATATGTGATGACCCACAATTCCGCATCCTTTGAGCCAATAATAAACCATACACGTCCGACCTA
Organism: Allium cepa; assembly: GCA_030765085.1. Lineage (NCBI taxonomy): Eukaryota > Viridiplantae > Streptophyta > Magnoliopsida > Asparagales > Amaryllidaceae > Allium > Allium cepa. The sequence goes on along the minus strand of CM060942.1, from coordinate 695,879,889 downwards.
CGTTGCACGGAAGTATTGACGATCAAGGGTAATAAAGAAAATAAGACAGAACAGAATCTCACATGAGTGGAATAATATATAACATCGAACAATATCTTTACAGCGAAAACCTTTTAAATACATATATCATAGTCTAACCTAAATTCAGCTTGGACAGTTATAAACATCTATCCTTACAATTGCTGACAATTTCAAACTAAAACTAATAAATCAGAGTGGATAATGTTAGTCCGTGAGATGTTGGTTTTGATGATAACAACCTTAGAATAGATTATAAAATATAAATACTAACATTATAAGTTTAGATATATATGTATATGTAGGATTTAACCATGCAGGTACTAAGAATGAAGACTTTATAATATAGAGATTCAAGATATCAAGATTGAAGACTCATGAGTATCAAGATTATCAAGAGTTCAAGAATTCAAGTTATTTATTCTTTAATTAGAAATTTTGTTAAAACTCCTAGAAAATCACCGACATCTTAAAATCTAATTTATTCGTGGAATGGAATCCACTTCGAGCTCGTTAAAGGGATGGAACCCTAAGTAGGATGGAACCTACGAAAAATCTAGTGGAACATTGTTTTGTATCCGCTAACTTTTTATTCAAAATGATTTTTTAAAATTATATCTTGTTTTCAAAATGATTTCAAAACCTTCCTTTTAAAAGCATCAAAAACCTCTATCTGATTTTAATAATTTTATCCTCAAATCATCTTTAATTTCAAAGTCAAAATACTCCCGATTTTAAACTATCTTTTAATATAATATATTTAACTTTTAAATATTTATACTTAGATTTGAATATAAAATTATAGTTAAATTCTATATATATTATTCTCTATATTTACTTATGAATTTTAACTATATTCAAGTATATTTAATATAGTTTTAATATAAGATAAAGGTTATTTTCAAAGAAAATCAAATCATCAAAAAAAATGCTTTAGGATGTCGACATACTCATGGTGACCATGTTGACATGGTGTCAGTTGGTTTCAAAATTCAAATTTCAAAAGAAGAGTCTATTTTCCATATCTCTTCACGAATAGACATGGCTGTTGTTCTTCTATAAATAGGGGTTAGTTTCAACGAATTTATCATCAGATTTTCTGGTTTTGCACTCCTCTTCTTCTTCTGCATTTCTTAATACGTATTCTTACCATTACTCTGCCGAAATCAACATTGAATCAAACTCGATCTTTTTTAGTTTGATTCTCCATCACTATCTCAACAAGATACTCAGTGCTATTCAAAGTTATAGGCTTCTTTGTAATCTATTAAGTGAGAATAGGTGTGATTGTGGCCTTGAAAATCAATCAAGCAAGAAAAGGTGTGATTATAGCCTTGGTAAATAAATTGGGTAAACTTGTGGCGCAGAAATCAAGTATCTCTACCCAGAGGAATGAAATTCTGGAGGGTGTACCTCGTAGCCTTGAAATCAAGGGTGTAATTGTACAATTGCTTTTGAAAGGAAATCCGTACTTGTGTTGCGGGACTGGATGTAGGGTAACTCCGAACCAGTATAAAATCCGGTGTGTTCTTTCCTTTACTGCTTTTATTTTATTTCTGCATCTGTGTTTGTTTCTGTGATTATCCCTGTATCTGTAGATTGCATACATCCGTGTCTAAATTAACATAAACTCAAAAAGATTTAGCAATTCTTTATAAACACTATTCACCCCCCACTAGTGTTAATCCTAGCCTTAAGATCTGCAATCCGCATTTCTCACAATTGGTATCAGAGCCAGGTGTTCAAAGTTTTCATAATCTGAATTTTGAAAAAGTTTTTAAAATGGCTATTTTTCAGGGTTTGATTAACACTATTTCATATGAATACGTCACAGAATCATCATGATAGTTTTGTTTAAAACTATATTTAATTATTTTGAAAAGCCACTTGATTCTTTAAAAGGTTATATTGTTTTGCAGGATAAGAATTATGTCTAATGACTGTTGGTTAAAAGATACAAGATAATAATTCATCGATTAAGAAGAACAAATGGATATATAATGGAAATCGACAAAGAATGGGTACAAGATCAATTCAAAACTTTTGGTTCTCATCTATAACTTGATTTGATACTGTACTTCTCTCCATCTGCTTCGCAATACCACTGCTTTCGTGCGAATCCGTCAAGAAATGACCAAGTTGTGGTCAAATGAAGTTTTGGTGAACAAATAGAAAAAGAAGGAAAAACTGTCAATGGTATTTTTCAAATTGCATCCAGAGATTTGAGTATTCTGTTCCCACTTATTTATAGATTGTAGTTCTTGTCCTCGCGGTCGTTTTGATGGGTGGATCATCAAATTCCGATCAAAATTAAGTAAAATATGACAGTTTGAAGTTGGCTATCCAAAACTGAAAAACTGTGTACGGGATCTTCTACATTTCTTCTACTATTCGGCTTGTTGCATCACAATAACATCCAAATTCGACACCAAACTACTACTAGATCGTAGCCCTTGTTGTCCTCTTCGATTTGCCGCTGGTTTCATCCAATTCCATTAAGAAACGAAGGAGATATGCCCTCTACAAGTTTGATAGTATATAGAAAAAAGGGAAGAAGAAGAGCAATTAAAATGAAAAGTGGTGACCTTTGGGCCTATTTATAGCGGTTGAAGTGTCCATTCATTCAAAATTCAAATTCAAAGTTTTGGCACCAAGTTGGTCGATCTACTAAATCATTTGTATCTTTCTCAAATGGCCTCCAAATTCAGCAAATGAATATGTTACGATGATCAGAAAAACAAGCACGTCGCAATAGAGCATATCTCGTCATCAAAATTTGAAAGATATAAATGTGTGACTCACGATAATGGCAGAACAACAAAGTTAGAAAGATGGAGTGCAAAAATTGTTACGGTTTACTATTATTTCATCTTTATTGTTGCATTTAGGAATATATATATATATATCTATGCATTTAGTTAGGTATAGAAATTTATCTCTTTTATAAGTTTTGATACATTGGTCCATATATCAACACACCATAGTATAAATATCAATGTACAAGTCTAAATTTTTTCTAAAGTCTTTTAAAATGTGTTTTCTTTCAAATAAAATCTACAACTAATTTATTACAACTACACTAAGTAGAAAAGCATACCTTCATTCATGATTTCAACTTTGCTAATGTTATTTTTACTTCTCATACTCTATTTCTTTTAAGATACTAATTTTATATCTTTAAGAAATTAATAGAATGAATTTAGAATGTTAGAATAAGGCTTAATTTATATATTTCTTCAATAACTACGATAGCATCACATCACATGACCGGAATTTTAGATAGCATTTCTAAAATGCTTCTTGTTATCCCGCTTTTTGGCATAGCCGTGATACCAAAAGATCGATCGGAAACAAAAGACAGTTCGTCAAAGATTGGTTGTACTTTGCTTAACTATGGATATCGATGAATTTTGTACGAGCCTGGATCAGGCTATAACTGATAGGACATGACAAGCAAGATCATAAAAGCCAGTGTTTCAAATTTCAGGTTAATCGGATTTCATATGAACGAGATATGATCGATGCAAGTTAGCTTAAATACGATGTTTGTATCCATCAAATTGTTGAGGAGATGCCCATTTCGAATCCATCGGTTTCGTATCCATCAATATTTGTTTTGTTCGAATCCATCAGGTTCCACATACTTCGAATCGATCGAGTTCGAATCGATCAGTAGCATGATATTGGTATGTTCGAATCGATCAGTTTCGAATCGATCAAATAGGCATCGCCTCAGCTTGTTCGTATCCATTGAGTTTAGAGTAGTTCGAATCCATCGTTCGCATCCATCAGGAAATCATGCACTGGTCCATTCGAATCCATCAGATTCGTATCTACCAGGTTCGAATCGATGGCGTTCGCATCGATCAACCCACGCCGCTTCGCATCCATCGATGCACCATCCATAAACCTTAGTTCGTATCGATTACATAAAAGAGGCACTTGGTCGAATCCATCAGGGAACCTTGGTTCGTATCCATCAGTTGTTCTCATTTCGTATCCATCCCAAAAACGCTTGTTCGTATCGATCGAATGGAGACAACTTCAATCGATGCGAACATGGCCACCTCCATCGATACGAAGTGGGCACGTTGCAAACCGATGTGAAGTACACGTTATTGGTGGATTCGAGCAATGCAACAGTCATCGATACAAATGAGGCGAAACTCATGGAGTCGATGCGGTCAACTCGGAGCAAAACGCGGATCGATGCGAGACGTGCGCGCCATGTCATCTTGAAGGCACGTGCGTCCATCGATTGGAATACATGGATTCGAAGTGATCGAGTCGAAGCGAACAGCCAACTCGGAGACTCCAACTCGTATCGATCATATCTCCCAGACCATAAGTCAAAATGCAATGAAACTTTCACAGCAGCTTCCATACAAGGTAAAGAATGTTCCTGCCAAATTTCAACTCGATTCGATCAATTTTTGATAGATACGAAATCATTTCGTATCGATCGCAGATCGAGTCGAAACTTGGTGGGGTCGGTCGCGTGGGCCAACTCACATGCCAGAAGAAGTCTCCCGAAGTTTGAGCGCGATCTCAGCCTCCTACTCCTATAAATAGCACCCTGAAGCCTACAGAAAGGGGATCTTTTGGCCATTCGATGTCCAGACTCTGCCAGATTCAATTCTACTCTTCATTACTGCTGTTGTAATCAAACTTCAGAGCTATTATCAACTGTAATCCGCTGTAATTGATTGAAATCATCAAGTGAATAAATAAAATCATCAACTTCAGAGTGGACGTAGGCAAGATCGCCGAACCACTATAAATCCTGTGTTTCTGATTGTTATTGCTGAATTATTGTGCTTGATATTGCTTAGATCTGATATTTGTGTTGAATATTGCTGATTTGTGTTCATAAACGGGTGCTTTCACGATATTGGGGTTTGGGACCATTTTTGGTGCAAACACTTCTTTTCTTCTGTAATATTTTGTGAGTACTGCAAATTCGTTTTTATAGAATTTCTGTGCTTTGAAATGCTGTAGATTTTCAGAAACTTTACACAGCATTTGGTAAAAGCTACAATTTAAGTTTTATAAAGTTTCGAATATTTTTTACTACAAAAACTTTTTATAGCATTCTTTAAATACTATTTTTTTTGTTTATGAAACTTTAAACTATGTAAAAATAATATTTAAATTAAGAATTTTTCTCTATTCCTTTTAGAAGTTATTTTCTAACTTATATTGGAACATTTTAAAATAAATTTCATGTTTAAATATATTCTTTTTAATTAATTAATTTTTTTAAAAAAAGTAAGAGGCCTTATTATAACACATGTTTATTTTAGTTTTTCAATCTTTATCATTTTATTTAATATTTCATTATGATATTTTCTAAATTTAAAAGATGTTTAAACATGTTTCTAAATATTTTAGTCAATAAAAATTTAATAAAAAGTTTTTAATTAGTAAGTTAAGTATTTTATAAACATGGAAGTTTGGATTCTTGAAAATAAAAAAATAAAAACAACCAAGTTAAAATAATTATTTTAAATTAAATAATTAGGCTATTAATTTTTATAAAAATATATTTGATCATGTATATATATATATATATATACATAGTTTAGGTCAATATTTCTTAGCAATTTAATTTTGATATTGAGTTTGATTACTACCTTTCATAAATATGTTATAATTTTAATATCATTTATTACTTTTAAACTCTTTTCTTTACTACTCTTTCAGTCTCATTCATTAGTTTCCTTAACTTAAATCTAGTAATTGGTGTGTATTACCTTCGTTTGGTTGAAGCAATCTATAATAAATAATTTGATATATATATATATATATATATATATATATATATATATATATATATGCTTGTCAATTAGATATTAATTATTACTCATGTTTATCTTATAATCTGGATGTCACTTACTGTAGTATATATATCATCATATCGTTCTGCATATTATTATTTTTACTTCATTATCATTTTGTTTCATATTACATATCATTATGTATCCTATTTCATATCTCATCTTATTGCATATTACATCATAAATTACAATGCATATCATAATTATTTGCATCACAAGTTGCACTTCATTCTGCATATTATCCCATGTTACATTGCATATGTCATATATTTCATTCTGCATTACAAACTACATATTGCATACATGTACACATAGCGAGTGTATTTTATTTAGGAGGAGTTTGTCGTATTGTTTTATAATATAGGATTATTAGTTTTTGATTTGTTTGGTATGTTTTGATTGACTTGATTGACTTGTTTGACTTGATTGACTTGATTGACTTGTTTGACTTGATTGACTTGATTTATTTGTTTGACTTGTCTGACATGATTGGTTTTGATGAGTGTGTTGAAATAGTGTTGATTATTTATGATAACACTATCATTATAATCACATGTCATATAGTATTAGATTAAGGGGGAGTTATATAGTTTGGAGTTAGTTTTTTTTTATGACAAAGGGAGAGAAATATAAAATAGGATAGTTAGGCATAGATTAAGGGGGAGTTATATAGTTTGGAGTTAGTTTTTTTTGATGACAAAGGGAGAGAAATATAAAATAGGATAGTTAGGCATAGATTAAGGAGGAGTTATTAGGATAGAAGTAATATTTTATAAACAAAGGTTGTCATCATTAAAAAGAGAGAGATTGTTAGTCCGTGAGATGATGGTTTTGATGACAACAACCTTAGAATAGATTATAAAATATAAATACTAACATTATAAGTTTAGATATATATGTATATGTAGGATTTAACCATGCAGGTACCAAGAATGAAGACTGCATAGTATAGAGATTCAAGATATCAAGATTGAAGACTCATGAGTATCAAGATTATCAAGAGATCAAGAATTCAAGTAATTTATTCTTTAATTAGAAATTTTGTTAAAACTCCTAGAAAAGCACTGGCATCTTAAAATCTAATTTATTCGTGGAATGGAATCCACTTCGAGCTCGTTAAAGGGATGGAACCCTAAGTAGGATGGAACCTACGAAAAATCTAGTGGAACATTGTTTTGTATCCGCTAACATTTTATTCAAAATAATTTTTTAAAATTATATCTTGTTTTCAAAATGATTTCAAAACCTTCCTTTTAAAATCATCAAAAACCTCTATCCTGATTTTAATAATTTTAGCCTCAAAATCATCTTTAATTTCAAAGTCAAAATACTCCTGATTTTAAACTATCTTTTAATATAATATATTTAACTTTTAAATATTTATACTTAGATTTAAGTATAAAATTACAGTTAAATTATATATATATATATATTATTCTCTATATTTACTTATGAATTTTAACTACATTCAAGTATATTTATAAAGTTTAATATAGTTTTAATATAAGATAAATGTTATTTTCAAAGAAAATCAAATCATCAAAAAATGCTTTGGGATGTCGACTCATGATGACCATGTCGACATGGTGTCAGTTGGTTTCAAAATTCAAATTTCAAAAGAAGTGTCTATTTTCCATATCTCTTCACGAATGGACATGGCTGTTGTTGTTCTATAAATAGGGGTTAAGTTTCAATGAATTTATCATCAGATTTTCTGGTTTTTCACTCCTCTTCTTCTTCCGCATTACTTAATACATATTCTTACCATTACTCTGCCGAAATCAACATTGAATCAAACTCGTTCTTTTTTAGTTTGATTCTCTATCACTATCTCAACAAGATTCTCAGTGCTATTCAGATTTATAGGCTTCTTTGTAATCTATTAAGTGAGAAAAGGTGTGATTGTGGCCTTGAAAATCAATCAAGCAAGAAAATGTGTGATTGTAGCCTTGGTAAATCAATTGGGTAAACTTGTGGCGCAGAAATCAAGCATCTCTACCCAACGGATTGAAATTCTGGAGGGTGTACCTCGTAGCCTTGAAATCGAGGGTGTAATTGTACAATTGCTTTTTAAAGGAAATCCGTACTTGTGTTGCGGGACTGGATGTAGGGTAACTCCGAACCAGTATAAAATCCGGTGTGTTCTTTCCTTTACTGCTTATATTTTATTTCTGTATCTGTGTTTGTTTCTGTGATTATCCTTGTATCTGTAGAGTGCATATATCTATGTCTAAATTAACATAAACTAAAAAAGATTTAGTAATTCTTTATAAACACTATTCACCCCCCTCTATTGTTAATCCTAGCCTTAAGATCCGTAATCCGTATTTCTCACAGATAATATAATATATTCGTACGTAGATGAATCTCTCAAGCTCTCCTCTGGAAAACTTCAACCGTCTTCAACTAAAACTGAAACTACTTGGATCTGACCCGAGTATTGAAAATACCCAGATTAGGCTTGATAAACCAGTGTGAGAAACTCAAATATAAATGACAGTGTCATATCTCAGCCTTTGAATAAAATCCTTTGAAAAGAAAGAGTATCTCATAAGATCACCCCTATACATAAACATGGACGGGTTTTTTTCCTTATGATAACTAAAACAATTTTATATCAAAATATTTGATATTATTTCTAATGACATTCTTTGAAAACATTTGCAAATAAACTTATTAATCTAAGCCGAATTTGTTACGTTGATCAAATTCCAGCATAATAGGCTTACAATCAAGTCCGAAGGTTCTTATTGGAAAATGGATTTCCTTACATACGACCAGGTGAAGGACTACCTTCCGATGGGTATACCTCTAGATGGATGCCTCGAGGACCATCACAAAGGATCCTCTACCAACACAAGACCGGCCTATCTCTGTAACTATATGGTACATTCCTTACCGATCTTTAAGCCGGGCATCCGAGCATACAAACCACATTAATTTACATCCCGAACATCATAGAGGGAAGAAATATATCTAAAAGGGGATGATCATACCCTATTTGGGAATGACCCACTTAGCCTTGCCGCATCTAACCCTGTTTCGGTCATTTCTGGTTGATGGGTCTCGAGGCAACGATTACTTTTTCACATAGTGCATATCACATTTCTAAATGCCATATTTCCATTTTCGTTGACTACCGATTTCCTTCCATAAAAATACAACCCTTGAGCTTGTACGTCTCTAAGAGGGTGTTAAGCTAAGAGAAGTTTCCTTCTCCGCCACAACTGATGTACGTTTGTAAAACCAATATACATAATATTTAGAAAGCAATGTCAAACAAACGTCCATACAAGTTGTCCAAGAACAGGACGAACCGAAGGCACTCTCCTACTACCACTAGTAGCGAGTAGTCCTTGCAACCCGAAAAATCTCCACAATGAGGAGACCACTGCTATAAATAACTCTATAATGGGAGCTACCTAGAGCATGTCAACCCGTAGTCCTCATGCTATGAAGATCCATGGTCTTCATATTCATCATCTTCAACATTTCTTCAAATTCGAACGTATACATTGGTTCGAAGTGGTCTACCGATAGGAATCACCCAAATCTAACCTCGATTCCTTCAATATCCAATTATCGGTAAAAATGATGTTAAGTTCATATGTGGATATCAATCATCAATCAATTACTTCATCTTTTATAAAATATCTTTCTTAGATATATTCTTTTTAATTTATTCCATTTTCTTTTCAAGAGTATAGGGAATCATTAAGCCTCATTTATCAAATCATTTGGTTTATTTAAACCTTTCTTAAATCCTGGAATAATTCCAAATCATTTTCTCTTTTACTTAGGAAAACTTTTCCAAATTATTTGCTAAATCTTAATCAATGATTTCTTATATTCAGGCTATAACTTTTAACTTAGGGAAAATATTCCCAAATCATTTATTAAATCTTATTAAAAGATTTCTTTCTTAACTTCAAATCATATTCTTGCAAATTGAAGATTTTCATAACAGAGTACTACTGCCACTTTAAATATGGTAAATTTCACCTCCATGGAACTAATGGCAAGTATTCCTACATCATGAATATCTTTATCTTCAACAATCTTTGTCTTAGAGTAATTATAAGCAATTCCTTCTTTTCCTTTGGATAATATTTCAATTTCCCTCACTTAACTCTCGATCCAAATTCCTTAACTTTTAGGCAGGTTAAAAACAATGTTATTTAAGACACCATTTACGATAAACCCTAAAGTCAATCATAGAAATCATTTTCGAATAAATAGGATCATAGAAATCCTTCTAATTTTATTCTACATCAATTTCCATATTCAACAAGTGCTATGGGCGGAATAACGGTGAAATCACCTTTTAAATTCCACAAATAGGACGAGTTCCCTCTTCGGATTTTAATACATAGTATAAGAAGATCGTCTCCTTGCAATCCAAATCATAATTTATTCATTTTTAAGATTGCTTAAATTTTGGATAATACCAATCTTCTTCTATTTTGGAAACTTAATACAATCTTTTTATTTTAGAGCTCTGGGCTTTCCTTTCGATCTGTTCCACCCCTCGCCTAAGAAAAGAAAACATAGGCCAGGTAAGTTCAGGGCACTGGTTGCTCCACCCCTAACCTTAGTAAAACAATTTGTTTTATGTTCCCAGATCTCGCAAGCGGGACAAATGTACTAGTCGTTCCACATTACTCAGTTTGTTATTATATTCAATCTTCTTCCCTTTTTGTTTTAGTGGTATAAACAATTCCTCTTACCCATTTATTCAAACTTTCATTGAAACTTCCAAATCATCTTTAAATGACTTAATTATTATTTTAAAATTATTCACAAAATATATAGGAAATAATTGTTAAGTTTAAAATTATGTTTCAAAAGTTATTAAAAACTGCTACGAAAAGCGTTGCGAAAAGTGTTGCAATTAGTGTTTCAAAAGCCATATTCTTCAAAATGACTTTTATATCATTTAGATATCCATATTTTCAAATTAAATTACTTTTAAAACAATTTAAAATATTTTTATAATTTATTTCATATTTTTAAACATTTTAAATATCAATTTTAAACTTTGGTCACTTTACTACAAAAAGCACGACTTTTCTGGAAAATTGATTTGGACATATCTTAAAATATACAAGATGAAATCTTGATTTTCTTCCTTTATTTCTTTAAACATATTTGAATGTTTATAAAAAATTTATTGCTCATTTTAAAACTATTCCAAAAGGTTTTAGAATTCCATACACACCATTTCATTTTCAAATGGAAAGTGATTTCCTTTGTGTTTGTCGATTTATATCAACGTGACTTAGTAAAACAATTTAATAATTATATCAAACAATCAATACTTGACGGTCAAAGCATGTGTAAGCATCCATTGAAAGCATACACATTATCAAACATGTGTATATATATATAGATTTGGATTTTAGATAGAGTTTCTCACCTAAACCAAAGCGATTAACTTCCTACCAACATTCTAATCAACCAACATTTCACTGATTAATCCATACTCCATTTAAACACTAGAAAACAATTTTCCCTTCCTTCAAAGTGCTCGACCAAGGCTTGAGATTGAGGTGGGCCGAAAGTATAAAGAAGAAGTGGTAGAGCTTTGAACTTGAATTCTCACGATTAGACTCGAAAAATAGGTCATCTTCTCTCTTGTTTTTGACTCTCTTACTCTCAAAATTTTTAAAAATTTATTAAATGAAAAGTTGTTTAAAATTATTTTCTATTGAATTATAAAAGAGAATCACTTGATTTTTATTACTTTTGAGGAAGATATGATGGAATGAAGAAGATGTATTGTCAGATTGACAAAAATGAAGCACGAAAATGCACTTCAAAGAATTAAGTTTTAGGTATAGCAACCTCAAAAATAGAAAGGGTAATCAAAATAAATGTTGTCGCCACAAGAATATCATATGGTTCTAAAAAATTAATTTCTTAATTTAGATTAGCTATAATAAAGTTACAATCAAAACAAAATGGCCTATTCTCTGGCTAAAAAACTGGGCCAGAGAATGCACTGGAAATAAGTGTATTTTTAACATAGTTAACTTTAGATCGAGAAAAAGTGGTAAACATGAAGATTGTAGCCAATGGTAACTTACATGATTTGAAAAAAACAATTATGCGTTTTGGTACTGTTATGAAGAAGTTATTGCCGAGAGGTGAGGAGGTAAAATATGGAGAAAAAAGGAGTTTGATTTTAAGAGGATGAACATTGATTTCTTTTGAATATTTTGTAAATATTTTGACATTATTTCTTTCTAATTTTTTCCTATGGCTTGAAAGTCGTTAAACAGAAGAGGAAGAAGGTGAAAAAGCTTGAGAAAAGAAGAAGAAGAAATGTGAATGAAGGTGAAGAAGGAGGTGGGTATTTATAAAAAAAGAATGAAGTGGTAAATTATCAAAATAACCACTTACCAAACTACCAAACTAACCGTACTTCAATCTAAAGCAAACTCCACTTTTTAAAAACTTAACATCATTCTTTAAATTCTTGCTTTATGTCTTAGTCAATTAAGGATTATGTAATGAATATCATAATTATGTTGGCTTTGATTCGATGTGATTTGTTGTTTACTTTTCCTTACTTTCGTTAATTCTTACTTAATTTTACTAATGACTTCTAGAAGTTTTCTAATCTTATTTAGTAAAAATAAACATGTTTAGTAATTAAAATGTGTCATGTATATTTTATAACATATTAACAAAGGTGAGATAACGTAGCGGCAAATTATTTTGAACAAAACGTTAATTTTCGACAAAATGTTTTACGATCACATTTGGACGTTTTTGTTAAAATATTTATTCATGTCAACCAAACTTCAAAATAAACTTCTTATTATATTTAAATAATTTAAACAAGTATATTTGACTTATAAAATAATATAAAACAATATCCAAATCTATTTATAAAAATACAACATCGATTTATCGGAATGCGACGAAAGTTGTCAACTTTATGAAACAAGTTTTATATATTTATTAAACCATTATAAATTAAATTAATATTTTTATGAAATGAGTTTGATATCAATTATAAATATATATATTTCAAATGAATTATTTATCCTTTAAACAAATTTCACGAATATTTATCCTACTTTGTTGGAATCCGAATTTTGTCTATTTTACAATGAATATCCAAATCTTTATTCAATATTAAAAATAAGTTTACCATTCTTATTTATCATATAAAACATAATTGTTTAATTTCGAAAATCCTACATTTGACTATTTAAATAAATTAAATATTCTATTGCAAAGTGGTAAATTTGTGGGTCGTTACATTCTCCGATTTCGTCCCCGAAATTACCCGGAACCTAAACACACAATTTTTTTACCCGAATCATTATTTCACAAACTTAAACCCATAAGATGTACCTAAAATATCCGGATATAATATCTGATATGATCTTCTATTCAAATCCACAACTTTATCAAATCATCCATCAATTGGTTTATTTAAACTTTTCTTAAATCCTTGAATAATTCCGAATCATTTTATGTTTTACTCAGGAAAACTTTTCCAAATCATTCATTAAACCTCAATCGAAGATTTCTTATATTCAAGCTATAACTTTTAAATTATAAAAAATATTCCCAAATCATTTATTAAATCTTAGTAAAAGATTTCTTTCTTAACTTTAAATCATATTCTTACAAATCGAATATTTTCATAACGGAGTACTATTGCCACTTTAAATGCGGTAAATTTCAACTCTAGGGACTAATGGAAAGTAATTCTACATCATGAATATCTTTGCCTTCAACGATCTTTGTCTTAGAGTAATTCTAAGCAATTCATTCTTTTCCTTTGGGTAATATTTCAATTTCCCTCACTTAACTCTCGATCCAAATTCCTTAACTATTAGGCGGGTTAAAAATAATGTTATTTAAGACATCGTTTACGATAAACCTAAAATCAATCTTAGCAAACATTTTTGAGTAAATAGGATCATAGAAATCATTCTAATTTTACTCAACACCAATTTTCGTATTCAACAAGTGCTATAGGCGGAATAACAGTGAAATTACCTCTTAAACTCAACGAATAGGACGAGTTCCCTCTTCGGATTTTAATACCAAGTATAAGAAGATCATCTCTATGTAATCCAAGTCGTAATTTATTAATTTTGGAGATTGCTTAAATTTTGGATAATACTAATCTTCTTCTTTTTTGGAAACTTAATACGATCTTTTTATTTTAGAGCATCCAGGCTTTCCTTACGATCTGTTCCAGCCCTTGCCTAAGAAAAGAAAACATAGGCCAGGTAAGTTCAGGCACTGGTTGCTCCATCCCTAACCTTCGTTAAACATCTTTTTTTATCTTCCCTAATCTCACAAGCGGGACAAATGTACTAGTTGTTTTCGCATAACTCAGTTTGCTATTATATTCAATCTTCTTCACTTTTTGTTTAAGTGGTATAAATAATTCCTCTTACCCATTTATTCAAAATATCATTAAAACTTCCACATCATCTTTAAATGACTTAATTATTCTTTTAAAATCATTTATAAAATATATAGCAAAGAATTGTTAAGTTTAAAACTACGTTTCAAAAGTTATTAAAAACTGCTACGAAAAGCGTTGCAAAAGTGGTGCAAATAGTGTTTTAAAATCTATATTGTTCAAAACGACTTTTATATCATTTAGACATCCATATTTTAAACCTAAATTACTTTTCAAACATTTTGAAAGATTTTTATAATTTATTTCATATTTTTAAAACATTTAAAATATCAATTTTAAACTTTGGTCACTTTACTAAAAAAGCGCGACTTTTCTAGAAAATTGATTTGGACATATTTTAAAATATACAAGATGAAATCTTGATTTTCTTACTTTATTTTTTAAACATTTCTAAATGTTTATAAAAGACTTCTAACTCATTTTAAATCTATTTTCAAATGGTTTAAGCATTCCATATAAACCATTTCATTTTCAAATGGAAAGTGATTTCCTTTGTGCTTATCGACGTGTATTAATGTGACTTGGAAAACAATTTACAATCATAACAAACAATCAATACTTGATGATCAAAGCATATATAAACATCCATAGCATTCATAACACATTATTAAACATGTATATATATGAATATAGATATTAAATAGAGTTTCTCACCATAAACCAAAGCGATTAACTTCCTACCAACATTTAAATCAACCAACACTTCACTAATTAATCCATACTCCATTTAAACACTAGAAAACAACTTTCCCTTCCTTCAAAGTGCTCGGCCAAGGCTTAAGATGGAGGTGCGCCAAAAGTGTAGAGAACAAGTGGTGGAGCTTTGAACTTGATTTCTCAAGGTAAGACCTGAAAAATAGGTCATCTTCTCTCTTGTTTTTAACTCTCTTACTCTCAAAATTTGAAAAACTTATGAACTAGAAAGTTGATTAATTTTTTTTATTTTGAATTTAAATAAAATAATCACTTTATTTTGATTATTTTTGAGGAAGATATGATAAAATGAAGAAGAGGTATTGTCAGGTTGACAAAAATGAAGCCCGAAAATGCACTTCAATGAATTAAGTTTTAGGTATAGCAAACCTAAAAATTGGAAAAAGTGACTAGCATAAAAGTTGTTTCCATAGGAATTTCATATGGTTATAAAAAATGAATTTTTTAATTTGGATCAGTTATGAACAAGTTATGATCAAAACAAAGTGGCCTATTCTCCGGCTTAAAAACTGGACCAAAGAATGCACTGGAAATAAGTTTATTTTTGACATAGTTAACTTTAGAATGAGAAAAGGTGGTAAACATGAAGGTTGTAGCCACTGGTAAAATACATGGTTTGAGAAAAACAATTGTGCATTTTGGTTCTGTTATGAAGAAGTTATGGCCGAGAGAAGAAGAGGTAAAATATGGAGAAAAAAGAAGTTTGATTTGAAGAGGATGAACATTGATTTCTTTTGAATATTTTGTAAATATTTTGACATTATTTCTTTCTAGTTTTTTCCTATGGCCTGGAAGTCGCTAAAGAGAAGAGGAAGAAGGTGAAAAATCTTGAGAAAATAAGAAGAAGGAATGCGATTGAGAGTGAAGAAGGAGGTGGGTATTTATAGAAAAAGAAAGAAGTGGTAAATTACCAAAATAACCTCTTACCAAATTACCAGACTAACCTTACTTCAATCTAAAGCAAACTCTACTTTTTCAAAACATAACATCATCCTTTAACTTCTTGCTTTATGCCTTAGTCAGTTAAGGATTAAGTAAAGAATATCATAATCATGTTGGCTTTGATTTGATGTGATTTGATGTTTACTTTTTCTTACTTTTGTTAATTCTTCATAATTTTACTAATCACTTATAGAAGTTTTCTAATCTTATTTATTAAAAGAAAGCATGTTTAATTATTAAAATATGTAACATATTTGTTAAAACATGTTAACAATGGTGCGATAACGTTGCGGAAACTTATTTTGAACAAAATGTTGATTTTTGACAAAACGTTTTACGGTCACATTTTGATTTTTTTAAAACTATTTATTCATGTAAACCAAACTTCAAAATAAATTTTCTCATTAAATTTGACTCATAAAATAATATCAAACAATATCCAAATCTATTTATAAAAATACGATATCGATTTATCGGTGTTATCCCGCCTTTTGGCAAGGCCGTGATACCAAAAGATTGATCGAAAACCAAAGACACTTCGTTCCGAAGATCGGTTATATACTGCTTCGCTATGGATATCGATGAATTTTGTCCGAGCCCGGATCAGGCTACAATTGATAGGACATGCCAAGTATGACCATAAAAGCCAGCATTTCAAATTTCAGATTAATCAGAGTTCGTATGAATGAGATATGATCGATGCAAGTTGGAGAAAATATGTTGTTCGTATCCATCTGATTGATCGGTTCGAATCCATCATATTCGTATCCATTAAATAGATGAGGCAATGTCCTATTTGAATCCATCAGGCTCGTATCCATCGGAATGGCATCGCCTTAGTATGTTCGAATCCATAAGGTTCGAATTGATCAGATTCACGCATGCTCGGTTGTTCCATCGTGCTTCAAATCGATCTTGTTAGATGAATAGTTCGGACCCACCTGGAGCAATGCTATTCGTATCGATATCGAGGGGCCTAAATCATATCGACCGAACATCAACAGTTCGTATCGGTCCGCCCGTGCATCCCAATCTTGCACTAATCGTATCGATCGCGAGGGCTTTGCTTGCATCCATTGAACGCTAACTGTTCGTATCGATCCATTGCGCAACGATCGATCGATGCGAACGCTTATAAATAACCGATGCGAATAGCGCTGTGGCTATCAATGTAAACAACACGAAGCGATCGACACGAACTCAACTCCGTTGTTGGATGCGAATAATACTCCTTCAACACGGCACTAAAGGTGGAACGATCCAAGAAGCTCGCGCCATGTCACTGCGCGCTCACGTGTCCAGGTCGATTCTAAATGATGGATACGAAACCATGGATTCGAACTCAGCAGCATACGAAAATCACAATCTTGCATCGATCATATCTCACAAACCACTGATCCAAATGCTACGAAATTTTCACAGCAGCTTGCGTACAAGCTAAGGAACAATCCTGCCAAGTTTCAGCTCGATTGGATCATTTTTTGATGTAAACGAAATTGCTTCGTATCGATCACAGATCAAGTCGAAACTTGGTGGAGTCGGTCGTATGGGCCCACTCACGTGCTAGAAGAAGTGTCTCGAAGTTTGAGCGCGATATCAGCCTCCTACGCCTATAAGTAGCCCCTGAAGCCTATAGAAAAGGGACCTTTTGGCCATTCGACGTCTACACTCTGCCGGATTCAATCCTACATCTTTTCGTCACTATTGTATTCAAACGTCAGAGTTGTAATCTACTGTAATCTGCTGTAACAGCTTGAAATCATCAAGTGAATCAATAAAGTTGTCAAGTTCAGAGTGGACGTAGGCAAGATCGCCGAACCACTATAAAATCTGTGTTGTTTACTGCTTTCTTTGGAATATTTTGAGTGATCTGCATCATTATTCGCATACTTGCTTGTTACTTGTGATCTATGATTACGAACTGGTGCTTTCATTGGCAATTGGGTGTTTGTGACCAATTTTGGCGCAAACATTTTGGTGCTTTCACTGAGAGGGCTAACTCAGGGATTCTACCGCTTGGAAGTTGAATTTGAAGATTTAAGAATTCAGATCAGAAGAGTCATGACGAGACAATCAAGTAGAAGACAAAGGGTTGATAGGAGTCAGCATGAAGGAAGTCATGTGGCTTCTTCAGGCGCAAATCAGGCATCGATCTTCATCACCAGGGATGAGATGGAGGCAATGATGAAGAGACAAGAGGAGATGATCCAGAATTTGTTTCAACAGATTGGGCAGCTTGGAGCGCAAAATCGAGGAGCAGATGGAGTTCAGAATGGAGCAGGACTATCTGGCGTAGCACCAGGACTAGGGGAACACACTTGGAGCATGTTGATCTAATCCCGAGGAGAGAGACAGGGGCAACCGAACAACCTGATGATGGTAGAGGAATGAACGCTCATCCAGGGGGCAGATTCCTGAAAGCTCTCATGGACTCGGAGGGCAGATCAAAAGCAATGAACGAGGACTACATCTTGGAGACAATGACAGATTGGTAGAGATGGTCAAGCGAGCCATGAGGGGAGGATTAGTAAATAGAGATCTTGAAGACATGAACATGAGTCCTATTTCTCCTGCGATTAGGATGTCTGGGAACCTACCAGAATACAAGCTACCATTAGTGGAGATGTATGATGGGAGAACGGATCCCGCGGTTCATCTGACATAGTATATGAGGCACATGAAAGTGCTGGGGGCATCACAGGAAGTAATGGCCCGGTGCTTTCCATTGTATCTGACAGATATCGCAGCATTATGGTTTAGGCAGCTGGAGAGCAACTCCATAGGAACATGGGCTGATTTAGTCGAGAGGTTCATGAGGCAATTCAGGGTTCACATCGCATGACCCAAGAATGTGATGAGTTTGGCAACTTTAAAGAAGAAAGCTGGGGAGACTTTGAGGAATTTTCTGACGTGATTCAATGCAGCAGCAACATTGGTGGATCGACCAGATCCATCCATGGTTATGATGGCGGCTGTGTCCGGAATAGATGATGGCATAGAGTTCAAAAATTCATTAACTAAAGATCCACCTATGGATCTAGGAGAATTCTATCACGAGGCGGAAAAGTTTTTGTGGTTGGAAGATGCTAGTGCAGAAAGAGAAGAAGGAATCGACGTTTACGCAATCAAAGGCGGAAATCCACCTGGAAAATGTGCAGAGATTGGTAAAGGGAAACGAAAGTCTGAGAATAATGATGACAGGTCAAAGCGGTCGCGGAGGGAGCCGCGATTCACCACTTATTCTGAGCTAAATGAGAGTTTGGAGCGAACCTATCAGGATACCAGAGAGGGAGTTCCCTATCATAGACCAATGCGAAGGGATCCGACTGTTAACGAGAGGAAATCAGACAAATATTGCTTATTCCACGAACTGAACGGTCATAGCACGAACGACTGTAGACACCTGAAGGATGACGTGGAAGGGTATATTGAGAACAGTAGGCTACTTCAGTATGTGAGGAGGCGGGCTCCAACGGTGGAGCCAAAGCGACCACCGTCTACATCAGCTAGGGGTGACCCTGAACCAGGAAACCGTATGGTTATTAATTAATCAAATAACGATGAACAAGTCGTAAACTTCTCACTAACAAGGTTAAATCACTTACACATGTATGAGATCGCGAACGGTCCATAGGCATGCTCTGAATGACTAACTGACCGCATTATAGTAAGAGTTCACACTTTGACATCTTTGTCTCGTTTCTGTTTAGTTTTGATTTGAACATTTGGACTTGGTTTGTTTGGACATTTCTATTATGGAGTTCGTGTGAACGTTGCTTTAATATTTGCAATTCTGTGAAAGAACTTACTTGTATACCCATTGGATCACGAACGGTCCACAAGCACACCTTGTTTGGCGATGACCTACCAAAGCCTTTGACTCAGAAATTCACTCGAACGTGATATCTGACTCTGGTAATGCCAAGTCCCCCTCAATATTCGATCGCGAACGTTCACAATTTGCCTTGACTGGCACTCGACCTAGAACGGTCACGATTCGCCACGTGCGGCATTCGATCGCGAACGATCACACTCTGCCTCATGTTGCACCCGACCGCGAACGGTCACAACTCACTTAGTATGATATCCAATCGCGAACGATCACATTCTGCCTCGTGCGACATCTGACCGCGAACGGTCACTATTCGTCAAGAACGGTGCACGATTGCGAACGATCGCAAATCGTATAGAACGACATCCAAACTCAAACAACCGCCCGTCGTTTGAAGCGGTATCCCGATCACGAACGGTCATTATTTGCCGCGAACGGCATCCGACCGCGAACGGTCCCAATTCTCTATTTGCCGCGAACGACATCCGACCGCGAATGGTCCCATTCCATCATTTCCCACGAACGACATCGACCGCGAATGGTCTCGATTCACCTCAAATGGGATACGATCCCGAACGATCGTTATTCGAGGTCATATGAAACTATCGAGTTCTTTAAAGGTTATTGACAGGATATGAACATCCAGCATACGACATTAAAAAACACACCTTCCTACGCAAGGCATGTTTTGGGGGGCAAGTGTTATCCTGCCTTTTGGCAAGGCCTTAATACCAAAAGATTGATCGAAAACCAAAGACAGTTCGTTCCGAAGATCGGTTATACACTGCTTCGCTATGGATATCGATGAATTTTTTCTGAGCCCGGATTAGGATACAATTGATAGAACATGACAAGCAAGACCATAAGAGCTAGCATTTCAAATTTCAGGTTAATCGGTGTTCGTATGAATGAGATATGATCTATTCAAGTTAGAGAAAATATGTTGTTCGTATCCATATGATTGATTGGTTCGAATCCATCATATTCGTATCCTTCAAAGAGTTGAGGCGACGTCCTATTCGAATCCATCAGGTTCATATCCATCGGAATGGCATCGCCTCAGTATGTTCGAATCCATCAAGTTTTGTACAGTTCGAATCCATTAGGTTCGAATCGATCAGATTCACGCATGCTCGGTTGTTCATATCCGTCGTGCTTCAAATTGATCTTGTTCGATGAATAGTTCAGACCCACCTGGAGCTATGCTATTCGTATCGATATCGAGGGGCCTAATTCGTATCGACCAAACATCAACAGTTCGTATCCGTCCACCCGTGCATCCCAATCCTGCACTATTTGTATCGATCGCAAGGGCTTTGCTCGCATCACTCGAACGCTAACTGTTCGTATCAATCCATTGCGCAACGATCGATCGATGCGAACGCTTATAAATGACCGATGCGAATAGCGCCATGGCTATCGATGTAAACAGCACGAAGTGGTCGACACGAACTCAACTCCGATGTTGGATGCGAATAAGACTCCTTCAACGCGGCACTAAAGGTGGAACGATCCAAGAATCTTGCGCCACGTCACTACGCGCTCACGTGTCCAGGTCGATTCGAAATGATGGATACGAAGCCATGGATTCGAACTCAGCAGCATACGAAAATCACAATCTTGCATCGATCATATCTCAAAAACCACAGGTCCAAATGCTACGAAATTTTCGCAGCAGCTTGCGTACAAGCTAAGGAACAATCCTGCCAAGTTTCAGCTCGATTGGATAATTTTTTGATGGATACGAAATTGCTTCGTATCAATCATAGATCGAGTCAAAACTTGGTGGGGCCGGTCGCGTGGGCCCACTCACGTGTCAGAAGAAGTCTCTCGAAGTTTGAGCGCGATATCAGCCTCCTACGCCTATAAATAGCCCCCTGAAGCCTACAGAAAAGGGATCTTTTGGCCATTCGACGTCTAGACTCTGCCGGATTCAATCCTACATCTTTTCATCACCATTGTGTTCAAACTTCAGAGCTATAATCTACTGTAATCTGCTGTAATAGATTGAAATCATCAAGTGAATCAATAAAGTTATCAAGTTCAGAGTGGACGTAGGAAAGATCACCGAACCACTATAAAATCTATGTTGTTTACTACTTTCTTTTGAATATTTTGAGTGATCAGCATCATTATTCTTATACTTGCTTGTTACTTGTGATCTGTGATTACGAACTGGTGCTTTCATTGGCAATTGGGTGTTTGTGACCAATTTTGGTGCAAACAATCGGTATGCGATGAAATACGTCAACTTTATACAACAAGTTTATATATTTATTGAACCATTATAAATTAAATTACTATTATTGTGAAATGAGTTTGATTTCGATTATATATATACACATATATTTAAAAGGAAATATTTATCCTTTAATCAAATTTCATGAATATTTATCCTACTTTATTGGAATCCGACTTTTGTCATTTTTACAATGAAAATCAAAATTCTTTATTCAATATTAAAATAAGTTTACCATTCTTATTTATCATATAAAACATAATTGTTTAAGTTTGAAAATTATACATTTGAATATTTATATAAATTAAATATTCCATTTCAAAGTGGTAAATTTACGGGTCGTTATGTTCCCCCTACTAAAAAGAAGTTGTCCCCGAAATTACCCTGAACCTAAAGCCATAATTATTTTACCTAAATCATTATTTCACAAACTTAAACCCATATGATGTACCTAAATCATCCGTATATAATATTTGATTTGATCTTCTATTCAAATCCACAACTTTATTTTCGAACTAGTATCATCTCTCGATCCTCTAGTGCAGACTCTGATCAAGCTTCTAGATCAGGTACACATGCTTTCCTTGCATAGCTCTCAACTATGATAGAAAACTCGAGTAATTAACCACAAAACATAATCAATGTTCATCATCAAGAAATCGAGTAATAAATTCTTTTCCGGATCAGTGTAAACACCTCAAAGTTCCGTACTCGGACATTTGATCAAAATTGGTGTGATGAAATGATTTACGCATAAATTACGTATTTATTCCTATTGGTTTTTTCTCAGTTATACCAAATTCGCTTTATTCACATCCTTTTTTTTCATTCATTTTTTTAGTATATTTTCTTTAATACTAATATTGTTTATGAATCATTTCATAAAATTATTTCCTAAGTTTATTATATCTTATGAACAAACTATGTAAATCCATCACTTTTAAAAACATAAGTCCAAATCCTTAATTAACGGTAGAATTCATTAATAAAACTTTTTCCAGGTCACAATTACATTTTAAAGAGCCATGATTGTACTTAAGTATATAAATAGTTCATGATTTAAATCTATTTTTGTATAATACCTTTTTACATCCTAATAGTATATATATGTATATATGTGTGTGTGTATCCTAAATTCCTGACTGATTTTATATCCAGGTGAATTTCAGTTTGTGGCAGGTTGCTATCATTTCAAATTCATAATCCCAAAATTTATTTCTAATTTAATGCTATTATAAATTTCTCCACTTTTAAATCCTTTTTATTTATAATCACATTTATGAATTATACCTATTAAGTTTCATTTACTTAAAACATTTCGCAATGGTTTATCTTTTACCAAAAGTTTTGATAAAATCCTTAGATTTGAATTGTGTGTGATTCAAAAATTTTCAACTGTTCAAAACCGTCGAGAATCCCGCTTTATCTTATCAATCAGTGATTCCAAATTTATATTTGGTTTAAACACTTTTATGTATATACTAATCAATTTATCCATTAATGATTCACATTATCTGTTTAACTTATGAAAATTATATAGAGCGAGTATGTGATAACCCGGATTTTCGGACATCTGGTAATTGAATAATTAATTGATTTTTACTATTGAGATAATGATTTTATTTATTTGAACAAATAAAATTCTGATAACTAAAAAAATAAATAAATACCTGGATGTATATAAATGGATCTGAATCTATAACGAATGTTGAACTATAAATATCTGGCAATAATAAATCTTATAGTAAATTAATAAATACATAAATAGATATATGCAAATTTTATAATGTTGGAAATTATAAGTGTATATGGAATATAAGTGTGGATATATATATTGAATTCAATGCAATAATTTTCAAAAGACATTAAAAGTTAAATTCTATGTTTTCAAACACCAAAGATAGTATATATATATATATTTATTTATTTAAAAGTATTATGGCTTAAGTTTAAATAGGATTTAAATAAAAGGGTTTGATGTGCTTAAGATTTAAAATAGGATTTAATAAAAAGGTTTATTATGCTTTCTTTTAAAAATTAACTTGAACTAAAATGGTTTGTTTATATATATAAGAATATAAACACAGATTAATAAATAAATATAAAAACATATAAAACACATAAGAAATATTAAATAAAGGGTTTAAAAACATTTGTAAGCTTTGTAATACATGCATTAAACATTTGTAACTTGAGATAACATGAAAATTAACGTGTGGCAAAATTGTTTTCTCTTTAAATTAAAATATAATCACATCTTAGTGAAGCCTATTTCAGTTCAAAGCATTTTTCCATTCTCTTTTCTAAATTCTTTCCTTCATCTTCTCAAATTAAAAACTAAAAGAAGAAAAGAAAAACAAAAAGGAAATCAAAGCTGTTTCAAGTTTCCAACCAGATTTAAAGCAAGCTAATTCAAAGATTCAACTCAAGTAAATTCAGATCAACTCAACAAAGTTCAAACAAATTCAAACATCAAGCAAAGATTTAAGTTGTTCAAAATCAGTTCCAGATCAAGTCCAGTTTTTCGTAGGCTCTGTCCTCTGTTTTCCAAATTCCAGTGAGTAAAAAAATCATTTTCTTAAAGTTTAATCTATTTAATATCTGGTTGCATGTGATTAAATAAGTAAAGTTGTAAATATGTTGCTCAGATGTATTTTTAGTAAAATACTGTGTGTGAATGTCTCTGTATATCCATATGAATGCCTTTGTTGATATTAACAGACTAAAACAGGTTCAATAAATTCAAAGAAAAATTCATATCTCTTTATGTAAACAAATTCATATGATGATCTTTAGATGAAAGTTGGTTGTATCTACCTAATTCAAGTTTTTAAAAACATTTGTAAGCATAAACAACAAGTAACTTTACAGGAATCAAAAAAACACAGTGCAAATAAATAAAAGTCAGAAAATAAATCATTCAAATTTCACGTTTCGAATTCATAACTTGATTCTAATTTGAAAATAATGATTTTTGATAATGATATCATGATTTTTAGTGTTGGGTATGATGGGAATTCGCGAGTTGGATGGAATTTCTAGTTTGTCCGATTTCTCGTTAATCGGTGATGGATGGACATCAGGCTTCGAGCTGGACGTAGTTGGAAGCCTTGAGGTCATTGGAAAAATGATCGTTGGATTTTTCCATCATCAGAGTGGCATAACTATGATGATTTAGGGTTTTGCGAGATAGTCGGGTCAATGTTGTTCCTGTGGTTCGAGCGGCGACATGGGTGCATCTGACTTGACCGGTGGTCGGGAAAAAGTAGGATGAGTCTTCGATGAAGGGTTGGACATGGTGGCGTGGAATCTGGTGATCGGGATCGGTCGGTCAAGGCATTTTTGTTGATCTGTTTTGAGTTTCCATGTGTTCGAGTTGCTCGTTTTCGATTTCGACGCGATCGACCGGTTCTAGGTGGTCAGAAGGTTTGAGTAGATCATCGACGACCTGTAGGCGACAGCGAGGTCGATCGGAGGGGCGGCGTTGGTGTGTGCACGTGCATGTGTCCTTCGTGTCGTTTTGCTATGTGGTCAGGGATCAGAGAAGGTGAAGTTTTCCTCAGGTTCATGCGCGAGTAAATCGAAGTTTGGCTTAAGTGTTTGTTCAGGGGATTTGGTCTAGGGCTCGGGTTTATTTTGTTTGATAACATGTTTTAAAATTGTGTAAGTGAAATTTGTACCAGGTTTTAAAACTATAGGGAAATTTTTGTAACATGTTTTTAATTATGGAAGCAAACTTTGTACAGGTTTAAAAAAAATCAAAGTTTTAAAGATAAAAGAAAATGTTAACAATGCAAGTTTAAAAGTAAATTTATTAAACAGGTTTCCAAAAAGTAAATATTAACCAAGTTCAAAGTAAAGTACCTATCAAGTTTTCTCAAACAAGTTTCAAACTTAAATTCAAATGTGATTTGAAAATAATTTGATTTGGTTTGAAATAATTTTATATTAGATTAATTATTAAATCTCTAAGTGTTTTCAAATATATTTTAATGATGAAATTAAATGGTGATTAAGACAAGTGTATTAAACTTTAATCAACTAAGGGTCTCGAGTAATTTGTATGTTAATAATAAATTAATTTCAAGCTTTTAAATTAAATAAGATTTAAGTGATAATTAAATAATTAATTAAGATAAAGGGGGTTATCTTAGATTAATTAGGGACTCAGATAATTAAAGGACAATTACTTAATAAAAGATAATAAATTAATTGATTAATTAAAGGATCATTAATTAATTAATTAATTAAAGAATAATTAATGTAAGGATCATTAATTAATGTATGTAATTAAAGGTTAATAAATTAATGTGAATGATTAAATGATTAAAGAATGACTAATTAATTTCAATAATTAATTAAATGGTTTAGTTAATGTCAATTATGTAGGATTTAAAGGCAATTAATTTATTTTGTGTTAATTAAATTAGTTAGATTGGGTAACAAATTAATCTTGCTTATGGATGATTAAATTATGTTGAATGTTTGGATTAATGTCTCTAGTCTGTTAAATTGTGATGTTCTGTGATATGATATGTTTGGGTTGAACAGTGATAATGTGGGTTATTTATCAAGGATGAATTGCTGTGTAACTTGACATCCTCTATTTAAAAATTAAATTGTTCACTTAAACAACTTGGCTTAAGGATGACATTGAATTCGAAGAGATCGGGGTCGGGTATCAGCAAATACCCGAAACCACTTCAATTAGTAAATTGCAATAATTCTTTATAGATTTGCTTTTAGAATCTAATGGGCTGGAATGGAATAAATTAAGTGAACTTGACCATTTAAACTAAGTAATGGTACCTAGATTTATTTTGTGAAATAAGTAATTGGTTATAAAAAGAAAAGCACTCGTAGTAAGGTACGAGTTACCCTGGTTTTGAAAGAAGTTTTATAACTTAGTATTTCAAGTTATATGGATTTACTCATGCTGGTTTCGAGCCTGAATCAGGTGTTTCTTTAATGTAATGTTCAGGTTAGACCGAGTATTACAGATTTTCAGGTTGGGACGTCCTGGAGCTCAGGAGATGAGTTGGAAGGTAGGAATGTATAGAGTATATTCCGTTGTGTATTTGAATCTGTATTGATTGTATTCAGGGACAATTTATTACAACTGTCCAGTTTAATTATGAACGATTGTACTCTGATATATTGTTTGTAAATTGACAACTGCAACTTTCTTTGTATAAATGCTATTATTTGATATAATATTTTAATCCATTGCGAATGTCAGATTCTACGCCGCTGTTTTCTGTTTCTTCTTCTACCTCTTTTCTTCTTTTCCCTAACAATCTGGGATTATCGGCGTTCGTTCGCTTGGCACTTCTACAGTGAACGTATTGGTGTCAAATTTTCGAGGTCGAAAACTCCGGGTCGTTAGACTTGGTATCAGAGCAGAAGGTTAAGCGAGAACCTAGGCTCTGGTGGGGATTACTCATTTGAATAAGGGTCAATAGTACCCTAGAATGAGTTGAGTGTAATATTTATGGGAGCGTACTTGTTATTTTCTTATATAAAGATTTTAAAATGAATGATTTTTATATAAGCTTATATTTTTATATATAAAGCAATAATTTTTCAAATTATTATATACATAATAGGGTAATAGGTTGTTGATTTTTGAAATTAAATATAATAGTAAGAATTAAGTGGTAATAAATATACAACAATTAGGAATTTGAGTAAGATTTAACTATACAAATAAATAGAGCTAGAAATGGATTCAAACCAGAAATTAAAATCCTAAAATTTGTGAAAATATTTTTAGAATGTTGATTTTACTTTCTAATAAATTATGAGATAATATATAATGAATTAATTTCCAATTATTATAATCTTGATCATTATCATAAAAAGTTGGTTGTTTCTAAATAAATAAAGCATAATGAAATGTTTTAAGGAAGCAAACAATTTAGATAAATATGACTTATAAATTGAAAAGGATTTACATTATGAAGTTTTAAAATCTAGATCCAGAAAATTTGAAATTATTTCAAAGTGTTAAAAAAATGATATTATTTAGAATATTTTTGAATGTAATCCTAATTTAAAACAAGAGATTTTTTAAAATTTTTGTAAAGGAATATTGTATGAATTAAAAACCATGAATGGTTTAAAATTTAAAGTAGGACTTGGTGTGTAAAAGAAATAAGTATGTATGTACGTAATTTCAAAGTTGATTTGTGGAAAACACTAAGTGTTGAGTTTTGAATTTTCCCTTGAAATGTGATGTAAACTGAAAGAGAAATAAGTTTTGAACTTATAAGTGAGAAAGGATATTGATAAGAAGTTTAAAAATTTGAAATGGTGAATTCAAATTGAGTAAGGTTGACATGATTAATTGAATTGAGATTGACTAGAAAGTTAAATGGGTTGAATTGAAAAGGGAGTTATAGTTGATCTCAAAACCGAGTTCTGGATATTGGTAGTGGATGCTGTTGTTGGATGCTATAGATAATTTGGATGTTTTTTTTAATCTTGGCTTATCCAGATATCATTCTATTGTTATTAATAATCTATGAAACTATGGATTGGATTGTTTAAATGAATTAAGAAGTGGGTCGAGATAATATATCCATTACTGAAATTAAATGGAAATAAAACTTTAATTTGAAACTATTTAAATAGTTTTGAATTTAAGAGATAAATATTGAACATATGGTGATGGAATCACTTTGAACTTAAGATTCAAATGTTAAAAATGAACTTGCAAACTGAAATTGTTAAGAATTGGATTCTAAATTAAAAGTTAAAATTTGGTAATAAATTAGATTCTGTATATTAATTTTTTTAAAAGACTTAGGTTATTAAAATTAAAAGTAAAGGCTAATTTTATTTAAGAGGATTAAAACAACATTTAAAAATATAACTCGAATTTATATAATTCGAGATGGTTTAAAGTTGAGATTGAAATTGAAATTTGATTTGAATAATTTGGAAGTGAGCTTGAAGTTGAATAAGTTTAATTCAAACGGAAATTGATTTGAATTTGGGAAAGGAATTGAAGTTAATT
The DNA here is from genome assembly GCA_030765085.1 of Allium cepa. Taxonomy (NCBI): domain Eukaryota; kingdom Viridiplantae; phylum Streptophyta; class Magnoliopsida; order Asparagales; family Amaryllidaceae; genus Allium; species Allium cepa. The sequence goes on along the minus strand of CM060942.1, from coordinate 695,850,834 downwards.
CAAATTAAATTGAAATTGAATCAATTTAAATGGGATTGGAAACTAATTTGAAATGGAGACTGGGAAATTGAACAGTTTGACTCTGAAACTATTTTTTTCAAATAAATTATTTTAATATAATCTGTTTTAAATCTATTTTTCCTAGCTTTTTACCGTACAACCTTTCTTTTTAAAACACAAACTATCTATTATCCCATTTTTGGTCAAAACTGGAATACCAACAAATGGACGAGGAATGATGGATATCAGGATTGGAGATCGGTTGGAGTCAAGGCTACGATCAATATCGTCAAAATTTGGTTGAACTTCGATCAGGACGAAATTTATTGGAAACGATGATAAGGACTAGGAAAGGCTATGTTTCAAATTTCAGGTTAATCGGAGTTCGTATGGAGGAAATATGATCGATTCAAGGTAGGAAAGGCATGTTGTTCGAATCCATCAAGGTGGTGCTCGGTTCGAATCTATTGGATTCGAACCCATCAGGTTCGCATCGATCGAGGGCAAGGCACAGGGACGGTTCGAATCGATACACTTCGTGTCGATTATGGATTCGGCTCTGAGAAGTTCGCATTAGGTGTTGGTTCGACTCGATAGTGTTCGAATCGATCGAGTTATTGGTTCGACTCGATGGGCTTCGAATCGATCGAGTTATTGTTTCGACTAGGTTGCTTCGTATCGATCAGATGAAAAGGACAGGTGGACTTCAACTCGATCACAGCATGGATCCCCTTCGTATCCATAAGGTGTACACAGGTTAGTTCGTGTCGATGATGGTTCGAATCGATTACAACTTGTATCGATCAAAGGGAATGTAAGTTACTTCGAATCCATTCAAGGGTTCTATCGATACGAAGAAAGCGTTCGAAGAGGATACACAGGGAGTCGACTTCATGGATTCGAAGGAGATGGATTCGAAGTAGATAGATTCGAAGGAGATGGATTCGAAGTATGTGGATTCAAAGGAGATGGATTCGAAGGAGGTGGATTCGAAGTCTGGGTTCGAGCCAGGCAGAACACACGAAGCTTTGATCTCGAATCGATCATATCTTCCAAACCGTTGATCCAAATGCTATGAAATTTTCACAAGAGCCTACATACATGTTGAAGAATGTTCTCACCAAATTTCACCTCGATTGGACATTTCCTTGATCGATTCGAACCAAGGGTCGAACCGATCCTGTTGTGGGCCCGGACCTCCAGATTTCGGGCGTGTGGGCCCCCTCACGTGCCAGAAGCGGTCTTTTCGGATTTTAGGAGAAATATCAGCCTCCTACGCTTATAAATAGAGCCCCTGGTCATTCAGAAAAGGGGTCGGAGAATTTGGAGAGAGAAAGCATGCCCGGACGCTGCCAGAATCACTCCATAACATCATTATCGCTATTTATTTCACGTTTTGGACTTTGTAACTGCTGTAATCATCTGTAATCATCAAGAATAATCAAAAAAAGGATAAAAAACTTTGGACTGGACGTAGGCCGGAGATAGCCGAACCACTATAAAACTTGTGTCTCTGTTCTTTACTTCTGGATTGCTGTTTAATATTTGCTGAGATCTGAGATTTGTGATTGAATATTATTGATTTGTATTCATACACTGGTGCTTTCACGGTATTCGGGGTTTGTGACCAACTTTGGCGCAAACACTTTGGTGCTTTCACTGAGAAGGACTAGCACCCGCTACATCGGATTTGAAAGTTGGATTTGAAGATTTTAAAGAGTTTGGATTCAAGGACAATGACTAGGCAAAATAGTAGAAGGCAAAGGGCTGAGAGAAGCCAACAGGGAGGAAGTCAACAAGCATCCTCCGGAGCTAGGGAGGGACATGCTTCAATCTACATAACTCAGGATGAAATGGAAGCTATGACGAATTCTTTGCAGGAGAGATTGTTGAAGAACCAACAGGAAATGATGCAGACTTTCTTTGAGCAAATGAGAGCTGCAGGGATGCAAAACTTAGGAACAGCTACAGCCGCTGTGGATGCAGGACAGGGGGCTGGGGTCGTGGAACCCAAAGGAGGACGAGATACGGAGCCAGAAGGCAATCAACAAGGGCTTGGGGGCAGGCCCGCGGGATCCAACACAGGAGGACCTTTGGAAGGAGTTCAACAGGCCAGAGCTAACGTTGCTGCTAGTGAACCACACGAGAATATGTACCAGAGTTCCCTCGGGGGCATGGGGGCAACCCCCAACAGACAATACCGGATTAGTAGAAATCATCAGAAGAACTGTGCGAGGTGGTTTGACCTACGGGGACTTGGAAGGAGTGAATAGGGGTCCGTTTGCTCGGGAAATAAGGATGGCTCAGAATCCACCTAAGTTTAAGCTACCTAGCGTGGAGGTATATGATGGAAAGGCAGACCCAACTGATCACTTGATGAGGTACACCAGACACATGGAGGTGTTGGGAGCATCGGAGGAAGTGATGGCCCGATGCTTCCCTTTGTATCTGACGGACTTAGCCGCAGTGTGGTTTAGGCAGCTGGGAGAAGGATCTATCAGGACTTGGAGAGAATTGGTGGGAAAGTTTTTCGGACAGTTTCGGGTTCACGTCAGGAGGCCGAAGAATGTGATGACATTGACATCGGTGAAGCAAAGGATGGATGAATCGCTTAGAGCTTTTCTAACTCGATTCAATGCGGCAGTTGCTTCGGTGGATCGGCCTGATCCGTCGATGGTTTTAATGGCAGCAGTATCAGGAGTCATGGAGGACTCGGATTTCAAGGTATCTCTGATACGCAATCCCCCACAGGATCTCGACGAATTCTTTCACGAGGTAGAAAGGTTCCTTCGGCAAGAAGATGCAAGTACGGATTTAAAGTTGAAAAAGGTTAGTGCAATCGAGGTTGGAGCAGTATCCAACATTGGTTCGGATAAAGACAAAGGAAAAAGGAAATTGGATGATGATTCTAGAAACGCTAGGAAGCGATGGAAGGATCCAAAGTTTTCCACATACACAGGATTGAACGAGACGCTGGAGAAGATATACATGGATACTCGGAATTGCCTTCCCTACCGGAGGCCAGCCAGGAGAGAGCCTTCTGAACGAGAGAGGGCATCAGGGAGGCATTGTCTCTTCCATGACTTAGACGGACATGATACCAACAGCTGCAGGCACTTAAAGGATATAATCGAGGAGCATGTAAGGAATGGACAGTTACGACAATACGTCGGAACACGGAACGCAACGATGGAGCAGGAGCAACCATCGGCCACCTAACACCGTGATGATGTGAGGCCCAGGGACGATGGTCGATTGATCATCCATTGACCAAGATAATATGGAATAAGTAGCGAACTATTGGCAAGCAACCAAGTCATTTACACATGTACGGGGACGGAGATAGCCCCTAGGCATGCTCTGAATGATGATAAACTGCAATGCTATGGTTTGTGAAATCTATCTTTTGCTTTTGGATTGGACACTGCTTTTCTTTTCGGATTTTGGTTTGGAGTTTGGATCGAGCTCCTGGTTTTGCTTTCTTTTGATTTAGATTTTTCTTTGGATGATTGTTTTCGATTTTGGATGCTGGTTTGGTTTTCTGGTTTTGGATTTGGATTTTTGGATTTGGATGTTGGATTGGATTTTGGTTGGATTTTTATCTGGTTTTTGATAAACGATCGTCGGGTATGGATTATGCCAGGCAAGGGGTGAGTCGCTTTGCCCGGACAAGGTAAATTGACTCATTCAGGTCGTCGAGTATGGACTATGCTTAACAAGGGTCCGGAGTGACCAGGATTCGGCCTAGGACTTAGGCCCCATATTATCGATTATTATTCCAGGTCGTTGAGTATGGACTATGCTCAACAAGGGTCCGGAGAGACCAGGATTAGGCTTAGGACTTAAGCCATGGCTTAGCTCAACGTCCAGGGACACTGGACCACGGTCGTGAGGTGTGGATTACGCTTGACAAGAACCCGGAGAGGTTATGGATTCAGATATCGACCCGGAGAGGTCCTGGATCTGGTTATTGGCTATTGGATAAGGATGGATTAGGACTCGGCTGTCGAGTTCGAATGGATATGGCATACTCTGGCAATATGGCTATGGACTTTGGATATTGGATTTAGAGCTATTCAAAACACGCCTTGTTATCACAAGGCATGTTTTGGGGGGCAAAGTGGTATCCTATTTTTGGTCAAAACTGGAATATCAACAAATGGACGAGGAATGATGGATATCATGATTGGAGATCGGTTGGAGTCAAGGCTACGATCAATATCGTCAAAATTTGGTTAAACTTCGATCGGGACGAAATTGATTGGAAACGATGATAAGGACTAGGAAAGGCTATGTTTCAAATTTCAGGTTAATCAGAGTTCATATGGAGGAAATATGATCGATTCAAGGTAGGAAAGGCATGTTGTTCGAATCCATCAAGGTGGTGCTCGGTTCGAATCCATTGGATTCGAACCCATCAGGTTCGCATCGATCGAGGGCAAGGCACAGGGATGGTTCGAATTGATACACTTCGTGTCGATTATGGATTCGGCTATGAGAAGTTCGCATTAGGTGTTGGTCGACTTGATAGTGTTCGAATCGATCGAGTTATTGGTTCGACTCGATGGGCTTCGAATCGATCGAGTTATTGTTTCGACTCGGTTTCTTCATATCGATCAGATGAGAAGGACAGGTGGACTTCAACTCGATCACAACATGGATCCCCTTCGTATCCATAAGGTGTACACAGGTTAGTTCGTATCGATGATGGTTCGAATCGATTACAACTTCTATCGATCAAAGGGAATGTAAGTTACTTCGAATCAATTCAAGGGTTCTATCGACACGAAGAAAGCGTTCGAAGAGGATACGCAGGGAGTCGAATTCATGGATTCGAAGGAGATGGATTCGAAGGAGATAGATTCGAAGGAGATGGATTCGAAGTATGTGGATTCAAAGGAGATGGATTCGAAGGAGGTGGATTCGAAGTATGGGTTCGAGCCAGGCAGAACACACGAAGCTTTGATCTCGAATCGATCATATCTTCCAAACCGTTATTCCAAATGCTATGAAATTTTCACAGGAGCTTACATACATGTTGAAGAATGTTCTCACCAAATTTCACCTCGATTGGACATTTCCTTGATCGATTCGAACCAAGGGTCGAATCGATCCTGATGTGGGCCCGAACCTCCAGATTTCGGGCGTGTGGGCCCCTCACGTGCCAAAAGCGGTCTTCCCGGATTTTAGGAGAAATATCAGCCTCCTACGCTTATAAATAGAGCCCCTGGTCATTTAGAAAAGGGGTCGGAGAATTTGGAGAGAGAAAGCACGCCCGGACGCTGCCAGAATCACTCCATAACATCATTATCGCTATTTATTTCACGTTTTGGACTTTGTAACAGCTGTAATCATCTGTAATCATCAAGGATAATCAAACAAAGGATAAAAAACTTTGGAGTGGAGGTAGGCCGGAGATAGCCAAACCACTATAAAACTTGTGTCTCTGTTCTTTACTTCTGGATTGCTGTTTAATATTTGCTGAGATTTGAGATTTGTGTTTGAATATTATTGATTTGTATTCATACACTGGTGCTTTCACGGTATTCGGGGTTTGTGACCAACTTTGGCGCAAACACTATCTTATACTTATTTTTCAACTACTTTGGAACTAATTTCTATTTTACAACAATTTTTCATCTGTTTTACAAACTAATTACTCTTTTATGACTATTTTACAACTATTTTATAATTACTTAACTGTTCAACTGTTATTTACAAATAATAACTATTTTATAACTACTTATCTATTTTAAACCTTTCAAGCTATTTTCTAAATTCAAGTTGGTCAGAGTGCAAACTGTTTATAATTGAAGTGATTGCCCAAATGGAAATAGAAGCATTTGTGAATAAGTGAATAGAATCAAAATGAAGGTGAATAAAATGAAAATTGATTTAGCTAATGAATCAATGAAGGTAAGTATGAAGGATTTACATATATTATTCTATTCGCATAGTAAATTGATCCAGATTCGAGCACAGAATTTTGAGAAAGTATATCGATCCGAGTTGTGATTTTCCACTCGATTTTCGATGGCGAACCCTGGATATGGATTTTTGATCGATTTTGGAAATTCTCTATCATAGTTATGGCTATGCAAGGAGAATGATAGTTTCTGATCAATAAACCAGATCTGAGTCCGCACTAGGAAGTCGGGTGGACAGTACTGTTATCCCACTTTTTGGCAAAGCCGCGATACCAAAAGATTGATCGAAAACGAAGGACAGTTCGCCTCAGAGGTTGATCGTACTTCCTTTAGCCATGGATATCACTGAATTTCATCCGAGTCCAGAATGAGCCACGATTGATAGGACACGGCAAGAAAGGCTACAAGAGTCAGCATTTCAAATTTCAGGTCAATCCGAGGTCGTATGCTCAAGTTATGATGGATTCAAGTTGAGAAAGATGGACGTTGCTCTGTTCGAAACCATGACCCCACCTATGTTCGAACCCATCTGGTTCGAACCCAAGGAGTGAGGCAGCGCCTCGAACCCATGCACATATGCCAAAGTTCGAATCAATGAGTTCGCATCCATCGGTTCGACACCACTTCGAACCCAACTAGTTCGAACCCACCACGTTCGAACCGATAAGAAGGGACGACTTTCGAACCCATCGACTTCGAACCCTTCGAACCCCCATGGGTTCGACTCCATCACCTTCGACTCCATTGTTTTCGAATCCATGTGCCTCGTATCCATGAAGGGGTTGCAGAGCTCATATGCATCCAAGGGACGTTGGTTCGAACCCATCACAGGAGCCCTGTTCGAACCCATCACAGAGCTATCTTCGAACCCATCACATAGCCATGTTCGAACCCATCACAGAGCCTTGTTCGAAGCCATCCTGTGTTGCCTTATTCGAACCCACTGGGTCAATCCACGTGTCTTCCATCGGTTCGAAATCACCAAGATACACGGAGTCGAAGCGGTCAACACGGAGAGAAGTCCGGATCGATTCGAAACTTGCGCTCCACGTCGCCACAAAGTCGCGTGCCACACTGGGTTCGAAACCATCGTTTCGAGTAACAGGGCTTCGAAACAAACAGCCTTGCCGTGAAGTCTATTTCGAACCCAACATATCTCCTAACCTACTGATCCAAATGCAATGAAACTTTCATAGATGCTTGCATACATGTTGAAGAATGTCCACGCCAAATTTCACCTCGATTGGATGAATTCTTGATCGGTTCGAATGAAGTTCGAACCGATGCCAAAGTGGGCCCAAACTTCCCGAGACCGTACGTGTGGGCCCCCTCACGTGCCGGAAGTGGTCTCCCGAGTTTTCAGCGAGATACCAGCGGCTTACACCTATAAATAGAGCCCCAGGGCCAACAGAAAAGGGATCTTCTGACTCTGAGACGCCGAGACTCTGCCGGATCAAGATCTCCATCATCCTACATCATAATTCTATTGTTGATTTCGAATTCCCAGTTGTAACTTGCTGTGGATCGCTGTAACAACTTGTAATCATTGAAAGAGAATCAATAAAACATCACAGTGGACGTAGGCAACACGCCGAACCACTATAAATCGCTCGTCTACGCATTTACTTTACTGTTGATTGGAGTTTTTGTTAGATAATATCTGTTTTGAACTTGCATTCTTGACTATTATCTCTTCAACGACTCCCGAAGAGTGTTGTGCCCAATTTTGACACAAACACTTTTGTGCTTTCACTGAGAAAACCCAGATTTTCTCGTGCTCGTTGGATCTGTCATCGATACCGGATTGAACAAATCTAAGAGAGAGATCCAGATTGTTAAATCCAACTTCCTTCCCTTCTATTCAGATTTGCATAAAGTCTAGGAAAGGAACTCAACTATAAAAATGGTTAGCACAAGAACCACCTCGAACGCCGTCAATCAAGAAGGACAGGATAGACAGAATCCTGCCCCTCTGCCTCCACCTAATCAAGATGCCGCTGGGCACTCAGAACCGTTGGGTCCGGTTACCCGACAAGAATTGCAGTTGTTACTTCAAGAGCTGACCCAGAGTCGGCGACAACTAGAAGAACAGTTACGCGCCAACGCTGAGCTAATCAACCAGCTGGATCGCCAGAAACGAAAACGATCCACGAGAGATCGTGCTTATTGCTCTTCTAGCGAAAGTTCTTCATCTTCTGATTATCATAACCGACCTCCACGACCCCGGTTAGATGAGGGTCGTATACTATCCGCTGGAAACCAACCGATATTGACCGTTGGACAAATAAGAGTTGGTCCGTCAGCCAGCTTCCAAACCGGACCCTCCTCCCGAGGGGGTGCCATTCCTCACCACGCCGCTGAGTACCGCACCGCTAGCGTTGCGGCTGAACCAGGGGTCGACGCTCGAGATCAGTCGGACCCGGACCGTCGTCAAAGCGGTCATACTCCTGAACCGTACGTCCCAGAGGACTATGAGCCGAGAAGGCGAGATTTGAACCGTCAACGATATCCGGCTCAAACCCAAAGTATGGAACGTGACCATACTCCGGTGCAAATGCCGGATCTATCAACTATGATACGACAGATGATTCGTGAGAGTCAGGGGTTCACAAACGACGATTGGGGGGTTTCCCGAAGTCACACTCCCTTTACGGACGACATTCTTAATGCTGAACCCCCACGGCGATTCTGAATGCCCACTCTGCCCATGTATGAGGGAAACTCCGATCCAAATCAACATATTCTAAAATATGAATGGTCGATGACGGCTGCCAGAGCCGACGACGCTGTGAAATGTCGTAGTTTCCCCATATCCCTGGGGGGCATCGCCACCATGTGGTTCACCCGATTGCCTCCTCGATCCGTCTCCTCATTCGACCAGCTGGCCACAAAATTCGTTGAGCAATTCCGCATGCACGTCGCAAGGCCGAAAGATGTCAACACTCTATCCAGTGTCACGCAAGCTCCCGGAGAGACGCTCAGACACTACTTAGAAAGATTCCATACTGCATGTGTGGAGATTAGTAATCCAAATGATAACTCCATCCTTATGGCGTTAACCAAGGGGATCGACCCCGATTCTGAATTCGGCAATTGGCTAGCTGGAAAACCACCTGCGTCATTGGACCGTTTCCATGCCAAAGCAGCTCAATTCCTGAGACGGGAAGACGCGAAACAGTCTAGGAAGCAAACTGACGCAGGATCAAACGTGGGAGGAACCCAAAGCAATGTTGCAATAAAACAATCCGGTGAGAGCTCCGGAAAAGTTCAGTTGAACATTAAAAATAAACAAGCTCGGCGAAGAGAGAGCGTGAATCAAATTAAAAAACGAGATCAAAATAGCGGTCTGCAACGCAAAAATCCGAAGTTCGACAGTTATACTCCTTTGAATACTTCATTGGAGGACTTGTATTTACAAACCCGTAGTACAATTCAATATGAAAAACCTGCTCCGAGACCGTCGTCAGAGAGACAAATCCAAACAGGAAAATTTTGCAGGTTCCATGAAGGCTACGGACACGATACGAACGAGTGTCGTCACCTACAGGATCTTGTTGAAAAACTGATCAGGGAAAGGAGACTCGATCGATTTGTGCGGACACCGCAACCCAGGGAAGCAGGTCCATCAAATCAAATCAATGAACCCGATCAACCGAGGCATGAGGACTCCGATGGTCCTCGCGGGAGATTGGTGATAAACGCCATCAGTGGCGGACCGACTTTCTCAGGAGCCTGGAACGACGAGGATCTTCGTCATTGTCACACATGACAGGCTCATTCAATCTATGAATATTTTGCAATTTCATTTACGTTCTGAAATTTGATTTTGTAATAAGGCACTGACTTTGCCATATTTTCTCATTTCAGCAATAAAACATTATCTCTTCAAGCTAAAGCTGTGATTCATCGAATACAACATTCAACAATCACGACACACGAAGAGCTAAGTTCCATCGAACAATGGAATTTATTCAAATAGCGAGTGATTGCGTTACAACCGGCCACTCACTAAGTGAAACCCCAGCTCGGGGGCAAGTCAACACATCGAAGGCTGAACCGGACCAACACACGACAGTCCATTCAATAATTCGTTCCCGTAGTGCGAACGGACTCCAACTTCCCACTGCGCGAATTGGAGTATAAACATTTAACAATTCGTTCCCGGAGTGCGAACGGACTCCAACTTCCCACTGCGCGAATTGGAGTATAAACATTTAACAATTCGTTCCCGGAGTGCGAACGGACTCCAACTTCCCACTGCGTGAATTGGAGTATAAACATTTAACAATTCGTTCCCGGAGTGCGAACGGACTCCAACTTCCCACTGCTTGAATTGGAGCATAAACATTTAACAATTCGTTCCCGGAGTGCGAACGGACTCCAACTTCCCACTGCGTGAATTGGAGTATAAACATTTAACAATTCGTTCCCGGAGTGCGAACGGACTCCAACATCCCACTGCGTGAATTGGAGTATAAACATTTAACAATTCGTTCCCGGAGTGCGAACGGACTCCAACTTCCCACTGCGCGAATTGGAGTATAAACATTTAACAATTCGTTCCCGGAGTGCGAACGCACTCCAACTTCCCACTGCGTGAATTGGAGTATAAACATTTAACAATTCGTTCCCGGAGTGCGAACGGACTCCAACTTCCCACTGCGTGAATTGGAGTATAAACATTTAACAATTCGTTCCCGGAGTGCGAACGGACTCCAACTTCCCACTGCGTGAATTGGAGTATAAACATTTAACAATTCGTTCCCGGAGTGCGAACGGACTCCAACTTCCCACTGCGTGAATTGGAGTATAAACATTTAACAATTCGTTCCCGGAGTGCGAACGGACTCCAACTTCCCACTGCGTGAATTGGAGTATAAACATTTAACAACTTGTTCCCGGAGTGCGAACGGACTCCAACTTCCCGCAGCGTGAATTGGAGTATAAACATTTAATAATTCGTTCCCACTGCGTGAACCAACCCATCAATGCGGACTCCGAATCCCCAAAACATGAATTGGGGTATGAACATAAGCTACGGGTTCCCGGAGCGCGAACCGAAGCATCCGTGCAAACTCCATATTCCCGAAGTGCGAGTTGGGGTATAAATGTCAATTCCGGGTTCCTGAAGTACGAACCCAAACTTACATGTTTTATCCAAGCTCCCGGCGTGTGAATTGGAGCACCAACACCAAGTCAAAGTTCCCGTAGTGCGAACTAAAGCGTTAATACTAACTCCGAGTTAGTAGAGTGCAAGTTGGAATGTGAACACCATCCCCAAGTTCCCGGAGCGTGAACCATGTTACAAGTATCAATAACACTTGAACTCCTGGAATGCAAACCAGGTTATCGATCTCAAATTACTCTAAGTCCCCGGAAGGCGGACGTGTACTTAAGATTTGCAACAAGTGCAATCGACTGCCAAAAATACAAGTGTTGTTCCCCAAGACTGGAGGGCACGAAAGCTAAGTGTCAATCACTCACCGAAGTGATACAACGTCCGAAGTTCAACTCATTCATCAATCACAACTTGTGATCAAGGTTCTCAAGCGTGGCAAATGAAACGAGCTCTACTTAAACGGTAAAAACACCACAAGTACACCGGACCGAAAACAAGGCATTGCAAGTACTTAAGCACAAATAAAACAAGAGTTGAAACAAAGAAACTAAAGTTTATTTCAACTAACCAAAAATGAGGGCTTACATATGAAAAAGTTTTCCCAAAAACAATCCCTACTAGCAGGAGCCGAACCTGCATCTATACACGGCTTACTAATAAAAAACAAAAACAAGTACTTATCCACCAAAACATCTACTTGTAAAGCCGATCTACTTCTTCCTCTTCTTCGTCTTCCTTATTAGTGGTTCATCATTATCAGAATCACTAGCGACAGAAATTCTTTTTGAGTGCCTCCTCTTCGGCGGTGACTCTTCGGCTGGGGGCACGATATCGATGTCCTCCTCAGAGCTCGAATCTACAGGGAGGCTTCCCGCCGGAGGAGTAGGGGGGACTGGATCTGTGACGGAAATTGAGATAGTGCCACCCGATGGTACTATCCTAGCGGGTGTTGAGCTATGCGCCGTCGCGCTGCCACCGGCGCTACCATTGTGCCCCGCAGCTTCTATTTCAGCGCTGATTTCAGCCAAAATTTCCTCTTCTCGAGTCGCTTGGGCTTGGCTGGGGGCATCCGCAGCTTGCATCGAAGAACTTGAGGTCGGCAGGGGATCACTAACGATGATAAACTGTAAGTCCGTAGAGAAACCGCCCTGCTCACTGAGCAGCTCGCTCACCATCTGTTCCTCGAGAGATAACCCACTCCCCTGTGCCGCCTCGATCGACACCGCAGTTACAGCAATAGCCTCGGTAGCGATGGCCTTATCCCTTTGGCTTGATTCTTGAGCCGCGACTGTCGGCACAACCTCCGTCACTAGGCAAAAACAATAAGTTATTAGTAACTTCTTCAAAACAAACTCTTTATTTAGAGAACACTTGAGATAATTTCGAAATACCTTCTCCAGTTTGACTCGCAGACGGCTGAACGACCTCGGGAGTGTGCTCATGGATAGGAGATAAGTGCGGCCGCTCCGGGTCGTAAGCAGGAACAGGTGGCAAGCTGACCGCAGACGCAGGCACGGACAAAGGCGATGTGGTGACTTCAGTAACATCCGCATGGTGCTCAACGCCCGATCCCTCTCCAACTTCCAGGGAATGACCACCCACCATCTCCTTCTCATGAGCAATGATAGCATCGTGAAGGACCTTCTTTTCATCCTCAGTTAATAACCGGTTCTCAAGCTCGAATCGGTCAACCGATTCGCCCGGATGCGCTTCCCCCTCTTCCTCGACCAATCGCTCCCAAGCGCTGCGAAGGTGAACGGGATAATCTTGAAGCCAGGCTAAATTTCGGTGTTTTAACACGTTGGCGTTATAAGTTATAAGCAGATCTTCGATATCGGCCTCTAGCCTGGCCTCTGCCTGTTGAACTTTCTCCTCCACCTCTGTCTCGACCGCTTGAACTTTCGCCACCGCAGCATCCCTTTCGGTGCGAAGAACCACAGCTTGTTCGCACGCCTCCTGAGCTGCGCTATTCGCATCATCCCTTTCCTTGGCAATTTCAGCAAATTTTGACTTAAGCTCATTCAACTCCTTCAGGGCAGCGTCCCTCTCTGCAGTAACCAATGTGTTTCGATGACCCATGTCCTCAACCATGGCGTAGTGTTCGCGTTTCATCCTATCCATGATTGCCTGGGCTTCATCGGCTTTTTTAGTGGCCTCTATTTCAGATTTACGGGATGATTCAGCCTCGGTATTCAGCACTTGAATGATGCGATCTTTTTGTGCTAACTCGGCTTGCAATTTTTCAATGGTGGCTGCTCTTTCGAAGGCCAAGGCCGATGCTTTTTCGGCCGCTCTATACCACACTTTGTACTGTGCGTAGAAATCGTGCACATAATCAAGCGCCCACTGCTCGGCCTCCTTTGGGATTCTTTTCAAGTTCGGGGGGAATACGTAGTTGTCGAAGCATATATTCGGGAACTCCCTTTTCAATTGCGCGAGCCTGATTGCTCCTTCCCCCATGATTTCAGTAGGAGGTTCCTCCGCAGCCATCGGTGCCGTCACCTCAGATCTAGAAGCTTGAGAAACTGGCGCATGTCGAGAAGAGTCACGAGGAACATGAACGGGATGTTGTACGGGACCTCTGGAAGGAGGAGGGGTACGCGATCGCGATCGACGCCTATGGCCCTTGTCCGAATCGTATCTCTCATGACTAGAATATCCGGAACGTCCTTGGTCATAGTATCCAGGGCGTCCCTGATCATAATCTCTATCTCCCTCTCGCCTGCGCGAATCATAATAAGAAGACTTGCGGGCATGTCGAAGACTCCCAAGCATTGAACCCCGCTTTGACATAGTATCTGCAAAGAAAAATAAAATCGAATCAATCACCCTTCGAAACAGATAATTTACAGTCAAAGTTTATGCAGTGTCGTGAAATGTGTATGAATATGCATTTCCCCCCGACCAACCAGAAATGTCGACCTCGCTAGTAATAAGAGGCTCGCTCAATTCTAGATTACGATGGAACTCCTCCAACCCGGCATCATGTTGAAAAGACACATCTTCCGGGATTGGAAGGTCGGCAAGCCCTTCGTAGAGGCTTTTAGTACGCGGAGGAGACATCTCAGAGATTCTAACTCCGGAAGAGGGCCGGGCAATGAAAACCGATTTCCGTCTCCCCCGCTTAGTTGACTTAACCATGGCAGCCTTGCCTTTTCTCTGCTCCGCGTCATCCGAAGCTACATCCGTAGGCTCGATCAGCGGCTCGTCGTCAGTATGAGTTCTTTCAGAGTCAGCCTCCTCGGCTATGACAACTTCGGGCTTCTTATGTTTGACTCGTTTCTTAGGAACGATCCTTTGTGCCACCTCAAACCTTATACTCTGTCCTCGTTCAATCAGCCCAAAGGTCCGGAGATTCCTATCGGTCAAAAGCAACTCGCTGTCCCTATCCTCGCTCGGGACTTCTCGAAGTACTCGCACCATCTCTTTAAACTCTTCACCTTCGGGTCTCGAGATCGTTGCTCTAAAAAGAAAAAATTAATATAAGTTCCACTTCGGCAGCAACTGTCGTAGTAACTATTTAAAAACTCGGTTATACTCACGTCTGAATAACCATCGTCGGGCAAATCCTGGAGGACATCTGACATAAAACCATTCTGTCCTATAGTAACTCAGCCTTGTCCAGGATCCGGTGACCACTTGACAATTTCTCACCGCCTCCAGAAATGTGAAAGAAGGATAATCACCGCGAGTTTTGAAGTTGAACAAGTATCTAATTTCGATTGGAAGCGGCGGTCGATGGAGACATTCCATAAATGCAATGAACAAGCTATTGATCGACGCATATCCGTTCGGATGCAACTGAGATGGGGCGATCCTCAAAAACGACAATACTTCTCTTATATACTCGTTGAACGGGGGAAGTGTCCCGGCCGCACACGCGTGGCGATTAAATGCTGTATACCCTTCTGGCGGATTATGTGGTCTATCATTCGGCCCCGGCAGTAACACATCGTCCAATGACAAGCCGTGCCTCAAACAAATTCTTCCCAACATGTCTTCAGAGATATTCGATGGAACGGAATCTGATGGATTGGCAATGAACGACGCATCAGGAAGTTCGTCCGGAGCCGGACCGATGATCTCAGGATCTATATCCGGAACTTCTAGCCTCGGAGGGGCTGTACCTTGAATCTCCTGCTGCTGTGAACTTGAAGG
Source organism: Allium cepa (assembly GCA_030765085.1). Classification (NCBI taxonomy): domain Eukaryota; kingdom Viridiplantae; phylum Streptophyta; class Magnoliopsida; order Asparagales; family Amaryllidaceae; genus Allium; species Allium cepa. The sequence continues at coordinate 695,835,630 of CM060942.1, read as the reverse complement.
TTCCATAACTAGCTAACTCAGGAGAAACCATCGTTAGACGACAAAGAACCCGTGTGTTCCCCAGTGTAAAGTGTATGAATGTGTGTGGTACCGTGCCATGCATTACTTGAACAAATGTTGCAGAGTTAAAGTGAACATTCAAATGACAAAGCTACGAAGTCCAGCTATAATGACCGTCATCACTGACCGTCATCACTAAATCGTTTATATGATGGAAGTCGGTTCGAATGGAAGTTGTTATAGTTCCATCGACGAGCTTCAAAAGGCAATCAAATATGCAGTTCAATATTCAAGTCCAGATATGCAGGAATGAAGCTCGTCGGAGTTATGCTTGAAAAATTTCAAATTTTGGAGTCCATCATACAGGGTTCGAAACCATCACAGAGGCTTCGTTCGAACCCAACCGAACACCTCTTCCTTCGAACCCATCCAAACTTCTTTCGAACCCACGCGTTCGAAACCATCATGACGTTGCTTCGAACCCATGCGTTCGAACCCGTCCAAACTTCTTTCGAACCCACGCGTTCGAAATCATCATGTCATTGCTTCGAACCCATGCGTTCGAACCCATCCTGACATCACTTCGAAACCATACAGTTAGACGCGCTTCGAACCGATAGCCAAATGACAAGTTCGAACCGATACCGAATTCCTTAAATTTGACATCGGTCGCGTTCGAACCGATCCACTTCGTATCGATACGAAGTTGTCGACTTCGAACCGATAACCTATGGGTTCGAATCCATCGATTAGAATGGATCCCTCGAATCCCCCAATCGGTGCGAACTGCGCATCCCAACAAGGACATTCCAAGGATCGATTCGAAATCCAATGAACACACACCACCGTCATCGGTTCGAACTCGAATCCACACATCAGTTCGAAACCCTCTCAAACCAGATCTGGTTTTGCCAATCTCGAAGCCATGCAATCGATAAACAGAAATAGGTTCGAAATAGCTTCGTCGTTTGAATCCGAGGCTAATTACCTAGTTTGAACAATGGATTCGAGAAATTTAAGTCTTAAATCTTGATGGGTTCGAAAACGCGTCACAGTTTTTCTCTTTTGAGGCTTCGAGACGATGCAGAGAGCAAGCGAAAGTAAAAGTAAAAAGTGAAAATGTGGCAGGTCCACCGCTATTTATATGGGGGGTTGAAGATGACCGGGACGTTTCGAATTCCGGTAAAAATTGACCGAGTACAACAGGTCAGAAGGCAGAATGGTTTAGAAACCAACTTTCGAACCCAAATGCTTGAGGCTCCATCGTGTGAAGCACACAGACAATTGCTGTGAACCAAAGTTTCGTACCCATCCAAATCATCGATTCGAAGATCATTTTCGAAACCATCGAAACGAACTGCTGATTCGAAACCATCCTTTCACATCATTTCGAATGACAATTTCGAACCCATCACAGTACAAAGTATACTCCATCTTTTAACATCGGTTCGAAAGTCAACTTCGAACCCACCATGACACGAGTGTACTCCGTTGGGTCGAATGTCAATTTCGAATCCATCCATGCTCCAACACATCGACTCGAAATCTCATATTCACACAACCCATCATTGCACGGGCACATTGCATCCATACAAATTTGAATTTCGAACCCATCAATGCTCAAGTGCATCGGTTCGAAACATTACACTTGCGCAATACAAATTCAAATTCTTCAACCTTCAATATCGGTTCAGGAGAGGATCGATACGAAGGAACTTTTCAAAACAACCATCAAGCGTTGTCTCAATTCAAATTTCAAAATCGGTTCAGGAGAGAATCGATACGAAATTCTGCAGCAAACCTAACTGACAACGACTCGTGGACGCACGACGTTAACAAGGTCCAAATTAACATATGTGCATACATGTCGGACTAACATTCGATTTTGAGTATTCACAGGGATCAAACACTCATCCTGTTACAAATGCGACAGCCAACGGCTAAGCAATGTTATACAGCAGTCAATCATATCAACGCAAGGTTACAGCAGTACAGCATACGAGTTTCAACAAAAAAGAGAACAATGATTGTTCAGAGAGAAATGGCAGCTATTCAAAGCACGTCATGTTCCCACAAGACGTACTTTGGGGGGCAAAATGTTATCCCACTTTTTGGCAAAGCCGCGATACCAAAAGATTGATCGAAAACGAAGGACAGTTCGCCTCAGAGGTTGATCGTACTTCCTTTAGCCATGGATATCACTGAATTTCATCCGAGTCCAGAATGAGCCACGATTGATAGGACACGGCAAGAAAGGCTACAAGAGTCAGCATTTCAAATTTCAGGTCAATCCGAGGTCGTATGCTCAAGTTATGATGGATTCAAGTTGAGAAAGATGGACGTTGCTCTGTTCGAAACCATGACCCCACCTATGTTCGAACCCATCTGGTTCGAACCCAAGGAGTGAGGCAGCGCCTCGAACCCATGCATATATGCCAAAGTTCGAATCAATGAGTTCGCATCCATCGGTTCGACACCACTTCGAACCCAACTAGTTCGAACCCACCACGTTCGAACCGATAAGAAGGGACGACTTTCGAACCCATCGACTTCGAACCCTTCGAACCCCCATGGGTTCGACTCCATCACCTTCGACTCCATTGTTTTCGAATCCATGTGCCTCGTATCCATGAAGGGGTTGCAGAGCTCATATGCATCCAAGGGACGTTGGTTCGAACCCATCACAGGAGCCCTGTTCGAACCCATCACAGAGCTATCTTCGAACCCATCACAGAGCCATGTTCGAACCCATCACAGAGCCTTGTTCGAAGCCATCCTGTGTTGCCTTATTCGAACCCACTGGGTCAATCCACGTGTCTTCCATCGGTTCGAAATCACTAAGATACACGGAGTCGAAGCGGTCAACACGGAGAGAAGTCCGGATCGATTCGAAACTTGCGCTCCACGTCGCCACAAAGTCGCGTGCCACACTGGGTTCGAAACCATCGTTTCGAGTAACAGGGCTTCGAAACAAACAGCCTTGCCGTGAAGTCTATTTCGAACCCAACATATCTCCTAACCTACTGATCCAAATGCAATGAAACTTTCACAGATGCTTGCATACATGTTGAAGAATGTCCACGCCAAATTTCACCCCGATTGGATGAATTCTTGATCGGTTCGAATGAAGTTCGAACCGATGCCAAAGTGGGCCCAAACTTCCCGAGACCGTACGTGTGGGCCCCCTCACGTGCCGGAAGTGGTCTCCCGAGTTTTCAGCGAGATACCAGCAGCCTACACCTATAAATAGAGCCCCAGGGCCAACAGAAAAGGGATCTTCTGACTCTGAGACGCCGAGACTCTGCCGGATCAAGATCTCCATCATCCTACATCATAATTCTATTGTTGATTTCGAATTCCCAGTTGTAACTTGCTGTGGATCGCTGTAACAACTTGTAATCATTGAAAGAGAATCAATAAAACATCAAAAAACTTCACAGTGGACGTAGGCAACACGCCGAACCACTATAAATCGCTCGTCTATGCATTTACTTTACTGTTGATTGGAGTTTTTGTTAGATAATATCTGTTTTGAACTTGCATTCTTGACTATTATCTCTTCAACGACTCCCGAAGAGTGTTGTGCCCAATTTTGACACAAACAAGTACTAGTTCAGAAGTGAAATTGTGATCGAGTGAGCGATCGAATTTGATATTACATATAGATGATATATGTACATCGTACGTGCTTGAATGAAACTGATATTGAAAATTTTGGAAAGAAATTTAAAGTATATTTGAACTAGAAAAATATATTTTGAGGAATATATGATGAATAAAAGTGGAAGTTGGATATCTTTATAATTGAAATTCACTTTATGAATTGTAAGTGATACGGTAAATAACTTTATAAAGGAAATCAAACTTGAATATTTAGTTTGGAATAGCTAAAGTTATATATATTTGTTACATATGATAAACTCCTCCTTGTTGAATCTATAGCCAGAAGAAAAGATTTTTGAAAAGATTTGAAGTATAAAAAAGGGAATTTATATAAGTATGGAGTGATCTAAAGATTTTTTTCAAGATTATATATATCTATATACATAAATGATTTTATGAGAATGATTTTGGAAAAAGGTTTTGGAACCTATGGATTTTGGAAAGGCTTTTGATTTTTGGGAAAAATCAATTTTGGGAATTTGGAAAGCCAAACTTGGAACTATCGATTTGAGATTTCGATTTTTGTAAAGGAGATTTTTATGTGAATCATAAAGAGTATGATTTGAAAGATACTATATGTGTATAGTATAAAATGTTTTGTGATTGGCTCTGGAGAAAAAGACGCTCCCATGAAATGAACGTCATAGGAGATCCACGGGGTGGTTCTTCCTTGAGCCCTAAGGGAGGCTCTAAATTTGATCCTGGGAGGAAGTCCAGAAAAACTGAAGAACCTGAGGATTGTGTGTGGTTAGAGAAAGTCGAGGGCGCCGATGCCTATAGAGACATTTGGGTTATGCTGTGATGACAGTGAAACTCGACGTTATACAATCTACTGCGGACCATAGCAGAAGTTGTGTGGCAGTGAGTGCCCACGGTCTATGTTTGATTTAGCCAGCAGGGCGACATAACATCGGTAGACTGCGATCTATGAAGACATAGAGAAAGTCGTGTGGAAGTGAGTGTCTACAGGGTACATTGGGACTCGACTGATGTAGTCTGCGATCTATGTAGGAACGGTGAAGTTTCATTTGGCAGCGAAATTCGAGAGCGTTGATGCCTACAGTTACATGGGTTTTTGTCAGGATGGCGACGTAAAACCTGGGTGTTGCTGCGATCTGTGGCAGGTTCCATGGTGTAACCGAGGGGCGCAGAGGTCTACAGTTTTCTATGGTTTTGCCGGGATGGCGATGTGATCATCAGGTTAATTGTGACCAAGGTGGGGTGATGATTTCCAGAGCATTCTCACCAAAAATGTTTTCTGTATTTTTTAATTTTTTCTATATTTTTACTAAAATATTTCCAAGTATTTTCACAGGGGTTGAAAACGGGTTTACCAAGTACTTATAGATTTTCAGTCCTAGGCCTGATCAACGTATGAACGAATTTCTGTGAGAACAAGGATGGACTTGTTGAGACATCGAGTTATAAAAAGTATTTTTATAAAACTATTTTCGTAATATTGTATAGATTTTATAATGTTTTAAAATTTTTAAATAAAAAGAGTTTATAGTTAAAAATGCTTATAGAGTAATTTAACTGATAATAAGAAATTTAATAAATTCTGACTTCGTTCCTTTTCGAGGACGAAAAGATTTAAAGGGGGGAGGAATGTGATAACCCGGATTTTTGGACATTTGGTAATTGAATAATTAATTAATTTTTACTATTGGGATACTGATTTTATTTAGTTGAACAAATAAAATTCTGATAATTAAAAAAAACGCGGATGTATATAAATGGAACCGAGTCTATAATGAATGTTGAATTATAAATATCTACCAATGATAAATCTTATAGTAAATTAGTAAATGTATAAACAGATATATGCAAACATTATAATGTTGGAAATTCTAAGTGTATACAGAATATAAGTGTGGATATATATACGTATTGTGATGGGGAATAATTGATTTGAATTTAATGCAATAATTTTCAAAAGACATTTAAAGTTAAATTCTATATTTTCAAACACCAAAGATAGTATCTATGTATATATATTTGTTTATTTGAAAGTATTATGGCTTAAGTTTAAATAGGATTTAAATAAAAGAGTTTAATGTACTTAAGATTTAAAATAGGATTTAACAAAAAGGTTTATTGTGCTTTCTGTTAAAAATTAACTTGAACTAAAATGGTTCGTATATATATAAGAATGTAAACATAGATTAATAAAATAAATATAAAAGCATATAAAACACATAAGAAACATTAAATAAAAGGTTTAGAAACATTTGCAAGCTTTGTAGTGCATGCATTGAACATTTGTAACTGGAGATAACATGCAAATTAACATGTGGCAAAATTGTTTGCTCTTCAAATTAAAATATAATAACATTTTAATGAAGGCTATTTCAGTTCAAAGAATTTTTCCATTTCGCTTTTCTAAATTCTTTCCTTCATCTTCTCAAATTAAAAACTAAAACCAAAAAACTAAAACAAAAAGGAAACTAAAGCAATTTAAAGTTTTCAACCAGATTTAAAGCAAGCTAATTCAAAGATTCAACTCAAGTAAATTCGGATCAACTCAACAAAGATCAAACAAATTCAAACATCAAGCAAAGATTCAAGTTGTTCAAAATCAGTTCCAGATCAAGTCCAGTTTTTCATAGGCTCTGTCCTCTGTTTTTCAAATTCCAGTGAGTAAACAAAATCATTTTCTTAAAGCTTAATCTATTTTATATCTGGTTGCATGTGATTAAATAAGTAGAGTTGTAAACATGTTGCTTGGATGTATTTTTAGTAAAATACCATGTGTGCATGTCTGTGTATATCTATATGAATGCCTCTATTGACATTAACAGACTAAAGCAGGTTCAATAAATTCAAAGAAAAATTCATATCTCCTTATGTAAACAAATTCATATGATGATCTTTAGATGAAAGTTGGTTGTATCTACGTGATTCAATTTTTAAAAACATTTGTAAGCATAAATAACAAGTAATATTACAGGAATCAAGAAAACATAGTGAAAATAAATAAAAGTCAGAAAATCAATCATTCAAATTTCATGTTTCGAATTCATAACTTGATTTGCATTTGAAAATAATGATTTTTGATATAGATATCATGATTTTTAGTGTTGGGTATGATGGGAATTCGCGAGTTGGTCGGAATTGTTAGTTTTTTCGATTTTTCGTTGATCGGTGATGGATGGACGTCGGTCTTGGAGCTGGAGCTAGCTGGAAGCCTGGAGGTCATTGGAAAAATGATCGCTGGAGTTTTCGATCATCAGAGTGGCGTAACGACGATGATTGGGGGTTTTGCGAGCTAGTCGGGTTGATGCTGTTCACGTGGTTCGAGCGGCGACGTGGGTGCATCGGACTTGACCGGTAGTGGGGAAAAAGTAACATAGGTCTTTGGCGAAGGGTTAGACGTGGCGGCGTGGTTTCTGGTGATCTAGATCGGTCGTTCGAGACATTTTTCGTCGATCTGTTTTGAGTTTCCAGGTGTTCGGGTTGCTCATTTTTGATTCCGGCGTGATCGACCGGTTTTGGGTGGTTAAGAGATTTAAGTAGGTCATCGATGACTTGTAGGTGACGGCAAGGTCGATCGGAGGGGCGGCGTTGGTGTGTGCACGTGCATATGTCCTTCGTATTTGTTTTGCAATGTGGTCAGGGATCGGAGAAGATGAGGTTTTCCTTGGGTTCGTGCTTGAATAGATTGAAGTTTGGCTCGAGGGTTTGTTTGGGGGATTTGGTCTAGGGCTCGGGCTTGTTTTGTTTGATAACAGGTTTTAAAATTTTGTAAGTAAACTTTGTACCAGGTTTTAAAAATATAGGGAAATTTTTCTAACAGGTTTTAAAATATGGTAGCAAATTTTGTACAGGTTTAAAAATATCAAAGTTTTACAGATAAAAGAAAATGTTAACAATGCAAGTTTCAAATATAGGGAAATTTTGTAACAGGTTTTAAAATATGGAAGCAAACTTTGTACAGATTTAAAAAAAATCAAAGTTTTACGGATAAAAGAAAATGTTAACAATGCAAGTTTCAAAGTAAATTTATTAAATAGGTTTCCAAAAATTAATATTGACCAAGTTTAAAGTAAGTACTTATCAAGTTTTCTCAAACAAGTTTCTAAATTAAATTCAAATGTGATTTGAAAATAATTTGATTTGGTTTGAAATAATTTATATTATAGTAATTATTAAACCTCTAAGCTTTTTCAAATATATTTTAATGATGAAATTAAATGGCGATTAAGACAAGTGTATTAAACTTTAATCAATTAAGGGTCTCAAGTAATTTGTATGTTGATTTTAAATTAAATAAGATTTAAGTGATAATTAAATAATTAATTAAAGAAAGGGGTTTATCTTAGATTAATAGAGACTTAGGTAATTAAAGGATAATTACTTAATAAAAGATAATTAATTAATTGATTAATTAAAGGATCATTAATTAATTAGTTAAAGGATAATTAATGTAAGGATCATTAATTAATGTAAGTAATTAAAGATTAATTAATTAACGTGAATGATTAAATGATTAAAGAATGATTAATTAATTTCAATAATTAATTAAATGGTTTAATTAATGTTAATTAAGTAGGATTTAAAGGAAATTAATTTATTTTGTGTTAATTAAATTAATTAATCGATTAACAAATTAATCTTGCTTATAGATGAATAAATTGTATTGAATGTGTGGATTAATGTCTCTAGTTTGATAAATTGTGATGTTCTGTGATATGTTTGGGTTGAACGGTGATAATGTGGGTTATTTATCGGTGATGAATTGCTGTGTAATTTGACATCCTATATTTAAAAATTAAATTGTTCACTTAAACAACTTGGCTTAAGGATGACATTGGATTCGAAGAGACCGGGGTCGTGTATCAACAAATACCCAAAACCACTTCGATTAGTAATTTGCAATAATTCTTAATAGATTTGATTTTAGAATCTAATGGGCTGGAATGGAATAAATTAAGTGAACTTGGCCACTTAAAGTAAGTAACGACACCTAGATTTATTTTGTGAAATGAGTAATTGGCTATAACAAGAAAAGCACTCGTAGTGCGGTATGAGTTACCCTGGTTTTCAAAGAAGTTTTATAACTTAGTATTTTAAGTTATATAGGTTTACACACGCTGGTTTCCAGCCTGACTCGGGTGTTACGTTAATGTAATGATCGGGTCAGACCGAGTATTACAGATTTTCAGTTTGGGACGTCCTGGAGCTCAGGAGACGAGCTGGAAGGCAGGAACGTATGGAGTATATTCCATTGTGTGTTTGAATCTGTATTGATCGTATTCAGGGACAAGTTGTTATAACTGTCCAGTTTAATTTTGAATGATTGTACTCTGATATATTTTCTGTAAATTGACAGTTACAGGTTTTTTTTGTATAAATGCTATTATTTGATATTATATTTTAATCCGCTGCGAATGTGAGATTCTGTGCTGTTGTTTTCTGTTTCTTCTTCTACCTCTTTTCTTCTTTTTCCTAACAATCTGGGATTTTCGGCGTTCGATCGCTCGGCACTTCTACAGTGAACGTATTGGTGTCGAATTTTCGAGGTCGAATTTTCGAGGTCGAAAACTTCGGGTCGTTACTGTCTGCACCAAAATTTGTCACAACACTCTTCGGGAGTCTTTGAAGAGATAATAATGAAGAATATAAATTGAAAATGAGGATTATCTAACAAAAACTCTAAATAACAGCAAAGTAAATGCGTAGACAAGCGATTTATAGTGGTACGGCGTGTTGCCTACGTCCACTGTGATTTTTTTTTTGCAGTTTTATTGCTTCTCTTTCAATGATTACAAGCAAGTATAGCAAACAACAGCAAGATACAACTCGAAATTCGGAATTGACAGTAAGAATATGGTGTAGATCTCAATCCGGCGGAGTTTAGGCGCTTCAGAATCAAAAGATCCATTTTCTGTAGGCTCCAGAGCTCTTTTTATAGGCGTAGGAGGCTGAGACTTCGCTCAAACTTTGGGAGATTCGCTCTGGCACGTGAGGGGGCCCACACGACCAATTCCAGAAAGTTTCGAGTCGATCTGTGATCGATACAAAATCATTTCATATCGATTAAGATGATGTCCAATTGAGCTGAAATTTGGTTTGAACGTTCCTTGTCTCGTGTGCAATCTCCTGTGAAAATTTCCTGGCATTTGGATTGGTAGATTTTGAGATACAGTCGATACGAAATGGAATTTTGCAGAGGCTGTTTGGTTCGAATCGACCTGTTCGAATCGATTACTTCGAATCAATGATGGCACGCGCCTTCGTGATGACGTGGAGCGCAATCTTCGCCTCGATCCGGTCTTTACTCCGAGTTGACCGCGTCGAATCCATATATCTCGCCTTGTTCGTATCGAGGGATTACACGTTACCCTGGTTTATTGACTTGATGGATTCGAATATATTATCATGTATGGATTCAAATGCAGAGTCTTGTTTGCATCGATCATGACGCGCTCCAGTTGATCGATATGGATTCATTGTTGCAAAGATGGATTCGAAGCGAGGCATTCTGCTGGATACAGAACAGGGTATCTGGATGGTTACGAATCAAGGCACCATGATGGGTTCGAAGGGTTCAAGCCTACGGGTTCGAATCAGAGGGGAGCGAGGTCACTGCCACTTTGATCGATGTGAAGTCGATAGATTCGAACAAGGCTTCACTCATGGGTTCGAACGGCAGCCATTGATGGACACGAACCACTGACGGTCGATGGATATGAACAAGCCTTTCTTTGATGGATACGAACAGCAGCTGCCTGATGGATACAGAGAGAAGCTTCTGTGATGGATGCGAAGCAGTATCCGTTGCCTTAGTTGATGGATTCGAATGAGATCGAGTCGGACCGAGGCACTTCGATGGATTCGAACTCGATCGACACGAATTGAGGCACTTCGATGGATACGAACTCGATCGATACGAACTCGATCGATTCGAACCGGAGTTCGATGATGGATACGAAGACGGAGCTTTTCCCTTCAAATTGTATTGGCCATAAGTTGAGCATACGAACTCGGATTGACTTGAAATTTGGAATGCAGGCTTCTCTGGCTGTGCTTGTTGTGTTATATCAATTGTACCCAGATCCGGGCTCGGACAAAATTCATCGATATCCATAGCGAAGCAATGTATAACCAATCTTTGAGGTGAGCTGTCTTTTGTTTTCGATCGATCTTTTTGTATCACGGCTTTGCCAAAAATCGGGACAGCATATTCCCCCCAAAGTACGTCTTGTGGAAACATGTCGTGCTATTAAAAGCTGCAGTCTTCACTCTGAACAGTCGTTGCTCTTTTGTCGAAGGTTATAACCTTGCGTTGATATAATTTATTGTTTTGGAATAAGTATTATAGATTTTAATTACCTTATCAGATTTCTTACTTATCGATTATCTTTGTGAAACATCTTATAGTTAAACTTTGAAATTCTAATCGCAAGATGTTCATATTTAAATTCACTAATCTTGATCTCTAGCCATATAACTTTTCGAAATATATATTTTGTAATATCCTAGGTAAAATTATTTCATTTACCAATTTTTTCAAAACAAAACCTTTATATATAACGTTATCAAATACATGCTCATATATAAGACTCTCAACTCATTCTAGGGTGTTACTAATCCTATCTATAATGAGTTACTCCTCCTATGTAACGACCCGTAATTTCACTACTTCGAAAATGAGAGATTTCGTTCGATTTAAATTTAAAAGGAGTTTAAATCTGAAATAAATATGTTATATATAATAAATAATTATCTATTCTTATAGTTAATGTATTAAAAAGTATAAATTTGGATTTTAGAACAAATCGACAAAAGTTAAGTTTTGTTAAAAATAAATAAAGGCTTAAATAAATGGATTTTAATATTTGTCTAAAAAGATAAATCTTATTTAAAACATCTAATAAAGATAATAAAAGTATGTTAAAAGATTTAAAAGTTTGTTAATAATCGTTTTATAAAAATAACAAAAATTTGTCGCATTTTGTCAGTTTTACATACACTGTAAAATTAGAGATTTTGATATTAATTAAATATGATTTTAAAATGTAAAGAGACTTTTTTTAATTTATTTAAATAAGTAAAAAATTCATTTTTAAATTTGGTTTACATAAATAAATAGTTTAACTAAAACGTCAAAATGTGACCGTAAAACATTTTGTCGATAACGACGTTTTGTCGATTAAAAGTTGTCGCAACGTCGTCGCACCTTTATTTTCTTATATAGGAACATATATTCTAATAGTGTAAATATTAATTAATTAACTAATCAATTTTACTTTTACTAAATAAGGTTAGAAAACTTCTAGAAGTCATTAAGAAAAGTAAGTAAGAATTAACAAAAGTAAGTAAGAAAAGTCAAAAGTAAACATCAAATCAATATCACATCAAAAGCCAACATAATTTTTATTTTACTTAGCTTAGTTCTTAAGGGATTAAGACATAAACTAAGGATGTGAAAGGTGATGTTAAGTTTTGAAAAAGTGGTTAGGTTGAAGTAAGGTTAGTTTGATAATTCGGTAAGAGGTTATTTTGGTAAATTACCCCTTTCTTTCTTTTTCTATAAATATGCACATCCTTCTCTCATTTCATTCACATTTCTTCTTCTTCTTCTTCTTCTTCTTCTTCTTCTTTTCTCAAGCTTCTTTATCTTCTTCCTCTCCTATCTAATGGCTTCCATACCATAGAAAAATATTATAAAGAAATAATGTGAAAATATTTGCAAAATTTTCAAAAGAAATCAATGTTTATTTTCTTCAAAACAAACTCCTTTTTTCTCTATATTTTACCTCTTCTTCTTTCGACCATAAGTTATTCATTACAGAGCAAAAATGCAATTTTTTTTTAAATCATGTATTTTTCCAGTGTCTACAACTTTAATTTTGACCACTTTGTCCAGTTCTTAGCATAAATAGATCAAAATTCCACTTATTTCAAGTGCATTTTCTGGCCCAGTTTTTAAGTCAAAAAATGGGCCGTTTTGTTTTGATCATAACTTGATCACAATAGATCCAAATTTAGAAATTCGTTTTTTAAAACCATATGAAATTTTAGTGGCTACAACTTTTATGTTGATCAGTTTTTCTAGTTTTGAGGTTTGCTATACCTGAAACTCAATTCTTTGAAGTGTATTTTCAGGCTTTATTTTTGTGAATCCGAGAATAGCTCTTTTATTTTGAACATATCTCCCTCAAAACAACTTGGATTCAAATGATTCTTTTTTTCAAATTCAATAGAAAAGAATTTTCAACAACTTTTCAGTTAATAAGTTTTTCAAATTTTGTGAGTAAGAGAGTCAAAAGAAGAGAAAAGATGGCCTATTTTTCGGATCTAAATCTTGGGAATTCAAGTTCAGAGCTCTACCGCTCTATATTTTTGGCCAACCTCCATCTCAAGCCTCGGCCAAGCTATTGGATGGGAGAGGGTGGTTTTTGCTAGTGTTTAATGGAGTAGGAATTAATTAGTGAAGTGTTGGTTGATTAGAATGTTGGTAGGAAGTTAATCGCTTTAATTTATGGTGAGAAATTCTCATTGCTTTTGAATTTATATTTTGATTATGTTATAAATCATATTTACGCCCTTATGACATATGAATGTTTATACCAAATTGATTGTTAATATGGATGATTTGATAGTTAGCAAATTAAGTGAATTGTGATAATATATCCCGTTATGATATTAATAGTGAATGTTAGATTTGAAATCATATACATGTGATTGATTGAATGGACGTTATGTTAGTGATAAAAATGAATATTGGATATGTTCATTTTGACCAAGTAATCCCTTTATCTAAAAAGACCGTATTTTAGTAATATGAGATATTGTGGAAAAATAAGTCTCTTTTCATTTAGAAGTGAAATTAAAGTTAAAATGAAAGAGAATTTGAAATTTGAAGTGAATCGGATTTGAAAAGGATAGTTAATTAGAAATTGAAATTAAGATGAATAGTGAAATTGAAATTGAAATCGATTTTGAAAAAGTGAAGTTTATTTTGGGAATGAATTGAAATTTAAATTGAAAATAGATTTGAAATCTAAGTTTTAATTGTGTTTAATTTGAGATTAGAATTGAAATTGAAATTGGAATTTACAATTTAATATTAAAATAATGTGAATATAATAATATTATAATATGGTAATAGTGAAAATTCATTTTAAAAACTTTTAAAAGTGAAAATATTGATTTAAATTGGTTTCTAATGATTTTATAAGTGTTGAAATCCAATTTGAATTGATTATTTTAAATATTGAAAAATAAGTTAAAAGTAGACGCGTCGCGGAATGGTAGTTCACGATTTCACGCCGAAAGTTCAAATGAGTGTATAGAGTGAAATATAGCTCGGAATTCTTCGAGATAAGAAAATTCCATAGTATTATATCCATATCTTCTAAACGAAGAAAGAAAATCAAAGTTTCGTTATGTAGATTTCGAATTAAGTCCAAATCAATTTTCTAGAAAAATCGCGCCAGTGCAGTTTAGTGACCATAACAGGAAATTTGTTTAAATGGATGTTTTTAATTATGGAAAAATATGGAATAAATTTGATAACTCTATTTAAATGATTTAAAAGAGATTGGGATGGAAAATATGAATTATCAAATGTTAAAAAGTTGTTTAATTCAAAATAAGCTTATTTAGCACTTTCCGTAGCACTTAATGTTGCGAATTCTATAACTTTTGGAATATGAGTTTAAATGTAACGACGTTTCCCAGAATCAATTGTGAATGTTTTAAAAAGGATAATTAGGCATTTTGAAAGATAATTTGGGATATTTATAAGCAATTCCAAAATAAAGTGGAAAATCTGAGTATGCGGAAACAACTAGTACATTTGTCCCGCCTGTGGGATCTGGGAAGATAAAACAAGGTGTTTAAGTAAGCTGAGGGATGGCAACCAGTGCCCTGAACTTACCTGGCCTATGTTTTCTTTTTTTAGGCGAGGGGTGGAACAGATCAAAAGGAAAGCCCGGATGCTCTTAAATAAAAAGACTGTATTCAGTTTTTTGAATTAAAAGAAGATTGGTATTATCCAAAAGTTAAGCAATCTCTAAAATAAATGATTTCTATGATCCTGTTTACTCAAAAATGTTGCTAAGATTGATTTAATGTTTATCGTGAATGATGTCTTAAATAACATTGTTTCTGACCCGCTTAAAAGTTAAGAAGTTTGGATCAAGAATTAAGTAAGAAAATTTGAGATATTTTCCAAAGTAAAAGAATGAATAACTTAGAATTATTCTAAGTCAAAAGAAAGAGATTTCGAAATCATCCGAGAAGAATTAAAGTGAAAAGAGACTTAATAAATCCTGTATACTCATATTCACTTTTTATCGATGATTGGATTTCGAAGGAACCGGAGTCGGATTTGGTTAATTATTATGTGAAAATCACTTCGAACTAATGTATACGTTCGAACGTGAAGACATGTTGAAGACGATGATTATTGAAGACCGTGGATCTTCATAGCGTGAGGACTGCTTGTTGATTTGCTCAGGGTCGAACCCATTATAGAGTTATATATAGCAGTGGTCTCCTCGTGATGGAGATTTTGCGAATTACAAGGGCGTCTCGCCTAATAATGGCTGAGGAAAGTGCCTTCGGTTTGTCCTGTTCCTGGACAACTTGTATGGACGTTAGTCTGACATTGCATTTCTAACGATTACGTACATTGGTTTTACAAACGTATATCAGTGGTGGCGGAGAAGGCAACTTCTCTTAGCTTAACACCCTCCTTGAGACTTACGAGCTCAAGGGTTGTATTTTTGTGGAAGGCAAATAGTAGTTAAACGGAAATGGCAATGTGGCATTCAAAGATGTGATGTGCTTTGTAAAAAGGGAATCGTGACCTCAAGCCTCATCAAACTGGAAATGACTGAAACAGGATTAGATGTAGCAAGGCTAAGTGGGTCATTCCCAATTAGGATATGATCATCCCCTTTTAGATATATTTCTTCCCGCTATGACGTTCGGCATGTATATTAATGTGGTGTATGGAAAACGAGCGCTCGCTTAAAGGGCGGTAACGACCGGGGGATGACATATTCGGTACTGTCTAGTTAAAGAGGTAGGCCGGTCTTGTGTTGGTAGAGGGCAGATGTTCTGTGCCTCGGGACATCCATCTAGAGGTGTACCATTTCGGAAGGTAGATCCTGCGCCTGGTCATTTGTGTGGAAATCCATTCTCCAATAAGAACCTACGGACTTGATTGTAAACCTATTATGCTGGAATTTAATCAATGTAACAATTTCAGCTAAGATTAATAAGTTTATTTGCAAATGTTTTCAAAGAGATGTCATTGGAAATAATATCAAATGTTTTGATATAAAAGTGTTTAGTTATCATAAGGTAAAAACCCGTCCGTGTTTATGTGTGGGCGTGGTCTTATGAGATACTCTTTATTTTCAAAGGATTTATAACAAAGGCTGATATATGACACTGTCATTTATTATTGAGTTTTTCTCACGCTGGTTTATCAAGCCTGATCCGGGTATTTCAATACTCGGGTCAGATCCAAGTAGTTTCAGGATAGTCGAAGACAATTGGAGTTTCCAGAGGAGAGCTGGAGATATTCATCGACGTATGGAGATATTCTATTATCCGCTGTACATAGTGTATTTTGTTTGATGTTTGTCAGCAATTGTAAGGGCAGGTTTTATAACAGTCCAAGCTGAATTTAGGTTAGGCTCTGATATATGTATTTAAAAGTTTTCTGCTGTAAAGATTATTATTGAGATAATATATGTTATTCCATTCGAGTGAGATCCTGTTCTGTCTACTTTTCTTTATCACCATTAATGATCCGTCTTTTCATGCAATTTGAGTTGGACATGTGTGGTTTATTGTCGATTCAAAGGGTACGGGAAAACAGATTGTTACATCCTAGGATATTACTAACACTATCTTTGATGAGTCATTACCCCGCCAAAGCCAAGGTTATTGCTTAACCTTCAACTCTGATACCAAATGTAATAATCTAGGCTTTGCAACCATCGACAGTGGATACAACCACCGTAGCTTACACCGGTACCTCACGCTTTTCTTTTACGGCCAGCCTCTCGACTGTAAGCCAAACTAGCAAACCAACCCCTCGATGCTCGATTTTAGGGACATGTAGGAGTAAAAGTCATCCGTTCGCTACATAATAAGAAGCGAGAACACCCTATCATGTACGAACCTCACTAAGCAAAGCGGATAATAGAGTACGTAGATGCATATCTCCATCTCTCCTCTAGAAACTTAAACCATCTTCAGTTAAACCTGAAACTACTCGGACCTGACCCGAGTTTGGAAAATACCCGTATTAGGCTTGTTAAACCAGCGTGAGAAACTCAAATATAACTGACAGTGTTATATCCCAACCTTTGAATAAAATCCTTTAAAAAGAAAGAGTATCTCATAAGACCACACCCACACATGAATGCGGACAGGTTTTTTCCTTATGATAACTAAAACACTTTTATATCAAAACATTTAATATTATTTCTAATGACATTCTTTGAAAACATTTGCAAATAAATTTAATAATCTTAGCCGAAATTGTTACCTCGATTTCTTGCATAATAGGTTTACAATCAAGCCCAAAGATTCTCATTGGGGAATGGATATCCATACAAATGACCGGCTGAAAGGACTACCTTTCGATGGGTACACCTATAGACGGATGCCCCGAGGACCATCACAAAGGATCCTCTACCAACATAAGACCGGCCTATCACTGTAACCGTATAGTACCGAATATATCATCCCTCGATCGTTACCGACCTTTAAACTGGTCGCTCAGTATACAAACCACATTAATTTACACCTTGAACATCATAGATTGAAGAAATTTTTCTAAAAGGGGATGATCATACCCTAATTTAGAATGGCCCACTTAACGTTGCTGCATCTAACCCTATTTCGGTCATTTTCGGTTGATAAGGCTCAAGGCAATGATTAATTTTTCACATAGCACATATCACATCTCTGAATGCCACATAGCATATATCACGGTCTTCAATAATCATCATCTTCAACATTTCTTCACATTTGAACGTTGTAATAACCCTGGTATTGGTGATTACCTATAAATATTAAATTATAACGGTGGTTATAATTTAATATTATGAATTAAAATAAATTGGAGAAACTAAGTTGTTTATTTGGATTAAATGATGAATTTTGGAATTTAAAATGAGAAAATGAAATTTCAAGCTTTATTTTATTTGCTTGGGTTAACAATGAGTGGATAATAATTTTTTTTAGAGAAAATGTAGTAATTTTATTAATTATTTCCAATTGCTTCTTTTAATAATTTTTAAAGGAATCATTTGATTTTTAAAGGTTGTTTGTTAAAATAAAAGTTTGAAATTGAGTTAAAAATAAGTTTCGGCTATAAATAATATTTTGAAATGGTTTGAAATTTTTTCGGTAAGTGATGAAATAAATTTTATGAAAGTCATTTTTGAACTTACTGTATATTTTTGCTTGCATATATTGTATCTTCCTTCTATAGGTTCCTAGATGCCAATTTCTCCACCAATATTTGAATCTTTTTGCTTAAATATCGGTATTTGCATAACTACAGCAAGGTGAGTTGAAATACTCACATAATCTAGCCGAGCCAAGCTCAAAAATTGTAAAAGTAATAATTTTTTAGCTTTTGTCGATAAATTTGTAGTTTTCTGTTTGAAATTTGTTTTATATTACCACTATGAATACCAATAACTTTTGATTCCGACAACGAAATGCTGCCGAATTTCTCGCATTTGGTAGCTTGCATGTTGAGCTTTATTTTTGCAAATTTTAGTTGAACAATATTTTCATTTGGATGTTCAAAAATGTGGCAGAAAATTAGCTCGAAAGTAGATTTTTCCTGTAAAACTTGTTTGCTGAGTTGCTGCAAACATGGCCTGAGTCCATGTTTGAGATAGCATAAGTCTTTCATTTCTTACTAAAATTGCATGATTCTTTTTTTTTGAAAGATAAAGTTTTGTACTATAAGCGTACAAAATTTTAGGTCATTTTGACCTATAGCTTATAGAAATATGCTGCCGTACTTTGATCCGAAACATGTTTTTGCCCAGATTTTTACAGTGAAAACACAACTTGGGTTCAACTTTGAGATATCATAACTATCTCATACATTATCCAAATTTCATGATTTTTTTGAAAGCTAACGTTTTATACTATATGCAAATTGATTTTGAGCTCAATCTGATGCCATTTGGTGCTCTGTGTTATGCTTGGAAGTTGAACCCAGAATGGATTTTCAGGCCTGGGCGCATTCTTGTTGAACTGTTACAAACATGGTCTGAGTCCATGTTTGAGACAGCGTAACTTTTACCTTATCTGTCGGAATTTATCGATTCTTTGTCTGTTTGAATGGTAAAGTTTTCTACTTTTTGCACACCAATTTTTAGTTTAATCGAAGGTCGTTCGTCCACCTGTTTTATGTCCGAAATTTGAACCTAGAGAAGATTTCAGACCTGGGTATTATTTTGCCCAAGTGTTTTTATGCTTTTTTCCACCCTACTTTCAACTTTTACTTCATGTTTTTGTGATATCTTTAAAAAATTTTGAGGGCTATGATACCTATTAATATGGTGGCCAAGTTTTGATGATTTTGAAATTCAAATTTGAATAGAATTTGAATAACGGTTTTGGGTGATTTCTTTGATTTCGAGCACAGATTTTTCCAAACAATTTTGAAATAATTTTTGAAATTAGTTGGCATTTAAAATAATAATTATGTAATACTTTTAAATTATTTTAAGCTATGAAATCTATTTATTCTCTATAATAAGTGAATTTTCAAATATTTTCCTCAAAATTGATTTCGGAAAATGGTTTTAAAAGCTTATTTTCTTAAATAAATTATTTTATATATAAAATACAAGTTTTTTCACTATTCGAGTGAATGAAAGGAGAATTAAACAGTTTGGTAAAATATGTGTTATGGGACACGTGCCTTCATGTTATCGGTTAATTCCTGACTTGTAAGTTCGATCGTTTTGACCACCGGGTCGAGTTTATTGATGAGATGAGGTAAACTTTTTACTTCTTTGAGTGTGAAATTTACTAGCAGTTAGCAAACCGTTTAGTGCGAACATGTGGTATCGGATGCACATTAACACTATTTGGATTTACTCGGATTTGAACAACTGCTCTCCGATGGATATGACCTAGATCGATGCAAAATGATGGTTTATGACTTCAATCGATTCGAAATGATGGGTACGAATGAGTTGGCCTTCTTGACTTGCACCGATCATATCTTGATCATATGAACTCGGATTTACTCGGAATTTGAAACATTGGTTTTCAAAGCTTTTCCCATCATGTCTTGTTAATTGTAGCTGGATCCAGATTGGGATAAAATTCATCAACATCCATAGTGAACCTGTGCTTACTCGACATTCGGAATGCGCAATCCTTGTTTTCAGTCAATTCCATGATATCTCGGCCTTGCTAAAAGGCGGGATAACATTTGTCCCCCAAAGTACGTCCTGTGTGAACATGACATGCTTTGAATAGTCACATCTCTCATCCTGAATAGTTCTGTATGACTTTTTGAACGATTATTTTCTTTTCGTTGAAAGTTATAATTCTTGACTGATTTTTTAGTAACATGAACTGTTAACTGCCAACTGTTGTACCATATATAATTGTAACCGATTGTTGTATGATAGCGGTTAGCTTTTTGTTGTTGTAATCGTCATCAGGTGGGCATTTGACCTTTGAATTTTTAAAATTGAAAATTAGTCCGACATACATACACATATGTTAACCTGACTCTTGTTAACGTTCGCATGTTTACAAGTCATTGTCAATTTTCTTGTATCGAATTCTGTATAGATCCTCTCCTGAATCGATGTGAAATTCGAGTGAACAACGCTTGGTGGTTGCTTTAGAATGTCCCTTCGTATCGATCCTCTCTTGGATCAATGTAAAAGGTCGAAGATTATTCTCGTATCAATGTAACTCGCATCGACGGATATGAGCAGTGCAATTTGTGTCGATGCGTCTTGAATGGAGTCGAAAACAGTGGATTCGAATACGTAATTCGAATCGATGGAATTCAATGCTTCAGAAAAGTCTTCATTGCACACTTTGTATCGATGGATATGAGTTTTGGTGGACTCCATAGCAGTGGGTACAAAGTTGTGTGTTCGACTCGATGGACCTATGAGGGATACGAACAGAGCATTTGGTTCTTCACGCATTATTCGTATCGATTGATACGAACTTTCATGGGCCGTGTGCCGATGGACATGAACAAAGCAGCTCGTATCGATGAAGTTTAGTCAAGGGACATAAATAATCAATTGGCATCGATTCGATGGTTGACCTGTTGTAACCGGTCGAGACAATTGGGAGGCGATTCGCCTATTTCCCTCAAGTTCGAGTCCATTAAAAGCGTTTTGAACTTAGCTAAATTTGTCACTTGCTCTGGTTTCTTTGCTCCTTCGTATAGATAGAGAACACGAGAAAGAAAACTTTCTTCATCTCCGATTCGAATAGCTCGTTAATCCCTCGATCAGATTGTTTAAACTTGGTAATTAATTAATCAAAACCACTCTAATATGACGAGATCAATTTTTATGCTGGCTCGTCCAAAGTCGTTGTTGATTCCGGCACCGTTGATGCTGGAATTTGATGGAAGTGAGGTCGAGAAGGAGCAATGGCGTATTAACTGTTTGGGAAAGAAGGAGTAGGGAGGGATACGAAGGAGTAGCCGTGGGAACAACTAAGCTCTGCTTTCGCATCGATGATGGAGAGGCGATGGCCTGTTTCGAATTGATCTGGATAAGTGGACTTCGAAACGGTCAAGTGGAGGTCTTCATATCGACTGATGATGGAGTTCCGCATCTGTTCGAAGTGATCGATATGAAGGCTTCTGGCTTGCGGACCGATACGAAGAGGTTGCATCTGATCGATACGAAACTCAATGTTTTGATCAAAACGAATTACGCGCCAGGGGGACGATACGACGGTAACTCAGGTGATCGATACGAAATTGGTATCTCAATGGATACGCAGAGCTTCCATGATCGATGCGAACTTGAACTTTGGTGATCGATTTCAAGACGAAATTTGATGAATTTGAAAAACTTTTGCACATTTGAACACCTGACTCCGGCGAGCTTCATTCTTGCATATCTGGACTTAACCATTGAGCAACATATTTGACAATCCTTCGAAGCTCGTCGATGGAACTATGACTTAACAAACATTTTAAAGAACCTTAACTTGAATCGATCGCTAACGTCTGGATGGCACGGTTGTGATGGTCGGCGATGATGGTCACTCCAGTTAAATTTCGATGTCTCGTCGTTTGCATGTTTTCTCATATTTTGTCGAATTTCTCAAGTAACTTGTAGCACTGCACTGCACAACACATTCATGCACTTCACACTGGGGAATACACGGGCTTATTATCGTCTAATGATGATTTTTCATAAGTTAGTTAGTTATGGAGTCTACAAGCTCACAACCGCAGGAAATTCAGAGTTCACTCTCCCAAAAAATCAGATACCGGTCATCGTGGCCGAAGTTATAGACCCAGCTTCGGATGAGCCACCGGGCGCTTCTTTAATTGGTAATCCGCCAGATTCTGTACCATCCAATGAATCTGAAGAGATGATGGGACGGATATGCTCAAGGCATGTCTTGTCATTCGACGATGTGCTACTACCAGGACCAACTGATAGGCCGCATTATCCACCGGAGTGGTTTACTGCTTTAGATCGCCATGCGTGCGCAGCTGGAACACTTCCTCCATTTAACCAGTTCATTAGGGAAGTGTTATCTATCCTTGAAATCGCTCCATCTCAACTACACCCCAACGGATATGCTCTATTGAGTAGCTTATTCATTGTATTTATGGAGCATCTCTTCCGGCCACCGACTCCACTCGAAATTAGATACTTATTCAATATTAAGAGTCATGGAGATAGCCCTTCTTTCATGTTTATGGAAGCTGTTAGGAATTGCCAAGTGGTTACGGGGTCTTGGACCAGGATAAGATACTTTGAGACGGAATGGTTTTATGTCCGCTGCCCTCCAGGATTCGCCCGCCGATGGCTATTTCGACGTAAGTACCATAGCTTTTTCAAGTAGTTAATATGGTGATCATAACTGATGTCAAACTAATATCTGTGTCTCTTTACAGCTGTAATTCCACAACCCGAAGGTGTGCAATTCAAAGAGATGGTACAATTATCCAAGAAGTTCCGAGTGAAGTGAGGGACATTAACTTGGTTTTGACAGATAGAAATTTGAGAATCATTGGATTGATCGAGCGTAGACAAAGTATAAGGCTTGAGGAAACTCTAAGGGCTGTCTCGAAGAAACGAGTGAAACATAAGACGCCCAGAGTTGTTATAACTGAAGGGTTAGATTCGAAAAGAATACCCATGGATGATGAACATGTAGTCGGGCCTTCCGACACCCTTCAAGGTTCCGAAGGAAAGAGAAAAGGAAAGGCAGCTGCTTTCAAACGTTCTAAATCCATGAGATGGAAATCTACGGTCATATCTTTGCCTGTTCCCGAGATTAGAATTTCGGAGGCTCCTCCCTCGTAGGTGGAAAACCTTTTCAAAGGGCTCGTCGATACCCCAATTCCAAATTATGTGTCACTTCAACATGATGCTGGATTGGAGGGGCTTGGGCATGCTTTAGACTTAAGCAAGTCTCTTCCCACTAGTGCGGCCAACATTTCTGGTTGGTCGGGAGTTTGCACATACATATACACTTCACGACACTACATGATTTCCAATCGTAAGCTGTTTACTTTAAGAGATCACTAACTCTCTTTTTCTTTTACTTCGCAGATACGATGACTAGGCGAGATTCTATGCTTGGGAGTCTCCATTCAGCGCGTCAGTCATCGAATTTGTATTATGAGCCAAGGAAAGATGATAGAAACCGCGACTGCGGTTATTCTACTTAGGAATACTATGATAGAGATAGGAATAGGAATAGGAATCTAGGGTAGGGCTACCGATCTCGATTGCGCTCACCATCTCCATGAACCCCTACACATCCTTCTGCTTATATTTCACATCCCCTAGAGCCTCCACGTCACAAACCTCCTCCCCATGCTTAGAGGCCCGATCCTCACTGCCGGAGATACGAGACCGAAACTCCTGTTGACGTCGAACTGGCTATCACTGAGCCCACCAGGGAAGGGGCTATTAAAATTTCAAAACTGAAATGGAATTCCTGAACATCTGCTTCGATAACTACATATTCTCTCTGCACTTAAAGAGAATCCCAGTGGAGGCTGAGAACTCATTTCACGATTATATTCACGACATTTATTCTCAGTATAAGGAGTGTACGAAAGCCACAGAGAAAGCGTCGAGGCCGGCGTTTGAGCGGGAGGCCACCATAAAGAAATTAGAGAATGAGCTTGCTCGGAAGGATCGTATTATCCAAGAGCTTAACACTGAAGCTAAGTCCTCTCGAAATTCAGAAATGGTGGCAATTCAAAATGCCGACGAGACTAACTTGGCTATGGAGAGGATGAGGCAGACGCAATATGCCTTGGTAGAAGAAATGGGCCATCGGAACACCACCGTTACCGCCGAGTGGGATGCAGCCCTCAAAGAATTTAACGAGCTTAAGCCCAATTTTTTTTGAAATCATTAAAGAGAGGGACGATGCCAATACCGCAGCACAGGAGGCATGTGATCAAGCTGTAGTGCTCCAAGGTGAATGGGATGCGACAGTGGAGAAAATCTATGTGGTGGAGACTGAGGTCGAGGAGGGGATCCAGACGGCGGAGTCCAGGCTAGAGGCTGATATCGAAGATCTCCTCATTACCTATAATGCTAATATGCTAAAGCACAAGAATTTAGCATGGCTTGAAAATTATCCGATACATCTTCGCAATGCTTGGGACTGATTGGTTGAAGAGGAGAAGGGGGTGCATCCAAATGAATCAATCGGCGAGTTTCAGCTCAAGAATCGCGTGCTGACCGAAGATGAAAGAAAGATTCTCCATTATTCGATGATTTCAAATGAAAGGGAGAAGCTCGGCACACGAAGCTCGGAGATTGGAGAAGGTTCAGGTGTTAAGCATCCCGAAGCAAGTCTTGAGACTCCTACGCCAACCTTACCTGAACCTATACCAGCGGTTGAATCCCAATCTGTCCCTTCTTATAATCCAGAACAACCACAATTATCTTTGGCTAGAGAGTACACTTTTGAAGCCGTTCAACCGTCCGCGAGCCTAACTTAGGAAGGTACTCTGAACATTTCTCATGTGTGTTCAAAATAAGGAGCTTGATTCGAAGCGTTTACTAACAATCTTTCTATTTCTCTATCCAGTGACTGGAGTTACATTGACTGAGTGATGTAGCACGACCTATAGAAGTCCAGAAATTAAACCATTCACGAGTTAATGAAGTAACTTTAAGTCGTTTCCGAGTCAACAGGGTCAAAGATGACGAGTTACGAGCTATGGAAGAAAGGCCACGAGATAACAAGCCAAGGGGAAAAGGAAGCCGGCTTAACAAAGCAACGAGTCGTCACCGACCTAACAGAGGTATATTGGGTCGTCTCCGACCTAAGGAAGCAGGAGTGGAAGAGCTACGGGTTATGGAAGAGATCCGACCTAAGGAAAAAGAACTCCGTATTAAAAGCTTATCTCGGTCCCGACCTAACTGGCCACAGGAGACAGAACTCCGACCCAATTCCCACCGACCTAATCCCTTCAACTCCACCGAGACACGAGACACGGCTCAGACCAGTACCTGTTCCCTCATATCCACCAAGTCACTTGAGTCGCCACCGAGACATGCTTTAGTTGCTGAAGCTTCTTTAAGTCACTGCCGAGTTAGTTGAGTCGGCCGAAGGTCTTGTATATAGTTAAGTCGTAAGTCGGTCACATGTATATACTTGAGTCGGGTGCGTATGAGATTGTACTCAGATGAGTCGGCGTGTGTTGTAAAGGGCTTGAGTTGTTATAAGTTGAGTCGGTGCCGACCTAAGGATGTTGAGTCGGTCATGACTTAGGGTGCTGGGTCAGAAAACTCTATAAATAGCGTGTGTGTTGTAATTTTTAAAAGGTTGTTGATTTTGGAATAAAATTCTCTTTTGTTAGCTTTGTGCTTTCATACCAATTGGTAGTTGAGTGTAATCTCCTATCTCCACTTACGTCGTTCGAGTGAGCTCGAATCCACGTTTGTTGAAGCCGATTCACGGAATCTAGTGCGCTAGATCAACGTGCGAAGAATCGTAGATCTTTAAACACGTTATAGTGCGCTATCAACGTGTTTGAGATAGCTAGAGTTCGGTATCTTTGGATCAACGAACTTGGGCATTTTTGGTATCTTCAACTCACCGATTGCTACAATCCATCGATTGAAGTTTGTTTGATTAATCCGCTGCGTCATTATTGGTATCAGAGCCATACTTAGCCAATCATAGCTAAGTTTGATTCTTGGAGCCAAGTTTTTGAAGTTTTTGAAGTTTGGAGTTGTTCATTGTGTTCATATTGAAGTTGCATCAAGTTTGGGGTGTTTGATCCATTTCATTTTGGATCGAGGAGTTGGACTTTGTTTGGATTTTGAATTGGTGTTTGCGCGCCAATTTTTGGAGGGTTTTGGAGTAAGAGTGAAGCCAAGCCGTGAAGTGTCAAGGCCGAGACAAGGGGGAGCCGACCTTACTTGAATTGTTAACTCGTTGCCGAGTTAGTGTGAGCCGAGACAAGCATAGCCGTGTATTGTTGAGCTTAGATTGCTTTGTTGAGAGGAAAGTTTGAAGTCTTGTTTTGAATTTTTGAAGTCTTGAGAAGTTTACAACCATGCCACCAAGGAGAGCTAATCGTCATCAAAACGTTGAAGCTTTGTATCGTAGAGAAGAAGCCGAGCTTATGGAACAACGTATTAATGAGAAATTTGATGAAGGCATTGGTAAATTGGAGAGATTGATGAATGATTTGAATCAAAGGAGGAGATCACCAAACTCGAACCATGGAGGAAACCGAGTTTCGCCATCGGTTACGGAAGCGAGGAGGGTATCGCCACATTCTTGTAGAAATAGAAGAGAAACATCAATTTCATCACGAAGAGATCATCATGACTATGCACAGGAAGAAAGAAGAAGTCAACGTGAATTTGACCATGAAGCATATAGAGATGAAGAGAGACATAGTCAAAGAAGTATGCATGAACGAAGGGATGATAATGGTCGAGATCGATGTAGACGTACTTTTGATTTTGTTGAAGAGGGTGACAGAGCTAGTATTCATTATCGAGATCGAGACCAAGTTCGGAATTCTTATCGGGATGTTGAAGATGATCGTCGATGGGAATCGGGTATGAAGATGGAAATTCCGGAGTTTAAAGGCGGGATGGTTGCTGAAGAATTCTTAGATTGGTTATCTAATGTGGAGGAAATCTTTGATTTCAAGGAGGTGCCGGAGAATCGAAGGGTGAAGTTAGTTGCTACAAGGCTGAGGGGGAGAGCTTTGGCATGGTGGCAGCAAACTAAACTTACTCGTGAACGAATGGGGAAGTCAAAGATAGAATCTTGGGAAAAGATGAAGAAGTTGATGAGATCTACTTTCTTACCTTACAACTACCAGTCACTTATGTACCAAAGGTTGCAGAATCTGAGGCAGGGGACAAAGTCTGTTAGTGATTATGCTGATGAATTTTACCAACTCATTGCCAGGAATGATATTATGGAGACAGAAGAACAGCTGACTGCTAGATTCATTGGGGGATTGAGAATGCAGATCCAGGATATGGTTAATATGTTTGATCCTAGATCCGTTGTAGAGGCACATCAGAAAGCGTTAGCTTGGGAGAAACAAGGAAGGCGTGGAGGTGGTGTGTTTACTAATTCTAATAATCCAGTGAAGGGTGCCGGTGGAAGTTCTAGTGTTCCTAAACCTATTACAAAGCCAGTGGTGAAGGAGGTTGAGAAGGCGAAGGCTAGTAGTGTTTTCAAATGTTATAATTGTCAGGAGTTGGGTCACAAAAGCAACGAATGTCCGAAGCCGAAGAAGAGAACCATGGTTGCAGAGGTTGAAGCAGATAATGGTGAGGAGGCAGAATATTCAAATGTACCTTATGTTGAGGAGGAAGAAGAAGTGTCGGGTGATGAAGGATGTAATCTTATGATGAGAAGAAGTTGTTTGACACCAAAGCAAGAGGAGGATTGTAGTTGGTTGAGAAGCAATATTTTTCAGTCGACATGCACTATTCTGGGGAAAGTCTGCAAGTTCGTTATTGATGCGGGAAGCTGTGATAATATTCTTTCTACAGAAGCTGTGAGGAAATTGAACTTGAAGACTGAAAAACATCCTAAACCGTACAAGCTAGCATGGTTAAGGAAGGGAGGTGAAGTGAAAGTGTGTCGGAGAGCTTGTGTGAATTTTTCGATTGGAAAGAAGTACAAGGATGAAATTTGGTGTGATGTCGTAGATATGGATGTTTGTCACTTATTGTTGGGCAGACCATGGCAGTTTGATAGAGCAGTTCAGCATGACGGTCGTGCCAACAGTTACAGTTTCATGTTCGAGGGTACTAAAATCACTTTGGTTCCTAAGAAGCAACAGCAAAAGGAGAGCAAGCTAGAAGAGATTGAAGAATTAAAAACTTTGTTGACTTTGAAGGAGTTTGTTAAAGAAGTTGAAGAAGAACCGGAAGTATTTTTGTTGATTGGGAGAGAGAGTAGTGAAGAAGTTGAAATCCCGGAAGAAGCAAAGCCAGTTTTGAAAGAATTTGAAGATGTCTTTCCAGAGGAGTTGCCAAAGGAGTTGCCACCACTTAGAGACATTCAACATCAGATTGATCTTGTTCCAGGAGCAGTGTTACCACATCGACCACATTACCGTATGAGTCCGAAGGAACATGAGGAGTTACGAAGGCAAGTGGAAGAGTTGCTTGAGCAGGGGCGTATTCAGGAAAGTTTGAGTCCATGTGCTGTGCCAGCATTGTTGGTACCCAAGAAGGACGGAACTTGGAGAATGTGCACTGATAGTAGAGCTTTGAATAAGATCACTGTTCGTTACAGATTTCCTATGCCGAGGTTGGATGACTTGTTGGATCAGTTGAGTGGGGCAACTATATTTTCAAAGATTGATTTGAAGAGTGGTTATCATCAAATTCGTATCAGACCTGGAGACGAATGGAAGACAGCTTTCAAAACTAGAGAGGGGTTGTACGAATGGTTGGTTATGCCATTTGGATTGTCAAATGCACCTAGTACTTTCATGCGAGTGATGAATCAAATTTTTAGGCCATTCATTGGGAAGTTCGTCGTGGTTTATTTCGATGATATTCTGATTTATAGCAGGAGTACGGAGGAGCATGTTCTACATCTAAGGGAAGTGTTGCTTATTCTGCGTGAAGAACAATTTTATGCTGCTACAAAGAAATGTGTGTTTATGACACCTAGTGTTTTATTCCTGGGTTATGTTGTTTCAGGAAAAGGTATTCAAGTTGACCAGAGTAAAGTTGAAGCAGTCAGGAATTGGCCACAGCCAAAGACAATTACAGAAGTGCGAAGTTTTCATGGGCTAGCGTCATTCTACCGAAGATTCATTCCACACTTCAGTAGCGTGATGGCTCCAGTGACTGATTGCATGAAGGGTAAACAGTTTGTGTGGTCAGAAGAAGCAGGGGTTGCCTTTGAGAAGATCAAGGAATTGTTAACGTCCGCACCAATTCTTGTTCTACCTAATTTTCAGTTATTGTTTGAATTGCATACTGATGCTTCGAAGGTTGGAATTGGAGGAGTTCTGAGCCAGAATGGAAAGCCAGTTGCTTATTTTAGTGAGAAACTATCAGGGGCAAAGATGAGATACAGTACATATGACGTTGAATTCTATGCTGTTGTACAAGCTGTTAAGCATTGGAGACACTATCTATTTCAGAAGGAATTTGTTCTTTACACTGATCATGAAGCTTTGAAACATTTACAGGGGCAGGATAAAATCTCAGCGAGACATGCATCATGGATTGCTTATTTACAGCAGTTTACTTTTGTCGTTAAGCACAAATCAGGGGTGACAAATCGAGTAGCTGATGCTTTGAGTAGGAGGAGTCATTTATTAACGACAATGAAGGTTGAAGTAACGGGGTTTGAAATGTTGCCAGAAATGATTGAAGAAGATCCTTACTTTGTGAAATATGTTGAGAAAGTGAAGGATGGGAGTACCGATGAATTTATGTTGGTTGATGGTTTTCTGTTTAAAGGAAATCGTTTATGTATTCCGGATTGTAGCTTGAGGATGAAGATTGTAAAGGAGTTTCACGAGGAAGGGCATGTGGGCCGTGATCGTACTTTGCAGTTGATTTCACAATCTTATTTTTGGTCGTCGATGAGGAAAGAAGTTGAAAGGTTCGTGGAGCGATGTCATATTTGCCAGGTTTCAAAGGGGACAGCAACGAATGCAGGGTTGTATATGCCATTACCAGTACCATCTAAGCCATGGGTTGATATTAGCATGGATTTCGTTTTGGGTTTGCCGAGAACTCAAAGGGGAAATGATTCGATATTTGTTGTGGTGGACAGGTTTTCGAAGATGGCACATTTTGTTGCTTGCAAAAAGACAGCAGATGCAGTTCGAGTAGCACAGTTATTTTTCAAGGAGATTTATCGACTTCATGGTTTACCAGAATCTATTGTTTCTGATCGAGATACTCGTTTTCTGAGTCACTTTTGGTTGAGTTTGTGGAAGATGGTGGGAACGAAACTGAAATTTAGTAGTGCTTATCATCCGCAAACTGATGGGCAGACAGAAGTTGTTAACAGATCATTGGGAAATTTGTTGCGTTGTCTTGTACAAGATAATTTGAGAAGTTGGGACATGAAGCTATGCCAGGCAGAATTTGCTCATAATCATGCAGTAAATCGAAGCACAGGATTCAGTCCGTTTCAGATTGTTTATTCAAATTTACCCAGGGGGCCGTTGGATTTAGCAGTTGTACCACAGTCAAAGGGAACAGTTAAACGAGCTGCTGATTTTGTTGAAGTGCTGAATGAATGTCATAAAATCGTTCAGGAACGATTGGAGAAATCGAATGAGAAGTATAAGAAGTTGGCAGATTCGAAACGACGAAATGTTGAATTTAAAGAAGGAGATTTGGTTTATGCTATATTGACAAAGGATCGTTTTCCGATGGGTGCTTATAACAAGTTGAAAGCGCGAAAAATTGGTCCAGTTGAAATTTTAAAGAAAATCAATGAGAATGCTTATCGATTAAAGTTACCAGATGATGTTTATACTTCTGATGTCTTTAACGTTAAACATTTAATTCCATATCATGGGGGGGAAATTGTTGAGGAAGAATCTACAAATTCGAGGTCGAGTTTTTCTCAACCAGGGGAGGATGATGTAGCACGACCTATAGAAGTCCAGAAATTAAACCATTCACGAGTTAATGAAGTAACTTTAAGTCGTTTCCGAGTCAACAGGGTCAAAGATGACGAGTTACGAGCTA
This sequence comes from Allium cepa, assembly GCA_030765085.1. Taxonomy (NCBI): domain Eukaryota; kingdom Viridiplantae; phylum Streptophyta; class Magnoliopsida; order Asparagales; family Amaryllidaceae; genus Allium; species Allium cepa. Next base: position 695,804,548 of record CM060942.1, on the reverse strand, counting down.
TGGAAGAAAGGCCACGAGATAACAAGCCAAGGGGAAAAGGAAGCCGGCTTAACAAAGCAACGAGTCGTCACCGACCTAACAGAGGTATATTGGGTCGTCTCCGACCTAAGGAAGCAGGAGTGGAAGAGCTACGGGTTATGGAAGAGATCCGACCTAAGGAAAAAGAACTCCGTATTAAAAGCTTATCTCGGTCCCGACCTAACTGGCCACAGGAGACAGAACTCCGACCCAATTCCCACCGACCTAATCCCTTCAACTCCACCGAGACACGAGACACGGCTCAGACCAGTACCTGTTCCCTCATATCCACCAAGTCACTTGAGTCGCCACCGAGACATGCTTTAGTTGCTGAAGCTTCTTTAAGTCACTGCCGAGTTAGTTGAGTCGGCCGAAGGTCTTGTATATAGTTAAGTCGTAAGTCGGTCACATGTATATACTTGAGTCGGGTGCGTATGAGATTGTACTCAGATGAGTCGGCGTGTGTTGTAAAGGGCTTGAGTTGTTATAAGTTGAGTCGGTGCCGACCTAAGGATGTTGAGTCGGTCATGACTTAGGGTGCTGGGTCAGAAAACTCTATAAATAGCGTGTGTGTTGTAATTTTTAAAAGGTTGTTGATTTTGGAATAAAATTCTCTTTTGTTAGCTTTGTGCTTTCATACCAATTGGTAGTTGAGTGTAATCTCCTATCTCCACTTACGTCGTTCGAGTGAGCTCGAATCCACGTTTGTTGAAGCCGATTCACGGAATCTAGTGCGCTAGATCAACGTGCGAAGAATCGTAGATCTTTAAACACGGTATAGTGCGCTATCAACGTGTTTGAGATAGCTAGAGTTCGGTATCTTTGGATCAACGAACTTGGGCATTTTTGGTATCTTCAACTCACCGATTGCTACAATCCATCGATGGATTGTAGCAATCGGTGAGTTGAAGATACCAAAAATGCCCAAGTTCGTTGATCCAAAGATACCGAACTCTAGCTATCTCAAACACGTTGATAGCGCACTATACCGTGTTTAAAGATCTACGATTCTTCGCACGTTGATCTAGCGCACTAGATTCCGTGAATCGGCTTCAACAAACGTGGATTCGAGCTCACTCGAACGACGTAAGTGGAGATAGGAGATTACACTCAACTACCAATTGGTATGAAAGCACAAAGCTAACAAAAGAGAATTTTATTCCAAAATCAACAACCTTTTAAAAATTACAACACACACGCTATTTATAGAGTTTTCTGACCCAGCACCCTAAGTCATGACCGACTCAACATCCTTAGGTCGGCACCGACTCAACTTATAACAACTCAAGCCCTTTACAACACACGCCGACTCATCTGAGTACAATCTCATACGCACCCGACTCAAGTATATACATGTGACCGACTTACGACTTAACTATATACAAGACCTTCGGCCGACTCAACTAACTCGGCAGTGACTTAAAGAAGCTTCAGCAACTAAAGCATGTCTCGGTGGCGACTCAAGTGACTTGGTGGATATGAGGGAACAGGTACTGGTCTGAGCCGTGTCTCGTGTCTCGGTGGAGTTGAAGGGATTAGGTCGGTGGGAATTGGGTCGGAGTTCTGTCTCCTGTGGCCAGTTAGGTCGGGACCGAGATAAGCTTTTAATACGGAGTTCTTTTTCCTTAGGTCGGATCTCTTCCATAACCCGTAGCTCTTCCACTCCTGCTTCCTTAGGTCGGAGACGACCCAATATACCTCTGTTAGGTCGGTGACGACTCGTTGCTTTGTTAAGCCGGCTTCCTTTTCCCCTTGGCTTGTTATCTCGTGGCCTTTCTTCCATAGCTCGTAACTCGTCATCTTTGACCCTGTTGACTCGGAAACGACTTAAAGTTACTTCATTAACTCGTGAATGGTTTAATTTCTGGACTTCTATAGGTCGTGCTACATCACTGAGCCTCCTATAACACAGGAATCACATCAAGCGTTGGAGGCTATCATTACTGAGGCTACCACCACAACAACAACCGCACCAATTGATGGAACACAGGGGTGCACACTCTCTTTTGACGAGCAGATGATGGAAGAACTCATCAATCGCCACAGTGACCCTTTTGCGGACCTACCATTTGTGATGAGTGGAATCGCACCTGCTACCAGCTCTTCAATGTCGACCACTGATGTTACCAAAGAGGCTCAAGCAACTCATGAGGAAGAGATATTGGCCGAGATTGACGCTGAACTGGAGGCAGCGGCTTATCACAATAGTTCTGGAGGTGGAATGGCGACACCTGGCCCGGCTCCGCTTAGAATGATATCGCCCGGTGGTACTATTATTGATACCAGCGCGTCCATTCCGCCTCCTTTATTAGATCTGACCCCTCCGACTCCGCCTGTAGGAAGTATCCTCGTACACTCGAGTTTGGAGGAGGACGTTGAGATCCTGCCCTCACCTGGAGATCGGCCGTCGTAAGGCAAGGTCTTAAAGAGAGAACTAAGCAGCACCTTCATCAGGTCTATGCCGAAGAAGAAGCTGAGGAAGAAGAAAGAGTAGATAGGCCTCTTCGTCACATTATTGAGTAGATTGGAATTTTCTTTTAGCTTTTGTAAGCCATGCATAGATGCGGGTTCAGCCCCTACTAGTAGGAATTTTTGAAATAACTTGTACATGAAATTCTTTCACAGTTAGTTGAAATAAATTTTTTGACTTCATCTCCATTATTATCTATTTTTGCTTAAGTGTTCCAGTATTTGAATTCTAGTTCAGTGCACTTATGGAGTTCCAACCTTTGAGTCCAGTTTGTTTTTATTTATCAAGTCTAGACACGAGTCGTGACCGGGGATAAAGTTGAACTTGGATATTGCACGGCTTCAGTCGATGGTTGACACTTGTTCTTTGCCCCAAGTTTTGGGGATATGTTGTAAAGGTTGGCCAACAATTACATCTCGCCTTCATTTCATCGAGCTTAACATCATTGAATAGATGTTAGAACAAGTGAGAGTTGAATGGTCGAATCACACTCGCTCATTTATCATTGATTGCGACCACACTCCAGGGATCTGCATTTGTATGTAGGCGGTCGGTCGCACCTGTTTAAGTTTTAAGTATATGTCCATGCTCTGGGGACTTAAGTCAGTTTGCGAGTTGTTATTCACACCTGAGTTACGTTTATACTCTAATCACACTTTGGGGACTCAGAGTTATTTTCGATCGATAATCTGGTTCGCACTTTGGGAATCCAAAGATAATCGAAGTTTATAATCCATTTCGCCCTACGGGAACTCGAAGCTGGTTGATGTTTATACTCCAACTCACACTCTAGGAACCTATAGTCAATGTTTATACTCTGATTCACACTCCGAGAATCCGAAGTTGATGTTTATACTCCAATTCGCACTCCAAGAATTTGGAGTTGATGTTTATACTCCAATTCACACTCTGGGAATTTGGAGTTGACCGACAGATGGTCAGTCAATCTGTTTATGCTTTAAGGATTTCATTCGCACTCCGGGAACAATGGATTTATCAGGATCGTGGATGGTCAATTCACATCCACCTTGTGTTAACAAATGAGGTCGTTAGATGGACGGATCCACCCTCCTCGAACTTGGTTAGGACACGATCAAAGTCGTTAGGTGGACAAATCCACCCTCTTCGAAACTTCATTTTATAAGTTCATACTCCAGCATGCGCTCTGGGAAACTGGAGTTAGTTAAAGAATTGTCGTGTATCAATCCTTTTTTAGCTCTAGTCTAGTGGCTTTCCCTCAAGCTTGGGTTTCACTTAGTGAGTGACCGGTCGTACCACAGTCACTCCCTATTTGAATAAATTGGACCGTATGATGTAACTTAACTCTTCGTGTGTCGTGATGGTTGTATGTCACATTCAATGAATCACATCTCTGGCTCGAAGAGATGGCATTTTATTACTGAAACGAGAATATACGGCAAAGTCAGTTGCCTTATTACAAATTCAAATTTCGAAACGCAGAAACAAATTGTAGACGAAAAATAGACTGAAATAAATAAAGCCTGTCCTGTGTTGTAGCGGTGGAGACTTTCGCTGTTCCAGGCTCTTGGCAAAGTAAGACCGTCAACGGTCGATAACTTGAATGTGCCATCTCCGAGCTTTCGTTCAATCACATATGGTTGTTCCTACGTTGGTTTCATGTGCGAAGGGACAGGATAAATTCTTTTCAAGACGAGGTCGCTGAGCCCAAAGGTTTAGGGTCAGACCTTGGCATTGTATAATGTTAACTCCGCCTCGGTTTAGACTCTGCGACTCAAGGAGATGCCGACCTAAGGCTCAACAAGGGTGCCGACCTAAGGCTCAACAGGGTTGCCGACCTAAGATTCAAAGGGTTGCCGACCTAACACTTCAATGAGGCTACTGACTCAACATAGATACCGACTTAACAGTCTAGGGAGATTGCCGACTTAACTGGTTGCCGACCTAACTGCCTTAACAGGAATGCCGACCTAAGGCCAAAAAGGGATACCGACTTAAGAGAGGTGCCGACCCAATGCTCTAGCATGTATACCAACCTAAGACTTAAGGAACGCCGACCCAAGATAGCTACCGACCTATGACCAATGTTAAGTCAGTCACGACCTAAGCAAAGGAAGGTAAGTTCAATGCAGCTACTTGGCACAGTGGCCTCTTAACTCGTACACGATCCAGGACTTACCAGTTGAACCGTGACTTGCGACTTACCAAGTTAACTCGTCCACGACCTAAAGCCACTAAGTATAAGCCCGATGCCATATTACTGAGAAGGAGTAGTGTTGACTCGGAGGCGACCTAGGACTTGTGCAAGTGAACTCCTATGAAGCCAGAAGGGGGCCAGATGGACCGGCCACGGCTCATATTAAGTCGGCTACGACTTAACTTAGATCGGCCACGACTTAGGACTTGGCAAAAATTCCAGATTCAGAACTCTCTATAAATAGGAAACCACCTCCAACATTCAAAGGACTTTTGGCGCATTCTCTTCACACACTGTTACCTTGCTGCATTGAGAACTTCATCAACACTTAGAGCTTCCAAGATTAGAGGAATACATCAAAGAAATTCACGAAGAAACCACACATCTTCAACATGAATCTAAGAACTTTAATCGACATTGAAGCTTAAGACTTGTTCCAAATCACTTGTAACTTGAAGTGTATTGTACTTGAGAAGAATTGTATCAGTTTGTAACGGGATTATTAATAAAAGTACTTAGAGTGGATGTAGGCTATACCCTTAAGCCGAACCACTATAAAATCGTTGTTGTTTACTGCTTTTCTGCTATTACTTGCTTGTAATTCTTTCCCGATCTATCGGGTGGTGCTTTCACAACTACACTTTATACATCGGGGTGTTAGCGTTCACATTTTAGCGTTAACATTTTTGGTGCTTTCACTGAGAACTGAACTCAGGAAAACCGTCATCATTGCTTCGCAGAGATTTGAAGAAAGAATTTCCTTAAAAACCAGAAGTCTATCTAAGATTATGGCTCCTGGAAGGAAAAGTAGATCTATCAGATCTGGAAACATTCAAGAGGGAACCTCCGCTTCCCCTGTACCTAATCAACCCACCCCGTCTGTTGGAGTTACGAAAGCGGAGTTGGATGCCGTGATTCTAGGGCTAAACCAGCAGATAAACGCCCAAAATGCACAACTAGAGGCTCAAAGTGCCCAGAATGCTCTGATTCTGAATAAGTTGAACGATTTACTTGGGGCAAACAATCAACCAGCTGGTAATGAAAGGAACTATGCTGGCAACATTCATGATGTTAGTGAGAGGAATGCTCCCGAAAGGGCTACTAGTCCCTTTGAGCAGGCGGTTCCTGAGGCTGGCGGATCTAGAACTCGGCATGATGAGGAATATCTTTCTGGAATGGTCCGGCAGATCATGAAAGAAAGTATGCAAAGGGTTGAAGATGAGAAGGAGTGGGGTTTCGCCCCAAGTAAAACTCCGTTTACTGAAAAAATCTTGAAGGCGGAATTTCCAAGGAAGTTTGTCCCTCCGGCTATTCCAGCTTACAAAGGGACAAGTGATCCGAATGAGTTCTTGTATAAATATGATTGGCACATGACAGGTGCCAGGGCCTCTGACGAAATAAAGTGTCGATATTTCCCCGTATACCTGGAAGGGGTGGCTCTACTATGGTTCACCAAGTTGCCAGTCCGATCTATCGATCAGTTTTCAGACTTGACCAGAAAATTCAAGGAGCAGTTTAGACTATATGCTTCGAAGGCCAAGGACATTATGTCACTATCGAGTTTAGAGCAGAATCCTGGTGAGTCTATCAGATCCTTCTTGAACCGCTTTAATATAGCGCTGGCTGAGGTGGACAATGCTGAACCACGAATGATATTGACTTATCTGATGAGGGCTATTGATAAGTCAAGCGAATTTGGGAAATGGTTAAATATGAAGGAGCCAACCTCTCTCGAAAAGTTCTACAAAAAAGCAGATGAATTCATTCGCTTGGAAATCCGTCCTTTACCAGTAAAGACAGTGTTAGAGAAAGCAGAAGACAACACTGTCGCTCCACGCAAGAATGAATCGGTGGGGCAAAAAAGGGAGAATAATAATGGGAAGAAACAGGGTAATCTGAAGAAGCCCCGATCCTTCAAGACATCAGAGTATACTCCATTATCACATACGCCGGAGCACATCTACCTTGCCACTAAAGATTCCGTCGATTTCCCTAAACCTATCCCTTTGAGGACCGGGAAAAAAGCCATACAGAGTGGGAAATTCTGTCGCTTCCACAATCAACCCGGTCATGAAACTGATGAATGCCGTCAGTTGAAAAATCTGATTGAAGAGTTGCTAAGAGAGAACAAACTGCAGCAATTTGTGAAGAAGAATAGCAACAATCCTGCATCGTCAAGTCAGGGGCAACAGGTTCCTGTTCATCAGCCCAGGACGGGTGAGAAAGCTACGGGACATGAATCTGGAAGGCCCGTTATCAATGTCATTACAGGAGGGCCTCACCCAGCTGGCAAGAGCTGGGGTGAGATGGAGAGATATTCCAGGGCTTTGAAATATGCTCCAGCCGAAGAAGACGTCTTTGTTTTAGAAGACACTACGCCCCTGAAACAACAGAAAACTTTCAGCGATGATATTGTTTTCAGAGCCAGAGATTCCATAGGTATAGAAGCTCCTACCCTAGATCCCTTGGTCATCTCGGCTGGTATTGGACCGGCCATTGTCAGAAGAGTCCTCATTGACTGCGGAGCATCATGTAATATCCTCTTCAAGAAGACATTTGACCAGATGAAAATCCTTATGATCGACGTACAAGCCTCATCACAAAAGATCGCTGGCTTCACTGGGGAGCCAAAACAACCAATTGGGACCATCGATCTGCTTGTAGAACTTGGGGAAGCAGAAAGGAAAGTGGTCCGCAAGCAAACATTCGTGATTGTCGATGAGTTTTCTGCCTATAATGCTTTTCTTGGCCGTCCAACACTCGCAGCATTCAAAGCTATTCTAGCCCCGTGGTGCCTCACTATTAAATTCCCCACTGACAATGGAGTAGGAGTTATAAAAGGGGATCAAAATGCTGCACGAGAGTGCTATTTGACAGAGCTGCGAGAGTCAAGAAAAAGAGAAATGGGGAAGGATGCGGCAACCCCAGTCCGCATCAAAGAACCAGCCTTGTAGCAATTACGGGGCGGACCCTGCACTGGAGAACACAGCGGGGCACGGAGAGAAATGGATCCCAGAAAAGCCAGTGCAGGGGAGAATAGAGTGGTACCGGTGGAAACGACAGTTCCGGTACCTGTTGACCCGAAGGACCCAAATAAGGTGTTGAATGTGGGTTCACAGCTTAATGTGTCAATTCAGAATGTCTTGATATCTTTCCTGAAAGCAAATCTGGATGTCTTTGCTTGGACTCACGCCGATATGTGTGGAATATCTCCAGAAGTTGCAGTACACGCTCTGAATATTGACCCAAAGTTTACGCCAGTTAAACAGAAAAGAAGAACCCAAGGTCCAGAAAGGTCAGCAGCATTAAAAGAAGAAGTCGATTGACTCATGGAAAATAACTTCATCAAAGAATCTACATATCCGAATTGGGTTTCAAATCCTGTGCTGGTCAAGAAAGCTAATGGAAAATGGAGAGTGTGCATCGATTTTTCCGATCTAAACAAGGCTTGCCCCAAAGATTGCTTCCCGTTACCCAGAATCGATCAACTAGTAGACGGAACTGCGGGACATGAATTGTTATCTTTCATGGATGCCTACTCCGGTTATAACCAAATCATGATGCACGAGCCGGATCAAGAGGATACAAGCTTTATCACAGATGTTGGACTTTATTGCTACAGAGTTATGCCCTTCGGATTGAAAAATGCAGGGGCAACCTACCAAAGACTTGTTAATGCTATGTTCAAACCGCAATTGGGCAAAACTATGGAAGTCTACGTCGATGACATGTTAGTAAAGTCCAGGAAAGCAGCGGATCACATTGAACACTTAGCAGAAATGTTCGCAGTCCTCCGGAAATACAGAATGAAACTCAACCCTCTGAAATGTACATTTGGGGTCGAGTCCGGAAAGTTCTTAGGTTTCATCGTCAGTGCTAGGGGCATTGAGGCTAGTCCAGCTCAAATTACTGCCTTGAAAGAAGTTAAAGCTCCTAGAACGAAGAAGGAATTGCAGAGTCTCAACGGAAAGGTAGCCGCCCTGAGTCGGTTCATTTCCAAAGCCACTGATAAATGCATCCCATTCTTTGACGCCCTGAAGAAAGGAAAGAAGAATTTTGAATGGACTTCCGAATGCCAAAAATCCTTCGATGAGTTGATCCGTCATATGGAAACGCCTCCAATACTTTCTAGGCCAGGCAATGGTGAGGATCTTCTTATATACTTGGCAGTATCATCTCATGCTCTAAGTGCAGCGCTGATACGGGAAGACAAAAGGATTCAACATCCGGTTTACTATATCAGCAAAAGACTCACTGGGGCAGAGCTGAATTACTCCAAGTTGGAAAAACTCGCCTATTGCCTACTAGTTGCATCAAGGAAACTGAGGCAATATTTCCAAGCTCATCCTATCAAAGTACTCACTGATCAACCTCTAAAGCAAGTCCTATTTCGCCCTGAAACTTCGGGTCGCCTTCTAAAATGGAACATTGAACTCAGTCAATATGACATCACCTATCACCCCCGAAAAGCAATCAACGGACAAGCTTTGGCTGATTTCATTGCAGAATTCACAGAGAAAGATAATGGTGAGGAAGAAACGATCAATGATTCCCCAATCCAGTGGAAGATGTATGTTGATGGCGCAAGAAATGACTACTATTCTGGAGCCGGAGTAGTACTTGAAACTCCTGAAGGTCGATCATTATGTTATGCATTAAGATTGGAATTTCCTTCAACAAACAATGAAGCAGAATATGAAGCTCTTATTGCAGGTCTGAAAATCGCTAAAGAGCTAAACATTCGAGCATTACAGATCTTCAGTGATTCTCAGCTTATTGTATGCCAAGTCAAGAAGGAATTTCAAGCAAAAGGCGGAAACCTGCCTTCCTACTTGTCAAAGGCTTGGGAACTCCTATGTGAACTTGATCACTATTCAATAAGCCACATTCCTCGGGAAGAGAATATGAAGGCAGATTCCCTCGCAAAGTATTCAAGTTCTGGTGAAGCTCAACTATTGGGATTGGTCCCTGTAGAAGTCCTTTCAGCACCGAGTATAGACGAGATGGATATAGACTGGATTATGAATGTATCTCAAGAACAAGGGTCATGGATGACTCCAATACTGGACTACCTACTCAGAGGTTCTCTGCCAGAAAATTCGATAGAAAGACGAAAGCTACTAAGAAAAGCCTCTCGCTATGTAATTCAGGATGGCCGATTGTACAGACGGGGATTCTCAATGCCATTGCTTCGATGTGTATCCCGGGAAGAGTCCAAAACAATCCTAGCTGAGGTGCATGGAGGAGAATGTGGTGATCATTCAGGTGGTCAAACATTAGCAAAGAAAATTCTCCGATACGGATATTTTTGGCCAGAAATTAATCGAGATGCTGCAGATTACTCCCGAAAATGTGACAAATGCCAAAGATTTGCCAAAATTCCTAGAGCACCTTCTACCGAACTCACACAGATGGTCAGTCCATGGCCATTTGCAATTTGGGGAATGGATCTCATTGGGCCGCTACCAACTGCTAAATCAGGAATTAAATATGCTATTGTTGCAGTTGATTACTTTACTAAATGGGCTGAAGCTGAACCATTGGCTACTATCACTTCTAAGAAAATGATAAGCTTTGTGACCAAGAATATCATTTGCAGATACGGTGTGCCTCAGAAAATAATCACAGACAATGGTACTCAGTTTGAAAGCGAGGAATTCCAGGATTTTTGCAAACGATTCAAAATCCAGAAAAGCTTTTCGGCAGTAGCTCATCCGCAGGCAAACGGGCAAGTGGAAGCAGTGAACAAGATCATCAAATCAACCATCAAAAAGCAACTCGAAAGAGCAAAAGGTGGTTGGGTCGATAAACTACCACTTGCACTATGGGCATACAGAACTACTCACAAAACTGCAACTGGGCATACTCCTTTTTCGTTAGCATACGGATCGGAAGCAATGATCCCGGTTGAAACAGAGATCCCTTCACACAGAAGAATCCATTTCAATCAAGCAGAAAATGAGAAGCTACAACTTGAAGCGCTGGATCTCCTTGATGAAAAAAGAGATGAAGCTAACCTCAGAGTTGCAGCTCATCAGCAAAGGATAGCTAGACATTTCAATTCCAAAGTTCTTCAACGCAGCTTTGAAATTGGAGATCTAGTCCTGAAAAGAATTATGACCGCGACAGGTGTGTTTGGGCCAAATTGGGAAGGACCGTATGTAATAGGTCAGAAGCTTCTTGACGGCACATTCAAGCTCACCACTATTGATGGAGATCAAATTCCAAGGGCATGGAACAGCAACCATTTGCGTCCATACTTTACTTGAAAATTTTGTTGAAACATTGTAAAAAGAATTATGAATGTATGATTCTTGTAATTGAAAGCAATTGTGAAACTGATGCAAGTAAATAATGAAAGAATATAAAGTGGATGTAGGTCCAATTTCATGGCCGAACCACTATAAATCTTGTGTTCCTTATTATTATTATATGTTTGCTTTGTTTTCGATATAAAAATACATAAAATGTATTGCTGAAATGTCGATTTAAATTTTTGCAGACAATGGAAATAAAACTTGCGCATAATAAGACCGAGTGATTCTCCCCATCATTCAACAAACAAATTTCAAGTCATAAAGGCCCCGAATTCAAATCCTAGATAGGAAATACTTCAATTGAACGGCTTATGATTTCGATAGAAACGAGCCCTTGCTAATAAATTGAGATTGTTTGAACGAACAAACGTCCAATTAGGAAGCTAGTGCCCGTTCTCACGAACTTGCCTGACAATGAAGTACGCTTCCTTGGATTAAACAAGCCACTTGCGAGAAAAGGGGAATGAAAACTTGAAAAGGAAAAAAAAAAAGAGGATCGCTGGAAAGGCATAAGCAAGTGAACAGAGGAACAACCAAAGCTACCATCAGCAGCACAAGTCCTCTTCGGAGGCGCAACTCTTCGGAGGATAAAAGACCTCTAATGGGTCATACGCCACAAAAGAGAAAGTTCTCTACTCAACAAAAAAGATTGGAGGAGTCATGACCCTCCAACCATGAGAGAGTAACTTCCAGGCGATGAAAACCCTCTCGGAGGCACATTTCACCAGGAGTTGAAGTGTTATGACCGCTCTTCGGGATTTCACTTCACCAGAGTTGAAATGCAAAAAAATAAAATAAGAGCCCTCTTCGGAGGCCCATTTCACCAGGAGTTGAAGTGTTATGACCGCTCTTCGGGATTTCACTTCACCAGAGTTGAAATGTAAACAAAATAAAAGCCCTCTTCGGAGGCACATTTCGCCAGGAGTTGAAGTGTAACAACCGCTCTCCGGAATTTCACTTCACCAAAGTTGAAATGCAAAAACAAAATAAAGACCTTCCTGAAAGCCCACGTTTCACCGAGATTGAAATAAAACTTCCAAGTGTTGAAACGTGAAAAGGCTTTCTTCGAAGGCACAACTCTTTGGAGGTACACGTTTCACCAAGATTGAAATAAAACTTCCAAGTGTTGAAACGTGAAAAATCCCTCCTTAGAGGTACAACCCCCTCCCGGGGACACAATTCAAAGGAAAGACCTCTTCGAAGGCACAATCAAGAAGAAAGACCTCTTCGGAAGCCCACGTTTCACCAAGATTGAAATAAAACTTCCAAGTGTTGAAACGTGAAAAAGCTTTCTTCAAAGGCACAACTCTTTGGAGGTACACGTTTCACCGAGATTGAAATAAAACTTCCAAGTGTTGAAACGTGAAAAATACCTCCTCAGAGGTACAACTTTGTATAAAAAAAATCCTCATCAAAAGCGTACTTTAACTTTCAAAGGAAGAGTAATTTACCTACTATGGAAAATGATCGTTAAAAAAAAAAAAAAGAGAAAAGAAGTTAAAGTACCCTTCAGAGGTCCGCTTTACCACATAGAGGAATTCACTTGGTAAAATATGCACATAAGCAAAAGAAAAAAGTGATTTCTTCGAACGACAAAGCGTAGAAACTTATACGAAGGGAGTTGTACTCTACAAAAATTTTCTTTAAAGAATAAAATAATTATTCTTTAGCAAATAAGAGTGCAAGTCCCCTCGAAGTATAAAATATTGCAGCAAGCTTAAGGTATGGGGGCAACATGGTATAATAGTATAGCTGCATCAGTAAAGTAATACTCAAACAACATACCATAAGCCCGCTGCAATATCATATAAATAAACTTGTGCAAAAATGAATAATAAATGCATACTCAAATTCAAACAGAAGTATGTACAAATAAAGAATCATTTTATTCAATTGCAGATATTGCAGATACAGGTTTCAAAATAAGAAGCAGGGGCCGGTGCCTGCACAACATCCGACGTTACACAAAAAAGGAATCAAAAAGCTCAACTCTTCATTTCTTCTTGCCGCCTTTAGACCCTTTACCCGGCCGAGTGGTTAGCTTTTCGGGTCTTCCAGGTTGGTCTGAAGGCATGAGGGAAGAAGGGGAGGGAGGTACAACTGGCGCAATTGCCGGTTCCTCTTCAGTGGTGATAATTTTCTTCCCCCTCCTCTTCGATGTCCCAAGCTTCTTTCTTCTCTGTGAAGAAGACTCACTCCCCGGAGTAACGAGAGCGGACAAAACTACGTCGTCAGAAGGAGTCCGCTCCGGAGAGATCTCGCCTCCTTCGAGTCCCTCATCTTTTTGCTCCTGCGAGGCAACAGGGTCATCCAAACCATGAAGAGCCTCAATTTTCTCCTCTTGTGACCCAGGTTGTGAAGCAGAAGGAGGAGTCACCTGAAGAGATGGAGGAGGAATAACCAGAGAAGGCGAAGTCTGCACGGCACTTGTTGTTTCAACTGCAGAAGAAGAAAAATTGAAAATGTTAGTATCTTCCCAAAAGAAGGGAGATATGGGTTCATCGAGATTCAGGAGGTAATCGAGAAGCTCATCAAATTTTTGAGGAATAAGCAGGCAATCCACCTGAATCGGACCAATGTCGAAATTACCTGAGGATATTGGCTTTGTCAGTTCAATCTCATAATTCTGAGCCCCAATGTCCTCCAAAGCCTCTTCATCAGTAGGGGTGATTACCCCAGTTCTTGTAGGAGGCGGCAAATGAGCACTAGGGCCTGTAATGTCCACCTCGGGAGAAACTAGAGGACGTTCGGAGATGGTAGGCGGTACATCTTTTTCAGAACGCTCCTCTTCCGCCATCCCGGCCCGCGCTCTGGCAAGCTGCTCCTTACCCTTGGCAAGAGCGGCACGGGCTTCGTCATCGAGATAATGCTCTTCAAGGGCTGACTCAGCATATCCAGCACCTTTACCACCGAGCATATCAAGTGCTGTCTCCCAAACTTCAGCCAGTGTGATTTCATACTTGGGGCCTAGAAAGGCAAGGCTTCCACGCCCCAAGACGCTGTGCAAGTAGAAGTCGAATAATGTTGAGCTGATGCTGTTTTTAGTCGCCTCATGAGATTCTTCAGCTGCGATTCTGCCGGCGACAGCCTCATCACGCTCCCTTTCAGTTTTGGCAAGCTGAAGCTTAAGCATTTGTATCTCCGCCTCCTGGGAGTTGTTTTTCTTTCGGAGCTCAGCAATATCAGTAGCATAGCCTTCACTGATTCTTTTTTGTACTTCTAGCCTGTCTTCGGCATCCCTTTGGCTAGCGTGAGCGTCTCTCACTTGTTTCAGGAGCACTTCTTCTTTTTGAGAATAGGAAGTAGAGGAAGCAGCAAGCTCATGTTTCAATTCCTCGACTTTTGCTTCAAGCTCCTCATTGTAAGAAGCAATGTTCCTCATCTCGGTGTCGTGTTGCTCAACGACCTTTTGCCATTCGGCCTTATCGTTTTCCATAGTAAGCATGGCCTCTATGTTGGCACGGTTAACTCTTTGAAGCTCATCGACAAGCTTCTGCCAGTTTGACATCCTCTCGATATCGAGCTTGACTGCATTAAGATTGCGCAACATAGCAGACTTGTCGATGGGGACCAAGTCTAGGTCGAACCTCACCCCCTTAAGGCACCATTGAGGAAATCGGCTCTGCAGAGTGGCAGGACCCGGTCCAACTTGAAATTTGGGCCTGCAAATTATCGTTTGAATATCTGATTTTCCAAGAGCGGGAGAGTCAGAAGGAATGTCGAGTGAGGCAGGAATAGTAACTTTCTCAGGAGTAGTAGAGGCCTGCTTTTCACTGTGACGGGCTCGTTTGCTTAAGTCTTCACTCATGTGACCTTTTCCTCGATCGTCATGAGATTTTCTCTTGTGAGAGTCATCGCCTTTTTGCCAAGAATCATGGCGCTCTTCTCTCTCCCTTTTTTCACGATGTTCTTCTTCAGTCCTCCTTTCATGAGCCTTTCGGGCAGCCCTCTCTTCATCCGACTCTCTGTAGGAAGGAAGGTAACGCCTGTAATCATACTGGCTACGCCTCCCGTAGCGCTGGAAATCGTCATAGTACGAGCCGCTGCGCCCCATAGGAGAATCTGGAATTAAAATAATAAGCTTTAGAAATCTTTAAAGTGCAAGAAGATAAGTGCATAGAAGTGATGAGAAATTCTAAGTGTGTGTGTTGTGCAAACTACGCGCATTAATCTACGAACCACTCTTTATTTGGGGAGTGGTTGTGGGTGTAATAGTTAACGTCAACTCTTGAGTCGACGACGGCTGTTGCAAAATAGAAGTAGCTTCAACTACTGAAGAAGAAATCCCGGTGGTAGTAGGGTCATCTTTGAAGATCTCTTGTGAAGTAGCGAAGAGGTCGCTCAATCCTTCGAAGGTATCGTCCCTGCTTTGCTTGACAGGACTGCATTTCTTAGCCTTTTCACCAGATTCTTGTGAATGGTGAGAGGATCCTTGAGGCTCTTCTTCCTCGATAACCGGGGCAAGTTTACCAGATGGCTCCGCAACATCGACAGAAGTGGAGCACTTCACCAGCGAAGATTCAGGAGTCTTTATCGGAGAATCAGGGACTTCCGTTGGAACTTCATGAGCATGCATAGAGCGAGAAGTGTGTAGAAGCCCATGTTGATGTAAAAATTCATCCCTCAACAGAAATTTTATGCTCCTCTCTTCTGTGGCCACGGCACTCAACCTCTCAAAAACTTGCTTGTGAATTGGGTCTCTAGAGGGGAAAGGAAGTGCTGAAAAGAATAAAGAATGAAATTAGCAACTGAAAGTTCGGATCTCGAAAAAGTTTCAAAACGGAGAAAATAGAAACACTAATCTTACTTCCTACTCTCCAGATGGCATAAAAGCCTGAGGGACAGCGGGCAAAGAAAAACTGGTTCAAAAATCCATGAACGCTTTCAGTAAGATCGGAAATGAGCTTGCGGTTTCTGGCACTTCTCACAATAATAAGGGAAGGATGATCTTTACTCTTTGCAAACGAGCACAGATAACGAATTTCTTCAAAACTCGGTAGGCGATCAAGAGTTCTTCTAAACAAAACACATAACCCCGTCAAGATGGCATAGCCATTGGGATGAAGTTGAAACGGAGAGATTGTCAATCGAAGGAGAAGAGTTCGAAGGAAGTCATTAAAAGGAGGAATCGCCCCACTTAAGCACATTTGGCGATTGACTGCAACAAAGCCATAGGGAGGATTGTCAGCAGTATCACTTGGCCCAGGGAGGAGAACATCACTTTCAGCAAAGCCAAATTGAGTGCGCAGCTGGACAAACGCTCTCGAAGTTAGAATAGTCGGGGTTCTCTCCGGAGGATTCTCTATGGGAACAGCTATCGGAAAAGTTTCTTCCTCTGGAGTTACCACTTCTTCTTCTCGGTGGGAAGTCAT
Source organism: Allium cepa (assembly GCA_030765085.1). Classification (NCBI taxonomy): domain Eukaryota; kingdom Viridiplantae; phylum Streptophyta; class Magnoliopsida; order Asparagales; family Amaryllidaceae; genus Allium; species Allium cepa. The sequence goes on along the minus strand of CM060942.1, from coordinate 695,788,195 downwards.
TCTACATAAACAACTGGGTATTCAAACATGAAGGTGCACGTTTCCTAAAGTGTGTGAAGTGTTGTGTAAAATCAATCAAGCAGTGAACAAATATAACTGGAATGAAAACTAGCAAACATTCGTTAGTTATGAAATTCAGGGACTATTGTTTTAAGCCTAAATATGCAAGTAAGATGTTGATGCAGATAAATCAGTTCAGATTATTGATACTTTGCATTAATATTTAACTTTAACTGATTGATTCACAAACATTTCATGCAATATAATTAAGTTGCTTGTCTTGTCTTGACTAATCTGTCATCTGACATGGGCAGTTGATGGCAGTATTTTCGCCTTGGTTTTCTTTGTTTGTTATTTTCAGCAGGTTAGCAGCTTATAAGTTAATGCGATCTGTGAAATAATACAATGAGATTCAAGCAAATTTAAAGTTGGGGCAGTTCAAAATTCAGGCAACTTAGTTTGGCAGTTCAAGTTAGAAACTCAAAGTGGATCTATGCTCTCAACAAGTCAGCATGCCCAAAGCTTAAGTGTTAACTCGGTCACGGTTTAAGGGCTTAGCTCGGTCACGACTTAGGGGTTAACTTGGCTGCAGTTCAAGGTTAAATCAGTAGAAGGTTGAATCGGCAGATTTCCCCAAGTATTAAGTCGGCTACGGTTCAAAAGTTTTTCGCGAGATAAGGCTAGGTCGGTAGCGGGTCAGAGTCTAAGCATTTTAATTTGGCAACTCAGTCCTCTAGGTCGCAAGGGAGAGATAAGAATGTAAGCTCCGGTCCGAAAGACAGGAACTTTTCCAAGTATTAACTCGGTCCCGATTCAGGCCTTAAAGTTTAAATCGGCAAGTGGTCTTCAAGCACTATCTCAGCCACGACTTAAGGTTGCTAAGAGCCAGGTCGGCTAAAGGATAAGCCACCCAAAATCACTGACTCGCTCCCGAACCAACATCACACTCCATCTACCCATTAACCCGATAACCATTCCATCAACAACAGCCTTCATTCGTGCTATCGAATCACCCAATACAACAGTTCGAAGTTGTCACAAATCCAATACCCTGCCATCAGAGATCATCGAGCCTAAGGTGATAAATCACCTTCGTTGTATCAGCAATCATCTGAAGCCGGATTGAGTAACCTAGGCTCCATCAGCTATAAACGTGATGAGATTCGTGATGGAGCATCATATAGGGAGGCGATTCGAGTTTAGGCAACATAATTCACGAATCAATGGTAACCTATGGTCGAAAAAAGAATGAAATCGCTTACGCAATGAATAGCAGATGTTTTCAGTAGTTGATTGGAATTAAATCGTCTTTTTTGAGCCCGGAAGAATTTTAATGGCAGAATTGAGCAAGGTAGTAAGTAATGAAAAGGAAGAAGAAGATGGATGTTTTATACCTTACAGTAGGGAGAACTGAAGTGGCAGATGCGGTCTAACTGTTGGGTCGCGTACGACCTACCGACCTAAGAGGGGACGGGTTAAGGACTATCGAAGCACACGACCTAACCAGTAGGCGTATACTTCGAGGGGCAATTGTTAACTCCGCCTCGGTTTAGACTCTGCGACTCAAGGAGATGCCGACCTAAGGCTCAACAAGGGTGCCGACCTAAGGCTCAACAGGGTTGCCGACCTAAGATTCAAAGGGTTGCCGACCTAACACTTCAATGAGGCTACTGACTCAACATAGATACCGACTTAACAGTCTAGGGAGATTGCCGACTTAACTGGTTGCCGACCTAACTGCCTTAACAGGAATGCCGACCTAAGGCCAAAAAGGGATACCGACTTAAGAGAGGTGCCGACCCAATGCTCTAGCATGTATACCAACCTAAGACTTAAGGAACGCCGACCCAAGATAGCTACCGACCTATGACCAATGTTAAGTCAGTCACGACCTAAGCAAAGGAAGGTAAGTTCAATGCAGCTACTTGGCACAGTGGCCTCTTAACTCGTACACGATCCAGGACTTACCAGTTGAACCGTGACTTGCAACTTACCAAGTTAACTCGTCCACGACCTAAAGCCACTAAGTATAAGCCCGATGCCATATTACTGAGAAGGAGTAGTGTTGACTCGGAGGCGACCTAGGACTTGTGCAAGTGAACTCCTGTGAAGCCAGAAGGGGGCCAGATGGACCGGCCACGGCTCATATTAAGTCGGCTACGACTTAACTTAGATCAGCCACGACTTAGGACTTGGCAAACATTCCAGATTCAGAACTCTCTATAAATAGGCAACCACCTCCAACATTCAAAGGACTTTTGGCGCATTCTCTTCACACACCGTTACCTTGCTGCATTGAGAACTTCATCAACACTTAGAGCTTCCAAGATTAGAGGAATACATCAAAGAAATTCACGAAGAAACCACACATCTTCAACATGAATCTAAGAACTTTAATCGACATTGAAGCTTAAGACTTGTTCCAAATCACTTGTAACTTGAAGTGTATTGTACTTGAGAAGAATTGTATCAGTTTGTAACGGGATTATTAATAAAAGTACTTAGAGTGGATGTAGGCTATACCCTTAAGCCGAACCACTATAAAATCGTTGTTGTTTACTGCTTTTCTGCTATTACTTGCTTGTAATTCTTTCCCGATCTATCGGGTGGTGCTTTCACAACTACACTTTACACATCGGGGTGTTAGCGTTCACATTTTAGCGTTAACATATAATCTGGCGACTCGACGTCGGTATGTGGCTGCCCTCAAATCAGCCTCTTCACGCTTCTCATCCAACAAATCCAAGGATTCAACAAGTAGTATGGCATTCGTCTTTGGATCATAATAAGTCACACGATGAGAAGGTACTTCCATCTCGACCGGAATAATAGCTTCTGAACCATAGTATAGAGAGAATGGAGTGTGTCCAGTCGCGGACTTGTGGGTTGTCCGGTAAGAAAATAATGCCATAGAAAGTTCATTAACCCACTTGCCCCCAGCCTTTTCCAGTCATTTCTTCAGGATAGGTTTGATAACCTTATTAACATCTTCAACCTGTCCATTCGCTTGAGGGTGTACAACTGCAGCGAATTTATTTCGAATGTGGAATCGTTGGAAGAAATCCTTGAATTCAACTTCGACCCACTCGGTAAAGTAATCAACTGCGACGATGGCATACTTCGCACCACCTTTGGCTAGAGGTAGAGAACCAATGATATCGATGCCCCATACCACAAACGGCCATGGACTGACCATTTGGGTTATCTCCGTATGTGGGGCTCTAGGAATCCGAGCATGCTTTTGACATTTATCACATTTTCTGGCGCAATCTGCTGCATCGCGGTTTACAGTTGGCCAATAATATTCGCATCAGAGTACTTTTTTAGCGAGAGCTTGCCCCCCGGTGTGATCGCCACATTATCCTTCATAAACATCATGCAACACTCGCTTAATTTCATCGTGGGAGAAACATCAGAGTAGAGGAACATAGTACCCCCTTCTATACATGACTCCATTCTGAATAGTGAACCATGCAGCTTTACGTAGAATCTGTCTCTTCTCACTCCTACGCTCGCGGAGCCTCCCATGCTCGAGGTATTTTGGAATGTAGTCATCCACAACTCCTTATTGGGATTGATTTCAAATATCTAGTTTGTCTCCAACTGATCTATGCTTGGAGAAGATAACATTTCTACAGGAATAAGTCCCGTTTGTTGTGCTTCGCCCGTGCTTGCTAACTTTGCCAATGAATCACCCTTTCGATTGCGATCACAGGGTATGTAGAAGATGGCATAACAATCAAACTGATTTAAGTGTCTCTTAGATAAATGACCAGTCTTCGATCCTTTGCTTGATATTCACCTTGACTTGACATAAAACTAATTGTGAATCACAATAAATTTCCATGGCAATAATTCTCAAATCTCGAGCGAGTTTCAATTCGGCAATAATTCTCAATATTTAGCTTCATTATTGCTTGCATGAAAATCAAACTTTAGAGCATAACATATGGATCGACCTTCGGGGGTTTCAAGTACAACTCAAGCACTCGAGCATTGGTCGTTTGATGCACCATTAGTATGCATCTTCTAGATATACTCGGGAGATTTACTAGTTTTGGGCAAGTCCTTTGGGATGGTAAATTCGGCTATGAAATCTGCTAGGACTTGTCCTTGTATAGCTCGCCTCGGAGTATAAGTAATATCAAATTGGCTCAGTTCAATATTCTATTTGAGTAATCTACCAGACATCTCAGGCCGCGTAAGGACCTATCGTAACAGCAAATCAGTGTAAACATCGATAGGATGAGCTTGGAAATGCGGATGGAGCTTCGTTGAGGAAATAACGAGACAATAAGCCAACTTCTCTAGCTTCGAATAATTTCTCTCAGCTCCGGTTAGTTGTTTACTGATATAGTATACCAGTTGTTGCACTTGGTCTTCCTTCCAAATTAGGGCAGCACTGATTGCATTTTCTAATACCTCCAAGTTAAGGTACAATTGCTCGTGATCAATAGGTTTGGAAAAATCGACAGTGTGGAGAGATGTTGAATCAGTGCTCAGAATGCGCCCTCGCATTCTGTGGTCCATTCAAAATTCAGTTTCCCTTTTCGAATCAAATCGAAGAAAGGAATGCATTTGTCGGTGGACTTTGAAATGAACCTGCTCAATGCTGCTACTTTTCCACTGAGGCTCTAAACTTACTTTATGGTTCTTGGATTTTCAAGATTTCTGATCGCTTAGATCTTTCTGGGATTTGCTTCAATTCCTCGAGCATTGACGATAAACCCAAGGAATTTTGCAAATGCGACCCCAAATTGACATTTCAGTGGATTGAGATTTATCCTGTATTCTCGAAGGGTGCTAAACATTGATTCCAAGTGTTTAATATGGTCAGTGGAGAATCATGACTTTACCAGCATGTCATCCACATATACCTCCATGGTGTTTTCGATTTAGTTGGAAAACATTCGATTGACTAGTCGTTGGTATGTTGACCCGGCGTTCTTGAGTCCGAAAGGCATGACTTTGTAGTAGTAGTAGAGCCCCAGATCGGTCACACAGCTGGTATGTTCTTGGTTGGGTAAGTGCATGGGTATCTGGTTGTAACCAGAATAAGCATCCATAAAAGATAATAACTCGTGCCCGACCGTTGAATCTACGAGCTGATCAATTCAGGGAAGTGGAAAATTATTTTTCGAGCAAGCTTTGTTCAGGTCTGAGTACTCAACACACGTTCTCCATTTACCATTTGGATTTCGAACAAGTACGGGATTGGATACCCATTACGGTACAAGGCATCTCAGATGAATCCATTTGATTTCAACATATCAACCTCTTCTTTAAGGGCGGCAGATCTCTCTGGATCCATATCACGCCTTTTCTGTTTGACCGGGATATACCGCGGGTCAATATTCAGAGTGTGGCTAGCGATGTCTGATGAGATCCCACACATGTCGGAATGCGTCTAGGCGAAAACATCGTGGTTCGCCCGGAGATATTCAACCAATTCCTTCCGTGTCTGTTGGCTTAACTGAGATCCAATCTTTATCATCTTTGAATCGTAATCATCGTCCATCGAGACATCGATTGTCAGTTCAGCTGTGGAAGCTTGACTATATTTAGTTTCATCTTCACTTTAAGTATGTCTTGGGTCAAGATCCCTTTGGAAAAGATTGGGGTGCCCGGTCTTGGAGCTAGGCACCAATTGTCAATTGTCAGCGAAACAGACGCATAGAGATTCCTCTATGACCATCCCTTTCTCCTTTCGCTGCGCCCCACGCAGCTAAGCAACATAATAGGCTTGTCTAGTAGCCTAATCTCCTTGAACGACTCCGACCCCATGATCGGTGGGGAATTTCAATGTTAAGCACCATGGGGTAATGTCTGCCTTGAATTCAGCAATGGTCGGTCGGCCCAAGAAAGCATTGTAAGGGGAGTCTATGTGCAATACAACAAACTGCAGTATTCAGACTCTTCGGTATTCTCCAACTCCAAACTCCACTGGTAGATCCACCACTCCGGTGGGTATAGTAGCACATCCATTGAAGCCATGAATTCGAGATTGACAAGGTTTCAAGTCCTTAGCTTCCATTTTCATAAGGTCATATGCCCGTTTAAACAAATTATTTACAGAGCTTCCACTGTCAACTAAGATCCTCTTCATCTAAGCAGGACCTACCTGAGCCGATATGACCAGTGGATTAATAGTGGGGGCTTCGACCTGATCAGCGTCTCTGTTTCAGAACATGATGTTGCCAGTCATCATCTTCCGTTGCTTGGCCAGAGCCCCATCACCACAACTACTGCAACATTCTAAGTCCGAAGGCCTAATAGAGCTGGGATATGACTCCATTTACCTCCAGCTTCGGTCTGCTGGATGAGGACCACCACTTATTGTGTTTATCACCAACCTCACGTCGGTACGAGCGGGTTTCCCCGGTCTTGCCTAATTGGGTATATTTTTCTGATTCGATGGGCCCGCACCTCTAGACTTCGGTACCCGCACAAACTGTTTCAACTTCCTTTCTCTAATCAGCTTCTCAATGAGATCTTGCAAATGGCGACACTCATTCGTATTGTGGCCATAACTCTCATGAAACCTATAAAATTTTCCTGTTTGGATCTGCCTCTCCATTGACGGCTTCGGAGCAGGCTTCTTGTACTGGATAGTATTGTACGTTTGTAGATATACAATTTCCAGCGACATATTTAGAGGAGTGTAATTATCGAATATAGGATCTCTACGTCATGGGCCACTGTTTTGATCTTGCTTTCTATTCTGATTCCACTGTCTTTCTGCTAAGTTTGCTTCTTTTGAATGTTTAACTGAACTTTTTTGGAACTCTCCTCGGACTGCTTGACTACAACGTTACTTTGAATCCCTTCACCACTAGGCCCCGCGTCATCCTTCTTCGTAGACAGTTTCGCATCCGCCCTTCTCAAGAATTGGGCTGCTTTGGAACATAAACGGTCCAATAACGCAGGAGGCTTTCCAGCCAACCAATTTCCGAACCTGGAATCAGGATCAATCCTCCTAGTTAATGCCATCAAGATAGAGTTGTCATTGGGATTGCCTATTATTTGTAACAAAAATGGGCACAACACTCTTCGAAAGCTTTTGAAGAGATAACAGTGAAGAATATAAATTTAAAATGAAGATTATCTAACAAAAACTCCAACAAACAGAAAGGTAAATGCACAGACAAGCAATTTAGAGCGGTTCATCGTGTTGCCTACGTCCACTATGAAGTTTTTATAACTTTATTGATTCTCTTTCAATTATTACACGTGATTACAGCGAACAACAGTAGATTACAGCTTGGAATTCGAATCCAACAGCATGACTAAAATACAAAACTCGATCCGGCAAAGTCTGGGCGCTTGAGAATAAAAAATCCCTTTTCCAATGGCTCTGGGGCTCTATTTATAGGCTTAGGAGGCTGATATTTTTCTCAAACTTCGAGAGACTTGTTCTGGCACGTGAGGGGGCCCACACCACCGATTCCGAGAAATTTCGACTCATTTTGTGATCAGTACGAAGTCAATTCGTACCGATCAAGATTACGCCTTATGGAGATGAAACTTGGCGAGAACAATCTTTAGCTTGCACGTAGTCCTCTGTGAAAATTTCATAGCATTTGGATCAGTGGATTTTGAGTTATGCTCAATACGAACTGACATTCTTCGGCATGCCGATTCATTCAAATCGAACTAATCGATTGGATCGCTTCGAATTGATAACGGCACGCGCTAACAGGTGGACGTGGCGCGTGTTCTTCGTACTGATCCATCTTTCTTGCCATGTTGATCGAGTCATCTCGAAGGTTTCGCCGCATTCGTATCGGAAATCATTGCGTCAATCCAGGCTCATTTGACTCGATGGATACGAACAAGTGGATTCGAACAAAGGCCCCTAACGGGTACGAAGTAGCCATCATTTTGATGGATGCGAAGCAAGGTCATCCGATGGATACGAAGAGCAGTTGCCTGATGGATTCGAACTAATAGGCCCTGATGGGTTCGAACAGTAGCTCCATGACAGGTACGAACTAACAAAAGTGGATGGATACGAACAGGGCAGTTACTTTATGGATATGAAACAGTGACTTGTCGTTGTTGATGGATGTGAAGTTGTCATCAGCTGATCGATACGAAGATAATAGATTCGAATACCGATAGCTTGATCGATACGAACCAAGAGAAACTGATCGATGCGAAGTGGGACTGTCTGATGGATACGAGACCGATCAGTGTGAAGTCGATGGATTTGAACCATATCGATACGAATCGAAGTGCACTGATGGATACGAAATGAAGGTCATTTCCATTTACTTGCATCGATCCTAACTTGAACGTACGAACTCGAATTGACTTGAAATTTGGAATGCTAGCTTCCATGGCTTCATTTGTCGTGTCTCATGAATTGTGGCCTAATCCGGACTCGACCAAGATTCGTCAACATCCATAGCGAACCTTTGCATACTCGATACTCGCGACAAGCGATCCTTGGTTTTCAATCAGTTCCTTGATATCTCGGCCTTGCCAAAAGGCGGGAGAACATTTGCCCCCCAAAGTACGTCTTGTTTAAATATTACGTGCTTTGAAAAGCTGTAGTCTACACTCTGAACAGTTATTGCTTTTTTGTTGAAGGTTGTAATCTTGCGTTGTTGTAACTGATTGTTGCATGATAGCTATTGGCTGTTTGTCGCCGTAATCGTTATTAGATGGATATCCAATTACCGTGAATGTCGAAAATTGAATATTAGTCTGTCGTGCATGTATACATGTTAACTTGACTCTCGCTAACGTTGCACGTTCACGAGTCGTTGTCAGTTTCCTCGTGTCGAATTCCGTATCGATCCTCTCCTGAATCGATGTGAAACTTGAGTTGTGACAATGCTTAATGATTGTTTTTGGGTCCTCCTTCGTATCGATCCTCTCCTGAATCGATATAAAAGTTTGAAAGGTTGCTTTCGCATTGGTGGACTTTGCATTTGGTGGATGTAATATGGATACTTCGCATCGATGTGTACATGCTTTGATGGATTCGACACTGATGTTCGTATCGATGGAACCAATGGATTCGAACAGAACAGTTCGCAACGATGGACCAAACTGTGAACTCATCGATGCGAATAAAGATTTTGAATCGATGGAACTCAATTGTCTCCAGTGCTATCTTCATCGTGTACTTTGTATCGATGGATCTACTGACCATTTCGAATCGATAGGAGCTTGGGCTAATGGATTCGAACTCGTCGTTCGACTCGATCAGAGTGTTGACCTACAATAACTGGTCATGTTGACTGGGAGGTGAATCGCCCCTCTTTCTCCCTAGGATCCACATAAATACTTTGGACTTTGGCCATTTTTCACTTTTCACTTTTTATTGTTACCTCCTCTACTTTCTACTTTCGCATCGATCCACGAACATGAGAAAAGAGGAACTGCATATTCCCTTCGAATCGATCAAATTCAGTCCTTCAATCCTTCGAATTCGAACTTTAATCTAGGTAATTAATCAGCTATGACCAAATTCATGCGATAGAGTTTGAATTTTAAATCCACAACATATTTGCCGATTATCAATTTTGGTAAACGCTAAGGCCAGATTTAGGCCAAAGTTTGGTTGAGAGTGGCTATGGCGACGCTCATGTAGGTTGGAGAAGAAGGGGTTAAGGATACGGAGCAATCGATTGGTGGTTTCCCGACCTCCATTTTGTACCGATGAAAAGAGAGATCGTGGCCTGACTTTGTATCGATCACCAGATATGGGGTTCGCATCGATGTAGTGTTGGTTGAGGAGTGAATGGGTCCATATCGATCCTGGGTAGATGCACTTCGTAGCAATTTGAAGCATATAATATGAAGCCGTAGGAAGCATGATCGATACGAAGTTCTGAGCAAGCGATCAATATAAACTCCGTCATTTTTAATAGTTGTGAATATGATGGATGCGAAGTTTCTGAGTTGTGATCGATACGAAGTTGGTACAACTTAATCGATACAAAGTGTATCGATTCGAACTTGAACGACACGATACGTATGATTCGAACTGGGCGATACGAAACACATTGATACGAATTTGATCGATACGAAGCATATCGATTCGAATTCGATCGATACGAAACGTATCGTTTCGAACGCAATCGATACGAAAAGGAGGCCTCTGACTTGTCACTAATTTGAGTTGTGGCGATCGATCCCAAGCCAGAGATTGATAGATCTAGATAACTTTTACACACTTGAACATTCGACTCCAACGAGCATCAGCCTTGCATAATCGGACTTGACTTTAGAACTGCACATTTGACTGCCTTTCGAAGCTCGTTGATGGAACTATAACTTAACAACATGACAAGAAATTTTAATTTGGATCGATTGCCAAAATCCGGATGGTTTGGTTGTGACGGTCAGTGATGACGATCATTCTAACTCGATTTTCAAGTCTTTGTCATTTACATACTTCCTTTAACTCTGTAGAATCTTTTCAAGTAATGCACAGCACCGCACTGCACAACACGTTAACACACTTCACACTGGGGGACGTACGGGCTCATTAGCACTTAATGATGGTTTTTCGTGAGTTAGTTAGTTATGGAAACTCCAAGCTCGCAACCACAAGAAACCCAGAGTTTAGCTCCTCCAGCAATCGAAATAACGGACATTGAGGCCGAAATCATTGGCCCTGCCCCGGACGAAGCTCCTGACGCATCTCTCATCAATAGTCCACCAGATTCGGTTCCATCCAATATTTCAGAAGACATGCCAGGGAGAATATGCCTTAGACACGGTCTGTCGATGGATGATGTACTATTCCCAGGACCAAGCGACAGACCGCACAATCCACCGGAGGGGTATACTGCATTCAATCGCCATGCGTGCGCAGCGGGGATGCTCTCCCCGTTCAATAAGTATATAAGAGATGTGTTGTCTTTTCTTGGGATCGCTCCGTCTCAGCTTCATCCAAATGGATACGATCTGATGAACAACTTGGTCATTGTATTTATGTAGTATCTTTATCGACCACCACTCCCGACTGAGATCAGATATCTATTCAACTTCAAAAGTCCGACAGATATCCCATCCTTCACATTCCTGAATGCAATAAGAAATTGCCAAGTAGTCACGGGATCTTGGACCATGCTGAGCTACTTCAAGACTGAGTGGTTTTATGTTCAGTGCCCTCTAAGAGTTGCCAGTATTGGTTGTTTAGACGTGAGTATTGTTATCTTCCCGAGTAGTTGATAAGGCAGTTGTAGATGAAGTCAAACTCATATCTCATTTTCTTTACAGCAAACATTCAGCGACCCGAAGGCGAATATTACAAAGAGATAGTTCTGGTTCACCAAGAGGTCCCAAGTGAAGAGAGGAACATCAATTTGGTCATGATGGATAGGAACCTTAGGATTCTTAGGTTGATTGAGCAAGGACAAAGTACAAGACTCGACGGTGCACTGAGGACTATCTCGAGGGAGCGAGTTAAGTGCAAGAAGCCCAGAGTTGTCATAATTGAGGAAGCTGATTTCGAAAGAACCCACACTGATGACGAACCTTTGGCCGGGCCTGCAAATGCGATCCAAAATTCTGAAGAAAAAAGAAAAGGCAAGGCAACCATCTTTAAGCAATCCAAATAGGGGAGATGGAAATCTGTAGTCACGTCCCGATCCATCTCCGGAGTTGGAATTTCGGAGGAATCTCCCCCACGAACGGAAAATCTCTACGAAGGGCTCGCCGATCTCCCAGTCCAGATGACTTGTCCATGCAACATGATGCCAGATCAGATGAATTCCAACACGCCTTAGTTTTAAGCGAGTCTCTTACCACTAGAGCGGTCAACACATCCGGTTGGTCGAGGGTTGCACATACATACACACTTCACAACACTACATGATTTCGGACTATAAAACACCCATTATGAAAGATTACTAACTTTTTTCCCTGTTTTGCTTTGCAGATACCATGTCTGGTCAAGGCTCAATGCTTGGTAGTCTGCGCAGCAAACGCCGATCTTCGTCAGACTACGAATCGCGCAGGAGAGAAGGAGACAGAGACTATGATCAGGGGTACTCTAGTCAGGAGCGGTCTGACAGAGATAAGGGGTATAGGCATCAGCCTCGATCTCGTATGCCACCTTCCAGAGCTCCTGTACCACCGCCGGTTCATGTTTCACGATCTTCGAAAGCTCCATGGACTAAACCATCTTCCCAATCATCTAGGCCTAAATCTCAACATAGAACTGAAGTGGCAGACCCCTCAACTACTGAACAGGCCCTCGTTGAGCCCACTGAGGAAGGTGCGATTAGGATCGCTCAGCTGAGAAAGGATTTTCTTGATAATTGTTTTGATGGGTTCGTCTTTCCTCCGCGCTTGAAAAGGATTCCGGCGTCGTCCGAAAACACAGTGCACGATTATTTCGCGGATATATTCTTCCAAAATGGGAGTGGTCGAAAACTACAAAAAAGGCATCGAAGGTGGCCTTCGACCGGGAAGCCACGATTGAAAGGCTAGAGAAAGAACTCGGCCAGAAAGATCGGATCATTCAAGCGCGTAATAATGAGGGCAGGTCTTCTCGTAAATCTAAGATCGAAGCTATTAAGAAGGCCGACGAGGCCCCGCGGCGATGGATAGAATGAAACGGGAGCACTATGCCATGGTGGAGGATATGGGTCACAGGAACACCATTGTGACCGCTGAGCGGGATGCAGCCCTGAAAGAGCTGAACGAGCTTAAGGCCAAAATCTCTGAAATCATAAAGGAAAAAGATGCTGCTAACGTTTCTGCACAGGAAGCATGCGATCAAGCAGTGGTGCTCCAGAGGGAGAGTGATGCGGCCATGGAAAAGGTCCGCCAGATTGAGGCTGAAGTGGATGAGAAGGTCCGAATGGTGGAAACCAGGCTCGAGGAAGACATAGAGGAGCTTCTCGTCACCTATAACGCCAATGTGCTAAGACTTAGAAATCTGGCATGGCTTGACGATTACTCGACTCATCTTTATAACGCCTGGAATCTACTGGTTGAGGAGGAGAAGGCAATGTAGTCGGGTGAAGCTTTTGATGAATTTGTGCTGGAGAACCGCATACTGAATAAGGATGAGAAGAAGATTTTTCATGACTCTATGATTTCCTATGCAAGGGAGATGCTTGGCACCCAGCCCCAGGAAGTTGGGGAAGGCTCCGTAGTTGAGCATCATGCTTTAAGTTCCGAAATTGTTACTTCATCTCGATCCGAGCCCACTCTAGTGTCTGAACCCCAGCCCTTCTCAGCTTATGACCCAAAACAACGACGCCTATCTCCTATTAAGGAGCATTCATCCGAAGCTGTTCAGCCAACCGCAAGTCGAACTGAGGAAGGTGCTCTGAACAAATCTCATGCGTATTTGAAATGAGAGACTTTTATTTAGGTGTGTTCTAACAACTTCTTTTCATCCTTGTCCAGTGACCGAAGTTACATTGACAGCGCTTCCTGCAATCCAGGAATCTCATCAAGTTCAGGAGGCCATCATTACCGAGGCGATAACCACGACTGCGGCCATGCCTATCGAAGTGACACAGGGAAGCTCACTTTATTTCGATGAGCAGATGATGAATGAGCTTCTAGGCAGACATAGTGACCCTTTTGCGGGCTTACCGTTCGTCCTCAATGGGCTTCCGCCTGCTTTTAGCGCTTCGACACAATCCGCTGTTGCCCCCAGCGAAGCTCGATCTGCTCGTGAGGAAGAGATATTGGCTGAAATTAATGCCGAGTTAGAGGCAGTGGCACGTGGCGGTGGTTCTGGGAGTGGAACGATGGCGGTTGGCCCAACTCCACTTAGGGTGATATCTCCTGGGGGCACACTCGTCGATACTAGCATGCCCATTCCGCCCCTGGTTGTAGACCCGACTCCTCCAACTCCACCCGTTGGGAACATCCCATTAGATTCAAGTTCGGAGGAGGACGTCAATATCATGCCTTCGTCAGGGGATGACCCACCAAAGGGTAAAGGCTCGAAGCGAAAAACCATTAGCGGTTCTAGCTATTCCGTGTCGAAGAAAAAGCCAAAGAAGAAAAAGTAGATAAGTCCTTCTGGTGCATTTTTGGTAGTTAAGAATTTGCTTTCCCTTTGTAGGCCATGTATAGATGTGGGTTTGGGCCCCGCTAGCAGGAATTTTTTGGAATAATTTGAATATGAATCTTCACATACAATTAGTTGAAATGAAATTTTGCTTCTTGGCTTTAACTTTCATTTCATTTATGCTTAAGTATTGTAGTATTTGAAATTCAGTTTGGTGTACTTGTGAAGTCTCAGCCTTTGAGTTGAGTTTGTCTTATTTGCAAAGTCTGAAAATCGCAAACACAAGTTGTAATTGGGGATTGAGTTAAACTTGGGCGTTGTACTACTTCGGTCAACAATTAACACATGAGCTTTTCCCCAAGTCTAGGGGATGAGTTATAAAGATCGACTAGCGATCGCTAGTCGTTTCTACCCCTTCGGGTCCAACGTCGTCAGACCGATGCTAAAATAAGTGAGAGTTGAGCGGTTGAACCACGCTTGTTTATTTATATATAGTCACATCCACACTCCGGGGATCAGCACCTGTATTTTGGCGATCAGTCGCGTATGTCAAAGTTTTTAAACACATGTCCACACTCTGGGGACTTAGGTTACCTTTTGAGTGGTCGTTTGCACTCCAGTTATACTTATACTCTGACCGCACTCTGGGGACTCAGAGTTATTTGTAATCGATAATCTGATTTGCAATCTAGGAATCAGGAAACTATCGTTGTTTGTAACATAGTCCGCACTCCGGGAACTTTGACTTAGTATTTATACTCCAATTCACACTCTGAGAATTTGGATTTAGCATTTATACTTCGGTTCGCACTTCGGGAACCTAGGGTTGATGTTTATACTCCAATTCGTACTCTGGGAATTTGGAGTTAGCCGACAGATGGTCAGTCACATCTGTTTTGGCTTTTTAGGCATTCGTTCGCACTCTGGGAACGATGGATTTATCGGGATCGTGGATGGTTGGATCACGTCTGCCTCGCGTTAACAAGCGAGGTCGTTAGATGGATGGGTCCATCCTCCTCTAACTTGGTTAGGATACAGCCGAAGTCATTAGGAGGACGGATCCACCCTCTTCGAAACCGCATTTATGAGCTTTATACTCCAACTCGCACTCTGGGAGTTTGGAGTTGGACGACAAATGGTCAATCTCGTATGTTTAGGCATTTGGATTGCGTTCGCACTCTGGGAATGATGGAATTATCAGGATCGTGGATGGTCACTTCACGTCCACTCCGAATCGACAAGCGAGGCCGTTAGATGGACGGATCCATCCTCCTCGAACTTGTTTAGGATATGGTCGAAGTCGTTAGGTGGATGGGTCTGCCCTCTTCGAAGCCGCATTTATAAGTTTTATACTCCAACTCGCACTCTGAGAGTTTGGAGTTAGTGTTTATATTTCGGCTCGCACTCCGGGAACCTAGTGTTGATGTTTATACTCCAATTCATGCTCTAGGAATTTGGAATTAGTTATAGGACTATCGTGTGTCGGTCCAGTTCAGCCTTTAATGTGATGGCTTGCCCCCGAGCTTGGGTTTCACTTAGTGAGTGGCCGGTCATATCACAGTCACTCGCTATTTGAATAAATTCCATCGTATGATAGAACTTAGCTCTTCGTGCGTTATGATAGTTGAATGTCGCATTCAGTGATTCAGAGCTCTAGCTTGAAGAGACGACAATTTATTGCTGGAACGAAAAAACATGGAAAAGTCCGTGCTTTATTACAAATTCGAACTCGAAAATGAAAAAACAAAGTGCAAGAGATTCATAGGCTAAATAGATAAAGCCAGTCATGTGTAGCAATGACGAAGATCCTCGTCATTCCAGGCTCTTGACGGAGCGGGACCGCACTAATAACATTTATTACTAATCTCTCGCCTGTACGGGCAGGTTCCTCCCGTCTCGCCCGATCGGGAGTATTATTTTGATTTGATGGGCCTGCTACTCCAGGCTGCGGTGGCCGTACAAATTATTCCAGCTTTCTCTCTCTAATCATCTTCTCGGGAGATCTTGCAAATGAAGACATTCATTCGTATTGTGGTCGTGGCTTTCGTGGAACCTACAAAATTTTCCTCTCTGGATTTGCCTCTCCGGCGATGGTTTTGGTGCAGGTTTTTTTATACTAAATAGTATTACAGGTTTGTAAATACACATTCTCCAGTGATGTATTCAGAGAAGTGTAGTTATCAAACATAGGATTTTTGCGTTGTGGGCCACGATTTTGATCTCGCTTTCTATTTTGATTCACGTTCTCCCTTCGTTGAGTTTGTCTGTTTTGAACGTTTAGCTGAACCTTTCCAGAGCTTTCACCAAACTGTTTGATTGCAATATTACTCTGGATCCCTTCCCTGCTTGGCCCTGCATCATCTTGCATCCTAGACTGTTTCGCATCTTTCCTTCTTAGGAATTGAGCCGCCTTGGCATAAAAACAGTCCAATGATGCAGGCGGTTTTTCGGCTAACCAGTTGCCTAATTCAGAATCGGGGTCAATCCCCCTAGTCAAAGCCATGAGAATGGAGTTATCGTTCGGATTACTGATTTCCGCACATGCGGTGTGGAATCATTCTAGATAACGCCGGAGTGTCTCTCCAGGAGCTTGAGTGACATTGGATAGGGTGTTAACGTCCTTCGGCATCGCGACGTGCATGCGGAACTGTTCAACAAATTTATTGGCCAACTAGTCAAAGGAAGAGATGGACCGAGGCGGCAATCGGGTGAACCACATAGTAGCGATGCCCCTCAAGGAAATCGAGAAACTTTGGCATTTTACTACGTCATCTGCTCTAGCAGCACTCGTTGAACATTCATATTTCATAATATGTTAGTTTGAGTCAGAATTCCCCTCATATACTAGTAGAGCCGACATTCTGAATTGCCGAGGGGGTTCAGTAGTAAGTATATCGTCTATGAAAGGAGTATGACTCCAAGAGATTCCCCAATCGTCGTTAGTATGACCTTGACTTTCTCGAATCATCTGCCGAATAATAGTTGGAATATCCGGCATTTGGACATTCTGTGCATGTCGAGCTACAGTATGGTCGGGTTCCACATTATGAGGGAGGGCCGGATGCTAATGGCGGTCCACGTCTTATATTCGCGGCCCAAAGTATTCTGGGACATATGGTTCAAGAGTACGTCTGTGCTGACGATGGTCCAACTCTGGCTGGTTTCAGACATCAACCCCTGGTTCTACAGCAATGATTGTAACATGGTTGCCTGTGGCGTAGTGAGGAACGGTGCCCCCACGGGAGGAGGGCCCGGTCTGGAAACTGGCCGATGGATCAACTCTCAACTGTCCAACGGTTAGCGCGGGTTGATGTCCAGTGGCCTATGCGTGACTTCCGTCCTGTCGTGGTCGCGGAGATCGATGATGATAGTCAGAAGAAGTAGAACTTTCTGTGGAGGAACGAGAAGCATAATCTATCCTAGGTCTTCTACGCTTCTGGCGATTCAGCTGAATAGCCAGCTCAGCGTTGGCGCACAGCTGTTTTGTTAGCTGTTGATGACTCTGTGTCAACTCTTACAGCAACATCTAAAATTCTTGTCTTCTAACCGAGGCTGACGACTCTAAGGGTCCAGTAGCGTCTCGGTTGGATTGTGGTAGCCGCGTGGGATTCTGCCTATCCCGGCCTTCTTGATCGATCGCATTGGAGGTGGTCCTTGTGCTAACCGTGGAAATGAATGAGATCCTTTCCTAGACTTTATGCAAATTTGAGTAGGTTGGAAGGAACCTGAACTAGAAATCTTGATCTTTCTCTTAGATTTATGCAATCTGGTATCGATGATAGATGCAAAGAGCAGGATAAAATCTGGGTTCTCTCGGTGCAAGCACCAAAGTGTTTGTACCAAAAATGAGCACAACACTCTTTGGAAGCTTTTAAAGAGATAACAGTGAAGAATATAAATTTAACTGAAGATTATCTAACAAAAACTCTAATAAACAGAATGGTAAATGCACGGACAAGCAATTTAGAGTGATTCAGTGTGTTGCCTACGTCCACCAAGAAGTTTTTATGAATTTATTGATTCTATTTCAATGATTGCACGTGATTACAGCGAACAATAGTAGATTACAGCTTGTAATTTGAATCCAACAGCAAGACTAAAATGCAAAACTCAATCCGGCAGAGTCAAGATGCTTGAGAATTAAAAAGATCCCTATTTCGGTGGCTCTGGGGCTCTATTTATATGCGTAGGAGGTTGATATTTCGCTCAAACTTCGGGATACTTGTTCTGGCCTGTGAGAGGGCCCACACGACCGATTCCGAGAAGTTTCGACTCGTTTTGTGATCGATACGAACTCAATCCGTATCGATCAAGATTGCGTCTGATGGAGATGAAACTTGGCGAGAACAGTCTTTAGCTTGCACGTTGTCCTCTGTGAAAATTTCATAGCATTTGGATCAGTGGATTTTGAGTTATGGTTGATACGAACTGACATTCTTCGGCATGCCGATACTTTCGAATTGATCGCTTCGAATCGATAACGGCACGTGCTAACAGGTGGACATGGCGCACGTTCTTCGTACTGATCCATCTTTCTCGCCATGTTAATCGAGTCATCTCGGAGGTTTCGCCACGTTCGTATCAGAAATCATTGCATCAATCCAGGCTCATTTGACTCGATGGATACAAACAAGTGGATTCGAACAAAGCACCTAACGGGTACGAAGTTGCCATCGTTTTGAGGGATGCGAAGCAAGGTCATCCGATGGATACGAAGAGCAGTTGCCTGATAGGTTCAAACTAATAGGCCCTGATGGGTTCGAACAGTAGCTCCATGATAGGTACGAACTAACAAAAGTGGATGGATACGAACAGGGCAGTTACTTCATGGATACGAAACAGTGACTTGTCGTAGTTGATGGATGCGAAGTTGTCATCAACCGATCGATACGAAGATAATGGATTCGAACAATGATAGATTGATCAATACGAACCAAGAGAAACTGATCGATGCGAAGTGGGACTATCTGATGGATACGAGACCAATCGGTGTGAAGTCGATGGATTCGAACCATACCGATACGAACTGAAGTGCACTGATGCATACGAAACCAAGGTCATTTCTTCCTGCTTGCAACGATCCTAACTTGAACGTGCAAACCCAGATTGACTTGAAAATTGGAATGCTGGCTTCCATGGCTTCACTTGTCGTGTCTAACCAATTGTGGCCTGATCCGGACTCGGACAAAATTCGTCGACTTCCATAGCGAACCTTTGCATACTCGATACTCGCGATAAGGATCCTTGGTTTTCAATCAGTTCCTTGATATCCCGGCCTTGCCAAAAGGCGGGATAACACTTATCTCTGCACCCACCACGTGAAATCTCTCTAAGTAGCATCTAATTGTCTCTCCACGAGCTTGAGTAACACTAGACGGAGTATTAACATCTTTTGGCCTTGCGACATGCATCCGAAACTGCTCAACGAACTTGGTTACCCATTGATCAAAACAAGAAATAAATCAGGGTGACAAACGAGCGAACTACATAGTAGCTATGCCCCCCAATTAGATCGGGACGTTTCGACATTTAACTGCATCATCAGCCCGTGCAACATTCATCAACCACTCGTACTTCAGAATGTGTTGGTTTGGATCAATAATTCATTCGTAGACTAGTAAAGCTGGCATTCTAAATCGCCGAGGGGGTTCAGGATATAGCATGTCATCAATGAAAGGGGTATGACTCCAGGAGATTCTCCAGTCGTTATTAGTGAGACCTTGACTCTCACGGATCATCTGACGAATCGTAGTTAGTATATTTGGCATCTGGACATTCTACGCACGTTGAGCTAAGGTGTGGTCGGGTTCCACAATGCGACTAAACACCGTCGATGGTCCATGTATCGCCTCCTTGGTTCCAAGTCTTCGGGGACGTAGGGTTCGAGAGTACTTCCATGCTGATGATGGTTCAGATCTGGCTGATTCCGGACATCAACCCCTGGTTCAATAGCAGCGGTGGTAGCACGGTTGTCTATGGTGCAGTGAGGAACATTACCTCCCCAAGAGGAGAGTCCAGTCTGGTAGTTGGTCGATGGGCTAACTCTCAGTTGTCCAACATTCAGAGTAGGTTGATGTCCGTTGGCTTGGGTGTAGCTAACGTCCAGTCGTGGGCGTGTAGATCTGTGATGGTAGTCAGATGAGGCTGAACTTTCGGTGGATGAGTAGGAGGCGTGATCCCTCCTGGATATCCTACGCCTTTGGTGGTCTAGTTGATTAGTTAATTCTGCATTGGCACGTAGTTGTTTGGTAAGTTGCTGACAACTCTGAGTGAGCTCTTGCATAAGCATTTGAAACTCTTGTCGGGTGACAGGGCGGGACGGATCTGATGGTCCGGTAGTATTCTGGTTGGACGGAGGCAGCTGTACGGGATTTTGTCAATCCCGCGCTTCTTGATCTGCGGTTGTAGTGGCGGTCCTTATGCTAACCATTGCTGATGATGAAGTCCTTTCCTAGATTTGATGCAAATATAAATAGGTTGGCAGGATTCTGAACTGGAGATATGAATCTACTTCTTGGATTTGTGCAAAATAGATAGCAGATCCAAGGAGCAGGAGAAATATTGTGTTTTCTCAGTGAAAGAACCAAAGTGTTTGTACCAAAAATGGGCACAACACTCTTTGAAAGTATTTGAAGAGATAAAAATGAAGAATAGAAATGTAAAAAGAGGATTATCTAAAAAACACTTCAAAACAAATATGAAAACATGTAGAAACACAACGATTTAGTGTGGTTCGCCGTATGGCCTACGTCCACTATGAAGTTAATGAGTTTATTTATATTCACTTGTTGATTACAACTGATTACAAAGGACTATAGCGGATTATAGTACTGAAATTCAAGTATAACAGCAGCTATGGAGTGCAAAATGGTTCCGGCGGAGTCTGGACATCAAAGAGCCAAAAAAGATCCTTTTTTGTGTGCCCTGGTGCTCTATTTATAGGCGTAGGAGACAAATATCTTGCCCAGATCTTGGAAGACTTCTTCTGGCACGTGGGTGGGATTACGCAATCGATCCCATGTAATTTTGACTCGATTCATTATCAATACGAACGAATTTCGTATCGATTAAGATTTGATCCAATTGAGTCGAATTTGGCAGGAACATTCTTTAGGCCATATGCAAGCTTCTGTGAAAATTTGTAGCGTTTGTACTTGTGGACTGCGAGTTATGATCGATGCAAACTTGCATTTTTATGAAGGCCGAAGCATTTGTATCCATCAATTCGTATCGATCTATTTGCATCGCTTATGGGCACGTGAAGTTAGTTGACGTAGCGCTAGCTATTTGGATCGATCCATTTTTCGTGCCGAGTTGACCGAGTCTCCCCAACTTTTGTGCCTTGTTCGTATCGATTTGTAGTTTATCGTTCGTATTGACCTAACTTGCTCTGTTCGTATTAATTACTCAGCCCAATCTGTATTGATGGTTACAACATCTCACCTAATATCGATCCTTTGCATGTCCACTGCGTATTAATGAGATAGGTTTTGCATCGATGAAAGGCCGATCGATATGAAGTATGCGTATACTTGATCGATACGAAGTGGACATAAATGTTACAATCAATGGATGCGAAGTGCGAAGCTTTTTCATGGCCTGATGGATACGAACTGAGGTCACTTGATGGATACAAACTAACAAGCCTCATTGGATTCGAACAAAGTTCTTCTAAGATGGATACAAACTAGACAACTGCCATATGAAGTGGAGCTTGTTCAATGGTGGAATCAAATAGATCGATACGAACAAGCATATTCTCTTGATGGATACGAAGTAGCGCATCCTAATGGATTCGAACAATTGCTCGTCGATGGATATGAACTAGATCGATGCGAAATGATGGGTTATGACTTCGATCGATTCGAAATGATGGGTATGAATGAGTTGGCCTTTTTGACTAGCATCGATCATACCTTAAGCATATGAAGTCGGATTGACTCGAAATTTGGAACATTTTCTTTCATAGATTTGCTCGTCATGTCTTGTCAATTGTAGCTTGATCCAGAATCGGGAAAAATTCATCGACATCCATAGTGAACCTGTGCTTACTCGACATTCGGGATGCGCGATGCTTGTTTTTAGTCAATTCCGTGAGATAACAGTTAAAAACAATGTTATTTAAGACATCGTTTACGACAAACCCTAAAATCAACCTTAGCAAACATTTTTGAGTAAATAGGATCATAGAAATCATTCTAATTTTACTCTACATCAATTTCCGTATTCAACAAGTGCTATGGGCGGAATAATGGTGAAATCACCTTTTAAATTCCACGAATAGGATGAGTTTCCTCTTCGGATTTTAATACCAATATAAGAAGATCATCTCTATGCAATCCAAGTCGTAATTTATTCATTTTGGAGATTGCTTAAATTTTGGATAATACTAATCTTCTTCTATTTTGGAAACATAATACAATCTTTTTTATTTTAGAGCATCCGGGCTTTCCTTTCGATCTGTTCGACCCCTCGCCTAAGAAAAGAAAACTTAGGCCAGGTAAGTTCAGGGAACTGGTTGCTCCATCCCTAACCTTAGTTAAACACCTTGTTTTATCTTCCTAGATCTCGCAAGTGGGACAAATGTGCTAGTCGTTTCCGCATTACTTAGTTTTTTATTATATTCAATCTTCTTCACTTTTTGTTTAAGTGGTATAAACAATTCCTCCTACCCATTTATTCAAACTCTCATTAAAACTTCCAAATCATATTTAAATGACTTATTTATTCTATTAAAATCATTCATTAAATATATAGGAAAGAATTGTTAAGTTTGAAATTACATTTCAAAAGTTATTAAAAACTTCTGGGAAAAGCGTTGCGAAAATTGTTGCAAATAATGTTTTAAAAGCTATATTCTTCAAAACGACTTTTTTATCATTTGGATATCCATATTTTCAACTTAAATTACTTTTAAAACATTTTAATATATATTTAGAATTTATATCATATTTTAAAATATTTAAAATATTAATTTTAAACATTGATCACTTTACTACAAAAAGCGTGATTTTCTGGAAAATTGATTTGGACATATTTTCAAATATACAAGATGAAATCTTGATTTTTTTCCTTTATTTCTTTAAAAATATTTAAAAGTTTATAAAAAATTTCTAACACATTTTAAAACTATTTCCAAAAGGTTTAAACATTCCATATACACTATTTCATTTTCAAATGGAAAGTGATTTCCTTTGTGCTTATCGACGTGTATTAACGTAACTTTGTAAAACAACTTAACAATCATATCAAACAATCAATAATTGATGATAAAAGCATATATAAGCATCCATAAAAATCATAAAACATTATCAAAGTGTGCACATATAAATATAGATATTAAATAGAGTTTCTCACCATAAACCAAAGCGATTAACTTCCTACCAACATTCTAATCAACCAACAACTCACTAATTAATCCGTACTCCACTTAAACACTAAAAAAAAACTTTCCCTTCCTTAGAAGTGCTCAGCCAATGCTTGAGATGGAGGTGGGCAGAAAGTAGAGAGAAGAAGTGGTAGAGCTTTGAATTGGAATTCTCAAGGCTATACCCGAAAAATAGGTCATCTTCTCTCTTGTTTTTGACTCTCTTACTCTTAAATTTTAAAAAACATGTTAACAGAAAAGTTTTTTAAAGTTATTTTCTCTTGAATTTAAGTAAAAGAGTCACTTTATTTTGATTAGTTTTGTGGAAGATATGATAGAATGAAGAAGATGTATTGTCGGATTGACAAAAATGAAGCACGAAAATGCACTTCAAAGAATTAAGTTCCAGGTATAGAAAATCTCAAAATTGTAAAAAGTGATCAACATAAAAGTTGTAGCCACAGGAATTTTATATGGTTTCAATAAATGAATTTATTAATTTGGATCAATTATGATCAATTTATGATCAAGTTATGATCAAAACAAAATGGCATATTCTTGGCTTAAAAACTGGGCCAAAGAATGCACTGGAAATAAGTATATTTTTGACATAGTTAACTTTAGAGTGAGACAAAGTGGTCAACATGAAAGTCGTAGAAATTGGTAAAATACATGGTTTTAAAAAAACATTTGTGTATTTTAGTTCAATTATGAAGAAGTTATGGTCGAGAGAAGAAGAGGTAAAAATGGAGAAAAAAGGAGTTTGATTTGAAGAGGATGAACATTGATTTCTTTTGAATATTTTGTGAATATTTTGACATTATTTCTTTCTGATTTTTTACAATGGTCTGGAAGTCTTTAAAGAGAAGAGGAGGAAGGTGAAAAATATTGAGAAAAGAAGAAGAAGAAATGTGAAAGAAAGTGAAGAAGGAGGTGAGTATTTATAGAAAAAGAAAGAAGTGGTAAACTACCAAAATAACCTCTTACCAAATTAACAGACTAGCCTTACTTCATTCTAAAGCAAACTCCACTTTTTCAAAATTTAACATCATCCTTTAACCTTTTACTTTATGTCTTAATCAATTAAAGATTAAGTAAAGAACATCATAATTATGTTGGCTTTGAGTTGATGTGATTTGATGTTTACTTTTTCTTACTTTTGTTAATTCTTACTTACTTTTACTAACGACTTCTAGAATTTTTGTAATCTTGTTTAGTAAAAGAAAACATGTTTAATTATTAAAATGTGTATTATATATGTTTAAACATATTAACAAAGGTGCGATAATGTTGCGACAACTTATTTTAAACAAAACGTTGATTTTCGACAAAATGTTTTACTCTCACATTTTGACATTTTTGTTAAAATATTTATTCGTGTAAACCAAACTTCAAACGGTCATATTTTGACTTATAGAATAATATAAAACAATATCCAAATCTATTTATAAAAATACGACATCAGTTTATTTGTATGCGATGAAATTTATAAACTTTATAAAAAAGTTTTATATATTTATTAAACCATTATAAATTAAATTACTGTTATTTTCAAATGAGTTTGATATCGATTATCTATATATATATAAGGAATTATTTATCCTTTAGACAAATTTCATGAATATTTATCCTGCCTTATTGGAATCTGACTTTTGTCAATTTTACAACGGAAATCTAAAATCTTTATTCAATATTAAAAATAAGTTTACCATTCTTATTTATCATGTAAAACATGATTGTTTTAATTTGAAAATCTAAATTTGAATATTTAAATAAATTAAATATTCCATTTCAAAGTGGAAATTTACAGGTCGTTCCACAGTATGTTAATATTAAGCCTATGAAAACTATAAAGACGTTGGCAAGGGCCAATAGGTTCTTAGTTAGCCCATGAAAATTATATATAAAATTAAAGATGTTAGTTAGACAGGTTATAGTAAGCCCATGAAAACTACATTCGGATAAAAAACGAAATATTAACAGATAGTCAATAGGTTCCTTGTTAGCCCATGAAAATTAGGGTAAAAAAAAGATATTGACTGTTAGCCAATAGGCTCCTAGTCAGACCATGAAAACTAGGATAAAAGAAATAATATTGGGGTTACCAATAGGTTCATAATAATCCCATGAAAAATATACAATTGGACAGGGAGTCCTTAAAAGTTTAGTTAGCCCATGAAAACTATTAGGTCAATAGTAATCTTAGAAACCATAATTATGACAGATAGTCAAAATGAATTAGGGATGGGTAATCCATAATTGATTCAATTATTTTGCATATCATCGCATAATAGCGTTTGAATTGAATTAACCACTGTGGATGCAGGGGCACAGAAAATTGTTTATAAAGGTATTAAGATACCAGTGAGGGGAAACCTGTTCCTCTAAGCCGTATGGTCTCACTAGATATCTAAATGATTTGAGATGGTATATTATTATTCATACCAGGCTTTATGTTTTGACTCGAAGTTTATGTTTTCCCGTTAAACTTTCAGGCACTCAATTGATTTTGAGTAGTTTGAGATTTCAGGTTTTCAGGTACCTCTTAAGGCGAAAAAGCTTCCGGAGTCGTGCTGAAGGCATGCAGTTATTTAAGTTCCTTCTTTTGTGATTCCGCCGTGTTTTTTTGTTAAGGCAAGTTTGTTTATTACCTATTATACACTTTGATCACCAAGGGTGCAACTTCATATGTCACTCTTGGAGTATATTGTAATAATTATATTTTTCTGAACGTGGTTAACATTATGGGATTGTGTAAAGAATGTTGAAATGAGTTTGAAATGGAATGTGAAAGTTGTTTTGAAATTTTAAACATTTTCCATATCCATGTGTTTCTGGTATATCAATTTTTCTAACATTGCCATATTTGGCCGCAAATGATTAATGACTATGGATGACTGTAGCATTCGTAGCTGTTAGTTTTGGACCTCCAGGTATGGGATGTTACAGAAAGTTACCTCAAACGTAAAGTGTGTGGCTTTGAATCAAATTATCCAATTACCTTTCTTTTGTACTCCAAGTTTTAGATGTCTAAATCAACATTCTGCCTGTTAAGATGATTGAAATTTTGATATTACAATTTGCTTTCTCATAAAAGACAAGAAACCAATTCAATAGTTAATAACAATAAACCAAAACTCTATCTAATAGAAAAAGTCCAGAAATTCATATCTAATAATAACAGAAGAAGGCTAGTAATCTGAGTCTGGCAATAATAATAGGAGGTCAGAAATCAATATCTGGTAATCATAATAGAAGACTAGAAATCCATATTTGGAATTAGTAAAAGAAGAAGACCAGGAATCTATATTTGGCAATAATAGAAGAAGAAGTCCATATCTGGCAACGGTAGAAGGAGACCAAAAATCCATATCCAGCAATAGTAGAAGAAGACCAAAAATCCGTATCTAGCAGTAATAGAAGTAGACCAGAAACCCATTTCTAGAAATAATAGATGAACAAAAATCCATATTTCGCAATAATAGAAGAAGACCAAAAGTCCATATCCAGCAATAATAGAAGAAGACTAGAATTCCATATCCGACAATAATAGAAGAAGATCAGAATCTCTTGTCTGATGGCTGAAAATTGCATTTGTTGGGAAGCTTAAATAGCCCATATTAAATGGACTTTCCTCTAGCAAACTTTGTTTGACTTAAAGCGCTATTCGGCTCGGATTTTGATAGATCTTACTCTAGAAGATTAATTGATATGGAGCACTACTTGGCTTTGATTTTGATTGATCTTACTCTTAAAGATTGATCGATTGGGACCACTACTTTGGTTTGAACTCCCTTGTCACCGTCATAGCTGATGATTTAAGAATTTTTTTTGATGCATTTGGTAAGCTATCTTAAGCAAGACCAAAGACTTACCCGACCTCCCTGTAGGAGGTGCTTCATTGAGGCCTTTGATGACATCGTTGAAGACTTTTTGAGTGCTTTGGACATGCCAAATGCTTACCCATCCTCCTTCTAGGAAGCACTCCAACCAGGCCACGTAGGCATGGGTTGAAGGCTTGCATAAACATTGGACATGTCTGTTTGAACATGGGCCTAAACGATTACTCTAGCATCCCTCTAGGAGGCGGCTTAACCTGGCCTTTGATGATGAGGTTATGGGAATATGCTCTGGCCAAGCCACATAGGCAGGACATAAGGTGTAATCGGTGCTTCGGTTTGGCCTTCCAGATAGAACCAAAGTCCTACTTTGTCCTCCCTCTAGAAAGTGCTTTGTCTAGGCCATGTTAGCTGAAGACCAAGGCTTTAGCCCCTTACTACCATTTTAGCTAGTAATTTACGCTTTTCCATTATTTTGAAGAGTCTTACTCCTCGACCATGTAGATTCACTTCTTTTGGCTTAGAAAATGTATCTTTATTGATGATTGACTTAACATCTTCTTACAAATTCGTTCAACTTTTCTTTCCTTAAGAAATTATTGATTATGTCTTCCAAGCTTCGGCATTATTTTGTGCTATGTCCCATATCTTGATGATAATAGCAATAAATCCTCCAAAATTCATTTCATTCTTTGGTTTTTTCTTATGCGACAGCCAATAGTCAAGTTCATCTTTGGTTAGGAAGTAAAGGTTCTTATAACAGGTGGTGAGGCAGAATTTTTTGGAAAATCGAGACGTTTTTGGGAGTGACTTCTTAGATGGCATTTCACTCTTTTGTTTGTGATGGGCTCCTTAGCTTGCACGATAAGTTTTCTTTTTAATGAGACCCGAGTTTCAATATATTCTTGGAAGTGGCCAAGAATACTTTCCCACTTTATACCTAATCGTTAAAAGTTCTTTGTCATTTCTTTCTCAAAATGGTTCCTCTAGCCTTGAATTTCCCTTCTTCTTCTTGAGAAGACATTATCTCTCCAGCACTACTTTCCTGGAGCAAAAATTGGGGATGACCTTAGATAAATAGATTCAAGTTCCATTTATTGGGGATATAAGATGCTGCTTGTCTACTCTTAGTTTCCATAATCTATAGTGCCTTGATTCTTAGCATATGTTCTCGTGAAGCCTAGGATCATCATAGACTTGATAATTGGGCCTAGTTGTTCTAGGTTTAGATGACCCTTGTTCAGACAATTTAGCATGGTTATTTGGCATGGTTTTAAGGCTTAAGGCTAATTTGCTTGGAATAGGATATGCTTGGTTGGGTACATTCCGTAAGCTATATATATGCAAGCTAGGATATTTCAATGCTGGCTAAGGTAATTCCACTCAAGATTTTAACAAAGTTGGAGGTTCGAGCTCTCCTTATAGCGCTAAAATGTTAATGAATAAATTATCTAACCCAAAAGTGTAGTAAAATAGTGTAAATTCAAATGAGGATTTGTTGAGGCTAGTCGAAGTCCTCAAGTCGAAATGAGTTCCTATAATATTCCTTTATGTAATCATCAATGTCAAAGTCATGTGAGCTTATGAAAGTTTGAAGTTGAGGTCAAATGTGCTATTAATATTCAAGATTGAAGTCAAGCATTTTATGCTATTACCATCCAAAATCAGCTATGCTATGATAGTGCAAGTTCGAAGTCAAGTATTCTATGCTAGAACAAGTTCGTAGTTAGGTCGAAGTAAAATGATCGTACAAGTCATAAGTCACAAGTTCGAATCGAATCAATAAGCTATGTTATGGAATTGTTTAATTTTCAAATCCTTGAGTGTACAAAGCTCAAACGATACAATATCCCCTAAAAATCCCTTAATCAATTTAGGGTTTACAAAGTTAAAGGAAGAAAGAAATGAGAGAATTCATCCCCTCTAACATGACCCTACATCCGTATTTATAGGGGTAGGTGTGGTGCCTGGTAGCTAACTTCGACATTCTTGGCTTCAGCAAACTTGGTGTCGACAGATTGGCATAGGTACGCTCAACTTCGACGACTATCATGTGGCGGTATTCCTTACATATTGGTGAAATGCGGCTTCAATTGAATGCTCTATAGATAAAGTGCAAACATTAGAAGTCTCTATAGATGTCGATGACGCTTGTCATCAACATCGTAGGAAAAAGTGGAATCCATTTGTCTGTAGATGAGATGCATTTCATGATAGATGAGGCATGGTGCTGATAGTTGGTGACATCAATGATGAGCGAAGTTGATATCAGGTGTTGCTTTCCAGTATGACTTTGGCAATCATGATTCTTGGCACTGTCCCATGCAACAATGGATGATGTGCAACATTAATAATAGCAGTATGGAATGGAAATATCATTGATGCGTTTATTGATTTCCAACAGTGTTACTGGCGTGGGCTATACTTCTATCGTGACACCAATATATATGATTGGCGGCATTGAGTTAGTGCTATTTGGATGAGATTCAGCTTCAAAGAAAAGTGGCATAGATGGGATGCGTCCTCAATGAAACTCAAAGTGATTTTTTTGTGGTGTTAGGGGTTGGCAACTTTAAACAAGCACATTGACAACCTTGGCTTTGTTGAAATAAGATGATGTCTGAGAGACGATGTCGAAGAGTATCCACTTTAAATGGGGATGATGTTGAGGAAGTGTAACGCCAATCACATGCAGCATCGGTCTTCACTCATTCAATGAGGTTGACAAAGATTATTGGCGATGTCAACAATTTGAGTTGCATCATCGATCATGTGGTCTTGATCGTAGGGAGCTCGATATTCTAATCACATCTTGTATTGCACATCATCGAAATCGATTATGGGGACAACAAATTCCATATTCAGCTGCCAATAACTTTAGACTAATTTATAGATCTTGGTGTAATTAACTTTTCTATTCAATCTTTTCTAATTAACAAAATGAATAGGCGATGTTTTATATATTCAATTTCAAGCCCACAACTCTAGATCTTTAAATTAGGCATAATAATCAAACAAAATCCAATGATATATATTATAATATTACAAATAATTTACATAATTTTCCCACTCATTGTTTATAATCTTCCTAAGCATCCAAATGTAAATCGGATTCTTCTGATTTAACAGCTTTCCCTTTTCAATTCAAGGCATATGTATAAAAAGGAATATACATAATATTAGAATCAGAGATCTGAGAAGAGAATTAGGATTTAAGGGAAGACGAAAATTTATTGTATTGGGATTTATCTTGTTATTATGCAATGCTAATTCATCCATTCCTCTCTTCATCTTATTTTCTTATTTTCTAATCTTCTTAAATTTGTATATTTATGGTCGATTTTTTCTAGGGAAGGAATTAGAGGAGAGAAAATGGCAGAGCTTCACTGCTTGCATCAGAAATATGTAAAGAGGAGGAAGATTTGGATGTGTATGTACAGTTTTTTGGATCAATCATACACGTTGGATTAAAAATTATAAAATCCATGCCGTTGGTCGAGGTTCATCCTTAGAATTCTGTGTTTCGATTGGTCGACCACTAGTCGACCGCTACTGGTCCATCACCTCTTATCAAGGGTCAATCAGTGGGGTCTGATTGATTAATTATTATTAATTTCTAATTTTGAATTTTAATTATCTTTGTTTCGGTTTGTTTAAACGTCTGTAACTTCTTCATTTTAACTCACGTCTGTAACTTCTTCATTTTAACTCCATTCATGAAACTCCAAATATAAAAGGTTCTTAGAAAATCGCCATGATTATAATGGTGTATGTTTCATGGCCAATTCCATCGTTTTCTCAAATTCCATTTTTTGGCACCTAAGTAAATATAAATTATCGATTGTAAATATACGGGATGTTACAATTATCCAGTCTCTCCTGTTTAAAGTGTATTGATTTACGTGGATTACAACAATCCCTCATGAGCTATTCTTGTTTTCGCTTTTGGATCATGCCATTTGTCATGCATCTGTATTATTCTTTTGACGTGCCAGGATTGCTGACCTGTCTTTGGTGGGAAATTCATGATTTGAGTGGCGAATTTTTAACTTTGGCCTAGAATTTGAAATCAAGGAGGGAACATCTGAGATTACCGTAGGAGGACTTGAGTAAGGAAACTCAATTCAAACAAATCTTGCGCTGTTTATCTACAGGAGTGCATGGCTTGCATACTGCCTTAGGAGGTTGTTTAGTGCTATTCTTTTGTTCTGTGGTGCCGTTTACATATGTTGAGCCGAGCTGTGTTGTTTGATTAGTAATGTCTACATGGTATTGTATTGCTTACTTAATATTTAGGTGACTCTGTCCTTAGTTGCCTTTGGCATTGAGGTGTAAAGGCTGCCTATATCTGTGGGGTTGCTTGTAAGCATGGATCTATGTTAGGCTACTTGTTTGAGGCAACCCCAGTCTGCGGAGCTTGTTTTCCATTTCGCTAAGGATAGATAGGGTTGAGTTGACCTGCTTCAACCTGAGGCTTTAGCTCAACGTATGTAAGAATGTGTTATGAGCTGCTCCTGATGTTGACATGCGTGAATTACTTGACAAGGGCCATTTGCAATGTAATACCCCACATTTTTACGTTAATTGATTAAAATAGAAATTAATTAATAAATAATAAACTATGAAAAATGGAATTTTTACAAATATTAGAATTTGGCCACCATATTTATAATATTGGATTTGTGCTGATTTTCTAATCAATTTTTATGTATAAAATTTTTCGATTGGAGTTTAAACGAAAAAGTTATTGGCATTTGAAATTGTAGCGTTGGGAATAATTATATAGGTAAATAAGGTAATGAAATAAATTAAGACTAATTAGATGTAAACATTTGTTTACATTCAAATTAAGATCTCGGAGATTTATAAAATGGGTAAGAATTGACAAGTAACAATTAACAAATGGAAACAAATGCACACAATCAATTAATTGCAGCAATAGAATCGCCACACGTTGATAATTCACAAAATAAACCACATAGGTCGACCACGATCTCCGACGGTCGACCATCGACGGTCTACCAAGGGCATAGGACGGTCGACCCAAAGGGCTTTTGACCAACAATAGAGAATTATTTGTGTGGTCCAGATATAATCAATTTCCATCCAACGGTTAGCATTGATTTAAACCTCTATAAATTAGGACCCAGGGCTTCACTTCCAAATCATCATTTTTCTAATGAGCGCTAACGCTCTACCATTTTCCTTTTTCTAGAATTTCTAAATGCACAAAAATAGAATAGATTGCACGTATAAACTTTGGAGAAGAATAGAAAAGGATAGAGGATATATTCAAGCTGGGTTACTACATCAAAGGTAAACTTTTAGATCCGGTCCTAATTAATAAATCTAAATCTAAATTGCTTTTCCCTAATCCCATTTCTAATGAGATATGTATAAATATTGATCGTGGATCCGAATTGGGAGTTAAAAAGTGGAGAATACAGATAATGGGGTCAGATCTGGATTAAGTCTAGAGATTTGGGAGCGCTAAATAAACGTGGGTGGGAATATTATATGTTTTTATATAATACTAAATTATAGATCTATTTCTATTTGTCCGAGTCTATTAATTAATTTCAAGTGAATCCATATATATATATATATATTTATGAAATGTTGAAGACTGTAAACTTGCCTATAAATTTGCAGTGATAGTTACAGAAGCACAATGATTAGTTTTAATTCTGCAACTACATGACAATTAGTCATATTTCTGTAATTACGTAATGATTAGATTTGATTTGATAATTGCAAAATGATTATAATTACCAGTTTTATGTCGTTTTGTTGACTAAAAACATAATGAACTAGGGTTCCATTTTATGTGATGTTGATGAATGAAACTAAAAACAAAGCTAACTAGACTTTTGGGATTTTAGTAATATTTTAATTTACTGGAATGTATGTTATTAGAAGTGGATTACCATCAAATTCAAACTTAACAAAAGTGTGATGTTTGAAATGAGAAGTAATCGATATATACTTCTAAAAAGAAAGAGATGTAATAAATAGAGATGATTACTATATTATATACTGTCTATCTCAACATATAAAAGAGAATTTCTTGTAATTACACACCACACATAAACCACCTCCTTAGGATAAGATACAGAAATTTACCATGTAATAGTTAAATTGCTAAAGTTTGATTCCAATTTATTAATACAGTAACCCCCAAAAATGGAATATTGATACAAGATTGTAGCTTAATGGTTAATAAAATGGAAACTAATGAAAAGTAAGTCTAGATTATAGGAAAGAAAAAAAATAAGAATTGGAATAAAAATTAAAGGATGAAATAATGAATGTTGTAGTAACGATATTGATGTCTGAATTTGAGATGTAGTAAATGAAATTGACGAAATAAAAGATAAACGCATAGTAAAACTAAAGACTTAAAGTCAGATATAAAGGATGTTAAAGCAATAAAGAAAATAAAAAATAATACATAGACATAAGTTTGAAATATGTATATAAGTATCCTCGGCTATGTGTTTATAACAGGTGTGAATAATTATAGATTTTCTATTATAAATATAGTGGACCAATGTCTAAAGGTCGTTAGACCGGGTTGGAATGCTAAAAACATATCCAACAAATAGGAACCGCAATGAGTGTACAATTTCATAGTGGAGGGCTACCCCCAGGTCTAGACTGTACTTATTGCCTTGATTATAAATTATCTATCATAATTATATATATATGTATGTGTGTGTTTTATAATTATGTCAAAGCTGAATATGCACAGTCAAATTAGATCTGGTTCAAAGCTTTTAAGTGGTGGTATTACCTTGATTGCACTAGGCAATCTAAATGGACAGCTAGTGAGATCGGACTTATGAAATGTGGCATGGAAAGTCTGGTGTGTCCAAGTACCAAAATGAGTTGCAACAAGTGTATGCAGAATGTTGGCGTACTTGGGTACCATAAATAAGGGTAGGAGTTGCAAATTTCTTGAGCTTGACTTTAGTGTCTTATGGTCAATGGGAAGGTCAAGGTTACACCTAACTGATTTCTTCCACTGGCTAGGATTGGTTCAGTTGGATTATGCAATGCCACAATGGTTTATTAGGTTGTCCGATAGGGTAAGGCTAGTCAAACAATATAAAGATTCCTTCAAAACATAAACGGCGTGGTTTTACATGGAGCTTAAACTCCACGATAAGAAGAAGACAAGGGTATGCAAAAGGGTGGCTTACGTAATGAAAAATCCCCAAAGCATTAGGACGTTATGGGTTGGAGGTCATCGGTGCAAATGATAGGATTTCCCTCGATGATACGATGGCAACTATTATTCCGGTTTTTAATCCAACAGAATGCAATAGATAATAGAACAGCCTCATGTAAATAGATGTTTCAGGACATAACCAAAAAGTTGATGTTTGTACCAAAATTGGGCACAACACTGTTCGGAAGTTTTTGAAGAGATAATAAATGAAGAATGTAAATTAAAAATGAGGGCTAACAAAAACTCCAAATAAAAGTAATGTAAATGTGAAGACAAGCGATTTATAGTGGTTCGGCGTGTTGCCTACGTCCACTGTGAACTTTTTGTAATTTTATTGATTCTCTTTCAACGTTTACAAGTGATTACAGCAAGCAACAACAAGTTACAACTGGAAATTCGAAATCAACAGCAAGAATATGATGTAGGATGATGGAGATCTCGATCCAGCAGAGTCTGGGTGCTTGAGAATCCAAAGGATCCCTTTTCTGTAGGCTTTGGGGCTCTATTTATAGGCGTAGGAAGCTGAGATTTCGCTCAAACTTCGGGAGACTCGTTTTGGCACGTGAGTGGGCCCACGCGACCAATCTCAGGAAGTTTTGACTCGATCGGCGATTGATATGAAGCCGTTTCGTATCTATCAAGATGATGCCCAATCGAGCTGAATTTGGTGGAGACATTCTTCATCATGTATGGAAGCTCCTGTGAAAATTTCATGGCATTTGGATCAGTAGATCTCTAGATATCGTGGATACGAAATGGAATCCTTTGGTTGCTGTTTGGTTCGAATCGATTGCTTCGAATCGATTGTTTCGAATCGATCAACTCACGTGAACTTGTGATGGTGTGGCACGTACATTTCGCCTCGATCCGGTCTTCACTCCGAGTTGACCGCATCGACTCCATATATTTCGCCCCATTCGTATCGAGGGACGACACGTCATCAAATCTGTTGACTTGGTGGATTCGAATGAAGCCTCACTGATGGATTCGAACATGGCTTCACTGATGGAGTCGAACAAAAGATGGTCGATGGATACGAACAAGCCTTTCTCTAATGGATACGAGCCTTGTAGCTTCTCCATGGGTTGGAAGTCAATCGATGCGAACTTGAACCGTTCGATGGATACGAAGGATGATGATCTGATGGATGCGAAGCAGATACTATCTGATGGATACGAAGTGCTTCATCTGATGATGGGTACAAATGAGACCGAGTCGAACCGCGACATGATGGATTTGAACTTGATCGATACGAACGGCAGCACTTCGATGGATACGAAATTGATCGATACGTAGGGCGGCACCCCGATGGACACGAAGTCACTGGAACCCGATCGTTACGAAAGTGATCGATACGAAAGTGATCGATACAAAAGTGATCGATACGAAACCAGTGCTTTTCCCTTCAAATTGACTCGATCATAACTCGAGCATATGAACTCGGATTGACTTGAAATTTGAGATATTGACTTCTATGGATTTGCTTGTCATATCCTATGAATTGTAACTCAATCTGGACTTGGACAAAATCCAGCAATATCCATAGCAAACCTGTGTATGCTCGATATCCAGGAAGGGTAATCCTTGGTATCTCAACCTTGCCAAATGGTGGGATAACATTTGCCCCCCAAAGTACGTCCTGTGGAAACATGACGTGCTTTGAAAAGTTGCAGTTTCTCCCCGAACAATTGTCGTATTTTCGTCAAAAGTTGTACTTTGTACTGTTGTAACTGATTGCTTTATAATAGTGATTGGATGTTCGTTGTTGCAATCGTAACAAGATGAGAATTTGATTCCTGTGATGTTTAAAATCGAATGTTAGTCCGACATATATGCGCATATGTTAGTTTGACTCTCGTTAACGTTGTGTGTTCACAAGTCATTGTCAGTTAGTTTGCTATTGGATTTCGTATCGATTCTCTGCTGAACCGATTTGAAATTCGAGTTGAAACAACGCTTGATGGTTGCTTTTGATCATCCTCTTGTATCGATCCTCTCCTGAATCGATGTAAGAGATGGGAATGTTGCTCTCACGCCGACGGACTTTGTGTTGCACGAATGTAGTATTTCAAATTGATGGGTATGAGCATCGATGGATGCGAAATTACCATTCGTATCGATGAAGTATGCATATGTTATGATGGACACAAAATCGTCGTTCCTATCGATGGTCTGTAACTCCAATAGGTCTTCGTTGCGTCCTTCGTATCGATGATGATGTTTGAGTTACGTTGGATACGAAATCTCCGTTCGTATCGGTATGCAATGGATGGAGTTGAGAACTTGCTGATGTGAACAGGGGCTTCGAGTCGATGTGCTCACTGCCCGTTTTCCATCGATGGAATTAAATGTCTTCAGCACAGCCTCAGTTGTGTACTTCGTATCGATGAAGTACGAGGGTAATTTCGCATCGATGAAGCCTCAAGCAAATGGATTCGAACGGGGCTTTCGAACCGATCCGTGTTTCGACTGGTTGCGACCGGTCAAGTTGACTGGGAGGCGAATCGACCCGGTCTCCCCTCAAGCTCCATATAAATACCTAGGACTTCGGCATTTTTCCCTTTTTACTTTTACTGTTACCTTGTACCTTATGTGTTTTTGCATCGACTCGAAGCTTCCGAGAGAATAGGAGTTTGTCACGTCTTCGAATCGAACAAGATTCAAATCTCTATTCCTTGAATTACATACTCAAATTAGGTAATCAACTTCGAATCCAAGCGACAAGGCTATTTTAGATCCGCCTTTCCTTCATCGATTTCCCACTCCAGTGATTGATAAAACCAGATCTGGCCCAACGTTCATGGAGATTGGAAAAGAAAGAGTGGAAGAGGCAAAAGTAAATCGATCTGGAGGAGCTTTCTTCCAAATCGATGAAGGCAGCGATGTTTTCCACAAGATTTCGCATCGATCCCTGAGATACTCTAATGGGAGTGATACAGTTTGTACCGATGGCTATGGAGATGGATCGTATCGATACGAAATGATCGATATGAAACATAGGTTACTGATCGATTCGAAGTCCTCGGCTTTAGATCGATACGAACAATATCTTTATGATCGATATGAATGGCATCGACTCGAACGTAATCGGTGTTAATCTGAGAGCTTTATGATCTATACGAACCATGTAGCCAAGGATCGACTCGAAATCGTCTCATTTTGATCGATACGAACTCGTCCCTTGACCATCGATTCGAAATATGCCCCCTAGTATCGATTCAAAATGTGGCTTTTGGTATCGATTCGAAATTGTACCTAGATGGATTCGAACGAGCTTCCTGCCATCAATTCGAAACTTTCTACGATGGATACAAAAATTTGACACTCTTTTTGCATGATTCCGACGAGCTTCATTCTTGCACATCTGGACTTTATAATTAAACTGCATATTCAACCACCTTTCGAAGCTCGTTGATTGAACTATAACTTAACACCATTGTTATCCCGCTTTTTGGCAAAGCCGTGATACCAAAAGATCGATTGAAAACAAAGGATAGTTAATCTCAGAGATTGGTCACTCTTTGCTTCACTATGGATATCGCTGAATTTTGTCCGAGTCCAGATTGAGCTACAATTGATAAGACATGACTACCAAAGCCATAGAAGTCAACACCTCGAATTTGAAGTCAATCCGAGTTCAAACGCTCAAGTTATGATCGATTCAATTTGAAGGGAAAAGCCCATATTTTCGTATCCATCATTATGGGAGATTTCGTATCCATCAGCAGGCTTTTGTTCGAATCGATCACTTTCGTATCGATCAACTTCGAATCCAACGAAGTACCTCGGTTCGACTCGGTCTCATTCGAACCCATCGACAGATAACCTACTTCATATCGATCAACTCCCATGAGTTCGTATCGATCAGGAGCGGCCGTGTTCGAATCCATCGAGTTCGTATCGATGGACTTCGTACCTATCAGCAGATGAAGCACTTCGTATCCATCAGCCAGTGTCTGCTTCGCATCCATCAGATCATCATCCTTCGTATCCATCGAAGGGTTCAAGTTCGCATCGATTGACTTCGTATCCATGGAGAAGCTACAAAGCTCGTATCCATCAAGGAAAGGCATGTTCGTATCCATCAACCATCGGTTGATCGACTCCATTAGTGAAGCCTTGTTCGACTCCATCAGTGAAGCCTTGTTCGAACCCATCGGTGAAGCTTCATTCGAATCCATCAAGCCAGCAAGCCAAGGTGACGTGTCATCCATCGATGCGAACGCGTCGAGATATATGGAGTCGACGCGGTCAACTCGGAGTGAAGACCGGATCGAGTCGAAGTTTGCGCTCCACGTCATCACAAAGGCGCGTGCCACCATCGATTCGAAACCATCGGTTCGAAGTGTTGGATTCGAACCAAACAGCCACACGAAGAACGCTATTTCGTATCAACAATAACTCGTGATCCACTGATCCAAATGCCATGAAATTTTCATAGGAGCTTGCATGCATGATGAAGAATGTCTCCACTAAATTTCAGCCCAATTGGACATCATCTTGATTGATACAAAATGACTTCGTATCGATCACAGATCGACTTGAAACTTTTTGAGGTTGGTCGCGTGGGCCCACGCACGTGCCAGAAAAAGTCTCTCGAGATTTGAGCGTGATTTCAGCCTCCTACGCCTATAAATAGAGCCCCAGAGCCTACAAAAAAGGATCTTTTGACTCTCAAGCTCCCAGACTCTGCTGGATTGAGATCTCCATCACCCTACATCATATCTTTGCTGTTGGATTCGAATTTCTAGTTGTAACTTGCTGTTGATCGCTGTAACAACTTGTATTCATTGAAAGTGAATCAATAAAACTACAAAAAACTTCATAGTGGACGTAGGCAACACGCCGAAACACTATAAAAAGCTTGTCTACGCATTTACATTACTGTTGATTGGAGTTTTTGTTAGATAATACTCGTTTTCAATTTACATTCTTCATTATTATCTCTTCAACGACTCCCGAAGAGTGTTGTGACCAATTTTGGTGCAAACACTTGGTGCTTTCACTGAGAGAACCCATATTTTCTCCTGCTCTTTGGATCTGTCATCGATACCGGATTGAATAAATCTAAGAGAGAGATCCAGATCATCAAATCCAAGTTCCTTCCCTTCTATTCAGATTTGCATAATGTCCAGGAAAGGAATTCAACTTTCAAGATGGTTAACACAAGGACCACCTCTAACGCTATCAATCAAGTAGAACATGATAGACAAAATCCTGCGCCACTACCTCCATCTAATCATGATGCTACTGGACATTCAGAACCATCAGGTCCGGTTACCCGACAAGAGTTGCAGTCGCTACTCCATGAGCTGACCCAGAGTCGGCAACAACTAACAGAACAGCTATGCGCTAACGCCGAGCTGATCAACCACCTGGATCGCCAGAAGCGAAAGAGATCCAAGAGAGGCCATGCTTCTCGCTCCTCTAGTGATAGTTCTTCATCTTTTGATTATCATAATCGATCTCCATGACCCCGGCTAGATGGGAGTCACATGCCAACCGCTGGAGATCAACCGGCACTGAGAGTTGGTCCATCAGCCAGTTTCCAAACCAGACCCTCCTTCCGAGGAGGTTTCGTTCCTCACCACACCGCAGAATACCGCACCACTAACGTCGCGACTGAACCAGGGGTCGATTCCCAAGATCAGTCGAACCTGGATCATCGTCATAGTGTACGTACTCCTGAACCGTACGTCCCAGAGGACTACGAGCCAAGAAGGCAAGATTAGGACCGCCAACAACATCCGTCCAGTTCCAGGATGTGGGATTCAATCACATTCCGGCACGAGCCGCACAGAACATACAAATGCCGGATCTTCCGACCATGATACGTCGGATGATCCGTGAAAGCCAGGGTCTCACCAATGACGATTGGGGAATTTCTCGAAGTCACACTCCTTTTACGGACGATATTCTTACTGCTGAACCCCCACGACGATTCAGGATGCCAACTCTACCCATGTACGAGGGAAACTCCGACCCCAACCAACATATTCTGAAATATGAATGGTCGATGACCGTTGCCAGAGCCGACGATGCAGTGAAGTGTCGTAGTTTCCCCATATCCTTGGAGGGCATCGCTACCATGTGGGTTACTCGACTGCCACCTCGATCCGTCTCTTCATTCGACCAGTTGGCTACAAAATTTGTTGAACAATTCCGCATGCACGTCGCAAGGCCAAAAGATATCAACACTCTGTCTGGTGTCACCCAAGCTCCTAGAGAGACGCTCAGACACTACTTAGAGAGATTCCATACTACATGTGCAGAAATCAGCAATCCAAACGATAACTCCATCCTTATGGCATTGACTAAGGGGATCGACCCCGATTATGAGTTTGGCAACTGGTTGGCTGGAAAACCACCTGCATCATTGGACCATTTCCACGCCAAGGCGGCTCAATTCCTGAGAAGGGAAAATGCGAAACAGTCTAAGAAGCAAACTGATGCGGGGCCAAGCACAAAAGGAATCCAAAGCAATGTCGCGATCAAAAAGTCCGGTGGGAGCTCCGAAAAAGTTCAGTACAACGTTAAAAACATACAAGCTCGGCGGAGAGAGAGAGCGTGAATCAAACTAGAAAACGAGATCAAAATCGTGGCCCACAGCGCAAGAATCCTATGTTTGACAGTTACACTCCTTTGAATACATCACTGGAGAACTTGTATTTACAAACCTGTAATACAATTCAGTACCAAAAACCTTCTCCAAGACCATCGTCAGAGAGACAAATCCAGACGGCAAAATTATGCAGGTTCCATGAAAGCTACGGGCACAATACAAACGAGTGTCGTCACTTACAAGATCTCATTGAGAAATTGATCGGAGAAAGGAAGCTGGAACAGTTTGTTCGGACGCCGCATCCTGGAGAAGCGGTCCCATCAAACCAAAATAATGAACCCAATTGACCGAGACATGAGGACTCCACTTGTCCCCGCGGAAGATTAGTGATAAACGCCATCAGTGGCCGACCAACTTTTTCAGGAGCCTGGAACGACGAAGATCTTCGTCACTGTTACACATGACAGGCTCATTCAATCTATGAATACTTTGCAATTTCCTTTACATTCTGAAGTTTGAATTTGTAATAAGGCACTGACTTTGCCATGTTTTTCCGTTCGAGCAATAAATTACTATCTCTTCAAGCTAGAGCTGTGATTCACCAATGCAACATTCAACAATCACGACGCACGAAGAGCTAAGTTCCATCAAACAATGGAATTTATTCAAATAGCGAGTGACTGTGATACGACCGGCCACTCACTAAGTGAAATCTCATCTCGGGGGCAAGCCATCACATCAAAGGCTGAACTGGACCGACGCACGACAGTCCTACAACTAAGTCCAACTTCCTAGAGTGCGAATTGGAGTATAAACATCAAACAAATCGTTCCCAGAGTGCAAACAGACTCCAAAGTCCCAGAGTGCGAATTGGAGTATAAACATCAAACAAATCGTTCCCAGAGTGCGAACAGACTCCAAATTCCCAGAGTGCGAATTGGAGTATAAACATCAAATGAATCGTTCCCAGAGTACGAACGGACTCCAAATTCCCAGAGTACGAATTGGAGTATAAACATTAAATAAATCGTTCCCAGAGTGCGAACGGACTCCAAATTCCCAGAGTGTGAATTGGAGTATAAACATCAAATAAATCGTTCCCAGAGTGAGAACGGACTCCAAATTCCCAAAGTACGAATTGGAGTATAAACTTCAAATAAATCATTCCCAGAGTGCGAACGGACTCCAAATTCCCAGAGTGCGAATTGGATTATAAACATCCAATCCGTCGTTCCCAAAGTGTGAACGAATTCCTAAAAAGCCCAAATAGATGTGACTGACCATCTATCGGCTAACTCCAAGTTCCCAGAGTGTGAATTGGAGTATAAACATCTATTTCAGGTTCCCTGAGTGTGGACCGACACATCAATGCCTACTCCAACTTCTCAAAGCGTGAATTCGAGTATGAACAACAAATACCAAGTCAAAGTTCCCGAAGAGCGAACTGAAATATCAATACTAATTCCAAGTTCCCAGAGCGTGAAGTGGAGTATAAACATAAATTCCAGGTTCCCGGAGCGCGAACCGTATTACAAACATCGATAACTCTCAAATTCCCAGAATGCGAACCAGATTATCGATTGCAAATTATCCTAAGTCCCCAGAGTGTGGACATGTGCTTAAGACTTGCAATAAGTGCGATCAACCACCGAAATACAAATGTTGTTCCCCAAAACTGGGGGGCAAAAAACTTAAGTGATAATCACTAACCGAAGTGAAACAATGACCGAAGCTCAACTTATTCATCAATCACACCATGTGACCAAGATTTTCAGACTCGGCAAATAAAACAAACTATACTTGACGGTAAAAACACCACAAGTACACCGGACTGAAAGCCAAACACTGCAAATACTTAAGCACAAAAGAAATGAGAATTGAAACAAAGAAACTAAACTTTATTTCAACTAACTGTATGTGAAGATTCATGTACAAGTTCTTCCAAAAAATTCTTACTAGCAGGGGGCAAAGCCTGCATCTATACAAGCCTACAAAAGAAAAATAAAAGTGACTTCCTAATTGCCAAAAATGCACCAGAGGGGATCGTCTAACTTTTCTTCTTCGGTTTCCTCTTCAACGCGGAACCACTGGAACCACCAACAGTCTTCTGCTTCGACCCCGTACCCTTTGGCGGATCTTCTTCTGACGAAGGCATGATATCGATATATTCCTTCGAACTTGAACTTAAAGGAATATTCTCTTCTCGAGAAGTCGGAGGAGTCGGGTCTACCACCGGGGGAGGAATGGACACGCTGGTTCCGACTAGCGTGTCCCCAGAAGATGTCACCACAAGAGGAGTGGGGCCAA
Organism: Allium cepa; assembly: GCA_030765085.1. NCBI lineage: Eukaryota > Viridiplantae > Streptophyta > Magnoliopsida > Asparagales > Amaryllidaceae > Allium > Allium cepa. The sequence goes on along the minus strand of CM060942.1, from coordinate 695,744,893 downwards.
CCGCCGTCGTAACACACTCAGAATTACCGCCGTGTGTTGCTGCTTCCATCTCTGCTTCGATTTGAGCAAGTATCTCAGCCTCACAAGCAGCACGAGACTCACGATAGGTAGCGGTGGACTGTGACGATGTAATAGAAGCAGGTGGGAACGTGCCGAGAACAAATGGTATGTCAACAAAGGGGTCAGTGTGCTGGCTCAAGAGTTCATTCATCATCTGCTCATCGAAAGTAATTGAACCCCCATGTGTCATCTCGGTCGGCGAGGCTGTCGTCGTGGCGATCGCTTCAGTAATAATAGCTTCCTGTTCTTGATGTGGCTCTTGGACTATAGGAGGCGCTGTCGATGTAACTTTACTTACTGGACAAGGAAGAAAAGAAGTTGTCAGAACACGCTTCAGTACAAATACTTCAGTTCAGACACACATTAGAATTGTCCAGAGTACCTTCCTCAACTTGACTTGTAGCTGACTGAACAACTTCAGAAGAATGCTCCCTTATGGGAGATAAGCGTGGCTGCTCAGGGTCATAGCCTGGGACCAGTTGCGGCTCAGTCGCTGGAGTCGGTTCCAATCCAGATGAAGTAATCGTCTCTGAACTTGTAGATGGATGCGCAACGCCAGACCCCTCACCAACTTCCAAGTGTTGGGTGCCCAGTCTCTCTTTAGCATGAGAGATCATGAAATCGTGGAGAACCTTCTTCTCTTCATCAGTCAATATGCGATTCTCCAACTCAAACTCATTAAAAACTTCGCCTGGCTGTGATGCTTTCTCTTCTTCAACTAATAAATTCCAGGCGTTGAACAAATGCGTTGGATAATCGTCAATCCACGTCAAATTTCTGTGCCTTAGCACATTAGCATTATAAGTAGTGAGAAGTTCTTCTATCTCTGTCTCTAGATTAATCTCTGGTTGATGAACTTTCTCATCGACTTCGGCTTCTGTCTCGCGGAACTTCTCCAAAGCCGCATCTCTTTCTGTCCGAAATTCCACCGCCTGATCACACGCTTCCTCTGCGGAAACGTTAGCGGTGTTCCTCTCCTTCATAATCTATGCAACTTTGGCCTTGAGCTCGTTTAGCTCTTTCAAGGCCGCATCCCGCTTGGAAGTTACGATGGTATTTCGGTGGCCCATGTCCTCCACCGTAGCGTAATGCTCACGCTTCATCCTATCCATCGCTGCCTGAGCTTCATCGGCTTTTCTAAGGGTTTCAATCTCTGACTTTCGAGAGGACTCGGCCTTACTGCCGAGCCCTTGAATAATGCGGTCCTTTTGACCAAGTTCTTTCTCCAACTTCTCAATCGCAGCCGCTCGATCAAAGGCCACCTTTGATGCTTTCTTAGCGGGCTTCGACCATTCTTGATATTGAAAGAATACGTTTGAGAGATAGTCATGCATCATAGGCGCAACTGTCGACGGTATCCTTTTTAGATGCGGGGGAAAAACGAACCCGTCAAAGCAAATTTCAGGAAATTCTTTCCTCAGTTGAGCAAGCCTAACTGCTTCTTCCCCCGAAGGCTCCGTCAATGTCTGCTCTGTTGACGGGGAGGTCGCGATTTTTGTTCTACGGTGAGTATCGGACCTCGATGGTTGGGAAGACGACTTGGGAAGTAAAGTTTTTGGAGGCCTCGAAACATGAACCGGCGGTGGTGGAGGAGCTCTAGGAGGTGGCGTGCGAGATTGAGACCGACGCCTATAATCCCTGTGTTTGTCAGAGCTCTCATGACTCGAGCGCCCATAGTTATAGTCTCTATCTCCTTCCCTCCTATGTGATTCATAATACGAAGAAGACTGGCGTTTCTTACGAAGGCTACCAAGCATTGAACCTCTACCAGACATAGTACCTGCGAAGCAAAAATATAAAGCAAAATTAGTAATCTCTCATAGTGAACGTATTACGCTTAGAAATCGTGTAGTGCCGTGAAGTGTGAATGTGGGTGCAACCCCCCGACCAACCAGATGTGTCAACCGCACTAGTGGGCAGAGACTCGCTCAAAACTAAGGCTTTTGAAAGTTCGTCCAATCGGACATCATGTTGCAAGGACACATCGTTCGGAATTGGAATATCGGTGAGCCCTTCATAAAGATTATCAGTTCTTGGAGGAGACATCTCCGAAATTCTAATTCCGGAGGCGGGTCGAGCCGTGACAACCGATTTCCACCTTCCCTTTTTGGGTGACTCAACAACGGCTGCCTTGCCTTTCCTTTTCTCTTCGATATCTTGGGCTACATCAGCAGATTCACCCAACGTTTCCTCATCGGTATGAGTTCTTTCAGAGTCGGCCTCCTCAATCACGACAACTTTAGGTTTTCTTCGTTTGACTCGTTCTTTCGAGGCGGTTCTTAATACACCGTCAAGCATTATGCTTTGCCTCCGCTCAATCAACCCAAGAATCCTGAGATTCCTATCTGTCAATAGCAACTCGATATTGCTCTCTTCACTTGGGATTTCTTGAAAAATCCGAACTATCTCTTTGAAGCGTTCGCCTTCGGGTCGCTGAATTACGGCTCAAAAAGAAAAGAGATGTGAATTCGACTTCAAATACGTCGGTTTTATCAATTATCCGAAAAAATAGCAATACTCACGTCTAAATAGCCACCGCCGAGCAAAACCTGGGGGCATCTAACATAAAACCATTTTGTCCTGAAGTAGCTCAATCTAGTCCAAGCCCCCGTGATCACTTGGCAGTTTCTTACCGCCTCTAAGAATGTGAAAGATGGACCATCAGCCCGACTCTTGAAGTTAAACAAGTATCTGATCTCAATCGGGAGTGGAGGTCGATGGAGATACTCCATAAATGCAATGAACAAGCTATTGAGTGACGCATATCCGTTCGGATGCAACTAAGATGGGGCGATCCTCAAAAACGATAATACTTCTCTTATATACTGGTTAAACAAAGGGAGTGTCCCAACTGCGCACGCGTGGCGATTGAATGCGGTATATCCCTTTGGTGGATTGTGCGGTCTATCATTTGGCCCCGGCAGTAGCACGTCATCCATCGACAAACCATGCCTTAAACATATTCTTCCTAGCATGTCTTCCGAAATGTTGGACGGAACAGAATATGATGGGTTACTAATGAAGGATGCGTAAGGTAACTCATCCGGAGCTCGACCAATAACTTCAATCTCAATCTCCGTTACTTCAAGCACGGGAGGGACTAAACTCTTAGTTTCTTGCGGCTGCGGACTTGAAGTTTCCATAACTAGCTAAATCACGAGAAATCATCATTAGATGCTAAAAAGCCCGTGCATTCCCCGGTGTAAAGTGCATGAATGTGTCGTGCAGTGCTGTGCATTACTTGAGCAAATTCTATAGAATAAACTGGAGTGTACGAACGACAAAACTCTGAAAATCAAACCGGAACTGACAGTCATCGCTGACCGTCACAACCGTGCCATTAAGACGCAAACGATCGATCCAAGTTAAAGTTCGTTATATTTTTGTTAAGTTACAGTTCCATCGGCGAGCTTCGAAAGGCAGTCCAATATGCAGTTCTACGGTCAAGTTTAGTCATGCAAGGCAGAAGCTCGTCGGAGTCAATTTTTATGTGAGAAAAATTCTCTGAATTCGTCTAATTTCAACTTGGAATCGGTCGCTGCATTCCAAATTTGTATCGAGTCAAAGATGTATCATCAAACATGTTCGAATCGATACGTTTCGTATCGATCGTATTCGACTCGATATGTTTCGTATCGATCAGGTTCGACTCGATACGTTTCGTATCGATCCATTTCGAAACGATGCGTTTCGTATCGATCAAAGACACACCATTTTGCATCGATCTTAGAACCTTATCTTCGCATCGATCGCCGCTATCATATTCGTGTCGATACGAAATCGCATAATCTCCTTCGATTCGAAAATTCCACAACTCCTTCTCCAAAAAAGGCCTTAACTCCATGGTCGTGCTCCATCCCCAATCTTTCTCTCACGCCCATATCTTAAATTCATCGAAACCGGTCATAAAAGCAAGAAGGATGGATTGAGATTTCGAGTTTCATCGTTCTAAACATGATTCTATCCATTAATTACCTGATTTTAATGTTTAACTTCGAAGGATTAAAGAACTGAATCGATTCGAAGACGTGACAAATTTCTCTTCTCTCGGAAGCTTCGAATCGATGCAAGAACACAGAGAGTACAAGGTAACAGTAAAAGTAAAAAAAGGTAAAAAATGGTTAAGCCCACACTATTTATATGAAGCCCTAGAAGAACCGGGTCGATTCGCCTCCCGGTCCATGTGACCAGTCACCACCGGTCACCGCAACGTTCGAGTCGAATGGTAGTTTCGAATCCATCACCAAAAATGTCTATCGATTCGAAATAGACAACGGATCCATCGATACGAAGCAAGCAGCAAAGACAGTTGAAGATTGTGAACTCCATCGGATCAAAGCCCTCGTCCACATCAACAAGTTCACAACTCCATCCACTGTATATCGATACGAACAATGACTTCGTATCCATCAAAACCTATCGATACGAACAGATATTTCGTATCCATCCAAACTCATCGATACGAACTAATGTTTTGCATCCATCATTTCTCATCGATACGAATGAATGTTTCGTATCCATCCAAGCTCATCGATACGAACTACCATTTCTTATCCATCATTTCGACTCGCCTCGATATGAAAAACTACTTTTCAACCATTTACATCGATTCAGGAGAGGATCGATACAAGAGGATAGTCAAAAACAACCATCAAGTGTTGATTCAACTCGAATTCCAAATCGGTTCAGGAGAGAATCGATACGAAATTCAATAACAAATAAAACTGAAAACGACTCGTGAACACGTAACGTTAACGAGAGTCAAATTAACATATGTGCATATATGCCGGACTAATATTCGATTTTAAACATTCACAGGGATCGAATACTCATCTTGTTACGATTACAACAATCAACAACCAAGCACTATTCTACAGCAATCAATCATATCAACGCAAGGTTACAACCTTCGACAAAAGAGCAATGATTGTTCAGAGAACAATTGCAGCTTTTCAAAGCACGTCATGTTTCCACAAGACGTACTTCGGGGGGAAAATGTTATCCATCTTTTTGGCAAAGGCATGATACCAAAAGATCGATTGAAAACAAAGGACAGTTCGTCTCAGAGATTGGTCATTCTTTGCTTCACTATGGATATCGCTGAATTTTGTCCGAGTCCAGATTGAGCTACAACTAATAAGACATGACAAGTAAAGCCATAGAAGTCAACACCTCAAATTTGAAGTCAATCCGAGTTCATACGCTCAAGTTATGATCGATTCAATTTGAAGGGAAAAGCCCATATTTTCGTATCCATCATTATGGGAGATTTCATATTCATCAGCGAGCTTTTGTTCGAATCGATCACTTTTGTATCGATCAACTTCGAATCCATCGAAGTACCTCGGTTCGACTCGGTCTCATTCGAACCCATCGGCAGATCACCTACTTCGTATCGATCAACTCCCATGAGTTCGTATCGATCAGGAGCGGCCGTGTTCGAATCCATCGAGTTCGTATCGATGGACTTCGTACCCATCAGCAGATGAAGCGCTTCGTATCCATCAACCAGTGTCTGCTTCACATCCATCAGATCATCATCCTTTGCATCCATCGAAGGGTTCAAGTTCGCATCGATTGACTTCGTATCCATGGAGAAGCTACAAAGCTCGTATCCATCAGGGAAAGGCTTGTTCGTATCCATCAACCATCTGTTGTTCGACTCCATCAGTGAAGCCTTGTTCGACTCCATCAGTGAAGCCTTGTTCGAACCCATCGGTGAAGCTTCATTCGAATCCATCAAGCCAGCAAGCCAAGGTGACGTGTCATCCATCGATGCGAACGCGTCGAGATATATGGAGTCGACGCGATCAACTCGGAGTGAAGATCGGATTGAGTCGAAGTTTGCGCTCCACATCATCACAAAGGCGCGTGCCACCATCGATTCGAAACCATCGTTTGAAGTGATGGATTCGAACCAAACAGCCACATGAAGAACCCTATTTCGTATCGACAATAACTCGTGATCCACTGATCCAAATGCCATGAAATTTTCACAGAAGCTTGCATTCATGATGAGGAATGTCTCCATCAAATTTCAGCCCAATTGGACATCATTTTGATTGATATGAAATGACTTCGTACCGATCATAGATCGACTTGAAACTTTCTGAGGTTGGTCGCATGGGCCCACTCACATGCCAGAAAAAGTATCCCGAGATTTGAGCGCGATCTCAGCCTCCTATGCCTATAAATAGAGCCCCAGAGCCTACAGAAAAAGGATCTTTTGACTCTCAAGCGCCCAGACTCTGCCGGATTGAGATCTCCATCATCCTACATCATATCTTTGCTGTCGAATTCGAATTTCCTATTGTAACTTGCGGTTGATCGCTGTAACAACTTGTATTCATTGAAAGAGAATCAATAAAACTGCAAAAAACTTCACAGTGGACGTAGGCAACACGCTGAACCACTATAAAAAGCTTGTCTACGCATTTACATTACTGTTGATTGGAGTTTTTGTTAGATAATACTCGTTTTCAATTTACATTCTTCATTATTATCTCTTCACCGACTCCCGAAGAGTGTTGTGACCCATTTTGGTGCAAACAACCGTGACAAAAAACTTTAACTCGAACCAATTACCAACATCTGGATGATAAAGTAGTGACGGTCAGCGATGACGGTCATTCCTGCTGGACTCTGACTATCTTCGTCGCTTGCAAGTTTTCTTTAATTCTGCAAAATCTTTTCAAGTAATGCACAGCACTGCACCACACACACTCTTTCACGCGGGAAATGCATAGGTTTTTTATCGCTTAATGATAATTTCTCATATGTTAGTCAGTTATGGAACCATCAAGTACACAACCGCAAGAAATCCAGAGTACAACTCCTCCGAGACTTGAGATTTCGAACATTGAGCCTGAAATCATTGGTCCAGCCCTGGACGAATTTTCCAATGCATCTTTCATTGCCAATACATCGGACCCCGTTCGATCCAATGTTTCTGAAGATATGCTAGGAAGGATATGCTTAAGGCATGGCCTGTCAATGGACGATGTGTTTTTGCCGGTACCAAATGATAGACCACACAATCCGCTAGAGGGATACACCGCATTCAATCGCCACGCATGTGCGGTCGGGACGCTCCCTCCGTTCAATGAGTACATAAGAGAACTATTGTCTTTTCTGGGGATCGTGTTATCCCGCCTTTTGGCAAGGCCGAGATACCAAGGAGCTGACTGGGAAAAATAGGATCACACATCCTCAGCATTGAATGATTGTTGGACAACTAAAAATATCAATGAATTTTGCCTGAGTCCGGATCGGGCTACAATTGATAAGGCACGTCAAGCAAAGCCATAGAAGCCAACGTTCCGAATTTCGAGACAATCCAAGTTCGTATGCTTAGGTTATCACCAAAGAAAAGTGGAAGAGATAACCATGCTTCGAACCCATCCACGCGTGCCTAAAGTTCGAATCCATTGGAGCATTCCCACCTTCGAGTCCATCAAGGAAGAGTCCTTCGAATCCATGCAATTGAGGGAGCTCCGACTCCATTCCCTACTTGTCTTCGAATCCCCATTTTGAGACAACTTCGAATCGATCCATAGTAACATATTTTGATCGATTCGAATGAGTACCGTTTCCATCGATTCGAAGGTAACGAACCTTCGAATCCAACACCTCGAATCCACCAAGTAAAAGCGGCTAAAACTTAGGATTCTACCCAGTAAACTCGGAGAAACAAGAGGATCAACCCGGGAAATTCGCGCCACGTCTTCATTCTCACGCGCAGGAGCATGGATTCGACCCTATGGATTCGAACCATATCGATTCGAACAAATCCATAGGACGAGGAGCACCATCTTGAATCGATTATAACTCGAGATCTACAAATCCAGATGCTATGAAATTTTCATAGGAGCTTGCGTATGCATAGAAGAATGTTCACACCAAGTTTCACCATGATTGGATATTTCCTTGATCGATTCAAACCAAGGGTCGAATCGATCCTGATGTGGGCCCGGACCTTCAGATTTCGGTCATGTGGGCCCCCTCACTTGCCAGAAGCGTTCTCCCTAGATTTTAGGCAAAATATCCGCCTCCTACACCTATAAATAGGGCCCCTGGTCATTCAGAAGGGGGATGGGAGAATTTTTACCAAAAAGGGACGCCCGGACTCTGCCAGAATCACTCCAGTGCTACACTGCTACTCCTGATTTCGAATTTTGGCTTAAGAGCCGCTGTACTTTGTCATCCAAAAATTGTATTCTCCGAATATCAAGCAATAAAATAACAAAACTTCATAGTGGACGTAGGCAAATCGCCGAACCACTCTAAATTATTGTCTTCTGTGCAATTTATTTTCTGCTGCTTGGAGTTTTTGTTAGATAATCTACATTTTCAATTTGCTTTTTTCATTTATTATCTCTTCAAAAACTTCCGAAGGGTGTTGCCCAATTTTGGTGCAAACACTTTGGTGCCTTCACTGAGAAAACCCAGATTTTCTCCTGCTCTTTGGATCTGTCATCGATACCGGATTCAATAAATCTAAGAGAAAGATCCAGATTAACAAATCTAAGTTCCTTCCAATCTATTCAGATTTGCATAAAGTCTAGGAAAGGAAGTCGACTTTCAAGATGGTTAGTACGAGAACCACCTCTAACGCCATCGATCAAGAAAGACAAGATAGACAGGATCCTGCTCCACTACCTCCATCTAATCAAGATGCTACTGGACACTCGGAACCGTCAGGTCCGGTTACCCGATAAGAGTTACAGTTGCTACTCCAAGAGCTAACTCAGAGTCGGCAATAATTAACAGAACAGCTACGCGCTAATGCCGAGATGATCAACCAACTGGATCGTCAGAAGCGAAAGAGATCCAAGAGTGACTATGCTTCTCACTCATCCAGCGAAAGTTCTTCATCTTCTGATTATCACAATCGATCTCCATGACCCCGACTAGATGGGAGTCGCATGCCAGCTGTTGGAGATCAACCCACGCTGACCGTTGGACAACTGAGAGTTGGTCCATCGGCCAGTTTCCAAACCGGACCTTCCTCCCGAGGAAGTGCCATCCCTCACCACACTACAGGATACTGCACTACTAACGTTGCGGCTGAACCAGGGGTCGACGTCCAAGATCAGTCGGACCTGGACCGTCGTTATAGCGGAAGTACTCCTGAACCGTACGTCCCTGAGGACTATAAGCCAAGAAGGAAAGACTTGGACCGTCGACGACATCCGGTTCAAACCCAGAGTATGGAACGTAATCATACTCCGGCGCAAATGCCGGATCTTTCAACTATGATACGTCAGATGATCCGTGAGAGCCAGGGATTCACAAATGATGATTGGGGAGTTTCCCGAAGTCACACTCCTTTTACAGACGATATCCTTACTGCTGAACCTCCACGGCGATTCAGAATGCCAGCTCTACCCATGTACGAAGGAAACTCCGACCCCAATCAACACATTCTGAAATATGAATTGTCAATGACCGCTGCCAGAGCTGATGATGCAGTGAAATGTTGTAGTTTCCCCATATCCTTGGGAGGCATCGCTACCATGTGGTTTACTCAACTACCACCTCGATCCATCTCTTCATTCGACTAGTTGGCCACAAAATTCGTTGAACAATTCCGCATGCATGTCGCAAGGCCCAAAGATGTCAACACTCTGTCTAGTGTCACTCAAGCTCCTGGGGAAACGCTCAGACGCTACTTAGAGAGATTCCATACTGCATGCGCGGAGATTAGCAATCCAAACGGTAACTCCATCCTTATGGCATTGACTAAGGGGATCGACCCCGATTCTGAAATTGGCAACTGGCTAGCTGGAAAACCACCTGCACCATTGGACCGTTTCCACGCCAAGGCGGCTCAATTCCTAAGATGGGAAGATGCGAAACAGTCTAGGAAGCAAACTGATGCAGGACCAAGTGCGGAAGGGATCCAAAGCAATGTTGCAATCAAACAGTCCGGCGAGAGTTCCGAAAAAGTTCATTTGAACGTTAAAAACAAACAAGCTCGGTGAAGAGAGAGCATGAATCAAACCAGAAAACGAGATCAAAATCCTGGCCCGCAGCGCAAAAATACTGTGTTTGACAGTTACATTCCTCCGAATACATCACTAGATGACCTATATTTACAAACCCGTGATACAATTCAGTATCAAAAACCTACACTAGGACCGTCGTTAGAGAAGCAAATCCAGACGGGAATGTTTTGCCGGTTCCATGAAAGCTACGGGCACAATACAAACGAGTGTCGTCACTTACAAGATCTCGTTGAAAAATTGATCAGAGAAAAGAAGCTGGAACAGTTTGTTCAGACGCCGCAGCCGGGAGAAGCGGGCCCATCAAATTAAAGTAATGAATCCAATTATCTGATGCAGGAAGACTCCACCCCCACCGGCTGGAGGTTGGTAGTAAATGCTGTTGGAGGTATCCCTCATCCAACAAAGCGGTGCTGGGATGAGATGAAGTCATGTGCCAGCCCTACTAGGTATGCGGATGCTGCATGCTGTAGACATTTGAGAGATAGAGTTCAGATCAAACGACAGAAAGCAATGACCGACGACATCGTATTTCAGTGTAGTGATGATGACAGAATCATAGTCCCGACTACCGATCCACTAGTCATATCAGCTCAGGTAGGCCATGTGTGGATGAAAAGGATTCTGGTTGACAGCGGAAGTTCCGTGAATATAATATTTAAGCGAGCCTATGATCAAATGAATCTGAATACCAAAAACTTGAAAACATGCCAATCCAGTATTCGCGGATTTGTCGGGAGCGCGGCCATACCCGTCGGAGAACTAGAAATACCAATATAGTTGGGAACAGGACAGTGCTGCAGAATCCGGACGTTGCGATTCATGGTGATGGACATAGATTCACCGTACAATGCTTTCTTGGGCCAACCAGCCCTTGCTGAATTCAGGGCTGTTATCGCCCCATGGTGCCTAACCTTAAAATTCCCCACTGACAAAGGAGTTGGTGTAGTTATGGGAGACCAGGCCGACTTAAGGACCATCATACTCCGAAAGCGAGTTTCCCGGTCGCACGATGTCAATGATCAACCCCAAACCTTCAAAATTGGTGATTTCGTCTACGGAAGAGTACACTCAACACCACCGCACGTGAAACCAACGTGGGAACGGCCATGTGTAATTGAACAGAAATTCGGGGATGACCTGTTCTTGTTGACGACATTGGGCGGCCCTATTTTGCCAAGAGCCTGGAGAAGCAAGGACCTTCGTCATTGCTACACATGACAGGCTTTATTTGATCTATGAATGCTTTGTAGTTTCCTTTACATTCTGAAATTTGAATTTGTAATAAGGCACTGACTTTGCCATATTTTCTTATTTCAGCAATAAAATATTATCCCTTCGAGCTTGAGCTGTGATTCACCGAATACAACATTCAACAATCACGACACACGAAGAGCTAAGTTCCATAAAACAATGGAATTTATTCAAATAGGGAGTGACTGTGATGCGACCAGCCACTCACTAAGTGAAACCCCAGCTCGGGGGCAAGTCAACACATCAAAGGCTGAACTGGACCAACACACGACAGTCCATTCAATAACTCGTTCCCAGAGTGCGAACGGACTCCAACTTCCCAGAGCGTGAATTGGAGTATAAACATTCAATAACCCATTCCCAGAGCGCGAACGGACTCCAACTTCCCAGAGCGTGAATTGGAGTATAAACATTCGATAACTCGTTCCCAGAGTGCAAAAGGACTCCAACTTCCCAGGGCATGAATTGGAATATAAACATTCAATAACTCGTTCCAAGAGCGCGAACGGACTCCAACTTCCCAAAGCGTGAATTGGAGTATAAACATTCAATAACTCGTTCCCAGAGCGCGAACGGACTCCAACTTCCCAGAGCGTGAATTGGAGTATAAACATTCAATAACTCGTTCCCAGAGCGCGAACGGACTCCAACTTCCCAGAGCGTGAATTGGAGTATAAACATTCAATAACTCGTTCCCGGAGCACGAACGGACTCCAACTTCCCAAAGAGTGAATTAGAGTATAAACATTCAATAACTCGTTCCCCGAGCGCGAACGGACTCCAACTTCCCAGAGCGTGAATTGGAGTATAAACATTCAATAAGTCGTTCCCAGAGCGCGAACGGACTCCAACTTCCTAGAGCGTGAATTGGAGTATAAACATTCAATAACTCATTCCCAGAGTGCGAACGGACTCCAACTTCCCAGAGCGTGAATTGTAGTATAAACATTCAATAACTTGTTCCCGGAGTGTGAACGGACTCCAACTTCTCAGGGCGTGAACTGGAGTATAAACGTTAAATCTATCGTTCCCAGAGTGTGAACGGACTCCTAAAAAGCCCAAATAGATGTGACTGACCATCCAGCGGCTAACTCCAGATTCCCGGAGCGCAAGTCAGAGTACAAACATCAATTCCAGGTTCCCGGGGCGCGAACCATGTTACGAATATCGGTAACTCTCAAATTCCCGGAGTGTGAACCGGATTATCAATCTCAAATTATCCTAAGTCCCCAGAATGTGGACATATGCTTAAGATTTTCAATAAATGCGATCAGCCACCAAAATACAAATGTTACTCTTCGAGAGTAGGGGGCAGAAAAGCTAAGCATTAATCACTAACCAAAGTGATACTATGTCCGGAGTTCAACTCATTCATCAAATCACGACACGAAGTTATGTATTCATACTTGGCATATAAAAAAAACAACAAACACTGCAAAACACTTAAGTAAAAGAAAAGAGCAACTTCCCATTCCGTCAACCAACAAAAACAGGTTCAATTACATGGCAAGTCAAAAGGTTTCAATTAAGTGGAGGCCGAATCCACACATATATACGGCTCTAAAAAGAACAAAAGAAGAGGTAAAAGAATCGCTATTCACAACTACATGATAAAACAAGAAGCTCACTCCTTCTTCTTCCAGGGCTTCTTCTTCGGAGTCGAGCCGCTAGACCCACTACCCGTCTTCCTGCGAGACTTTTTGCCCTTCTTTGGAACATCCTCAGGATCTAGCATAATATCAACGTCTTCCTCAGAGCTGGAAGGGTTAGAGATCCTCTTGTGAGGGCGAACTGAAGGCATGGGGGCGGTGATAGGTGTTTGTTCAGCAACGCTCGAGACAGTTACCGTGCCACCGGGAGAGATCACCATTAAAGAAGATAAGTTTGAAGGAGCAGTGTCGCTACCAGGACCACCAACCGTCACCATTGAGGCCATTTCATCGCTTATCTCAGCTAAAATCTCTTCTTCTCGAGTCAACTGAGCTGCGCTGGATATGCTGGTGGTCGTCACGACAGAACGGAAAACTGGAACAGCTCCACTCGTCGCAAATGAAGGATTAGGAATAGGGTCAAGAGAGTGACCAAATAGCTCTTCAATCATTTGAACATCGAATGACATCGAGCTCCCCTCTCCCATATCACCGGCCATGGAAGCAGTTGAGATCGCCTCGTTGACAATAACTCCGCGCGTAGGATATATAACCGGAGGAACTGGGGGCACGAATGTGACACTCTCAGTCACTGTACAAAGGAGAACAAAAGTAATCAGTCCAGAAAATTCTCTTTAAAATCGATACTTTAAGACAAGAGGGAAATAATCAAAGTACCTTCTTTACCTTGCCTTGGAGTTTGAACAGGCTCGGAGACAGCAGTCTTGCCAGAAGACAACTCCGGTTGGTCCGGGTTGTAAGCAGGAATAACTTGTGGATCAACCGCGGCGATAGCTTCGGATGAAGTCGGGATAGGGACTTCGATATTCTCACTATAATGCGCGACACCCAAACCTTCACCGATCTCCGTTTGATGGATGCCTAGTCTTTCTTTCTCAACAGAAATTATCGCCTCGTGAAGAGTTCTTCTCTCATCCCCGCTAAGCAGACGTGACTCGAGCTCAAACTCATCTAATACTCCATCCGGGCAAGACATCCTCTTGTTCTCCAATAGTTTCTTCCAAGCATTGTAGAGAAGCATCGAGTAATCTCCTAGCCAGGAGAGATTTCTATGCTCTAACACATTGGCATTGTATGTGTCCAAGATTTCGTCAAATTCGGCCTCCAACTTGAACCTCTCTGCCTGAACTCTCTCCTCCACCTTCGTTTCAACCTCCTTAACCGTTGCAACTGCCGCATCATGCTCAGCTCGGAGAGACACAGCTTGCTCACACGCTTCTTGCACGGCCGTATTAGCATCGTCTTTTTCTTTGTTCATATCAGCAAACTTAGCCTTTAATTCCTCTAGTTCTTTGACTGCCGCATCTCGCTCGGCTTCAACATTTTTGTATCGATGGCCCAAATGTTCAACTAAAGTTCAATGTGCCTGTTGCATCTTCGCCATCTCAACTAATGTCTCATCAACCATTTTTAACGACTCGGCTTCGGCCTTACGGGAAGATTCTGCCTTAGCTTGGAGTATATCAACAATACGATTCTTCTGAGCCAAGTCGGCTTCCAGTTTCTCGATAATTTTGGCCCGATCAAAGGCTGCTTTTGAAGCTTTAACAGCCGCTTTATGCCATTCTTTGTACTAAGCATAGAAATCGTGGGTATAGCTAAGTGCTGTGGTCACGGCGTCTTCAGGAATTCTTTTAAGATTAGGAGGAAAAATACAGGCGTCGAAGCAAATCTCCGGAAAGTCCCTCTTCAATTGAGCAAGTCTGATAAACCCTTCACCGGATGGTTCAATAGGGGCCTCCTCTGCAGCCGTGGTCGTAACGACCTCAGTTCTAGAACGATGTGGCTCAAGCCTCGAAACCTGCGAAGACGGCTGATGTCGCAGAGGCTCAGACACCTGAATATGGCTTCGGGGTGGTGGAGGAGAACGAGAAGGGGAGCGATATCTCCGATCTCTGTCCGATCGCTCCTAGCTAGAGTAACTACGATGATGATCGCTTGCATGATATTCCTGGCCATGATGCCTCCATTCACAATCACGATCAGAGTCTCCACGTCGAGGTTCATAATAAGACGAAGGGTGATGCACTCTTCGGAGTTTGTCTAGTGTAGATTGACGGCCAGACATAGAACCTGAAAAATAGAAGAAATTCAGTTAAATACCAGGCGAAAGCAATACGATTTGTGCGGAAGTCGTGTAGTGTTATGAAAGTGTATGCAAATGTGCAAAACCCCCGACCAACCAGAAGTGTGGACTGCACTAACAGGTAAAGGCTCGCTTATTTCTAACGCTTCTCGGAGTTCATCCAACCCGGACTCGTGGTGGAGAGATACGTATTCCGGGATAGGAATGTAATCCAGTCCTATAAAAATGTTTCCTGATTGATAAGGAGCAGCATCAGAGGTAGTAATTTCGGGGATCAAACGAGATACGACTACAGACTTCCATCTCTTAAGTTTAGGGACAACAGCCATGCCTTTCTGCTTTTCTTCAATTCGGGAAAGATCAGCTGCTAACTCGGTACCGGTGGGTGTCCTCTCGTCATCTCTTATCTCTCTTATCACTATGTTGGGTTTTCTTTTCACCGTCTTCTTCTTTGTCTTCGAAGCCGGTTTCGCCAACCCCTCGATGACAATACTCTGGTTCATCTTAATTAAACCCAGCTTCCTTAAGTTATCATCAGTCAACACAGAGTCGATGTGCCGCAAATCACTCGGGACCTCTTGTAAACTTCGGACAACGGCTTTGCAGTGTCCACCGTCAGGCCTTGAGATGATAGCTGCAAGAAAAACGCCCGATATTAGTTCAAGTGTTAATAACCACTGTTAAAGAAGGCTTATGCGATTTACAACACTTACGTCTAGACAGCCATCGCCTAGCGAACCCTAGGGGCATAGAACAAAAAACCGTTCGTTCTTAAAATAAATGAGTCTGGTCCAGGCTCCTGTCACAATCTGGCAGTTTCTAACTGCTTCCAAAAAGGTGAAAGATGGAATATCGCCCCTGCTCTTGAAGTTAAATATGTGTCTAACCTCGGTCGGCCTTGGCGGGCGAAAGAGATGGTCCATAAATAGGACAAAAACAATGTTCAACAATGCATGTCCGTTGGGATGAAGTTGTGAGGGGGCAATTCCAGTGAATGATAACATCTTGCTGATATACTGGTTAAACGGAGGATGAGTTCCAGCTGCACAAGCATGACGATAAAAAGCGATATATCCTTCGGGCAGATTGTGAGGTCTATCGTCAACACCCGGTAGCAAGACATCGTTCAGAGATATGTTATGTTTCAAACATATCCGACCCAATAATGCTTCGAAGATATTGGACTGGACGGAATCAACGGGGTCCTCGATAAATAAAGCCTCCGGCAATTCGTCCGGAGCCGTATCTATTACTTCAGGAGGGAATTCTGGAATCTCAAGCACTGGAGGAGGCGAGCTTTGTACCTCTTGTTGTTGAGAACTTGAAGACTCCATAATTAACTAACTCACCAGAAAGCAGCGTTAAGTATAAAAGAAGCCCGTGTATTCCCCGGTGTGAAGTACATGAATATGTCGTGCAGTGCAAGTGCTGTGCATTACTTAAGCAGCTTTTATAGGTTGAAACAAAATGTCCGAATGACGAAACTTTGGAATTTGAGAATGGAAATGACCGTCATCACTGACCGTCACTTCCACACCATCCAGATGCTACTGACCAATTCAAGTATAAATCTGTTATATTGTTGGTTAAGTCACAGTTCCATCGACGAGCTTCAAAAAGGAGTCAAGTCTTACAGTCAAGTTCAATCATGCAAGGCCGAAGCTCACCGGATTCAAGTATGCTAAAGTTCATCAAAGTTCAATTTAAAATTGGTCATTGTTCAGATTTTGGATCAACTCAGAAGAGTATTGTGCTCGGAGGCAAAGATGTTCGAATCGATCGACTCGAATCGATACGAGTCGAATCGATGAAAATCGAGTCGATGTGCTTCAAATCCGTGTGGTTCGACCCGATGAGAATTGCTTCAAACCCGTCGGCGCAAGATAACTTCGTATCAATCAAAGTTCCATGCCTTCGAATCAATCATTGGACCATTACTTCAAATCGATCGACACGAAGCTCCTTCACAAGCATCGATTCGAAACCCTACTATGTGAATCGATTCGAATGACAACTTTCTGAATCGATACGAGGCAGAGAAAGACAATGTCCTTCGAAAGCTCTACTCCTCCAAGACAACGCTCTGGGTCGATACGATTCGAAAAGATTCATTTCTCAAAACCATCGAATCGACCCATTTCAGATCTCACAACTCTTCAAAATTTTCAGAAGAAAAGATCGAATCGATGCCAAAAAATTCCAGTTTCATCATTCTCAACTCGAGTCGATCCCTTTGTTACTTGATTTGATTTGGTTACGTGTGGAAGCGTGAAAGAGTTCGACTGCTTCGTGGAAAGTACGTTTGATTTGGCTGGGAGATCGATTCGAAAAAGTAGCTAAAGCAATAGTAAAAAGTAAAAAGTGAAAATGAAGTTGGCCTCGCGTATTTATATGGGTTCCAAGGATGGCTCGTGGCGTTTCGTCTCACGGTCATTTTGACCGTTTGTCACAGGCCACAACCCCATCGATTCAAACAACAGAGCTTCGAACCCATCACAACATTGAATCCTTCTACTACTTCGAATCCATCTGCCTTTGAACCCCTTACAACATCGGATCCATCCATGCAATATCGATGCAAGGCATCATCGGTTCGAAGAGGCAATTGAACAAGAGCTGGATTGAAAATCCTATCGACTCGAGGACAATCGATTCGAACAAACACGCTTCGAATCCACCAGGAACTGACGATGAGAATGAACGCGTCGCTTCGATTTGAGAAATTACTTGTCTACCTTTTGTACTGATTCAGGAGAGGATCAATACAAGAGGATGATCATAGATAATCATGAAAACAATGTTTTGACTCGAATCTTATATCGGTTCAGGAGAGGACCGATGCGGAATTCGACAACAAACCGAACCAACAACGACTTGCAATAATGCAATGTTAACCAAAGTCAAGGTGACACATATACACACATATGTATGACTAATATTTGTTCTTTAACATTTACAGGGATCAAATGTTCATCTCGTCATGGTTTCAACGACTAACAGTCAATCACAATCATACGACGGTTAATTGCAGCAATAAAGAATACAACTTTCAGAAGAGCATGTCCCAATTGTCCAGCGTTTGACTGCAGCTTTTCAAAGCACGTCATGTTTACACAAGACGTACTTTGGGGGGCAAATGTTATCCTGCCTTTTGGCAAGGCCGAGATACGAAGGAGCTGACTGGAAAAAACAGGATCACACATCCTCAGCATTGAATGATTGTTGGACAACTAAAAATATCAATGAATTTTGCCCGTGTCCGGATCGGGCTACAATTGATAACGCACGTCAAGCAAAGCCATAGAAGCCAACGTTCCGAATTTCGAGACAATCCGAGTTCGTATGCTCAGGTTATCATCAATGAAAAGTGGAAGAGATAACCATGCTTCGAATCCATCCACGCGTGCCTAAAGTTCGAATCCATTGGAGCATTCCCACCTTCGAGTCCATCAAGGAAGAGTCCTTCGAATCCATGCAATTGAGGGACCTTCGACTCCATTCCCTACTTGTCTTCGAATCCCCATGTTGAGACAACTTCGAATCGATCCACAATAACATATTTTGATCAATTTGAATGAGTACCGTTTCCATCGATTCGAAGGTAACGAACCTTCGAATCCAACACCTCGAATTCACCAAGTAAAAGCGGCTAAAACTTAGGATTCGACCCAGTAAAATTGGAGAAACAAGAGGATCAACCCGGGAAATTCGTGCCACGTCATCATTCTCACGCGCAGTAGCATGGATTCGACCCTATGGATTCGAACCATATCGATTCGAACGAATCCATAGGACGAGGAGCACCATCTTGAATCGATCTTAACTCGAGATCTACAAATCCAGATGCTATGAAATTTTCATAGGAGCTTGCGTATGCATAGAAGAATGTTCACACCAAGTTTCACCACGATTGGATATTTCCTTGATCGATTCGAACCAAGGGTCGAATCGATCTTGATGTGGGCTCGGACCTCCAGATTTCGGTCATGTGAGCCCCTTCACGTGCCAGAAGCGTTCTCCCTGGATTTTAGGTGAAATATCCGCCTCCTACACCTATAAATAGGGCCCCTGGTCATTCAGAAGGGGGATGGGAGAATTTTTAGCAAAAAGGGATGCCCAGACTCGGCCAGAATCACTCCAGTGCTACACTGCTACCCCTGATTTCGAATTTTGGCTTAAGAACTGTTGTACTTTGTCATCTAAAAGTTGTATTCTTCGAATATCAAGCAATAAAATAACAAAACTTCATAGTGGACGTAGGCAAATCGCCGAACCACTCTAAATTGTTGTCTTCTATGCAATTTACTTTCTGCTGCTTGGAGTTTTTGTTAGATAATCTACATTTTCAATTTGCTTTTTTCATTTATTATCTCTTCAAAAACTTCCGAAGGGTGTTGCCCAATTTTGGTGCAAACACTTCGCTCCATCTCAACTACACCCAAACGGATATGCTTCAGCGAATAGCTTGTTCATTGTCTTCATGGAGTATCTTCATTGACCACCGATCCCGACTGAGATCAGATATCTATTCAACTTTCAAAGCCGAAATGATAATCCATCCTTTATATTCTTGGAGGCGGTAAGGAATTGTCAAGTGGTCACCGGGTCCTGGACCAGGCTGGGCTACTACAAGACGGAGTGGTTTTACGTTAGATGTCTTCCAGGGTTCGCCCGGCGATGGTTATTCAGACGTGAGTATAGGTGAGTTCTCAAATAATTACTAAGGCGATTGCAGTTGAAGTGAAACTTATATCTTTTCCTTTTTACAGCAATGGTTCAACGACCTGAAGGTGAACACTTCAAGGAGATAGTGTGGGTACTCCAAGAAGTCCCGAGTGAAGATAGGGATATTGAATTGCTTTTGACAGATAGGAATCTTCGGACTCTTGGGTTGATCGAACGGGAGCAGAGTATAAAGTTTGACGGGGCACTAAGGACCGTCTTGAAAAAACGAGTCAAGCACAAGAAGCCCAAAGTAGTTATAGCCGAGGAGGCTGATTCCGAGAGAACCCATACTGATGATGAGCCGTTGGCCGGGCCCATAAATGTAGTTCAGGATGTCGTAGAGCAGAGAAAAGGCAAGGCAGTCATTTTTAAGTCGCCTGAAAAGGGAAGACGGAAGTTGGTCGTCATGTCCCGGCTCGCCCTCGGAATTAGAATTTCGAAGAGGTATCCCCAAGAACAGAAAGTCTCTTTGAAGGGCTTGCCGATCTTCCAATCCCGGACGATGTGTCTTTTCAACATGATGCCGGGTTGGAGGAATTCCACCATACTTTAGAATTGAGCGAGCCTTTTATTACTAGCGTGGTCGACACTTCCAGTTGGTCGGGGGGATGCATATTCATACACATTTCACGACACTACACAACCCTTAGTCGTAGGTCATTGGTTTCGAAAAGCCACTAACTCCACTCTCATTTTTCTTTGCAGATATTATGACTGGACGCGGTTCGATGTTAGGAAGTCTTCGACAGGCTCGTAAATCTTCCTCATATTACGAGTCGCAATGAAGGGAAGGAGATAGAGATTACGATCGCAGGTGCTCTGTTTATTCTAGGGACTACAGACGTCGGTCTCGTTCTTGCACTCCTCCTCACAGAGCTCCTATACAACCTCCTGCCTATGTTTCTCGTCCTTCCGAATCTTCTCGATACAAGTCAGCTTCTCAATCTTCCAGATCCGAGCCCTATCATCCTAGATCTAAGATAATGACCCCAATAATTGCGGAACAACCTCCTACGGAAATTTCGGGGGAAGGAGCGATCGGGCTTGCACAATTAAAGGACTTCTCGAACAATTGCTTTGATAACTACGTTTTCCCTCCTCATTTGAAGAGAATCCCGCCGGAGGCTGAACAGATGGTGCACGATTATGTGCATGACTTCTATGCCCAATACAAGGCGTGGTCTAAAGCGTCCGAGAAAGCGTCGTCATTAGCCTTCGAACGAGCGGCTATCATTGAGAAGCTGCATGCCGAGCTGGCTCAAAAAGATCGTATCATACAAGTACTAAACACGGAGGCCGAATCATCTCAAAAATCAGAGATGGAGGCTCTTACGAAGGCTGATGAAGCTCAAGCGGCTATGGATAGAATGAAAAAGAGCATTATGTCACGGTGGAAGACAAGGGCCACCGAAACACCATCGTCACCGCCGAGCGAGATGCGGCTCTGAAAGAGCTTAATGAGCATAAGGAAAAAGTTTCTGAAATCATGAAGGAAAGGGATACCGCCAATATTTTTGCACAGGAGGCATGTGATCAGGCGGTAGAATTCCGGACCGAGCATGATGCTGCGATGGCTAAAGTAATGAAGATCGAAGCCGATGTTGATAGAAAAATTGAAATCGCCGAGTCCAAGCTGGAGGCTGACATTGAAGACCTCCTCATCACTTATAATGCTAATGTGTTAAAGCACAGGAATTTGGCTTGGCTCGAGAATTATCCGGTACATCTTCACAGCGCTTGGGGTCGGTTGATTGAGGAGGAGAAAGCGGCGCTTCCAGATGAATCAATTGACCGATTTGAGCTTGAAAACCGGTTGCTGACCAAAGAAGAAAAGAAAGTCCTTCGTGATGTCATGATTTCTTATGAGAAGGAGATGGTTGGCGCCCGACATCTGGAGGTCGGGGAAGGTTCCGGTGTTGAACACCAGGCTACAGTTCTTGAGATCACCGCTTCACTCCCGTCAGAGCCTACATCTGTGATTGATTCACAGTCTGTCCCCGCCTATAATCAAGAGCAACCGTAGCTATCTCCTATCCGGGCGCATGTTTCTGAAGTGGCTTAGTCGTCAGCAGGCCAAGTTGAGGATGGTATTTCGAAACTTATCTCAAGTGTATTTCAAATAGAGAGTTTGTTTTGAAGCGATTACTAATAACTTCTTCCTATCTATGTTCAGTGACTGGAGTTGCGCTGATTGCTGTGACTCAAGAATCAAGTCAAGGGCAGAAAGCCATCTCTACCGAGACGACTGTTGTGACAACAACAGTGTCAACTGAGATGACGCAGGGGAGCGAACTATCTCTTGATGAGCAAATGGTGAGCGAGCTGCTTGGCCAATGTGGTGGCTCCTTTACAGACTTTTCGTTCATCATTAGTGACCTCCCTCCATGCTCTAGCTCTTCAATGCAGACTGCAGATGCCCCCAGCCAGGCCCAAGCGATTCGTGATGAAGAAATTCTGGACCAGATTAATGCAGAATTAGAGGCTGCGGGGCAAGGTGGTAGTATTGGTGGTGGTACGGCGGTGCACAGCCCAGCGCCTTTAAGGATAATATCACCGGGCGGCACTATCCCATCTTCCATTGCAGATCCAGTCCCCCCAACTCCTCCGATGAGAAGTATACACCTGGAATCAAGTTCAGAGGAGGACGTCGACATTATGCCCCCAACTGGGGAGCAACCATCGGACGGGAGAGGGTCGAAACGGATGATTTCTAGCGAGTCGAAGGGTTCCCCGTTGAAGAGAAGGCCAAGAAAGAAGAAATGGGTTGGCCACTTAAGCAAATTTTTTGACAGATAGGAATTTGTTTTTCCTTCTTATTTGTAGGCCGTGTATAGATGTAGGTTCGCCCCTGCTAGTAGGAATTTTTGGAAGAATTTGCACATAAGCTCTTGTTTCCAGTTAGTTGAAATAAAATTTAGCTTTTCTTTATTTCAACTGTTTTTTCTTGCTTTACTCGTTTAAGTGTTGTGATGATCAGCTTGTGACCACACCTATTACAGATCTTGACTACACGTCCGTGCTCCGGGGACTTAGAATAATTTGCAATCGATAATTCGGTTCGCACTTCGGGAATCCGATAATTATCGATGTCTATGACACAGTTCGCACTCCGGGAACTTCGAGTTTAGTACTTATGCTTTAACTTACACTCTGGGAATTCGGAGTTAGCGCTTACGCTTTGGTTCGCTCTCCGGGACCCTAAAGTCGATGTTTATACCCCCAATTCGCACTCTGGAAATTTGGAGTTAGTATTTAACCTCCGGTTCGCACTCCGGGAACATAGAGCTGATGTTTATATTCTAGTTCACGCTCTGGGAACTTGAAGTTAGCCGACAGTTGGTCAGTCACATTTGTTTGAGATTTCTAAGAATTCGTTCACACTCTAGGAATGATGGACTTATCGAGATCGTGGATGGTCGGATCACATCCACCCAGAGTTAACAAGCGAGGTCATTAGATGGACGGGTCCATCCTCCTCGAACTTGTTTAAGATACGGTCGAAGTCGTTAAGAGGATGGATCCACCCTCTTCGAAACCGCATTTACATATTTATACTCCAACTCGCACTTTGGGAGTTTGGAGTTAGCTCACACTCTGGGAACGACGGATTTTATGTTTATACTCCAATTCACACTCTGGGAATTTGGAGTCCGTTCACACTGTGGGAACGACGGATTTTATGTCTATACTCCAATTCGCACTCTGGGAATTTGGAGTCCGTTCACACTGTGGGAACGACGGATTTTATGTTTATACTCCAATTCGCACTCTGGGAATTTGGAGTTAATGGAAGGATTGTCGTGTATCAATCCTTTTAGGTGTTGGTGTGGTGACATGCCCCTGAGCTCGGGTTTCACTTAGTGAGTGACCGGTCGTATCTCAGTCACTCCCTATTTGAATAAATCCCACCATATGATTGAACTTAGCTCTCTGTGCACTGTGATGTTTTATGTCCTATTCAATAGATCACAGCTCTGGCTCAAAGAGATAGCATTTTATTGCTGAAATAAGAAAATATGGCAAAGTCAGTTGCCTTATTACAAATTCAAATTTTGAAATGCGAAAATAAAATGCAAAGGAAATAATGGGCTAAAACAAATAAAGCCTGTCATGTATAGTAGCGACGGAGACTCTCGCTGTTCCAGGCTCTCGGTAGTGTAAGACCGTCAACGGTCGATAACTTGAATGTGCAATCTCCGAGCTTTTGTGAAATCACATATGGTCCCTCCCAATTAGGTTTCATGTGAGAAGGAACATGATAGATTCTCTTGAGGACGAGATCGCCAAGTTCAAAGGTTCGCGGCCGGACCTTGGCATTGTATATTCGGGCGACTCGACTCTGATACGCGGCTGCCCTCAAATCAGCCTCTTCACGCTTCTCATCGAGTAAATCTAAAGATTCAGCAAGTAGTATGGCATTCGTTTTCAGATCATAGTACGTCACACGATGAGAAGATACTTCCATCTCGACTGGGATAACGGCTTCCGAGCCATAAGATAGAGAAAATGGAGTGTGTCCGGTTGCAGTCTTTTGGGTCGTTCGGTAAGCCCATAAAGCCATAGGAAGTTCATCAACCCATTTTCCCTCGGCCTTTTCCAGTCGTTTCTTCAGAATAGATTTTATAACCTTATTAACAGCTTCGACTTGGCCATTCGCTTGAGGGTGTGCAACTGCGGAGAATTTCTTATGGATATGGAACCGTTGAAAAAAATTCTTGAATTCAACGCTGTCGAATTGGTCTCCGTTATCGGTGATAAAAGTACGCGGGAGACCGAACTGACAAATAATGTTGTGTACTACAAAGTTGATTACTTTCTTCGTCGTGATTGTTGCAAGAGGTTCAGCTTCAGCCCATTTGGTGAAGTAATCAACTGCGACGATGGCGTACTACGCTTCACCTTTGGCCAAAGGCAATGTACCAATTATGTCAATGCCCCATGCTGCAAATGGCCAAGGACTGACCATTTGGGTAATTTAAGTAGGTGGGGCTCTAGGAATCCGAGCATGTTTTTGGTACTTATCACATTTTTTGGCGTAGTTTGCTGCGCCCTGTTTAACAGTAGGCCAATAATACCCGTACCGGAGTACTTTCTTGGCGAGTGCTTACCCCCCAATGTGATCGCCACATTCTCCTTCGTGTACATCATGTAATACTTGTTTGATTTCATCATGAGCAATACACCGGAGGAGAGGAGCAGAATATCCTCTTCGATACATAATTCCGTTGTGAATGATGAACCGCGAGGCTTTTCGAAGAATCTGTCTCTTCTCACTCCTGCGCTCGGGCAATGTCCAATGCTCAATATAATCACGATAAGGGTTCATCCATGATTCCTCACTGGAAGTAGTCTCAAAGGTGAAGTCAGTCTCCATTTGATCAATGCTCGGAGAGGATAGAGTTTCAACAGGGACGAGCCCTAACTGTTGAGCTTCGCCCGTACTTGCCAACGAATCAGCTTTCTGATTAAGCTCTCGAGGTATGTATAAAATGGAAAAGTAATCAAACTAATCAAGCACTTTTCAGATACGAGTTAGATAAACAGCTAGCCTTCGATCTTTCGCCTGATATTCACCCCGGACCTGGCACACGGCTAATTGGGAGTCACAATAGATTTCCACAGCGGTAATTTTCATATCACGGGCCAGCTTCAACCCAGCAAGTAAAGCTTCATTATTAGTCGCACGGAACTCGAACTTTAAAGCATAGCATATGAATCGACCCTCGGGGGTTTCAAGTACTACCCCAGCGCCCTAGCACCGATCATTGGATGCACCATCAGTGTGTAACTTCCAGATGTAATCAGGAGATTTGCTGGTCTCAGGCAAGTCTTCAAGAACAGTAAACTCGGCTATAAAATCTGCTAGGACTTGATCGTGAATAGCTCTCCTCGGAGTGTAAGTGATATCGAATTGACTCAGTTCGATGTTCCATTTCAGTAACCTACCAGACGTCTCAGGCCGTGTGAGGACCTGTCGTAACGGCTGATCGGTGTATACAGTGATGGGATGAGCCTGAAAGTATGGACGGAGCTTCCTCGAGGCAATGACTAGGCAGTAGGCTAATTTTTCTAGCTTCAGATAGTTTCTCTCAGCTCCGGTGAGTCGTTTGCTAACATAGTAGACCGGTTTCTGAACTCGGTCTTCTTCCCCAAAAAGGGCAGCGCTGATTGCATTTTCTGACACTGCCAGGTAAAGATACAACTGTTCGTGGTTGATAGGCTTTGAAAGAATCGGCGGTGTGGAAAGATGTTGAACTAATGATTTGAATGCGTCCTCGCACTCCGCAGTCCATTCGAAGTTCTGCTTCCCTTTTTGGATCAAATCGAAGAATGACATGCATTTATCGGTGGACTTTGATATGAACCTGCTCAGCGCTGCTACCTTTCCGTTGAGACTCTGGACTTGCTTTATAGTTCTTGGAGTTTGTAAATTTATGATAGCCCAAATCTTTTCGGGGTTGGCTTCTATTCCTCTGGCATTGACGATGAACCCAAGGAATTTTCTGGATGCGACTTCAAAATGACACTTAAGCAGATTGAGCTTCATCCCATATCTCCGAAGGGTATTGAACATTGACTCCAAGTCTTTAATGTGGTCAGTGGAGTATCGTGACTTCACCAACATGTCGTCCACATAAACCTCCATGGTCTTTCCGATCTGGTCAGCGAACATCCGATTAATCAAGCGTTGGTAAGTTGCTCCAGCATTCTTCAATCCGAAGGGCATAACTTTGCAGCAGTATAGTCCCAAATCGGTTATGAAGCTTGTATGCTCTTGGTCGGGAACATGCATGGGTATTTGATTGTTGCCTGAATGAAAGATAATAATTCATGTCTGGCCGTGAATCTACGAGTTGGTCAATTCGGGGAAGTGGAAAGCTGTCTTTCGGACAGGCTTTGTTTAATTTAGAATAATCGATGCACGTTCTCCATTTCCCATTTGGTTTTCGAATAAGTACTGGGTTGGATACCCACTCCGGGTATAGAGAATACTGGATAAACCCATTGGCTTTCAGCTTATCAACTTTTTCGTTAAGGGCGGCAGATCTCTGTGGATCCATACCGCGCCTTTTCTGCTTGACCGGGATATACCGCGGGTCAATATTCAGGTTTGGCTCGCGATGTCCGGCGAGATCCCACACATATCAGGATGCGTCCAGGCAAAAACGTCGAGATTCGCCTGGAGAAAATCAACCAATTCCTGTTGCATTTCTTGGCTCAACTGAGACCCAACCTTCAACCTTCTCGAATCATCATCATCTTAACCATCGATTGGAACATCAATCGTTAGCTCAGCCGGGGATGTCTGACTTTCAATAGATTCTTCCTTGTTTTCATTGTCTCTCGGGTCAAGATCACTGTGGAATTGGATGTGGTGCCTGGGCCAAGGTCCAGGCATTAATTGTCAATTATCTACAAAACGGACGCAGAGAGATTCCTCTATACCCTTTCCTTTTTCTCGTCGCTGCGCCCCGCGCTGCTCAGCCACGTAACAGGCTCTTCCAGCAGCCTGATCTCCTTGTATAACTCCAATCCCGCGTGTTTGCACAAAAAATGGGCAAACACCTCCAAGTCGTATGAATTAGTTGATTTTATGTTGTTTCTAGTGATTTGAGTGATTTACGCAAATATATGAAAAGCAGGGACTAAAGTGTAAAAGACACACAGATTTATAGTGGTTCGACCAAAACGTGCCTACGTCCACTTTATATGTTATTCTCCTTTTTCTTTCAGATTACAAGCACAAAGCTTTGTATACAAGTATATGAAAGTTGTTTGAAAGTTCCTTCCATGCTTGAGCTCTCAAACTCGTCTGCCATTGTCGCACCCCTGCCCCTCTATTTATAGAGTGAGGCTGGAGGCAGGGGTCTTGGATGTATATAGCCGCTGACGGGCCTGGACTACTGCAATCTGGACCGGTAAAGTTGATCCGGAATGCCTTCTTCAGGTTGGTTCGGTAGTGGAAGATGGAGATGGTCAGGAGAGTGCTGGTCCGGTGGTGAGATGGAAGAGGCTTGGACCGGTAGTAGTTGGGAGCCAAGTTGGTTCGGCTAGGAGGTGGCTGGTTGGGTTGGTTGGTCCGGTAGTTGTTGGAGTGGAGGTGGTCCGGTAGGTTGGCTCGGCATTGTTGGTTCGGTGTGGAGTTGGTCCGGTAGAGGCAGTGTGTCTCGTGTAGTTTGGTTCGGCAGCACGTGGTCCGGTAGGACTTGGTTCGGCAGAGGCAGTGGACGGTAAAGGAGTTGGTTCCATGGTACGAGGAGAAGGAGCTTGGACCAGCATTGTCGTCCTCATTCTCGGTACGATGATGGAAATGCACCCAACACTTGCCCCCCAAAGCAGGGCATGTGCATGCTCATGGCGTGCTTTGTTTTAACTTTGGTGTTTTCATTCGGTCATTAACGCCGAATCAATTGGTCCGGTCGTTGATGTTTGCTTATAAATAGGGGCCACATGCCTTCGTTATTCCTTACTGAACGAGCCAAACCTTTTGCTGAATCAAACTCTCATTTTTACCGAACCAGGTGAGACCCTTTGCCGCCGAATGAACTTCTATATTGTGCTACTGAATGAGCTCGGGGCCTCGTGTACCGAATGAAGACTTATTATTTACTTTACCGAATGAACCGAATGAGCCTGAGGGTTGGAATGCCGAATGAGATAAGGTGTTCGAATACCGAATGGAATTATCACCGGATGAGCTCGGGGAGTGTAGTGCCGAACGAACTCTCGCCTTGCCTTACCGAATGAACTTAAAGGCTTTCAATGTCGAATGGACTTTAATCTCAACCTTTGTGTTTTGAACTTGTTTGCTTGTATTTCCATATTCCTTGTTCTAATTTGTTCTTCCGGTGCTTGCAGATAATGTCTCGCAAAGCAGAAACTCGATCAGATAAACGGAAGTCTAGGGGCGAAGGAGAGTCCTCCTCCGTGCCCCCAGCCCAGCCAAGACCGGAACGTCATGGACCTGCCCCGCGGTCGCTAGTAGATGGGTATGGCCCCCAGGAGCTTCTGAACTCTCCGCCCGACTGTTTTCCTAGCTCCCTCAGATAGGAGCAGCTTGATGTCATTTCTCGTTCCTTCGAGATTGACAGAGTGCGCATGCTATCGCCGGGGGAAGGAGTTATGCCATATGACCCTCCTGAAGGATATTTCGCTTACAGAAGATACCACTGTATGTGTGGGGCCATTCCTCTAATCAATGCCTGGATAATCAGCTTCATCACTTACTTGAAGGTGGCTCCCTTCCGGCTTCAGCCCAACTCCTACGCCATCTTGGTGTGCCTATACGTTATTTTCCAGAGAAAGTACGGGCGCCCCCTTCCAACAGGGAGATTCTGTATTTATATAACTTGAGAGGTTATAAGAAGTGGTCTCCGTATATTAGCTTGGAAGCGGCCGTTCCCTTCAAACCGGTCCTGGACCTGTATTCGAAGCCCAGCATGTTTAAGAAAGAATGGTTTTTTTTTATCAAGGATGACTCTGTCTCCTTCCGCCTCTTCACTTCTGGCTGTAAGTTAAACTTTATTTATAGTTTCCTTGTTCTGACTGGAATGCTTCTTCTTATATACTTTTATTTTTTGCTAGCGACAGGTGGCTTTGCGGTCGTGGAGAGTGATACCTTGGTTCAGATGGCTGCGGAAATTAAGGCCATTCCGGGACGGGATAGGTCGGCTTCTTACCTGATCAGGAATGCTACTCTCCTAGAGCACAGCTTGATCCTGCCGCACCAGTCCGTGGTTAAGCAGAGGGATACGGCTGAGGAGAAGGCCGCCAGAGCCAAGGAAGGAGCCACGGTGAAAAGTGGCAAGAGGGAGCCTTTCACAAAGCCTCCAGCTGTCGGAGGGAAGAAGCTCAAGAAGTCCGACGGCGCCTCTCCTAGCACTTGCCCAATTGCTCCGGGGGAGGAAGATGTGGAGGAGGATATAGGTGAAGGTGAAGGAGGCGATGGACAGAGCGCTATTGGTGTTGTTGCCTTACCCTTTGGCAAGCAGGAGAGATTCATGAGTGGACGGATGATGCTTTCCGTTAAGCTTTCGGGGAGTCGGAGGGAGGATCGGCTTTGGTTGAGAAGGCAAAGGAGGCTGACAAGGCTGGGTCTGGTGCCGATCCATCCTCTAAGAGCTCTTCAGCTAAGGCGACTCCGGCAATTCAAGGTGAACTTTTGACTTCTGCAGACTCCATTTATAATAGGGACTTAGGAATATCTTATGGTTCGCTCCCGTCCTGGAATGAGATTCAGGACTTATTGCAGTATCCTACTCCTCCGTAGGGTTTGTATAATAGATGTGCCTTCTCACTCCTTTTAACTTAACATATTTCTTGAATTATGGATCATTGTATGTTCGTAACACTTGGTTTTTATTCCAGGAGCAGGTAAGGTGGCCAAGACATCAGATATTCGACATCGCCTCGAACAGTATAAGCTACTCAAAGCTTCTGCCAAACCAAAGTCGTCAACTAGCCGTCCTGGGGATGTAGTTAGATATCGCCCCCTTCTCGAAGTTATTGAAGAAGATATGCAAAAGAGGAAGAGGGTCCGACCTTCGTTTGAACCTTCACCTGGCCCTCAGCCTCCAGTCCAGCCCATCCATGATATTACTAAGGTAGATACTGAGTTTATGCCTTTCTCCCATCCGTCCGAAAATCCAACCGTCACCCCGATAGACCGTCCTAGTTTGGATCGCAACCCATTTGCCGGCCACCCGGATCTGGACCCGAGTTTTCAGGACATCTCTTTTGACGAGGTCACGGGTGAGCATCTTCTTCCCCGCAATCCCATGGTATGGGTGCTTGATGAGGCTAAGTCGTTAGACCTCGATTTGCTTACTACTCGGATTGTGACCATGGGGAATGAGGCCAAAGCAAGCATCGATCGGATGGCTGAGGAAACCAAGAGGCCAATGGAACATCACGCTCGACTGGCCAAGGCTGGGGAGGAAATCGGAAGTGCTAACATCCGGTTGCGGCTACAGGTTTCTGATCAGGACAAACAGCTTGCCGATCAGGTCTTCAGATATCTCAGCATGAGGCGGCCTCCCGACGACTAAAGAAAACCATGGAGGAGGCTAGCAAGGCTGAGTTGCGAAAGATGGAGGCCGCCTGCAAGGAGCGGATTGATATAGCCATTGCTACGGTGGACGAGGTTCGAAGGGCGGATCTCGAGCAGGTAGAGGAGTTATCTGGGAGGCTTGAGGCCGCAGAGCTTGCTCAGGCCAGGGTAAAGGAAGAGATGGGGGAAATGAGGAGGTCTCTCCAGGCTGACCGCTTGAGATATCGATCGGAGAGGGATGTTGCCATCGCTAAGTTGCTGTCCTCCGAGGCCCGGGTGAGGGAGTTTGAGGAGAATGAGGGGATGATGGATGAGATGTTGCAGGATATGTACTTCCGTACTTGGAAGCAGGGTAACCTATCCTGGATGGATGACTATCCCCGGATCATGGCTAGGATATATCTTCGGGCTTTGGAGGAGGCCAAGGCTGGTGCGGATAAGGAAGGTGGAGCGGCATTCAGGATGGACGTGGTTACCGCACAGTTCTCAAAGGAGGAGAAGGTAGCGGTGAAGGAGGGGATGCGGCTACTTGCTGCGGAGGAAGCCGGTGTGCAGTTGGGGGATGAGGACCAAGAAGCGGGTGTTGGTGAGTTTTCCCTTTTTAGCCTTTCATAACTTGATCGTTCGTTGTTGGTTTAGTGGACTCTTTTCCTGAATTGGACAGGTGGGGCCTCTGGTCATCATGCTGGGAGCTCCGATCATGCAGTCAAGTAGATTCGAAGAGCTGGTAGGACGAGGGTGGAGCACGGATGCAGTTGGTTATTTTATTTGATCTGCTTGACATTCCTGTACATGCTAGTTCAAAACATTAATGTACTCTTAAGTTGTAACTATGTTATTGAACATCTTTATGTAAGTTTATAACATAAGCTGATTCTGTTATATTTTGAATGCTGTTATTATTTTGAAGTGTTGTATAAAAAAAATAGTTATGCATATGCCTGTGATTTAATTGTGTTCGATGTTAAGCATTTGCTCGAAATACAATCTCATGTTTTGCAATGTTACGAATAAGTCATAGCTATATGATTATGTATCATGTTCTGGTTGCAGGGGGTAGCTTTGGACATCTTGGGTAATTGACCATGGATGCGGCTGAGTGTCTTGTCACCCAGTTTGCGGGCTCAGATTCTCGTGAGCGAATGCCTCCTATTTAGAGTCTTGTACTTTGGGGACTGTTATGCAGGATACAAAAAAAGTATTTAAATGGAATGGAAATATAGGTAAAGTAAAACTTCCAGTCACGGAAGGTCGTCGATATGCTTAAGTTCGTGGCAAACGGGTTTTGTAGTCACTTTCCCTAGCTGTGGATCTTGGAGACATTTGTCACCCATCTTACGCCTCCGCGGGGAGTTTATCTTTTTTACCACAGCCGCACTTAAGACATATCGGTGCCGAGATCGCGCACAATAACTACCCGAGCCATTATGGCCCGTAATCATGGGTATTATTCGATTTATTGTGGCCGGATAGCGTGGGTGCCGATCGTCAACCGTGAACTACCCCTGGCTGGCCACACCTTATGTTGGGGCTTAAAGTAGGTTCACAGTTGCCGGCGAGCCGAATGCCGTAATGAGCTGCCATCGGCTATAGTCGGCCTTCTTGATGGCTTATAATCGGCTCATTACAGTTGGCTTTAAGGGCAGTCGCGAGCAATGAGTTAACCCGCAGCAGAGGGATGCTCGAGCAAAAGTGTCTCATTGGCGAGTGCATAGAATCGCATAGTACCTGTTGAGTCTTGTCCAGGTGAAGTTGCGCCATGAAGTTCCAGTTTGGAAATGTCGTTATACATGATTTTGTTCAACAGAAAAGGATAAAGCTTAACAAGCAGCCAAGATATAAAGGAATAAGTTAAAAAGAGACGAGATTTTTAAAGTGGTTCGGCACGAAAATGCCTAAATCCACTGATCCTCTTTGTTAATTCACTTCATATGGGCAGTACAAGTTAAGAAAAGTATCGACGAAGGTGTTGGATGTTCCATGCCCTCTGGAACACCTCTCCGTCCACTGTTGACAAAATATAGGCTCCGTTGCGGAGATCTTTATGAATTACGTAGGGTCTGTCCCAGATTGGATCTAGTGCTCCGGGGGGCGGGAAGATCCGCTTGAGGACAAGATGTCCTTCTTGTAAGTTGCGGTGCTTGACTTTGGAGTTGTATTGTGCTGCAACTTTTTGCTTATGAGCTGCTGCTTTGAGTGCTGCATCATTTCTTCTCTCCTCAATTAGATCCAAAGACATGAGGAGGAGTTCTTCGTTCTCTTTCGGGTTGTAGTGGATCCTTCGGTGAGAGGGCACTATAGTTTCAACTGGGAGCATGGCCTCCGATCCGTATGCAAAAGAGAAAGGATTATGCCCTGTTGAAGTTCTGTAGTATGTGCGATAGGCCCAAAGTGCCGTAGGAAGTTCGTCCACCCAAGCGCCTTTCGACTTTTCAAGTTTCTTCTTGATTAAGGTTTTGAGAATCTTGTTGACAGCTTCGACTTGTCCGTTTTCTTGAGGATAAGCTACAGATGAGAAGCTTTTGTGAATTCCGTGCTCTTGGCACCAATCGGCGAATTCTTCGCTGTCAAATTGAAGTCCGTTGTCTGATATGATCTTGAGTGGGACTCCGTACCTGCACAGAATATTTTTGATCAAGAAGTTGATAACTTTTGCCGAAGATATTTCATTTAGAGGTTCCGCCTCCACCCATTTGGTGAAATAGTCAACCGCCACTATAGCATATTTGGCTCCGCCTCGACCCGTTGGCAGTTCGCCAATCAGGTCAATTCCCCATACTGCAAAGGGCCAAGGGCTGGTCTTTTGAGTAATTTCATTTGTGGGTAGTCGAGGAATCTTAGCAAATTTCTGACATATGTCGCATCTCTTGACGAAGTCCAAGGCATCTTTGTTTAATGTGGGCCAATAATATCCATACCGGAGTATCTTCTTTGCCAGAGTCTGCCCTCCAGTGTGATCTCCGCAACTTCCTTGATGGATGTTTGATAAGACTTCCATGGCTTCCCTTCCAGCGATACACCTTAATAAGGGATTAGAGAAGCCACGCCGATAGAGGATGCCTTCTTGTAATGTACAGCGGGAAGCTTTCCTCGAGATTTTCTTGATTTCGTTACGCCTGTCGGGCAGTGTGCCACCTTGTAAATATTTCTGGATAGGAGTCATCCAAGTTTCTTCGTCGATTGCAGCTATCAGATTCACTTGCTCGAAACTTGGTGCCAGCTGTTTTGAGATGGTTAATGATCCTAAAATAGTGATGTTCTTCATACTAGCTTGCTTTGCTAGTTCGTCGGCCTCTTGGTTCTCTTCTCGAGGAATGTGTTTGATTAGATAGTGATCCAATTGATTGAGTAGCAGCTTGGTCTTTTTTAGATATGCTGTGAGTCGTTCTCCTCGAGTCTGGATGTCTCCCAGTATTTGATTTACAATGAGTTGAGAATCACTATGGAGACATAAAGAACCAACTCCAATCTCCAAGGCCAGTTCTAATCCAGCTATCACCGCTTCGTATTCTGCGTCATTGTTGGTGGCAGCGAATTCCAACCTTAGGGCGTAGTGCAGCTTCCTTCCCCTGGGGGTGATTATCACAACACCTGCCCCCGAGCCTTGTTCGTTTGACGCTCCATCTACGAAGAGATTCCACTTGATATCTTCTGCTTTTTCAGATTGCTCCTTACCTTCGTTGCTAGTGAATTCGGCAATGAAATCAGCTATGGCTTGCCCCTTGATAGCGGTGCGAGGATGGTAGGTGATATCATATTGACTTAGTTCAATGCACCACTTAAGTAATCGCCCAGAAGTGTCGGGGCGATGGAGCACTTGCCTTAGCGGTTGATCGGTCAAAACTCTGATGGAATGAGACTGGAAATAATGTCGCAGTTTCCATGACGTGATTAGCAGACAGTATGCTAGCATCTCAAGTTTAGGGTACCTGGCTTCTGCCCCTGTAAATCTCTTGCTTACAAAGTATACGGGCCGCTGTGCATGGTTGTCTTCTCTCACCAAAGCGGCGCTCAAAGCATGGGATGATACAGCAAGGTATAGGTATAGTTCCTCGCCTTCATTTGGAGTTGAGAGTACTGGTGGTCTCTGGAGGTGTCCGATTAAGTTGAGGAAGGCTGTCGAGCATTCGTCAGTCCATTCGAACTTTCCTTTGTCTTTCTTTAGAGCTTCGAAGAAAGGGATGCATTTGTTGGTTGCTTTAGAGATGAACCTACTTAGGGCGGCCACTTTCCCGTTTAGGCTTTGCATCTCCCTTCGAGTAGATAGTATCTTGATATCTTGTAAAGCTCGGACTTGCTCGGGGTTTGCTTCAATCCCCCTAGAATGAATGATGAATCCCAAGAACTTTCCTGACGATACACCGAAGGAGCACTTTAGAGGGTTCATCTTCATTCCATATTGGCAAAATACTTGAAACATCTTATCCAAATGGTTTATATGATCGTTGGCTTTCCTCGATTTTACCAGCATGTCATCCACATAAACTTCCATAGTCTGTCCTATTAGTTCCGCAAATATCTTGTTGACAAGGCGCTGATAAGTAGCCCCGGCGTTTTTAAGTCCAAAAGGCATTACTTTGTAGCAGTACAATCCCCGGTCAGTGATGAAACTAGTGTGGTCTTGGTCGGGGGCGTGCATGGGGATCTGGTTATATCCTGAGTATGCGTCCATAAAGGATAAGAGTTCGTGCCCGGCAGTGCTGTCCACGAGTTGGTCGATTCGGGGGAGTGGGAAGCAGTCTTTCGGCCAAGCGTCATTTAAGTTGGAGAAATCGATGCATGTTCGCCACTTCCCGTTAGCTTTCTTTACCAGTACCGAGTTGGCGATCCATTCTGGGTAGATGGCTTCTCGTATGAAGTCATTGGCAAGTAGGTTCTTCACTTCTTCCTCTAGGGCTGATGATCGTTCTGCCCCCATGCTTCTCTTTTTCTGCTTTACTGGCGCCTTCGTGGGATCGATGTTCTGTACGTGGCATGCTACATCTGGGGAGATTCCTGTCATATCAGCATGCGTCCATGCAAATACATCCATGTTGTGGCGAAGAAAATCAATGAGTTGATCCTTTAACTCTTCTTTTAGTTGAGATCCAATTTTCAATAGTCTACTCGAGTCATGTTTGTCTACGACTACGAATTCCATAGCCTCTGCAGGCTCGACGGTGGCCTCCTCCTCTTTGTCCCTGGGGTCTAATTCATTGAAAGGGTCACTGGTATATCGAAGAGGAGGGGCTTCCTTTAGTTGCTATGCTTCCAAGTTTTTCATGCAGAGAGTAGTCTCTGCATTTTTCCCGTTATCTTTTCTGCGGTTATTGCGAAGTTCAGTTACATAGCAGTCTCGAGCAGCGTCTTGATCTCCCTCTATTTCTCCTATTTCGTTATCTGTTGGAAATTTCATCTTCAGGCACCATGGGGCTAGGACAATTTGGAAGTCAGACAAGGCTGGTCTTCCCAAAAAGGCGTTGTAGGCCGCATGGTTCTCTATTAGCATAAACATTTGTTTTCGCACAGCGGAGCGGGGATGACTTCCTATTTCGACAAAGAGATCCAGTTGCCCGACGGGTATCTTTGCGTCTCTAGTGAAACCATGTAGTGGTTTACAGGGAGACACATCCTTCATTGACAGCTTCATTTTGTCGAAAGCATGCTTGAATAGGATATTTACTGAGCTACCAATGTCTATTAAAATTCGGAAAACTTTGGCCGGACCGAACCAAGCAGAGATTGTTGAATATGCGCTTATATGTTTTTGTTTGATGATAATAAACATATATATAAATGTATTTGGTAATGTACTATTTTGTTTTTCATAGATTAAATAAATATTTGTTGAATAAAATAAATTACACAGAATTTGAATTTGAATTCAAACAGAACAAGTTACACAGATTTTGAATTCAAACGAATATTTTATTCAAACTAATATTTATTACAATTTTTAAATAGTACAATTTCATGCTCTCACTATACATATACATTTTTGATTACAATCACATCGCATTTCACATTTACAGTTAACCTCACTACATATCACTCACACTCGTATTTTGTCTTCAACTGCATTCCGGTTTGAATCCAGCATCTGAGTAATCTGCAAAAATATTTTCAAACGCAGTAAAATTGAAAGAGAAATATTTTTGAAATTTGAAAGAAACGATTATTTTGAAAACATTGTTTGCCTCAGTTATTTGGGTTATTCGTCATCATTTTTGACTGTGCAATATCTGTGCATATCAGTATTTTTATCAGGGACAGGTAACTATAAGTGGCTGCAGTACACACGTGTACATTCGTATACGTGTGCACTGCCTCGCCAACTCGTGTACAAAAAATCAAACAAAAGCACAGAAATCAAAAACAAGGTCAAACCCAAGATAGGTTCAACTCAAGGCAAATAGACAAAGCAATTGACTACAAATAGTTCAAGACTAAAGCCACTAACAAATGCAACAGCAACATGCTTGAAGACTCCAGCACGACCAAGTATGGAGTGTACAAATGCAAATGTCCAAACAACAACATGAAGTGAATCAAGTTCAAGCCACAAGTGTACATGAATACAACTCGACTGCAACAGTACAGTCATGAAGACTGCAAGAACATGAACATAGAGCAACAATGAAACTGACTCAAAGCACAAAAGTGCAACAGTGAAGTGACAAATGTTCAGTGGTGAAGCAACAGAGATCAGAGACCAAGCAAAGCATAGTAACTGCATAGCAACAACAAAAAGGGACTGCAGCAAACATATATGCAGCATCAAGTCAAAGTATGCAACTACGTGACATAAATGCAACTACAACGATGCAAGCGAAGAACCAAAGTCAGTGGCAAGCTTCAAACTGCATAAGTGACCATGAAACTGACTCGAAGCAGTAGTGACAGTAAGCATGAATCAAGCTCAGTGGAAAATGCATAAACATATCAGAGTGAAACATTTGAGTTGCAACATGAATGAAAAGAACCAGACACAACAGTGCACAAGTACAAGAACTTGAATTCAATTGCAACAACTCAATGGACCAAACTGCAAGTACAGGAGGCAGTTCAATATAAACATGCTCAAGTCAGAGACTACAACATCAAAGTGCAGTGCAACATGAACCAACTCCAAGATGTATCACTAACATATACTACAGGGATGAACACATGAGAATGGACAAGGCACAAATCAAGTCCGGCTACAAGTTGCAGACTCAAAACAAACATGACACCAAGCTACAAACTCAAATGCAAACATGAATAGAATATATACAATGCAAATGTATGCAACAGTGTGATAGATCAAGTGAGCACACTCATATGAACAAATGCAAAGAACAGTGAAGCATGCACATAGGCCACCAGTGAAACAAAGTAATATATACATGAACAAGTGTAGCATCTGTTACAGTGAAAAAGCACAAGTCAAGATGGAGTTACAACAATGCATCAGTGAGGAACACAACAACAATGAATACTGCAACATGACCAAATGTCAAAACTGCATCAATCACAAATGCAATGCAAAATGGAGTGAATGCAACATGGTGAACAACTAAAGGTTGCAGTAATGAA
The DNA here is from genome assembly GCA_030765085.1 of Allium cepa. Taxonomy (NCBI): domain Eukaryota; kingdom Viridiplantae; phylum Streptophyta; class Magnoliopsida; order Asparagales; family Amaryllidaceae; genus Allium; species Allium cepa. The sequence continues at coordinate 695,706,490 of CM060942.1, read as the reverse complement.
TGCATCACATATACAACATCAAAGTGCAACAGAATGGATGCAGCAGTACCAAGTGATAGTGAAGATGGCCAGAGATGAAGACAGGGGCAAACACAAGATGGCCGAAGCAGTGAAGTCAGAATTTTCTAAAATAGAATGCTAAAGTCAAGACAAGAGAATTCAACAAATATATTCGTCTTTGAAAAAGTCAGCAATGAAAAAGGGGAAGTTTTAATGCCGTGTGAATCAAGAAAATCGAACGCAACACAATCAAAGCCGTGCGTATCAAGGTATAATTAAAATCAGGAAAGCATAATTTAGGAAAGTATAGAATCGATACAAGCAAAATCAAGTGTCTAGAATTCATATAAATACAATCCCAAAATCATCATCGGCTGTAAGAAGAAAATCGAATCAAATCCAAACACAAACCAAAGTTCATCATCGGCAATCGAGTCTGAGTTCTAAAATCACAAAAGCACAAACAAGCAAAGAATTTACATACCGCAACAGTAAAATCAATCATAAGAAGCAGCTGCTAACAAATTGCAACCTCGAAGTCGACGCAAATCAATCGTCAGAGAACGAGCAAGCCGAGCAACGCAATCTCCAAGTCAATCAGATCATCAGAACGAAGCACTAATTCGAGAAAGAAGCCGAAGCCCTAATTCGACATAGAAAGGCCGACATTTTTACAAGCAAAAGAAGGAACGGGTCAAAGCCAAAGTGGATCGGGTTAATAAAAACAAGGGGCCGGCCTTGTTTTTTATAAAAGGGCTTAAGTTTTTGTTTAGGGTTCAATTAATAAAGGGGTTTTTTAGTTATTTTATTTTGAGCAAAAATCACGCATTCAAGTTGTAGTTTAATTTTTGCTCCGGTGTTATTTTTGAAGTTGTTTTTTCTTTTTCGAAGAATCTGTAAATCACCACCTAGGGATTAGGTAGTGTCAGATTGTCTATTTAGAATTAGTTCAGTGAGTAGGGAGTGCGAGTTTGCAAAGCTCTATAGGCGGGAGCAGTGTTTGCGAGTAAGCGAAACTCTATAGGCGGGAGCAGGGTGTGCGAGTCTAGTAGAGTGTTTGTGAGCGGGAGCAAAAAGGGTCTGCGAGTCTAGTAGAGTGTTTGTAAGCATGATACTGTTTAATTCTAATAGAAATCTGTGAATGCAGCAGTAGGCAGGGGTTGCCGAAGCTGGGTAAATTTTGTGTGTGATTTACTTTTCAGCATATTTATTTCTGCAGTTTATTTCTATGTTTAAATAGAGAAAATTTGCTATAACCCTATTCACCCCCCCTAGGGTTAATCTAGATCCTACAAGTGGTATCAGAGCCCGGTATATATTTTTATTTAACTCTAGAGTCATGAATCCGTCAAATAATGCTTTTTCTGAGGGGCAATCTATTGTTAGGCCACCCATGTTTAACGGGAATGATTATGCTTATTGGAAAGTTAGGATGAGTATTTATCTTAGTTCCATTGATTATGATGTTTGTGATATTATTGAAACTGGCTATAAACTTCCCACTATAATCGTTGGTGATACTGAGATTCCTAAACCTAAGGATAGGTGGGATGCTAACGATAAGAGATTGAAGACGACAAATGCTAAAGCCATGAATGCTTTGATATGTGCTCTTGATAAAAATGAATTTAATAGAATTTCTCATTGTACAACAGCACAGGAAATTTGGCAAACTTTGGAGGTGACACACGAAGGAACTTCTCAAGTCAAGGAGTCTCGTCTAGCCCTATTCAGCAATGAATACGAGAACTTTGTGATGGACAAAGGCGAGAGTATAAAGGACATGTTTGGACGCTTTTCAACTTTGGTGTACAACGCTAGAGCACTTGGGAAGGTATTCACTGAGGTAGAGCTTGTGAGGAAGATACTACGAGTTTTACTAATGAACTTTGAGGCAAAAGTCACTGCAATCCAAGAATCGAAAGATTTGAGTAAACTAAGCATGGAGGAGTTGATTGGAAACTTGATGACATACGAGCTTGAGCTAAAAGCAAAGGAAGAGCGCAACAACTCTGAACCAAAGAAGAAGACGATTGCCTTAAAGAGCAAAGAAGAAAGCGATGAAGAAGGAGAAGATCCAATTGAAGAGCTTGCAATGGCTGTCAATAATCTTAGAAAATGGTCGAAATTCAAGCCACGCAAGAAGAAAACAAATCGTAATAGGCCAAAAGATTCTGACAATTCCGATAATGAACCGACGTGCTTCAACTGCAAAAAGCCCGGACACTTCATACAAAAATGCCCACTTCTCAAAAACAACAAAGGAAAGAAAAAGACGAAGAAGGTATTTGCAGCGACTTGGGATGATGAAGAAGGAGAAGAAGCTTCGGATAGCAGCTCAGAGGAGGCTAACCTGTGTCTTATGGAGAAATCAAATTCAGATTCAAGCTCAGAGGAATCTAGTGAGGAAGGTGAGTATTCCTATAGAGATCTTGTTTTTATGTTTTCTGATCTTACTAAAGTAGTTGATGCTCTTGAATCTAAAATTGAAAAACTGAAAACTGATAGGAGAGAACTTGCTCGTAAAAATTTTAGGTTAGAAACTGAACTTGAAAATATTCAAAACCTAGAATGTAAAAGATGTAAAGTTTTAGATTCAGAATTGACAAGACTTAAGAATAACTCTGAGAATCTTGAAAAAGAAAACTTGAATCTTAAGGAAACCATCGACACTAGGAAAAAGGATTTTATAAATCGATGCACCTCACTCGTCACTGAAAATACAACACTAAAAACCAAAGTCCAAAATCTTGAGAAATCTTTGAATAACTTTTCAAGAGGCGAAAAATCTTTCAACATGCTATTGGGAAATCAAATTTTTGCTAACAACAGAAAAGGACTTGGTTTTGGGAAAACACAAGCTGAGGATAATGCAAAAGGGAAAAGTGTCTTTGATATATGTGAAATAATTGGACATCATTCTGAAAATTGTAGTCATAGGAACAAGAACACAAAATTTATACAAGTTTGGGTCCCTAAGAATTCTACAAACAAATTTCATGTCTATTGGAACAAGAATAAAAGGACTAAACAAGTTTGGGTTCCAAAGGGTTTGTTTATTCATAATGTTTCTGCCACTAACAATCATGGACCTAGAAATAGGTCACAAAAATCTTTCATCGTGTAGGTGTGGTGGCAGGCTAAGGAACAACAACGGTGTTCTCTGGATTTTGGCTGTTCCAGAAACACAACGGGCAACATAGCAAAGTTCCTTAGCCTAATATAAAGGTGACAGAATCACAATGGGCAATCACGAGAAATTATCGTAAAGGTAAAACAGGTGAAGGTATAATCTGCACCATATTCTGAATTAAATCAGCCAAAATTGTGATAATGATGTGATGATGTCTTTAATTCTGACTTATTGATATGATTTTTCCTTTGACTTGTTCTTACTTTGATTTGTGCTTAAAAGTAGACCAACCATCCTTTCATCATTGAACTTAATCTGTTTGGTCAAATTATGATGTTGATTGATTACTGTCTACTCATGATACACGTAGATATATTTTGACATTTTGATCACTGCTTGTAAATTTGCACGATTTCAAATTCATGCGAAAATGGATTTTAAGAAATTGTTGAAACTTCAAGAAATTGTTTTTGAAATAATAATGAAGTTTTAATGACTGTTGATAGTTGTTCATCCTATGGTTTCTAAGTTTAAAACCATGATATTTGTTTAAGTGTGAACATGGCTTCAATTCAAAATCCAAAGAATGTCATTTAAATTGTTGCTAAAAATTGGGTTTGAAATTTTTGATGCACACTTCATGTATGGTTTACCAAATCCAGTTGGTGATATTCTGGATTGAAAAAGAAATTCAGATGCAGTTCATACTGGTAATCTAGTTGATAGAAAACTTACGAGTTGAACGTGATTAATTTTTGAAACATTCATTTGCTGCATCGTTTTTTTTCAAAGAAAATATCTGCATATTTTTCACTTGAAATAATTTTTCATTTAGCAGAATTTTTTTTCTCATATAACCCCTTTGAGAAAATAATTGTTTGACCATATTTTTTTATTTGATTTTAAATGACAAATTTTGACTGATCCGACTCCCTACTAATTATCAAAGAGATAAATAGTGATTGAAAAAGTGATGAGTGTTGATATTTAACATACATTACTCAAGAGAGTATATTTGGAAAATTTCTTTAGGAATTAAAACAAGAATTATAAAACTTTTTGTTGGGTAAAGATTCCATGACCATTTCTATATTTATCATTATTTCTATCGACCATGGTTTATCAAATATTCAATATACTTTGTCGATATGTGGTACTATAATCAGGAATCATTTGTTTTTCATGTCATATTTTTTAAAAATAAATAAATATCCAAAGTATTCACTCTCATTTAAAAGTCCTCACGGTTATGCATGAGTGAATTACTTGGATTTTTGATCATGTGCTTCCATGCTCATTTAAAAGTCCTTACGGTTATGCATGTATGGAACGCATATAAAAATTAAATTGCTTAAATAGACAAGTTGATTCTAATCCCATTTAAAAGTCCTCACGGTCATGCGTGGTTAGAAGATACTTGATTTCATTTTTAAAATTAAATTCGAATACTACTAATCTCATTTAAAAGTCCTAACGATTATGCATGATTAGTAGATATTCAAATTCCTGATATAAATACCACAAGTTGATTCAACTGTATGATTTTATATGAACACCATATCCATCATTTCTAAAAGTGGAATATGCGCCTAACAAGGGTAGTTATGGTTTTTGTTTGATTCTTATTGAAGTTTACTATTTATATTCAATTTGAGTTTAATGTTGGATTAATATCGATCACTTTATCTCTATTTTTCTCTAACACTATTATTCTTTTGCTGATAACAAAAGGGGGAGAGAAAAGTTAAGATTTTGTCAAATAGAATCAAGCAAAGGTCGAATAATTTTTCCATATGCATCTAGGCTCATTTGAATATATTTCAACTTGTATGCATATATGTAGGGGGAGCATCATGTAGAGAGGAAGCATTTAAATAGGGGGAGAAATTAGAGTATATAATTGGTCAAATACATTTAACACGGTCAAAATCTTAAATATATGTTTGTTATCATCAAAAGGGGGAGATTGTTGAATATGCGCTTATATGTTTTTGTTTGATGATAAAAAACATATATATTCATTTAAATGTATTTGGTAATTTACTAATTTGTTTTTCATAGATTAAATAAATATTTGTTGAATAAAATAAATTACACAGAATTTGAATTTGAATTCAAACAGAACAAGTTACACAGATTTTGAATTAAAACGAATATTTTATTCAAACTAATATTTATTACAATTTTTAAATAGTACAATTTCATGCTCTCACTATACATATACATTTTTGATTACAATCACATCGCATTTCACATTTACAGTTAACCTCACTACATATCACTCACACTCGTATTTTGTCTTCAACTGCATTCCGGTTTGAATCCAGCATCTGAGTAATCCGCAAAAATATTTTCAAACGCAGTAAAATTGAAAGAGAAATATTTTTGAAATTTGAAAGAAACGATGATTTTGAAAACATTTTTTGCCTCAGTTATTTGGGTTGTTCGTCATCATTTTTGACTGTGCAATATCTGTGCATATCAGTATTTTTATCAGGGACAGGTAACTATAAGTGGCTGCAGTACACACGTGTACATTCGTATACGTGTGCACTGCCTCGCCAACTCGTGTACAAAAAATAAAACAAAAGCACAGAAATCAAAAACAAGGTCAAACCCAAGATAGGTTCAACTCAAGGCAAATAGACAAAGCAATTGACTACAAACAGTTCAAGACTAAAGCCACTAACAAATGCAACAGCAACATGCTTGAAGACTCCAGCATGACCAAGTATGGAGTGTACAAATGCAAATGTCCAAACAACAACATGAAGTGAATCAAGTTCAAGCCACAAGTGTACATGAATACAACTCGACTGCAACAGTACAGTCATGAATACTGCAAGAACATGAACATAGAGCAACAATGAAACTGGCTCAAAGCACAAAAGTGCAACAGTGAAGTGACAAATGTTCAGTGGTGAAGCAACAGAGATCAGAGACCAAGCAAAGCATAGTAACTGCATAGCAACAGCAAAAAGGGACTGCAGTAAACATATATGCAGCATCAAGTCAAAGTATGCAACTACGTGACATAAATGCAACTACAACGATGCAAGCGAAGAACCAAAGTCAGTGGCAAGCTTCAAACTGCATAAGTGACCATGGAACTGACTCGAAGCAGTAGTGATAGTAAGCATGAATCAAGCTCAGTGGCAAATGCATAAACATATCAGAGTGAAACATTTGAGTTGCAACATGAATGAAAAGAACCAGACACAACAGTGCACAAGTACAAGAAACTTGAATTCAATTGCAACAACTCAATGGACCAAACTGCAAGTACAGGAGGCAGTTCAATATAAACATGCTCAAGTCAGAGACTACAACATCAAAGTGCAGTGCAACATGAACCAACTCCAAGATGTATCACTAACATATACTACAGGGATGAACACATGAGAATGGACAAGGCACAAATCAAGTCCAGCTACAAGTTGCAGACTCAAAACAAACATGACACCAAGCTACAAACTCAAATGCAAACAGGAATAGAATATATACAATGCAAATGTACGCAACAGTGTGATAGATCAAGTGAGCACATTCATATGAACAAATGCAAAGAACAGTGAAGCATGCACATAGGCCACCAGTGAAACAAAGTAATATATACATGAACAAGTGTAGCATCTGTTACAGTGAAAAAGCCCAAGTCAAGATGGAGTTACAACAATGCATCAGTGAGGAACACAACAACAATGAACACTACAACATGACCAAATGTCAAAACTGCATCAATCACAAATGCAATGCAAAATGGAGTGAATGCAACATGGTGAACAACTAAAGTGCAACAAGTATTGCAGTAATGAATGCATCACATATACAACATCAAAGTGCAACAGAATGGATGCAGCAGTACCAAGTGATAGTGAAGATGGCCAGAGATGAAGACAGGGGCAAACACAAGATGGCCGAAGCAGTGAAGTCAGAATTTTCGAAAATAGGATGCTAAAGTCAAGACAAGAGAATTCAACAAATATATTCGTCTTTGAAAAAGTCAGCAATGAAAAAGGGGAAGTTTTAATGTCGTGTGAATCAAGAAAATCGAACGCAACACAATCAAAGCCGTGCGTATCAAGGTATAATTAAAATCAGGAAAGCATAATTTAGGAAAGTATAGAATCGATACAAGCAAAATCAAGTGTCCAGAATTCATATAAATACAATCCCAAAATCATCATCGGCTGTAAGAAGAAAATCGAATCAAATCCAAACACAAACCAAAGTTCATCATCGGCAATCGAGTTTGAGTTCTAAAATCACAAAAGCACAAACAAGCAAAGAATTTACATACCGCAACAGTAAAATCAATCATAAGAAGCAGCTGCTAACAAATTGCAACCTCGAAGTCGACGCAAATCAATCGTCAGAGAACGAGCAAGCCGAGCAACGCAATCTCCAAGTCAATCAGATCATCAGAACGAAGCACTAATTCGAGAAAGAAGACGAAGCCCTAATTCGACATAGAAAGGCCGACATTTTTACAAGCAAAAGAAGGAACGGGTCAAAGCCAAAGTGGATCGGGTTAATAAAAACAAGGGGCCGGCCTTGTTTTTTATAAAAGGGCTTAAGTTTTTGTTTAGGGTTCAATTAATAAAGGGGTTTTTTAGTTATTTTATTTTGAGCAAAAATCACGCATTCAAGTTGTAGTTTAATTTTTGCTCCGGTGTTATTTTTGAAGTTGTTTTTTCTTTTTCGAAGAATCTGTAAATCACCACCTAGGGATTAGGTAGTGTCAGATTGTCTATTTAGAATTAGTTCAGTGAGCAGGGAGTGCGAGTTTGCAAAGCTCTATAGGCGGGAGCAGTGTTTGCGAGTATGCTAAACTCTATAGGCGGGAGCAGGGTGTGCGAGTCTAGTAGAGTGTTTGTGAGCGGGAGCAAAAAGGGTCTGCGAGTCTAGTAGAGTGTTTGTAAGCGTGATACTGTTTAATTCTAATAGAAATCTGTGAATGCAGCAGTAGGCAGGGGTTGCCGAAGCTGGGTAAATTTTGTGTGTGATTTACTTTTCAGCATATTTATTTCTGCAGTTTATTTCTGTGTTTAAATAGAGAAAATTTGCTATAACCCTATTCACCCCCCTCTAGGGTTAATCTAGATCCTACAGAGATGACCATAGGATCCATGTGTGGGTACTGTCTGCCCTCTAGATCACGTCTACTGAATGTGATGTCGTCACTCTCTTTCCGTTTCAGGTGGCGTTCTTCCATAACAGAGTTAAGGTAACCTTCATCGTTTCTGAGTGACTTACCGTATCTTTCCATCTCTGCCCACCTTCTGTCGGCGATGTGTGGTCCTCCTGAGACGGTATGGACCACTATCTTCTCTTGACTAGAGCCGCTGGTGTTGCGATTTCCCCCACCTGCTTCTGGTGGGGGGGTAGTACAGGATTCTCATTGGCAGGATTTGAAGTCCTGTTCTGGCCTTTTACATAGCGCTCCAGTCTCCTCCTTCTGATGTGTTCTTCAATCAAGTCCCGGAGATGGTGGCATTCATTGGTGTCATGTCCATGGGATTCGTGGAAGCGGCAGAACTTTCCAGACTTGAGTGCGTTATCTGACTCCTTGTGCGGGGGGCGCTTGTATCTAACTTCGTCTTGAGTGGCTAGGAAGATGTTCTCGATTGTTTCGTTCAAAGGAGTGTAAGAGTCAAATCTTGGTCCCGGTCGATATAAGCGCTTTTCTCCCTTTTTGCCCCCAGCATTGTCTCTAGAGTCATTTCTTCGAACATCCTTTGCTGCAGCGGGGACCCTGTCTGTAGCCGTCTTAGCCTGTTGCCCTGATTGCTTCTCAGTGGCAACGTCCTCAAGTATCATATACTTTCCAGCTTTATGGAAGAAATCAGGTAAAGTAGCTGGTTTTTCCTTTGTTAGTCTTTTAGCAAATTTAGTATCTGGATGTACACCGCTACAGAGGGCCATTAGGATAAGTTTCTCGTCGGCATCTTGGACTGCGGTTGCCGCGGCGTTGAATCGGATTAGATATTGTTGCAATGTCTCTTCGGGTTTCTGTTTGATATTAGATAAGGAATAAGCGTCCTTGGGTTGCTCCACATGAACGCGGAACTGACTGATGAACTTTTCTTTCAACATTTCCCATGAGCTGATGGACCCTTGGGGTAGGTGGTAGAACCAGGAGGTAGCTAGATCTGCCAAGAATAGTGGGAAGCATTTACACAACACTCCCTCTGTTGCTCCGCTCATGAGCATATGCTGGGTGTACCTCTGTAAGTGTACGATGGGGTTAGAGGTTCCCTTGTAAGGTTCCATCGTTGGCGTTTTCCATTCTCGAGGGGTGATGGCAGTTTCGATATTGCGGGTGAGGGGGCTGGTTACCCTAGCACCTATCCCCAGATCCCTTTGCTCCCGTTGGATGCACTCTCTGAACAATCGCGCCATCCTTTCATCAGAACTTGGAGCGGACAAAAATGAGTTTGGTTCTTCCCTGCGGGATTGATTCCGTCCAGATGACTTGTAGGGATGGTATCATCTGTCACTCCTAACATTCTCCAAAGGCTGCCTCTGCTCTTCTGGGGGCATGCTGGGGTCAGCCATAGTTGGCCCTTGCCTTGATCTTCCCCTGCTGGGATCCGTTCTCAGCGCTTCCTCGGGTCCAACTTTGGGCTGGACTCCAGCTCGGCCCCGTCTACTGGTGTTTTCATGGTTAGGTAGCATGACAGGCTCAGCTACATCCGACCCCTGCCTGGCACCTCCCCCGTCGGGTTCGGTTCCAAGTGTTTCCTCGGGTCGGAATTCGGGCTGAGTCCAGGCTCGGCTCCTACCATGGCTATTTCTGTTGTTAACTTCTTCGAAGAAGAAAGGTCTTTATTGCCTCCCAGATCCTCCAGATTTGGATTCACCCCATGATTCAGTGTTGCGGTTGGATTCTTCAGCATCCCTTAGGCGTGACATGAGTTGGTCCACTAGGGCTTCTTGTTGAGATGCGAAGCGGTTAGTTACTTCAGCCACAACCCTATCTAGATATGCCCTAGTAATTGGTTGTTCCGCGGCAGGGCTGTTGGAATTGCCTGATTTTCATCTGGTATTGCTGTTAAAACGGGATGATTCTCTTGATTCGGGGCCACCGGATCTGGGATACTGCTAGTTGCGACGTTCTTTCCTTTCTTAACATCTCTCCTCTGCCTGGAAGTCATGTTGTCGGAGCAAGGAACGATGCTGTGAGGAAGAAGGTTGAGTAGGAGAAGCTGTAGCTTCTAGCTCGTTTCTCAGTGAAAGCACCAAAAATGTTTGCACAAAAAATGGGCAAATACCTCCAAGTCGTATGAATTAGTTGATTCTATGTAGTTTCTAGTGATTTGAGTGATTTACGCAAATATATGAAAAGCAGGGACTAAACTGTAAAAGACACACAGATTTATAGTGGTTCGGCCAGAACGTGCCTACGTCCACTTTATATGTTATTCTCCTTTTTCTTTCAGATTACAAGTACAAAGCTTTGTATACAGGTATTTGAAAGTTGTTTGAAAGTTCCTTCTGTGCTTGAGCTCTCAAACTCGTCTTCCATTGTTGTACCCCTGCCCCTCTATTTATAGAGTGAGGCTGGGGGCAGGGGTCTTGGATGTATATAGCCGCTGACGGGCCTGGACTGCTGCAATCTGGCCCGGTAAAGTTGAACCGGAATGCCCTCTTCTGGTTGGTTCGGCAGTGGAAGATGGAGATGGTCAGGAGAGTGCCGGTCCGGTGGTGAGATGGAAGAGGCTTGGACCGGTAGTAGTTAGGAGCCAAGTTGGTTCAGCTAGGAGGTGGCTCGGTGGGTTGGTTGGTCCGGTAGTTGTTGGAGTGTAGGTGGTCCGGTAGGTTGGTTCGGCATTGTCGGTTCGGTGTGGAGTTGGTCAGGTAGAGGTAGTGTGTCTCGTGTAGTTTGGTTCGGCAGCACGTGGTCCGGTAGGACTTGGTTCGGCAGAGGCAGTGGACGGTAAAGGAGTTGGTTCCATGGTACGAGGAGAAGGAGCTTGGACCGGCATTGTCGTCCTCATTCTCGGTACGGTGATGGAAATGCACCCAACACCGCGATCAGTGGGGAACTTCAATGTCAAACACCACGGGACAATAGCTACCCTGAACTCAGCAAGGGCCGGTCGGCCCAAAAATGCATTGTTTGGGGATTGAATATCCAAGACAACAAACTGTAAAATCCGAACTCTTCGGCACTCTCCAATTCCTAACTCCATTGGAAACTCTACCACCCTAGTGGATATATTAGCACTCCCATCGAAGCCATGAATTCTGGATAGACAAGGCTTTAAATCTTTGGCTTCCATTTTCATCTGGTCGTATGCTCTCTTAAATAAAATATTCAATGAACTCCCACTGTCCACCAGGATCCTCTTCATCCAAGCAGGACCAACCTGGGCAGATATGACAAGTGGGTCAATAGTTGGGGTTCGACCTTATCAGCATCTCGGCTCCTGAATACGATGTCATTCATCATCGTCTTTTGTAGTTTGGCCGGAGCCCCTTCATCGATATTACTGCAACACTCAAAGTCCACGTGCCTAATAGAATAGGCATATGACTCCATTTCCCTCCAACTTCGGTCTGCTGGATGGGGACCACCACTTACTGTGTTAATAACTAACCTCCCGCCTGTACAGGCAGGTTCCTCCTGTCTTTCTCGAGTTTGTGCACGGTTTTGATTGGATGGACCCGCACCACCAGACTGTGGCGCCCGAACGAACTGATCTAGCTTTCTTTCTCTGATCAACTTCTCAATGAGGTCTTGTAAATGTCTACACTCGTTGGTATTATGTCCATAACTCTCATGGTATCTACAGAACTTTCCTGTTTGGATCTTCCTCTCCGACGATGGCTTTGGAGTAGGTTTCTTATACTACATAGCGTTGCAAGTCTGTAAATACATGTTCTCCGGCAACGTGTTCAGTGGTGTATAATTGTCAAACATTGGAGCCCTACGTCGCGGGCGACGGTTCTGATCCCGTTTTCTATTCTGATTATCACTGTTCCTTGGTTGTTGAGTTTGTTTATTTTGAATATTCAGCTGGACTTTTCCCGAACTTTCACCAGATTGTTTGACTGCAACATTACTTTGAATCCCCTCACTGCTAGGTCTTACATCATCCTGTTTCCTAGACTCTTTTGCATCCTCACGCATCAAGAATTGAGCGGCTTTGGAATAGAAACGGTCCAACGATGCGGGAGGCTTCCCAGCTAACCAGTTTCCAAACTCGAAATCGGGGTCAATCCCCTTAGTTAATGCCATTAAGATCGAATTATCATTGAGGTTAGTGATCTCTGCACAAGCAGCATTGAACCTTTCCAAATATCGCCTGAGTGTCTCTCCATGAGTCTGAGTGACACTGGATAAAGTATTAACGTCCTTAGGTCTGGCGACGTGCATACGAAACTGCTCGACAAACTTAGTAGCCAACTGGTCGAACGAAGAGATTGACCGAGGATGCAATCGTGTAAACCACATCGTTGCGATGCCCCTAAAGAAATGGGAAAACTACGGCACTTTACCGCATAATCAGCTCTTGCAGCACTCATCGACCATTCACATTTCAGGATATGTTGATTGGGGTCGGAATTCCCTTCGTACATGGGCAGAGTCGGTATTCTGGATCGCCGAGGGGGTTCAGCGTATAAAATTTCATCCGTCAACGGAGTATGACTTCGGGAGCTTCCCCAATCGTCATTTGTCAAGCCTTGACTCTCGCGAATCATTTGGCGTATCATGGATGAAAGGTCTGGCATCGGAGCATTTTGTGCACGTTGGGCCAAAGTGTGGTCGGGTTCCGCATTGCGAGGTTGAACCAGGCGCTATCGACGGTCCATGTCTCGCCTCCTTGGCTCAACGTTTTCTGGAACGTATAGTTCAGGAGTACACCCTTGTTGGTTATGAGTATCGTTCCCTATATCAGCAGTGGTAGCAGTGGCACGGTTGTCCGTGGTGTTTTGTGGAAAAGTGCCCCCTCGGGAGGAGGGCCCAATATGAAAACTAGCAGAAGGGCCAACTCTTAACTGTCCAACGGTCAATGCTGGCTGGTGGTCAATTGCCTGTGCATAATTTCCCTCTAGCCTGGGATGGGTTGATCTATGATTGTAGTCAGATGAATCAGAACTTTCAGTGGAGGAGCGAGACGCATGATCCCTTCTAGATCTTCTATGCCCTTGGCGGTCTAGTTGATTAGCTAATTCAGTGTTAATGCGCAACTGCTCAGCTAGCTGTTGCCGACTTTGAGTTAGTTCCTGGAGCAATGTATGGAACTCTTGTCTAGTAACCGGACCTGATGGATCGGAATGCCCGGTATCATCTTGATTAGGTGGAGGTAGTTGCGTGGGATTCTGTCTATCCCGGCCTTCTTGACCAGCGGCGGTAGAAGTGGTTCTTATGCTAACCATCTTGAAAAGTGGTATCCTTATCCTAGATTTTTGCAAATCCGAATAGAACGGAGGGAATCTGAAATTGAAATTTGGATCTCTCTCGTAGATTTATGCAATCCGGTATCGATGACAAATCCAAGGAACGGGAGAAAAATTGGGTTTTTTCAGTGAAAGCACCAAAGTGTTTGTACCAAAATTGGGCACAACACTCTTCGGAAGTTTTTGAAGAGATAATAAATGAAGAATGTAAATTAAAAATGAGGGCTAACAAAAACTCCAAATAAAATTATGTAAACGCGAAGACAAGAGATTTATAGTGGTTCGGCGTGTTGCCTACGTCCACTGTGAAGTTTTTGTAATTTTATTGATTCTCTTTCAACGTTTACAAGTGATTATATCAAGCAACAACAAGTTACAACTGGAAATTCGAAATCAACAGCAAGAATATGATGTAGGATGATGGAGATCTTGATCCGGCAGAGTCTGGGCGCTTGAGAATCCAAAGGATCCCTTTTCTGTAGGCTCTGGGGCTCTATTTATAGGCGTAGGAAGCTGAGATTTCGCTCAAACATAGGGAGACTCGTTCTGGCACGTGAGTGGGCCCACGCGACCAATCTCAGGAAGTTTTGACTCGATCGACGATCAATACGAATCCATTTCGTATCGATCAAGATGATGCCCAATCGAGCTAAAATTTGGTGGAGACATTCTTCATCATGTATGCAAGTTCCTGTGAAAATTTCATCGCATTTGGATCAGTAGATCTCTAGATATTGTTGATACGAAATGGAATCCTTCGGTTGCTGTTTGGTTCGAATCGATTCCTTCGAATCGATGGTTTCGAATCGATCAACTCGCGTGGACTTGTGATGGCGTGTCACGTACATTACGCCTCGATCTGGTGTTCACTCCGAGTTGACCGCATTGACTACATATATTTCGCCCCATTCGAATCGAGGTACGACACGTCATCAAATCTATTGACTTGGTGGATTCGAATGAAGCCTCACTGATGGATTCGAACATGGCTTCACTGATGGAGTCGAACAACCGATGGTCGATGGATACGAACAAGACTTTCTCTAATGGATACGAGCCTTGTAGCTTCGCCATGGGTACAATGTCAATCGATGTGAACTTGAACCCTTCGATGGATACGAAGGATGATGATCTGATGGATGCGAAGCAGATACTATCTGATGGATACGAAGCGCTTCATCTGCTGATGGGTACAAATGAGACCGAGTGGAACCGAGGCATGATGGATTCAAACTTGATCGATACGAACGGCGGCACTTCGATGGATATGAAGTTGATCGATACGAAGGGCAGCACCCCGATGGACACGAAGTCACTGGAACCCGATCGATACGAAAGTTATCGATACGAAACCGAAGCTTTTCCCTTCAAATTGACTCGATCATAACTCGAGCGTATTAACTCGGATTGACTTGAAATTTTAGATGTTGACTTCTATGGCTTTGCTTGTCATGTCTTATCAATTGTAACTCAATCTGGACTCGGAAAAAATCCAGCGATGTCCATAGCGAACCTGTGTATTCTCGATATCCAGGAAGGGTAATCCTTGGAATCTCGACCTTGCCAAAAGGTGGGATAACAGTTGACAACAAGGGATCGATAAGGGCCAAGCTGTACGATTAAAATAACGACTGGAACCAACGAGGTTGAGAGATGACCCTTCCTTCAGTCCAATCAGTAGCTGAATGTAAACAGCTAGCGACTTGCTATCAAAATTTAACAACAATGATAAAAGACAATATAAACATAGAAAATTCCAAACTCCAAATAAATCTTAAGTACTTAGATCATCAGAAACCCATGCTTCTCCTCGAACTTTCAAACCAGCCAGTTGTGACACACTACAAAAGATGCGAGTCGTTGGCCCAAAAAACAAACAAAGACCATGGGTCGCCATCGACCCATAGGCCATGGGTTGCCAATGACCTATAGTTTTGGCTCATTTTGCTAGCCGAAGTCTTCGTAGGTCTCTGATACCTTCCTACGAGCTGATAAAGATAGACCTGGCCCAGAAGCGCTCTAATCCCTATAAATAGCATCATTCCTGCAACATAAATTGGTTCTTCTCCAGACTGGTTACTGAAGCTCTGTTGGAATTATTCTTCACTCTCTACCTCCCTCACAACAATCTCCAAAGGAATTCATTGTGATTCTCTAGTGGATTCCAACTCCGGGGATTCAATCTAGGTAAAGATAATCAAATCTTTGTACTCAAACATCTCTTGTAACAACGATCAGTCTATAAAAAAAATTATAAAGTGAACGTAGGCTTCATGAACAACCGAACCACTATAAAAATTCTATGTATTTTTTCTTTTACTATTTTTTTCTTATATCTATGATATGTGATATTGCTTTGTCAGAACATGAATGGTGCTTTCAAACTCTAATTAGGGTGTTGATCCATTTTTTGGATCAACATTTCGGTGCTTTCATTGAGAACCGTGAACGAGATCTGAAAAATTGAAGTTTGAATCCAAGATTTAACGAAAATGAAGAGGCTTAACACATGATCTAAAACTGGAGCAAGTCAACCAGAACTTGGAGGCAGTAATGAAGTGTCCTCAACTTCCAGCTATGTGATTAGAGAGGAGATGGAAAGGATGATGAAAGAGATGCAAAATGGACTCTTAGCTAGACAACAAGAGATGATGGATGGATTTTTCCCAAGGATAGAGCCGCAAGGGATGGCAAGATATGCAGAGAATAGGAATCAAACTCTAGGGAACAATGCAGGGATTGATATATTTGGATTTGAACAAGGTGGAGCCTTGCCCCTATTGCCCAGAGCAACCGACACATGGGGGAAGCACTGGAATCAACATGTTAATCAATACCAATGCCGGAGCGACCTCTGAAATACCAGGGAACAGTGGCAGGGAGCTGATTCGAATACTTGGATGCAGCCAACAGGAGGATATGTACGATAAATTCCTCGAAGGAATGGAGGAACGGATGAAGCTAAAGCTGTAATCAAAACATAGCTATTTTGCACGAAGAGTCCATCCTAGATACGCCCAATGGGGCGGAGGCGAAGTATTGCTTTAGGACAGAGACCTTCATTGGATGGTGAGAATAGAATTGTTGAATCGGTATGGAGATTCATCAAAAGAGGCCCCCTAGATACGAGTCTGGAAGATATGAACAAAAATCCATTTACTTCTAATATCTGAAACGCAAGAAATCCTCTAGATTTCAAGCTTTGACACTAGAAATGTTAGACAAGAAGACAAACCCAACGATTTGTATGATGCCATACATCCAACATATGGAGGTGTCGGGTGCTTTTGAGGAAGTATAGGGTGAAGCTTCCTCTTATACTTAATTGATATGTCTGCAATGCGGTTCAGACAATTAGAAAATGGGTCTATAAGCACGTGGACCGCCTCAGTGAGTAGATTTTTGAGGCAGTTCAGGTTTCATCCTTACAACCAAGGAATGTGCTTACACTCTCAATATAAAACAAAGGCCTGGAGAGTCATTGGGAAGTTATTTAACAAGATTCAATGCGGCGGCGGTTGCGGTGGATAAATCGGACCCATCATTTATCTTAATAGCAGCAGTATCTGGAGTCGCGAATAAGACTGATTTCAAAGCCGCATTGAAAAGGGACCCACTAATGGATCATGCACAATCCATTATGAAGCTAAGAGGTACCTATGTCAGGAAGACGCTGAAGCTGAGGATAAGGATGTGGATGCTGAAATAAATGTCGTCAAAGGCGGGGGATCGTTTGGAGATGGAAATGAAAAAGGCAAAGGGAAGAGGAAAGCCGATGACCACATCAAAGGACCAAAACGACAGAGGAATGCGCCAAGATTCTCCTCATACTCTGACCTGACTGAAACCCCGGAGAGTATGTACCAGTATACCAGGGGGCAGAACCTCAGCCGAAGGCCGCCTAGGAGGGAGCCCACTAACCGAGAGAAAAGATCTAAAAAGTTTTGCATCTTCCATGAGTTGAATGGGCATGAGACGAACGAGTGTCACCTTTGTGATCTGATAGAAGAACTTGTCTGGGACAACCAGCTGCCATGATATTTGATGAGTAGAACTATAGTGGAATTGCAGGGACAACCGCCATCCATGGCAAATGCATTGAGAAATGCCCAAGGACAAGCGCGAAGACAAATTATCCCACGATCGAGGTAAATAGGAGTCGGACTCGATTACAATGCTTTGTTTTACGTTTCTTTTTCTACACTTTTCTTTTTGTATGTAGACAATAATAATCGAAGGCCACTTACACTTGTACAAGATGTCAAAGGGTCCTCAGGCACACTTTGAGTTGGATGGCTGAGAGAACTTCGGACAATAACAATCGAAGGCCCTTACATGTGTATGTGATCCCGAACGGTCCCTAGGCACGCTCTAAGTCGGATGCTTGAGATGTGCATTTAGTACTCTTTCTTATTTGATTCCTGTTTAATTGTTTTGATTTGAATGTTTGAATTTTAGTAACTAATATTGATCGCCTTAGAGTCCCACCATGGGACCGGAGTGCAAGGTGCAAGTCCCTTTGCCAAAGAGCGAGTGGATGGACTTATACAATATTGATCGCCTTAGAGCCTTACCACGAAACCAGAGTGCAAGAAGTAATTCCCCTCACCGAAGAGTAAGCAGATGGTTTTTCTTAATCACCCTTGACTTAATAAACAAACCAAAAAAATTATCCCCATAACTTAAAACATTATACGATCCAGAGAGATCGCACATTAAACTAAACATTAAACGATTTGGAGAGATCACGTGTTAAACTAAACACTAAATGATCCGGGGCGGTCACAGATTAAACTTAAGCGGTCCAGAAAGATCAAAACTTAAAATAGATTTGGTTTTGCAAAAAAGGATCTGAATGCCTTATAAGTGGAATAAAATGGATAAATCTTGGACGAATACAGGATGACATTGATACATTTTGTGATACAATATGATTTTGATATATGTTTGTGAGGCGATGTGATTTTGAGATATAACGTGATTTTGATAGATGATGTGGCATGATGTGATTCTAATATGTGATTTGATTTGGATATATGATGTTAAAACTCTGAATGAAAAGCAAAAATTGATAGTGATGTAAATCTTGAATGAACGCGGAATGATTAGAGAAGTGAAATGTAATTAGAGCCATGTGATGTAATAACCCAGAATGAAATCAGAATGATTGTGATGCATAGATTACACTTAGGAGAAGTCTAGAATCTTAGGCTATAATAGGTTTGGAATGACTTGTGATTGGCAAGAGAATCCGATGTAACTAGACGATTCACCAAGACTAAAGTTGTTAGAATGCTCTATAACCTAAGGCTCGTTGCCATGACTTGTTCTAGAGCAAAGCACACCTTTCAATCAAAAGGCGTACTTTGGGTATCAAATTTTATCTAGGATTTTAACCTAGCAGAATCCAATAGACAACAGAACAACCTCGCGTAAACCGGATGGCTCAGGACTAAAACAATGACTAGAATCAATGAGGCCGAGAAATGATCCTTCCTTCAGTCCAGTCGGCAGCTAAATGTAAACAGCTAGAGACATGCCATCAAAACGTAACAACAACGATAAAAGGCTGTAGAAATATCTCTAATTCCAGACTCCAGAAAAATCTTACGTACTTAGATCGTTAGAAACCCATGCTTCTCCTCGAATCTTCAAACCAGCTAGTTGTGGAACACTACAATAGTGGCGAGACGTTTGCCCAAAAAAGGAACCTAGTCCCTTTAAAATTCAAAATAAATAAACTGAGTATAATAACGATGCAAATGCACGCTATTCCATGCTCTGGGAGTGTCATGCCATCAACAGTTGCTAGCTTGTAGGTCTCTTCTCCAAGCTTCTGCTCGATGATGTAGAGACCTTCCCATATGGGATTCATATGCGACGAGAATGTAAAAACTCGCTTCAAAACAAGATCGCCCACATAGCAAGTTCTTAGTCGAACTTTTTCATTATAATATCGGGCGACTCGATGCCGATATGTGGCCATCCTTAAATCAACATCTTCACGCTTCTCGTCGGTAAAGTACAGCAACTCCAGCAAAAGATCTCGGTTCATCCTAGGATCATAATGAGTCACCTGGTGAGAAGGAACTTCAAGTTCCATAGGTATTGCAGCTTTAGTGCCATATGCTAAGGAGAAAGGAGTGTGGCCGATCGCGGAATTGTGGTTGGCTCTTTAGGCCTAAAGTGCTGTCAGGAGCTCATCCACCCACTTGCCTCTTGCCTTCTCCAAATATTTTGTCAAGATGGACTTGATTATCTTATTTATGGCTTCAACTTGACCACTCGCTTTAGGGTGAGCGACTGCTGCATACCTTTTCCAAATGCAATATTTTTGTCAGAACTCCTTGAATTCTCTACTCTCAAATTGAGTTCTGTTGTTAGTAATGATATTTCATAGGAGAACAAAGTGGCATATAATGTTTCGCACAACATAGTTAACGACCTTTTTAATCGTGATCATAGTTAATGGCTCCGCTTCTGCCCATCGCGACGATTGCGTATTTCGCACCACCTTTGGAGATTAGCAAGGAGCCGATTATATTGATCCCTCATCGTAAACAGCCATGGACTAACCATTTGCATGAGTTCCATCGGCGGTGCTATCAGGATCTTTGCGGACTTTTGACATTTGTCGCATCTCCTTACATAGTCCGCGACATCCCGATTCACGGTTGGCCAATATTATCCATAGCGAAGTATCGTCTTGGCTAGTGTCTACCCCCTAGTATGGTCGCTACATTCTCCTTCATGGAATGCTCTTAAAACCCGCTTTATCTTGTCTTGGGCGATACACCTAAGCAATGGAATGGAGAATCCCTTTCGATACATCATTCCATCCTACATTATATACCATAAGGCCTTGCGAACAACTAGTCGCCTCTCATTCTTTCCATCAGGTTCCGTGAAGCTAGTATTCTATGAACGGGGTCATCGACGCCACTCTTTCAGTTTCCCTCTATGACACAAAATCTACCTCCATCTCATTTATACTCATGGCATGCAAAGTTTCAACGAGAACCAAGCCTATCTACTGCACATCACTAGTGCTTATAAATTTTGGCAAGGAATCGGCTTCCCCCATTTTGTCCGTGTGGAATGTGTGAAATATCATAGTATTCGAGGTCCACCAACAATTATTGAACCTGAGTGAGGTATGGGGCAAGCATTTGCCCCTTTTCCTAATAGTCTCCTCATACTTTGTACACAATCAACTGTGAGTCACAAAATATTTCAACCGATTTCACTCCAAGTTCTTTGGTAAGTTTTAGTCAGCGATCAACGCTTCATACTCGGCTTCGTTGTTCGTAGTAGGGAAATTAAGTTTCAAAGCATAACAAATCGATCAGTTCTCAGGAGTTACAAGAATAACCCAGCCCGGGAACAATGGTCGTTGGATGCCCCATCGGTATATAGCGACCATCGAATAGCAGGTATCACATCACTTCCACTTGGCTCGTCTGATATGGTGAACTTTGCAATGAAATCTGCTAATGCTTACTGTTGGATAGCCCTCCGTGGCAGGTAGGTGATGTCAAACTGACTCAGCTCAATGTTTCATTGGAGTAGCCTTCACGAAGTCTCCGTTCGTTGGAGCACCTGCCGCAAAGGTTGATCGATATAAATACTGACCGGATGTGCCTGGAAATATGGGCAAAGCATACTTGACGCGATCACCAAATAGTAAGCCAACTTCTCGATCTTAAGGATAATTTCTCTCTGCCACCGTTAAAAACCTACTAACATAGTACATTGGCTTTTGGATTCGATCGTCCTCATGAACCAAACACTGATGGGATGCTGTGATATGGCCAAGTAAACATACAACTCCTCCTGGTCTATGGGCTTTGACGAAACTAGGGGCCACTCCAAGTTTCTCACAAAAGCTCGAAATGCATCCACACAGTTCGGGGTCCATTCAAAATTTCTTTTCCTTTTTCTTATCACATCAAAGAAAGGAATACACTTGTCGGTTGCTTTGGATATAAATCGACTTAACGCAGTGACTTTCCCATTCAGGATTTGTACCTACTTTATAGTTCTGGGTGCTTGTATGTCTCGAATAGCTTGAATCTTTTCTAGGTTGGCTTCGATTCCCCGCACGTTGACAATGAAACCCAAAAACACCCCCGACACAACGCCAAAGGAAAATTTCAGTGGATTGATTTTCATTCCGTAAAATCTGACTGTATCATCTTTGCTAAGTCTCGAACGTTGTCATTTGACTATCGTGACTTCACGACAATATCATCTACATAGACTTCCATCGTTCTGCCAATTTGGTCTTTAAACATCTAATTCACCAACGTTGATAAGTTGCCCCCGCGTTCTTCAACCTGAAAGGCGTCACTACATAACAGTATAGTCCAATGTCCATGACAAAATTGGTATGCTCCTGATCCGAAATGTGCATCGTGATCTGATTGTATCTCGAATACGCATCCATAAATGACAACAATCGTGCCCTGCTGTCGAGTTGACCAGCTGATCAATCTAGGCAAAGGAAAACTATCCTTAGGGCATCCCTTGTTCAAGTCCAAGTAATCAGCATAGGTCCTCCACTTCCCATTTTGCTTTCTTACCGGTAGGGTTTAGATATCCATTTAGGATAGAGGGCATTGCGGATGAACCCATTGGCTTAAAGTTTATCAACCTCCTCTTTGAGAGTAGTGGACCTCTATGGGTCCATGCCTCTCCTCTTTTGTTTCACCGTCACATACTTCAGGTCAACATTCAATATATAACTTGTAATGTTGGGAGAAATCCCATACATGTTAGAATGGGTCCAAGCGAAAACATCTAGACATGCTCGGAGGAAATCGGTAAGATCCTCTATCATCGAGGTGTTGAGCTGTGATCCAATCTTAAACACCGTGACAGGTCACCATTGTTGATTATAATATCAATCGTCAGCTCAGCCGATGCCGCCTTGGCCTCCTTAGGTTCTTCATCGTCATCTCTCGGATCTATGTCTCTATAGATCCGACTGTGTTGCCTAAGCCAAGGCTCAGGCGCAACTTGTCAATTTTCAGCAACATGGATGCGGACATGGTTGTCCACAGCCTTTCCCTTCTCTCTTGGTTGAGCCTCTCTCAGCTCAACCACATAACAAGCATGACCAGTCGCTTGATCGCCATGCACTACACCAACTCCTCTGTTTGTTAGAAATTTCAAGGTCAAACACCATGGGGCCAAAGCTGCCCTAAACTCTGCCAGGGCTGGTTGGCCCAGAAAAACATTATACGGGGAATCAACATCCAAAATAATAAATAGTAGGATACGTACCCTCCTGCGTTAACCTTCTCCTAGTTGAACTGGCAATTCAACGAAACCTATTGCATCAGTAGCTATACCATTAAAGCCATGAATGCGGGCTTTAGATGGTTTCAGATCCTTTGCCTCCATCTTTATTTGGTCATAGCCTTTTGGGAGATAATTTTAACAAAACTTCCACAATCAATTAGTATCCTACTCACAAGCGCCGATCCAATCATAGCTGAGATAACCATCGGGTCAATGGTAGGTGCCCCCACCTGATCGGCATCCCTGCTCCCGAATACTATATCATCAGTCATTATTCGCTGCTGCTTCGCTGGAGTTCCGTCTTCTATGTTCGAGTAGCATTCGAAACCCGCATGCTTCAAGGAACTAGCATAGTGTCCCATTTCTTGCCAACTCTTGTCTACCGAATGAGTCCACCGATTATCGTGTTTATGACCAGCCTTCCTCCACTCCAAGCGGGCTCCTTAGGTCGATGAGAAGCTTGCCCGTGATTAGGGTCGGATGTCCCTTGTCCGCCTTCCAAAGGGTAATTAACAAAATTTTGTAACTTCTTTTGGCGAATTAGCTTTTCTATAGCAACATGGAGGTGTCTGCACTCTGTAGTATTATGCCCGTAGGTCTCGTGAAACCGATAATACTATCCATTCTGCTTTTGTTCCTTAGTGGATTCCTTTGGGCGCGGCGTTTGGTATTGGAATGTATTACAAGTTGATAGATAAATATTCTCAATTTATGTATTCAGAAGAGTATATTCGCTATAGGTTAGGATTCTAGGTTCCCTCTTTCCTGCTTTCCTTTTTCGTCTGGAATTTCCTCTTCCGAATCTTTTAGACTGATCCGGCTTATTTTAAACATTGACTGGACCTTGCCAGAGTTTTTGTCAGATTGTTTTACTACAATGTTGCTTTTCACCTCTTCCTTGCTGGGCCCTAGCGCACTGCTTCGTCTTGACCACCTGGCCTCTTCCCTTCTTATGAATTAGTTAACCTTTGAATAAAAGCGTTCCAAGTAGTCGGTTGTTTTCCTACCAGCCAATCACTAAACTCTGAGTCCGGATCTACTCCTCACATCATGGCCATACGGATAGCATGGTCATTCGAATTGCTAACTTTGATAGTAGCAATATGAAATCTTTGCAAATAATCCTTAAAAGACTCCCCCGGAGCCTGGATCACACTGGACAACGACACCACATCCTTTGGGCGAGTGGCATGGATCCTAAAATGCTCTACGAACTTTGCTGCTAACTCATCAAACCTGGAGATCGATCACAGGGGAAGTGTTGTGAACCACATGGTATCGATTCTCGATAGGGTTATTGGGACGCATCTGCATTCGGTCGCATCATTTTCCCTAACGAGTCCATCATCCACTTATATCTCATTATGTGTTGTCGGGGATCGTCTTCCCATCATAAGCTGGAATAGTAGGCATGTTGAACTTCTAAGGGTACTCAGCTTGTAGGATGGTACCTGTAAATGGAGTATGGCTCCTTGATATGCCCTAATCATCGTTGGTTAAGCCCTGATTATCCCTCACCAATTGCCTGACCATAGTGAATAAATCCAAAGTCTGGATAGAAGGTGG
Organism: Allium cepa; assembly: GCA_030765085.1. Classification (NCBI taxonomy): domain Eukaryota; kingdom Viridiplantae; phylum Streptophyta; class Magnoliopsida; order Asparagales; family Amaryllidaceae; genus Allium; species Allium cepa. The sequence continues at coordinate 695,682,081 of CM060942.1, read as the reverse complement.
CAAGTCGGTATCCATCCTGTGCGATTATTCCGGCTGGTGCCTCCTCGGAGGCGATCACCTAATGGCGCATCTCGAAGACCCACTTCACTATGACCTTGGCGAGGTGGGGGACCAGCTCCCAAGTGTGATCCAGATCCTAAGTTTCCCACTCCAGATTAGGAGCGACTCCCTAGGTGCAAATGACGGGCCACGATTCTAGGTAAGGAATCTGGACCATTTCTATTTGCTTGCTCTTGGCGAGTTGTCACCAATTTCTCTGTTGCACCAGTTTGTTCCGTTTCGATCCTACGCATCTATGCCTAGGGTGTTCATCTGATGAAGCGAAGTTGTTGGATGATGAGTAGGAAGAAGGGCTTCCTCCAACATTTTGATACTGCCGCTATGCGATTTGGGTCATCAAGTTGGCATTTGTTTGAATTAGCCGGTTAAGCTATCTCCTACTTTCCACGAGCTCCCTCATCAGCTCATTAAACTCTTCCACGGTGACAGCTTCTGGTCGGTTTGAGATGGAAGCGGTCACTGCACTTGCATTAGCTTGTTGATTGCTGGGTCCCGCTTGTTGGACGTTGGCGGTCTCATTAGCATCCGCATTGTGAGAGGTGGATTCGATATGTGGTCTTGCCATCTTAGAGCTATCTGTAAGAACTCAGTGTAGAATTTATGAACACTCGAGAATGAAATCGGATACCCTTTGGAGATTTCCTCAATCCAGCAACGACAAAGTAGATCCTAACAGCCTAAGAATGTACCTTCTCAATGAAAGAACCAAAATTTTAGCACCAAAATTGGTCACTAACACCGTTGAACCGAGTTATGAAGAGAGACTAATAAAGAAAGTGAATTAAAATAGATAAATAACGCAATTGAGTGCAAAAATAACAACAAAAACGAGAATGCCAAATTTATAGTGGTTCGGCGTAATTGCCTACGTCCACTTTGAATAGAATCTTATTACTTATTCAATCACTTAAATGTAGATGCAATCCGTAAAAAAACCACTTGAATACAAGTTTGAATCGAAAAAAGGAGAGTATAAAAAATGGCAGAGTTTCCCTGAAATTCTCGAAAAAAAGGTCCCTTCAACTGTACCTCTACCCCCTTTATTTATAGATGAAGATAGGCTAGATCCCTGCACAAGCCCATGACCTAGACAACTCGGCCCATAAGGGATGCCCCAGGACGATCAACCTAGGTACACCGAGCCACTCATGGCCGAACCATGGGTCCCTTGAGGATGACTCAAAGGACCTTCTCAAATGACTCGAAGCAAGTGGTGATGTGACTTGAAGCATAGAAGCGTCGACCATACCCCCTTAGTAACAAGTTATCTTCTCTAATGCATACCGAACCAAGTATGCCGAACCATCAAGACTAGGTCCAAGGTGCCGATCCACATGCACCGCACGACAAACGTTGAATCATTTACGACCGATCAACCTTAGCTTTCTCACCACGACCGAACGATGCATGCCCAACCATGTACGATCGATCCACCTTAGCTCTCTCACCATGGCCTACTGAAGTATGCCGAACCACGTACAACCGATCCACATTAGCTCTCTCACCATGACCGGTCGATGTATCCCGAACCACGTACGATCGACCCACGTTAGATCTCTCACCATGAACGATCGATGTATGTCGAACCACGTACGACCGACCCACCTTAGCTTTTGCAACATGACCCACTGTTTGTACCAAAATTAGGCACAACACTCTTTGGAAGTGTTTGAAGAGACAAAATGAAGAAAATAAATGTAAAAAGAGAATTATAAAATGAACACTCCAAACAATAATCAGAAAAACAACAGACAAACACAAAGATTTAAAATGGTTCGGCATATGGCCTACGTCCACTATGAAATGGTTGACTTTTATTAACTTTTGCTTGCTAGTTACAACGAATCACAACTGTAAAGGTCGAGTACAATAGTGATTTCGGTAGGGTTTGGATGTAGAAGAGCCCAAAAGGTCCTCTTTCTATAGGTCCCAGGCTGCTATTTATAGGTATAGGCTGGAAATATCCACCTCAAACTTTGGAATACTCCTTCCCTCATGTGAGTGGGCCCACACGATTGATCCGTCATCATTTGGACTCGAGCCATGATCGATGCAAAAGAAATTCGCATCGTTCAAGATTTAGCTCAATCGAGTCGAGATCAATCATGAACATTCCTATGGTTATACGCATGCTGCTGTGAAAATTTGGTAGCATTTGGACTTGTAGATCTTGAGTTATGATCGATGCAAATTTGGGTTTTCTGAAGGCTGCTTAATTCGAATTGATGATGTTTGTATCAATAGCCTTGTATCGATAGGTCTACACGCAATGTCTAATGACGTGCCACTTCCTTTTAGGATCGATCCATATTTTATGTCGAACGATCGAGTCTTTGCTTAGAATGCGCCTCGTTTGCATCGACTCGGCTTGGCGTTGTTCGTATTGATCCACTGTAGCCATTATATATCGATCGCCTAATGGTCACTTCGTATCGATACATCGACGATTTCTTCGTACCATTCACAGAGTAGTCGCTTTCGTATCGATGGGAGATATTGATTTCGAATCAACCTATGGACGACCGATACGAATTCTGTTGAAAACAGATCGATACGAAATAGTCTCTCGTGTTACTTACCGTTGGATACGAAGTAGACAGTCATGGATGGATACGAAGTAGACGTTGGTTGATCGATATGAACAAGCTGGAGATGATCGATGCGAAGCAGTATGAGGAAGGATGGATACGAAGAACACGACTCTCCTGATTGATACGAAACAAAGTGCATCTGATGGATTCGAACTGGATCGATACGAAGGAAGGTTTTCCCTGGTTGCTTGATGGATACGAAAAAGGTGATCATTTGTATTGCATCGGTCATATCTTGAGCATACGAACTCAGATTGACTTGAAATTGGAACGCTGGCTTCTATAGCTTTGCTTGTCGTTCCTTGTCAATTGTTGCTCGATCTGGACTTAGACAAAATTCGTCGACATCTATAGTGAACTTATGTATAGTCGACCTTCGGGACGGACTATCCTAGTTCCTAGTTAAGTTTTTTGTGTCGTGGCCTTGCCAAAAGGCAGGATAACATTTTCCCCCCAAAGTACGTCTTATAAGAACATAACCGCTTTGAAAAGTTATAATCTTCATCTTGAACAGTTTTATCCGACTCATTTGACGGTTGTTGTCTTTTCGTCGAAATCTGTGACTTTTAATTAATCATTAGATCATATAAACTGTGAACTGTTGATTGCCAATTGTTGTACAGTGTACTGTTTTAGCTAGGTGTTGTACGATAGTAATCTGTTGTTCATTGTTGTAATTATCACCATATGAGCATTCAATTCTCGTAAATTTTGAAAAGTGAATGTTGGTCTATCATATATGCACGTATGTTAACCTAATTCATGTTAATGTTTGTATGTTCACGAGTCGCTGTCACGTATGTTAACCCATCTAGACCGAGCCATACAATACCTCCCTCTTTAGTCCGAGCCATGCATTACATATACCGACCATACATGATTCTCTATAATAATCATCTACCGACCCACATACGCGAGTCAACCCCAATCATACCATCTGCTACTATCGTCTTATAGCTGGGCCAAGTTGCCAGGTAACACTATATTCCTCCTACTTATTATTTTTAATTCTCTTTTACTAATACATTCATTAAGGTACGACACCATGATTAACAAATCTCAATCCCTTAACTATCACATTATTTCATTTAACTTATCCAATTAAATGTTCTAAATAACGTAAGTCGGAATTAGGGTCATTACATAGAACTTCCCGCATTCTTTCATATGGCTCAAGATTATTTTCAATATATTATTGAATACTAATAATTTTTCGAAAAAAATCTTAGGAGATCATGGGGTGACCTTAATGTCCTGTATAATTAAATTTGAAAATTATCTGGTAATATTATAGGAGTGAAGACTGGCAATTCATTTAGGCCATAGGATAAATATCCCCAATGGAAGTTTAGAAAATCATTTGGCAGTAGTGGCAGACTAGAAATCCATACGATGATAATAAAAGATCAAAATTCCATCGAATAATAATAGAAGACGAGAAATCCATCTTACAAGTAGAAGACTAGAAAATTCATCAAATAATAATAAAAGACCGAAAATCCATCTAATAATAATAGAGAGTCAGAAATCCATTTGATAATTACAGAAGAACAGAAATTCTTATCTAGCAATAATAATAGAAAACAAAAAATCCATTCTGGTAATAATAATAGAAGAAAAGAATTCCTAATCTAGCAATAATAATATAAAACTAGAAACCCTTATCTGGCAATAACGATAGAAGACAAGATAACCATATTCGGCAATAATGATAGAAGACCATAAAGCCATATCTAGCAATAACAGAAGAAGATCAGAAATCCAAATCTGGCGATAATAATAGAAGGCCAGAAATCCATATCTGGCAATAATGATAGAACACCATAAAACCATATTGGGCAATAATAATAGAAGGCCAAAAACAATTATTTGACAATGTTATCATCAGTCTTCACTTCAACCTTATTGAAATCATGAAGAATATAAAGGGGGATTCACAAGGAATGATACATTAACAAAGCCTTTCGAAAGAGAGGAAGGGATGCTTCTGCAAAAGTAGGATGTGCTATGAGCTTTCGAAGAGGTCGAAAGGGGATAAGAGCACCCTTTTGCTTCAATTGTTTCCTTTTGAAACGATTGCTTCCGCATGTAAGAAGAATTTTTAAATGAGTTAAGGAACAATTTTCGAAGGCATCATATTACAAGCTTTCACGTACGCACCAAATCTTTCGAAATAATTGGTTTCGCCACCATTCACATTCCATAAAAGAACATTTGACCAAAGCTACACATTCAAAAGCATAAATTAGCCTTTCGAACTAGTTGAGACCATTCACAATTATAAAAGAAACTTACTTAAGTTCAATATGGCATTCTCATACACCAGAGGATAGGGTTTTGCATTAATCAACAAATACGCCTTCAAAAGCTACCTTCCGCATCTAAACCTTCTACTGCGTTCCATCTCCTTCAAAGCCCCAACGATTCACCTATCGAGATAACCGAAAGCCCATATCATTTCCTACTTGCAACGACACATCAATAACAAAGTGGAGAGCACTTCTACACCTTTCGACCGGCTCGAAAGCACTCAAATTCAGTTTAAAATCAAAGTAGAGGGACACCTTGATGTTAGCAGCAACAAAAGGTCTTTAAGGCACCCTTTCGACTAACTCGAGAGAAAGATTCGAATGGGGTCAACCCATGCCTATAAATAAGACCCTAGGGGTATGACTTAGGGGATCCGATCCCATTCATTCAAAACTTGTTCTCTCTTGAATTTGTAAACCTTAATTCCAAAATTTGATACGGGATTTGATTTTTTGTATTACTTATGCTTCTACTAATAAAGGAAAATATTATCAAAGTAAGTATATATCATTTCTATATATATTAGCTGATCTAATGCTTTTGTGTGATTCTGATTATGGTTTGCTTTTACCAGTGTTGATCGAAATGCTACCTCTCAAAGGAATCGAAACCCATTAGTTCAACCGCAACCCTTAGATCATCTGGTCTTAACCATAAATAACTTTGACTATTTCTAAAGGAGGTTTCAATAGGATTCAAATTCAATTCAACTAGATCGAATGATATTTTTAAAAGGAATATAAGCGTCTTAACTATGTCGAAAGGTTGTTTAAAAGGGGATTCAATTGTCGTAGTCTTCTCAAAAGGTGGACTTAAGGAAGATCTAAATCACCAAGGTTGTTGGATAATTCGAAAGGCTTAAACTATCTCCATCTATTCGAAAGGTGGTGTCAAAGGGTTCGCTTATGCATTAAAGTTTGCTTTGGGGTGTTGAAAAATTTTCTTGTTCACATTTTTAGTGCTAGAAGGAGGGCTCGAACCTTTGACTCTATTGAACTTCCAACGTTATTTTCCTCTAACCCTGCTCTATTCTAAGCTTACCTACATTAGACTTTGCACTACCATGTTTAGCAAAATTAAAATGTACGAACAAGGATTTTCAGAGCCATATTTATGGATTCTCCCATAGAACAATTAATTATTCTAAACTACATGAAGAGCAAATATTGAGATTGAAAGCTTTGAGGATCATAAAGAAAAAGAGAGCTGAATCTTATGACCTAAACAAGTGGAGCTTAAATCCCTTTCACATTGGCCCCACACCTATCTTTTCCTTAGAGGGAACAAAATATAAGAGTGATAACTTGTTTGACCAAATGAGGAAGACAATTCAACTCCATGCCAAAAGCACTATCTTTGAAAAGAGGATGATGGCTGATTAGAACGCCTTTGCACCAAAATGGCATCAAGCAAGAAGTGGGACATTGCTTACATGTGGGATTCAAAAGGTTTGGAAAAGGAAATTGGTCATTGAGGGTGAAGCTTCAGAATCAAGCAATAAAAAAATCTAGAAATCGTCCCCAAAAGACAAGTTTCAGGTTGAGATTCCCTAAGGAATGCAATCTGACTGCATCCATTTAGAATGTCTATTTACTAACCATGTTGGAACTCAACTATTGGCCATCCCAAAAGAAAAGGCATAAATATGAAATTTGTCAAGGAGGATATTACTGCCACTATCACATGATGAATGGATGTCAGATAAAACAATGTAGAGCACTTGAAGGAATGGTGATCGACTTAATCAGACAAGGCAAAATCGATAGATTTGTAAAGAGATCCCAGTCTAATTCAATAAAGCACCACTTTTCTAAGAAAATTCAACATGTTCAAAAGTTGAATTCTTCTTAAATTTGGAATTTACTTTAAATGGCCATAGCCTTTGTCTATGCCGAGATGGCCAGGTCAAAGCGCCTTCTGGAGGGAGTTTAGAGTAAGCCTTTATCCATGCTATGTTCAGGTTAAAGCATCAAAAGCCCTTGATCGCAACACGCTATGGCCAGATCAAGGTGCCACCTAGAGGGAGGTTAGAGTAAGCCTTTATCTACGACGAACTATGGGAAGGTTAAAGCGTTAACCATCCCTTGATCGTTCCACACTATGGCCAGATCGAGGCACCTCCTTGAGGGAGGACGGAGTAAGCCTTTGATCCCACCACGCTATGGCCTGGGCAAGGCACCAAACAACCCTTCAGTCCCACCTATAAGGCATGGATAGATCATCTCTTAGAGGGAGGTTGTAATGACCCTGATTTTTACTAACATTATTTAGAGCATTTAATAAGATAGGAAATAATGTAGATGGTTAAGAGATCGAGATTTGTATAAGCATAAGGTGGTCGTGCCCTTATTAATATACAAACAAAAGAGAATTAAAAGAAGAAAGTAGGAGGATTATGATTAGGGAAAAATAGGAATAGAATATGTCCTTATACCCTAAACCTTTCCTACCTTCATTCCTCATTCATTCACAACATTTGCAAACAAAAAAAACACTTAAAAGCTTGCCTGGCCACTACTAATAAGTTCAAGAAGAAGAAAATATAGGATTCAAGTAGAAAGATTAAGCAAATCAATCAAAGAGAAAATCCGAACCTTCTTTACAACAAGCTAAGGTGAATAACGATCTTACATCTCACTTTTATTGATCTCGTTTTCTAGTTAACATCCGAATAGATTTTGCAAGCAATATGTCGTGGTAGGATTGTTTAAAGGGATGTATGTGTTTGTTGATGATTTATGTAACTTCACATAGATTTTATGATAATTTTTGATTTGAAAACCCAATTAAATGACATCCAAATGACTTCGTTTCGAGTATATGGTCGAACACTATTTATGAAGTGGGTTTCAAGTTTCATAATTTCCTAAGCATTTGTGGATTTACTATGAATTTTTTATGGAAGAAAATAGCTAATATTGGGTTAAATTTAATTATCGCAATTATATACTCCTTTTGGGTATGAAATTTAAATATGTTATAAAACAAATAAGAAGTGAATCATGGTAATTTTTGTGGAATTTTCCTAAGTATTTTACTATTTATTTAAAATTATTTAAGGTACGTGGCTTAAATGTTTTATATGTTTTATCAAGGGTAGGGCTTCGTTGTTACATATTTTCAATTGCTAATTTCTGAATTCGGTGGCACCTTTAGAAAAGAATATTTCTAAAAGAAATGGGCAACCAATTGTATTTTGACAAATAAGGCAAGTTAGTTGAAAATTAATTAATTTAAAAGGCTATAAAACAGTTTTGCTTAAATTTACTACTTCGCCACTTCTATCTGCAAGCTTTCGACTCCATACCTTTGCCCATGACCAAGTCGGAACTAGTGCACAGGGTATCAAACATTTGATACGTAGTGATTTGGAGAAAGATGGAAGGTACAACACCGAAACCAAGCTTTCGAAGGGGTAGAAGTTGCATTTATTAACTCTGAACTATTCTTGTTTACAAATGATTCTTTCATAGGGGTTGGAGTTAGCTTTCGACTCAAACAACTTGCTTTTGTTAATATAAAAAGGGCTTTCAAATGAGTTGTCTCTTTTTTTTAATAGAATCTTTCGAAGAGATAGCTTTGAATATATTCGAAAACCCACCTGTTGCATTCTACCTTTCGACCTAGTTAAAGTCGCTTTTCTTAATTTCCTTCAAACAATGGTTTCAAAAGGGTGCTTTTGCCTTCTTACTTTGAAGTCGCTTCTCCATGCTTTCGAGGTTGGTTTTGAAACCATCCTCTTCCTTTACTTAGGACCAGTGTTTTCGAAGGAAATTAATTCGCCCCAGCTCATTACGACCTTAAACTATATTAAAAGTTAAACCCAAAGGTTTCGAAAGAAATAGTTTTAAATGGTTTCGAAGCAATGTTTTTGAAAGCTTTTACTTGAACCCAATACTTTCGAAAGGTATGTTTTGAGCAAAAGTTGCAATGTTTTTGAAAGGTATATAATACTGTTTCGAAGGGGAGGTCCCCTACGTTTCGAAAGAGTTATTTTGAGTATTTAGACGGAGGCTTTCCATTGCTTTCGGAAGACAATAATGGTTTCCAGAGAGGATGTCCATGGTTTAAAAAAATGATTTCAAAAGGTCTATTTTCCAAGTTTCGAAAGGTATGTTTTGGCCTTTCGGCCTACTGTTTCAAGTTAAATTTATTAACTTGTTTTGATAGGGGTACTTTCAAAGAATTCGAAAGGGAATTATTTAAGTTTTAAACAAAGGTTTCGAAGGTACGATTTTGGCCTTGCATCCTAAAGGTTTCTAAGTTAAAAAGGTGGCTTTAACTTATTATGAAGGGATAGATAATCCCATTGATTGTATTTCATCAACATTGTTTTGTGTAAAATGTATATATTATTGGATAAGTATTTTGAGAAAAGTAGAATATATGATTTCCTAGTTTTATGAAGATTTGATTTCAGGGGTAAATCATTTACGAAGATTGTTTATAAGGAAATGAAACTGAATCGGGTAGTTAACCCTAAGTATGTGACAGGAAATGAAATTTTAAAGGGTAGATAACCCTAAGTTTATGACTCAGGTATCAGAAGACTAGATGGGACTAGTGTAGGGTCGCACACTATACTTTAGCTAATAGCCTCTGGCTAATATATGTCCAAAATTCCAATGTGTAGAGATTTGTCACAGATGGGACTACATAATGATTACACAGAGAAAGGAATATACAAAGTGAACATAGGTTATTTCAAATTCACGTGCTTCTGATATTATGTATACCATTAACATTGCCATGTCTTGTCGCCGGTAGTTATTACAATGGATGACTATAGCATCTGTAAAGCTTAGTTTCGTGCCTTAAGATAGGGGATGTTACAACTTGGTATCAGAGCATAGGTTTATGAAAAGTTAAAGAAATTTCAAACTAAAATTATTTTGAAAACATGATCCTAAGGAATTAGAGAAAATATTAGGGTATGCGAAATGCTATAGTAACGTACTTGTATTTGCTATACATTAATATACGCTCTTTGACTATTCTCCATTTTTCTTATGCCATTCTTCTATATCTTAAAAAATCTTGGATGTAGATTTGAAAGACATAAGATATGGACACCTAGAGTGGAAGAGTTAACATTTGTGGAGGAATCACCACAATAAATGGAAATTCCAGAAAAAACACTAGAAGGAACGCAGGTCAGGCACAAGCTGCTAATGTGGGTGCCAAAGAGCCAAAAGCTGATATAGGAGCTATGTACCAATTCTTCGTCAACATGATGCAAGCTGGAGCTGATGTATGATTAGTTAGAGGAAATTAGGAAGCTCCAGTAGTTAATAATTATGCAGTATTAAGCATAGATTATGTTAGGCTAGGAGAAAAGCCATTAATGGAGACCAATGATGCAATTGAAGTGGATAATTGGTTGCCTCATCACGGAAGGATTTTTGCTGAGTTAGTGCTTAATAATGAGCAGAAGAGGAGATTTGCTTCTATAAAGTTGCAACGAGCGGCACTGGACTAGTGGAGTAGTGTTACCGTTGGAGCTAACGAAGAAACCATGAATTGGGCAGAGTTAAGAAGGAGGTTTGAGGATAGGTTTATGTTAGAAATTCCTAAGTCAACTCTGCTCAGTAAGTTTATGGAGTTGTAACTGGGAGACATGACAGTGCACAAGTATGCAACAAGATTTGAGGAGCTATTGATGTATGGATATGATGTCGTTGATACAGTTATAAAAAGAAATGAGAAGTTCATCCATGAACTGAAACCTGAACTAGCTAAAGCGTCTCTAGCACATATCAAGAATTCATGTAATGTGGTTATTGAGATGGCCTTAAGACAGGCGGAGGTTCTTGCTTTTCATGATGGTAGCAAAGCAGGGAAGCTTAGAGTGGGAAAAACCAAAAGAGAATGCTTGTCCATAAGAAGGGCGCTCAGAAGGGTGGAGCTGCCAAGAAGGGGAAGGCCGAAGTGGTTTGTTATAAGTGTGATAAGAAGGAATACTATGCTCATGAGTGTTGGATAGGCCAAGGGGAAAAAGCTACTAACAAGAAAGGAGTAAGATGCTTTAATTGTGATCAGATTGGACATTATAATAACCAGTGCAAGGAGCCAGCCAAAGACGGAAAAGGCAAGATATTTGCATTGGAACCAGTTGCCTCAAGAACAACGACCGAGGAGTAAGGAAAGGCTGTGGTGGGGGTACGCTTTTAATTCATGGTATATTAGTTGGCGTTCTATTTGATACTGGTGCATCACATTCTTTTATGTCTTATTGTTTGGTAGATAAGCCTAACCTAGAACCCTCATATCTAGTTACTTACTTATGGGTTTCAAATCCGATAGGAGGCTATGAGATAGTTGGGATGAGATGTGACTGCCTAGAGTTCGAATTGTTAGGTCATGTATTTGCTTGTAGTTTGCATGTGTTTGATTTTGTAGGGTTTGGAATTATTTTGGGTATTGATTGGTTAAGTAAGTACGATGTTAGGATATTTTTCCATGATAGGAAAATATCACTTAGAAATCCTAGTTGTAGTGATCGGATTATATATTCCATAGAAAACCCTAGTTTTGAGGTTAATGCTTTATTGGGTGTTTTGGTGGTAGAAGACGAGTTGAATCGAGTTTCCATTGTCAACGAATTCGAGGTGTCTTTAAGCTTGTGATAAGATTACCACCGAAACGAGCTAGAGTGGAATCGGTGAGTAGACCGTCAAGAAGAATGACAACTACCAAGATGAAGAGTTAAAAGTGCATTGGTGGATTTAAAAGTTAAGCATTTTATCAGACCTAGCAGTTCTCCTTGGGGAGCAGCTGTAGTATTTGCAAAGAAGCAGGTCATCGTTGAGGTTATGTATCAATTATCATAAGTTAAATGAGAAGACGATAAAGAATTAATATTTGTTACGTAGGATTGATGATTTATTCAACCAATTGAGTGGAGCTAAAGTATTTTCTCAATTAGATTTGGTGATAGGGTTCCATCTACTTAGAGTGGGTAAGGATAGTATTCCTTTGGCGGCGCTTAGGACAAATTCGTCTTAGTGCTCATAGATGACATCTTTATATACTATAAAGATGTAAGAGAGCATAAAGTTCATCTTCAAGTGGTGCTTGAGACATTGAGGCAGCATCAACTGAAAGAGAAATTTTCAAAGTGTCTTTCCTAGTAGAGGGAAGTGAAGTTTCTTTGTCACGTTGTCTCACTGAAAAGGTTATCCATAGATCCAGCTAAGATTGAGGCAGTGAATAGTTGGAAGTGACCCAAGACCGTTACTGAGATAAAGAGTTTCCTTGGATTAGCTGGTTGTTATCGAAGATTCATTAAGAATTTTTCGTGGATAGCAGCACCGATGACTAAGCTAACCCGAAAAGATGTGAATTTTTTCTAGACTGAAAAGTTTGAGGAAGCATTCCAGAAACTAAAACACTTATTGACTATTGCACCACTATTAGTTGTTCCAGCAGGGAATCTGGACTTAGTGGTGTACACGGATGCATGTGGAATAGGATTAGGATCTGTGTTAATGCAGTTGGGTCAAGTGATTGCCTATGCTTCTCGACAACTCAGACCGCATGAGATTAGATATCCAAATCATGATTTGAAATCATCTATAGTAATTTTTTCATTGAAGGTGTGGATACATTACCTTTTAGTAGAAAGATTCGAGTCGTATACAGATCATAAGTCACTTAGGTATTTACTATCTTAGAAGGAGTCGAATATAAGACAGTAGAGGTGGTTAGAGTTTCAGCCACTTATGACTTTGGCATTGAATAAACAATGCAAAAAGGAAATAAGGTTGCAGATGCACTTAGTAAAAAACATTAAAATGCAGTATTGGAAATGATAGTTGAGTGGAAAGATTTAGAAACATTGACTACATGCGGAGTACATTAGAGATGTAAGGTCAGTACATGTTTGGAAGTTCGACCGGTGGTGATCGAAAGGAATGCTTCTAAGAAAGGAGAGGAACCATTAGTAGCTAAATGGATCAGAATGCTAAAGGATGGAATGGACAGCGATGACCTGAAAGGTTTTAGTCTTGACCAGAATGGATGGTTGAGGAAGAAACGACGATTCTATATTCCAAATGCAGTAAACATTATGAAGGAAGTTCTTGGAGAATGTCATCTTTTAAAGTTAACCATTCATCTAGAAGCAACTAAGATGCATCACGACATGAAAAGGAGATTCTTCTAGGAAGATACGCCAAGGAAAACTGGAAAAAAAACTGGATGGCGTGAAGAGAGATGTAGGTTTATGGGTAAAGCAGTGTTTGAACTATCAACAAGTAAGAGCTGAACATCTGAAACATAGTGGGTTACTTCAGCCTTTAGATGTTCCAGTCTAGAAATGGAATTAAATCTCAATGGAATTTATAGATGGTTTGTTATGGTCGAATCGAGGAAACAAAAGTATATGGGCAACAGTGGACTGATTGTCCAAGAGTGCCCATTTCATCCCAGTTAATTCGACCAGAATAGCAACAGATTTATCTAAGCTATTCATGAGGAATATAGTTAGACTGCATGGAATTCCTAGTGGTATATATGCGATAGAGATTCCTTATTCACTAGCGAGCTTTGGAAGAGTCTACAGGAGATTTTAGGTACCAAGCTCCAGACGAGTACCACTTACCATCTGTAAGCAGATGGACAAACGGAAAGAGTTTAAAAAAGATTTAGAAGACTTGTTATGAGCTTTTGTGCTAGATTTTGGGGGATCATGGGAATACGACGTACACTTTAATCGAATTTTCATATAACAACAGTTAGCAGACTAGTATAGGGTTGCATAGTTTGAAACTTTGTATGAAAGGCTATGAAAATCTCCCGTTTGTTGGTTAGAGACCAGAATATGTTAGTTCTTGGTTTGGATTTGGTTGGAGAAGCTGCAGAAAGACCGAGTTAATTTGATCTAGAATGAAGGAAACTCGGTCTAGGCAGAAGAGCTATGCTGATAAAAAATGGAATGATTTAGAGTTTTCGATTGGAGAACATGTTTTTGTCAAGGTGTCACCAATGAAAGGTGTAATCAGATTGGGAAAATCAAGAAAATTGGCGCCAAAATTTGCTGGACCATTTCATATTGTAGAAAGGATCGGGAAACTCACATATAGAGTAGAGTTGCTGAATAATTTGGCAAGAGCCCACAGTATTTTCATATTTCTTATCTGAATAATTATGTTCAAGATCCAGAAACTACTATTGCAAAAACTACGTTAGATGATCTAGTAGTGGAACCAAAAATGAATATAGTCAGAAGACCAGTTCGTATAGTTGGGACAAATGAGAAGAGACTAAGGAACAAGACAATTGGATTATTCAATGTCCAGTGAAGTGACGATGAGAGAGACTGTAGTTGGCAAACTAAGAGTAGGAGTAAAGATACTTATCCTAACTAGTTTCATCGTATGTTTTACCTAATTTCGAGGATGAAATTCTTTAAGGAGGGGTGTCTATAATGACCCTAATTTTTACCAACATTACTTAGAACATTTATTTAGGTAAATTAAATGAAAAAATTATATGGTTAAGGGATCGAGGTTTGTATTACCATAAGGTAGTCGTGCCTTTGTTAATGAATAAACAAAAGAGAATTAAAAGAAGAGAGTAGGAGGAGATTGATAAAGGCAAAATAAGAATAGACTATGTTCTTATACCGAAACCCTTCCTCCCTTCATTCCTTATTCATTCACAACATTTTCAAACAAAACTAATACACTTAAAAGTTTGGTTGGCTACTATTAAGAAGTTCAAGAAGAAGAAAAGATAGGGATCAAGTAGGAAGCTTAAGCAAATCAATCAAATAGCTAATCTCAACTTTCTTAACGACAAGCTAAGGTGAATAATGATCTTACATCTCATTTTTATTGATCTTGGCTTCTAGTTAAGATTCGAATTGATTTTTCAAGTAACATGCCATGATAGGACTGTTTAAATGCATATATATTCTTGTTAATTTATGATAAGTTTTGATTTTAAAAGCCTATTAAATGACATCCAAATGACTTGCATTTCAAATATATGTTCGAAAACATTATTTATGAAGTGGATTCCAAGTTTACAAATTTCTAAGATTTTGTGGATTTACTATGAATTTTCTGTAGAAGAAAATAGCTAATATTGCACTAAATTTAATTATGGCAATTATATATTGCTTTTGGGTCTAAAATTTAATATGTTAGCAAACATATTAGAAGTGAATTATGGTAAATCTTAGGGAATTTTCCTCAGTATTTTACTATTTATATAAAATAGTTTTAAGGTATGGGACTTAAATATTTTATATATTTTATCAAGGGAAGGGCTTCTTTGTTACATATTTTTAATTCCTAATTTCTGAATTCGGCAACATCTTTAGAAAAGAAGATTTTGAAAAGAAATGGGCAACCAATCGTGTTTTGACAAATAAGTAAATTTGTTGAAAATCAGTTACTTTAGAAGGCTATAAAACAGTTTTTCTTAAATTTACTATTTCGCCACTTCCATATGCAAGCTTTCAACTCTATACCTGCGTCCGTGACCTAGTCGAAACTAATTCACATGGTATCGAATATTGATACGTGGTGAACTGGAGAAAGGTGGAAGGTACATCACCAAAACCAACCTTTAGATGGGGTAGAATTTGCATTTATTAACTTTGAACTATTCTTGTTTACACATGATGCTTTTAAAGGGGTTGGAGTTACCTTTTGACTCAACCAACTTTCTTTCGTTTATACAAAAAGGGATTTCGAATGAGTTGTTGCCTTTTGTTTTAAAAGAAGCTTTCGAAAGGATAGCTTTGAACATACTCGAAACCAAGCTGGCGCAATCTACCTTTTTACCAAGTTAAAGCCACTTTTCTTAATTTACTTTAAACAATGGTTTTGGAAGGGTGCTTTCAACGTCTTACTTTGAAGCCTCTTCTTAATGCTTTGGAAAGACTTGATTTCGAAACCATCCTCTTTCTTTTACTTAGTACCAATGTTCTCGAAGGCAACGCTTTCACCCCATTTCTTTACGACGTTTGTCGATATTAAAAGTCAAACCCAAAATTTTCAAAAGGAATGGTTTTAAATGGTTTCGAAGCAATGTTTCCACAAACTTTTACTTCAACTCGATACTTTCGAAAGTATATTTTGAGTGAAGAGTTGCAATGTTTTCAAAAGGTATATAATATGGGTTTCGAAGGAGAGGTCCCCAATGTTTTCAAAAGGGAAATTTTGATTATTTGAATGGAGGGTTTCCAATGCTTTCGAAAGACAATAATTTTGAAAGGGGATGTCCACGGTTTGAAAAAATAATTTCGAAAGGTCTATTTTCAAAGGTTTCAAAATAGATGGTTTGGCATAGTGTTTCAAGTTAAGGTAACTAACTTGTTTTGAAAGGGGTACTTTCAATGAATTCGAATGGGAACTATTTAAGGTTTAAACAAAGGTTTCGAAGGTATGGGTTTGGTCTTGTAGCGTAAAGCTTTCTAAGTCAAAAGGGAGGTTTTAACTTATTATGAAGGGATAGATAATCCCATTAATTAGATTTCATTAACATTGTTTTCTATAAAGTATATATATCATGGCATTGGTATTTTCAATAAAATAGAATATAGGATTTCCTTGTTTAATAATGATATGATTTCAGTGGTAATCATTTAGAAAGATTGTTTATAAGGAAATAAAATTTGAATAGGATAATTAACCCTAAGTATTTGATAGGAAATGTTATTTAAAAGGGGAGATAACCCTAAGTTTATGACATGGATATTAGAAGACCAGATGGAGCTGGTGTAGGGTCGCGCTCTATACTTTAGCTAATAGCCCCTAGCTAATATATGTCCAAAATTCTGACGTGTGGGGCTTTTCATAGATGGGACTAAAATAATGATTGCATACGGAAAGGAATATATACAGCAAAGGTAGGTTATTGGTAAGCCTGCAAAACCATTATATTCAGTCGAACCTAAAAAAGGTAAATTAAGGGCAGTCGGACTAGTAGTGTGTCAAACAGAAGTAAGATAATTGATTATGTCTGGTAGGCTTAAGTCAGAAAATGGTTAATGGTTAGCCCGATAAAACTATAGTGTGGATAGATAGTCTATTGATTTCCATATCTTTATGCATATATATATGTATTTACTTTAATTGTTATAATACGTTTGATTGCAGGGTTTTAATTTGCAAAAGATTCGCTTTTAAAAGGATATTGATGAGAGAAACCCATTCCGCAAAGTGACATCTCACTTAGTATCAGTTAACCTACATGTAATAGTATTATTCACACTAGGCTTTATGTCTAACTCGAAGTTTATATTATCCCCTTAACCTCTCGGGTGCTCAAAATTTAATTTGAATATATTGAGAGTTAAGATTTTTCAGGTTAAGTAGGTTGGACGACTAAGCTTCCGAGGATGTGAAGGAGGCAAAGATAGCTATGTGGGAGCTACTTAGTTTTGTTTCCGCTGTGTTGTATTTGTGGCAGCATATTTATTTGTTACTCTGATCATCCAACGGGGCATCTTCATATGTCGCTCTTGGCGTAATTATGTATTAATTATATTTTGTCAAAACCTGGGAATCGTTTTAGGATTACGCAACTGAATATGAAATTTGGATTTGAAATGTAATCAAAAAAGTTGTTTTCATATCTGTGTTGATTTTATTTCATATTCATGTTCCTCTGAATGGATACCATTAACATCACCATATCTTGTCACCAGAAGTTAATACTATGGATGACTGCAACATCTGCAGCGCTTAGCTTCGAGCCTCAAGATAAGGGATTTTACAACTTGGTATCCAAGCATAGGTTTATGAAAAATTAAAAGAAATTCCAAATTTAATTTTTTTTTGAAAATATAATCCTAAGAAATTAGAGAAAAGATTGGGGTATGCGATAAGACTATAGTAACGTACTTGTATTTCCAATATATTAATATATGCTTTATCTCTATTCTCCATCTTTCTTTGGCTATTCTTCTGTATCTTACAAAGGCTCGATGTAGATTTTAGGGACGTAAGATACGGACGTTAGGAGTGGAAGAGTTAACATTGGTGGATGAAACACCATAACCGATGGAAATGCCAGACAAAACACCAAAAGGAAAAAAGGTTAGGCACATATTGCTAATGTGGGTGCCGAAGAGCCGCAAGATGATACGGGAGCTATTTACCAATTATTCGTCCACATAATGCAAGTTGGAGCTGCTGCGGGATTAGTTGGAGCAAATCGAGTAGTTCATGTAATTAAAAATTATGCATTATTAAGCATAGATTATGCTTGGATGGGAGGAAAGACATTTATTAGGACTAAGGATGCAATTGAAGTGGAGAATTGGTTGCTTCATTGCGAAAAGATTTTTGTTGATTTAGGGCTTAATGATGAGCAGACGAGGAGACTTGCTTCTAGACAGTTGTAAGGAGTGGTACTATACCGGTAGAATAGTGTTACTGTAGGAGTTAATGAAGAGGCCATGACTTGGGCGGAGTTCAAAAGGAGGTTTGAGGAAAGATTTATGTCAAAAATTGCTAAGTCAACTCTACGCAAGAAGTTTATGGAGTTGGAGTAGGGAGACATGATAGTGCTTGAGTATGCAACCAAATTTGAGGAGATAAGGAGATACGATATGCTATGGTTGATACAATTATCAAAAGAAATGAGAAATTCATCCGCAGATTGAAGCCTGAACTAGCGAAAGCGACTCTAGCACATATTCATGTGATGTGGTTGTTGGGATGACCTTGAGACGGGAGGATATGCTTGCATTTCATGATGGTAACAAAACAGTGGAAAAGTGGGGAAACCAAAAGAGAGTTTTTCGATGCGAAGAGCGCCCAGAAGGGTGGAGCTGCCAAGAAAGGGAAGGCCGGTGTGTTTGCTATAAGTGTTATATGAAGGGATACTATGCTCATGAGTGTCGGACACGTAAAGGGAAGAAAGCTGCTGACAAGAAAGGAGTAAGATGCTTTAACTATGTTCAGATTGGACATTATAGGAACTAGTGCCAAGAGCCAACCAATGATGGAATGGAAAGAAAGTTGTTGACAAGAAAGAAGGAGATGCTTGCTTTTCATGACAGTAGCAAAGAAGGGGAAGCTCAAAGTTGGCGAAACAAGAAGAGAAAGTTTTTTCATAAGAAGGGTGCTCAGATGGGTAGAGCTGCTGAGAAAGGGAAGGCCGATGTGGTTTGCTATAAGTGTGATAAGAAGGTATACTATGCTCATGAGTACCGGACATGCAACGAGAAGAAAGCTACTGACAAGAAAGGTTGTAATCAGATTAGACATTATAAGAACTAGTGCAAGGAGCCAGCCAAAGATGGAAAGGGCAAGATTTTTACATTGGAACCAACTGCCTCAAGACCAACAACTGAGGAGAAAGGAAAGCCTATGTTGGGAGGTATGCTTTTAATTCATGGTATGTTGGTTAGAGTTCTATTTAATATCAATGCATCGCATTCATTTATATCTTATTGTTTGGTAGATAAGCTTAACCTAGAACCCTCATACCTAGTTACTTTCTTAAGGGTTGCAAATCCGATAGGAGTTTATATGACACTTGAAATGAGATGTGACCACCTAGAGTTTGAATTGTTAGGTCATGTATATGCTTGCAGTTTGCATGTGTTTGATTTCGTAGGGTTCAAAATTATTTTGGGTGTGGATTGGTTAAGTAAGTATGATGTTAGGATATTTTACCATGATAGGAAAATATCACTTACATACCCTGATTGTAGTGATCGGAATATTAAACCTTAGTTTTGAGGTTAATGCTCTATTGGGTGTTGCGGAGGCAGTGGACAAGTTGAATCGAGTTTTTCATTGTGAAATAATTCACAAATGTCTTTGAGCCTACGATAGGACTACCACCAAACGAGCCATGTAGCTTCGGATAGATTTAGTACTACGAGAGGAACCGGTGAGTAGACCACCAAGTAGAATGACACCTACCAAGATGATGGAGTTAAAAGTGCAGTTGGTGGATTTAGAAGGTATGCATTTTATCTAAGTAGTTCGCCTTGGAGAGCAATTGTAGTGTTTGCAAAAAAGTAGGACGGATCGTTGAGGTTACGTATCAATTATCCTAAGTTGAATGAGAAAACGACAAAGAATCGATAAATGTTACTTAGGATTGACGATTTATTTGATCAGTTGAGTGAAGCCAGAGTATTTTCTCGGTTGGATTTGGCAACAAGGTTCCATTAGTTTAGAGTGGATGAGGATAATTTTCCTTTGACGGCGTCTAGGACAAGATATGAATCGTACAAATGGTTTGTGATGTCGTTTGGACTAACTAATGCACCAGAAGTTTTTGTAGATTTGATGAATAGGATCATCTAGGAGCATCTTGGTAGATTCATTTTAGTGTTCGTGGATGACATCTTGATATACTCTAGGGATGAAAGTGAGCATGAAGTTCATCTTCGAGAGGTACTTGAGACACTGAGGCAATATAAATAAAGGCAAAATTTTCGAAGTGTTTTTTCTGGAAGAGAGAAGTGATGTTTCTTTGTCACGTAGTCTCAGATAAAGGGTTGTCAGTGGACCCAGTTAAGATCGAGGCAATGAATAGTTAGTAGAGTCCCAAGGCCGTGATTGACATAAAGTGTTTCCTTGGGTTAGCTGATTATTATCGGAGATTCATCAAGGATTTTTCATGGATAGCGGCATCGATGACTAAGCTAACTCGGAAAGAAGTGAAGTTTGTCTGGACTGAAAAGTGTGAGGAAGCATTGCAGAACTGAAACACTTGTTGACTAATGCACCACTATTAGTTGTTCCGGACGGGAATCGAGAATTAGTCATGTACACGGATGCATGTGAAATGGGATTAGGAGCTGTGTTAATGTAGAGGGGTAAAGTGATTACCTATGCTTCTCGAGTGCTCCGACCATATAAGATTAGATATCCAACTCATGATTTGGAATTAGCTGTAGTAATTTTTGCATTGAAGGTGTAGAGACATTGTTAACCTCGTTTTCACCAACGAGTTAAGACTCAGGCCGACTCAACTGGTTACGACTTAACTAGCTAACGAGTTAAGGTTCACGGCGACTTAAAGGAATGGAACGACTCATGGGGATTAACGGTTCATGAGACAGGCCGACACAGTGAGTTACCGACTCAACGAAGTTTACGACTCATATGAGATGACTCAAGGCCTAGACCGACTCAACGACTCAGGGCTTGTAACGACTCAGTGGATCAACGACTCAACTGAACTGAGGAGTTGCACGAGTTAAAGAATTGCGCGACTCACGACTTATGGGGATCAGCGACTCAACGAGTTAATGCCTTAGAGGAGCAGAGTGGCTTAACTAGTTAGTTGTTTATGGGGCAGACCGACTCAGGGTTTCCAACGACTCAAGGCGACTAACGACCTATCATAAGTCGCTGGCGACCTAAGCATATGAGGAACAAGCTCAATGCTGTTTCATTTATGCCACTGCCTGCTGACTCGTGATATGTGAGTCGGTCACGGCTCATCTTGAGTCGGTCACGGTTCATCCTGAGTCGGTCGCGACTCATGACTTGGTCAACAATTCCAACCCAGAAATTGGCCTATAAATACATGGCCACCTCCAATATTCAGGGGACTTTTGGTTCATTCATTCCAAGCGCCGTTACTCTGCTGCATTCCGAACTACTTCAACACTTAAAGCTTTTGAGATACAAAGAACGCCTCAAGGAACTTCACGAAGAAATCATACATGTCCAACATGAGTTCGAAGATTTTGATCGACATTGAAGTTTAGGCTACTTTTTCTAAGTCACTTGTAACTCGAAGTGTGTTGTAATTAAAGTGTAATTGCATCGACTTGTAATCAAATCGTCAATAAAGATATTCAAAGTGGACGTAGGCTCTCTCTTAAGCCGAACCACTATAAAATTGCTGTTGTTTACTGCTTTCCCGCTATTATCTGCTTATAATCTGTTCCCGAGCTATCGGGTGGTGCTTTCACAATTACACTTCATACACCGGGGTGTTAGCGTTCAAATTTTAGCGTTAACATTTTTGGTGCTTTCACTGAGAACTGAACTCAGGCAAACCGTCATCATTGCTCCACGAAAGTTTGTTGAAGTAACCTCTTTGAAGACTAGAAGTTTATCTGAGATCATGGCTCCGGGAAGAAAGAGTAGATCTGTTAGATCTGGAAATGTTCAAGAGGGAACCTCCGCTTCCCCAGTACCTAGTCAAGCCACTCCACCTATTGGAGTTACAAGAGCGGAGTTGGATGCTGTAATCTTAGGGCTGAACCAGCAGATAAATGCCCAAAGTGCACAATTGGAAGTTCAGAACGCCCAAAATGCTCTAATTTTGAATAAGTTGAATGACTTGCTTGGGGTAAACCGTCAACCAATGGGTAATGAAAGGAACTTTGCTGGCAACATTCATGAGGATGAAGAAAGAAACATTCCTGAGAGGGCTGCTAGCCCCTTTGAGCGGACATTTCCTGAAATTGGTAGATCTAAAGCTCGAAATGATGAGGAATATCTTTCTGAAATGGTTCGACAAATCATGAAGGAAAGCATGCAAAGGAATGAAGATGAGAAGGAATGGGGTTTCGCTCCAAGTAAAACCCCGTTTACCGAAAGAATCTTAAAGGCTGAGTTCCCAAGGAAGTTCGTCCCTCCAACTATCCCAGCTTACAAAGGAACAAGTGATCCGAACGAATTCTTGTATAAGTATGATTGGCACATGACAGATGCCAGAGCATCTGATGAAATAAAGTGCCGATATTTTCCTATATATCTGGAAGGTGTAGCTCTGCTTTGGTTCACCAAGCTGCCAGTCCGGTCTATAGATCAGTTTTCTGACTTAACCCGGAAATTCAAGGAGCAGTTCAGACTATACGCTTCAAAAGCCAAATATATTATGTCGTTGTCAAGTTTAGAGCAGAATCCAGGGGAGACTATCAGATCTTTCTTGAATCGCTTCAACATAGCACTGGCTGAGGTAGACAATGCAGAGCCATGGATGATCTTGACTTATCTGATGAGGGCCATCGACAAGTCGAGCGAATTTGGAAAATGGCTAAACATGAAGGAACCAAATTCCCTTGAAAAATTCTACAAGAAAGCAGATGAGTTCATAAGCCTGGAAAGCCGTCCTGTACCGGTAAAGGAAGTGTTAGAAAAAGCTGAAGATAATATTGTTGCTCCACGCAAGAGTGAATCTGCAGGACAGAAAAGGGAAAATAACGATGGAAAGAAACAGAAAAATCTGAAGAGGCCTTGTTCCTTCAAACCATCGGAATATACTCCTTTATCAGATACGCCGGAGCGTATATACCTTGCCACTAAAGATTCTGTTGATTATCCTAAACCTCCCGTTCTGAGAACCGGGAAAAAAGCTGTACAAAGCGGAAAGTTTTGCAGCTTCCATAATCAACCCGGTCATGATACCGATGAATGCCGCCAATTGAAAATTTTGATTGAAGAATTGATAAGGGAAAACAAGCTGCAGCAATTTGTGGAAAATAATAGCAGCAATCCCGCTTCGACTAGTCAAGGGCAACGAGCTCCTGCACATCAACCCAGGACGGGTGAAAAGACTGCAGGGCATGAATCCGGAAGGCCTGTTATCAATGTCATTACGGGAGGACCTCACCCAGCAGGCAGGAGCTGGGGTGAGATGGAAAGGTATACCCGAGCTTTGAAGTATGTACGGACTGAGGAAGATGTATTTGTTTTGGAAGGTGCTATGCCCCTGAAGCAACAAAGAACTTTCAATGATCATATTGTGTTCAGAGCCAGGGATTCCGCAGGTATTGAAGCTCCTACCTTGGATCCCTTAGTCATCTCGGCTGGTATCGGGCCAGCTATTGTCAGAAGAGTTCTCATTGATTGTGGCGCATCCTGCAATATCCTCTTCAAGAAAACATTCGACCAAATGAAGATCCCTATGGCTGATGTGCAAGCCTCATCGCAGAAAATCGCTGGCTTCACTAGGGAGCCAAAACAGCCGATAGGAACCGTTGATTTGTTTGTGGAACTTGGAGAAGGAGAGAGAAAAGTGGTCCGCAAGCAAACTTTTGTGATTGTCGATGAATTTTCTGCTTATAATGCTTTCCTTGGCCGTCCAACTCTCGCAGCATTCAAAGTTGTTCTGGCCCCATGGTGCCTCACCATTAAATTTCCCACAGATAATGGAGTGGGAGTTATAAAAGGGGATCAAAACGTGGGGCGGGAATGTTATCTAACAGAGCTACGAGAAACGAGGAAAAGAGAAATGGGAAAGGATGCGGCAGCCCCAGTCCGCATCAAAGAACCAGCCTTGTAGCAATTACAGGGCGGACCCTGCACTGGCGAGCGCAGCGGAGCAAGAAAAAAGATGGATCCTAGAAAAGTCAGTGCAGGGGAGAATAGAGTGGTACCAGTGGAAACGACAATACCAGTACCTGTTGACCCAAAGAACCCAAACAAGGTGTTGAATGTGGGTTCACAACTTAATGTGTCAATTCAGAATATCTTAATATCTTTTTTAAAGGCAAATTTGGATGTTTTTGCTTGGACTCATGCCGATATGTGCGGAATATCCCCAGAAGTTGCAGTACACGCTCTAAATATTGATCCAAAATTCACACCTGTGAAGCAGAAAAGGAGAACTCAAGGTCCAGAAAGGTCAGCGGCGTTAAAAGAAAAAGTTGATCGGCTCATCGAGAATAATTTTATCGAAGAATCTACCTATCCGAATTGGGTTTCAAATCCAGTGCTGGTTAAGAAAGCCAACGGAAAATGGAGAGTATGCATTGATTTTTCAGATCTAAACAAGGCCTGCCCCAAAGACTACTTCCCTTTACCCAGGATCGATCAACTGGTAGACGGAACAGCGGGACATGAATTGTTATCTTTTATGGATGCCTACTCCGGATATAACCAGATCATGATGCATGAGCCAGATCAGGAGGACACGAGCTTTATCACCGACGTTGGTCTTTACTGCTACAGAGTTATGCCTTTCGGGCTGAAGAATGCAAGGGCAACATACCAAAGACTTGTTAATGCTATGTTCAAACCGCAATTGGGCAAGACTATGGAAGTCTACGTCGATGAAATGTTAGTAAAGTCTAAGAAAGCAGTGGATCACATAGAACATTTAGCAGACATGTTCGCAGTCCTCCGAAAATACGGAATGAAGCTCAATCCTTTAAAATGTTCATTTGGAGTGGAATCCGGCAAGTTTTTAGGTTTCATCGTGAGCGCTAGGGGCATTGAGGCTAGTCCAGCTCAAATTACCGCCTTAAAGGAAATCAAAGCTCCTAGAACAAAGAAGGAATTGCAAAGTCTCAATGGAAAAGTCGCCGCCTTGAGTCGGTTCATTTCCAAAGCCACAGATAAATGCATCCCATTCTTTGACGCCCTAAAGAAAGGAAAGAAAAACTTCGATTGGACTCCCGAATGCCAAAAAGCCTTTGATGAATTGATTCGCCATATGGAAACGCCTCCAATACTTTCTAGGCCTGGCGATGGCGAGGATCTTCTTATATACTTGGCAGTATCATCTCATGCTTTAAGTGCAGCGCTGATACGAGAAGACACGAGGATTCAGCATCCAGTTTACTATATCAGCAAAAGACTCACTAGGGCAGAGATGAATTACTCTAAGTTGGAAAAACTCGCCTATTGCCTGCTAATTGCATCTAGGAAGTTGAGGCAATATTTCCAAGCTCATCCTATCAGAGTCCTCACTGATCAACCTTTAAAGCAAGTCCTGTTTCGCCCTGAGACTTCGGGTCGTCTTCTAAAGTGGAATATTGAACTCAGTCAATATGACATCACTTATCATCCCCAAAAAGCAATCAATGGACAAGCTTTAGCGGATTTCATCGCAGAATTCACAGATAAGGGTAACAGTGAGGAGGAAACGATCGACGATTCCCCAATCCAATGGAAGTTATTTGTCGATGGCGCGAGAAACGACTACTGTTCTGGATCCGGAATTGTACTTGAGACCCCTGAAGGTCGATCATTATGCTACGCACTAAGATTGGAATTTCCTTCAACAAACAATGAAGCAGAATACGAAGCCCTTATCGCTGGCTTAAGGATTGCTAAAGAACTAAACATCCGAGCGTTACAGATCTTCAGTGATTCCCAGCTTATTGTATGCCAAGTCAAAAAGGAATTCCAAGCAAAAGGGGGGAATCTGCCTGCCTACTTGTCAAAGGCATGGGAACTCCTGGGTGATTTCGATCATTACATGATAAGTCACATTCCTCGAGAAGAAAACATGAGAGCAGATTCTCTCGCAAAGTATTCTAGCATAGGCGAAGCTCAATTTCTGAGGTTAACTCCAGTGGAGGTCCTGTCGACTCCGAGCATTGATGAGATGGATATTGATTGGATCATGAGCAAGTCTCAAGAGCAAGAATCATGGATGACTCCAATAACAGAATATCTGCTTAATGGCTCTTTACCGGAAAACTCAAAAGAACGAAAGAAGCTACTGAGAAAAGCCTCTCGCTATATAGTCCAGGATGGCCAGTTATACAGACGGGGATTCTCAATGCCGTTACTTCGATGTGTATCCAAGGAAGAGTCCAAAACAATCCTAGCTGAGGTGCATGGGGGAGAACGTGGTGATCATTCAGGTGGTCAAACTTTAGCGAAAAAGATTCTCCGATACGGATATTTTTGGCCAGAAATTAATCGAGATGCGGCAGACTATTCCCGAAAATGTGACAGGTGCCAAAGATTCGCCAAAATCCCTAGAGCTCCTTCCACTGAACTCACACAGATGGTCAGTCCGTGGCCGTTTGCAATATGGGGGATAGACCTTGTAGGACCGTTACCAACTGCCAAATCTGGAATTAAATATGCCATTGTTGTTGTAGATTATTTTACTAAGTGGGCAGAAGCTGAACCACTGGCTACTATCACCTCAAAAAAGATGATAAGTTTTGTGACTAAAAGTATCATTTGCAGATACGGTGTGCCTCAAAAAATAATTACAGACAATGGTACTCAGTTTGAAAGTGAAGAATTCCAAGATTTTTGCAAACGATTCAAAATCCGAAAAAGCTTCTCAGCAGTAGCCCATCCGCAGGCAAACGGGCAAGTGGAAGCAGTAAATAAAATTATCAAGTCAACCATCAAAAAGCAACTTGAAAGAGCAAAAGGTGGTTGGGTCGATAAGCTACCGCTTGCACTATGGGTGTACAGAACTACCCACAAAACTGTGACTGGGCATACTCCGTTTTCATTGGCATACGGATCAGAGGCAATGATTCCGGTAGAAACAGAGGTCCCTTCACATAGAAGAATCCATTTCAATCAAGAGGAGAATGAGAAACTACAGCTTGAGGCACTAGATCTCCTTGATGAAAAAAGAGAAGAGGCTGAGCTCAGAATCGCATCTCATCAGCAAAGGATAGCCAGACATTTTAATTCGAAAGTTCGCCAACGCAGCTTCGAAGTTGGAGATCTAGTCCTAAAGAGAATTATTACAGCGACAGGTGTGTTTGGGCCAAATTGGGAAGGACCATATGTCATAGATCAAAAGCTTCTGGACGGCACATTCAAACTCACTACTGTCGAAGGAGATCAAATTCCAAGAGCTTGGAACAGCAATCACTTGCGTCCATACTTTACTTGATAGCTTTGTTGAAATATTGTAAAAAGAATTATGAATGTATGATTCCTGTAATTGAAAGCGATTGTAAAACCGATGCAAGTGAATAATGAAAGACTATAAAGTGGATGTAGGCCCAAATTCTTGGCCGAACCACTATAAATCTTGTGTTCCTTATTATTATTACATGTTTGCTTTATTTTCGATATGAAAAGTACATTAAATGTATTACTAAAATGTCGATTTAAATTTTTGCAGGCAACGAAAACAAAACTTGCACATTACAAGACCAAGTGATTCTTGTTATCATTCAACAAACAAACTCCAAGTCGCAAAATTCCCGAGCTTAAATCCTAGATAAGAAGTGCTTCAATTGAACGGTCAATGATTTCGCCGAAAACGGGCTTTATCTAATAAATTGAGAAGTTTGAACAAACAAGCATCCAATTAAGAAGCTTATGTCCGTTCTCGTGAAATGGCCTAGCAATGAAGTACACTTCTTTGGATTAAACAAGCTACTTGTAAGAGAAGGGAGTGCAAGCTTAAAAAAAAAAAAATAGAGGATCGCTGAAAAGGCGTAAGCAAGTGGACAAGGAACAACTAAAGTCCTCTTCGGAGGCACAACTCTTCGGAGGATAAAGACCTCTAACGAAGCATATGCCGTAAAAAAGAAAGTTCTCTACTCAACCAAAAAAGATTGGAGGAGTCATGACCCTCCAACCATGAGAGAGTAACTTCCAGGCAATCTTCGGAGGCACATTTCACCAGGAGTTGAAGTGTTACAACCGCTCTTCGGAATTTCACTTCACCAGAGTTGAAATGTAAAACAAAATAAAGACCTCTTCGGAGGCACATTTCACCAGGTGTTGAAGTGTTACAACCGCTCTTCGGAATTTCACTTCACCAGAGTTGAAATGTAAAACAAAATAAAGACCTCTTCGGAGGCACATTTCACCAGGTGTTGAAGTGTACAACCGCTCTTCGGAATTTCACTTCACCAGAGTTGAAATGTAAAACAAAATAAAGACCTCTTCGGAGGCACATTTCACCAGGTGTTGAAGTGTTACAACCGCTCTTCGGAATTTCACTTCACCAGAGTTGAAATGTAAAACAAAATAAAGATCTCTTCGGAGGCACATTTCACCAGGAGTTGAAGTGTAACAGCCGCTCTTCGGAATTTCACTTCACCAGAGTTGAAATGTAAACAACATAAAGACCTCCTCCTGGAGACACAATCAAGAAGAAAGTCCTCTTCGAAAGCCCACGTTTCACCTAGATTGAAACAAAACTTCCAAGTGTTGAAACGTGAAAAGGCTTTCTTCAAAGGCACAACTCTTTGGAGGTACACGTTTCACCAAGATTGAAATAAAACTTCCAAGTGTGAAACGTGAAAAATCCCTCCTCAGAGGTACAACTTTCTATGTTAAAAAAAAAATCCTCATTAAAAGCACACTTCAACTTTCAAAGGAAGAGTGATTTACCTATTCTGGAAAATAATCTTCCTCAAAAAAAAAAAGAGAAAGTTAAAGTACCCTTCAGAGGCCCGCTTTACCTCATAGAAGAATTCACTTGGTAAAATGTGTACATAAGCAAAAGAAAAAAGTGATTTCTTCGAAGGACAAAGCGTAAAAACTTATATGAAGGGAGTTGTACTCTACGAAAAATTTCTTCAAGAATGAAATAATTATTCTTCAGAAAATAAGAGTGCAAGTCCCCTCGAAGTATAAAGTATTGCAGCAAGCTTATGGTATGGGGGCAACATGGTATAATTACATACAATATAGTATAGCCACATCGGCAAAAGTAATGCTCAAACAACATGCCATAAGCCCGCTTCAATATCATATAAATAAACTTGTGCAAAAATGAATAATAAATGCATTCTCAAATTCAAACAGGAGTCTGTACAAACAAAGGATCATTTTATTCAATTGTATTGCAGATACAAGTTTCAAAATAAAAAGCAGGGGCCGGTACCCGCACAATTCTCGACCAGTACATGCAAAAGACAAGAAGCTAAAAGCTGGAATCTTCATTTCTTCTTGCCACCTTTGGACCCTTTACCCGACCGAATGGTTAGCTTTTCAGGTCGGTCTGTAGGCATAAGGGAAGAAGGGGAGGAAGGTGCAACTGGTGCAACTTCCGGTTGCTCTTCAGTAGCAATGATTTTCTTCCCCCTCCTCTTCGATGTTCCGTGCTTCTTTCTCCTCTTCGAAGAAGACTCACTCCCTTGAGTAACAAGAGCGGACAAAATTATGTCATCAGAAGGAGTCCGCTCCGGAGATATCTCACCTCCCTCAAGTCCCCCGTCTTTCTGCTCTTGCGAAGCGATAGGGTCATCTAAGCCATGAAGAGCCTCTATTTGCTCCTCTTGTGACCCGGGCTGTGAAGCAGAAGGAGGAGCCACCTGAAGAGACGGAGGAGGTATAACCGGAGGAGGCGAAGTTTGCACAGCACTTTGTGTTTCAACTGCAGAAGAAGAAAAGTTAAAAATATTAGTATCTCCCCAAAAGAAGGGAGATATGGGTTCTTCAAGATTCAAGAAGTAATCGAGAAGCTCATCAAACTTTTGAGGAGCAAGCAGGCAATCCACCTGAATCGGACCAATGTCAAAGTTACCTGAAGATATTTGCTTCGCTAGTTCAATCTCATAATTTTGAGCTCCAATATCCTCCAAAGCCTCATCATCAGTAGGGGTAATTACCCCGGTTCTTGTAGGAGGCGGGGAATGAGCACTGGAACCTGTGATGTCAACTCCAGGAGAAACTAAAGGACGTTCAGAGGTAGTAGGTGGTAATTCTTTTTCAGAACGTTCCTCTTCTGCCATCCCAGTCCGCACTCTGGCGAGTTGCACTTTTCCCTTCGCAAGAGCAGCGCGAGTTTCCTCATCTAGGTAGCGCGCCTCAAGCTCTTCCTCGGTATACCCGACGCCTCTGAACATGTCGAGAGCAGCTTCCCACACTTTAACCAAGGTGATTTCGTATTTAGGACCGAGAAAAGAGACTGCCATGCCCTAAGACGCTGTGCAAGTAAAAGTCGAATAGATTTGAACTGACGTTGTCTTCCATGGTTTGAATAGATTCCTCAGCTGCGATTTTACCAGCCATGGCCTCATCTCGTTCTTTTTCGGTTTTAGCAAGTTGAGCTTTTAACGCTTCAATCTCCATGTCTTGGGTACTCATTTTACTCCGCAACTGAGCGACATCTGTGCGTTAATTCTCTACAACCTCTTCTAGCTTCTCAACTTTAGCTTCGGCATCTCTTTGGCCAGCATGTGCATCCCGCACTTGTTTTTGTAGCACCTCTTCTCTTTGAGTGTAAGTGTTAGAAGAGGTGGTAAGATCGTCTTTAAGCTGCTTGACTTCAGCTTCAAGTTTCTCATTATACTTAGTTATTTTTTTCATCTCGATGTTGTGCTGGTCAAGAATCTTCTGCCATTCCGACTTGTCGTTCTCCATAGTTAGCATCGCCTCGATATTGGCCCGATTGACCCTTTGAAGTTCATCAACAAGCTTTTGCCATCCAGACATTCTTTCAATATCGAGTCTGACGGCATCAAGATTTTGGTACATGGCTTCTTTATCAATGGGGACTAAATCAAGATCGAAACGAACCCCCTTTAAGCACCAATTCGGGAATCGGCTCTGTAAGGTCGGTGGGCCCCTTTCAACACGATATGAAGGCCTATTAAGAAGTGTTTGAATAGCGCTTCCTTCAAGAGCAGGGGATTTAGAAGGAATGTCGATAGAGATGGGAGCGTCAAACTTTTCAGATATTGCAGATGTGTGCTTCTCACTAGGTTTGGCCCGCTTGCTCGGGTCCTCAACAATGTGGCTCTTCCCCCGACCATCATGTGTTTTATGTTTGTGAGAGTCATCGCCTCTTGAAGAAGACTCATGTCGCACATCTACCCTCTCATGACGTTCTTCATATTCTCTCCTCTCTCTAGCTTTTCGAGCAGCTCTCTGCTCATCGGTTTCTCTGGGACCAGTAAGGTAGCGTCTATAATCATAGTTGCCAGGCCCTCCATAGCGCTGAAAGTCTTTATAGTAAGAGCCGCTGCCGCTACGCCCCATTGAAGGATCTTAAAGGCAAAACGATAAGTTTTAAAAGCCTTTAGAGAAAAGAAGTCAAACACAAACAAGTGCTGCAAAATCCTAAGTGTTGTGTAATGTGTAAACTACACGCATCAAGCTACAGACCACTCTGTGGAGTAGAGGTGGTGATAACTTGAGTAGGAGGAGTTGACATTTGTTGTAGAGATGATGTCGCCTCGATTACAGAAGAGATAGTTTTGGAAGCATCATCTTTAAAAAGTTCTTGTGAAGTCACAATTAGGTCGCTCAACCCCTCAAAAACATCATCACCATCATGCTTTTTGGGACTTGCTTTCTCAACTCCTTCGTCAGCAGATCTCCCGGAAGATCGTGGAGGTTCTTCCTCTTCGATAACTGGGGCAGGTGTCAAATTGCTAGACGGCCCCGCAACATCAGTGAGAGTGGGGCACTTCACCAGTAAAGTTTCAGTGGAGGGATCTTTTGGCATAAGCTTTTTAGCCTCCGCTGGAGAATCGAGAACTTCACAAAGCTGAGTGGAACGAGAAGGGTGAAGGAGTCTAAATTGATGTAAAAATTCATCATTTAACAAAAACTTTATACTCCTCTCTTCTGCCGCCACGACATTCAGTCTTTCAAAAATTTGCTTATAGCATGGATCTCTAGAGGGAGGAGGAAGTGCTAAAACACAAAAAAAAAAGCGAAGTTAGCATTTAGCAACTCAGATTTCGAAAAGCTCAAGAATGGAGAAATAAATACAGGAAATCTTACTTCCTACTCTCCAGATGGCATAAAACCCTGGAGGACAGCGAACAAAGAAAAACTGATTTAGAAATCCATGAGCGCTTTCAGAAAGATCAGTGATGAGTTTGCGGTTTCGAGCACTCCTTATAACTACGATAGAGGGATGATCTTTAATTTTTGTGAATGAGCAGAAGTAGCAGATTTCCCCAAAGCTCGGTAATCGGTCCAAAACTCTCCTAAATAGCACACATAACCCCATCAGAATGGCATGGCCGTTGGGGTGCAACTGGATTGGAGAGATAGATAACCGAAGCAGGAACTGCTGAAGGAAGTCATTAAAAGTTGGGATGGCACCGCTCAAGCACATTTGGCGATTGACAGCAATAAAGCCAGGAGGGGGCCTATCTGCAGTATCATTTGGCCCCGGCAGTAAGGCATCAGCTTCGGCAATGCCAAACTGGATGCGCAATTGGTTAAACACCCGCTGATTCAGAGTTGTGGAAGTTCTCTCCGGAGGGTTATCCAATGGGTTAGCTATCAGGAAGACATCTTCAGCCTGGCCCATCGGTTCTTCTTGTTGAGAAGTCATTCTACACAAGCAACTGGATGTTCAAATGCGAAGGTGCACGTTTCCTAAAAGTGTGAAGTGTTGTGCAGAACTAATGAAGATAAACAAGTAAATATAACTGAAGTTAAGCTAGTTGGCAATTGATCAATTACAAAATTTCAGGACTTGTTAATTTAAAATTTCAGGTATAGTCTTAGTGCAAACCGGTCAATTTTAGTTGACTATTTCAACATTGCTTTAGCACTCTACTTGGATTCGTTGGTTTAAAGTACTTCATTCACGCAATCTATTTAAATTAATTATCTTCTATTGACTAATCTGTCATTAGATGTGGGCAATCAATGGCAGTATATTCGTCCCAATTCTCTGTGATTGTTGTATTAAACAGGTTGTATACTTGCAAATTGAAGCAATCTGTAAAACTAAAGTATGCAATAAAGTTTAATAGGTTAAAGTCCAGACAATTCAATATTCAGGCAGTTTATTTCAGCAATTCAAGTCAAAGATCGAGTCAGAATTATGCGTCAAAGCAGTACAATGTGATAACTCATTCATGTTTTAAAGGTTATGAGGCAAGTTAAGCTAGGTCGTTTATGCTCCAAGTCATTAATGCATCGAGTCACTAGTTCTCTAAGTCGTAAGGCATGGTAAAAGGAGAAAATTTTTAGTTCAAAGCAGTGTGAAATTCTCTAAGTCCTGTCTCGGCTGTGACTCAAATCCTAGGTTGCATCTAATTGAGCCGGTCATAGGTTCAAACCACAAGGAGCAACTCGGTATGAAAAATAGTTCAAGTCCTGAGTCGTTCACAACTTATAACTTGAGTCGTTCATGGCCTATGGCTTAAGTCATTCACGGCAGATGGTTTGAGTCGTTCACGGTTCAAAGGATGAGTCACGGTGAGGATCTAAAGGGCTGAGTCGCTCGTACGATCAAAAAACCTAAGTCATCAAAAAACCAACTAGGTCATGAGAATCCTAGGTCATTTCCTCAACCGGTCATCTTCTCTCTAACCCGTTAACCTGTTAAGGATCATTTCATCTCTTCCAAACTCGCAGACCAGATAATTCGAGGCACTATAATCCATTGTCTTCACCTCACGCCACCAGAAAATCACTCAAAGGACCAATTCGAATCGCTTCAAGTTTGCGACGAATCTGACGCGCTATTATGTTATCGCGAGCAATAACAGTAAGGAATCGAGAGAAAATCAGACTCACTTACGCAACAAAGATTATTAGTAGGAAGTTGGAATAGAATTGCTTTCGAAAGATCGAAGGAATGTTAATGGCAGAAAACGACTTACGAGATTGGTATGAGAAGAAGAAGATAAAAGTGACGATTCATGCCTTTTATACCAGGGTAGTGGAACATGAGTCGGCACATGCGAGTCAAGATGAGTCGAAGCACACGACCTACGACTTAGGCGTGTACTTCGAGGGGCAAATGTTAACCCCGTTTTCACCAACGAGTTAAGACTCAGGCCGACTCAACTGGTTACGACTTAACTAGCTAACGAGTTAAGGTTCCCGGCGACTTAAAGGAATGGAACGACTCATGGGGATTAACGGTTCATGAGACAGGCCGACACAGTGAGTTACCGACTCAACGAAGTTTACGACTCATATGAGATGACTCAAGGCCTAGACCGACTCAACGACTCAGGGCTTGTAACGACTCAGTGGATCAACGACTCAACTGAACTGAGGAGTTGCACGAGTTAAAGAATTGCGCGACTCACGACTTATGGGGATCAGCGACTCAACGAGTTAATGCCTTAGAGGAGCAGAGTGGCTTAACTAGTTAGTTGTTTATGGGGCAGACCGACTCAAGGTTTCCAACGACTCAAGGCGACTAACGACCTATCATAAGTCGCTGGCGACCTAAGCATATGAGGAACAAGCTCAATGCTGTTTAGTATATGTCGCTGCCTGCTGACTCGTGATATGTGAGTCGGTCACGGCTCATCTTGAGTCGGTCACGGTTCATCCTGAGTCGGTCGCGACTCATGACTTGGTCAACAATTCCAACCCAGAAATTGGCCTATAAATACATGGCCACCTCCAATATTCAGGGGACTTCTGGTTCATTCATTCCAAGCGCCGTTACTCTGCTGCATTCCGAACTACTTCGACACTTAAAGCTTTTGAGATACAAAGAACGCCTCAAGGAACTTCACGAAGAAATCATACATGTCCAACATGAGTTCGAAGATTTTGATCGACATTGAAGTTTAGGCTACTTGTTCTAAGTCACTTGTAACTCGAAGTGTGTTGTAATCAAAGTGTAATTGCATTGACTTGTAATCAAATCGTCAATAAAGATATTCAAAGTGGACGTAGGCTCTCTCTTAAGCCGAACCACTATAAAATTGCTGTTGTTTACTGCTTTCCCGCTATTATCTGCTTATAATCTGTTCCCGAGCTATCGGGTGGTGCTTTCACAATTACATTTCATACACCGGGGTGTTAGCGTTCAAATTTTAGCGTTAACATACATTACCTTTTAGGAGAAAGATTCGAGTTGTATACAAATGATAAGTCACTGAGGTATTTACTCTCTCAAAAGTAGTTGAATATGAGACAGCAGAGGTTGTTAGAGTTTTTAGCCGTTTATGACTTTGGTATTGAATACACATTGGGAAATGGCAATATGGTTGCACACGCACATAGTAGAAAACATTAGAATGCAGTATTGGCAATGGTAGCTGAGTGGAAAGATTTAGAGGCATTGACCACATGTAGAGTACAATGGAGATCTAGGAGTAGTACTAGTCAAGAAACGGCTATGTTGTCATGTTTAGAAGTTCGATCGGTAGTGATCAAAAGGATTGTTTGTAAGCAAGGAGAGGACCCATTATTAGCTGAGCGGATCAGAAAGTTAAAGAATGGAACAAAGAGCGATGACTTGAAAGATTTTGGTTTTGACCAAAATGGATGGTTAAGGAAGAAAGGATGATATATGTTCCAAATGTGGGAAACATTAGGTAGGAAGTTCTTCGAGAATGTAATCATTCAAAGTTCACCATTCATCCAGCAGGAAAAAAGATGTATCAGACGTGAAATGGAGTATCTTCTAGGAAGGTATGAAGTGAGATATAGGCTTATTGGTGGAGCGTTGTTTGAACTGTCAATAGGTAAAATCTAAACAATAGAAATCAAGTGGTATATTTCAACCTTTAGACGTTCCATTCTAGAAATGGAATTCCATCTCAATGAACTTTATAGATGGTTTTGTAAGGTCGAATCGCGAAAATGAAAGTATATGAGTTATAGTGGATAGACTGAGCAAGAGTGCCCATTTCATCCCAGTTAAGACGATCAGGGAAGCAACAAATTTAGCTAAGTTATTCATGAGGAATGTAGTTAGACTACGTGGAATTCCTAGTACTATATAGAGGTTCCTTATTCACTAGCGAGTTCTGGAAGAGTCTACAGGAGATGTTAGGTATCTAGCTCCAGTTGAGTACCGCTTACCACCCGTAGATAGATGGGCAAATGGAAAGAGTTAACCAAGTCTTAGAAGATATGTTAAGAGCTTGTGTGCTAGATTTTGGGGGATAATGAAATGACCACCTATAGTTAGTCAAGTTTTCATATGTCAATGGTTATCAGACAAGTATAGGGATAGCACCATTTGAAGCTTGTATGGAAGGCCATGCAAATCTCCTATTTGCTGGTTATAGACTGGGGATAGGTTAGTTCTTGGTTCGGATTTGACTCGAGAAGCTGCAAAAAAGATTGAGTTAATTCGAGCTAGAATGAAGGAAGTTCAATCTAGGCAGAAATGTAATGCTTTTAAAAGAAGAAAAGATTTAGAATTCTCAGTTGGAGATCATGTTTTCATTATGGTCTCACCAATGAAAGGTACGATCACATTTGGAAAATCGGGAAAATTGGCACCAAGATTTGTTGGACCACTTCCTATGTAGAAAGGGTCGAGAAAATTGCATTTAGAGTAGATTTAACGAATAGTTATGCAGGAGTCCACAGTGTTTTTCATATTTCTCATCTAAGGAATTGTAACAAGATCCAGAAACTATTATTGCGTCAACTGCATTAGATGATCTAGTGGTGGATCTGGACATGACTATAGTCAGAAGACCAGTTCGTATACTTGCGAGAGATGAGTGGAGACTAGGGAACAAGACAGTTAGATTAGTCAATGTCTAGTGGAGTGATGACGAGAGAGACTGTACTTGACAAACTAAGAGCTGGATTGGAGATACTTATCGTAACTATTTTCATGGTATGTTTTACCTTTATGTTTGATTGTAATGAGTACCTTGTCGAAATTTCAAGGATGAAATTCTTAAAGGAGGGGAGCCTGTAATGACCCTAATTTTTACTAACATTATTTAGAGCATTTAATTAGATAAATTAAATGAATTAATGTGGATGGTTAAGGGTTTGAGATTTGTATAACCATAAGGTAGTCGTGCCTTTATTAATGTGTAAACAAAAGAGAATTAAAAGAAGAGAGTAGGAGGAGTACGATAAAGGAAAAATAGGAATAGACTATGTCATTATGCCCTAAACCCTTCCCACCTTCATTCCTCATTCATTCACAAAATTTGCAAACAAAACTTAAACACTTAAAAGCTTGATCGGCTACCATTAAGAAGTTCAAGAAGAAGAAAAGATAGGGTTCAAGTAGGAAACTTAAGAAAATTAATCAAAGAGCAAATCTCGACCTTCTTAACAACACGCTAAGGTGAATATTGATCTTGCATCTTATTTTTATTGATTTCGGTTTCTAGTTAAGATTCGTATTGATTTTTCAAGTAATATGCCATGGTATGATTGTTTAAATCGATATATATGCTTGTTGATGATATATGTTGCTTCATATAGGTTTTATGATAAGTTTTGATTTGAAAAAACCTATTCAATGACATTGACTTGCTTTTCTAATATATGATCGAAAACATTATTTATGAAGTGGGTTTCAAGTTTCGTAATTCTAAGCATTTGTGGATTTACTATGAATATTATATTGAAGAAAATAGCTAATATTAGGTTAAATTTTGTT
Source organism: Allium cepa (assembly GCA_030765085.1). NCBI lineage: Eukaryota > Viridiplantae > Streptophyta > Magnoliopsida > Asparagales > Amaryllidaceae > Allium > Allium cepa. Next base: position 695,644,210 of record CM060942.1, on the reverse strand, counting down.
ACATCAATTATATATTGTTTTTGGGTCTGAAATTTAAATATGTTAGAAAACATATTAGAAGTGAATTATGGTAATTTTTAGGTAATTTTCCTAAGTATTTTGCTATTGATATAAAATTATTTAAGGTATGGGATTTAAATGTTTTATATGTTTTATCAAGGGAAGGGCTTCTTTGTTGTAATGTTTAATTGCTATTTTCTGAATTCGGCGGCACCTTCAGAAATGAAGATTTTGAAAAGAAATGGGCAAGCAAATGTATTTTGACAAATAAAGCAAGTTAGTTGAAAAGCAATTACTTTAGAAGGTTATACAGCAGTTTTGCTTAAATTTATTACTTCACCACTTCCATCTGCCAGCTTTCAACATTATACCTTCGCCCATGACCAAGTCGAAATCAATGCACATGGTATCAAACAATTGATAGGTAGTGAATTGCAGAAAGGTGGAGGGTACAGCGCTGAAAACAAGCTTTCGAAGGGGTTTAAGTTGCATTTATTAATTTTGAACTATTCTTGTTTACAACTGATGCTTTAGAAGGTGTTGGAGTTAGCTTTCAACTCAACCAACTTGTTTTCGGTTATATAAAAAGGGTTTCGAATGCGTTTCGCAATTTGTTTTAAAAGAAGTTTCGAGAGGATAGCTTTAAACGTATTCGAAACCTAGCTGCTACATTCTACCTTTCGACCCTATTAAAGCCGCTTTTCTTAATAGCCTTTGAATAATTGTTTCGAAAGGTGCTTTCACCTTCTAACTTTGAAGCTGGTTATCAAGCTTTTGAAAGGGTTGGTTTCGAAACCATCTTTTTTCTTCTACTTAGGACCAATGTTTTCAAAGACAATGCTTTCGCCACAGTTCTTACGACCCTTAGCTATATTAAAACTTAAATCCAAAGTTTTCGAAAGGAATGGTTTTAAATGGTTTCGAAGCAATGTTTCCTGAAACTTTTGCTTAAACCCAATACGTTTGAACGGTATGCTTTGAGTGAAGGGTTGCAATGTTTTCGAAAGGTATATATTATGGGTTTCAAATGGGAGGTCCCAATGTTTTTGAAAGGGTTATTTTGAGTATTTGAAAGGAGGGTTTTCGATTTTTTTGAAAGATAGTAATGGTTTCGAAAAGTATTTTTCTAAAGTTCAAAAAAATGATTTCGAAAGTTCTATTTTCAAAGGTTCGAGCGGTATGTTTGGCCTTTGGGCCTAGTGTTTCAAGTTAAAGTATTTAACTTGTTTTGAAAGAAGTGCTTTCAATGAATTCGAAAGGGAATTTTTTAAGGTTTAAATAAAGGTTTCGAAGGCATGGTTTGGCTTTGTTGCCTAAAGCTTTCTCACTTTAAAAGTTGCTTTTAACTTATTTTGAAGGGATAGATAATCCCATTGATTATATTTCATCAACATTGTTTTGTGTAAAGTATATATATCATGACATAAGTATTTTTAGTAAAGTAGAATATATGATTTCGCTGTTTATAAGGATTTGATTTCAGAGGTAAATCATTTACAAAGATTGTTTACAGGTAAATGAAATTTGTAAAGGGTAGTTAACCTTAAGAATATGACAGGAAATGAATTTTTAAAAGGTAGATAACCCTAAGTTTATGACTTAAATATTAGAAGACCAGATGGGACTGGTGTAGGATTGCGCCTTATGCTTTAGCTAATAGCCCCTAGCTAATATATGTCCAAATTACAGTGTAGGGCTTTGTCACAGATGGGACTAAAATAATGATTACACACAGAAAGGAATATACAAAGTGAGGATAGGTTATTATTAAGCCTGCAAAACCATTAGGTTCAATTGACCCTACAAAAAGTAAGTTAAGGGTAGTTAGCCCAGTAGTGTGTCTAACATAAGTTAGATAATTGATTATGTCTGGCAGGTCCGAGTCAGCTGGTGGTTAATAGTTAGCCAAATAAAACTATAATGTGGACAGATGGTCCATTGATTTCTTGATCTTTCGGCATAATAATGTATTTTCCTTAATTTTTATAATCAATTTGAATGCATGGTTTTGATTTGCAAAATATGTTCTTTTTAAAAGTACATTGGTGAGGGGAAACCTATTACGCTAAGCGACGTGGTCTCGCATAATATCAGTAAAACGAGATGTAACAGTATTGTTCGCACTAGGCTTTATGTATGACTCGAAGTTTATGTTTTCCCCTTAAGCTCTCAGGTGATTAAAATTTAATTTGAGTAGACTGAGAGTTATGGTTTTTTAGGTTTAGTAAGTTGGATGAATAAGCTTCCAAAGACGTGTAGGAGGCAAAGATGGCTATGTATGGGCTACTTAGTTTTATTTCCACTATAATATATTTATGACAGACATGTCTATTTGGTATTCTGATCATCTAAGGGGGCATCTTCATATGTCGCTCTTGGCATAATTTTTGTTAATTATAGTTGATCAACACCTGGGAATCATTTTGGGATTATGTAATAGAATATGATTTAAAATGTAGTCAAAAAAATTGTTTGCAAATTTGCGTTGATTTTATTTCATATTCTTGTGCCTCTAATATTATAGACACTGTTAACATTATAATATCTTGTCACCAAAAGTTAACACTATGGATGATTCAACATCTATAGCGCTTAGCTTCGGACCCCAAGATAGGGGTTGTTACAAAGGTTGGCTAAGTCCTTGGGTCCTACTTGTGAATAAGCTAACAAAGCGTACTAGACAACAACGGATTAGGACTCCAAGCCCAAGAATCGTCACATTAAACAATGAAAACATATATAGGGCCTAAGGCAGGCATATGTCAAAAGAATCAAAACCCAAAGGGTGGTGTAGAACCGAAGGCTCAAATAAGAATCTATAGCGTCCGACTAGTTTTCTAAAGAAAATTTCAAAACTTCACTTATTAATATCTGAATCTAGGTTTCGGGTCTTTTACTATTGATCTCTAGTCTTCATGATACTTGAACTTGGTTTTCGGGGCTCTTGTTATTAATTCCTAGACTTCACTCATTAATCCTTGAATTTAGGTTTCGGGACCTCTAATATTGAGACCTTTATTACGGACTTCTGGTCTTCTACTAGTTTCTCGATCTATCTTACCAATACCCAAATCTGGGTTTGCAGTCTTCTATTATTTCCAAATAAGGATTTTAGACACATACTACTTATTCTTGAAAAAGGATTCCTAATCTTCCTTGACTTAATTCCAGACAATGATCTTTGGACTCTTATTGTTAAACAATTATTATTGGCTTTCTATTAATTATTTCCAAAAGAACATTTTAAAAACATCTATAGTTAATACCATAATTAGATTTTTAGTTCCCTATATTTAGATTTTTTGTCTTCTATCGATAAAGTTGTAGTCGGATTCCTGGCTCTCTCTCTCTCTCTCTCTCGTCATTACCAAAGTTGGGTCGCAAGACATTCAACCGTATCCATTTATGGAATTTCTTATCACAAATTATCACTATTATCACATTATGATCCGTTCACCTTCATTACTTAAATTTTGAATTCTTAATGTTATCACTAATAATGTGAACAAATCACTAAACATGTTCTTGCATAGGTGGCAAATTAAATATAAGGAATGTTGTCTACTTTGTACTTTTTAAGGAAAAGAGATCATTAAGGAAGACTGAATGGACCAGCAAATAGAAAAACCATAGTCCAATTTATCAAAAAACAGATTCAGAAAAGCATTGTATGAAAAAGCTACAGATCAGGTGATATTTACATAATTTGTAAAATTATTTACAAGTATACAACATAAGGGTATGTTTCACAGAACCTAAACAACCTTATCCAAATTTTTAGCAGTTAAAGGATTAACGACATTGACAATTGTTATACAAAGAATTTTTGTAACTTTCTTTTCCTTTCTCCTCATTTCATCGACATCGTCGATGGATTCGATACAAGTCTTTAAGCATGGTTAAAAGCTTTGTTGGCACCTCCAAGGGTTTTGTTTTGTTTCTCTAAATTTGTAATGCGTTTTTGAAGAAGATACTTTTCACGTTAAAGTTTTTGAATCTTAGTTGTGTATTCATTTATGCATTATGAATATCTTACCCTTTTTTGATCATCAGAAGATCTCATCATTTCAAATTTGACCTTCCTACACCATTCACCCACTACTTTCACATTTAAGCCTGGAGGAGTGTTTGTCATATCAGGGAAGTTTTGAATTGCCAAAGATGAAAACCTTGTCGATTTAGAGTCGTATGAAGTAATTGGAGAAGTTGGTAAATTGATATTTGGAATGTTGTCCCCCATGATAAGTTCTAATAATTTGCATTGAACTTGACTATCTTTTAATTTCATCTTTAAATCACTTACTTGCTGAAAGAGTTTAGACATCTCATGGACCAATTGAAGGATTTGATTTGACTTGGTGCTTTAATTGGAAAACAGGATTATTCTAATTCTTAATATCTTCTTCGGGCTTAATGATTTGATTGCTAAGATCTCTAACGATTGTATTTTGAAGCAGAAATTTCTTATGACATTACAATGCTTCGGTGTTACCATGAAGACGAACTGACAAAGGATCTTTAAGAAAGCTCCTTTTTTCAATATCCGCCACTAACCTATCTCTGATGTTGGTAAAATGAGATGACGAATCCAATGAGTGCAGCATGATAAATAACAATAACTCCTATTCAAACAATAAAATGGAAATTAATACACAAATCGCTAGTTTATTTTATTACAATAATAGAAGTCACAACTCAAGAGGAAATAAAACAAAAAGTATAATCTCATTATTATAATCAAATAATTGTTTTATTACACGTAAAGTTTTGAAACATATTTTTTGAGTTTGTTCAAAGAATTAGCTGAAAGAGTAACTGTTGAATCGAAAGGGACATTAAATCCTTCCAGGGCAATAACTGGAGGATATTTGTTATAGTCCCATTACCCAACGGGAGAACTATCATGATCATATATAATTTGGTATGATATATTCAGATTTCCTTAAGAAGCATTTCCTTTTCTTTGCCAAAAAAATCAAAAATAAGACGGGGATGTTGCATATAAAGCCTTTGAAGATCTCGAAGAAAGCAATATCTAGCCAATTTTGAGGATTTCAAGGGCGAAGCCTTTTCTAAATAATCTCTTCTTAATTTGACATATTTGCTTAAATAATCTCTATTAATAGGACTGCTCGACATACTTGTACTCTGTAATAACATAATAAATATAAATAATATAAAAAGGAAACTAATATAGATAATTCACATTACATAATTACAAATGTTCATCTAGTTCGTACAAAACTGATTTTTTGAATAACTCGAAAATGAATTTATCCATGTAACATTTGAGTTTTTCTAGAGGCAAATCATAAGGGATTGATTTGACTCGTGGTAAATCCTAACAAACCCTTTGTTTGCGCAAAAATTGGTCACAAACCCCAAGTATTGTGAAAGCACCAGTGTATGAATACAAATCGACAATATTCAAAAACAAATCACAGATCTAAGCAAGTAATACGCAGCAATACAGAAATTATGAGCAAGAACACACGATTTATAGTGGTTCGGCTATTTCCGGCCTACGTCCACTTCAAAGGTTTTCACTTTTATTGATGTTCTTCGTTGATTACAGTTGATTACAGCGGATTACAATGGATTATAGCTCTGAAATTCGAGTACAACGGTAGTAGTGAAGTGCACAGTAGAGTCTGGTACAGTCTGGGCGCTTCAGAATCAGGATCCAGTGCGAGAGAGAGAGAGAGACCGCTTTTTTGTTGGCTCTGGCGCTCTATTTATAGGTGTAGGAGGCTGATATTTCGCCTAAAATCCGGGGAGACCGCTTCTGGCACGTGAGGGGGCCCACACGCCCGGATTCTGGAAATCCGGGCCCATTTTGGGATTGATTCGACCTCGGGTTCGAATCGATCAAGAATGCATCCATTCGAGGTGAAATTTGGTGTGGACATTCTTCAGCATGTACGTAAGCTCCTGTGAAAATTTCATAGCATTTGGACTTGTAGATCCTGAGTTATGATCGATTCAAGATTGTATTTTCAGTTGATGTGCTGAGTTCGAATCGAACCCCTTCGAATCGATAGGGTCGAATCGATGGCTTGCGCGTGAGGATGTTGACGTGGCGCACGCTCCTCGTATCGTTCCGCTTCTCACTCCAAGTTGAATGGGTCGACTCCGTGTTTTTTTCCGCCTTGACCAAGTGGATTCGAAGGCTTTGTTCACAGAGGGATTCAAACGGAGGCATGTTCGAATCGATCGCGGCGTGCATTAATGGATGGATTCGAACACAACCTCTTCGATGGATTCGAAGCAAGGATACTGGGTGGATACGAAGCTGGGTGAAATCATGGATTCGAAGGATTTCATCATGTTGGATTCGAACAGGGCAGGCACGAGACCAACTCGCTACTGATCGATGTGGACATAAATGGAGGCGAAGCAACCTGATGGAGTCGAACAACTGGGTTCGAATAGAGGTTGCACCGATGGTTTCGAATAGTACTTTTGCCTATGGATTCGAACCTGATGGATTCGAATGTGGCGTGGCTGCGCTATAGTAATGGACACGAATGCTATCGATTCGAACCAAGATCGATACGAACGCTGATGGATACGAACAGCTATAACTTGCATCGATCATATCTTGAGCGTACGAACTCAGATTGACTTGAAATTTGAAACGCTGGCTTCTACAACTTTGCTCATCATGTCTTGTAAATTGTGGCCCGATACGGACTCCGACAAAATTCATCGATATCCATGGTTATCCTGCAATGCATGGTTGATATTCAAGATTAGTAATCATTTATTTTCAGCTGATTTTTGGGTATTTCAGCTTTGCCAAAAGTTGGGATAACACTTTGCCCCCTAAAACGTGCCTTTTTGTAAAAGGTATGTTTTGAACAGTCTTCAATAGAGTGTAGTAAATTCACGTTTCATTCATAGCTGCAGTAATATCAATCAAGTTCATGGCTTTTCGGAGCCAAGTTGTTATCAATTTCTTTCGATGGATGTTAAGAATGAAATTCTTCAGTCTCTCTGGACTATTGATGGTCACTCCGGACCCTTGCCAATTCCGTTCCCGACTTAGCGATTGAATAGAAAGATCCTATTGCACTCTGGCGTTGCCTTCTATCCCTTGCACTCCAGCCCCAGCTAGGGCATATAGCGATGTCTTGGCCATTCTAGACCGATCATAGCCTCTCCGGGCTCTTTCTGGATCCCATCCTGTCACTTTCTGGTGAAGGGGAAACAGCGCTTAAGTGAGTTGATCCTGTCGCTCTCCGGCGAAGCAACTCACTTCTTGCACTCCGGTTCAGTGTATCTGAACATTAGCGATGTCTTGGTCGTTCTAGACCGATCATAGCCTCTCCGGGCTCTTATTGGATCCCATCCTGTCACTCTTTGGTGAAGGGGAAACAGCGCTTAAGTGAGTTGATCATGTCGCCCTCCGGCGAAACAACTCACCTCTTGCACTCCGGACCCCGCCTCTCCGGGTAGGGTCATAAAGCGATCATTTTAATATTTGGTATTTAATGTTCATCCTTTGACTCTCCGATCAAAGGTTTCAAGAAATTCTAATTTTTTTATTTAAATTCGAGTCCTAGATGTTCAATCTCAAACATTACGAAAAAGCTAAACATGGCCTCTCCGGGCATATCGGTTTACCTCCATCTCAGAGCATGCCTAGGGATCTCTCTAGTTCCCATACATGAGTTAGTGGAGTAACCGTTTATTCCGAAAACAAATCTAAATGAAATTACTCGACCGAAGTCCATATCCTGGATTTGGCCCTTATCATCTTTAATCAGTTGATGACGAGTCGTGATCCCGGTCCAGGATCGTTCCTGTTAGGTGGAGGCGGAAGTTGTTCAGGCCTTACTGCCGTTGTCCGTTCTCTGACATATTGCGGCAATCTACCACTCCTGGCATGTTCTTCCACCTCATCCTTTAGGTGGCGGCATTCCTCTGTAGTGTGCCCGTCCAGCTCATGGAATAGGCAGTATTTTCCAGTTTTGCGCTCCCGCTCAGTGGGATCCCTCCTGGGTGGCTTTCGATAGGGGAGTTGCCCCCGAGTTTCAGTGTAAATTCGTTCCAGGCCTGCAGTCAGATCTGTGTATTGCCTGAACCTTGGTTCTCGGAATTTCTTCCGTTTATCAGGACTATCATATTTGTCATCCTGTTTCCTCTTTCCTTTATCTACTCCGGACTGTTCCCTGGAGGTTCCTTCGTTTTGCACGGCGTTTGTTTCCTGCCTCTCGGCTCGTGATTCTTCTAATCGAATGAACTTTTTAGCTTTATGAAAGGACTCTCCGAGATCTTGTGGATCTTTAGTTAGAGAAACCCTGAATTTGGTGCCTTCCCTAACTCCTGCCACTGCCGCCATCAAAATCATTGATGGATCCAGGCGATCTACGGAAGTCACCGTTGCATTGAATCGCAATAAGAAATCTTTTATGGGCTCTCCGGTCCTTTGCTTGATCGAAGCCAAAGTCATCACACTCTTGGGTCACGTCACATGGACCCTAAACTGTCTCATGAAGCAATCTACAAGCTCGCTCCATGTTCTGATCGATCCAGTCTCTAGTTGCCTGAACCAAAGCGCAGCCAAATCTGACAAATATAGAGGGAAGCATGGTGCCATCACTTCCTTGGATGCCCCCAGCACTTCCATGTGTCTAATATATCTAGTAATGTGCATGGTTGGGTCTGACCTCCCGTCATAGGGATCTAGTGTTGGTAGTTTGAATTTTGGAGGGTTCCTTCCGTTTCGGATGTTCGGAGTGAACAGACTCCGAATGACTTCTTCCAGCCCTCCACTAGACAATCCTCCTCTCATGATTCGTCGCATGAGTCCAATCATTCTCTCGTCTCCATCCATGGGTTGACCTCTGGCCACATTCATGTCCTGCGCCCCGAGTCTTGAAGGGAACTCTGGTACATACTCTTCGTGAGGCTCGTTAGCATAAGCTTTGGTTCCAGCCTGTTGAGCTCCGTCTATTAGTCTTCCGGTATCGGACCCTGAGGGTCTGTCCCCAAGTCCTTGTTGATTATCTTCAGCTCCTGTATTCTGGTCTTGAACCTGACCTTCATCAGCTTCTGCAATCATGATTCCTTGTCCCGCACTTACAGTTGTTGTAGTTGGTCCAAGGTTTGGCACATTCGCTGCCCTCATTTGTTCGAGGAAATTCTGCAGCATCTCCTGTTGAGTCTTCATCATGCTTTCTCGTATCGAATTTGCCATAGCCTCCGTCTCATCTCTAGTGATGTAGACGGAAGCTTGTCCTTCTCCTGCCCCAGAGGATGCCTCCTGGCTTCCTCCTTATTGGCTTCTTTCATCCCTCTGCCTTCTACTGTTTTGTCGAGTCATCGTTGAATCAATCTGAATCCTTTAAACTTTCGAATCTGAACTTCAATCCGATGTAGCGGGTGCTGGTTTTCTCAGTGAAAGCACCAAAGTGTTTGCGCCAAAATTAGTCACAAACCCCAAGTATTGTGAAAGCACCAGTGTATGAATACAAATCGACAATATTCAAACACAAATCACAGATCTAAGCAAGTAATACGCAGCAATACAGAAATTATGAGCAAGAACACACGATTTATAGTGGTTCGGCTATTTCCGGCCTACGTCCACTTCAAAGGTTTTCACTTTTATTGATGTTCTTCGCTGAATACAGTTGATTACAGCGGATTACAATGGATTATAGCTCTGAAATTCGAGTACAACGGTATTAGTGAAGTGCACAGTAGAGTCTGGTAGAGTCTGGTAGAGTCTGGGCGCTTCAGAATCAGGATCCAGTGCGAGAGAGAGAGAGATCGCTTTTCTTTTGGCTCTCGGGCTCTATTTATAGGTGTAGGAGGCTGATATTTCGCCTAAAATCCGGGGAGACTGCTTCTGGCACGTGAGGGGGCCCACACGCCCGGATTCTGGAAATCCGGGCCCATTGTGGGATTGATTCTAACTCGGGTTCGAATCGATCAAGAATGCATCCAATCGAGGTGAAATTTGGTGTGGACATTCTTCAGCATGTACGTAAGCTCCTGTGAAAATTTCATAGCATTTGGACTTGTAGATCCTGAGTTATGATCGATTCAAGATTGTATTTTCAGTTGATGTGCCGAGTTCGAATCAACCCCCTTCGAATCGATAGGGTCGAATCGATGGCTTGCGCGTGAGGATGTTGACGTGGCGTGCGCTCCTCGTATCGTTCCGCTTCTCACTCCGAGTTGAATGGGTCGAATCCGTGTTTTTTGCCGCCTTGACCAAGTGGATTCGAAGGCTTTGTTCACAAAGGGATTCGAACGGAGGCATGTTCGAATCGATCGTGGCGTGCATTAATGGATGGGTTCGAACACAACCTCTTCCATGGATTCGAAGCAAGGATACTGGGTGGATACGAAGCTGGGTAAAATCATGGTTTCGAAGGATTTCATCATGTTGGATTCGAACACGGCAGGCGCGAGACCAACTCGCTTCTGATCGATGTGGACGTAAATGGAGGCGAAGCAACCTGATGGAGTCAAACAACTGGGTTCGAACAGAGGTTGCACCGATGGATTCGAACAGTACTTTTGCCTATGGATTCGAACCTGATGGATTCAAATGTGGCGTGGCTGCGCTATACTGATGGACACGAATACTATCGATTCGAACCTGGATCGATACGAACGCTGATGGATACGAACAGCTCTAACTTGCATCGATCATATCTTGAGCGTACGAACTCGGGCTGACTTGAAATTTGAAACGCTGGCTTCTACAGCTTTGCTCATCATGTCTTGTAAATTGTGGCCCGATCCGGACTCGGACAAAATTCATCGATATCCTTGGTTTTCCTGCAATGCATGGTTGATATTCAAGAATAGTAATCATTTATTTTTAGCTGATTTTTGGGTATCTCAGCTTTGCCAAAAGTTGGGATAACACCCTTAGATGTGGATCAGATCGATATTCATCTCAATGTCTCCTACAATGACGCCTGAGTAGACCCCCCATTAAAATCACCCAAATATGAAAAATCTATGATAGGGTGTCTACAATAGGCTTTATATAGGAAGTCTACTAGATTGTCCCTTTCTTCAGTAATACAATAGGCTTTGTACAGGAAGTCTACTAGGATGTCCCTTTCTTCAGTAAACATCTAAAAGTGTGTTATTAATTCCCAGTTCTCTTCTAAAAGCTTGTCATATTAAAGGCATGCCCTCTCCAGTTGGGGGACAGATTCCTGGTCTTTAAAATATGCTAACACTGTGACACTCTTATTAAGCTTATAATACTTGTCAGAGAGTGCGTTATTTTCTTTTATTTGCTTATCTAACTCCTTATACAATCTATTTATTTCCTCTTGTTTTCTTTCAAGCTTTGTTTTATAAATTTGGAAAGATTTCTTCTTTATCAAAAATAAAAAGATGTTAACTATTGTTATCTTTGAAGTGAAAGCCATTTGGACGAAGAATCCCATAATTGAGAAATGGGAATTGAAGTTTGGTGGGCCTGCTCTTTCCCTTCCTGTTCTCCAACACCAATAGTAGAGGCTTCCTTATGGAGATTGGAAGGCTTGGGAAGCTCAGTTCGGCATGCTTCACGGCTATAAGCCCTGGGGATATCATTGCTATCCCCTCCATGAGCACCGGAATAACTTCCTCCATTGCCGCCTAAACTCTGTCCTCTATCTTCATTGTCAGGGTTATTATCATTATCATCATCATTATTGACGCCTTCCTTTGCAGTGATTTCATCATCCTCATCAACTTCTTCCTCGGCCGCATTGGAATCATCTTCTATAAGATGAGCTTCAAAGGATAAGAGTTTAGTGGCGTCAATTTCCTTTTTATGGAACCTCAATTCCTTTCTCCTTCTCCTTGATTTTATCAATAAATCTTTTTGACTGGAGTGGGATCGAGTGAGGGGAAGCTGAAGTCGGGACACTTTTGGATGTTGTCAGAATAAGTAAGCATAAGAGCTTCCTAGTAAGTATTTATGATGATGTCATTGAGGGAATACTCAAAAATTACGAAACCTTTTGCTTGGCTTCAGAAATAGTATTAATAGCCATTTCTAATGAATTTCTCGTCTTTCTCAGCTTCTTCTTGAGAGAAGATTGTTTAGCAACCATTCGAGCCTTCTCTTCTTTAGATTCTTCTAAAGTCGTTTTTAATGCCAAATTCTCATCAGCTAGTACTTGTTTCGCTTTCCACTTTTCAAAAATGATAGATTCTACTTGAGCAAGCGAGATGTCTAACCTTTCTTGTTTCTTCACTACATCCCATTTAGCAGTAGAAAGAGAAGCAATTTGGCTATTCAGGGTTGAGATTCTTCTTGAAGCTTGGATGCATTAGCGGAAGGCTTTGAAGCGCTTTCCTGAAGAGAGTACCAACTTTTAGAAATAAAAAAAGAATGGTACAACATGAGTTAGAATTAAGTAAGAAATAAGTAATAAGATGGTCGAGTAATATGAAATGTACCAGAAGTTATTGCTCAATTAGAGAGTGACAATGTCCTATCGGGTCGGGAATAGAAGAAGATGGATGAATGGAAGAAAATGAGGGAGAATTCAAAATTGGTTGTACAATCATCTCAAAATCATTTAGTAAAATCAGTGATGGGGATCCAGAGGGGTCGAACTCTTGAGTAAGAATCGAAGTGCACAAACCCTTTTACATCTGTTCGATGATTCTAGAGGAATCAGACACAATAATGCGGGACAGGAGGCCGTCCTATGAAAGAGTTGTTTTAGATTGGTCAATAGAAGCTTCAAGAGTAGGACCCTCCGAAGTTTTTCTCACACCAACAGTTTCACCCTCTTTGGAGGAGGATAAAATTGGATATCAACTATTTTAGTCTTATTAAGAAAAGACCTGCCGTAGTCGTTCCACTCAATTTCCTTTTAGTGATCATCCTTAACTGGTAATGGCTTGGTTTAGAGCCGAAGCACAAGATCCAAAAGCCAGAGGGAATGGATCTTTCATGGATAATTCAGCAGGGGGAGCAACTACTAGAATGGAAGAAGCATAAGTAGTGAAAAAATATATAAGGAGTAACGCGATGGTAAATTACAATTGCTACATTTAAAGCTTACCCGGTTGATCCGGACAAATTAAAGACATAGGAGAAAAAATTTCAGCATCACCCAAGGCAGGCGGGGATTGTCCAAGAACTCTTTGACTAGCGGGAAGGAGGGAATGTTCTTGGAGATTGTTCCGCGTCAATAGCGTAAGTCTATTCTCGATACTACTTGAAGTAGTGGTCAACAACTTCACGATTATCTTCCCCACATCGTTGAGATCTTTAGGAGCAGGAACTAACTAGTAAATGTAATTCAGTAAAAGAGAGTAATATAATAAAGATGAAAATTATGATTAACTTACAAGGAGAAGAGAAGACTTCAGTAATATTTGAAAAAATTGACGTAAAATAACCGCATCTCCTAGTCTCAAAACTTATTTACTCTCTCTAAAATTAGTTTCTTAGGGGGGTGGCCTTGAAATTTTGGCTATTAAGATTGCTGAGCTTGACCAGGCGCACTAAGTGATTGAGAACTTCGGTGCTTAAAGAAGGAATGCCTGATTCCAAGGCCATGAGCTCTAGGAAGACAAGTATATACATTTGGTGATAGTTGAATAGGTGTGATGCCAAGATGATTCAGGAATCTTGATAAGAAATCTGGGAATGGAGTAAAGCCGCCATGCTAGATGTGGATGGCGGTATAAGCAAAATATCCTTCGGGGGGATTCTAGATAGTATCACTATTACCAAGAGGAATAGCTTCCACTCCTGTGATTCTGAAGTCATTGAGAATGGCATCAACTTCATCTTGAGAAAATATCAGAGAACGCCTTGAGATGGCTTCAACCTTTTTTGTTGAAGATTCTGCTTCTGGAGCCATATCCTTCTCGAGTTTCTTGGAAGTCTTTTTCAAACCCATAATCCTATCAGGTGAAACAATTTTATTGAAAATTATAGTTTATTTCAATATTAACACCTTTCAAAGATGTCAAAAACCTATTGCACTAATTCAAATATCTACCAAGATATATAATTCCATATCTTTGAAAGTGACGCAGAGGATTAACAAACCTTGACGTGCTAGTAATGTTTGATACAAATTGATGCAATTTCTTCCTCACGAAATGATTCGTGTTAAGTAAAATAAGACAAATGCCCAAATCCATTGATCTCTCGAGATACCGGATTCTAGCTATCTTCAACACGTTGATCGCACACGATGCCACGTTAGAAGATCTACAATTCTTCGACGTTGATCTCGCGCACGAGATTCCGTGAATCGGCTTCAAATTCGTTGATTCGAGCGCACTCGAATAACCGAAGATGGAGAAAGGAGCTCACATTCAACTTCCAATTTTTAAAGAGGCACAAAGCTCTCAAAAAAATTTTATTCAAAATCAACCAACTTTACAACTGGCAACACACCCGTATTTATAGAGATTTTACAACACATACCTGCGACTTAGCAACAGCACAAATGACCTACGACCTAAGAACACTACGCGACCTAACATTCATAACAACATACGACTTAACAATAGCCTACCTAACATATTACATATCACGTGACTTAACAAAACAGTACAATACAAACGACTTAAGAAATAAAATACAAGCGACTTATCAAACCATGCGACCTAAGCAAATAACGACCTAAACAAGCAAGGAAGCAACCTACGCAAGCTTCGGCAGTGACATAGGCAAGCTTCGCGACATAATGATCCTGGAACGACATAAGAAACAGCGACCTATTGGAAGCTCGCGACCAAAGGAAGACGACTTTGGAAATCTGGAGCGACTTAAGAAGGTCGTTCGTGACCTAGGAGATACTCGCGACTTAAACTGGTGGAGCGACCTGCTGGAGATGTTCGCGACTTAAGGGATATCGCTGCATAATCTTCGCGACTTAAGGAAGGTCGTTCGTGACCTAGGGTTTGCTCACGACATAGCGACCTAAGCTCGCCGCGACTTAGGGGGTAATTCGCGACAAATGATCTGGTATGCGCTGCATCATCCTCCCCTGGTTAAAAAGAAGTCGACCCCGAATTCACACTTTCCTCTTCCTCGACAAGCTTATGCTCATGATACAGAATCAAATGTTTGACGTTGAAAACATCAGCGGTGTGGATGTGATCCGATAGTCTCAACTGATACGCATTCTTATTAATCTTCATCACGAACTCCAAAGGACCAATCTTTCTAGCAGCTAACTTGTTGTAAGTTCCAACAGGAAATCGATCCTTGGTCAACACTGCATATACAAATCACCCTCTTTGAAGTCCACACTCGTTCGCTTCTTATATGCCAGTTGCTTATACTTCTCATTTGACTTAAGCAATCGTTCACGAATAATTCTGTGACACTCCTGCAACTCATTCATGAAATCACAAGCTCGTTTAACAACCCCTTTCTGTCGTGGAACTGTCGACAAATCCAACGGTCCCTTCGGAATGGATGAATATACTACTTGAAATGGACTGAATCCAGTACTTCGATTAACGGCATGATTATGTACGAATTCTGCCTGACACAAGTTCACATCCCAGCTCTTCAAATTATCCTTCACAAGACATCTCAACAAGTTTCCCAAAGATCTGTTCACCACTTCCGTTTGCCCATCCGTTTGTGGATGTTAGGCGCTACTAAAATTCAGCTTAGTCTCAACCATCTTCCACAGACTCAACCAAAAATGACTTAGAAATCGAGTATCCCGGTCAGAAACAATGGTCTCAGGTAGCCCATGTAGTCGATAAACCTCTTTAAAGTACAATTGAGCGACACGGACTGCATCGGCGGTCTTTTTACAAGCTATGAAATGTGCCATCTTCGAAAATCTATCCACCACGACGTATATAGAATAATTCCCTAGTTGAGTTCTTGGCAAACCCAAAACAAAATCCATGGTAACATCAACCCATGGTCTAGTAGGCATGGGCAATGGCATATACAATCCTGCATTCGTAGTTGTCCCTTTGGAAACTTGACATATGTGACATCTCTGCACAAATCTTTCAACTTCTTTCCTCATGGAAGGCCAAAAATATGATTGAGAAATCAACTGAAAGGTACGATCTCTTTCCACATGACCTTCTTCATGTAATTCCTTCACAATCTTCATTAGTAAACTGCACTCTGGTATACGCAACCGATTTCCTTTGAATAGAAAACCATCTACCAACACATACTCATCCGTCTTCCCTTTCTCGACTTCATCTATAATCTTAGCAAAGTAAGGATCCTCAACAAACAATTCTGGAAATACATCAAACCCCGTTACTTCAACTCTCATCCTAGTCAACAAATGATTTCTTCTACTCAATGCGTCTGCCACACGATTTTTAACTCCCGACTTATGCTTCACAACAAATGTAAACTGTTGCAAGTACGCGATCCATGAAGCATGTCTGGCTGCAATCTTATCCTGTCCCTACAAATGTTTCAATGCTTCATGGTCAGTATACAACACAAACTCTTTATAAAACAAGTAGTGTCACCAATGCTTTATGGCTTGGACAATAGCATAGAACTCCAAGTCATAGGTACTGTACTTGTCTTGGCTCCAGAAAGTTTCTCGCTAAAATAAGCAATTGGACGACCCTTTTGACATAACACTCCACCAATTCCAACTTTAGACGCATCAGTATTCATCTCAAAGAGTAACTGAAAGTCCGAGTATCTAAGAATCGGTGTTGTAGTCAAAAGTGTCTTGATCTGTTGGAAAGCAGAATCAGCATCTTCAGTCCACACAAACTGCTTTCCTTTCATACAATCTGTCACTGGTGCCATCACGCTACTAAAATGTGGAATAAACTTTCGGTAGAATGATGCTAAACCATGGAAACTTCTTACTTCGGTTACAGTCCAGGGTTGTAGCCAATCTTTGATTGCTTCAACTTTACCTTGATCCACTTGGATACCTTCCTTGGACAACACATGTCCCAAGAACAAAATACTGTGTGTCATGAATATGCACTTCTTTGTTGCCGCGTAAAATTGCTCCTAACGAAGTATCATCAACACTTGTCACAAGTGTCGTAGATGTTCTTCTGTGCTTCCATTGTATATCAATATATCATCAAAGTATACCACCACGAACTTTCCCATAAACGGCCGAAAGATCTGATTCATTACTCGCATAAAAGTACTAGGTGCATTCGAAAGACCAAATGGCATGACCAGCCATTCATACAACCCCTTCCATGTCTTGAAGGCTGTCTTCCATTCATCCCCTAGTCGAATTCGAATCTGATGATACCCACTCTTCAGATCAATCTTTGAAAAGATAGCAGCTCCACTCAGCTGATCTAACAAGTCATCCAATCTTGGCATCGGAAATCTGTACCTCACTGTAATCTTGTTTAGTGCTCGACTATCTGTACACATTCTCCAAGTTCCATCCTTCTTTGGCACTAACAAGGCTGGTACTACACAAGGACTTAAACTTTCTTGTACGCGCCTTTGTTCAAGTAACTCCTCCACCTTCCTTCTCAACTCTTCATGCTCCTTTGGACTCATTCTATAATGTGGTCTATGTGGTAACATAGCTCCCGGAACAAGATCAATTTGGTGTTGTATGTCACTCAACGGTGGTAATTCCTTTGGTAATTCTTCAGGAAATACATCTTCAAAATCCTTCGACACCGGCTTAACTTCTTCAGGAATTTCAACCGTTTCACTACTTTCACGTCCAATCAACAGAAATACTTCAGGCCCATCCTCTACTTCTTTGACAAACTCCTTCAAAGATAACAGAGTCATTAGTTCCTCGATTTCCTCCAACTTGCTTTCACTTTGTTGTCGCTTTTTAGGAATTAAAGTGATTCTAGTGCCATTGAACATGAAACTATAGCAGTAAGTCCTACCATCGTGTTGCACGGCTCTTTCAAATTGCCACGGTCTTCCCAACAACAAATGACATACATCCATATCCACCACGTCACACCAAATTTCATCCTTATAGTTCTTTCTAATGGAAAAAGTTACACAAGCTCTTCGACCAACCTTCACTTCCCCACCTTTCCTCAGCCAAGCCAATTTGTAGGGTTTGGGATGCTTCTCTATCTTTAATGCTAACTTCTTTACAGCTTCTGTAGAGATGATGTTATCACAACTTCCTGCATCGATAACAAACTTACAAACCTTTCCCAAAAAAGTGCACGTCGAATGAAAAATATTACTCCTCAACCAGCTAGTCTCCTCTTCCTGCTTTGGCGTCAAGCAAGATCTCCTCATCATTAAAGAATATCCCTAGTCTCCCGTCAGTAATTCTTCTTCCTCCTCAACTTGTGGTGAATTGGAACATTCTATTTCTGCATCCTCATCCTCAAGCTCAGCAAACCATCGCTCGCTTCTTAGGCCTCGGGCATTCATTGCTCTTATAACCAAACTCCTGACAATTATAACACTTGAAATTTTTGTTGACCTTGGTATTAGCAACTTCATTGACAACCGGTTTACTAACAGCCTTGGAGACATTAGTATTGTGACTAGCCCCTTTCACCTGATTGATCGATTTTGTAAGTGCACCACCTCCTCTTCTACCTTGCTTCTCCCAAGTTAGAGCCTTCTGGTGTGCTTCAGCAATGGATCTTGGATCAAACATATTTACCATATCCTGAATTTGCATTCTCAATCCTCCAACAAATCTAGATGTCAATTGTTCCTCCGTTTCCATGATATCGTTTCTAGCAATCAGTCGATAAAACTCATCTGCATAATCATTTACCGACTTTGTCCCTTCTCTCAAATTCTGTAAGCGCTGATACATAAGAGACTGATAATTATAAGGCAAGAAAGTAGCCTTCATCAACTTCTTCATCTTTTTCCATGAAACAATCTTCGACTTTCCCATTCTTCCCGTGTAAGTTTAGTTTGCTACCACCATGCCATAGCTCTTCCCCTCAATCGTATAGCAACCAACTTAACTCTACGATGCTCGGGTACTTCCTCGAAGTCAAAAATCTCTTCAACATTTGATAACCAATCCAGAAATTCTTCCGCTATCATTCCCCTTTAGAATTCTGGAATCTCTATTTTCACCCCCAACTCCAATCGACGATCGTCTTCGAAATCTCTATTTCAACTTCGTCCTTGGCCATGGTTTCAACAAAAGCTACTATCACCATCACTGGATTCCTCCAAATTTAACGTATGTCGATGTCGATTCTGACCATCTACATTTCTGCTACCACGCACGTCTCTTTCTTCCGAAACTGAAGGTGAAACTCTGTTTCCACTATAGTGCGAAACTGGTGAAGTTCTCCTTTGACTTTGATTCATGTCTCTCATCAACTTCTCTAACTTTCTAATACCTTCATCGAACTTTTCATTGATACGCTGTTCCATCTGCTCAGCTTCTTGTCTTCTATATACATCTTCAAAATTTTGAAATCGATTAGAACGTCTCAGAGGCATGATCTTCAAACAATCTCTTTTCCGATCTAACGTTGATATAGTTCGACTTAACTCTGACTTAGCTTGGCTCGGCCTAACTTGATTTACCTCGGCTTCAACTGGATCTTACTTAGCTCTCGGCTTTGTTATGGCTCTGATACCAAACTGACGCAGCGGATTAACAAACCTTGATGTGCTAGTAATGTTTGATACAAATTGATGCAATTTCTTCCTCACGAAATGATTCGTGTTAAGTAAAACAAGATAAATGCCCAAATCCGTTGATCTCTCGAGATACCGGATTCTAGCTATCTTCAACACGTTGATCGCGCACGATGCCGCGTGAGAAGATCTACGATTCTTCGACGTTGATCTCGCGCTCGAGATTCCATGAATCGGCTTCAAATTCTTTGATTCGAGCGCACTCGAATAACCGAAGATGGAGAAAGGAGCTCACACTCAACTTCCAATTTTTAAAGAGGCACAAAGCTCTCGACAAAATTGTATTCAAAATCAACCAACTTTACAACTGGCAACACACCCGTATTTATAAGGATTTTACAACACATACCTGCGACTTAGCAACACCACAAACGACCTAAGAACACTACGCGACCTAACACCATAACAACATACGACTTAACAATAGTCGACCTAACATATTACATATCACGTGACTTAACAACACAGTACAATACAAACGACTTAAGAAATAAAATACAAGCGACTTATCAAACCATGCGACCTAAGGAAATAACGACCTAAACAAGCACGGCAGCGACCTAGGCAAGCTTCGGCAGCGACATAGGCAAGCTTTAAGACATAATGATCCTGGAATGACATAAGAAACAATGACCTATGGAAGCTCGCGATCTATGGAAGCTCGCGACCTAAGGAAGACGGCTTTGGAAATCTGGAGCGACTTAAGAAGGTCATTCGCGACCTAGGAGATGCTCGCGACTTAAACTGGCGGAGCGACCTACTGGAGATGTTCGCGACTTAAGGGATATCGCTGCATAATCTTCGCGACTTAAGGAAGGTCGTTCGCGACCTAGGGTTTGCTCACGACATAGCGATCTAAGCTCGCCGCGACTTAGGGGGAATTCGCGACAAATGATCTGGTATGCGCTGCATCAGAAAGAGTGTTAAAGTAAAGTTGGATCATGAAATTCATAGAGCTTTCAACGATATCGAAGCAGTAGATGGAATAGAAACACCAAAACACACCCTTCGGCAATGTCGAAAGCTCAAAAAAATTATTACTACAATACTAATTTGAATATATGCGTATGTATATTGCATGGAATATAAACAACATTCCATAGATTAATCGAATAAACTATTTGATAATGTTGAAACCCACAGATTTGACTATACTCAGAGAATATGAATATTGTTGAAACACTACACTCTCAAGAAGTCAAAAAATTTGGATCCAACTTATTTTAATACAATTGAAAAGGCCTTGGAATGTTTTGGTAGTGTTTGCATTGAGAAAATGATAGATATTTCCTATTAACTATAATGGGTTTTGAATAAGTTAAAAGGAGGAGGTAGAGTTTTGAAAGCATACAGACAATTAGGCTTGTCTTATATTGGGGGGTTTCTATAAAATTGAAAGGCATAATAATGTTTTCAACTTTAACAAATATACTATTTTCAATCCAGTTGGTGATAGGATGTAAAAAATTATAACTTTTAACAACTTCCAGAATAAATCAAAATTAAGCATGATTTACTCGAAATAAAGTCCATTGAAAAATTAAATTCACTTTTATATACATTATGTTTTGAATCTTTAAAAAAGTTGGGCTTTTGAAAATATATGTTGTGTAGCCATTAAATTAAATCCTTTAAGACGACTTCTTCGAAAGGTCCCACAATATGTCGAAACATATTTTTTACTTTCGAAGAAGTCCATCTCTTGCCAACCACATCAACCCCTTTGAAAGGGTTCACTTAAAGGTAGATGCTTGACTTCCTTTTGACCCCTTCGAAAGAGGTTGAAAAAGTAGAGTGGAGTTAACTGTCTTAACCCCTTCGAAAGGGTTGAAAAGTCAAATTACAATATTGGTTTTTAATTTGTACGACTTAACCTTCTCTTTGAAGCCACTAGAAAAGAGTTTTCTCCCTAATTCAATTTTTAACCCAGTGCTTCTAAAGGCAAACAATTAAATTGATTCAAGCATGAATTTACATTTGATAATAATGCCCAAATTCAAGCTCGGAGCATAATCGATTTAAAAAAAGAGTTAGAATTGAATGCAACAGAATTCGAGCATGGGTTCGTACACAACAATGACAGATGGTCTCATAACTGATGGATTCAAATTCAAACCCAAAATCAATACAATAGATTGAGCAAAATCAACATTAAAGGTGAATTTAAAGATAATTATATATAAACAACAAACTTGAATCATTCTAAAAAAATTAACATAGTAACGCAAATTCAAACCGTAAATTGAATGTTAAACGTGAACAATGGATGTATACCTCGAATCTGAATTTGTGACTACTAAGATTAGAAATTGAATAAGAAATTAAAAAATTTGATTCTTGCTTTGAGTTTCTTAATTGCAGGCAAATGGAAAAGAGGAGAAGGAAGCATGATTTATAAAAGAAGCGAATGCATGGAGGGTCGTCCGATCAGATTTAAATGAGCACCCAAGATTCATTTGGGAATATCAAAAGGAGGGAAATTTTATGATAAAATGAAGATGGGCTTCGAAACAATTGACTTGGAAAGTCAAGAGCATCCCCTAGGAGGGCAAGTGTTACCATTAGTCTTCACTTCAACCTTATCGAAACCATGAAGAATATAAAAGTGGGATTCACAAGGAATGATAGCATTAACAAAACCTTTTGAAAGAGTCCAAGGGATGCTTCTACAAAAGTTGGATGTGCTATGAGCTTTCGAAGAGGTCGAAAGGGGACAACAACACCCTTTTGCTTCAATTGTTTCCTTCTAAAATGGTTGCTTTCGCTTGCAAAAAGACATTTCGAATGAGTTAAGGAACTTCTTTCGAAGGAAACAGGTTGCAAGCTTTCACATGCACACCAAACATTTCGAAATAGTAGGTTTCATCTTCATTCACATTCCATAGAAGAACATATGACCAAAGCTACCCAATCAAAATCATAAATTAGCCTTTCGAACCGGTTGAGACTAATCACAACTATAAAAGAAAGTTTTCTTAAGTTCAGTATGGCATTCTCATACAACAGAGGATGGGGTTCTGCATCAATCACCAAATATGCCTTCAAATGCTTCCTTCCGCATTTAAACCTTCTACTCCGTTTCAACTCCTTCAAAGGCAGAAAGATTCACCTATTGACAGAATCAAAAGCCTATATCTTTTTCTACTTGCAACATCACATTAGCAACAAAGTAGAGAGCGCATCTACACCTTTCGATCAGCTCGAAAGAACTCAAGTTCAATTTAAAAGCAAATTAGAAGGATGCCTTGATGTTAACAACGACAAAAGGTCTTCAAAGCACCCTTTCGATTGAGTCGAGAGGACCAATTCAAAAGGGCCAACCCGCACCTATAAATAAAACCCTAGGGATATGGTTTAAGGGATCTGATCCTATTCACTCAACACTTGTTCTTCCTTGAATTTGTAAACCCTCATTCTAAAATCAGATTGGGGATTTGATTTTTTTTTTTGTATTACTTAAGCTTCCAGTACTAAAGGAAAATATTATCAAAGCACGTATATAGCATTTCTGAATACATTATCTTATCTAATGCTTCTGTGTGAATCTAATTATGGTTTTCTTATACCAGTGTTGATCGAAAGGTTACCTCTCGAAGGAGTGGAAAACCATTAATTCAACTGCAACCCTTAGATCATTAGGTCTTAACCTCGAATAACCTTGACTTTAAGTTTTGATAGGGTTCTACTTCAGTTCAACTAGATAGAAAGGTTTTTTCAAAAGGAATATAAGCGTCTCGACCATGTCGAAAGGTATTTTAAATAGAGATTCATTTTCCATAATCTTTTCAAAAGGTGGACTTAAGGAAGATCTAAATCGCCAAGGTTGTTGGATCGAGGGATTCGAAAGGCTTAAACTATATTCATCTATTCCAAAGGTGGTTTCGAAGGGTTCACTTATACTTGAAACCTTGCTTTGTTGTGTTGACAAGTTTTCTTATTAACAGGCAATAATGATAGAAAATAAGAAAACCATATCCGGTAATAATAGAAGAAAACAAGAAATCCTTATTTGGTAATAATTATAGAAGAAGACTAGAAATCCATATCTGTTAATAATAGAAGACTAGAAATCTAAATATGGCAATAATAGAGGACTAGAAATCCAAATATGGAAATAATAACAAGAGACAAGAAATTCTTATTTCGTAGCTGAAAATTGCATTTGTTAGGGAGAATAAATGGCTCAAACTCGATGGACCTTTCTTTAGAAGATATTTAAAGCATTACTTGGCTCGGATTCTGATAGATCCTATAAAAGGATGATTGATCTGGAGAACTACTTGGCTCTAATTTTGATAGATCTTCCTTTTTAAAGATTGTTTTGGTGCTTTAGTGAGGCCTTTGATGATAGCACTGAAGGCTTACTCCATCCTCCTTCTAGAAGGCGCTTCAGTTAGGCCTTTGACGACGGCACTAAAGGATTTCTTGATGCTTTAGTGATGCCTTTGATGATGGGCCTTTGATGACAACACTAAAGGCTTACTACGACCTCCCTCTGGGAGGGTTTTAATGATTCCTTCGGTGATGGCACTGAAGGCTTTCCTTGTGCTTTAGTGAGGATTTTGATGACGGGACTAAAAGCTTACTCCAACTTCACTCCAGGAGGCGCTTTAGTCAGGCCTTTGATGACGACACCAAAGGCTTAGCTAGGGCCATTGGTAGTAAGTAACCTATTGTGGTCATGAGCCTTTGATGGCTAGGGCCTTTGATGGCCAGGCACTTCTTGCGGTCATAAGAATTTATTGGCTAAGGCTATTGATGGCCAAGAACGTCTTGCGATCATGATCCTTTGATGGCTAGGGCCTTTGATGGTCAGGGACTTATTGCGGTCATGAGTCCTTGATGGCTAGGTCTTTTGTCTTTGGAAAATCCTAATCCTTTCCAGCATTGAGATAATAAATTATTCTTCTTCAACTTCTTTATTCATCCATTGTTGGGAAATATGGCTGCAAATGTTTGGCATTCCATGTTCTAACTATGACATTGCCAACATATTAGTGCAGTTAGTGATTTTTCAATAAGATTTTTTCCAAGCATAATTTCCTTGATCATCCAATCTCATTTTGGAATGATTTTTCCTAAATTTGTGGTCATAGTACCTTGACATCCCTTGTCAACATTCGAGCGCTTATTTGGTCGCCTTATTCCTTAGCCCATTGATCAAATACGGAGATTTCCTTTTATCTCTTAACCCTTTGATGGGATTTAATCCAAACTTCAATTGGAATCATTATTTCTCGTACATATGAAATTTAGTTTGTTGTGTCTTTCTGTGCCAAAGTATGAGTGGTAGTTATTCCATTCAACTTTCTTTGTACTAAGAGCTTGGGGAGTTCCATTTCATGTGTGTAAACTTTCAGCGGACTCACGCCTTTTTAGGGGTAATTTTCCTTTTCATTGTACTTTGTGATTTCATTGGTAATTGATACCGTCATTCTTGTAGATGAAAATATCATACTTATTCTTCATGCTTTGCATTGATCATATGCTAAACTCACATTAGGATAGGAAACATGAATGCCTTTATAATTTAGAGAATAATTTTATCCAAGTAGAAATCAAAATTACGAGTGTTTCGGAATTTGGATCAAGATGTGATTAAGCCATAATCTGAGGTACCTTTCACTGCTTTATAATCTTAATATCCTTTTCTGGATGATCTTTGTAGATCTAACTTGATCCTTGTGGCTTGAAAGTCACATCATTGGATAATGATTTTAATTTGAGTTCTTGAGTTTCTTCCTTGCTTTGCGTTGATGTAGTGATCAACTTGCTAATGATTTCTTGCTTTTTTTTGTTCTACCTGAATAAGATAATTCATATAAAAAATCTTCCTTCAATCCATCCTTTCTCAATAAATTCTGGTTTCATGGATTTGTTCCTTATTAACTGCTCATGGTCATAATCCTTGATGAATGCTTTTCCGTTATTCAGTAGTCATTTACAGCTTCTTTACGGCCTAGATAAGAGACTTCATTCTCAAAATTCAAAGTCTAGAGGAAATTTTGTAAAATTCATAATCTCTTAATAGAAGTGTAAATCTCGAATCAAGGATAGAGCGATCATGATTCATGAACCAATAGTCCTTTTTACGAGAATAGACTCTTCTAATTCGATTTTTATCGACACAAATGGACAATAGTGGTTTTGAAACTTTTGTGAAAGAAGCGAATTTCAATAATATTCGCTTTAAAGATTTATAGATTTCTTTTGAAATAGATAGATATATTTTTTTCCAATCCATGGAGTAATTAGTATTATCTCCTTTCATTTATGAAAAATATTTTCCCAAAGTTTTGTGTGGTAAGATCCTTCGAATAAAATTGTTGTCAAAATAAATATTGGTGTATATTATTTCATCTTTTGTAAGATGTAAAGTTGTACCACCAGTTTTTGCTCATCGAAAAGAAATATCTTGTTTGTAGGTCTGAAAATTCATGATCCATGAACTGATTGACTCTGTAGACAAGAACATACTCTTCTATAAGAATTACCTTACAAAGATAACTATTTTCAAAGGATTATATCATCATATAAAGAATCAGAATTTATACATCATTAGAAATTCATTGATATAAGAAAGTATAATTTACAGATACGTACAGTTTGAAGACATGCTAGTAAAATTAGATTTATACATTTTAGAATTGTATTATATGAAACTGTATATGAGAAATTTAAAATATACGACTTTAATGTGTATGAAACAAAAAAATCCTCTAGTGTTTCTCTGATGCTACTGGATAAGATTGAAGTCAACTGCCACTTATGACGACAACCGATTCATTCGACATTATTTGATTTTGCTTGAAACTATTCCTTTATCATGTGCGAAACCTGATGTGTCCTAGAATTCTTGATGGCAATGACATTACTTAATCCATATGACTTCAATTATTCATTCAATATTACAATATAACTATTATCCATAAAAATCTTCTCCGGGTTAAAAGTATGAAAGAAGGAGATATAATGCAGCATTCAAAATCTTTTGTACTTATTGAGATGGCTTCCACAAGTATCAAAGAGGGTTCTGTAAGCATCAAAGAGGGTTCGGTAAGCATCAAAGAAGCTTTCGTAAGAGTTAAGTGAGCTTCTAAAAGTGTTGAATGGAACCTTTGAAGACGTTATTATCATCAACAACATTTCAACCCTGTCAAAGCACAAAAGATTATGAAGGAGAGCTTCATGAAGAACGGTAGCGATAGCAAGGCCTTTTAGAAGAGTCGAATGGATACTTCTAGAAGTATTAAATGAACTATGAGCTGCTACCTAGGTCGAAAGGAGTCAGAACTATCCCTCCAGTTTAGTTTAACCCTTCCCCAATAGTTGGTTCCGCATACATTAAAAGGATTTCGCAAGAGACAACTACTTCAATGAAAGCTACCTTCCTCAAGTATTGAAGTAGTCCAATGCTTCTGAATGAGTCAACAAGAACGCCTTCCGTAACCAACCAAGTAAGTACTTCTGAAGCGGTTGACCCTTCCATAAGAGTCAACATCACTTGCCATACCATCCTCAATGAATGCTTCCACAACCATCAGAACGAAAGCATTCAGAAGCATCATCACCTTCCGCAAGTACTAGTTATGTACCTTTTTGCACACGTTGGGACATCCTTTCATTTTTATCCAACACATCAACAACTTTAAAAGCAACATTAGAGAGGCTCTTTGGAATCAATAGCGGTGGAAGGTCATTAAGGCATCCTTTCGACTAAATCGAAAGAACTAATGCGAAGGGGGTCCAACCTATGCCTATAAATAAGACTCTAGGGGTGCCGTTTTTGGGATCTGATTCTATTCCCTACGCACTTTCACTATACTAAGAGTTATAAATCATAATTTCTAAATCGAATTGGGGATTTCACTTCACTATACACTTAAGTCTTTGTATTCATAAAAGCTATCATAAAGTGAATACTCGGCATCAATAATAGCTTATGTCTTGGTTCAATATTATGTATAGAACTAATTATTAGATATTCACTAATAACTTTACAAAGGGACCACTCTGATGTTATTGGTCCTCGTTCGGCGCTGCTGTCGCCTTTTGTCACATCGATTTCAAACCTTTTTCGATCTTTAGACTATTCCAACCTCAATTATGCTGATTCTAACCATTTCAGAAGGGTCTTCATCTTGTTAGCTACAACTCTTAAGCACATTCGAGGTGTTAACGGTTTTTATTATTAACAATCACATGATGATGTTTGAAACCACCTTCACTTACATTTCTACTTGATGCCTGAAGTCTTTCCCAAATATCCTTTTAAAATTTTCAATTCATGAAACTATCTACTCTTTATTTCATGAAATCTTCGGCTTTTGAAAGCCCCAACTTTGAATTGACTTTGTATGTAACTCCTTTGTATAAATTGTAATCCCAAGGACCTATAATTTTTCCAAATTAAACCTGACATATTAATTTATTTCTTTAAAATCATGCCATTTTCTAGAACACACCAAAACTAAGATGTTCAAAAAAGAATGTGAAATAATCCATATACAGTACATGTATAATTGAGACCGTTGTATGTGAATGAAACTACATATATAGGAAACTTTATTTACTCTTCTGAAGCCTTGAAATCGTATATATATGTGCATACATACATATATATGTATGCTCAAAACATATGTATTCAAAAACTTGACTTTTATATGGATTCGAAATATAGTGCTTTCTTGAAACCACAAGCTCTTGAAACCTATATATATACACATATAGAAGTGTAGATATAGAAATCCTTATCTACATGTTCGAAATTAAGTTTACTCAGGGCTTTAAATCTATGTATGTATATATACGCCTGGTACTTACATGAATATGCAGTTTAGTGCTTTTTAAACTTGTTATATGCAACTAATGCCCTTTGCTTATCACAATCAGCTAAACATAAATTTGAAAAACACACACACACATATATATTTGAAACTAAAGGTATATGCGATAATGATATACGAAATTAGTGATTAATACACGAAATCTTCATCTTCGAACTCTATCTTTGTTAAATTAATACACTTATATATTCATAGTTGTATGTAACATCTGTTGATAAATGCAAGCTAAATATAAGTGAAATGTTCAAACAAATAAGAATCATAACTTGGAACTATACTTGATTATATTCAAAACTCAAATATGTTATTTTTGAATCATGGTATGAATATACATGTTTAAAATTGACTTATTTGATACTTTTGTGTACAAATTCTAAAAAAAATGTATTAATTTGAAATTCGGATATAGATGAGATCCAATATCCACAGTTTAACTAGTATAAAACAAATTTGTAAACATCTTAAAATCCATATATGTTCAAAACAATGTAAATGAAATTAACATGCATTCAAGAATTTATGGATGATGTCACTCCTATTTGAACGCACATACATAAGCATCTATGCATATATATTCAAATCAGAACTCCATATGAAATTTCACCATTTTCAAAATTCAGAAATATGCACAAAGCTACATATGTTCGGGATTTGAGTAGTTGTATAACTTATGTATTCAAAGTTCTTATACTTTCAACATCATACAAAACATGCATACTTGAAATTATATAGTTGTAAAATTGATATATACATACATATATATATATATATACACATACATATATTTAAAGGCCTATGTTTTATTGAAACTATGCATTCATGCATTTGAAACTAATTATGTGCATAAATTACCATATTATTGAAGTCTTTTTTACTTTGAAAGCTCAATCCTTATGCAACTTTCGAAAATTAATATAACCACAAATTGAAATATAGGATTTTGACATAAATCGATCAATTTGAAAAATTAAATTTCTTTGAATTCCTCATTCCTTGAAATCTCTTGACATATCAAATCAAAATGTATGAACTTTGCGTTCAAAATCAACGCTTATTAGAGATTCTTAAATTTCAAATCTTGTTTGTAAATTTTAAAATCCATACTTAAGAAGCGGGCTTGTATAAAACCACCCAAGAATTTCAGGTTCAACACTTATGCACGTGTTTGAAATCTATTGTTTTAAAGGCCAATATATGTCAGAAACACCCATGATACTCAACACATGTTCAAAATTTTAGGTTTATAAGACCAATACACATTTAGAGTTGCATTTATATGAAATTACATGTGTCCGAAAGCTACATTCATATAACCGTGTGTATTAAAATTATCATATCGAAAATATAACAACCTGGTTTCAAGTGGTAATTAATATAAGTTAATTATAGTAATTTGGTAAATTAAATTAAAATTTTGTGATATATTTGAAATTGAGTTTTGGAAATTATTTAAATTATGAAAATGTAATATTTCAACTTACAAACGAGTTAAGATATGGAAAATGATTTTTATATAAAAGTAATTCATTTGAAATATAATTAATTGGTAAAAGAAGCTATTTTGAAATAAAAACTTGTAAGTATTTGAATTAAATTAAATTGAATTTTAAAAAGGAAAAGAATGTAAAAATCTTTATACATACAAATTCATTCATCCAACTATTTTATGTATATTTACAATGTCCAAATACTCATAAGCCCAAAACCCAAACTTCTCCTTAGTCCAACATCCACATTGTTTGTCTTATGATTTCTCTAACTCCAGACACTTCTTCTTCCAGATGTTTCTACCCTCTTTATAAATATTCCATCAACTACAATGCTTAAGGGGAGTAGAATATTATCCGCTTACCAAAACTCTTATCACTTTTAAATATAAATTAAATAGAGCATCTTAAATTCCTAAACTAGAGAGGACCCATATGAATTTGTTAAGCTCGGATGTAATCTGGTATTGGCAAATTCAATGAAGTAGGAGAAACATAAACTGGAATCGAGGGATATAGTGCTTGCCATCATAACTAAAGGTGAATCTCTTGACTCATGAAACCTATGTCGAACTCATTTTATTCTTGCAATTGAAGTGTGGAACCGTTACTTATTTACCTTCTTTCTTTGTGCATCAAGAATTGATGAAATAAATATAGAAGAAGGAGACGATCACCAATGACAGGAGATCGAAGGATTCCCGTAACCGATCGACCATCCTATAGGATCGCTAAACTGGTGATAACCTGGAACCGAGAGGTTCTATGTGAACTCCATAGCTTTAACCTGCAGTGACCTACACGACGTGAGTGTGTTGTCCATGAGATTATTTGCGTGAGGGAGACGACCGATGTTGAGTTGCTTTGTTTCATGCATTCCATTGCGTGCGTTTAATTTCTTGCGTGAGTGCATGTACCGATGTATCTATATATACCTCCTGCTCTTAAACCATGCATGGTGACTTTGATTTAGCTCCTGACCCTTTACTTCCATGATCTTTACTTTCTCCTATTTCATTGAATTTAATTTCAATTCTAGTTTCATCACTTGCCTAGTTGATTTAATGATTAGTTTTGCATTGTTTTGTATGTCCTCATTCTCAGTTTAATTATTTAATCATCTTGATGTACAAGGTTGTTCACAGTTAAAAATTAATGCAAAATGGATATATCTATTGTGTGATATTAATATATGTAAATATGAGCCAAGTGAATCAACAAAAGAGTTTCACTGTTGTTGTTTATAAAAGTGTAAGTGTGAGTATGTGTGTGTGTATATTTAACTATATGTATGTGAGCGTGAGTGAGAGTGTAAGCTGTTGAATTTATGTGGTTCAAATATTTTCCAAAGAAGACAAGAAGAAAATAATTAATTGATTCAGTCAATCAATTAATTAGGCTATATGTAGAAAGATAAAGAGGAACGATATATGTGATATCTTTTAGAGAAGGGAAAATAATTAATTGTTAACCAATTAATTAGTAAAGAATTTGTTATACAAAGAAAGAAAAGACTGCTGATGGAGACTGATTAAAGCAAGGAAAATTATGGAAACCAAGATCACCATTATCCATTTACAAAGATATCAAATCATGGATACTCGAAAAGGTTTCAAACATACTCTGAAAATTAATTTTTTTGATCTCTAAGTAACTCCTTCATTAAGTCTATTTAAATGAAGAAAGTTCATCTTTATATTTGTGTGAGCGTGTGAGAGAGCATCCACCATTATCCTCTTCTTCAGTAAACCCTAGTTTCTACAGTTAATCAATTAGGGGTTTCGACCGTATGCAAGTCTTTGGATAAATTGATTATGCAATTTATAATTATAGGTTAGTCTCTCAACTACTACCAATAATTTTGTGATCTCTCTCTTTTGTACCATCTTTTTTCAATGAAATAAAGAATAGTCGTTGGGTCCGTGGATGTAGGCGATCTAGCTGAACAACGTTGAATCTTTGTGCTCTCTGCTTTTCTATTTCTCTTTGTTTGGTGATTTATTTTCATTGAATCTGCTGTTGGTAATTAATTAACAAGCTAGATCCATCTTTTGATTGTTTCTGCGCTTCATCATTCTGCTGCAGTTTTGGAATTAGGGCAAATCAATTGAAATTTCCGCACAATAGTTTGGTATCAGAGCTAGCATTCTTGTTCTAGATTAGTTATCAATAGCAAATTCTTTCAGTTTTGGTATGAAAAATTATGGCATCACCAAATTTGTTAGAAAAGGAGTTTTTGGACATGGAAAGTTAACACTAATGACGGTGTTTTTTAGCAACAACTTCATTCATTTAGAGGAAGAGATAAAAGCCAGAAGCACCTTGGAGGTCGAAAAGATATGCATAGGTCTCATTTCATAGGTCCTAGAAGGGGTGCTTGCTATTATTATAAGAAGAAGGGACATTTCATACGGGTTATCTAGCTCTTAGAAAGAAGAGAGAGAAGAAGGAAAAAAAACTTTAGTTTTGCCAGCAGTTAGATCAGATGTGGACAGAAATGATGGTAATACATCATTACTTACAGCCAGTATTTCACCTTTAGAGCATACAAGTTGGGTGATTGATTCTGTAGCCCCTTGCCATATGACGCCAAATAGGATCTGTTTTGACAGTTACAAGATAATCGATGGTGCAGTAGTTCATATGGGGAATGACACATCTTGTCATGTTGTAGGCACTGGAAGTTTGAGGTTTAAGATGCATGATGGTATTATTAGGAATATCACGGATGTTAGACATGTTCTGATGCTGCGTAACAGTTTGTCATCAGTTGGAGCTTTGATTAGACTTGGTATGAGGATAATAATAGATGGAGAGAATTTGCGAGCGGCAAAGGGTTCCTTGGTAGTGATGAAATAGGTGCGAATTAATGATATTTATGTACTTCATGGAGAGACAGTCATAGAAGAGTTGGTAGTTTCTACTAATTCTAGTATTTCAGATTCTACTAAGTTATGGCATCTTTGTTTAGGTCATGTTGATGAGGAGAGTGTTGAAGTATTAAAGAAGCGTGGGTTGATTGATAGTGTTTTTCAATCGAAGCCTAGCTCTTGTGGAGATTGTTCTTTTTGAACGAAGAAGCATGTCACATTTAATTTGGAAGGCCTAGAGCTACAAAGTTTCTAGAGTATGTTTAGTCTTGTGCAGGGACCCAACCCTATTGCATCTTTTGGTCGAGCTAGTTGCTTCGTCTTATTTGTGGATGATTTCTCACGTAAGGTCTGGGTCTATTTCTTAAAGGCCAAAGATGAAATATTTGCCCAGTTTTGCAAGTGGAAGACCTTGGTAGAGAAGCAGTCAAGGAAGTGTTTGAAGGTTCTCAAAGTTGGAAATAGTAGTGAATTTATGTCACAAGAATTCACTAACTACTGTGCCTTCGAGCATCCAATTAGAGATTTTTCTATTTCTAATAAGTCACATTGTTACGGAGTGGCGGAGAGCATGTGTCAGATATTGTGGGAGAGAGAGCTACAAGCTTAAGAACGACTGCTAGTCTAGAAGAGGGATTTTGGGCAGAAGCAATATCTATGGCAGTATTTCTCATCAACCGCACACCTTCTATTTCCATAGATATGAAGATCCGAGAAGAGATATGGAAAAGAGAGCCTGTTGATTGTTCATTCTTTAAAGTGTTTGGTTGTTCAGCTTATTTAGAAGATGAGAGACATGATAAGTTTAAACCTAGAGAAAGCAAGCACATTTTGTTAGGCTATAGAGAAGGAGTGAAGAGGTGTCGGTTGTGGTGTAAAACAACTAGGAGAATTTTGACTAACAGGCATGCGATATTTGACGAGAGGTCATTGTTGAAGGTTGAGCCTCTATCAAATCATGACATTGCAAGGATAGAAAATTGCCAAACACATTTGGAGTCATCAGATTGTTTCCATATTTGGAGAGATATTGGTATTTCTGATGATACCATGGTTGATGAGAAGATTAAAGAGGTTCAGACTCTAGGTGGAGCTCACTTGCTGGAAAGGCCTTTTGGTTCATCTAGCCCTATTTGTAAGCATATTTGTAGCGATGATTCGTCATCTTATGCTTTGAATGTTGTGGAGCTTGTTGGTGATTCTGTTGATGTTGACTTAGGAAAGTCTAGCAAAATTCTTGTGGAGAAGATTGGAGTAGATAATATTGAGTATGTCCTCACTCAATTTGGAATGGAAAAGGTGAAGCTCGTTGTTAAATCTCCATTGGCCTCTAGAAGAATAGTATATACATGTTCGTCTCCAACATCAGATTTGTTGAAGAATTTTGGTACTTTCTCGTATGCATTATGTTTGATGATGTTCATACTATCTTTCTTGTGCTTGGGAAAGATTTGGAAGCTCTGTTTGGACAATATTGCCCAAAATAGTTCACATTGAGCTTGTTGACATAGACCCAACAATTTGTCGAGATGTGGTGATGCAGAGAGATTGTTATATTTGAATTAAGGTGGAGTGTTGAATTCATGTGATTCAAATATTTTCCAAAGAAGACAAGAAGAAATTAATTAATTGATTCAGTCTATCAATTAATTAGGCTACATATGGAAAGATAAAGAGGAAGGATATATGTAATATCTTTTAGAGAAGGGAAACTGGTTAAATTCTAGCCAATTAATTAGTCAAAGAATTTTTTATATGAAGAAAGAAAAGATTGCAGATGGAGATTGATTTAAGCAAGGAAATTTATGGAAACTAAAATCACCATTATCTATTTACATAGAAATCAAATCATGGATATTCAGAAAGGTTTCAAACATAATCTGAAAATTAATTTTCTTAATCACTAAGTAACTCCTTCATTCAGTCTATTTAAATGAAGGAAGTTCATCTACATATTTGTGTGAGCGTGTGAGAGAGGATCCACCATTATCCGCTTCTTAAGTAAACCCGAATTTCCACAGTCAATCAATTAGGGGTTTTGAGCGTAAGCAAATCTTTGGATAAATTGATTGTTCAATTTTTATTTATAGGTTAGTCTTTCCACTACTACCTAAAATTTTATAATCTCACTCTTTTTTACTCTCTTTCTTCAATGAAATAAAGAATTGTTGTTGGGTTCGTGGACGAGGCGATCTAGCTGAACCACGTTAATTTTTGTGCCCTCTGCTTTTCTATTTCTCTTTGTTTGGTGATTATTTTTCATTGAATTTGCGGTTGTTAATTAATCGACAAGCTAGATCCTTATTTTATTTGGTGACCCATACACAAAAGAGTTTCACTGTTGTTGTTTATAAAAGTGCAAGTGTGTGTATGTGTGTGTATTTAACTATGTGTGTGTGAGCATGAGTGAGAGTGTAAGCTGCTGTTTGTATAAGTATATTTAAGTGAGTGTGTGTGCATTAGCATGTATGTCCAGCAATATGTGTGTACGGGAGATGATTCATGCATCCTTGAATATATGTATTTGAGCTTGTGAAGTCTCATGTTGATTTAAATATATCACATATATGTTCTTTCGCCTGCTTGCATACTTGATTATCAATATGAATAATTATATGTGTATTTAAGTGTATGGCATGCGTATTGTATGTAATGCGTGTGTGCACGTAGGTTAGTGTACATGTTCCTATTTCTGTAAGTCTGAGCATGTCTTGCATTGGTGCATGTGTCTAGATGTAGGTCAGTGGTCTATATGTGTTTTCAGTATGCATGTGCTTGTATCCTAGGTCCATTACTCTATTGTTTGTGTACACATATTTTGAAGGGGTGTGTATATCATGTCTACCTTGTGTTCATTATTAGATGCAATTGAGTCCACATATCATAATATTATAATCTAGTTAACGTTGACCTTTCATTATGTCACATATTCTAGTCAGGGCCGGCCTAAAAAATCTGTCGCCCTAGCCCAACTTCATTTTTTCCCCTTATTATATAACATATCAATTTTTTACAATCGTCCTTTTATATATAATCATAAAATCACATATTACTTACTTGCTTCACCATTATTAATTTCATAATTTATTATTTCATTTAAACGCTCTTTGCGATCCTCATTGTCTATTTCTTCATCAGCATTTTCATCTACAATAATATCTATATTGTCATGCACTTCAAGATCTCTATAACCTCATTTACATTGTCAATATTTTCATCAACATCTTCACTTATTTCTCCAACTTGACTTGAGCCAATTGATTGTTGTGTATTTGCATTATATAGCTTAGAAATTGAACCCACTAATGATTCAGATATTGCATCTTGATGTTGTTTCACCTTTTTATTATAAGCTTCGCAGTTTTGTTTTCTATATCTCATATGTCTTTTCCTATCTCCATCTTTTTGCATAGTATTAACTATCAAATATCACAATGTTAAGAAAATTATGTCACTGCAAATCATAATCTCAGATTATTGTCTACAAACAAGCATATTTAATTTTAAATTAATTGTATCTATTTTACAGACTAGGGTATTTAATTAAGTGTATACAGAAAATGCATATCCCATTTTTCCCAAAAGTTTAAGGGGTAGGGTTCCCAAGCAAAATAGTACATCAATATATTAGAATCAGATCCTAAAAAATCAATTTAGATGGATACAAGTTAACAAAAATAATAATGAAAGTTAACAACAGCATCAGCTCCTCAGTCCTAATTTTGAAATAATAAAACTAAATGTAAGATAAATTCAAGAGTTTGAACATATAAGAACAGAGTCAAGGACAACTCAAAGTTAGAAAATTAGATAACTCAAAACTATAAAATCACAAACATACGAAGCGATGGTCGTAAAATTGTAGAAGGGGGGCATCAACAGGACTTCAAAATTAAAATAAGCAGTAGCGCAAGTGGAGATGATGGGCTGACAATCGACGATGGAGTAGTCGATTAGGCAGCGGCAATGATTAAAAACCTAGCATTTTGTTTTTGAATGGTGGAGATTGATTTTTTATTTTCGTTTTTTTAGTAGTGAATTATCCAGCAGCAGCTCTTTTAACCGATTTTTTTTTTTGGTTGTCTGGCCCAGCGGCCTGCCACTGCCCATGGGATTGGTGGGCTTGCCACTGGGCCGGCCATGATTCTAGTATATTCTAATAATATAATGAACGGTCACTTTCATTTATATTTTTGGTCCATACATTGCCATTTTGCCTTGTATTATTATATTATAATAATTGAATCCATATTTTGATTCATCTATATAAGCATACCTGGTCATCACGTGGTATATATCTACCTAAAAGAAGGCTTGGTTCCATTATGTGATAGATGTAAGTTTTTAGATATTAAAAATGAAAAATGAACCTATAGTTAAATAGGTATAATAAATATGTTTATATTGCTATACGCATTTTTTTTTAAAGAAGAGAAAAAAGATCTCTTTTGTTGGTTTTGAATGTTTTCTAATCTCGTATCTTCTCTATATAGATTCTGTTGATATTGATTTAGTAAATTAATTAACAATTCTATAGCATATATATTTATTTTGTATTGTCTAATTCTAAGCATTAATTTTGTTATATAAAATTATTTATATTATGAGTAATTTGATATTGTGTGTGTGTGTGTTTATATATTGATTTGTTTATTTATATCTAATTGTATAATGTAATTTATTCTAGTTCTGATTTCGTATCACCTCTATATTTATTCCAATTATATGGAACATTCACTGTAGATGTTGCGTTGTTTGGTTATTTGGAACATACGGCGATAACATGCTTTTATGTGATTTTGTGACGATTTCTATTACGTGTAGAGAGAAATCAGAATAAACTGATTAGTAATACCAATTGGGATCAAGCATTTGGTAATACTTTTCCGATTATTCGTTGGACTCACTATATAAATGGACTAGTAACACATAGTGGTATGAGACACTATGGTGTTGTTTATTCATTTATTCATTGTTCATGGATGACACTAATACGGGGTTATGTGATGTGTGTAGGTGACTCATTGTGGTGAGTACGTACGGAGGCTACTAGTTAGCAACATAGATTGCGTACATTATATGTCTATCTATCTTAGACCGACTCCCTTTATGATTTGGGAGTGAACTAGATTGGCCAATATCCACCCTGCCGGCCTGATGGTGGGGTTGCACCGTATATCCACGACCCCATTATTGTTTACGGTATTTGATGCGCATCACGGGATTAGTAGTTATTTGTCCCTTCTGTTGCGTATGCCAGCAGTCAGTTACCATATGGGTCGCATGTCGGTAGTCGTGGTTGAAGAGGCTATGCATTGTCGAACCTAAGGTGGATCATTGTCACGATACCGAGAGGGAAGATTTAATGGTAACCAATGACTGTAGGAGTCGTGTCATATGGACCAGGTGTTGCTCCTGGAGCTAGCAGAGGTGCTGTCACTCTCCCTTTGGTTCCAGTATATGTGGATATATTTGTATGTATGTTGGTAGTAGATAAATATATATTATGTATAGAAGAGATTATACCTGAGACTGTGTCTAGAGTATGGTCAACCCCGTATCTTTCTTAAGCAGACGGCCTTTCTTTTATAGGCATACGACCTATTTATTATTGAGTATATTTGGATATTGTTATGAGCTGGCTCAAATCTTCCTTATTGATTTTATTGATCTGTTATTGATACTTTATATATAAGATTGAGAGAGATAGTGGGTACTGCTTCTTTACTGCCGATTTCACTTAAGGATGTCTCATTGCTGACAATTTTGGACTTGATGGTGATTTCTAGATATGTATGATTTACCCATTTGTATTGATTCTATGATTTTATGATTCGATGTATTTCTTTATAGGTGATGATATCTTTGAAGTCGGTATTGACTATTTCATATAGATTTTAGTTATTTGGGTAACGTGATACCTTGAGACTATTTATGGACACATACATACATACATACATATACACAAATACATACATATATATATATTGTTATCCCGCTTTTTGGCAAAGCCGTGATACCAAAAGATCGATCGGAAACAAAAGACAGTTCATCTCAAAGATTGGTTGTTCTTTGCTTCACTATGGATATCGATGAATTTTTTCCGAGCCCGGATCAGGCTACAACTGATAGGACATGACAAGCAAGATCATAAAAGCTAGTGTCTCAAATTTCAGGTTAATCGGAGTTCGTATGAACGAGATATGATTGATGCAAATTAGCTAAAATATGCTATTCGTATCCATCAAAAAGTTGAGGAAATGTCCATTTCGAATCCATCGGATTCGTATCCATCAATTTTTTTTGTTCGAATCCATCAGATTCCATATACTTCGAATCGATCGAGTTCGAATCGATCAGTAACATGATATCGGTGAGTTCGAATTGATCGGTTTCGAATCGATCAAATAGGCATCGCCTCGGCATGTTTGTATCCATTGAGTTTAGAGCAGTTCGAATCCATCAGGAAATCATGCATTGGTCTATTCGAATCCATCAGATTCGTATCCATCAGGTCTGAATCAATGACGTTCGCATCGATCAATCAACACTGCTTCGCATCCATCGGTGCACCCTACTTCGAGTCGGTCGGTCTCGTATCCACCCCCAAGCACTTCTTCGTATCGATCGTCCTCGCATCCATCAATAGTGACAAGTCACTATTTCTTAACCATGAAATCTACCATGTTCGTATCCACTCGATTCGTCTCGATCCAGTTTGTATCGATCATTGATTCGTATCCATCGATGCAAACTGGGTCATGGCACTTCATACGAACAAGGCGAAATTCGTGGATATGAAGCGGCCAAGTCGGAGCAAAAGGCGGATCAATGCGAGAGGTGCGCGCCACGTCGTCTCAAAAACATGTGCATCCATCGATTCGAAAACATGGATTCGAAGTGATCGATTCGAAGCGAACAGCCAACCCAGAAACTCCAACTCGTATCGATCGTATCTTCCAAACCACAAGTCCAAATGCCACGAAATTTTCACAGCAGCTTCCATACAAGGTAAAAAATGTTCCTGTCAAGTTTCAACTCAATTGGATCAATTTTTGATGGATACAAAATCATTTCGTATCGATCGCAGATCGAGTCGAAACATGGTGGGGTCGGTCGTGTGGGCCCACTCACGTGCCATAAGAAGTCTCCCGAAGTTTGAGCCCGATCTCAGCCTCCTACGCCTATAAGTAGCACCCTGAAGCCTACAGAAAGGGGATCTTTTGGCCATTCGACGTCCAGACTCTGCCGGATTCAATTCTACTCTTCATTACCGTTGTTGTAATCAAACTTCAGAGTTATTATCAACTGTAATCCGCTGTAATTGATTGAAATCGTCAAAGTGAGTCAATAAAGTCATCAACTTCAGAGTGGACATAGGCAAGATCGCCGAACCACTATAAATCCTGTGTTTCTGATTGTTATTGCTGAATTGTTGTGCTTGATATTTCTTAGATCTGGTATTTGTGTTGAATATTGCTGATTTGTATTCATATATGGGTGCTTTCACGATATTGGGGTTTGTGACCAATTTTGGTGCAAACACTTTGGTGCTTTCACTAAGAAGGCTGATTCAGGAGAAGTTGAATTTGAAGAATTAAGAGTTCAGATCTAAGAGCTATGACAAGACAAACAAGTAGAAGGCAGAGGCTAGAGAGAAGTGAACATGAAGGAATTCAATAGGCTTCTTCAGGAGAGAATCAAGCGTCGGTCTTCATCACCAGGGATGAGATGGAGACGATGATGAAGATACAGGACGAGTTGATCCAGAGCTTGTTCCAACAGATCGGGCAACTTGGAGCGTAGAATCGAGGAGCTGATGGAGTTCAGAATGAAGCAGGACCATCCGGCGTAGCACCTGGATTAGGTGGCACACACTTGGAGCATGTTGATCCAATCCCTTAGAGAGAGAGGAGCATCTGTGCAACCTGGAGGTAGCAGAGGAATGAACGCTCAGTCATGGGGGCAGATTCCAGAATTCCCTCATGAACTCGGGGGCAGATCGAAAGCAATGAACGAGGATTGCATCTTGGAGATAATGATAGATTGGCGGAGATGGTCAGGCGAGCCATGAGAGGCGAATTAGTGAACAGAGATCTAGAAGACGTCAACAGCAGTCCCTTTTCTCCAGCAATTAGGTTGGCTTGGAACCCACCAAAGTTCAAGTTACCATCGGTGGAGATGTACGATGGGAGGACGGATCCCGCGGTCCATCTGACAAGATACATGAGGCACATGGAAGTGTCAGGGGCATCATAGGAAGTTATGGCCCGGTGCTTTCCATTATATCTGACGGATATCGTAGCGTTATGGTTTAGGCAGCTGGAAAGTGGCTCCATAGGAACTTGGGCAGATTTAACTGAAAGATTCATGAGGCAATTTAGGGTTCACATTGCAAGACCCAAGAATGTGATGAGTTTGGAAATCTTAAAGCAAAAAGCTGGGGAGTCTTTGATGAGTTTCCTGACGTGATTCAACACAGTAGCAGCATCGGTGGATCGACCAGATCCATCCATGGTTATGATGGCAGTTGTGTCCAGAATAGCTGATGGCACAGAATTTAAAAATTCATTGACTAAAGATCCGCCTATGGATCTAGGAGAATTCAATCACGAGGCAGAAAAGTTTTTGCGATTGGAAGATGCGAGTGCAGAAAGAGAAGAAGGAGATGAACTTAATGTTTATGCGGTCAAAGATGGAAATCCCCCTGAGAAAGTTACAGAAACTAGCAAGGGAAAACGAAAGGCTGAGAATAGCTATAACAGATCAATGCGACCGCGAAAGGAACCAAGATTCACCACATACTTAGAGCCGAATGAGAATTTAGAGCGAATCTATCAGGATACCAGAGAGCAGGTTCCATATCGTAGACCAGTGCGAAGGGATCCAACTTCTGACGAGAGGAAATGAACGGTCATAGCACTAATGATTGTTGACATCTGAAGGATGAGGTGGAAGGGCATATCAGGAACGGTATGCTACTTCAGTATGTGAGGAGGCGAACTCCAGCGGTAGAGCCAGAGCGACCACCATCTACATCATCTAGAGGTTACCCTGAACCGGGACAACGTTTGATTATTAATTGATTGATTGATTGAAATAATGATGAACAAGTCATAAACCTGTCACTAGCACGGTTAAATCATTTACACATGTAAGCGATCGCGCACGATCCATAGGCATGCTCTGAATGGCTACTAACCGCATCATAGTAAGAGTTTACGCTTTGACATCTTCGTCTTGCGTTTTGCTTTGATTTTGATTTGAACATTTAGACTTATTTTATTTGGACATTTTTGTTTTGGAGTTCATATGATTATTGCTTTGATATTTGTAATTCTGTGAAAGAATTTACTTGTATGCCAGTTGGATCGCGAACGGTCCATGAGCACCTATTGTATGGCGATGAACCGCCAAAGTCTTTGATTCAGAAACTCCCCCGAACATGAAATCTGACATCGATAATACTAAGTCCCCCTCGGGCACACCAATTTGCCTCGAACGGCACACGATCGCGAACGATCACAATTCGCCTCGAACGTCACACGATCGCGAACGATCACAATTCGCCTTGAACGACACTCGATCGCGAACGATCAACATTCGCTACGAACGGCATCCAACCGCGAACGGTCTCATTCCACGATTCGCCTTGAACGGCACCCGACCGAAAACGGTCATGATTCACTTACTATGATATCTGATCGCGAACGATCACATTTTGCCTCGTGCAGCAATCAATCGCAAGCGATCACAATTCGCCTCGAACGGCACCCGATCGCGAACGGTCGGAACTCACCTTATATGACATTCGATCGCGAACGATCACACCCGACCTCGAACGGTCACGATTTCCCTTGAACGCCACCCGACCTCGAACGGTCACAATTCACCTTGAATGGCACCTGATCGCGAACGATCATAGTTTGCCGCGAACGGCATCCAACCACGAACGATCCCACTGCATCATCTTCCACGAACGGCATCCGATCGCGAACGGTCCCGTATCACCATCTACCGCGGACGGCATCCGACCGTGAACGGTCCCATGTCATCATTCGCCACGAACGGCATCGACCGCGAATGGTCCCGATTCACCTCAAATGGCACACGATCTCGAACGTTCGTCATTCGAGGTCATATGAAATTATCAAGTTCTTTACAGGTTGTTGATAGGATATGAACATCCAGCTTGTGGCATTACAAAACTTAACTTCCTACCGCGAGGCATGTTTTGGGAGGCAAATGTTATCCCGCTTTTTGGAAAAGTCGTGATACCAAAAGATAGATCGGAAACAAAAGACAGTTCGTCTCAAAGATTGGTTGTATTTTGCTTCACTATGGATATCGATGAATTTTGTCCGGGCCCGGATCAGGATAAAACTGATAGGACATGACAAGCAAGATCATAAAAGCCAGTGTCTCAAA
The DNA here is from genome assembly GCA_030765085.1 of Allium cepa. Taxonomy (NCBI): domain Eukaryota; kingdom Viridiplantae; phylum Streptophyta; class Magnoliopsida; order Asparagales; family Amaryllidaceae; genus Allium; species Allium cepa. The sequence continues at coordinate 695,600,997 of CM060942.1, read as the reverse complement.
TTTCAGGTTAATCGGAGTTCGTATGAATGAGATATGATCGATGCAAGTTAGCTAAAATACGCTGCTCGTATCCATCAAAAAGTTGAGGAAATGTCCATTTCGAATCCATCGGATTCGTATCCATCAATGTTTGTTTTGTTCGAATCCATCAGATTCAACATACTTCGAATCGATCGAATTTGAATCGATCAGTAACATGATATCGGTCAGTTCGAATCGATCGGTTTCGAATCGATCATATAGGCATCGCTTTAGCATGTTCGTATCCATTGAGTTTAGAGCAGTTCGAATCCATTGTTCGTATCCATCAGGAAATCATGCATTGGTCTATTCGAATCCATCAGATTCGTATCCATCAGGTTCGAATCGATGACGTTCGCATCGATCAATCCACACCGCTTTGCATCCATCGGCGTACCCTACTTCGAGTCGGTCGGTCTCGTATCCACCCCCATGCACTTCTTCGTATCGATCGTCCTCGCATCCATCAACAGTGACAAGTTACTATTTCGTATCCATGAAATCTGCCCTGTTCGTATCCACTCGGTTCGTCTCGATCCAGTTCATATCGATCATTGATTCGTATCCATCGATGCAAACTGGGTCATGGCACTTGATACGAACAAGGGGAAATTCGTGGATATGAAGCGTTCAACTCGGAGCAAAAGGCGGATCGATGCTAGAGGTGTGCGCCACGTCATCTCGAAAACACGTGCATCCATCGATTCGAAAACATGGATTCGAAGTGATCGACTCGAAGTGAACAGCCAACCCATAAACTCCAACTCATACCGATCATATCTCCCAAACCACAAGTCCAAATGCAATGAAATTTTCACAGAAGCTTCCATACAAGGTAAAGAATGTTCCTGTCAAGTTTCAGCTCGATGGATCAATTTTGGATGGATACAAAATCATTTCGTATCAATCGCAGATCGAGTCGAAACTTGGTGGGGTCGGACGCATGGGCCCACTCACGTGCCAGAAGAAGTCTTCCGAAATTTGAGCGCGATCTCAGCCTCCTACGCCTATAAATAGCACCCTGAAGCCTACAGAAAGGGGATCTTTTGGCCATTCTCTGTACAGACTCTACCAGATTCAATTCTACTCTTCATTACCGCTGTTGTAATCAAACTTCAGAGTTATCATCAACTGTAATCCGCTGTAATTGATTGAAATCATTAAGTGAATCAATAAAGTCGTCAACTTCAGAGTGGACGTAGGCAAGATCACCGAACCACTATAAATCCTGTGTTTCTGATTACTATTGCTGAATTGTTGTGCTTCATATTGCTTAGATCTGGTATTTTTGTTGAATATTGCTGATTTGTATTCATATACGGGTGCTTTCACGATATTGGAGTTTATGACCAATTTTGGTGCAAACATATATATCTTACTATTCAGTGATTATATATTACGCCTTCATTATTATTATGCACCATTGATTAAATCCGTGTATTATTTTATAATGCTCAGATCAGTTTAAGACATTTTAGGTACAGGGACAACATGACCAGCTTGTATCTTATTGGGCTTAGAGGAGCATTTAAGAATTACATTATGATGATTACCTAATATTTATATGATATTGATTTATTGTAATTGTATATGTTATTGTATTATATATATCATATATTATCACTGCGATTGACTCTGTATTCTCTAAGCTATAGTTTATTTATTACTGTCCTGTAGGCACATGTTTCTACTATTTTATAACGATACTGTGTATGTAAACATGAGTTATATACTTGATGTTTTCATACTTACCGTGTTAGTCTAAGGGAATACTCACGTGTGTACCGTATATAGCCTCATTCTACATATTATCTAACGATATTACTCTGTAATACTCTTGGATAGAATGAGTATAGAGGTAGGGTGTTACAGAAAATCCAATACATTTTAAATTGTTTAATGCAAAACTATATTATACATTCTAGATTTATATATCATGACCAATCATATAGAAGCTTCATGCTGTTGATACGTTGTATAAAACAGGGGTATTCAAAGCCATTGTTGGCATCCTTACTTTCAAAATTAAATCAAATCTGAAATTTTAATTGTATACTCATTCGAAATTCATATATTCAATAGTTGATATATACAATTCTATTTTCAAAAACCAGTATTCATCCAAAAACATAGCTGCATATGCATCTGAAATCTTTCATCTTTAAACCTGTAGGCTGTGAATTTTAAACTTAAAAATTAGTAAGCTTGAAATTAGTAAGCATTAATTTCTAAAATTCACAATATTCGAATCATATTTTGAAACTTTTTGTATGCAGAGAAATAAATTTACAAATTTTGTAAATTTATGAATTGATATCCTTAATCTTAAAAAGAGTAACAAAACATAAACCCTCCGTTTCTGTTAAAGATAGGCTTCGACATTGGTTATCTTCGTGACATTGTTCATTGTTAATTTATGACATTTGCTATTTATGATGTTAGCACTTCTTGAAGTATTTCCAATTTACAGCGCTAGTTGTTGATCTTCGACATGGTCCTTGGTGAGTCGCGATACGAATTGAATTCCAAATCTAGAGGTATTATCATTCTTCAATGCAAGTTCCATAGTTCCAGATTAATTAGTTTCCATCCTTAGCTCTTACATTTGGATATGGAGACAATCTTCGATGTCAACTATGAACCTCGACGTCAATCGTGATTTCAGCACCAGTTATTAGCTTTGGCATTAACCAAGAATATCATCATCAACCATGGTCTTCAGTGCCAGTTATTAACTTCGACGCTAACCGTGAACCTCACCATCAACCACGATCTTAGGCGCCAGTCATTAACTTTAGAGTTAACCATAAACCTCTTCATTAATCATGATCTTTGGTGTCAGTTATTAACTTCGACACCAATCAATTCCGCCTATAAATACTCACTACCATCCAGATTTGAATATCCGATATCACTTGATTCCATAGCTCGATAATGTTTGGGTTTAATTAACAAACTTGGATCTCCGTAATAAAATTGAAATGGGCTATGGGATTACCCAAATAAACTTCGAATTCCTTTGGACCTATAGATTCTATCTTTCTTATGAGATCCAAATTTTTATAGAGTGTTTACTAGATCTTAAAGTAAGCAAGGAAGCAAGTAGGCAGAATCGACCATGTGATAATAAGGAGACCATGCGATGAATGTTGATTGGTTACCATAAGTAAGCAAGTAGGCTGAATGTATATATAATTTGTTGTCAAACATATGCGAAGTGTTATAGGGTATTTACTAGATCTTCGATGTTTACATTTCCCTGCAAATATTTAATCATCAGCAGTCATTAGTTTCCAGATTTCGAATCAAAACATGGATTTGAAATTTTTTCAAAGCATGAAATTCAAATCACCTTAGGTTGTTTTGGTAATTTTTTGACCGTTTGGAGGTCTGAGTCCTCCTTCAAGCATCAAAGTGTTAATGAATTTCTTCGTCAACACCAAAAAGTTATACAAAGTGGCATATTTGAAGAAATTCCAAATATACCCCGTGGTTTTAAGATGAATCACAAGTTCATTTAAATTATATTTCATTAGTCAAAAGATAAGACATATAACTCAAAAAGGCAAGTAGGCAAATAGGAATGTCCAACAGATAATAGACAATATGCTTTAAGTCATGTCCTTTTATTCAATCATGAATATGTTACAGGATGTGCAAATACGGAATTTCTTAATTGTTCATGCCCTAATTGAAAAATATTTCTCATTCTCCTTCATTAGCCTATTTCCATAAGGCATTAAGTGAGAGAAGTCATGAGGGGGTACATTTATATTTATAGTGGTCGGAAGGAGGTTGGCTTGCTTCACTTAGCGATGTGGGACTTATGGTGCCATTTGCAACTAGCTTGGTGCTGGCTCCAACATAAAACATATAGTGGAATGCGAAAGCCTTTGAAATTTTTATGAAGGAAAGCACATCAAATCCTCTTGAACTCCTTTTTGTAAATTGATTTATTATACTTTCCTCGCATGATATTCGGCATCCCATAACATGAATGTGGGGCGTCATGCAACATAGTCGTCGATAATAATGCCACTTTGATGTATAGAGGCATCGGCAGTGGTGCACATGAGGGTCGGGGGTAGGGTGTTGACTTCATCCTTCGTTGAGTAGATGCAACACCGAATGAAGATGACATTGACGCGGTGATATATCGATGAGAGTCGGCACAGTTAAGTAGCGGTATTAATGAGTGATGACATTGTTGACTTTGAGCAACATTATTGGTGCGGCATTGATTAGGTTGGCATCAACGTTATGCGACATAGCCCATGATTACACAACTTCAATGGCTTACGATAATGATCATAATCGATTAATTTCTTCCTTGAATAGATGTGTTATAGGTCAAATGTGGTACTCATGAGCTGCGATGTGATGAAACGTGATATGAATGAAAGACGACACTGTAGTCCTGCTGATTTCCTTTGTGACGCCACCATTTTTAATATTTCCTTTAACATTGAAATTATGAGGATAACATGTGCCTTTTTCCTAAAAAGGATGCTAAGTCTCGTTTGATTCCTCATATCATATTACTCTAATAATTTGACCAGAATTGGACCTTATGATCAAAGACAAAAAAAAGATCCGACAATGTCATGCCAATCACTTGTCTCATCTTCCAAACGCACCATCTTCTTTACTTATCAATGAGAACTTTCCTAGGCAACAACTCTTTTCGGATTCCATCGATCTGTGGTTTGCAAATATAGTAAACTGTTTAGTCAGTAAGGAAACCCCTTCATCTTGGTCCAAACGTGATAAATACAAATTATTATCCCAAGTGAAATATTTCTATGGGATGATTAATACTTGTTTAATTATTGTTCGACTAAATCATTCGTTGGTCATCCCAGATAGTGAAATCAAGAGTGTTCTTTCATTTTGTCATGACCAAGCATGTGGTGAACATTTCGGTCCTAAAAAACCATAGAAAAAGTGCTCCAATGTGGCTTTTATTAGCCTACACTTTTCAAAGAAGCGTTTAAGTTTAATAAAGTGTTTTATTGTGTCAAATATTAGGAAACATCCCATAAAGAAACAAGATGCCTTTGACCCCCATCCTTATGATTGAAATCTTTGACGTTTGGGGAATTGACTTTATGTGACTATTTCCTAATTCTTTTAAAAATCTTTATATTCTGGTTACCACTTATTACGTTTCTAAATGGAATTAGACATTTCGATATTAAAAAATGACCACGTAGTAGTTTTTAAATTCATATTTTTTTTTGTAGGTTTGGCATACTTACACGATAATAAGTGATGAAGGAATCCATTTCTGAAATCGATCTATCCGATCTTTAATGAAGAGATACCTGATAACCCATAAGTTACCTACTCCTTATCATCCTCAAAATATGGTCAATTCTAAGTTTCAAATCGACAAATCAAATGATTTATGTGGGAAACGGTTATTAAAATTCGAAAAGATTGCTCTTAAAAATTGACAGATGCACTTTAGGCTTACAGGACTGCTTTTAAAACTAATCATGGAATGTCCCTTTTGTATTAATATATGGTAAAGCGTGTCACTTACCAGTCGAACATGAACATAGGCGTTATGGGCAATAAAGTATATAAACTTTAGTCTTGAAAAGGCTGGTAAAAATAGTAAATCACAATTCAATGAATTAGAAGAGATTAGAATGACAAATATGGAAATGCGAAAATTTACAAGGAAAAATAAAACAAAATTCATGACAAGTCAATCCTAAGAAAAACGATAAATTGAAAAAATTCTTTGGTATGACTCTCTACTTCATTTATTTCCAGGTAAATTAAAATCGAGATTGCATACTGTTTTTCCACATGGTGCCATAGAAATAGAAAGCCCTAGGGATGAATTGATTTTTAAGTTCAATGGTCATCGCTTAAAGCTTTACATGGAAATGACAAGTGACCGAGAGGAGGAGCTTATGGTTTTTCAAGAGCCATACTACGTCTAGCAAGGAATTTTAACCCTTTCTTATAAATATGTATATATTTTCTCATTTACATTCGTTATATCATGCATACAAAATCAAGTGTGGGGAAGTCTCATATTTATTTTGAGTTTACATGGTTTGTTTTTTGTATTTTCTTTCCCTATCTCTAACAAAAAGTTGCGTATTTACTCTTGAATAGGCACGATGGAGTAAGTATATAGTTTCGGTCGTTAGAATGAATTTTTTGTAAAATTACATATCTCAACGAATGGTAAAAAGAAAAGTTTAAATTACTGGCAACTATTGTTTAACTAGTATATAAGGAGATTCATAGGTGATGGTTATGAAGCTATAAAAAATTACAGTCTTCGTTTAAAAAGTGGTTGATTAAAAGTACATGTGTTAACATTTTTAATCCTTAATGTTAAGGGTGCTAAGTTGATTTTGCAAAATTTTATTCTCCTATAAAAAAAGGAAAAAAAATTCAAAAAGAAAGAAAGAAAAGAAAAGCACCTAAAGCCATATGTCCACACATAAGTGTGTACACTCACTACACTCTGTACTCTTCTCACATAAGCCCATAAGGCAGTGCATGAAAGGTATATTTAGACTCAATTTTCTAAGTTAGGTGTATGTATATATAATAAAAATAACAATAATAATAAACACCTAGATTCAAGTGTATACACCTGGCTGTGGACACTTGCCATGCTCTGTACTCTTGTTACATAAACTCGAAAGGCAGTTCATGGACGGTATATCTGGCCTCGGTTTTTTGAGTTAGGTATAAGTAAATAATAATAATAATGTTAATATATATTTTTCAAATAAAGAAAGAGTAAGCAATTGAAACCAAAGCATTGCCCGACTCTGCTGATTTGCTTGTGTTATCCGGGATTTTAACCCAGCAGAATCAAGAAGAAGTTAAGACAACTTTGTCGAGCCAGAATAGCACAAAGGCCAACCAAAGGGGCTAGAACAATAAGCCAAAGGAAGTCAAAGGAAAAAAGAAAGAAAAGCACTCCGAGGACATGGATCGCTAGTGATCCATAGCCTATGGATTGTTGGAAATCCATGATATTAACTCGTGAGCATGTCGAGTTTCTTGCATCATGATTCAATCTATATTATATGAACAATGACTGGGTTTGATGAGATTTCGAGTTAGTTAAATCAAGAGACAAGCATTCGTCTAGTCTAATCAGTAGTTAAATACAAGTAGAAATTAAATCGTCATTAAAACAAAGCAACGTGCCATGAAACTACATGAACAACATTGACACAGGATAACAAAAGATATCTAGAAGGCAGTAGACAAAAATAGTCTAAGTATATTGAACGCTAGCGGTCCATACCATTTCGTTAAGTGGCAAAGACCTTCATGAAAAAAGACAGAGGAAGGGTACTAAGGAGGTAGCTCGCATTCGAGCATACCTTATGGATACCGGCGATCCATAAGATATGGGTTGCCAACGATCCATGCTTTTGGCCTAGGTCATGGCAGATTTTCCATTGTCCCTTACTATGATTATCTATAAGCATTTAGCAAAGAGGTTAGGCCAAGTAACTATCTAACCTCTATAAATACTCTCCTATCTGCAACATAAATGAGATCTGGTGAACTGGTTGCTGAGACTCTACAGAAAGCTTTCTACACTCCTCTCCTTCCTTACAATGGTTATCCAAAGGGTTCACTGTGATTCTCCAGTGAACTCTAACATCGGAGACTTGATCTAGCTAAGGAAATTCAAGTACTTTGTAATCCGACTAACTTTTTAACAGTAATTAGTTAGTAATTAAAACAATAAAGTGGACGAAGGCTTCATTAACAGTCGAACCAGTATAAAAAACTTCTTATCTTCCTTCTATTTCTTCTCTTTTTACATTTATATCTATACTATTGCTCTGTAAGAACAGGGTTGGTGTTTTCTCACCCAACCCAGGGTGTTGATCCATTTTTTGGGTTAACACTTTGCTGCTTTCATTAAGAACATCAACACAGGGTTCAGATCTAGCTATCTACTTTGGATCAGATAGGTCGAGATGTTAAATCCTCAATCTTTGCTTGAAAAGTCTACATCTTGTAATCAATGGCTCTAGGAAGGAAGAGAACTGCCTCTGGAAGATCCATAGAGGCAGTAATAGCTGGTGAAGATATGAATCATCAACAAATTAAAGTAAATGGTGCCAACATATGAGATCATGTGTCAGCATCTTCCAATCAATGCAAAATCGTCACAAAAGAGGGGTTTAACAAAATCAACCAAAAAAGGAAAAGCAGTCAAAGAGCTCTGATGAATAATCTCAATGCTCTCTTAACCTTACAGTCAAATCCTGCTCCAAGAACTATGGATGAACCCGAGGCTATCATAGGGCAAGAAAATTCTTCCATTTCTTTCTTAAATAGAAGAAACAGGAAGCAGCCGCAAAGAAGGGTTACGATAGGAATAATGGGAATTAACCCAGAAGGAAATACAAGTAGTTCGCTCGCCATAAGGCAACCAACTTTGAACTTGAATCAAGGGCCGAAGACCCCACAAGTGGATATAGCCATGGACCTGTACGACTTATATTGAGAAAAATTTAATTATGATAAGTTAGAAGAAAATGCCAATGCATTCGTTAATGCTAAAAATGTCCAAATTGCCCCAATGAGGCCAACCGCAAACCAATGGGATCCCGAGGGAGAGGTTCTCCTAAAGATAAGAGTGCTTAGGCTTCAGCCCACTCACTAAGACCGTTTGCAAAGCCAAACACTTAGTGTAGTGACTAACAACCGTCCCTAGGACTATATGACATCAGAGGCATTTATCGCGGATATGGTTAAGTGACCGATGGACGAAAATAAAAATAGAAGAGATGATGAACGAGGATCTGCACAAGTCAGACTCCCTTTACTGATGAGATCTTGAATAAGCGATGTCCAAAAAAGTTCATGATGCCAACCATTCCATTTTATGATGGGACAAAAGAACCAAAACCTCATTTGTACAAGTATGGTTGGTACATGGACGGAGCAAATGCTTCGAAGGCTATTCGTTGTAGGTGTTTTCCCATCTTTTTGGAAGGAATTGCTTCCATGTGTTTCACCAGGCTTCCACCGAGATCCATCTCCACTTTCGACCAACTAGCAATAAGATTCCTCAATTAGTTCCGGCTCCGTACCACGCAACCTAAGGATGTCCCTGTCTAGACTATTCGAGGGACGAAACGAATCGCTAAAGTCTTTCATGAACCAGTTCAATACTACAATGACAGATGTGAGCAATCCAAATGAGGACATGGTTTTTAAGGCTTTGGTCTGAGCCATTCGCCCTAAAAATGAATTTAAAAAATGGATCAAAATGAAGCAATCCACTACAATGAAGGACTTCAACCGTAAGGTAAGCTAATACTTTAGATTGGAGAAGGCGCAGGAGCTAGAGTGAAAGTCTACTAGCATGCAACCAATGAACATCGGGTAGAGTGATGTGGTGATGAATCGGAATACTAATGCTTCCATGACTGGTGAAGGAACCACATGGAAAGATGGAAAACAAAATAGGAAGAATCAAAATTCTAATAAAAGAAATGGAAACAATAAACACCTTAAAGGCTTCTGGCCTGAAGATTACACCCCTCTCAACGATACACCGGAGAATACCTATCTCGCGATATAGGGGACTGAGGAATACAAAGAGCTCCCCAAGAAGGAAGCAACTGAGCAACAAAAGCGCTCAGGGAAGTTCTGCCGCTTCCATGAGACGCACGATCACAACACAAACGAAAGCGCTACCTAAAGAACTTGATTGAAGAACTTTTTTAATAAAAACATCTTCAGTAATACGTGAGAAAATCATAGAATCCTGACCAGTTCGCGGCTCCTCAAGCCCCTAGGAATAAAAAATCAAGCCGTAACCACTGAAGAGGAATTAAAGAGAACTGACTAGATACTCATCATTGGGATAATATCTAGAGGCCCACATCTCGCATAGTGAAGTTGGGGAGAGATGGAGTAGTATGTAAGTTCGTGAAAGCACGCTTCAAAGGAATCGTGTCTCACAATTGAAGATGGTGCTCCAACAAAGCAACAGAAAATTTTGAATGGCGACATTGTACTCAAAAATCAAGATACCGAATGGATCATTGCTCCAACACTCGATCCAATTGTGGTGATAGTGGGAGTCATACCCGCTATGGTCCAATGAGTATTGGTCGATAGTGATAATTCTATCAATATTCTTTTCAAATTTACCTTTGACCAAATGGAGATCGACATGACAAGCGTGTCTACACGGCAAACAAAATCCAAGGGTTTATTGGCGAATCCAAAAAATCCGTGGGGACGATTGACTTGCCAGTGGAACTCGAAGAAAGTGATCAAAAAATCACCTTCATATAGGCTTTCTTAATTATGGATGAAACTTCCACATAGAACGCCTTCTTGGGACGACCCATCCTAGCCAATTTTAGAGTTTCTCTAGCCCAATGGTGTCTTACCATGAAGTCCCCAATGATAAACGGAATTGGAGTGGTCAAACGAGATCAAGGCACCCCTAGAGAATGCTACATTGCAGAGTTACATGAGCCTAAAAGAAGGGAAAAGGGAAAGGATGTAGGGAGAACTCTCTACAACGGTGAACCTTCTGAATAGCAACTACAGAGCCGCCCCTAGCTTGGGGACCATAGTCGATTCGAAAAGGCTTTGGAACCTAAAAAGAAGAGTTCAAGGGAGGATCCGGCGGCCTTGGTAGAATTCATAGTGTCTGTTCTAGTCAATATAGATGACCTAACCAGATTCTTGAAAATTGGATCACACCTTGGAAACAAGATGCAGTTGGAACTTACTATATTTCTTCATGCTAACTTGGATGTGTTCACTTGGCGCATTCCAGTATGTGTGGGGTATCACCAGAAATCGCATGCCACGCGCTCAACATTGATCCTAGATTCATACCAATAAAGCACAAGAAGCACAACTTAGGCCCTAAAAAGTCCAAGACGTTAAGAGAAGAGGTGGACAGGCTAATGACCAATTGTTTTATCCATGACACAACTTTTCCTAAATGAGTGTATAACCCGATCTTAGTCAAAAAGTCCAATAGGAAGTGATGAACCTGTATCGACTACTCAGACATAAACAAAGCTTGCCTGTAGATTGATTTGCTCTGCCTAGAATTGACCAGCTTGTGGATGGGATGGCGGGACACAAACTTCTATCGTTCATGGATGCATACTTAGGGTACAACCAAATCCTGATGCACGAACCTAATCAAGAAAACACCAGTTTATCACCGATTTGGGACTATAATGCTGTAGGGAAATGCCATTTGGTTTAAAGAATGTTGGCAGAAACCTACCAAAGATCGGTAAGTACCATGTTCAAGCGTCAAATTGGGAAAACCATGAAGGTCTACATGGATGACACATTGGTCAAATGCCAAGTAGTTGCCAATCACCTGGACAACCTCGCTGAGATGTTTGAAATACTCTGGAAATATGGAATGAAACTCAATCCACTCAAATGTCACTTCGGAGTAGCCTCCGGAAAATTCTTAGGATTCATAGTATATGCCAAGGGCAATGAAGCAAATCCAGAGCAAATAATTGTCCTACAAGAAGTCCAAGACTCGAAAAACAAGAAAGAATTGCAAAGCTTGAAAGGGAAGCTCGCAGCACCAAGCCGATTTATCTCAAAAGCCACCAACAAGTGCATACTGTTCTTTGATGCATTAAAGAAAGGAAAGAAAAACTTTGAATGGAGTGAGGCGTGTCAAACTGCATTTGAAGAATTACTGTGACATATGGAAGCCCGCCAATCTATCAAAGCTAATGGACGGAGAGGATCTATTCATCAACCTAGCAATCTCACCTCATACACTGAGCGCTGCCCTTTTGCATGAAGAAGAAAAAATCCAGCGACCCATGTACTAGATTAGCAAGTAGTTTACTGGAGCCGAGAAAGATTACCCAAAGCTGGAAAAGCTAGCGTATTGCCTCCTGATCGCATCTAGGAAGTTACGATTGTATTTCCAGGCACATCCAATCAAAGTTTCGACTGATCAATCTCTAAAGCAAGTATTACACCGACCCGAAACTTTCGGAAGAATTCTCAAGTGGAACATCAAACTAAGCCAATATGATATTACTTATCATCAAAGAAAGGCTGTCAATAGGCAAGCGCTGGTAGATTTTATTGCCGAGTTTACGATATAGGATGGTGAAGGAGAAACAACGTTGGAAGCCGAGGTACACTACATACTTTTTATTGATGGCACATTTAACAACATCTATTCGGGGGTGGGGGTAGTGCTTGAAACCCCCGTAGGAGGAGCCATTTGCTACGCCCTACGCTTGGAATTCCCTGCAACAAATAACAAAGCGAAATGTGAAGCATTGAAAAGAGGCTAAAAGTTGTGAAAGAACTCAGAATAAAGTTCGTTCACATCCACAACAACTCCTAGCTAGTCGTTTGCTAGGTAAAAGATGAGTACTAGGCTTGAGGGGAGAACCTCGCACCATATCTATATAAAGTACAGGAGTTGCTGGGCGACGTCGAACATTATACCATAACTCATATTTCACAAAAGCAAAGCATCAAGGTTGATTACTTAGCTCAACTGGAAGGCTCCGACGAAGCTCAATCTTTGGGACTAGACCCGATTGAGACTCTAGCTGCCTAGTTTGTAGACGAAATGGATGTCGACTGGATTCTCGACACCACCGCCAAACCAGAAACATGGATGATGCCAATCAAGGACTACTTTCTTATAGAGACCCTTCCAACTGACCGGAATCAATGGAAAAAGCTTCTTAGGAAGGCGCTGCAATTCATAATACAGGATGGAATGCTCTACTAAAGGGGGTTCTCTAACCCCTTCTTAGATGTGTGACGAATGATGAAGCTTGACCGATCCTGAAGGAGATGAACGAAGGCGAATGCGGTGACCATACTGGGGGGCAAACCCTTGCAAGGAAATTTCTCTGATACGTGTCCTTCTAGCCAACAATAAATAGCGATGCAGTGGACTACGCCAGAGGCTGTGATTGTTGCTAAAGATTCGGCAAAATTAAAAGAACTTCCTCAATAAAGATAACGTGGATGGTCAGCCCATGGCCATTTGTAATATGGGGAATCGACTTGATTAGCGTATTACCAAGAACTAAAGAAGGGGCTAAGTACGCCATAGTCGCTATTGACTATTTCATAAAATGGGCCGATACGAAACCGCTGGCCACCATTACCACAATGAAAGTCATTAATTTTCTTAGTAAAAACATTATTTGCAGGTTTGCTGTACCATAGAAAATCATCACTGATAAGGGGACCCAATTTGAAAGTGTGAATTTCAAAGACTTTTGCAAACGCTTTTGAATTGAGAAGAGCTTATCTGCAGTCGCTCATCCACAAGAAAGCGGGCAAGTGGAAGCAAAAAACAAGTTCATCAAGTCCACCATCCAAAAGTGACTAACTATAGCAAAAGGGAACTAGGTTGATGAACTTCCACTCGCACCATGGGCTTACATAACAACAAACAAAGCAACAACCAGTCACACTTCGTTTACCTTGGTATATGGCTCAGAATCAATGATTCTTGTCAAACTAAAATGCTCTCTCATCAAAGGCAAAGTTTCGATCAGAAGCAAAACGAGCAACTTCTACTCGGATCACTGGGTATGTTTGACGAAATGAGGGAAGAAGTCGAGTTGAGGACCGTTGCCTGCCAAAAAAGGGACGCATGAAACTTCAAATCGAAAGTTCACAATCAAACCTTCAAAGTGAGAGACCTCATACTCAAATGAGTCTATTCCATGCTGGGAGCCTTCAAACCAAACTGGGAAAGGTCGTATATGATTAATCAAAAGCTAAGGTGCTGGTACTTCACCTAAAAACTACCTTGTGTATTTTCTATTTTTTTAGCAAATAAGCCATCCTAGGATGCCGAGGGCATTGTAGATAGGCAAAAACTTGCTTAACTTTTCTGAATAAAATTATCCGCTTTTTGAACCAACAAATCTGTGTTCATAATAGTAACCAGCTTAGTTGGCGGGGTCAAATCGACTCAAAAACATACAATTGCTACTTGAGAAAGTGGAATCATGCTCATGTACGCACAACCCACCCGTTGGGTCGATGGAAGCAAATTGACTCAACTGTTTGAACGGTGGACCACGATCCATGCCTTGTAAAACCGATGCTGCTCCGGCAGCATCGGGAAGGAACGAATAAAAAGCTACACATCCCATAAGCCATGCACTAACTTTTCGAGCCATGAAATCACGCTCTTAAAACATAAACTCCTTACATTGCCTGAAGATAGGCAACATTGAGGAGTATAAAAAGCCGCGCATCCCATAAGCCACGCACTAACTTTTTGAGTCATGAAATTACGCTCTTAAAACATAAACTCCTTACATTGCCTGAAGATGGACAATATTGAGAAGTATAAAAAGCCACACATCCCATAAGTCGCGCACTAACTTTCGAGCTTTGAAATCACGCTCTTAAAACATAAACTCCTCAAGATTGCCCGAAGATAGGTAACATTTAGAAGTATAAAAAGCCATGCATCCCGTAAGCTGCAAACTAACTTTTCGTACAATGAAATTATGTTCTTAAAACATAAACTCCTCACATTGGCCAAAGATAGGCAACATAGAGAATTATAAAAAGCCGCATATCCCATAAGTCATGCACTAAGTTTTCGAGCCGTGAAATCACACTCTTAAAACATAAACTCCTCACATTTCCCAAAGATTGGAAAAATTGAGAAGTATAGAAGACGCATGTTAACCCGCCTTTTGGCAGGCTGCAGACAGGCGGATTCAACTAATTGACTGCTCGTTCGTCGAGGGTGGGTCACGGTGAGTTTAATCAACTCGATCGATGAATGATCAATCATGAATAACAAACATGGTTAAATAGCTGAGATTCGGCATAGTCGATGGACGAAGGTTATTGGATACTTGAAGCTTAGGTTTCGACATGTCTCGAGTTGTCCTGGATTTGCTTCGAGTCGTGGTTGGTCGTGCTTCGAGTCTCATAGATGGTTTCTTCGAGTCATTTTTGGTGGTTCGGCTTTGGATGCTCGGTCTTGATGGTGGCTCGGCATTGTGGTTTGGTCGGGGTCGCTCGGTGTTATCAAGCTTTTTAGCAAAGCCGTGATACCAAAAGATCGATCGAAAACAAAAGACAGTTCGTCTCAGAGATTGGTCATTCTTCACTTCACAATGGATATCGCTGAATTTTGTCCAAGTCCAGTTTGAGCTACAGTTGATAGGACATGATAACAAAGATCATAGAAGTCAACATCTCAAATTTCATGACAATCCGATTTCATACGCTCAAGTTATGATCGATTCAATTTGAAGGGAAAAGCACCGGTTTCGTATCGATCACTTTCGTATTGATCAGGCTCCAATGACTTCGTATCCATCGAAGTGCCGCCCTTCGTATCGATCAGCTTCGAAACCATCAAAGTGCCTCGGTTTGTATCGATCGGTTCGAATCCATAGAAGTACCTCGGTTCGACTAGGTACCATTTGAATCCATCGGCAGATCATCTACTTTGAATCGGTCAACTCCCATGAGTTCGTATCGATCAGGAGCGGCCGTGTTCGAATCCATCGAGTTCGTATCGATGGACTTCGTACCCATTAACAGATGATGCACTTCGTAACGATCGACCAATGTCTTCTTCGTATCCATCATGGAAGCATCCCTTCGAATCCATCGGGTCAAAGCACTTCGTATCCATCAGGTTACCCTGATTTATATCCACCAGCAGTTGCAGTTCGTATCCATGAATATGGCACCATTCGAATCCATCGAGTGAACTAGCCGTGGTGACGTGTTATTCATCGATGCGAACACGCCGAGATATATGGAGTCGAAGCGATCAACTCGAAGCAAAGACCGGATCGAGTCGAAGCTTGCGCTCCACGTCATCGTAACCGCGCGTGCCACCATCGACTCGAAACCATCGATGCGAAGAGATGGATTCGAACAAAACAGCCACTCGAAGAACCCCATTTCGTATCGACCATATCTCTCAATCTACTGATCCAAATGCCACAAAATTTTCACAGAAGCTTGCTTACATGTTGAAGAATGTCCACACCAAATTTCACCTCGATTGGATGATTTTCTGATCGATTCGAATGGAGTTCGAATCGATCCCAAAGTGGGCCCAAATTTCCTGAGGCCCGGCATGTGGGCCCCCTCACATGCCAGAAGTGGTCATCCGAATTTTCAGCGAAATATCAGCATCCTACGCGTATAAATAGAGCCCCTGGTCATTCAGAAAGGGGATCAGAGAATTTTGAGAGAAAAAGAACACCCGGACGCTGCCAGAATCACTCCATATCATCGTCACTGCCACTGATTTCGAATTTTGATTTACTATCTGCTGTATTTTGACATAAAAAGTTGTATTCCCCGAATATCGAGCAATAAAGTGACAAAACTTCATAGTGGACGTAGGCGATATGCCGAACCACTCTAAATTACTGTCTTCTGTGCAATTTACTTTTCTGACTTGGAGTTTTTATTAGATAATCCTCATTTTCAATTTGATTTCTTCATTATTATCTCTTCAACGACTCCCGAAGAGTGTTGTGACCAATTTTGGTGCAAACACTTTGGTGCTTCCACTGAGAGAACCCAGATTTTCTCCTGCTCTTTGGATCTGTCATCGATACCGGATTGAAAAAATCTAAGAGAGAGATCCAGATCACAAATCCAAGTCCCTTCCCTTATATTCAGATTTGCACAAAGTCTAGGGAAGGAATTCAACTTTCAAGATGGTTAGCACAAGAACCGCCTCAAACGCTATCAATCAAGAAGAACAGGATAGACAGAATCCTGCGCCACTACCTGCATCTAACCAAGATGCTACTGGACATTCGGAACCATCAGGTCCGGTTACCCGACAAGAGCTCCAGTTGCTACTCCAAGAGCTGACCCAGAGTCGGCAACAACTAGCAGAACAGCTACGCACTAACGCCGAGCTGATCAACAAGCTGGATCGCCAGAAGCGAAAGAGATCTAAGAGAGACCATGCTTCTCGCTCCTCCACCGAAAGTTCTTCATCTTCTGATTATCATAATCGATCTCCACGACCCCGGCTAGATGGGAGCCTCATGCCAGCCGCTGGAGATCAACCGGCATTGACCGTTGGACAACTGAGAATTGGTCCCATCAGCCAGTTTCCAAACCGGACCCTCCTCCCAAGGATGTGTCGTTCCTCATCACACCGCAGAACACCGCACCACTAACGTCGCGGCTGAAGCAGGGGTCGATGCCCAAGATCAGTCGAACCTGGACCGTTGTCATAGTGGACGTACTCCTGAACCATACGTCCCAGAAGACTATGAGCCAAGAAGGCAAGACTTGGACCGTCGACAACATCCGGTCCAACCCCGAAGTATGGAACGTAATCATACTTCGGCGCAAGCCGCACAAAATGTGAAAATGCCGGATCTTTCAACTATGATACGTCAGATGATCCGTGAGAGCCAGGGACTCACGAATGACGATTGTGGAAGTTCCCGAAATCACACTCCTTTTACGGACGATATTCTTATTGCTGAACCCCCACGGCGATTCAGGATGCCAACCCTACCAATGTACGAGGGAAACTCTGACCCCAACCAACATATTCTGAAATATGAATGGTCGATGACCGCTGCCAGAGCCGACGATGCAGTGAAGTGTCGTAGTTTCCCCATATCCTTGGGGGGCATCGCTGCCATGTGGTTCACTCGACTGCCACCTCGATCCATCTCTTCATTCGACCAGCTGGCCACAAAATTCGTTGAACAATTCCGCATGCACGTCGCAAGGCCAAAAGATGTCAACACTCTATCCAGCATCACCCAAGCTCCTGGAGAGACGCTCATACACTACTTAGAGAGATTTCATACTGCATGTGCAGAGATCAGCAATCCGAACTATAACTCCATCCTTATGGCGTTAACTAAGGGGATCGACCCCGATTTCGAGTTTGGCAACTGCTTGGCCGGAAAACCACCTGCATCATTGGACCGCTTCCACGCCAAGGCGGCTCAATTCCTGAGAAGGGAAGATGCGAAACAGTCTAGGAAGCAAACCGATGCAGGGCCAAGCACGGAAGGAATCCAAAACAATGTTGCAATCAAACAGTCCGGTGAGAGCTCAAGAAAAGTTCAGTTGAACGTTAAAAACAAACAAGCTCGGCGAAGAGGGAGCATGAATCAAACTAGAAAACGAGATCAAAATCATGGCCCACAGTGCAAGAATCCAATGTTTGACAGTTACACTCCTCTGAATACATCACTGGAGGACTTGTACTTACAAACCTGTAATACAATTCAGTACCAAAAACCCGCACCAAAACTATCGTCAGAGAGGCAAATCCAGACGGGAAAATTTTGCAGGTTCCATGAAAGCTACGGGCACAGTATGAACGAGTGTCGTCACTTACAAGATCTCGTTGAAAAACTGATCAGAGAAAGGAAGCTGGAACAGTTTGTGCGGGCACCGCAGCCTAGAGAAGCGGGCCCATCCAATTAAAACAATGACCCCGATCGACCGAGACAGGAGGACACCACTTGTCCCCACGAAAGATTGGTGATAAACGCCATCAGTGGCGGACCAACTTTCTCAGGAGCTTGGAACGACGAAGACCTTCATCGATGCCATACATGACAGGCTCATTCAATCTATTAACACTTTGCAATTTCCTTTACATTCTAAAGTTTGAACTTGTAATAAGGCACTGACTTTGCCATATTTTCTTATTTCAGCAATAAAATACTATCTCTTCAAGCTAGAGCTGTGATTCACCGAACGCAACATTCAACAATCACGACACAAGAAGAGCTAAGTTCCATCAAACAATGGAATTTATTCAAATAGCGAGTGACTGTGATACGACCAGCCACTCACTAAGTGAAACCCCAGCTCGGGGACAAGCCATCACATCAAAGGATGAACTGGACCGACACACGATAGTCCTACAACTAACTCCAAATTCCCAAAGTGCGAGTTGGAGTATAAACATCAAACAACTCGTTCCCAGAGTGCGAACGGACTCCAAATTCCCAGAGTGCGAATTGGAGTATAAACATCACATAAATCGTTCCCAGAGCGCGAACGGACTCTAAATTCCCAGAGTGCGAATTGGAGTATAAACATCACATAAATCGTTCCCAGAGCGCGAACGGACTCCAAATTCCCAGAGTGCGAATTGGAGTATAAACATCAAACAAATCGTTCCCAGAGCATGAACGGACTTCAACTTCCCAGAGTGTGAATTGGAGTGTAAACATCCAATAAATTGTTCACAGAGCGCGAACGAACTCCAACTTCCCAGAGTGCGAATTGGAGTATAAACATCCAATAAATCGTTCCCAGAGTGCGAACGGACTCCAAATTCCCAAAGTGCGAATTGGAGTATAAACATCAAATAAATCGTTCCCAGAGCGCGAACGGACTCCAAATTCCCAGAGTGCGAATTGGAGTATAAACATCAAATAACTAGTTCCCAGAGTGCGAACGGACTCCAAATTCCCAGAGTGCGAATTAGAGTATAAACATCAAATAAATCGTTCGCAGAGTGCGAACGGACTCCAAATTCCCAAAGTGTGAATTGGAGTATAAACATAAATTACAGGTTCCTGGAGCACGAACCGAAGCATCCGTGCTAACTCCAACTTCCCAGAGCGTGAATTGGAGTATAAATATAAATTACAGGTTCCCGGAGCGCGAACCGAAGCATCCGTGCTAACTCCAACTTCCCAAAGCGTGAATTGGAGTATAAATATAGATTACTGGTTCCCGGAGCGCGAACCGAAGCATCCGTGCTAATTCCAACTTCCCAGAACGTGAATTGGAGTATAAATACAGATTACAGGTTCCCGGAGTGCGAACCGAGGCATCCGTGCTAACTCCAACTTCCCAGAGCGTGAATTGGAGTATAAATATAGATTACAGGTTCCCGGAGTGCGAACCGAAGCATCCATGCTAACTCCAACTTCTCAGAGCGTGAATCGAATTATAAAATTACAGGTTCCCGGTGTGCGAACCCAAACATACATGCTATCTCCAAGTTCCCAGAGTGTGAATTGGAGCATAAATACCAAGTCAAAGTTCCTGGAGTGCGAACCGAAATATCAATACTAACTCCAAAATCCCAGAGCGTGAAGTGGAGTATTAACATCAATTCCAGGTTCCCGCAGTGCGAACCGTGTTACAAACATCGATAACTCTCAAATTCCCAGAGTGCGAACCAGATTATCGATCTCAAATTATCCTAAGTCTCCATAATGTGGACATGTGCTTAAGATTTGCAATAAGTGCGATCAACCACCAAAATACAAATGTTGTTCCCCGAAACTGAGGGGCAAAAAACTAAGTGTTAATCACTAACCAAAGTGATACAATGTTCGAAGTTCAACTTATTCATCGATCACAACATGTGACCAAGATTTTCAGACTTGGCAAATAAAACGAACTCTACTTGACGGTAAAAACACCATAAGTACACCAGACCGAAAACCAAACACTGCAAAGACTTAAGCACAAAAGAAATGAGAATTGAAACAAAGAAATTGAATTTTATTTCAACTAACTGTATGTGAAGGTTCTTGTACAAGTTCTTTCAAAAAATTCCTACTAGCAAGGGGCCAAGCCTGCATCTATACATAGCCTATGAAAGGAAAATAAAGGTGACTTTCTAGCTGCCAAAAATGCACTAGAGGGGATCATCTACTTCTTCTACTTCGGTTTCCTCTTCAACACGGAACCACTGGAACCACTAGCAGTCTTCCGCTTCGACCACGTACCCTTTGGCGGATCTTCCTCTGACGAGGGCATGATATCAATATACTCCTCCGAACTTGAACTTAAAGGAATATTCTCTTCTCGAGGAGTCGGAGGAATCGGGTCTACACCTGGGGGAGGAACGGGCGCGCAGGTTCTGACTAGCGTGTCCCCAGAAGATGTCACCACGAGAGGAGTGGGATCAACCGCCGTCGTAACACACTCAGAATTACTGCTGTGTGCTGCCTCTTCCATCTCTGTGTAACGACCCAGAATTTTGAACAATTTAAATTGAAAATATTTAATTAATTTTAAATATTTGAATGATGGTTTAGTTTGAATTCTTAATATAACTTTGAAATTGGTGATTAAATTATAAAATTTAATCTATTGAAAGTTGAATAAAAATTTGGATCTTCAATTTTAAGTTGATTAAAAATATTTCAAAGGCTTGTAAAATTCATATTGATAATACTGAAGATAATAGAAGCTTCAGAATTGAATTTCAAAGTGATTTGTTCAGTTTTGAATTTATATCGTTTGAATCGATATTAAAAAAAATAGCCTTCCGAGGCACAGTCTCGGAATTCGACGAAACTAGTCCCATTGGATTTGGAATACTGTATTATTATCGGATTTCAAATTTCATATTATTCGGAGTTGTTATGTGAGCACACAGTGAGTAAACGCGTTGAAATTAAGTCGAATTCAATTTAAATTTAAAACTGAATTGGGTCAAGATTCCTTCACGTCCAAACACTGTAGCTTCCTTAAATTTCTCCTAGAATCACGGAAGAAATCGTGCAACCCATGTTCTTTCTATTTTAAATTACCATCTCCCCTCGTTCAAAAACAAAATCACAAAATAAAAAAAATGGCCGAACTATTCTCTCCCTCTCAGATTCAAATCAAATAAAAATGGTCGATCGAGTTAAGTTCAAAAT
The DNA here is from genome assembly GCA_030765085.1 of Allium cepa. Taxonomy (NCBI): domain Eukaryota; kingdom Viridiplantae; phylum Streptophyta; class Magnoliopsida; order Asparagales; family Amaryllidaceae; genus Allium; species Allium cepa. Next base: position 695,579,317 of record CM060942.1, on the reverse strand, counting down.
AATCGATGGCCGAAACCCTTTCTCATTCAATTCACTAAATCGCGCCTCACACTCTCTCTCGTTCAAATAATGGCCGTGAAATCAAATCGAAGGGGGGTGTCGGCCGAGGCAACTCAACGATTAGATGAATCTGGATGGAATCGCGACTTTGTCGCGTCGTTCTGCTTGACTTCGAAAGGGGATAAATGGCGGCGCGGTGCTCGCTGGAGGGGAAGGCGATGTAGCCGTGGTCGGCGATGTCGATTGGAAAGTCGCGAGCTAGGGTTCATTCGAGACTGTGTTCGCAATGATTTGGGGGTTTTCATGAGTCAAGGCAGTGACATTGTTTTGGCCGATAGCAGGGGCAAATGGTCGCGTGTTGTTCGAGCGAGTCTCGAGTTTTCTATGAGGTAGTTTTATTTATTATTTATTAATTTATAGCATATATGTATTAATGGAAAATAATGGAAGTTTAAACAGAAGAAAATATTTGGGAAGTTTATATAAAAAATAGACTTTTAAATATATAAAAATTTATTATAAGTAAATATATATGCAGATGAAAATATGTAAATAAACAGAAAAAAAAATTAACAATAAAGGAAATACAGTTTTCCCAAATTTATATGTAGTTACAGAAAAATAAAATATAAATGTAGAAAATTTTATACTGTTACATCATGTTTAAATTTTTAATATATATATAAGATTTAGGTAGGCAACAACTTTAAAATATTTTGAATTGTAATGTTATATAAAAAAATTAGGTTTTGGAAATTATATAAGGTATTTTGGAAAAAAAATAATAATAATTTGTGAAGATGATTAATTTATATAGTAAACTTATATAATTATTCTTAGTTACAAAATATGATCTATTAAAGAAGAAAAAAATTTAGTTTAAAATCAAATATTATCATTGTTTAAATAAATTTATTAAATGGGAATTTATTTCTAAATTAAATAGTTGCTATGAAATGGAAATTAATTTTTTGACTAGCGGAATTAATTTGTATAAATGGATCATTTAATTATTGGCATTAAAAATAATTTATTAAAGGAAATTTAGTTTTAAAATATTAAATTGTAGTTAAATAAAATAATTAAAAGAGAAATTTGTTAATTAAAACTACCAAAATGAAGAATTGATTTTTTGATTTACTTCGAATATTTATCAACTGTATAATATTTATACAAGGTCAAAACTGTGAAGGAAACGAGCTGAAATGGAATTGGATTGCAAAATAAAAGCAAAGGTGAGAACTTCTTACTTAATTGAATTGTTTCGATTTAAATTTTAAATAGTTAGATTTAAAATTCTTGATTGTATGTTTGAATGTTGATTGTTATCTATTGATTTTTAAAATAGACATTATGTGTCGTTAGTAAGCGGAGGTTATTTATTAAAAACATATACCGCGATATTCCACCTTGAAGTGGAATTGGTATTATATATGTACTTGGAGTTGATTTCCCGCATTATATAGCGGATGAGACCCTATTGCGCCACCTATTAAGTGGATAATATTTTATAAATCCTATATACCCCGATAACCCGTCTTGAAACGGGATTGGTATTGGGCTAATGTCTGTGGATGCAGGGAAACAGGTTGGAGGGATCCAACTGGATTCCTCAAATAATTGAATTGGTTTCAATATTGTGTGTTGATTTCTTTTTATTATAATCCCTGTGTGATTATCTTTATGATTGAAACCGTTGAAGGCTAAAATTTAGCCGAATAAGATTCTGGTATCATTAGACACCAGAAATAAATAAAATTTGATTTTTGAAAAAAGTAGTTGATAAATTTGTAAAAAGGTTTGAATTGGGATATTTGAATTATTATAAATGGTTTATATAAAAAGATTAATAAAATGGATATTTATAAATGAAAATACTGGGATTATAAAATGAGATTTTATAAGCGTTAAAATAAATTATAAATGAATTCATAAGTGAATGAAATTTATAAATTGTGAAGTTATAAAAGGAAATGATTTTTGTAAAATAAGAGAATTATAAATAATTTACTTATAAATTGGGTTTTAGCATTTAAATGAAATATAAATAGAATTGTTAAATAAGGGATTTTACAAGTTGAAGTTTTTATAAGATTATAGATGTGAATTTATAAACATTGTTTTATAAAATCCGAAATCAATTGAATTCGATTGATTAAACATAGAAGTTTATTAAAGGAGATATATTCACAATTTTGGACGATGAATATATTATTAAAAAAATGGATACGTTTTAAGGAAAATAATATTTTAAATAGAATTAAAACGATTAGAGATGTTTTAAATGTATTAGGCATTGAAAACATAGGTTTCAACATTCATTGTTGAAATAGACGTTTTCGAGATAAAAGGAAATGGTGGACTATAACACTGTTGTTATAGTAAATGATTTCCAAAAGGAAATGTCTTATACAGTATTGGGATTTATATATCTATCTAAATTTCGAATCCCTATACTGGAGATTTTGGGTCGTCGTAACAATGTTTTACGCAACATTTGTTTGGACTCAAATAAAAGTGTTTAAGAAAATATTTTCCTTAAGAAATGAAATATATATACTTAATATTAATTTAAGTATATCGAATATTTTCCAAATGTTGAAAATAAATAGATTTGTGAAATACTTATTAAATAAGTAGGGAAATGTTTTTCCAATATGAAATGAACGTTTTGAGAATTATCTTTTGAAAGATAAATTGAAAATGAATATTTGAAATCGATTTGAAAATCGTATATTCACAGATATTTTGGAAATGTAAATTCAATATGGAATTTATAAATGAAATTGGGAAAATTGGTTTAAAAATAAATATCGATTTATTTTTGAAGTATGGAAATTATATATATATATATATACATATATATCTTGTAAAGATATTTTTGGAAGGTAAATTATTTGGAAAATTATTTGGAATCTAGTGATGTTGTGCATACCTATTGATAGTTAAATAACCGACTATCAATATTTACCTTTAAATAGGTATTTGTTGTGATTGCTTGAATTTTAATGCTACACTTCTTTTTAAAAATAATCGCTCACTATTCGGGTTAGCCGGGAAAGGACCTTGGGGTCGTATAACCCATTCCGAATATGTGATACGTCGTAATAGATAGCATTGATGACCGGTGTTGAAGACCGGATATTTATGAAAACGAAAGGATTACCGTCGAATGTTTCTGCATCGGTTGATCCCCGATATAGAAATTTATTACCCTTTGTGATGGGAAGTCCGGTCGTGATTAGTGAATATCCGGATTGCAAGGACTTCTTTGTAAGTGCCTTCGGTTCCGTTCGATCCCGGAATGGACTTGTATGGATGTGTGTCTGATGTTACAATTTGAGATGTAAAGCTGGTTTCTATCAAATATGTTCCCGTTGGTGGCGGAGAATTTATTCTCTTAGCTTAACACCCTTAGAGGTTATGTAGGTGATGGTTACTAGTGATACATTCCCAAATTGGTAATGTATCATACGAAGTGCTGTGAGCATTATGATCAAAGCACAGCTTTTGTATAAAGCATGGCTTTGTAGACGAGACTTCGTCAGACCTCACATCCCGGAAATGGTCAAAACAGGATGAATGCAGCAAGGTTCTAGGGAGTAGCGCCCCTTAGTGTATGTCATTGCCTTCTGGATAGAAGTGGTATCATGGTATGGAGCCCAGATACTTAACTTATGTGAATATTGCAAATTTATATGACTTTGTGATTGATGTTGGTTGAGGATCCTCAGATAAGGTTGTTACAACCGGGGGGTGGCGTACGCGCGTCAGTAGTTACCTATTTTTCCAGAGGTAACCCGGCCTTGTGTTGGCAAAGATCTGGTTAGGTTCTCGGGGCATCTTTCCAGAGGCGTTTCGACGTGGCAATGGGAAGTTCCTTGGCCTGACCATTTGTTGGAAATCCAAAGAAACAATACGAACCCTGTACGGTTTTAGTTGTATAACCTGTCATGGAATGTGGCGGTAACCTACTACTGAACATGGTAGCTATAGTAGGCATAAGTGCGAAATGCCTATGCTGGCTAAGATTTATATCTTTACTTTCGAAATGTTTTCTACACTATGCACTAGTAATAATATCAAAAGTTTCTTTTTAATGTGTATCAAGCATCTTTGACTATCATAAGGAGAAATCTCCTCCGATTCTGCGTTTGCATTGTGTGTGTGTGCGGGAGGCCTTATGGTAGTCTCATTTTCTAAAAAGCATTGCGAATCTATTTTAAAATTATCCTGTTCTTTGTTTCAAAGATGAATAACTGTTTCAAGTTCTCACACCAGTCACATGACTGACCTGGAGTTTATTGTTTCCCTTCCTAAACTCTGAGTGTCCACCAATTTCCACACGGGCAGTCTAAAGTTAAGGTTATCAGGATATACTGGAATTCAGGAGTTGTTACAGAAATCTGGAGGCAAGCTGGATGGCGTAGCATATTACTAAGTATATAGTATTTCTTTTCCGTTGTTTGTTGTTGTAAACTCTGATAATGAATGTAATGTGATGTAATGTATAAAATATACAGTTCTTTTGTTTTAATGAATATTCATTTATCTATTATATGATTGTTCCGCTGCGATTGTGAGATTCTGATATTGTTATGTTCTATCTTTTTCTTTCTTCTCCTACTTCTTTCTTTTTCTAAAACCCTAAGTGTTCGGTTTTCCGGCATTCGATTGCTCGGCAGTTGATACAGTGGACGTATTGATGTCGGTTTTCGAAAGTCGAAGAATCGGGTCCTTACAAAGTGGTATCAGAGCATATGGTTAAGCGACAATCATGGCTCTGTTGGGTGTTACTCATTAGAGATAGAGTCAGCAGTACTCTAGAATGAGTTTGAGTGTAATAATAGATATGAGCGCGTATTTGTTAGTGAATATGAAATTGTTTTGTATTGTGTTGACTTATCGGTTGATTGTTTATAGATTCTGGTCGGTGCAGTCTAGCTAACTGTGTTGATAGGAGTTTCTAAACTCTTTAACTAGATAAACCGACACAGTATTGTTTTAAAATAGGGTAAATAAGATAATTTTACCCAAAACTATTTTAGTATATAAAGGAAATGGAAATAAATGGAAAATTTCCTTGTTATTGCTAAAATGAATTCAAGGTAAATTGAGAATGGAAATTTGGAATTAAAATGGATAAGTGAATGAAACTAATTGGATTAAATTAGTTGATGAAATGGATTTGATAAATAAAAAAAATCAAATCGAAAATTTCAATTTGGAAGTGTGAATAAAAAATAGAGGTTGGAAATGAAGAATGAGTTAAAAATCGAAATTCAACTTGGAATTGTAAGTAAATTAAATATAAATTGAATGGAATTTACAATTGCAAGTAAATAAAATTAAAAATGAATGTTAACTTCGTTTGAATTCGTTAGTAAATGAGACTCAAGCTGAATATTGGAAATAGAATTTGATTTGTGATAAACAGAGTAAATATGATTTGAAAATGAATTGAATTCAATAGTTATAAATGAAAAGTAAATAGAATTCAAATGGAATTTAAAATACACGGTTGAATGGAATTGTAAATCCAGTCTAAAAATAAATAAATATAATCGAAGTGGCAAATTGAAAATAAATATAATGAGTATATGAAATATTTATATTGAACCTAATAAATGAAGAGTGAAATTCTTAAGTAAATTTGATATTAAAAATATTGATGATTGAATGAAGATTAAACTGGAATTGAAACTGATATACATTAAGTTAGAGTCAATTTAAAATGGTTATGAGATCAAATGATAGTTTATTTACTTAAATCTCGTCGAATTGCATAAAAATTTGTTTGTTGCTTGACGTAAACAACATATATAAATTCAATGGCTTAATAAAAACGAATAGAATTGATGTTGGGATCGATTGAAATGAATATAAGTTGTTTGGAAGGAAAAAAATGAATAGAATGTGGTTGTAAGCGATTGAATTTGTATTGAAACCATATAAATTGCTTACGGAAATTGTTTTATGTACATTATTCATGAAATGCATATGTTTTGCTATTGAAAATAAGTGAAGTGCAAATAATTTCTTATATATGTCACTTACGTGTTTAAATTAAGTAAGTACGGGTACAAGGGAGCCGTATGGCTGGATTTGATTGGGCTAATAAGCTAATAATTAATCGCTTTGCTTAAAAATGCTAAAAAGGTACGCCTACGCAATAAAAATAGGAAATATGAATTGTTTTTGTTTTTTCCTACCGTGTGGGTCGATGTATACATATTTATATCTATTGTCAAGGTTGAATGGAATTGGAAATCCAGTCTAAAAATAAATAAATATAATCGAAGTGACAAACTGAAAATAAATATAATGAGTATATGAAATATTTATATTGAACCTAAGAAATGAAGAGTGAAATTCTTAAGTAAATTTGATATTAAAAATAGTGATGATTGAATGAAGATTAAACTGGAATTGAAACTGATATACATTGAGTTAGAGTCAATTTAAAATGGTTATGATATCAAATGATAGTTTATTTACTTAAATCTCGTCGAATTGCATAAAAATTTGTTTGTTGTTTGACGTAAAGCACATATATAAATTCAATGGCTTAATAAAAACGAATCGAATTTATGTTGGGATCGATTGAAATGAATATAAGTTGTTTGGAAGAAAAAATGAATAGAATGTGGTTGTAAGCGATTGAATTTGTATTAAAACCATATAAATTGCTTACGGAAATTGTTTTATGTACATTATTCATGAAATGCATATGTTTTGCTATTGAAAATAAGTGAAGTGCAAATAATTTCTTATATATGTCACTAACGTGTTTAAATTAAGTAAGTACGGGTACAGGGGAGCCGTATAGCTGGATTTGATTGGGCTAATAAGCTAATAATTAATCGCTTTGCTTAAAAATGCTAAAAAGGTACGCCTACGCAATAAAAATAGGAAATATGAATTTTTTTTGTTTTTTCCGACCGTGTGGGTCGATGTATACATATTTATATCTATTGTCAAATTGCAAAAGCTCCTCCGTACAAAGGAGACTCTACCAAAAGATTTCGAAAATTTTGGGAGTTAGAAATTTTTTGAAAATTGTTGAAAAATTTTAGTTAACGACAAACGATTTCAAATTGGAAATTGTAGTAAATTAGTGAATGAAACTAACTAGATATAGTGATATGAATCAATTGTAAATGAAAGTTAAAAGATAAAATTCAATATTCAGAATAGAAGATAAACTGAATTCAAATAGAATTGAAATTGTGAATTGAATTCAAATGAAATTGAAATGCAAAATTGGATGAAAATGAATACGTAACTTCAATAGTGAAGTAAAAAGGTATAAGAAGTAAGTATTGAGATTTTGTAATGGAATTGGCAAAATGGTTTGAATTTTGTAATTGGATATTATGGCTAGCAGGATATACAGGTGTATTAAAAGGAATGGAATTGGGATTTTGATTTCAAAGATAAAATTGAATTGCTCGACAAAAAGGTATGTATTTCAATTTCATTATGAAATTTAGTGATTTTCTTGTCCAGCCGCTTGGCTTTTTGTTTCTTTTGGGATTTGAGGGCCTGTGGTGCCATTTTGTAGTCGTACCGAGCTAGCCGCGCAAAGGAGACGCTGGCGAAATTTTTCGAAAATTTAGAGTGTTAGAAAATTTTTGAGAAAATTTTGAAACTTTGAATTTACATTTAAATTTTAATTGTTAAGGAAACAATGTTGTTTGAAACTTATAATTGAAGTTGGAAAGCTAGTTGAAATGATAATGAATCTCTAATAAAAAGATTTAAGTTAGTAAGTTGATAAGACTATTTGGATTGTGAAAAATAGTAGACGAGTTAAGGACCATTTTTTCCAAATTTGTAATTTCGGGACGAAATTCTTTTAAGGGGGAAGATTGTAACGACCCAAAATTTTGAACAATTTAAATTGAAAATATTTAATTAATTTTAAATATTTGAATGATGGTTTAGTTTGAATTCTCAATATAACTTTGAAATTGGTGATTAAATTATAAAATTTAATCTATTGCAAGTTGAATAAAATTTTAAATCTTCAATTTTATGCTGATTAAAAATATTTCAAAGGCTTGTAAAATTCATATTGATAATACTAAAGATAATAGAAGCTTTAGAATTGAATTTCAAAGTGATTTGTTCAGTTTTGAATTTATATCGTTTGAATCAATATTTAAAAAAATAGCCTTCCGAGGCACAGTCTCGGAATTTGACGAAACCAGCCCCATTGGATCCGGAATACTGTATTATTATCGGATTTCAAATTTCGTATTATTCGGAGTTGTTATGTGAGCACACGGTGAGTAAACGCATTGAAATTATGTCGAATTCAATTTAAATTTAAAACTAAATTGGGTCAAGATTCCTTCACGTCCAAACACTGTAGCTTCCTTAAATTTCTCCTAGAATCACGAAAGAAATCGTGCAACCCATGTTCTTTCTATTTTAAATTACCATCTCCCCTCGTTCAAAAACAAAATCACGAAATAAAAAAAATGGCCGAACTATTCTCTCCCTCTCTCAGATTCAAATCAAATAAAAATGGCCGATCGAGTTAAGTTCAAAATAATCAATGGCCGAAGCCCTTTCTCATTCAATTCACTAAATCGCGCCTCACTCTCTCTCTCGTTCACATAATGGCCGCGACATCAAATCGAAGGAGGGTGTCGGCCGAGGCAACTCAACGATTAGATGAATCTGGATGGAATCGCGACTTCGTCACGTCGTTCTGCTCGAGTTCGAAAGGGGATAAATGGCGGCGCGGTGCTCGCTGGAGGGGAAGGCGACGTAGCCGTAGTCGGCGATGTCGGATTGGGAAGTCGCGAGGTAGGGTTCATTCGAGACTGTGTTAGCGATGATTTGGGGGTTTTCACGAGTCGAGGCAGTGACTTTGTTTTGGCCGATAGCAGGGGCAAATGGTCGCGTGCTGTTCGAGCGAGTCTCGAGTTTTCTGTGAGGTATTTTTATTTATTATTTATTAATTTATAGCATATATGTATTGATGGAAAATAATGGAAGTTTAAACAGAAGAAAATGTTTGGGAAGTTTATATAAAAAATAGACTTTTAAATCTATATAAATTTATTATAAGTAAATATATATGCAGATGAAATATGTAAATAAACAGAAAAAAATAAATTTTAACAATAAAGGAAATACAGTTTTCCCAAATTTATAAGTAGTTACAGAAAAATAAAATATAAATGCAGAAAATTTTATATTGTTACAACATGTTTAAATTATGTATATATATATATATAATATTTAGGTAGGCAACAACTTTAAAATATTTTGAATTGTAATGTTATATAAAAAAATTAGGTTTTGGAAATTATATAAGGTATTTTGGAAAAATAATAATAATTTGTGAAGATGACTAATTTATATAGTAAACTTATATAATTATTCTTAGTTACTAAACATGATCTATTTAAGAAGAAGAAAATTTAGTTTAAAATCAAATATAGGAAATTTTTTATTGAGTAATAAATTATTTTCGGCTAAAATAATTATTATTTAGGTTTGAAATTTTTATATGTTAGGCAACATAATAAAATAAATATTCTGGAATTTTTCCTTACTTTTCCTATGTGTTTTGATGAATATATAAAATTATATAAGGTATGGGACTTAAATGTTTTATATATTTTATTAGGTAGAAGGGACATTTTGTAAAAATAAATAATTATTTAAATTTGAAAATAGTGACAGCATATTTCTGAAAAGAATTTATTAACCAATGAGAATTTGACAAACAAGGCAAGTTAGCTGAAAAGATATCCTTTTTAAGTTAAAAACAAAGAAATCATACTTTAGCATGTTTCAGCCAATTATAGCAGAAACCTTCTGGCCCAAACTTTCCGACCAGGTCGAGAGGTTCAAATATTTCAACAAGGTCAAACCAATGCATATGGTATCAAGTAACTTGGTACGTAGTGAATTGGACAAGGTAGAAAGCTTCTTGGTAGAAAGGTTAATGGCCAAAGATGTTGGGGTATGTTTGTTTTGTAAACCAAAAGCTTTCACCTACTTTGCTTCTGATTAAGAGCTTTCGACTTAGTTGCTTTCGACCAGGTCAAAATATTTAAAAGAAAGGTTTTAAACCCTTCGACATAATCAAAAGGTTACAGCTGCCTTATTACTACTTTGTTATGAAATCTTTCGACACGGTCGAAAGGTTGCTGCTTCTTTGTTTTGTTTTGAAAGGTATAATTGTTTTAAAAACAGCCGCTTCTCTCAATGCTTTCAAAAGAAAGCTTTTGACTTAGGTGACTTACTCGTGTTATATTTGAAGTACGACCCAAAGACTTTGAAAGAGTTATTTTAAAAGAATATGTTTAGAGCTTTTGAGGCAGGGCTTTCGACTTAGTCAAAAGGTTGCTTCCAATGACATCAAAAGGTTCTAAAAGAAGGTTTTTCATTTTTTTGAATTGAAACAAGTAAGCCTTTAATGGGATCAAGTAAATAATTTCAAAAGGTTTTAGTTAAATGAATTCGATAGGTTTAAGTAAATAATTTCAAAAGGTTTTAGCAAAATGAATTCGAAAGATTTAGGTAAATAATTTCTAAAGATTACAGTTGAATGATTTCGAAAGGTTTGAAGATTAATTTCAAAAGGTTTGGTTCAATTGTTTCAAAGGTTTAAATGAGTGATTTTGAAAGGTTTAAATGAATGGCTTCGAAAGGTTCTAGTTGAATGACTTCAAATCAAGTGAATGGTTTCGACAGGTTGGAGAAGGAAGGTTTTTCGAGGTTTTCTAAGGCAACGTTTTAAAGAAATTTTAAAGAAGGATGTCCAAAGTTTTATTGCTTTCAAAAGTTTTGACTTCGGAAGGTTTGATATTTTAATTTGAAATAGATGACTTCTAAAGTGTAAAAAGAGGTTCTTTCAAATGGTTAAGTGTTTTCATCGACTAAAGTTTGAGTAAAGAGGATATGTAACATGGTGATATGATTTTGAATAAAGTACAAGTAGTATATACTATTCCTTGTTTAAATTTGATTTAAAGGTTTAAATCTGTCTGGAAATTTTTTCAAAGAAAATTATGGGAGGGGATCCTTAAGTGAAATGACTCGGATATTAGATTACCACATCGGACAAGTATGGGGTCTCACCCTATACATTAGCTATTGGCCCCAACTAATTGTTGTCCAAAATTCCAGTTGTAGGGCTTGGTCATAAGTAGGCTAAAATTATGATTACACACCGAAAGGAATATATGTTGTATATATAGAGCTTATTGGTGAGCCTAAAAAACCATTAGGATCGGTAGGACCTGGGAGATGACTAAGTTAGGGATAGACCGTCCAGATGTGAAGTATTTAACAGATAGCTAAGGATAGATAATCCAGAGGAAGAATATCTAACAAGTTTTATGTTAATTTTGATTATATTGTCTGGCAGCCCGGGTCAGCCAAAGGTTGAAAGTTATCCAAATAAAACTTAAGCCTTTGAACAGACAGTTCATTACTACCTAAAAATTTATGTATGTTTACATAATGATTATTTTACAGTATTTAACCATTGTGGATAAGGAGCGCATAGTATATGGTTTTACAAAAGGTTTTTGGCGCAGCGGATTAATCAAGCAAAACTTCAATCAATGAATTGTAGCAATTGGTGAGTTGAAAATACCAAAATTGCCCAAGTTCGTTGATCCAAAGATACCGAACTCTAGCTATCCCAAACACGTTGATAGCGCACTATACCGTGTTCAAAGATCTACGATTCTTCGCACGTTGATCTAGCGCACTAGATTCCGTGAATCGGCTTCTACGTTCGTTGAATCGAGCGCACTCGATTAACCGAAAGAGGAGATAGGAGATTACACTCAACTACCAATTGGTATGAAAGCACAAAGCTAACAAAAGGAAATTTTATTCAATATTCAACCTCCGAAAAAATTACAACACACACGCTATTTATAGAGAATTACAACTCAACACAACAAACAACACCCATCTCTTAGGTCGGCACCGACTCACGACCCATTTTAAGTCGTGACCGACTTAACACTCGCGACTCAACGCTTTTACAACAGACCAAAATACAACCGACTCATCCAAGGTCGTTAACGACCTAACACATTACATCTATGACCGACTCAACTCTTGCCGACTCAACCCCCAAGTCGCACACGACTTAGTACCATACATCTCACACATCCATAGGTCGGTAACGACCTACAATACAACACACATAACCTCTAGGTCGGTAACGACCTAAATACAACACGACTCAACAAGCCCAGCGACTCACGACTCAACCGACTTAACACTGGACGACTCATCTAGGTCGTAGTCCCTCCACCGACTCAAGCCTCCATCAGTTGAACCCTTCTCCCTCTTGATGCTAACTCGGGCACGACTTATGGATAAGTTGTTGAGTCGTGTACGACTCATCAGGTACGAACACCCCACGATCCCCTTGAGTCGTAACCTTGTTTCCTTAACTCGTATGCGACTCAAGTATCTGTTATCTCGTGCCTCCTCTTCTCTCGCCCAATTAGGTCGGAAACGTTCCATGCTCTTGAGTCGTAGACGACTCAAGTCCGATGCCTCATCTCCCTTTTTGTTAAGCCGTAGCTCGTTCCTCCAAGCTTCGTTAGGTCGGAAACGACTCATGCATCTATTAACCCGTGAACGACTCATCAAACACGTATGACTTAAGCCGTTAAGAGATGCATCCCTCTCATATATCTCCTTCAATTGTCTCGTGTACGACTTACGAGTTAAATCCGAAGCTCCTTGACTCGTGCACGACTTAATATGGTCTAACTTCTGAATTCCCATAGGCCTTGCTGCATCATCCTCCCCTGGTTGAGAAAAATTCGACCTCGAATTTGTAAATTCTTCCTCAACAATCTCATTCCCATGATACGGAGTTAAGTGTTTGATGTTAAAAACATCAGAAGTATAAACATCATCTGGTAACTTTAATCGATAAGCATTCTCATTGATTTTCTTCAAAACTTCAACTGGACCAATTTTTCGCGCCTTCAACTTGTTATAAGCACCCACTGGAAAACGATCCTTTGTTAACACAGCATAAACCAAATCGCCTTCATTAAGTTCAACATTTCGACGTTTCAAATCTGCAAACTTCTTATATTTCTCGTTCGACTTTTCCAATCGTTCCTTAACGATTCTATGACATTCAGTCAGCTCGTCAACAAAATCAACAGCTCGTTTAACTGTTCCCTTCGACTGTGGTACTACTGCCAAATCTAGCGGTCCCCTGGGTAAAATTGAATAAACGATCTGAAATGGACTGAATCCTGTGCTACGATTCACTGCATGATTATGAGCAAACTCAGCTTGGCATAATTTCATGTCCCAACTTCTCAAATTATCCTGTACAAGACAACGCAACAAATTTCCCAATGACCTGTTAACAACTTCTGTCTGCCCATCAGTTTGTGGATGGTAAGCGCTACTAAAATTCAGCTTTGTTCCGACCATCTTCCACAAACTCAGCCAAAAGTGACTCAGGAAACGAGTATCTCGATCAGAAACAATAGATTCTGGTAAACCATGAAGTCGATAAATCTCCTTGAAAAATAACTGTGCCACTCGAACTGCATCTGCTGTCTTCTTGCAAGCAACAAAATGTGCCATCTTTGAAAACCTGTCCACCACAACAAATATCGAATCATTTCCCCTTTGAGTTCTTGGCAAACCCAAAACGAAATCCATGCTAATATCAACCCATGGCTTAGATGGTACTGGTAATGGCATATACAATCCTGCATTCGTTGCTGTTCCTTTTGAAACTTGGCAAATATGACATCGCTCCACGAATCTTTCAACCTCTTTCCTCATCGACGGCCAAAAGTAAGACTGCGAAATCAACTGTAAAGTACGATCACGGCCAACATGTCCTTCCTCGTGCAATTCCTTCACAATCTTCATCCTCAAACTACAGTCCGGAATACATAAACGATTTCCTTTAAACAGAAAACCATCAACCAACATGAATTCATCGGTACTCCCATCCTTCACTTTTTCAACATATTTCACAAAGTAAGGATCTTCTTCAATCATCTCTGGCAACATTTCAAACCCCGTCACTTCCACCTTCATTGTCGTTAGTAAATGACTCCTCCTACTCAAAGCATCTGCTACTCGATTCGTCACCCCTGATTTGTGCTTAACGACAAAAGTAAACTGCTGCAAATAAGCAATCCATGACGCATGTCTCGCAGAAATCTTATCTTGCCCCTGTAAATGTTTCAAAGCTTCGTGATCAGTGTTCAGAACAAATTCCTTCTGAAATAAGTAATGTCTCCAATGCTTAACAGCCTGTACAACAGCATAAAACTCAACATCGTATGTACTGTATCTCGTCTTCGCCCCTGACAACTTTTCACTGAAATAAGCAACTGGCTTCCCATTCTGACTCAGAACTCCTCCAATACCAACCTTCGAAGCATCAGTGTGTAATTCAAACAACAACTGAAAATTTGGTAAAACAAGAATTGGTGCAGACGTCAACAATTCCTTGATCTTCTCAAAGGCAACCCCCGCTTCCTCTGACCACACAAACTGCTTCCCCTTCATGCAATCAGTAACTGGAGCCATCACGCTACTGAAGTGTGGTATGAACCTTCGGTAGAATGACGCTAGCCCATGAAAACTTCTCACTTCTGTAATTGTCTTTGGCTGTGGCCAATTCTTGACTGCTTCAACTTTACTCTGGTCAACTTGAATACCTTTCCCTGAAACAACATAACCCAGGAATAAAACACTAGGTGTCATAAACACACATTTCTTGGTAGCAGCATAAAATTGTTCTTCACGAAGAATAAGCAACACTTCCCTCAAATGTAGAACATGTTCCTCCGTACTCCTGCTATAAATCAAAATATCATCGAAATAAACCACGACGAACTTTCCAATGAGTGGTCTAAAAATTTGATTCATCACCCGCATGAATGTACTAGGTGCATTAGACAAACCAAATGGCATAACCAACCATTCGTACAACCCCTCTCTAGTTTTGAAAGCTGTCTTCCATTCGTCTCCAGGTCTGATACGAATTTGATGATAACCACTCTTCAAATCAATCTTTGAAAATATAGTTGCCCCACTCAACTGATCCAACAAATCATCCAACCTTGGCATAGGAAATCTGTAACGTACAGTGATCTTATTCAAAGCTCTACTATCAGTGCACATCCTCCAAGTTCCGTCCTTCTTGGGTACCAACAATGCTGGCACAGCACATGGACTCAAACTTTCCTGAATACGTCCCTGTTCAAGCAACTCTTCCACCTGCCTTCGTAATTCCTCATGTTCCTTTGGACTCATTCGGTAATGTGGTCGATGTGGTAACACTGCTCCTGGAACAAGATCAATCTGATGTTGAATGTCTCTAAGTGGCGGTAACTCCTTCGGTAATTCCTCTGGAAAAACATCTTCAAAATCTTTCAAAACAGGTTTTACTTCTTCTGGAATCTCTACTTCTTCACTGCTCTCTCTCCCAATCAACAAAAACACTTCCGGTTCTTCCTCCACTTCTTTGACAAACTCCTTCAAAGTCAACAGAGTTTTCAATTCTTCAATCTCTTCTAGCTTGCTCTCCTTCTGTTGCTGTCTCTTGGGAACCAAAGTGATTTTAGTACCCTCGAACATGAAACTGTAACTGTTGGCACGACCGTCATGCTGAACTGCTCTATCAAACTGCCATGGTCTGCCCAACAATAAGTGACAAACATCCATATCTACGACATCACACCAGATTTCATCTTTGTACTTTTTCCCAATAGAAAAATTCACACAAGCTCTTCGACACACTTTCACTTCACCTCCTTTCCTTAACCATGCTAGCTTATATGGTTTAGGATGCTTCTCGGTCTTCAAGTTCAACTTTCTCACTGCTTCTGTAGAAATAATATTATCACAACTTCCTGCATCAATAACAAACTTGCAGACCTTTCCCAGAATAGTACATGTCGATTGAAAAATATTGCTTCTCAGCCAACTACAATCCTCCTCTTGCTTTGGTGTCAAACAACTTCTCCTCATCATAAGATTACATCCTTCATCTCCCGACACTTCTTCTTCCTCCTCAACATAAGGTACATTTGAATACTCTGCCTCCTCACCATCATCTGCCTCAACCTCTGCAACCATGGTTCTCTTCTTCGGCTTCGGACATTCGTTGCTTTTGTGACCCAACTCCTGACAATTATAACATTTGAAAACACTACTAGCCTTCGCTTTCTCTGCCTCCTTCACCACTGGCTTTGTAACAGGTTTAGGAACACTAGAACTTCCGCCAACACCCCTTGCTTGATTATTGGAATTAGTAAACACACCACCTCCACGCCTTCCTTGTTTCTCCCAAGCTAACGCTTTCTGATGTGCCTCTGCTACTGATCTAGGATCAAACATATTAACCATATCTTGGATCTGCATTCTCAAGCCCCCAATGAATCTAGCAGTTAGCTGTTCTTCTGTTTCCATGATATCATTCCTGGCGATGAGTTGGTAAAATTCATCAGCATAATCACTAACAGATTTTGTCCCTTGCCTCAGATTCTGCAACCTCTGGTACATAAGTGATTGGTAGTTATAAGGCAAAAATGTAGATCTCATCAACTTTTTCATCTTCTCCCAAGATTCTATCTTTGACTTCCCCATTCGTTCTCGAGTAAGTTTAGTTTGCTGCCACCACGCCAAAGCTCTCCCCCTCAACCTAGTAGCAACCAACTTCACCCTTCGATTCTCCGGCACCTCCTTGAAATCAAAGATTTCCTCCACATTAGACAACCAATCTAAGAACTCCTCAGCAACCATCCCGCCTTTAAACTCCGGAATTTCCATCTTCATACCCGATTCCCAACGTCGATCATCATCAATAACCCGATACGAACGTTGTCCTTGATCTCTATCTCTGTAATGAACACTGCCTCTTTCACCGTCAAACTCATCCTCAAAGTCTGATGTATATCGTTGTCGTTCTCGTCCTCCAACATCTCTAACACCACTCCTACTACCAACATCCCTTCTATCATGATCATCAACATTCCTCCTACTTCGATTGTCAACACTTCTATGCTCTTGACTTCCTCTTCTCTCCCGTTCAGAATGTGATGAAACTCTGCTATTTCCACGGTTTGATTCAGGTGAAACTCTTCTTCGATTCTGACTCATATCAATCATCAATTTCTCCAGTTTACCAATGCCTTCATCGAATTTATCATTAATACGTTGTTCCATAAGTTCAGCTTCTTCTCTACGATACAAAGCTTCAACGTTTTGATGACGGTTAGCTCTCCTCGGTGGCATGGTTGAAAAACTTCCCAAACTCTTCAACAATCTAACACAAGTCTTTGAAAACTTTCAACACAATGAAGCAAGCTCGGCCCAACAACACGGCTCCTTTGTCTCACAATGCTTTATACGGCTCACCCTTAACTCGGCAACGAGTTACGACTTAAGTAAAGTCGGCCCCAACTTATCTCGGTTCACCCTTAGATCGGCCTTCAACTCAATCACTTGGCACGGCTCAAACTAGCTCGCACCAACCTATCTCGGTTCACCACTAAGTCGGCAAAGACTTAGCTCGGCAAGGTCCTACACTTCAAACCTTGGCGCGTAAAACTTCCACAAGTCCAATTCAAACACCTTTTTTCACCTTGATCCAAAAAACAATGGATCAAACACCCCCAACTTGATACAACTTCAATATGAACACGATGAACAACTTCCAACTTCAAAAACTTGGCTCCAAGAATCAACTTAGCTATGATTGGCTAAGTATGGCTCCGATACCAATAATGGCGCAGCGGATTAATCAAGCAAAACTTCAATCAATGAATTGTAGCAATTGGTGAGTTGAAAATACCAAAATTGCCCAAGTTCGTTGATCCAAAGATACCGAACTCTAGCTATCCCAAACACGTTGATAGCGCACTATACCGTGTTCAAAGATCTACGATTCTTCGCACGTTGATCTAGCGCACTAGATTCCGTGAATCGGCTTCTACGTTCGTTGAATCGAGCGCACTCGATTAACCGAAAGAGGAGATAGGAGATTACACTCAACTACCAATTGGTATGAAAGCACAAAGCTAACAAAAGGAAATTTTATTCAATATTCAACCTCCGAAAAAATTACAACACACACGCTATTTATAGAGAATTACAACTCAACACAACAAACAACACCCATCTCTTAGGTCGGCACCGACTCACGACCCATTTTAAGTCGTGACCGACTTAACACTCGCGACTCAACGCTTTTACAACAGACCAAAATACAACCGACTCATCCAAGGTCGTTAACGACCTAACACATTACATCTATGACCGACTCAACTCTTGCCGACTCAACCCCCAAGTCGCACACGACTTAGTACCATACATCTCACACATCCATAGGTCGGTAACGACCTACAATACAACACACATAACCTCTAGGTCGGTAACGACCTAAATACAACACGACTCAACAAGCCCAGCGACTCACGACTCAACCGACTTAACACTGGACGACTCATCTAGGTCGTAGTCCCTCCACCGACTCAAGCCTCCATCAGTTGAACCCTTCTCCCTCTTGATGCTAACTCGGGCACGACTTATGGATAAGTTGTTGAGTCGTGTACGACTCATCAGGTACGAACACCCCACGATCCCCTTGAGTCGTAACCTTGTTTCCTTAACTCGTATGCGACTCAAGTATCTGTTATCTCGTGCCTCCTCTTCTCTCGCCCAATTAGGTCGGAAACGTTCCATGCTCTTGAGTCGTAGACGACTCAAGTCCGATGCCTCATCTCCCTTTTTGTTAAGCCGTAGCTCGTTCCTCCAAGCTTCGTTAGGTCGGAAACGACTCATGCATCTATTAACCCGTGAACGACTCATCAAACACGTATGACTTAAGCCGTTAAGAGATGCATCCCTCTCATATATCTCCTTCAATTGTCTCGTGTACGACTTACGAGTTAAATCCGAAGCTCCTTGACTCGTGCACGACTTAATATGGTCTAACTTCTGAATTCCCATAGGCCTTGCTGCATCAGTTTTGCAAAGATATTTTTTTAAAATAGAATGTTAGTGGAAACCTGTTCCACTAAGTAGCATGGTGTCACTCAACGTGTTTAACTGGGATGTATAGTATTATTCATACTAGGCTTTATGTCTGACTCGAATTTTATGTTTTCTCCTTAAACTCTCGGGTGCTCAAAATTAATTTGAGTAGGATAACGAATAAGGCTACAAGAGGCATGTTGGAGGCAACAGATAGCTATTTAGGATTTGCAGTTCTTATTTTGTTTTGATGTATTTCCGCTATGATTGTATTAGGTCTATTATGACCATATGTCTCTGATCAACCAAAGGGGTATCATCAAATACCGCTCTTGGCGTATTTTTAATAACTATATTTTATCTACGCTTAGGAACGATTTTGGATTATGTGTTGTGAATGTGAAACATTTGGTTTTGAAATGTAATGAAGTAAAAATGGTATTTGAAATCTGTGTTTTCTTTCATATTCAAGTACTTCAGATATTATTGATACCATTAACATGGCCGTATTTAGTCTTTGGAAGGTAATACTATAGATGACTATAGCATCTGTAGAACATAGTTTTTGGCCTCTGGATAGGGGATGTTACAATATACATATACATGCATACAAACATACATACATATACAATCTCCACTTCTAAGTTTTAAAAAAGTTTGGAAATTTAGTAAACTAAGTCAAGCTTGTTTTGCTAAAAGAAGAGATTTGAACTTTGCATTTCAAACTAGAGAAAGGTAAGAACACTGTCCTTCTGTTCTTACTTTTAGGAAAAATTAAATATTGTGAGATCTTCATTTCTTAACTTATTTGATCCTAGTATATATGTGACAAATGGGTGAAAATCTATAGCTTGGTGGATTGTTTTTTTGATTGTATCATATTTAAATATATGGTGTAAAATCTAAATTTTGATATGGAAGTTTGAAAATAAACTTATTGTTTGTACAAAATAACTTAGTTAACTTATTGTATATCTCTTTATCTCCTCGGTTCTTTTTAGAAATAAGATGACCATCTCCATTTTCAAGTTCAAAATTCAATATTTAATTAACCAACGAATATTAACTCGAGCCATCGACTATAAAAAAATTCGTCGAGGTCTATATTAATTTTTATAAATGACCATTCGATGTTTCATCAACAATGGAGTCAGATTTTGTTATATTACAGTAACCAATTTAAAAAGGTGAAACTTTTAACGAACACAAAATAGTAAATAGATTGCACGAACTTGTTCGCCTTGACATTTTGGGATTTTTAGCATTGTTCATTTGATTTTAATTTATGGGATTGAGGCAGGAGATTGGGTTGAACTGATTGACCGTAAATTAAGTTTCTGGCAAGATCATGTATGAAGGTGGAAAAAGGGGTTTGCGTGAGAAGCATTTGGACTTGAGGAAGACTTAGGCAAAGTTGCAGCGTCTTCCGTACGGTGTAGAGCTGGGACGGGCTTAATGTAGACTTAGGGTTTGGGTTGGCCTCTAACATGGCAAAATAGGAAGCGCTATGGGAAGTCGGGTGGCTCATGGTTAGTTGTGGAGGTGCCGAGTCTCGTGAGTAGAACGACAACTGCAGCGTGGCCTCTAGGTGGGAGTAGCGACCGGAATAAGTGGATATTCATGGTGGTTTAGGCTCTAGGTTGCGTTTCACTCGGAGGTTGAATGATCGAATGCTGCTCTAGGGTAAGGGAGGGTTTGACGTGGTGTTCGATGGTACGAGGAGCCAAGGGCACATTCGATTGTGGCCATGGTTCATCACCGCGGTGGTCGGAGTGATGTGCAAGTGTACAAGCGTGCACGTATACTTGGTTCCTGGTTTGTAATTTGGTTTGGAGGCAATAGGTCTGAATTTGTGAAGTTGAATTTAGGAAGAAGTATATTGTTTTGGAGTTGTTTGTTGGGCCTTGGGTCGGGTTAGAAGAGTGGAGTGTTTTTGTTAATTGAAATAAGGTTTTTTTGCTTTAAATTAAATAATCCATTTATTTTAAATCCGTTCAACTTACAAATTTTGATTTTAGATTTGTGTTGTCTAGTAGATCGTGTTTGTGAAGTTATTTGAAAGAATTGTTGAAGAGCAAAATATCTATAATTTAATAGGAATAGAAACAATAACGTCGATCGGTAATTATATTTTTATCACTGACATCTTGGTAGCAAAATAAAACACCGTTCTGTTATATTTATATTAAAAAATCTTATGGGACATCTATTTGGCAAAATAAATCCTCGTTCTGCTATTTTGCTAATTTCGACATCTATTTTTCTACCAGTTAACTGTGACAACAATGATTTATCCTTCGTTTGTTGATTTGAATTTTATTTACATATTTTTTTGTTATATAAATATCAGTGATTTGACCTAAATTGTTGAAGTGCAATGAATGGTAACTTGTTAAGTGTCTTTGTGATCGCTAAGCCTCTTCCCAATTTTAAAAAGAAATGGGTTTAAATTTTAAGCTTATATTATTTTGAAGTAAAGTGTTTTTTAATTAAAAAGGTCAAGTTAATATTATTTGAATTTTAATATTTTAAAGTTAATAGTTTTAAATAGTTGTGTTTAAAAGCAAATTAATTATTATTTATTAAAAAGGATATAAAGGATAAATAATTATCTATTTACTTAAAGTTTTAAAAGTTAATTAATTATGTATTTATAAATTGTGTAAACTGGTAAGCTATTTACTTAATAATATTTAAGTTAATTAAGTAATTGTTTATTAATGATATTTAATACTAGTTAATCTTTAAGCTAAAAATATTTTCAAGTGAATCAAGTTATTCAAATTAGTTTAAGCAAATTAAGTAATGAATTATAATGATAATTTTGTTTTTAAAAGGTATTTAAATTTAATAAAGAGTATTATCTTAAAATAAATGGGTTGTTGAAGTTATAAATTGGGAAAAAGACCTTGGATGTTGGAAAGAAGTTTGATTTATAAAATATTGATTATATTTAAATTGGATCATTTATATAAATCAAGTTTATAAAAAAGAAAATAATTATCCTTCTTAATTATAGTGGTATGGAAGCGTCTTTTCATACTTAACACCGAATGATAAGCATCTAGGGCATATAGTAAACAAATGTTCTAAATGGCATTATTTTGATCCAGTTAATATGTATTGAATAAGGGAATATTTCTTAAGTGGTTGGAGAATATACTTATACCAGTGAGATAAAAATACGAATATAATATAAATATACAAATATTTTTGGAAATTAATTAAAGTGTTTAATTAGTGAAGACTAGTTAATTATGCCTTAGTGGATCCCATATGGAATTTATTCTATGCTGGACTATTCGACTATCAAAAGCTTGGCCAAATATAACTTTGGAAATATCTAGGGGAACACGTGAGTTATATGGCACCGTCATCTTCGATGATGTTGTACCATACGTATAAATCTAGTTTTGATCTCGATAAGAAGATCCGCTCATTAAAGCGATTAGGGGCAGATCCCCGCTCTTATCTTGTCTGTTTATTTCCAAAAGAATTGGGATTGAGTTTACCAAAAATTATCTATTATAGGTTTAGAGAGGCCAGGATTGGGTATGTTGTCTGAAAACCAGATCAAACCGGCTTAAGCATTTGAATTGAATACATCTTGAATATCATGGATTTGAAGACAAAGCTCTTTGAAGTGCAAGGGCTACTTGCTACTAATCCTGAGGGTGACTCCAAAATGGATGTTGTAGAAGTAGTGCCATCGATTTGTTCTTATCCTGAACAACTTTTATGGACGAACGGTAGCATTGCATTGGTGTTTGGAAGGTAGAGTTAGAATTTTAAGTGGGAATTGCTAAGAAAGGAAAAGGTAATTATGTCCTCACAATCCTCATGACTCGGTAAAGACTAAAATAGGGGATATGCAGCAGAGCTATGTGGTTTGCTACCATTAGGTGCATCAATCCACAAACTAGAGTTGATATTTATAGTTTCTGTATGCGGGTGAGAGTGAGGTCATGGCTAATGCACATTGTATGGAGCCTTAGTCTAGGGGTTGATGTAATTCAAGGCAGCCGGCACTGTGTAATTAGGGTGCAAGGAATTCTTGTTGAGCTCCATACATATTATCTCGAGTTGTATTGTGACGAATGGTACCCCAGTAGCCCAATCATTTATGGAAATCCAATCTTCACTACGTGCCTTTGCGGACTAAGAATTTCCCAACTATGTTGAAATATGAGATGCAAGCAGCTAATTTCCATACTTATTTTTCCATCTAGACACTATTACAATATCAATGGATTTAAAAAATGGTTTGATTATCGTAAGGTAAAAACTCATCCATGTTTATGTGCAACGTGGTCTTATGAGATACCTTTATTTAAAACGGTTTTCATACATTAAGTAATCTATTTAATTGTGTTTATCACACTGGTTTTACCAAACTGATCTGAGCGTTGTTTTCTTAAAATGCTCGGATTAGCCCGAGAATATTTTCCGTATTTAGCTGGATACTTTAGAGCTTTTAACAAATGAGTTGGATGCCTCCATGACGTACTTTCATATTTTCTGCTATTTATCTATTATTGTTGTGGTTATCAGCAATTGTAACGATGGGTTGTTATAACTACCCAAAGTTGATGACGTGTTATTGTTGTACTCTGATTTATGTATGTATATTAAAGTCTCTTATTTTTTGTAAAGACCTATTTAGTATTATATATTACTCATCACGCTTTTTTGAGATTCTATTCTATCTTTTCTTCCTTTCACCCCAAATAGCTTATCTTTCGAACGACTAAATGATCGGCATATAAATACCGAGGATGTATTAAGTACCGTCTTTAGTAGTAAGAAAGGCAGATTGTTGCACATGGTATCATAGCTTTGGTTACGTAAAGACCTAGACCTTGGGTGGGGTAAAACTCTTTGAAGATAGGATAAGCGACACCCTAAAATGAGTTGAATGTGCAAAAGAGCGCACATTTGTTAGTGCTACGAAATGATTTATATTGTATTATTTAATCAGTTGAATAGCTTATGAATTCTGGTCGAGACATGGAACGTCACGGTATCGATAGGGGTTTCTAAACACTTAAACAAGGAAAATATATAGAGTATTGTTTTGAAAATTGGTAAATGAAATAATTTTACCTAGGATTACATTGTGTATGTAAAGGAATAATTTTCAGGTGATAATTATAGTTATTTTGTTTTTACTTATTTGTTAGAAAATGCTAATATTTATTTATCATTATTTGTTTGTTTGTGTTTTCTCTGTTAGTTTATGAGCGTTCATTAGTTCATTTAATTTAAATGTTAGATATGAACACCTCGTAAATTCAGTTTCATGATTTGACTATAAGGCGTTCGGTGATAAGGTTGGAATAAAATTTAACTTTAATAAAATTGTTTATTAAAATCTAAACAAAGATAAAAAATTTGAAATAATCTTATATAAGAAGTGAAATATATAAGTATGATTTATAAATATGGTTTATAAATAAAGTGGATTTATAAATATGGTTTATAAATATGGTTTATAAATAAAGTTTTGAAGAAAATAATAATAGTATTATTTAAAGCATTTTTGTATAGAAATACTTTTAAAAAGAATTTTTAAAGGAAATAAAAAGCACTGAACTCACTTCTACTGCTAGACAATAATCCCGTAATGACTACAGCATCATCAGTATTTATTTTTGAGTTCTTAAGTGAGGATTTGCTACCATTATAGTAGATTGCTAAAAGTTATTTGGTAAAATAAAATTTTAGTTAAATTACAAGGGAACGATTTGATAAATAAAGAAGATATGTGTATTATTATTTCAAAATGGTTGGAAATAAAACTCGGGCATTTAGCTCTTTAGTTTCCCTGACGAAAAGATTAAATCAGAGTGCTATTTTTATGAAATGTTTTCATAAATAATTTTAACAAGCAAAGAATTGGTATTAGTGAAAAATAATAAATATGTATGTAGGTTGTACGTAGATCATTTCTCTTTTTCACATAGGTCTAGATCTAAGATTCGAGTGCATGACATTGAGGTGTTTCACCTGTTCCGAATAAGGATCTATCACTCAATTCTCGACGATGAACACTTGGCAAGGGTTCTTGATTTGGAACCAAAGTTGTCTACCATAGTATCTGACTAAATTAGGAGAACAAAGAGTTCTAATCAAGATGCCTGATCGAAGTTCGTACTAGAGAGTCCGGTTGGCGATACTAATTCGGAAGTAATGTTATATAATTGAATAAGAGACCAAATTAGAATGATCTACTCACCTCTTATGGACTTATGAATAACGTTAAATATTCATATGTTTAGTTTGGTTATTTCTAGGATTGGGGTTGTGGTACATTTAGGGATCAAAAATTTTTTAAAGGGGTTGTGGTAAATTTTGAGGATGAAATTCTTATAAGGGGAAAGAATGTAACGACTTGGAATTTTATTGCTTTAATTTATGAATATTAAATTCATTTAAATATTTGATTAATGGTTTTAATATTTAGCCTCTTTTAATTATATGTAATAATGGAAAACTAATTATCAAATTCTATTTACATAAATAGGTAATTCGATGAAAAACTGAAAATGTTATGGGCAATTTTTGGATTTTCAGCTTTTTGTCGACGACAAGTTATTCTAGATTGTATTATTTTGATTTTTTCGTTGAAACAACTGTTGAATGATAGCAACACTTTTAATTTGAATAATGTAATAATAATAAGGGTTTATGTTATAAAATATGTACATTTAAAATATGGAAAGATGTGACATAAATTTAAAACTTAATTGTAAAAGTAAACTAAAGTACGTGATCATCTTATTATCCTCCATGTTTTCTTAAGTATGATATATTATAGAGTTTGAAACATAAAAAGAGAAAATATAAATAATAAAATATATTTAAATTTTGATTTTGAAATAAGAATTTAATGGCTTATGTGTTAAGGTTGGAAAAGGTACATGGATCCTCTTATAGTCCATTGTATTTTCTTTTAGTTAAGTACTTGATTTAAGTTCGCTAATGATGGCTAAGTGGACAAAAGAAATAAGGACATTTGTGACATTTATCATCCTCTTCTTTTATAAAAATAACTTGTGTTCATTTTGAACTTTATTTTTTATTCTCTGAGTTCCCTCTTCCATTTTTCCTACCTTTCAAATGAAAGCCTGAATGTGTGTATGTAATCTCCTCTTTTAAGTTTTAATTGGAAATTTATAATGAAGTCAAGCTTGTTTTGCTAAAAGATGAGATTTAATCCTTGCATTTCAAATTAGAGAAAGGTGAGAACACTATCCTTTTGTTCTTACATTTTGGGGAAAAAAATTAAATTTTGTGAGATCTACATTTCTTTGCTTATTTGATTGTAGCATATATGTGATAAATGGGTGAAAATCTATAGCTCGACGGACTATTTATTCAACTGTATTATGTTTAAATATGTGGTTTTAAAACCTATATTTTGATTGGAAATTTTGAAAATACACTTATTGTTTATGCAAACTCACTTAGACACCTTACTGTACATCTCTTCCTCTCCTCTGTTCTTTTTAAAAAATAAGATAACCATCTCCATTTCCAAGTTCGAAATTCAATATCTTTTTAACCAATGAGTATTAGCTCGAGCCATCAACTACAAAATTGTACATCGAGGTCTATATTAATTTTTAAAATGATCGTTCGACGTTTCCTCTACAATGGCTTCAGAATTTGTTATTTTACAATAAACAATTTAAAATAGTGAAATTTTAAATGAACATGAAATAGCAAATCGATTGCACGGACTTGCTCATCTCGATATTGTGGGATTTTAACATTATTTGTTTGACTTTAAGCCAAAGGAATGAGGCGGGATATTGAGTTGAATTGATTTGAGCATAAATTAGTTTTTTGGCAAGATTACAGATGAGGGTGGAAATAGGGGTGTGCGTGAGCAGCCATGGGACTTGGGAAAGTCTTTGGTGCAGTCACGACGTCTCCAGTGAGGTATGGAGCTGGATCGAGCTCGATGTAGGGTTTTGAGGTTTTGGGTGTGGTTTGGTCTCGAATGTGGCGTAATATGAGGCGCTAGCGGAAGTCGTGTGGCTCGTAGTTAGTGGTGGAGGTGCAGTTGAGTCTCGCGAGTACAATGGCGATGGCAACATAGCTTATAGGTGGGAGGAGCGGCCGGAGTAGGTGGATGTTCGCGGTGGGTTAAGCTCCAGTTGCATTTCTCTTTGAAGCAAAATTGTAACGACCCGTAATTTCGCTACTTCGAAAATGAGAGATTTCGCTCGATTTAAATTTAAAAGGAGTTTAAATCTTAAATAAATATGTTATATATAATAACAATTATCTATTCTTATAGTTAATAAATTAAAAAGTATAAATTTGGATTTTGAAACAAATCCACAAAAGTTAAGTTTTGTTAATAATAAATAAAGGCTTAAATAAAGGGATTTAAATATTTATTTAAAAAGGTAAATCTTATTTAATATATCTAATAAAGATAATAAAAGTATGTTAAAAGATTTGAAAGTATGTTAATAATCATTTTACAAAAATAACCAAAATTTGTCGCTTTTTGTCAGTTTTACATACACTGTAAAATCAGAGATTTTGATATTAATTAAATATGATTTTAAAATAAAAAGATACTTGTTTTAATTTATTTAAAAAAGTAAAAAGTTCATTTTTAAATTTCGTTTACATAAATAAATAGTTTAACTAAAACGTCAAAATGTGACCGTAAAACATTTTGTCGAAAAACGACGTTTTGTCGATTAAAAATTGTCGCAACGTCGTCACACCTTTATTTTCTTATATAGAAACATATATTCTAATAGTGTAAGTGTTAATTAATTAACCAATCAAGTTTACTTTTACTAAACAAGGTTAGAAACTTCTAGAAAATAATTAAGAAAAAGTAAGCACAAAAAGACAAAAATGTCATTTCCAAAGCAAAAAGTAAAACATCAAATCAAACCAAACATAATTATTACTTTACTTTTCTTACCTCTTAAGTGAAAGTGACATAAAGCATGATTTGAAATGTGATGTTAAGTTAAAAAGTAAGTAAAGAGCATTTTGGTCATTTTACATAATAATAGTTTATTCCAAAGTTTTTCCTATAAATAGCCATGCATACCTCTTTCATTTTCACGCAAATCTTTCTTTTCTTCTTCCTTTGAGCTATTTTAATGGCTCCTCTCTTTAAGAGAGGTAGGAGGGTTAAAAATAGTGGAGTGCTTAAGCACTAATCCACTTGTTACTCTATAACCTCTTCTTAATTCACTTCTTCTTCTCTTCTTAAAAAGGGCCTTAGGCTATGAGTTTGGGGGTGGATAAGGGGAGGGCGTGAGCAAAGCAAGTAGAGATGGAGATGGTCGAGCACTTGGAAGCATGGTTATGATTAGGTTTAGAAAAGTTTAGTGAAGCGTTGAATTAAATGAATGTTGGTAGGAAGTTAAACGTTTTGGTTAAAGGTAAGAAATTCTCATTGCTTTTGAATTTATATTTTGATTATGTTATAAATCATATTTACAACCTTATGACATATGAATGTTTATACCAAATTGATTGTTAATATGGATGATTTGATAGTTAGTAAATTAAGTGAATTGTGATAATATATCCCGTTATGATATTAATAGTGAATGTTAGAATTGAAATCATATGCATGTGATTGGTTGAATGGATGTTATGTTAGTGATAAATATGAATATTGGATATGTTCATTTTGATCAAGTAATCCCTTTATCTAAAAAGACCATATTTTAGTAATATGAGATATTGTGGAAAAATAAGTCTCTTTTCATTTATAAGTGAAATTAAAGTTAAAATGAAAGAGAATTCGAAATTTGAAGTGAATCGGATTTGAAAAGGATAGTTAATTAGAAATTGAAATTAATATGAATAGTGAAATTGAAATTGAAAATGATTTTGAAAAAGTGAAGTTTAGTTTGAGAATGAATTGAAGTTTAAATTAGATTTGAAATCTAAGTTTTAAATGTGTTTAATTTGATATTAGAATTGAAATTGAGTTGAAATTGGAATTTAAAATTTAATATTAAAATAATAGGAATATAATAATATTATAATATGGTAATAGTAAAAATACATTTTAAATACTTTAAAAAGTGAAAATATTGATTTAAAATGGTTTCTAATGATCTTATAAGTGTTGAAATCTAATTTGAATTGATTATTTCAAATATTGAAAAATAAGTTAAAACTAGACGCGTCGCGCAATGGTAGTTCGCGATTTCGCACCGAAAAGTTCAAATGAGTGTATAGAGTGGAATATAGCTCGGAATTCTTCGAGATAAGAAAATTTCGGACTATTATATCCATATCTTCTAAACGAAGAAAGAAAATCTAAGTTTCGATACGTAGATTTTGGATTAAGTCCAAATCAATTTTCTAGAAAAATCGCGCTAGTGCAATTTAGTGACCATAACAGGAAATTTGTTCAAATGGATGTTTTTAATTATGAAAAAATATGGAATAAAATTGATAAATCTATTTAAATGATTTAAAAGATATTTTGATTGGAAAATATGAATTATCGAATGTTTAAAAGTTGTTTTAATTAAATAAGCTTATATAGCACTTTCCGCAGCACTTTTATGTGCGAATTGTATAACTTCTGGAATATGAGTTTAAATGTAACGACGTTTTCCAAAAGAAATTGTGAATATTTTAAAAAGGATAATTGAGCATTTTGAAAGATAATTTGGGATATTTATAAGCAATTCCAAAATAAAGTTGAAAATCTGAGTATGCGGAAACGACTAGTACATTTGTCCCGCCTGTGAGATCTGGGAAGATAAAACAAGGTGTTTAACTAAGGTTAGGGATGGAGCAACCAGTGCCCTAAACTTACCTGGCCTATGTTTTCTTTTCTTAGGCGAGGGGTGGAACAGATCGAAAGGAAAGCCTGGATGCTCTTAAATAAAAAGACTGTATTAACTTTTTGAATTAAAAGAAGATTGGTATTATCCAAATATTAAGCAATATCCTAAATGAATGATTTCTATGATCCTATTTAATTCAAAATGTTTGTTAAGATTGATTTAGGGTTTATTGTAAACGATGTGTTAAATAACATTGTTTTTGACCCGCCTAAAAGTTAAAGGGTTTAATTGAAAGTTAAGTAAGGAAATTTGAGATATTTTCCAAAGAAAAAGAATAAATTTCTTAAAAATCACTCTAAGTCAAAAGAAAGAGAAGTCGTCGTCATCCGAAAAGAATTAAAGTGAAAAGAGACTTAATAAATCCTATATACTCATATTCACTTTCTATCGATATTGGATTTTGAAGGATCCGGGGTCGGATTTGGGTAATTCCTCTCCGAAAACCACTTCGAACCAATGTATACGTTCGAACGTGAAGACATGTTGAAGACGATGATTATTGAAGATCGTGGATCTTCATAGCGTGAGGACTGCTTGTTGATTTGCTCGGGGTCGCACCCATTATAGAGTTATATATAGCAGTGGTCTCCTCGTGATGGGGATTTTGCGGATTGCAAGGGCTTCTCGCCTAGTAATGGTCGAGGAAAGTGCCTTCGGTTTGTCCTATTCCTGGACAATTTGTATGGACGTTTGTCTGACATTGCATTTCTAACGATTACGTACATCGGTTTTTCTTGATTATGTTCAGCATGACAAGGGGTTCTCGCTTTGTGAACAGTGACGAAGCTTAGACTCTTGCCCCTACATGTCCCTAGTGTGAAAAGGTTGGTTGATAATCGAGAGGCTTGCCGTAAAAGCATGATAGGGGGTTGCTTGATGTTAGACATGTGTGGTTTATTATCGATTCAAAGGGTATGGGAAAACGGTCATTTACATTTGTTATCAGAGCTGAAGGTTAAGCGAGAACCTTGGCTCTGTTATGGGTAAAGTCACATAAGAGATAGGATTAGTAATATCCTAGGATGAGTATCTCATTAGAGATAGGGTTAGTAACACCCTAGAATGAGTTATGAGAGTATTACATATATTGTGCGCGTATTTGTTAATTTTATAAAAATGATTTTGTTTTAAAAGAAATGGGTAAATGAAATAATTTTACCTTGGGTTCATATAATAAATATTAAAGGGAATATTATTATCTTTTGGGTTAGAAGTTAAGGATTGATTGTGACTTTGCTTAGTGAAACTAAAATATGAATATCTTGTGATTAGAATTGCACAATTTGACTATAAGATATTTCATATAGGATCAATTAGTTGAAAGCTAGAATTTAGAACTTTAATCATATACTCTTAGATACTTAGTATTAAGAAATAATAATGATTAAGTGATTATCATAATGGATGGATTTAAAAGCTAAGTACAAATATCTTGTGAAGTAGAATTCACAATTTGACTGTAAGATATTTGATGATAATACTGAAGCTAGAAGTGTAATTAGAGAAAGTGAAGAGAAAATGTACACTTAGAAAAAATTCTTATCAATAAGATAGAAAAGATAAGCCAAAATTGAAATTTTGGGTAAATATATTATGAAAGGATAAGTCCTATAACTTATAAGGAGATAAGGTAATTTTAGATTTAGACACTTTGACTAGGTTAAAATCAAAGTGAGATTTAGGAATAAGAGACATAAGAAATATCGTGCTAAGATAAAACTTTGAATTAGTGATACAGTTAGGGTAACCTTTGTAATTTAAAATGAAGTAAAATTAGAAGTAGGTATTTTTGAATTATATGGTTAGTAGTTTGATTGTTGGATGAAAATGTTTAAGTAACAAATACCATGTAAATTAAGTTTCACAATTTGACTATAAAGTACTTGATGGATTTAAGATTAAGAAATTTGATTTAGAAAATGGATAGGTAAATAAGTTAAGTAGTAAATCATAGAATCAGTAAGAAAAAAGTGTACACTTAGTAAAATTGTCTTATCAATATATGGATTAGATAAATAATTTTAGTTAAATTGAAACCTTAGGTAAAGAAAACTAAGGATTGAGTTTTATAACTTATTTATTTGGAATAATAGAATTCCACATTTGTTGAAGACCCTAATTGAAGTAATGATGGTTTGAAGATTAGGGATATGTATATATACTCTTAGGAAGTAAAGGTATATTATATAAGTTTAAGTCATATTTATGAGCTTAAGTAATAGTGGATCTAGTAAAAAAGTAAATAGTTGTGAAAAAAAAACTTGGATTAATAGAAATTTTGAAGAAATGTGTTAGTTAAAGATGAATGTGGATAAGTACATAAGTTAAAATGTAGATCATTTTGGCACATTAATTTTGATCTAAGATTTGAGTACAGAACTTTGAGGTGTTTACACCAATCCGAAAAACAATTTATCACCCGATTTTTGATGGCGAACATTGATGAGAGTTTATGATTATGTACACAAGTTTTCTATCATAGTTGAGAGATATGCAAGGAAAGCAAGGGTTTGTGATTAAGAAGTCCGATCAAAGTCCTCACTAGAAAATCGGAGGATCGATACTAGTTCAGAGGTAAAGTTGCGAATTTGAATAATAGATCGAATCAAATATCACAAATAGTATGATGTTTTGGGTCTGTCTGCTTAGTAGTTGGATAGTTATCTCAAATAGTAGGGATTAAGATATAGTGGTTAGACTTATGTTTTGATATATGTATATTTATATAGACCTCAGATATAGTACATGCTCGGGACAGAGGATGAGTTATGTGGATGTATGCATTAGTATCAGTATGGTTGTTTTTGGATGTATAGTATTGTTTGGTTGTTGTATATATTATCTTAAGTGTGCAGTACGCACTAGGATGGGTACGATAGAAGTATGGCTTGATGTATGTATATATAACCTTAAGTACGTGATAAGTACTCAGGTTAGTGTGGGAATCTCTATATGTATGTTTGGCATCATCTTTTTTTTTAGTGTTGTTATGATATCTGTGATGTCCCAGAAATTTAAGCAATATTTATTTAATAATTTCATTAATAATTATTTTAAAATGTCAAATATTTATTTAATAATTTAATTCAAACAGGAATTATCTTTTCAAAATTAGTTATTATTTAATTTGATAAATGATATTTATAATGATGATGATGATAACTTTTGGGAATTTATTCTTTTCAAATGTTAAAAATATTTAAGTAATAAAATTATCTTTCTAAACTGATTTAAAGATATTTGTTTATAATATATATATATATATATATATGTATGTATGTATACATTGTAAATATGAGTTTTGATTTTAATTTAAATTTTATAAAGAATATTTGCCAATTTTATTTTATATATAAGATGCATGATTTATGAATTGATTAAATTGATTTAAAATCAGTATAGAAAACTTTTCAAAAGTTGTTTTAAAAGTCTATCTTATATTCTCATAGAAATATAAGTAAATATTTATTTTGTTTATAATTATATAATAGTTTGTTTAAAAATAAAGTAGTTTAAAATTGTATTTTATAAGAAGAGTTTGTTTTGTTTTGTTTTAAGAATTGCTTTTCTTTTGAAATAAGATTTAGTTTATTATATTAAAGTATAATATTTTCATTTGGAAACTTTTGAATAAAATTAAAAATAACATTTCTTTTCTTTTTAAAATTTGCTCTTTTGAAAGTTTAGCTTTAAAAAAATATTATTTTGAAGACATTCAAATAAACATTTAAATTGTGTAATTTTATAAAGAAGGTTTGTATGTAGGCATGTAAAAAACTAAATGTAATTAAACAATTGAAACATGTTAAACTAAGTAATAAATGAACTTAAAACCTCTTTAAAACTTAGAAATTTCTTTTTATTATTAAATGGAATATGTGTCAAACACTTAACACATAATAAAGACACTTGTAAACTTATCTATATCATAACATAACAAGTGGCAATAATTTATTTATTTATTTTGAAATAATTATTTAGATAAAAGAAACTTAACAAATTCATTTTGCTTAAACATTATCTTCATTTGTAGCTGAAACCAAAATCAATTTAAAAACCTGCAAACAGATTAAATCAAAAGTCTACAAAATCAAAACCCAAATACAATCTAAAATCTACAAACCAGATCTGCAAAACCCAGATTTTCAACATGAAAACATTAGAATCAACATCACCCAGCAAAACAGATTCAGATCTGTTTCAAGAGAGGAAATGCAGTTTAATATTTAACTACAAATCAACTTCAAATTAGCAAATTGCAGTTCAACAGGAGATTCAAAAATTGCAGTTCCAGGAAACATATCATGTTCTCTGCATTTTCCAATTGACAGGTGAGTAAGCCTTTTGTTTTTAAAAACAGTTTTCTCTTTTTAAATCAAAGTTAAACAAAATATATAGAACACAAGTTCTAATAAACATAAATAAGAAACTGCTCTGTTTCTTTTGTTTAACCTCAAATTGCTAAGTTTTGTTGGCTGTGCATGTGAGTTGATAACAATAAGCAAGTTTATATGACTGCTTGATTTATATGCCTGAAGATAATCATGTATTGGTATTTATTTATTTTTGAAAATTGGTGTATATGAGAAATATGATATCTGCATATTATTATAAACCTGTAAAACACCTCTGTTTGATTTTTTTTAGTTCAGGTTTGATTTTTTTTTTATTTCCCTTATCACTTGATCTAGGCCTTGTTAAGATCTAGTTGCAAATGGAATAGAATTGTTATATCATAAATGTTAATTTAAAATTATAGTTAATTAAATTAATTTAGTATTGTTCTGAAAAAAAGAAAAAAGGGAAAATGAAACCTGTTACTTCTGAAACCATAATAACAGATAATTCTTTGCGAAAGTAAAGATATCTAACCTCTTTAATTATTAAACCAAGTCTAAAACTTGAATGCATGGTTGAAATATGAACCTAAAAACAAAATATCTCATTTTAACAAAATCTGTAGGGTTAGTATTTCTGTTATAAGCAAGATTTGGGTTTTCTTTTGAATCTGCCTGATCATCTCATGGGTTTTTGGGGGTTGTAATGTTGCCTGGGGGTAGTGAATAGATGCATGAATAGGAGAAAAGTCTCTATTGTGTTGACAGTGGGGGTTGGCGACAGCAGTGGTTAAATACAGGTTTCATGCCCTATTTTTGAATGGTTGAAGTTTGGTTTCATCTCGGGTTCTCTGTAGCACCGAGTGATGCAATACTTTGGGAATCGGGAGAGGGGTCGTAAATGGAGCTTTGGCCGGAGTTGTGGTGTCTCAGATGGTCGGAGGAGGATTTTCTAGCTAGTGACAGGTTTTGGGAAATTTTGGATGCAGTGTGAAGTTTCCAGGTTTCAGGGCTAACTTGATTTTGATTCAAGTGGCTATGGGAAGTTTGGTGATGGTGATCATGTTTGGGGGTTAGATGGTGACTTGGTGGAGTTAGTCAGGGTGGTTGAAGGTCGCCGGAGTGCCGGTGCATATGCACCGTGCACAAAATTTTCTGGTGAACATTTTTCTGGGTTGTGCAGGCAAGTGACTCGGGTACTATTCGGGGGAATGGGATATTGTCTCGGGGATTAGGCCATGAAAACTCGAAGTAGGAAATGGGGGATCTCGGGTTAGTGATGTTACAGGTTTGAAAACCTAAAAGTGAGCAGTTTTTAAAAACTTGGAAGAATTAAAAAATTTTAAACAGGATTTTAACAAGAATTTAAAATTTCAAGTTAGGATGAAATTGAATTAAAGTGAGCTTTTGAATTCAAGTTTTAAAAATGAAGAATTTAAATTTAGGTAAAGCTTAAATTTAGTTTTGAAATCAAGTTAAAAATAGTTTTCAGGTTTATTTTGAAACCAGGTTTAATTCAAACAGTTTTGTAATTTGAAAGATTGAACAAGTTTTAAAATGTTTTAAAGAAGATTTAAAGATGAATTTGATTTCAAATAAAGGTTTAAACTTGGAGAAAATTCATTTGTTTAATATTTGAATTAAAATTATTAAATGATTAAACTTAAATTTGAAAAGTTATATAATCAATTTATTTTAAGCTTGATTTCTTAAATAGAAATTTGTTAGTAATTTAGTTTTGAACTTTCATATATAAATATCTTATGTAAGTAATAATGTTTTTACCTTTGTTTTAAGAATAAATTTATTTATTTAAAATTTGGATAATGTTTAAATAGTAAAACATTTTGAAATCTTAAAGTTTAAAATGGAATTTGAATTTAATTCAGAGTTGTATTATTTAAAATACATTTTGAATATTAATGAAATCATTTATGATTAAATAAATTATCTTAAGATAATTAAGATAAAATTAAGGAATTTATTTATTTGATTAGAAATGATTAATGATGATTAATTAAAGAAAATTTTCTTAAGGAAATAATTTAAGGAAATATTATTAATTAATAATGATAATTATCTAAGGATAATTAAGAAATTAATTAATATGATTAAAATTTTGATAATTAATTAGATTAATTAATTTAAGGTAATTAGTTTTAAATTGTTAAGTCTAATTACTTGATAAAAGTAATTAAAGAATTAATTACTAATTGTGATTAATTTTGACAATGTGATTTGTTAAATTAATTAATTTAGTTTGATTAATTTAAGTAAATCATTTGATGGTTTAATAAGTGTAATTACTTAAGGTAATAAATGGAGTAGAATTACTTAAAGATGTAATAAGTGATAATTACTGGAATGTAATTAATAAAGATGATTTTAAGTAAGTAATTTTGGTAATTACTTTTGAAATTAAACAAGGGATTAATTAATGAGATAATTAATTGTTAAGGTAATTAATTTGTTAATGAGTAATTAAGGGCAGTTGGTTACTGGTTAATATTAATCAAAGGTGATTAATAATTGTATTTTAATTTTAGATTAATTACTAAATGTAATTAATAAAGTTATTGATTTGAATTATAAATCATTAATTAATATAATTGATGATGTAATTAAGGATTGTTTAATTAACCAATAATTAATTATTAAGTGATTAATTAATTGTGGTTAATTAAGGATAAATGTAATTAATTTTAGTTAATTATTGAAGTAATTAAATATTAATTACTTATGATTTAGGTTAATTAATTTTGTGAAATTAATTAAGACTAATTATTTATTGTAATTAGAGGATGATTAATCAAAAGTTGTTTAATCAAGTTATATACTTGGTGAATAATTAATTAACTGGGTTAATTAATTAATGGATGTTAAGCAGGATTTAAATGAGAAATTAATTTAATTTAAATTAATTAGAGATGGTTGTAATTAATTTAATTCATTTTAAATTAATTATAGTTGATGGTTAATAAATCATTGCTTATGGATGTTATTGATTGAATGGTTGTGATCTCAGTAATGAGATGAGTCGTATCTGTTTGATATGAATACTTGGTTTAAGTATGATGGTTTGTGATGGATTATTTGGTTGTGATGATTATCTTTTGTGATAATAATACAGATTATCTGTTTGTGATATGAATGTGATTATCTATTATGATATGTAGTTTATCTATCTTGTGAAATAGATAATAACCAAATGAGTTAATTGTTTTAAAACCCTTAAGTACAACTTGGACATTAAGATGGCGTTTGGTTTCGATGAGACCGGGATCGGATTTTCATATTTGGATATCCGAAAACCACATCGATTCCAATTAAACGTTAGGTCGTGAATCCGAGTGGAGCAAGTGAATACTCGAGGTGTAAGGGCTATACGTCAGTATAACTCTATGGGTGATTCCGTAATGAGTTTGACGGAATAGTACTTATAGGTTCGAGATGGTGATTTAGAGTGCAAGGGCTATGGTCATTGACTCTGAGGGTGATTCCAAAATGAGTGCAACGAGATAGTGCCTTCGGTTTCGTTCGAACCCGGAACGAACTTGTATGGATTGAATGCTTTCATAACATCGTCAGGTGGACGATGAGCATTCTAAGATTGATATGTCCTATTAAGGTAATCGTAGCCTCAAGCCTCATCAACCGGGAATGGCTAAAACAGGGGAGGTGCAGCAAGGCTTCGTGGGTAGCTCCCACTGGAGAGCAAGATACATCCCTGTCTAGATGTCCCTTTATATTTCGGCTGTGTGGGGCGATTACTAGCTAGAATCGCCGGGGTGGTCTTGTTCGGAACTATTCAGTAAGGAATGGGTCCGGCTTTGTGTTGCAGGGGAGTGGGAGTACTCCTCGGTACGGTGATCTAGACCACGTACTGTGACGGGCGGTACCCCAGTAGCCCTGCCATTGATGGAATCCAAAATCCAATAAGTGCCTGTACGGTTTTGATTGTGCCCAACTATGTTGGAACGTGAGATGTAAGCATTCCAGCTATTTCTGTATTTTATTTTGAAAACCCTAGACACTATTATAATATCACTGGATTTCCTATCAAATGTTTTGGTTAGCGTAAGGTAAAAACTTTTCCATGTTTATGTGTGGGAAGTCTTACATGATACCTTTTGTTTCGAAGGATTTTCTAAAAGTTAAGCAATTTTAAACCCGTTTACTCACACCAGACCCCTGTCTGACCCGAGTGTTTATTTTATGTTTTATTAAACTCTTGGGTACTCATATTACGTATGAGTAGTCAAGTGTTTTAGGATTGCTTTGACGAGTTCTGGAGGAGATAATGGAGCAGGAGGCTTCAGCGTGTAGATATATATATATGGTGATTCCGCTGTGTTTGAGTTGTATCTATTTCTCTGATGTACTTGAATTGTAATTGCTAGACAGGAGTTTATAACTATCTAGTTTGGGTTGTATTAGCTGTAAAACTCTGATGTATATGATACTATGTAAAGTTTTATGTGATATAATATAATTTATTCGTTCCGCTGTGAGATTCTGATGTTGTCTGTTTCTTTCTTTTCTTTCTTTTCTCTTTTTCTATCCCTTTCTTTCTTCTTAGCGATGCTTCTTCCCGGAGTTTGGAAGTTGGGTCGTTATATTGTGGTATCATAGCTCTAGGTTGAGCGAATACCTAGACTCTGGAGTGGTGTCCTTCTTGAGAGAGCGTATTTGTAATTTTGAATATATATATATATATATATATATATATATATATATATATATATATATATATTTCTACCTATTAGATTGGGTTACCCGTTCAGGTATTCCAATATAAGTAATAAAGGTAGATAGGGTAGTGGTGTGTGTGACACAGCTACCAATGGTTGGAGTTCTAGTGTTTGAGGTTGGTAGTGAATCTGTTAGGGTATTTTTTGCATCTTGAGTAGTTCTGCAGTTTGGTGTGAAGGACTTTACTGATCTCTGAAGGAAATCTTTCCACGATTCGAAGTTTATCTTTGGATTTTAAGCTTGGTTGCACTTGTGTGAGTGGATTTTCTTGAGTTTGGATCAGTTGGGAGTTCTGAAGCCAGCATTGGTATCTTGGCAATTTTGGGAAGGAATTCTGTCTATATTTGAGATGAGAGTCAGTTTGACAGAGTGTTTTGTGCTTGTTTGAAGTCGAGTTTCCTGAGGGATATATGTCTATCTGGAAGGCTCTAATGTGGAAGAGGCTGGTGTAGCTTTGGGATTTGATGAGCTTTGGATAAGATATTATTGGCAGCAGTAGCAGCAGTGAGTGTCCTGTTTCTTCGTTGGTTCAGAATTCTCTGTGCTTCTTCTGTCAGTAGTCCGGGAAGATGGTGGAGCTTGTCCATTTCTTGTGGAAGCTCAGTTTGGGTGTGATGTTAGTGGTTAAGAGGTGGACCACTAGTTTCTTAATGAAGGCTTTAGCTGATCTGATTGTTGTAGTGAGAACTATTTCTTGGAATCTGAACTGAGTAGAATCGCAAAAGTGACTTGCGATGGTTCGGAAGTTCTCTGAGCAATCTTTGTTTGGATTGAAGCATCTTTAGAGGATGTTTGAGTTATCGAAGTGGTATTTTCTGGATATCTTCAAAGTAATTAAGATTTGCATTTGCATCGAGAGTTTGAATTCTGTTTCGACTAGGCTCTTGAAGCTTTTCAGGTGGATCAGCGTAGTAGGAAGTTCTTTGAGAGGAGAACTGTTTAAGTTGGCAAGATTTATTGGATCCAGTTTTCTGGTTGAATTTTTGCTGTGGTGTTTGTGACCGAATCGGACCGGTCACTGAAATTTTATGGAATTTGATGAACAATGTTCCGGATAAGTTGATCAAGTTTATACTTGTGTTCATCAATAGTATTTTCAAATCAGAGTTGCGCAGTGGAAGCTTGGTTGCAGCTATTCTAGAATTGAAGCAACGCATGATTCTTTGGGAATTTGAGTTTTAACTTGGATCAGAAGATTTCTACAGAAAATATATTTTGGAATCTTTTGATGTTGTGTAGTAGAGTTTGTGTGGTGGATTTTGCTGGGGCTTGAGAGAACCATTTTGTTGAGTAGGATCTGGAGATCGTTTATTTCTTTGTCCAGATTTGTTCTGAGTAGCATCTGCGAAGATTGGATTGATCTAGAAGGTTGAAGGTAGCTCAGGATCGTCGGGAGAGATTTGAGGATAGAGTATTGGATCTTTCTGTATTCTCCTAAGGATTAAGGGTTTGGTCTACAGGGTTGAATTGCCAGTTTGGATGTCTGGAATTTGTTATGTATTTCACGTATCTTTGAGGGAGTACTTGTATGGTTTATCACTGGTCTTAGAATCAGTAGTTCTGAGAGATTTGGAAATTGATCAGGACTTGTCTGTGGTTCTGTATCCTGTTTAGATTTGCAGATCTAGATATATAAGAGCTCTAGATCTATGAGGTGTAGTTAGTTTATATTCTATAGAGCGAGTATCCCGGTGTATATATATATATATATATGCTTGGGAAACTCGATCGAATTTTATCCAGAATTTGTCTGGATAATTAGATTTGATTAATTGGTTGAATTGATTACTATGGTTGCTAGTATTTGGTTGATAGCATATGTTTGCTATTTTTATTAATTTAAATATGTATGGGATTATTAAATTACCTTTGTTTTTAAATTTCGGGGACAAAATTCTTTCAAGGGGGGAGGAATGTGATGTCCCGGAAATTTAAGCAATATTTATTTAATAATTTCATTAATAATTATTTTAAAATGTCAAATATTGATTTAATAATTTAATTCAAACAGGAATTATCTTTTCAAAATTAGTTATTATTTAATTTGATAATTGATATTTATAATGATGATAATAATAACTTTTGGGAATTTTATTCTTTTCAAATGTTAAAAATATTTAAGTAATAAAATTACCTTTCTAAACTGATTTAAAGATATTTGTTTATAATATATATATACACACACATATTGTAAATATGAGTTTTGATTTTAATTTAAATTTTATAAAGAATATTTGCCAATTTTATTTTATATATAAGATGTATGATTTATGAATTGATTAAATTGATTTAAAATCAGTATAGAAAACTTTTCAAAAGTTGTTTTAAAAGTCTATCTTATATTTTCATAGAAATATAAGTAAATATTTATTTTGTTTATAATTATATAATAGTTTGTTTAAAAATAAAATAGTTTAAAATTGTATTTTATAATAAGAGTTTGTTTTTTTTATTTTAGGAATTGCTTTTCTTTTGAAATAAGATTTAGTTTATTATATTAAAGTATAATATTTTCATTTGGAAACTTTTGAATAAAATTAAAAATAACATTTCATTTCTTTTTAAAATTTTCTCTTTTGAAAGTTTAGCTTTAAAAAAATATTATTTTGAAGACATTCAAATAAACATTTAAATTGTGTAATTTTATAAAGAAGGTTTGTATGTAGGCATGTAAAAAACTAAATGTAATTAAACAATTGAAACATGTTAAACTAAGTAAGAAATGAACTTAAAACCTTTTTAAAACTTAGAAATTTCTTTTTATTATTAAATGGAATATGTGTCAAACACTTAAAACATAATAAAGACACTTGTAAACTTATCTATATCATAACATAACAAGTAGCAATAATTTATTTATTTATTTTGAAATAATTATTTAGATAAAAGAAACTTAACAAATTCATTTTGCTTAAACATTATCTTCATTTGTAGCTGAAACCAAATTCAATTTAAAAACCTGCAAACAGATTCAATCAAAAGTCTACAAAATCAAAACCCAAATACAATCTAAAATCTACAAACCAGATCTGCAAAACCCAGATTTTCAACATGAAAAAAGTAGAATCAACATCACCCAGCAAAACAGATTCAGATCTGTTTCAAGAGAGGAAATGCAGTTTAATATTTAACTACAAATCAACTTCAAATTAGCAAATTGCAGTTCAACAGGAGATTCAAAAATTGCAGTTCCAGGAAACATATCATGTTCTCTGCATTTTCCAATTGACAGGTGAGTAAGCCTTTTGTTTTTAAAAACAGTTTTCTCTTTTTAAATCAAAGTTAAACAAAATATATAGAACACAAGTTCTAATACACATAAATAAGAAACTGCTCTGTTTCTTTTGTTTAACCTCAAATTGCTAAGTTTTGTTGGCTGTGCATGTGAGTTGATAACAATAAGCAAGTTTATATGACTGCTTGATTTATATGCCTGAAGATAATCATGTGTTGGTATTTATTTATTTTTGAAAATTGGTGTATATGCGAAATATGATATCTGCATATTATTATAAACCTGTAAAACACCTCTGTTTGATTATTTTTTAGTTCAGGTTTGATTTTTTTTTTATTTCCCTTATCACTTGATCTAGGCCTTGTTAAGATCTAGTTGCAAATGGAATAGAATTGTTATATCATTAGTATTAATTTAAAATTATAGTTAATTAAATTAACTTTGTATTGTTCTGAAAAAAAGAAAAAAAGGGAAAAATGAAACCTGTTACTTCTGAAACCATAATAACAGATAATTCTTTGCGAAAGTAAAGATATCTAACCTCTTTAATTATTTAACCAAGTCTAAAACTTGAATGCATGGTTGAAATATGAACCTAAAAACAAAATATCTCATTTTAACAAAATCTGTAGGGTTAGTATTTCTGTTATAAGCAAGATTTGGGTTTTTTTTTTGAATCTGCCTGATCATCTCATGGGTTTTTGGGGGTTGTAATGTTGCCTGGGGGTAGTGAATAGATGCATGAATAGGAGAAA
Source organism: Allium cepa (assembly GCA_030765085.1). Taxonomy (NCBI): domain Eukaryota; kingdom Viridiplantae; phylum Streptophyta; class Magnoliopsida; order Asparagales; family Amaryllidaceae; genus Allium; species Allium cepa. The sequence continues at coordinate 695,536,362 of CM060942.1, read as the reverse complement.
AGTCTTTGTTGTGTTGACAGTGGGGGTTGGCGACAGTAGTGGTTAAATACAGGTTTCATGCCCTATTTTTGAATGGTTGAATTTTGGTTTCATCTCGGGTTCTCTGTAGCACCGAGTGATGCAATACTTTGGGAATCGGGAGAGGGGTCGTAAATGGAGCTTTGGCCGGAGTTGTGGTGTCTCAGATGGTCGGAGGAGGATTTTCTAGCTAGTGACAGGTTTTGGGAAATTTTGGATGCAGTGTGAAGTTTCCAGGTTTCAGGGCTAACTTGATTTTGATTCAAGTGGCTATGGGAAGTTTGGTGATGGTGATCATGTTTGGGGGTTAGATGGTGACTTGGTGGAGTTAGTCAGGGTGGTTGAAGGTCGCCGGAGTGCCGGTGCATATGCACCGTGCACAAAATTTTCTGGTGAACATTTTTCTGGGTTGTGCAGGCAAGTGACTCGGGTACTACTCAGGGGAATGGGATATTGTCTCGGGGATTAGGCCATGAAAACTCGAAGTAGGAAATGGGGGATCTCGGGTTAGTGATGTTACAGGTTTGAAAACCTGAAAGTGAGCAGTTTTAAAAAAACTTGGAAGAATTAAAAAAATTTAAACAGGATTTTAACAAGAATTTAAATTTTCAAGTTAGGATGAAATTGAATTAAAGTGAGCTTTTGAATTAAAGTTTTAAAAATGAAGAATTTAAATTTAGGTAAAGCTTAAATTTAGTTTTGAAATCAAGTTAAAAATAGTTTTCAGGTTTATTTTGAAACCAGGTTTAATTCAAATAGTTTTGTAATTTGAAAGATTGAACAAGTTTTAAAATGTTTTAAAGAAGATTTAAAGATGAATTTGATTTCAAATAAAGGTTTAAACTTGGAGAAAATTCATTTCTTTAATATTTGAATTAAAATTATGAAATGATTAAACTTAAATTTGAAAAGTTATATAATCAATTTATTTTAAGCTTGATTTCTTAAATAGAAATTTGTTGGTAATTTAGTTTTGAACTTTCATATATAAATATCTTATGTAAGTAATAATGGTTTTTACCTTTGTTTTAAGAATAAATTTATTTATTTAAAATTTGGATAATGTTTAAATGGTAAAACATTTTGAAATCTTAAAGTTTAAAATGGAATTTGAATTTAATTTAAAGTTGTATTATTTAAAATACATTTTGAATATTAATGAAATCATTTATGATTAAATAAATTATCTTAAGATAATTAAGATAAAATTAAGGAATTTATTTATTTGATTAGAAATGATTAATGATGATTAATTAAAGAAAATTTTCTTAAGGAAATAATTTAAGGAAATATTATTAATTAATAATGATAATTATCTAAGGATAATTAAGAAATTAATTAATATGATTAAAATTTTGATAATTAATTAGATTAATTAATTTAAGGTAATTAGTTTTAAATTGTTAAGTCTAATTACTTGATAAAAGTAGTTAAAGAATTAATTACTTATTGTAATTAATTTTGGCAATGTGATTTGTTAAATTAATTAATTTAGTTTAATTAATTTAAGTAAATCATTTGATGGTTTAATAAGTGTAATTACTTAAGGTAATAAATGGAGTAGAATTACTTAAAGATGTAATAAGTGATAATTACTGGAATGTAGTTAATAAAGATGATTTTAAGTAAGTAATTTTGGTAATTACTTTTGAAATTAAACAAGGGATTAATTAATGAGATAATTAATTGTGAAGATAATTAATTTGTTAATGAGTAATTAAGGGCAGTTAGTTACTGGTTAATATTAATCAAAGGTGATTAATAATTGTATTTTAATTTTAGATTAATTACTAAATGTAATTAATAAAGTTATTAATTTGAATTGTAAATCATTAATTAATATAATTGATGATGTAATTAAGGATTGTTTAATTAAGCAATAATTAACTATTAAGTGATTAATTAATTATGGTTAATTAAGGATAAATGTAACTAATTATAGTTAATTAATGAAGTAATTAAATATTAATTACTTATGATTTAGGTTAATTAATTTTGTGAAATTAATTAAGACTAATTATTTGTTGTAATTAGAGGATGATTAATCAAAAGTTGTTTAATCAAGTTATATAATTAGTGTACAATTAATTAACTGGGTTAATTAATTAATGGATGTTAAGCAGGATTTAAATGAGAAATTAATTTAATTTAATTTAAATTAATTAGAGATGGTTGTATTTAATTTAATTCATTTTAAATTAATTATAGTCGATGGTTAATAAATCATTGCTTATGGATGTTATTGATTGAATGGTTGTGATCTCAGTAATGAGATGAGTCGTATCTGTTTGATATGAATACTTGGTATAAGTATGATGGTTTGTGATGGATTATTTGTTTGTGATGATTATCTTTTGTGATAATAATACAGATTATCTGTTTGTGATATGAATGTGATTATCTATTATGATATGTAGTTTATCTATCTTGTGAAATAGATAATAATGAAATGAGTTAATTGTTTTAAAACCCTTAAGTACAACTTGGACATTAAGATGGCGTTTGGTTTCGATGAGACCGGCATCGGATTTTCATATTTGGATATCCGAAAACCACATCGATTCCAATTAAACGTTAGGTCGTTAATCCAAGTGGAGCAAGTGAAGACTCGAGGTGTAAGGGCTATACGTCAGTATAACTCTGTGGGTGATTCCGTAATGAGTTTGACGGAATAGTACTTATACGTTCGAGATGGTGATTTAGAGTGCAAGGGCTATGGTCGTTGACTCTGAGGGTGATTCCAAAATGAGTGCAACGAGATAGTACCTTCGGTTTCTTTCAAACCCGGAATGAACTTGTATGGATTGAATGCTTTCAGAACATCGTCAGGTGGACAATGAGCATTCTAAGATTGATTTGTCCTATTAAGGTAATCGTAGCCTCAAGCCTCATCAACCGGGAATGGCTAAAACAGGGGAGGTGCAGTAAGGCTTCGTGGGTATCTCCCACTGGAGAGCAAGATACATCCCTGTCTAGATGTCCCTTTATATTTCGGCTGTGTGGGGCGATTACTAGCTAGAATCGCCGGGGTGGTCTTGTTCAGAACTATTCAGTAAGGAATGGGTCCGGCTTTGTGTTGCAGGGGAGTGGGAGTACTTCTCGGTATGGTGATCTAGGCCACGTACTGTGACGGGCGGTACCCCAGTAGCCCTGCCATTGATGGAATCCAAAATCCAATAAGTGCCTATACGGTTTTGATTGTGCCCAACTATGTTGGAACGTGAGATGTAAGCATTCCAGCTATTTCTGTATTTTATTTTGAAAACCCTAGACACTATTATAATATCACTGGATTTCCTATCAAATGTTTTGGTTAGCGTAAGGTAAAAACTTTTCCATGTTTATGTGTGGGAAGTCTTACATGATACCTTTTGTTTCAAAGGATTTTCTAAAAGTTAAGCAATTTTAAACCCGTTTACTCACACCAGACCCCTGTCTGACCCGAGTATTTATTTTCTATTTTATTAAACTCTTGGGTACTCAAATTACGTATGAGTAGTCAAGTGTTTTAGGATTGCTTTGACGAGTTCTGGAGGAGATAATGAAGCAGGAGGCTTCAGCGTGTAGATATATATATGGTGATTCCGCTGTGTTTGAGTTGTATCTGTTTCTCTGATGTACTTGAATTGTAATTGCTAGACAGGAGTTTATAATTATCTAGTTTGGGTTGTATTAGCTGTAAAACTCTGATGTATATGATACTATGTAAAGTTTTATGTGATATAATATAATTTATTCGTTCCGCTGTGAGATTCTGATGTTGTCTGTTTCTTTCTTTTCTTTCTTTTCTCTTTTTCTATCCCTTTCTTTCTTCTTAGCGATCTTCTTCCTGGTGTTTGGAAGTTGGGTCTTTACAATATCGGCCTTTTTCTTTTCTATCATCGGTAGAAATAAGTCAAATTATTTGAGGAGATGAGTATGGGATATATTCCTTTGTCTTTGATTTCATTTCGAGGACGAAATGCTTTTAAGTAAGGGAGAATGTAACGACCCGTAATTTCGCTACTTCAAAAATGAGAGATTTCGCTCAATTTAAATTTAAAAGGAGTTTAATTCTTAAATAAATATGTTATATATGATAACAATTATCTATTCTTATAGTTAATAAATTAAAAAGTATAAATTTGGATTTTGAAACAAATGCACAAAAGTTAAGTTTTGTTAATAATAAATAAAGGCTTAAATAAAGGGATTTAAATATTTATTTAAAAAGGTAAATCTTATTTAATACATCTAATAAAGATAATAAAAGTATTTTAAAAGATTTGAAAGTATGTTAATAATCGTTTTACAAAAATAACCAAAATTTGTCGCATTTTGTCAGTTTTACATACACTGTAAAATTAGAGATTTTGATATTAATTAAATATGATTTTAAAATATAAAGAGACTTGTTTTAATTTATTTAAAGAAGTAAAAAGTTCATTTTTAAATTTGGTTTACATAAATAAATTGTTTAACTAAAACGTCAAAATGTGACCGTAAAACATTTTGTCGAAAAACGACGTTTTTTCAATTAAAAGTTGTCGCAACGTCGTCGCACTTATATTTTCTTATATAGGAACATATATTCTAAAAGTGTAAGTGTTAATTAATTAACTAATCAAGTTTACTTTTACTAAACAAGGTTAGAAACTTCTAGATAACAATTAAGAAAAAGTAAGCACAAAAAGGCAAAAATGTCATTTCAAAGAAAAAGGTAAAACATCAAATCAAACCAAACATAATTATTACTTTACTTTTCTTACTTCTTAAGTGAAAGTGACATAAAGCATGATTTGAAATGTGATGTTAAGTTAAAAAGTAAGTAAATGGCATTTTGGTCATTTTACATAATAATATTTTATTCCAAACTTTTCCTATAAATAACCATGCATACCTCTTTCATTTTCACACAAATCGTTCTTTTCTTCTTCTTCCTTTAGGCTATTTTAATGCTTCTCTCTTTAAGAGAGGTAGGAGGGATAAAAATAGTGGAGTGCTTAAGCACTAATCCACTTGTTACTCTCTAACCTCTTCTTAATTCACTTCTTCTTCTCTTCTTGAAAAGGGCCTTAGGTCGAGAGTTTGGGAGTGGATAAGGGGAGGGCGTGAGCAAAGCAAGTAGAGATGGAGATGGTCGAGCACTTGGAAGCATGGTTATGATTAGGTTTAGAAAAGTTTAGTGAAGCGTTGAATTAAATGAATGTTGGTAGGAAGTTAAACGTTTTGGTTAAAGGTGAGAAATTCTCATTGCTTTTGAATTTATATTTTGATTATGTTATAAATCATATTTACACCCTTATGACATATGAATGTTTATACCAAATTGATTGTTAATATGGATGATTTGATAGTTAGTAAATTAAGTGAATTGTGGTAATATATCCCGTTATGATATTAATAATGAATGTTAGAATTGAAATCATATGCATGTGATTGGTTGAATGGATGTTATGTTAGTGATAAATATGAATATTGGATATGTTCATTTTGATCAAGTAATCCCTTTATCTAAAAAGACCATATTTTAGTAATATGAGATATTATGGAAAAATAAGTCTCTTTTCATTTAGAAGTAAAATTAAAGTTAAAATGAAAGATAATTTGAAATTTGAAGTGAATCGGATTTGAAAAGGATAGTTAATTAGAAATTGAAATTAATATGAATAGTGAAATTGAAATTGAAATCGATTTTGAAAAAGTGAAGTTTAGTTTGAGAATGAATTGAATTTTAAATTGAAATTAGATTTGAAATCTAAGTTTTAAATGTGTTTAATTTGAGATTAGAATTGAAATTGAGTTGAAATTGGAATTTAAAATTTAATATTAAAATAATAGGAATATAATAATATTATAATATGGTAATAGTGAAAATACATTTTAAATGCTTTAAAAGTGAAAATATGGATTTAAAATGGTTTCTAATGATCTTATACGTGTTGAAATCCAATTTGAATTGATTATTTCAAATATTGAAAAATAAGTTAAAACTAGACGCGTCGCGCAATGGTAGTTCGCGATTTCGCGCCGAAAAGTTCAAATGAGTGTATAGAGTGGAATATAGCTCGGAATTCTTCGAGATAAGAAAATTTTGGACTATTATATCCATATCTTCTAAACGAAGAAAGAAAATCAAAGTTTCGATAAGTAGATTTTGAATTAAGTCCAAATCAATTTTCTAGAAAAATCGCGCTAGTATAGTTTAGTGACCATAACAGGAAATTTGTTTAAATGGATGTTTTTAATTATGAAAAAATATGGAACAAAATTGATAAATCTATTTAAATGATTTAAAAGAGATTTGGATTGGAAAATATGAATTATCGAATGTTTAAAATTTGTTTTAATCAAATAAGCTACTATAGCACTTTCCGCAGCACTTTTATGTGCGAATTGTATAACTTTTGGAATATGAGTTTAAATGTAACGACGTTTCCCGAAAGAAATTGTGAATGTTTTAAAAAGGATGATTAAGCATTTTGAAAGATAATTTGGGATATTTATAAGCAATTCCGAAATAAAGTTGAAAATCTGAGTATGCGGAAACGACTAGTACATTTGTCCCGCCTGTGAGATCTGGGAAGATAAAAAAAAAGGTGTTTAACTAAGGTTAGGGTTGGAGCAACCAGTGCCCTGAACTTACCTGGCCTATGTTTTCTTTTCTTAGGCGAGGGGTGGAACAGATCGAAAGGTACGCCCGGATGCTCTTAAATAAAAAAACTGTATTAAGTTTTTGAATTAAAAGAAGATTGGTATTATCCAAATGTTAAGCAATCTCCTAAATGAATGATTTCTATGATCCTATTTACTTCAAAATGTTTGTTAAGATTGATTTAGGGTTTGTTGTAAACGATGTGTTAAATAACATTGTTTTTGACCCGCCTAAAAGTTAAAGGGTTTAATTGAAAGTTAAGTAAGGAAATTTGAGATATTTTCCAAAGCAAAAGAATGAATTTCTTAGAAATCACTCTAAGTCAAAAGAAAGGGAATTCGTCATCATTCGAAAAGAATTAATGTGAAAAGAGACTTAATAAATCATATATACTCATATTCACTTTCTATCGATATTGGATTTCGAAGGAACCGGGGTCGGATTTGGGTAATTCCTCTCCGAAAACCACTTCGAACCAATGTATACGTTCGAACGTGAAGACATGTTGAAGACGATGATTATTGAAGACCATGGATCTTCATAGCGTGAGGACTGCTTGTTGATTTGCTCGGGGTCGCACCCATTATAGAGTTATATATAGCAGTGGTCTCCTCGTGATAGGGATTTTGCGGATTGCAAGGGCTTCTCTCCTAGTGATGGCCGAGGAAAGAGCCTTCGGTTTGTCCTGTTCCTGGAAAACTTGTATGGACGTTTGTCTGACATTGCATTTCTAACGATTACGTACATTGGTTTTTACAAACGTACATCAGTGGTGGCGGAGAAGGCAACTTCTCTTAGCTTAACACCCTCTTTGAGACTTACGAGCTCAAGAGTTGTATTTTTGTGGAAAGAAATTAGTAGTTAAACGGAAATGGCAATGTGGCATTCAAAGATGTGATATGTGCTATGTGCAAAGGTAATCGTTTGCCTCAAACCTCATCAAACCGGAAATGACCGAAACAGGATTAGATGCGGCAAGGCTAAGTGGGTCATTCCCAATTAGGGTATGATCATCCCCTTCTAGATATATTTCTTCCTGCTATGACGTTCGGGATGTTAAATTATGTGGTGTATGGAAAGAGAGCTCTCGAATAAAGGTCGGTAACGACCGGGGGATGACATATTCGGTACTATCTAGTTAAAGAGGTAGGCCGATCTTGTGTTGGTAGAGAAGCTTTGTGATGGTTTCTCGGGACATCCATCTAGAGGTGTACCCATTTCGGAAGGTAGATCCTGCGCCTGGTCATTTGTATGGAAATCCATTCGCCAATAAGAACCTACGGTTTTTTTTGTAGAGCCTAGTATGCTGGAATTTAATAATGGTAACAATTTCAGCTAAGATTAATAAGTTTATTTGCAAATGTTTTAAAAGAGAAGTCATTAGAAACAATATCAAATGTTTTGATATAAAAGTGTTTTAGTTATCATAAGGTAAAACCCCGTCCGTGTTTATGTGTAGGCGTGGTCTTATGAGATACTCTTTATTTTCAAAGGATTTTATCCAAAGGCTGATATATGACACTGTCATTTATTATTGAGTTTTTCTCACGCTGGTTTATCAAGCCTGATCCGGGTATTTTCAATACTCGGGTCAGATCCGAGTAGTTTCAGGATAATCGAAGACATTTGGAGTTTCCAGAGGAGAGCTGGAGATATTCGTCAACGTATGGAGATATTCGTTTATCGGCTTTGCTTAGTGTATTTTGTTTGATGTTTGTCAGCAATTATAAGGGCAAGTTTTATAACTGTCCAAGCTGAATTTAGGTTAGACTCTGATACATGTATTTAAAAGTTTTCCGCTGTAAAAATATTTGTACAATATTATATGTTATTCCATTCGTGTGAGATTCTGTTCTGTCTACTTTTCTTTATCACCCTAAAAGATCCGTCTTTTCGTGCAATTTGAGTTAGATATGTGTGGTTTATTGTCGATTCAAAGGGTACGGGAAAACGGGCTTTTACAAAAATTATCGAATGCTGATCTAGGGCAAGGAAGGCTTTGAGGTGAAGGACAATGGGATGAGAAAGCTAGGGCGCATTCGATGGTGGTCGTAGTTCATCGGTGCAGTGGTCGAAGGCGATGTGCACATGCACACGCATGCACGTCTATTCGGTTCTAGGTTTGAAATTTGGTATGGAGGCGATAGATTTGAAATTGCGAAGCTGAATTTGGGAAGGAGATTGTTTTAGATTTGTTTGTTAGGCCTTGGGCCGGGTTAGAAGAGTAGAGTGTTTGTGTTAATTAATTTGTTTAATTTAAATAAGCTCTTTTACTTTAAATTTAAATAACATGTTCAGTAAATATGTTCAACTTATAGATTTCAACGTTAGATTCGTATTTTCCGGTAGATAAAGTTTTGTAAGTTATTTAACAAAATCGTTGAAGAGTAAACTATCTATAATTTAAGAGGCATAGAAACAACAACGTCGATCAGTAATTATATCTTTATCACTAACATCTTGGTAGCAGAATAAAACACTGTTCTGTTATATTTATGCTAAAAAATCTTATGGGGCATATATTCAGCATAATAATTCTCTATTCTGCTAGTTAGCTAATTTGGACATTTCCTTTAGGTCAATTGACTTGGATAACGGCAGTCATCCATCGTTTGATGATTTAAATTTTATTTACATATTTATTGTTATGTAAATATCAGTGGTTTGATCTGAATTGTTGAACTACAGTAAATGGTAGCTTGTTAAGTGTCATTGTGGTCGCTAAGCCTCTTCCCAATCTTAAAAATAAATAGATTTAAATTTCAACCCTACATTATTTTGAAGTAAAGTATTTTCTAATAAGGTCAAGCTAGTATTATTTGAAATTTAATATCTTAAAGTTATAGTTCTAAATAATTGAGTTTAAAAGCTAATTAATTATTATTTATTAGAAAGGTTTTAAAGGACAATTAATTATCTATTTCTTAAATTTTTAAAAGTTAATTAATTATGTATTTATAACAGGAAAATAGACATAGAGAAGAAGTTGCAAAAAAAAATAGTTTCAGGGACAGCAAGTTTGCGTTTTAGTCGAAGGACATTTTTAGTGTAAATCAAGAATGATAGTTACAACTATCATTCAGTGATTTACACTAAAAAGTGTCCCTTAGCCTAAAAGGCAAATTTCTTGTCCTCAGAACTAAATTTTTCTACAACTTCTTTCTTGAGCCTAAAGTCCCCTATTTATAATATGTTTATATTTATAGTTTATTTTTCTAATAATATTTAAGTTAATTAAGGAATTATTATTTAATAGTGATATTTAATACTGATTATTCTTTAGTTAAAAATGGTTTTAAGTTAATCAAGCTATTCAACTTAATATAAGTAAATTAATGAATGCATTTTAATAACAATTTTGTTTTTAAAAGTTGTTTAAATTTAATAATTTGTTTCACAAAGACTATTATTTTAAAATAATTTTTTTTATAAAGAGTATTATTTTAAAATAAAGGGGTTTGTTGAATTTATAAATTGGGAAAAAGATCTTGGATTTTGGAAAGAAGTTTGATTTATAAAACTTTGATTTTATTTATGTTGGATCACTTATATAAATCAAGTTTATGAAAAAGAAAATAATAGTCCTTCTTAATTATGGTGTTAAGGAAACATCTTCCCATACTTAACACCAAAGGATTAATGGTTTGGGTATAGAGTAAAAAAATGTTCTAAATGGCATTATTTAGATCCAGTTAACATGTTTAGAATAAAGGAATATATCTTAAATGGTTTGAGAATATATTTATACCAGTGAGATATATATATATATATATATATATATATGAATATTTTTGGAAATTAATTAAAGTGTTTTAATTAGTGAAGATTAATTAAATTGAGGCTTAGCTGATCCCAAATGGAATTTAATATATGCTGGACCATTTTTTTATTTCATAGTTAGATAACCATCTACCAAAATCTTAGCCAAATATGACTGTAGATATATCTAGAAGAAACAAGTGAGTTATATGGCACAGTCATCTCCGATGATGCTATATTGTGCATATTATTCTCGTTTTGTTCCAATGGGACAAATGATGAGGAGATCCATCCACTTAAAGAGTTAGGGGGCGATCCTCGCTCTTATCTTGTTTGTTTAATTCCAAAAGAACTAGGGTTGAGTTTGCTAGAAACTATCGATTGCTAGTTCGGAGAGACCGGGATCATATTTGTTATCCAAAAACCCCTTCAAACCAGCTTAAATGTTTGAATTGAAGATATCTTGAAGATGATGGAATCGAAGACGAAGCTCTTTGATGGGTAAGGGCTACTAGCTACTTATCCTGAGGGCGATTCAAAAATTGATGCAGTAGCAGTAGCACCTTCGGTTTGTTTTTATTCTGAACAACTTCTATGGACGAATGCTTGCATTGCATTGGTTCTTGGAAGGTACTGTTAGCATTCCAAGTGGGGATTGCTAAGAAAGGAAAAGTTATTCCTGACTTCACAAGCCTCAAAACCCCATATTGACTAAAACAGGGAATATGCAGCAAAGCTATGTGGTTCACTGCCATTAGGAGCATCATTACCTGATCTAAAGTTGATATTTGCTATTTTGGTACGCGCACAAGAGTGGGGCCGTGACCGGTGCACATTGTTTGGAACCTTAGTCCAATGGATGATGTAATCCAGTTTTCCATGTTAAAGGGGTAACCGACTCTATATAGACGGGGTGAAAAAAGTTCTTGTTAACCTTGGTACATTTTATCCAGAGTTTTACCATGACGGACGATACCCCAATAGCCCAGTCATTGATGGAAATCCAATCTCCACTATGTACGTTTACAGACTAAATTGTGCCCAACTATATTGAAATATGAGATGCAAGCATTTCAGTTATTTTCTATACTTACTTTCCTATCTGGACGTTATTATAATATCAGTGGATTTTATAATAAAAATCGTTTCTTATCGTAAGGTAAAAACATGTTGATGTTTATGTGCGGCGTGGTATTACAAGATACCTTTATTGCGATGACCTACCTTTTTGGACGGTTTAAATCGACAATAAACCATACATGTCTAACTCAAATCATTAAAAAGGGAGGGTTGTCGGTGGGGTTTACTAAGAAAATAGAGAAAAGAAGGAAAAACAAAATACAAAATCTTGCAGCGAGATGACAATATATAATACTCAAATAAATAGTTAACGAAGCTGTTTTACAATAATATTATATTGCACAATTTTTACAACATAATTAGAGTACAATCAACAAACATACCAAAATAATGCAATGAATAAATAATATTAAATAAAGTCTAACAAACACCATCTTCATCTTCAAAGAATAATGTCTTCAAACACTGAAATACTCAAGCTGGCGCGAGCGTAATGAAATGACAAAACACTCGAGTCGGATCTAAAAGTTCTTACGTAAGTTAAATTAGTAACAAGAAAATATGAGTGTGACAGCTTTAGATATGTTTACAGGATTTTCCATCTCCTATCAAGTGTATAAGTGAGTGCAATAATATAAGTGATGTTACGGGATTTTCCATCTTCTAAGGATCCGGCAAACTATCTATATGTACTAAGATACGCTATATATATTGTCTATGAGTAAAGTAAACTATTAAAATAGCGTTAAGGCTTTACATTAATCTCCCCTAACACAATTTTAAGTATGTAGTTTATGCAGGCCTTGTAACACAACCAGTATCATCGATAGCCAGTGAGTCCCTTATAGGCACCATACCAAAACAAAATCGTAGTGGGCGCATATGAGGATAAAAGTATGACAAGGCACGTGAGGCATTGCCCAAGGAAGAATTCTGCCAGGTTACCCATTCTGGCTAGTCATAACACATCGTAGCCATTACTGCCGACCGAGTCCACCACCCCCAAAATCAAATCAATGTGCACCGATCAAGTCAAAAGTCAATATACTATGAAGGGGTGGGGACCCTAAAGGTAGCTAACCACTTGGTCAGACTTAGGCTCCTATTTTTACTTAATTCAAATTGACACAAGTGTCGGATCATTCATCGTCGCTCTCTTTCTTCAAATCCAGCAAATGTTCGTTAATCCAACCACTTCATTCCAGATCATCCACCACATACACAATTGTTAAAATGGTTCTGGTCTTGACAAAGAGTATGCCAATATTCGGCCCGGGTCTCTTTAACAGCTAAAGGACATTTTTCTCACCGGTTAGTTCTTTTAAATTTCAAAAACAAGTTATACTTAAGATCAAAATATCATATTTTCTTCAAAATCATTTCGAGATCAAAACAAGTTATACTTAAAAACTTTCGTATTTAAATCGATGATTTAAATCTAAATAGTTCCTTTTTAATATAGTTTGAATATTGAAAATGGTTTTGATAATTAAAATAGTTTTAATATTGAAAATAATTTGGAATGTTTAGAATAGTTTAAAGATTTGAAATAGTTTTGAGTATAAAATAGTTTTAATATTGAAAAACAGTTTAGATAATAAAAATAGTTTATATATTAAAATAATTTGATTATTAAAATAGTTTATATATTAAAATAGTTTATATTCAAACTATTTCTTCCCTTCACAACAATCTGAACTCGTGTTCCAAATCACAATGAAATAAAAAAATTAATTTCCAATTCAAGTCAACTTCATATTTAAAATCAAATTTAAGTCAACCTCAATTCAAACGATTTCCACTTTACTCCAAATTCAATTTAAACGATTTATTCAAAGGCTGAAAGTTTCAATTCAAATTCGCATTTTTAAACAAGAAAGTTTAAATCCATTTCACATCCAAACTTGTAAATTCCAATTTAAACCATTTTAATTACAGTAAATTGAATGTTCAGTTTAAAATTTAGTCTTGAAAATAATCCACTTTCAATAAATATAAGTTATTTCTCAAATTCAACTTAAAGATTTCAAATTTAATCTTTAAACAACTTCATTTAATAGTTTCAATTCCAGCATTTCAAAGATTGAATTTAGAAATAATTTAATTCATATAAATCCAATTTTATTTTCTTTAAAACAATATAATTTAAACCAATTTAAATTCAAGATTTGAAACCGTTTATTTAACCAATCTTGTATCTGTATATAATTTTCTACCTAATGGCCAAGTGATCAGTTAACTCAATTTTAATTACATGGATAGATATATATCATTTCAACCCAAAATTAAATGACATAGGTATGTATCATTTCAACTTATTTCTTAGTTTATTCGAAATAATTCAGAGAAAATTTATAGAATGTTAAATAATAAATGGGGTAATAACAGGCATATATATCAAAATAAACAAGAACCATACATACAACATGTCAATCAATAGGCATCCAATTACAATCAACATCTAAATCAACTAATATATTACAACAGTGACTAATTATCAATTATCGGTGTTCAACTAGCAATTAAATTCCATATTAATTTTAAATGTCAATTTAATTCAATATAAAATTAAAATTAAAATTAAATGTCATTTTAAACTACGAAACAACAACCAATTTAATTTTATCACTTTATGTTTTTAGTTTAACTAATATTAGAAAATTTAGTATTGCGTGAGTGGGTCAAATTACCCGCCTTTGATTTAAAGCCCATTTAAAATCCAACAAAAGCCCAAAATATCAGTAGTCTCCAAATTGAACCAAACTAGTTTTATATTGTCCGGAATTTCGATATGAGTCCAAAGAAAGAAAGCGCTCGTCAATCGGAATTCATGTGCAAAAGTTGTGAAAGTTAGAACATTTGAAATTTAAAATTAAATTAAAATAAACGAAGGCAAAAATGTAAATACGTATCACTTACCCTAACGAGCACAGCATGATATCGAACTAGCTAACCATAGAAAAAACGTAAATACGTATCACCTTACTCTACCTCGTCTCCTCTACAAGCTGCAACATCCCGATTGTCGAATGGTCGACGATCCACCGTTGAATCCAAACCCTAAAATGGACGACCGAGAATGATTCACCAATTTTATATCAAATCGGGACTCGATTGCAAAAATGAATTGCATATTCTGACTTATTCGTTGAGAGCTTCATGATGACATATTATATGATAGGATTGGAGCAATATGAACTTTTCGATTTGATTTGAAATTAGAATTTAGGGTTTTGGGATATTCGCCATTGGAAAAGAGCAGATGAGATTAAAAAGTGCATACAGAAAAATAGAACAGAAGGCTGTTAGGGTTTATAACAGCATATATATAGACAAAGATGGAATAGGAATAGATGGAACAGATCGATTGGGCCAAAGCGAAAACAAAGGCCCGTAAAGCCTGCTTCGTTCCCGAAATGAAAATAGGTCATCCATGATATACAGGTTTTCATTATTTTTAAGCTCAATGAAACTAATTTCAAACCCTAATTCTATTGTATACAGAAGTTAGCTTTAAAATCAAATTACATTTATTTATACACATTAATTAAAACGAATTATTGTTAAATTGATTTAATCACTTCTAAATTCTAAATTAAAAAATTTCTATCATCATTCTTAGTTGAACAGAATTTAACCATCTTTTAAAATTAAAATTTTCCATGTTAAATCCAATATTTAAATATTAAATTAATTTCAACATTTGATTAAAACTGTAATAAAACCCAAGTTCATTACATATTAGATTTCAAACAAATTCTATTATTTTAATTTAAATTCTTATTATTAAATCAAAAAACACCTTATGTGTTAATTCAACATTAGTTCCATTTTATTACACTCACCGCTCAACAGTTAACGTCCTTGCTCATATTAACTGCAATATTTCAATTACATTAAATTTTGTTTATTACAAAATAAATTTCAAAACAGATTAAATAATAAAATGACAATAAAGAAATCGTTACAACTTAGTAATTTAAACATATTTATA
The DNA here is from genome assembly GCA_030765085.1 of Allium cepa. Taxonomy (NCBI): domain Eukaryota; kingdom Viridiplantae; phylum Streptophyta; class Magnoliopsida; order Asparagales; family Amaryllidaceae; genus Allium; species Allium cepa. The sequence continues at coordinate 695,520,877 of CM060942.1, read as the reverse complement.
AATTTATTATTTGCAAACAAAAGTTAATAAATTTACTTACTAAATAATTGAATTCTTATTCTATGCTAAAATTAATTTCAATTAAAAACATATGATTTCACCATTTAATATATCATTGATTTTATTCCTTATTAATCTTATTATTACAATTGCTTGAAATTACATTAAAACAGTTGTCAATTACATTCAATCAGATAATTAAATTATATTCTAGTATGCATTACAATCTTTTATCTTAATGAAATTTGTCGATTTAGAATCTATTTAAAATCAAGTTATAATTTCTAACAATTTTTTTACTTAATAAATCATAAATTTTAACTTATAACAATATTCAATTTCAAAGTCTTATAAATTGAATATTTTAAAATACGGGTGATTACATTTATTTCAAAGGGTTTTAAAACATTAAGTAATCCGTTGATTATGTGATGGTTTTACCAAACTGATCCGAGCGTTGTTTTTCATAAAATGGTCAGATCAGCCCGAGCATATTTTTCAAATATAGCCGGATATTTTGGAGTTTTTAGGAGACCTGGATGCCTCCAGAATGTACTTCCTTATTTACTTTTATCTTCTGTCGTTTTTCTTTTACGTTTGTAGTTATTAGCAATTTAAAGTTGTTATAACTGTACAGAGCTAATGATGTGCTAGTGTTGTACTCTGATTTATGTATATATGTATATTAAAGTCTCATTCTTTTTGTAAGGACTTGTTTAGTATTTTATATTACTCGTCACGTTTTTGTGAGATTCTGTTATATCTTTCTTCATTTCACCCGAAATGACCTGTTCTAACATCCCCCATTTGAAGACCCAAATCTAACGGCTACGGATGCTGCAGTCATCCAAAGGTATTAATCTGCGGTGACCAAATGTGATAATGTTAGATACTTTGATATAACAAAAACACATGGATATGAAAAAAAATTAAACTTTAAACAAATTTCTCATTCCATTCCAAACCATTTCAAATTCATTACATAATCCCAAATTCAAGAACCACGTTTAGAGAAAATATAATTATTATAACATACACTTATAGCGACCTTTGAAGATGCCCCCTTGGATGATCAGAGTATACATATAGGCAATTAAATAACTTTGTCTTTACATCATAACTCAATGGAATAAAAGAAAAGAACTTGATAGTTAGCTTGCCTCCTGCTCGTCTACGGAAGCTTATTCATCAACCAAGAACCTAAAAAACCCTTACCCCTATCTTACTCAAATTAATTTTGAGCACATGAGAGTTTAAGGGGAAAACATAAACTTCGAGTTAGACATAAAGCCTGGTATGAATAATAACCTACCATCTCGAACCTTTTGGATATCTAGTTAGACCGTGCCGCTTAGCGGAACGGGTTTTCACCTTACTAGTATCTTATCAAAAACTTATAATAACCATATCTATGCTCCTGTATCCATAATGGTTAAAAACATAGCAATTTAAAATAAGCAAACAAGCATAATGTCCTGGATTTTCCGTCCCCATTAATTTGACTATCTGCAATAGTTATAGTTTCTAAGGTTAGTTTTCATAGGCTCACTAATAACCTCTTTAAAGTTTATGAACTATCTGTTTGTTTTCATAGTTTTCATGGGATCATTAAGAACCTATTAAAGCTTATGGACTCTCTGTCCGGCTTCATAGTTTTCATGAGATCACTATGTACCTATTGGCCCATGCCAATAACTTCATTCAATTATTTCATGGGTTTTCCTAAACCAATCGGTATCTCGGATAACTCCACTTATATCATAGTTTTCATGGGTTGACAATGAATATATTGGCTTCTATCAGTAACTTAATCCAAATATAGTTTTCATGGGATCACTATGAACCTATTGGCCCTTGCCAATTACTCACTTTAAACCTAGTTTTTATGGGTTTACTATGAACTTGTCTAAACTGATAACTTCTTGATTAGTCTTTTGGCATCCTATGTTCTAATCTACCCAACCTCTTGGATGGACATCTATTCATTCAGGAGTTTACTTAATTATATTCACTATTAGGTCAACCAAGCTGGTTATTCTGCCCTTACTCCCCAAAATACAGTTATGGGTCCATTACATAGTAAATATATTAATGGAAGAATCATATATAAAAACATACCAACGTTTATGGTTAAATATCCTTAAAATCATTTCCCCTTGAAATTTGGTCAATCCCTTTAACCCATTATTTTTACCAAGGCAAGGTACTTCTAAACTCCAAATTTGAAAGCCATTTTAAAGCTCTTTTATAGTGCCATGGGCTTTTTAAAAAAAATGAGGTTGGGTTCTTTTTTTGAAAACTAAGGCTTTCGAAACCTTAGACCTTTGCTTTTGAAACCATTAGAATACCCATTTCGAAAGCATTCAAATCTTCTTTTCAAAATATTAAGCATATGCCTTTCAAAACATTTTAAAACTTCTCTTTCGAAACCAATAAAACGTACCTTTCAAAAGTACTAAAACATAATTTTTTTTTAACTTATAGAAGTATAGCTTCGAAACGTTTTAAAAGTACCCTTTTCGAAAACCATTAGGTTTAATCTTAAACATATATTTTGGGTCTAAGTGAATATAAGCGAAAAATGCCCCTTTTGGATCCATTAATCTTTGGATAATAGGGTTTGCGGAAAAACAGATGGCTTTGGAACCATCCTTTCGAAAGCATTTTTCTTTAAGTAAACAATAAGAAGGATAGCTTCGAAACACCTTTCGGAGTCATTGCCTTCGAAACCCTTAGTTTAAATGGCTACCAGAGCCGTTTCGAAAGCATTAGGAAGAGGCTTGTTTTATATGTAAAACAAAAGCTATCTTTCAAACTTATTGATAACTTCTATTATCCCTCCTTCTAGCAAGGCTGTGATACCAAGAACTTGACTCGAAACCAAAGACTATCTGTCCCGACGATCGGCTATACACAGGTTCACTATGGATACTGAAAAATTTGGTCCGAGTCTGGATTGAGCTACATTTGGCATGGTATGATAAACAAAGCTATGGAAGATAAAATTCCAAGTTTCGGATTAATCTATGTTTGTATGCTCGAGTTGTGGATCGATCAAAATCAATGAAGAAGGTATTAGTTCATATCCATCAAGAGCCACCCTTTCTTTGTGTCCATCCCTTTCCTTCGTATCCGTCAAGCATTGGCATCGATCAAGGTTCATTTTATTGGCACTCGACACTCGACACTCTTCATATCGACCCTCCTATCTACACATTTCGTATCGATCGGCCAACGATCGATTCGAAAACAACCACCAAATGATCGATACGAAGGATATGTGACAGCAATAATATGAAAGGAACTTCCAAACAATGATAAGAAGAAGGTATAGTCAAGTAATGGAAACGGTCATGTGGCATGAAAAGTGGACCTACCCTAAGTCATCGCTCCACGTCATCACCACATACTTGATTGATACACACAAGATTGTTCCGAAGTTGAACGATACGAAGATATCGATACACACAGTTCAGCCAACCTACAAAGTGAATCTTAGATCGATCATAACTCAAAATCTACAAGTCCAAATGCTATCAAATTTTCATAGGAGCTTACCTACCTCCTCAAGAATGCCTCTGATCGATCTCAGCCCAAATAGACACCATTTTGATCGATATGAATGGAATGGGGATTGATTCCAATCGATCCCAAATGATCCTTGACCGATCTGGTGGGCCCGCACATGTGTGAGAAGGGGTATTACAAGATCTAAGCCAGATATTTCCAAACTGCACCTATAAATAGCACTCCATTGCCAACAAAAAAGGGTTTTTTTGACTTCATTACGTCGTTACTCTACCGTAGATCCATTGTAACTTGAGTGTTTCAGTTATTCTCTATTGTAACCAGTTAGTAATTATCAATAAAACATCAAATAATTCAAAGCGGACATAGGCTACAACGCTGAAGCACTATAAGCCTCTGTCTTTTTCTACTTTTGTTTGATTGAATAAGCATGTTTGCTAGCTTATCCTATTTTTACGTTTAAATTCTTCATTTTAATCTCTTTAAATACGTTTGAAGAGTGTTGTGCCAAATTTCGGTACAAACACTTCGATGCTTTCACTATGAAAACCAAGTTCTTCTCGGCTCTGTGGTTCAACTGTTGTCGTCGGATTGCTTAAATCTAAAGAGGAGATCTAGATCTGTAATATAATAGTTCCTTCCATTATATTGAAGCTCTATTGGTTCTGGGAAAGATCTATGTCACTCAACATGGTTACTATCAGAACTGCTTCAACTACTGTAAATCCAGAAGGAAGGGACAGGCAGAATTCCATGCAGCTGAATATAGCGGGTCAAGCATCTACCCAAGCTCCAGATCCACAAGGCCCTATGACTAAGGAGGAGTTTCAGATCTTAATGCAAGAGCTAACTCAGAGCCATCAGTTGCTCATCCAGTAGATCTGTGCCAATATGGAGCTCGCAAACCAGCTTAACAAGGAAAGGAGAAGGAGATCCAGAAGGGATTGTGCTTCCTATTCATCAACCGAAAGCTCAGCTTCTTCTGATTTCAATCATAGGCCAATACGCCAACAGCTGGATGGAAACTATGCGCAAGCCTCCGGGCATCAACATTTTCTGAACCTCGGACAAGCCGTGACTAGCCTTCAACAGGACTCCAAGCTAGGACCTCCTGCCGAGGAGGGAACTTCCTTACCATGCTATGGATGACCATGCAGCTACTGGCGCTATAGACTTGGAAGCTGAGATTCGAAACCAAGTGGATCCGACCCTTCGTCAACACTTCCATGCTCATGAACCTTGCTTTCCAGAAGATCACGAGCCAAGAAGGCGAGACACGGACCGTCGACAGCGCCCAAACCGTCCCTGCAATATGGAACCGGACCATGCCTTGGCCCCGAATGTCCAAATGCCTTACATTCCAACCATGATCTACCAAATGATCCATGAAAGTCAAGGTCCTACCAATGACGATTGGGGAATCTCCCGAAGTCATACTCCATTCACAAATGATATTCTTTATGCTGAGCCACCCCATCGATTTAGTATGCCGACCCTGCTTGTGTATGAAGGAAGTTCGGATCCTAACCAGCATGTATTAATGTATAATGGCTCATGAACGCCGCTCGAGCTGACAATGCGGTTAAGTACGAGAGTTTCCCTATTTCCTTGGTAGGTATCGTAAATATGTGGTTCAATCGAGTACAACCCAAATCCATTTTGAGTTTCTATCAATTGGCCACAAAGTTTGTCGAACAATTCCATATGCATGTTACAAGACCAAAGGATGTCAACACCTTGTCCAGCGTTACCCAAGCTCCAGGAGAGACATTTAGACGTCATCTGGAAAGGTTTCATGCCGCCTATGCTGAGGTCAATAACCCGAACGACAATTCTATCTTAATAGAATTAACTAGAGGAATTGATCCCGATTCTGAATTTGGCAATTGGTTGGCTGGGAAACCCCCCGCGTCGTTGTATCGTTTCTACGCTAAGGCGGCCCCTTTTTGAGGAGAGAAGACGCTAGACGATCTAGGAAACAGGAAGACACGAGGCCCAGTGTCGAAGGCATTTAAAGTATTGTTGCTATGAAACAAACCGATGAGAGTTCCGATAAAGTGCAGTTGAATGTGCATAACAAGCAAGGTCAACAGAAAGGTAATGCAGGTCGGGGGAAGAAGAGAGATCAAAATCGTGGACCGAGACCTTGAGCTCCTATATTCGACCAATATACCCTTTTGAATACATCCCCGGAGAATGTTTATTTGCAGACCAATATTATCAACCTGTTTAAGAAGCCTGCTCCAAAACAGTCATTTGAGAAGCAAATTCAAACTGAAAAATTATGTAGATTCCATGATTGCTATGGCTACAACATCAAAGAGTGTCATCACTTGCAAGACATCATGAGAAGTTGATCAGAGAAAGGAAGTGGGAATAGTTTGTTCGGGCGCCGCAGAATAGAGGTGCAGTCCCATCTAACCCGAATCAAGGATAGGGCCAAGCTAGGCCCGAGGAACCCGCGTGTACTGGCAGGGGGTTCGTTATAAATACAGTTAGTGGTGGTCCTCATTTGACTGATCGGAGCTGGAAGGAAATGGAGTCATATGCCAGTTTGATTAGCCATGCAGACTTCGAGTGTTGTAGTAATGTTGATGACGGGGCCCTGGAAAAACAACAGAAAACAATGACGGAAGACATTGTTTTCAAGAACAGAGATGTTTACAGAGTCAAGGCCCCCTATTATCGATCTGTTGGTTATAAGAGCCTAGATAGGTCCGGCTTGGATGAAGAGGATCTTGGTTGACAGTTAAAGTTCCTTGAACATTCTTTTTAAGCGAGCTTATGACCAAATGAGAATGGTAGTGAGAGATCTAAAACTGTGTCAGTCAGGAATATATGGTTTTAACGGAAGCGCAACTATACCCGTTGAGATGGTGGAGTTGCCAATTGAGTTAGGTATTGGAGATCGCCAGAGAGTTCGGATGCTACAGTTTTTTGTATTAGACATTAATTCTGCCTATAATGCTTTCTTAGGCCGACCGACCATCGCTGAATTTAGGACAACTATTTACCCATGGTGTTTGACTATAAAGATCCCACTGATAATGGGGTTGGAGTGGTTCATGAAGATCAGGTGGCTATGTTGCCGAGCAGTGGGAGGCACAGCGTAAGGAGAAGGGCAAGGGCGTAAAGGAATCTCTCTGCATCCGTTTTTCTTAGAATATACAGCTAACGCCTGGGCCTAGGCCCGGGTGCCACAACCATTTCCTAAAATATCTTGGACCACGAGATACTGATAAAGAAGAGGATTTCAAAGACAATCGGGCTTCTTCGGCAGAGTTGATGATCGATGTTCTGATCAATGGTAATGATGACTCCAGAATGATAAAGGTTGGATCTCAACTTAGCCACCAGATGAGAGTGGAATTGGTTGACTTTCTCTAGGTGAACCTCAATGTGTTTGCCTGGGCTCATTTAGATATGTGTGGGATCTCATCGGACATCGTGAGCCATGAATTAAATATTGACCTGCGGCATATCTCGGTCAAACGAAAAAGGCGTGGTATGGATCTAGAGAAATCTACTGCCCTAAAGGAAGAGGTAAATAAAACCTAGTCGAATGGGTTTATCCGTGATGCATTATACCCGAAGTAGGTATCAAATCCAGTCATTGTCAGGAAATCAAATGGGAAATGGCAAACATGTGTGGACTACTCAGATCTAAACAAAGCATGCCCCAAGGACAGTTTCCCGCTTCCCAGAATCGACCAACTTGTAGATTAAATGGCCGGACCCGAGCTCTTATCTTTCATGGATGCATATTCCGGCTACAATGAAATACCGATGCACCTAACTGATCGAGAGAAAACGGTCTTCTTCACCGATCTGGGACTCTATTGCTATAAAGTGATGTCGTTCGGACTCAATAACGTTGGGGCAACTTATCAAAGGCTCGTGAACCGAATGTTCGCTAACCAGATCAGGAAAACCATGGAGGTGTACATGGACGATACACTTGTAAAGTCGCGGTCGTCCATCAATCATGTCGAAGACTTGGAAATAATGTTTAACATCCTCTAAAAGTACCAAATGAAGCTCAACCCATCGAAGTGTCACTTCAGATTCACGTCCAGAAAGTTCCTTGGATTCATTATCAATGCTCGAGGAATCGAGGCCAATCCTGAGAAAATCTAGGCGATACGGAATCTCGAGACTCCCAGAACCATAAAGCAAGTGAAGAACCTCAGCGGGAAGGTGGCAGCCTTGAGTAGATTCATATCAAAATCCATAGGTAAGTGCATTCCCTTCTTCGACCTGATCAGGAAAGGAAAGCGAAATTTCAAATGAACAGAGAAGTGTGAAGGTGCATTCCATGCACTGATTCAACATTTAGCGACACCACCTATTTTTTCAAATCTGATTGATCGTGGAAGATTGTACATCTATCTAGCGGTTTCGCCAAATGCGATCAGTGCCGCATTGATTCGGGAAGAGGAACGGATCCAATGACTGGTCTACTATCTTAGCAAGCGATTGACAGAGGCAGAGAGAAACTACCCAAAGTTGGAATAGCTGGCTTACTACCTCGTTGTTGCATCGAGAAAGCTCTGTTCATATTTCCAGGCTCATCCGATCGTAGTCTACACTAACCAGCCGTTATGATAGGTCCTTACAAGAGCTACGATGTCTGGTAGATTTCTCAAGTGGAACATCAAGTTGAGTAAATTCGACATTGCTTATACACAGAGGCGAACCATTCAAGTACAAGTTCGACCGGACTTCATAGCTGAATTCACTATACTGGAGGACTTACCAGAAACCAGTGAATCTCCTAAGTACATATAGAAGCTATACACTGATGGCACATCAAACGACCGCTGCTAAGGTGATGGAGTGGTACTTGAAACCCCATAAGCTCGTCGATCCATACGCTATGCTTTTAAGTTGGACTTTCGCGCAACTAACAACGAAGCCGAGTACAAAGCTTTACTCCTCGGACTTAGACGATCCTTAGACTTGGTAATTATCGCTATGGAGATTAACCGTGACTCGCAGTTGGTCGTATGCCGGGAGAATATCAATCTAAAGACCGAAGGTTGGCTGCTTATCTTGCTCAAGTTCAGGAAGTGTTGAATCAATTCGACTACAATGCCATCCAATATATACATCGGGAGCACAATTAGAAAGCCGATTCTAAGGCAAAGCTGGCCAGCACCGGTGAAGCGGAGCAAATGGGACTCATCCCCATTGAGACACTTACCACTTCGAATATCGATCAAATGGAAACAGACTGGGTACAAGAGGCAATGCCCAAGAAGGAGTCATGGATGACCCCATTCCAAGATTATCTTGAACATGGAGCTTTACCTGAGCGCAGAAGTGAGAAAAGACAGGTTCTCTAAAAGGCTATGTGATTCGTTATCCAGAATGGAGTCATATATAGGAGGGGATACTCTATTCCTTTACTCTGGTGTATCAACCACGACGAGATCAAACGAGTGTTACAGGATGTGCACGAGGGAGAATGCGACGATCACACTAGGCGACAAGCTCTTGCTAAAAAATACTCTGATACAGGTATTACCGGCCGATTGTGAATCGAGATGCATCGGACTATGCCAAGAAATGTAATAAATGCAAGAAGCATGCCCGAATTCCAAGAGCCCTGCTTACCAAAATCACTCAGATTGTCATTCCATTGCCATTCGCCCCGTGGGGCATTGATATAATAGGATCCTTACCTCTGGATAAATGTGGTGTGAAGTACGCCATCATTGCAGTTGACTAAGGCAGAAGCTGAGCCCCTTGCTATTATCACGATGAAGAAAGTAATCAACTTTGTAGTACGCAACATCATCTGTCGTTTTGGCCTCCCGCAAACAATTGTCACCAATAATGGAGCCCAATTCGATAGTGTCGAGTTCAAAAATTTCTATCAACATCACCATATCTAGAAGAAATTCTTGGAAGTTTCCCACTCTTAAACAATTGGATAGGTCGAAGCAGTTAATAAAGTTATTAAGTCCATTCTGAAGAAACGACCGGAGAAGGCTGGAGGCTGATGGGTCGATGAACTCCCACGGTCCTATGGGCATATCAAACTGCCCACAAGTCTGCGACTGGCCACATTCCATTTTCACTTTCCTACGGCTCTGAAGCCATCATTCCAGTTGAATTAGAAGTACCTTCTCACCATGAGAAATATTATGATCGAAAGGCGAACGCAATATTACTTGTCGAATCTCTGGATATATTGGATGAGAAGCGAGAAGAGGCTGATTTGAGGGCAGCTGCACACCGCAGTCGCGTCACCCGATTGTACAATGCCAAGGTCCGACCTAGAACCTTCGAAGTTGGTGATCTCGTACACAAGAGGATTTATCCAATCCCTTCACACATGAAACCGACATGGGAAGGGCCGTATTTTATCACACAGAGACTTGGAGATGGCACTTTTAAACTATCAACTATTAATGGTCTCATTTTACTAAGAGCATGGAACAACGGGAGTCTCGTCTCTATTACACATAATAGGCTTTTTGTTTTCATTTAGTCTGATTTTCCTTTGAAATTTGTTTATGCATTTCGAAATTTGAATTTATAATAAGACAACTGACTTTGCCGTACTTTCTTATTTCAGCAATAAAATGCAGACTCAATAAGCTAAACAGCCAATCTGTGAAATGCATCGCATGACCGCCACAATGTACGAAGAGCTAAGTTCCATCTTATAGTGGGACTTATTCAATTAGGGAGTGACTATGATACGTCTGGTCACTCACTCGGTGAAACCCCAAGCTTGGGGGTAGGCAATGATTAAAGTTAAGAGGATTGAAAGATGACAATCCTCTAACAAACTCCGGCTCCCATAGTGCGAGATGGAGTACAAACTCTCACACATGGGCTCGAAGAGGGTGGATACGTCCACCACGACCTCGCCCATATTCAATCAAAAATCGAGGAGGATGGATCTGTCCATCTAGGACCTTGCCTTCATTTTTTCAACCTCGAGGTGGATGGACCCGTCGATCTACGACTTTGCTTGCCTACTCACGGTGGATGTGATCCGATCATCCACAACCCTGATCAACTCCTCCTTCCCAGAGTGCGAACGAAATCATAATACTTCGACAGATGTGTTCAACCATCTGTCAACTAACTCCAGGTTCCCAGAGTGCGAACTGGAGCATAAGAATTAAAACGGTTGTGATCAACCACCTACCAACTAACTCTGGTCCCGAGAGCGCGGGCCGGAGTATAAACACCATATGGGTGTGACTGACCACCATCTACCAATTCTGTCCCCAGAGCACGGATTGGAGTGTAGACATGAAATGGGTGTGGCTGATCAACCGTGAAATAACTTAAGTCCCTAGAGCACGGATATGACTTCAACCATTAAGCAGGCGTGGCCGATCGCCGACATACAAGTTTGATCCCCAGAGTGTGGATTCGGATACCAACAAAAAGCAAGTGTGATCCGACCACTCAAACTCATTTCACTTTAACTATGTTTCGACTAAGTTAAGTTAGAATTATTAAAGACGGAAGGCGACTGCGAACAGACAACTTCATTTCTCCAGAATTAGGGACACAACTCAAGTACGAGCCACTAATCGAAACGGTGCAACGTTGGTGTAACAACCCAAGTTCCAATGGGTCCTGATTTTTCAAAAAAAATGCTAAAACGCAAATCCACTGAAGCCCGAGTTAGGTATCTATTATCCTGCAAATAGGAAGAGTTAAATATATCAGAACTCAAATAATTATCTCACAGCGGAACTAAAATATAGTAATAAGTAAATACTTACCAAGGTATTAGCACTTTTTAAACAAGTATTTCAATGCTAGAAAATGTCTGCCATCTATCTAACCTGTGGGATGATATGAGGAGAGGATCAGAACTAAAGTTCTAGTGAATGGATAAATTATACACTTCTAAGCATAATTCTAAATATATCGTTCTATTTCCAATTTCTGCTATATTAGGTTTATTAGGTTTATAATACTCTCGCCTCTACACATGAATCGTTCCCATCTACTCCCTAGTAGATTAAGACCGAATAACCAATATTTATATAGCTACATGCCAATAGACCGCATCGGTCCTAGGTATCACCCATAGTACCTTCCATATCCTCCTCGAAAAGGACTCCATCATCTTGCTACTAGAGCATACTGTAACTACATCTATAGGACAGCATCGTGAGCCCTACAATACAGATGTTTCGTCGTCTACTATGAAAAGTGAAACCGCATCTGCACTAGCCTATACTAGTGCTCGAACATTCACAATGTACCACCAAGTGCGTACCTTGAAGACTATATGTAATTGTTATGTATACTCCCTGAATTCCACCAATAAGGTCTACCTTGTACGGAACTCGGTCGAGATTTTCTACATCTGTAAAGGTCAGCTTTGATAGGCTAACAATACAGATATTATACTTGGTCTGTCTCTTTCAATTAATCGAAAGTCCTTTCAAGAGCTAAGTGGTTGTGCCCTACTGTAAACAATCTAACCATCTAATTGGTTGTTTCCCTCATCCAATGTCTCGATAGTGATTGGATCATTGGCATGTTGGTTTAACTTTAGTCTTTTCCGAACTCGCTCTGACTGATGATGGCTTGACCTTTACATGCAACTATCCTTTTGGGTCATGCCCACTAAAACCTACTCGCAAACTAGAGTACGGTGTCATACGAATATCCTACTCCATCATCAACCATTTGACTGCCTATAAAGGTCTACAATGCAAAAGCAGTCAAGGCATACTCTCTTCATGGAACACCTACAGACTTGCCTCCGGGCGTGCAGCTTTTTTAGGCCAACCCCAGAGGGCCATCATAGAGTATTTTCACGTCCAGTTGAATCTCGTACTTCCTTCTAGCCCAAAACAACTAAGTTTGACGTGCTCTTTCTGTACTGAAAATCTATGAAGAAATACTTCGTTAGGCTCTTTATCCAGATTCTCTTTGGGCTACTCCAAACACACCTTACCATTGTATTAGACCATATGTCTAATATTTTATTATGCATTTAGTTTAATTTTCTTATTCTGTTGGCTATTTATTTACCCTAATCCGCATGCCCAGCCCTACCCACATATGAGACCATCAGTCCTAGACATGAAAAAAATGCTGCAGGTACGGACCACCGCTATTATTTTTGCTTATTAACTTAATCTGTAACGACCCGTCATTCATTCCACAGAATGACACATCATTAATAAGAAAGAAAGGGATAGAAAAGAGAAGGAAAGAGAAGAAAGAAGAAACAACATTAGAATCTCAACAGCGGAACGGATAAATTATATTAACAACATAAGTATTACATAGTATACAACTATCAGAGTTACAAAGATAATACAACACATACTAGACATTTATAAACACCTGTCTAGTTCTTACAACTCAAATACAACAGAGAAAACACAGAGATACCAAACACAGCAGAACACTAAACATATCTACAACGTTGAAGCCTCCTGCTCCATTGCTCCACCATCATTCATCAAAGCTAACCTGAATCCCTTGGCTACTCATAAAAATTTGAGCACCAAGAGTTTAATAAAAACAGAAATAAACTCCGGGTCAGACATGGGTCTGGTGTGAGTAACAGGTTAAGGTTGCTTAACTTTGAAAAACCTTTGAAAAGAAAAGGTATCACGTAATACTTCACACACATAAACATGGAAAAGTTTTTACCTTACGCTAACTAAAACATTTGATGGGAAATCCGGTGATATTATAATAGGTCTAGGGTTTTCAAGTAAATAGAAAATAGCCGAAATTGTTACATTTATTAAATTCCAGCTACTAGCCACAAAAGTGGGTAATACAATCAAAACCGATGGCACTTATTGGATTTTGGATTCCATACAATGGCAGGGCTACTGGGGTACCGCCCGTCACAGTACGTGGCCTAGATCAACGTACCGAGGATTACTACCAATCCCCTGCAACACAAGGCCGGAACCATCCTTTACTGGACAGTCCCGAACAAGACAACCCTGCAATTGGTGTGCATATCCAACTGCCCACTAAGCCTAATAAAAAGGGGCCTCTAGACAAGGGAAAATCTCGTCCTACTTGGGCATGACCCACTTAGCCTTGCTGCACCTCCGCTGTTTTAGCCATTCCCGGTTGATGAGGCTTGAGGCTACGATTACCTTTATAGAACACATCTATCTTAGAATTCTTATCGTCCACCTGATGATGTTCTGAAAGCATTCAATCCATATAAGTTCGTTCCGGGTTCGAACGAAACCGAAGGCATTATCTCGTTACACTCATTTTCGAATCACCCTCAGAGTTAACGACGACAACCCTTGCACTCTGAATCTTCATCTCGAATCTGAAAGTACTACCTCGTTGAACTCGTATTGGAATCACCCTCAGAGTTTTAACGAAGAATAGTCCTTACACCTCGAGTCTTCACTCTTCACTTGAGATTCATGACCTATCGTTAATTTGGATCGATGTGGTTTTCGGATATCCAAATCTGGAAACCCGATCCCGGTCTCATCGAAATCCAAAGCATATCTTTTTAGGCCAAGTTGTTTTAAAGTTTAAAACAATTCAATTTCATTATCTATATACACAAAGATAGATAATTCACATATCACAATAGATAATCATCATTATCATCACAACAGATAATCCATATTATCATTATCAAAAGATAATCCATATTATCATCATAATGCAACCAATGCATCCATATCACATAACATTACCGATCTCATAGTTGAGATTTCAAACCATTTAAGGCAAATCAATATCATCCATACATAAGCAATGATTAATAATCACACCAAATATAATTAATTTAAAATGAATTAAATTAATTACATCGTTTCAAATTAATTTAACATGAATTAAATTAATTACTTCATCAATATAAATCTTGCTTACCTATCCATTAATTAATTACAAATTAAATAATTATTCTCTAATTAATCACCTTAATTAATCAGCCTTGATTAATTATTCTTTAATTACACTCAAGAAATTATCCTTTAATTAATTTCACAAATTAATTATTCTTAACCGAATACAGTAATTAACCTTTAATTACTTCGTTAATTAATTAACTATAATTAATTAAATAAATCCTTAATTAATTACATTAATTAATTACATTTAATCACTCATTATTGATTAATTAATCTTAATTAATCAATTCTAAATTACATCACTAATTATATTAATTAATGATCCCTAATAACATTTTAATTAATTACTTTATTAAAATTAATTAAAATAAGTAATTAATCTTTAATTAAACTACAATTATTAATCACTTTTGGTTAATCACAATCAGCAATTAATTATCCTTAATTCCATTAAATAAATTAATTATTCCTTAATTAATTATCCTAATTAATCCTTTGATTAATTACAAAGTAATTATACTCAAATTACTTCTATTTTAAATCATCCTTCATTAATTACATCTAGTAATTATCAATTAATTACTTCACTAAGTAATTATACTTCATTAATTACATTTAAGTAATTATTATCAAATCATCAAGTGATTAAAATTAATTAAACTTAATTAATTAATTTAAACTAATCACATTAAACACCATTAATTACATTAAGTAATTAATTTCTTAATTACTTCTATTAAGTAATTATACTTAAACAATTTCACAAATGATTATCATTCAATTAATTAATCTAATTAATTATAAAAACTAATCACATTAATTAATTATTAAATAATCTTAAGTTAATGACCATTATTAACAATTAAAAGTTCTTTAATTACTTTTCTTAAGTAATAAAACTTACATTAATCATTATTAATTTCAAATTAATCAATCTTTAATAACTAATTAATTAACCTTTAATTATTTAATTAATTAAGTGTTAACTCTAATTAAGTGTTATCTCTAATTAAGTGTTAATTGTTTAATTATTTAATTAATTAAGTGTTATCTCTAATTATTAATTAATATTCTAATTAATAATCCTTAATTTCAAATTAATTATCCTTAATTAATTAATCTCAATCATTAATTAATTAATTTAAACCTTTAATTACTTATTTAATTAATCCAAATCATTAATTAATTAAATAAATAAATTATCCATTTAATTTCCTTAAAATTTAATGAATTACAAATCATTAAATTCTAATTTACTTTAAGATCAAACTTTGTTCTTATTAAGGATCAATTTATCATTTACAAAGTATTTTAAAACAATTTACTTTAAATTTACTACCAAAAAATAATTTTAAATTTAAGATTTAAAATGGATACAAATTATCTTTAACAAAGTTTAAAACACATTTCTAAAACCTTTTCATTTCACAAGTTAAAGAAATACTCATTTAATAAAGTAGTTTAAAAGGATTTAAATCAAATTCATTTTTAAATTCAAATCAATTTAAATTACACTTTAAACATTCAAAATTGTTTAAATCATTTTAAATTTAAAAACTTTTCTTCATTTCAAAAATGGAATACATATTTATATTTGAATCCAGATTAATCTTTAGATTTTTAAACTCTACTTACATTTTAAAACTTTATTTTTAAAATTCAATCTACTTAAACATTTTAAAGTAGTTTAACAATTCAAGTTTAAAAGCTTTATTTATTTTTAAAAACTGAGATTTAAACTTAAACTTGAATTCCAGATTTTAAACCTGGATTAAAAACTTAGTTTAAACCTTTGCTTTTCATCTTTAAACTTCAGTTTGAAATTTTAAAACAAAACATTTCAGGTTTCTGTTTAAAACCTGTTACAATTCTAAACCCGAGCCAACCCAATTTCTGCTTCGAGTCCACAAGCTAAAAACTTCGAGCAACCCATCTACTTACTTCGAGCAAACTACCCAAAAACACGAGTAAAACTCAGTTCAATCTTCTGCTCAATTCAAAAACCAACAGCATCCACAATGAGCACTGTGCACCTGCACAATGATCTTGATCGATTCCGATCAAATTCAACGATCTTCCCTCATCGAGGAACAACTCCTCACTGTACCCCGATCATCATATCTCTCTCACACAACTCGAATTTGAATTCGAGTTCAAATTTTAAAACCTAGAACAGAAAAGAACAATCATCACCAAAACCTGCCAACGCTTTGCCTCTTCATCTCCGACACACCGGAAACTCTGCAACTTCGTCCAACCCTTCGTCAACGACCAAGCTACCATTACCCAAAACCTCATTGAACTCGATCAATCCTACAGGCCGTGTCGACCAACTCAAATTGCCTAGTTAAAAACTAGGGTTACAGATTCAAATCAACCTTGCGCTCCTCCAAAATGATTTGATTAATCTTCCTAGCATTTTTCCTTTAATCTATGCTCACTCCACCATCAACACTGAAGATCACAACATCCAAAATCACAAAGATCACCAAAAATCCCCTACTTTCCTATTTCCTGATCAACTAGAACTGCATCCTCAATCTAATTCTAAAAATTGTGAATTTAGTTTTAAAAATCAAAATTTTGAATAATGTTTCAGATCCTAACCCTGAAACATTGAATCATTATGTTTGAATTTTCACTTATATTCAAACTTGCTCAGTTATTTTAAGTTTTCAGAGACATTTTACTATTATTTAACTTAATTAAAATTCTAATCTAAAGTTTGTAGTGAAACAAACAAGTATGATTTGAATCTTAATTTTTTAACAGTGTCAAAATCAAACGATTTTGAATTTAAATCAAAACAGGAAACTAGAACTGGAAACAGAGAGGTCTTACAGATACCCACAAAACATGCATACATCATACATAAAAATTCAACAATATACACACACAAACATATTTATTTCAAACAACTAGCATGCAACCAAATCATTCAATTGTTTAAGCTTTTAAAGGAATGTTACTCACCGCATAAAAATGAAGTCAGAGCTTCCAGATTTTGAAAAAGATTTTGAATTTGAGTTGCTGGAAAATGCTTTTTTTTCTTGAAGACTTAAATGTCTTTGCTGAAAACTTGAGATGCAAATGCTTGCTACTTTGATATAAAACTGCATACATGCTTCTGGATTGGCTGCTTATTTGAAAGATGCAGTTGCCTTGATTTGAAGGTGCAGGCTTTAAAACAGATTTGAAAATGTATTTACAGGTTTGAAATAGTTACAGGCTTGCTTTGAAAATGCTTTTACAAGGTATAGATTTACAGGGAATTGATTTGAAAATGTAATAGGGGGAAATGATTTTGGTTTGTGAAATGGTTTCAGGGAGTATAAATGGATTTCTGGTTTGAGAATAGAACATGCTAAGATTTCTTAGTTTTAGATTTAGAAAAATAAAAAGAGAAAGGGAAGGGAAGAAGATTTATAAGTATAAAGGCTGAAATTCTTATAAATAAAAATGAAAGAAAAAGCTAAATTTTTAAATGCCACTTGTCTTCAAATTTAACATTTGTCGTATTAGTTGTTAATCACCTAACACATGTTGTTTTTTTAAGTTAACATTAGTTATTTAGTTGAATATTAATGCAGGTTATGCCTAATTAATTAGTTAATTAGTATTTTATATGTATAGAAATTTTTTAAAAGAAATGAAACAATTATATATAAAAATAAAATTTTATACAAATATTTTAAAATCCAAAACAAATTTAAAATATTTATACTTTAAGTTTCAAGGCTTTTAACTCAAAATCAAATCAAATTTTTAAAAGTCAATTTGACATAACAAACTATTTTTATTAAAATCCATTTGTTAAAAACAATACATTATTATTATTGTTTAAAAATAACTCATTGTCAAATTAAAATAATTATAAAAGAAATTATTTCTTTATTAATAAATTATTTATTTTATCGAACTATATTTTGAAAAAAGAAAACAAAACAAACCTTATTGTTAATTTTACTAAACTTAAACTTATGCTAAAATTAATTTAAACAATTTAAACTTTTATCTCAATAATTTAAAACTATATAGTTATTTATTTAAATAGCTTTGAAAAGTTTTATACCAGATAAAAACAAATTCCCAAATTACCAAAAATATTAGAATTAGAAAACAAGGTTTATTTATGTATTAAATTTAAAACAAAGCTTATCTATTTACAATATATACATTTTCTATATACATTATAAATAGAAAACCATTTATTAGCTTTTAAAAGATAAAATCTATCAATTAAATATTTATTCAATTTCATTATTAAATCAATTCAAATTTATTAACAAAAATCATCAAATAAAGTTAATTTTAAACACAGATTATTAAATTGATATTGTCAAAAATTCTGGATCATCACATTCCTCCCATCTTAAAAGAATTTCGTCCCCGAAATTTAAAACAAAGGTAACTTAATAATCTCATTAAAGATTTTATTTTAAAACACAAGCATGTATTATCATATGCTAACAACAATAGCAATCATTTCATTCAATCAAACAAATCTAACTATCCAGACAAAATTCTGGATAGAATTTCCTCTAGTTTCCCAAGTATATATCCCGGGATACTTGCTCTACAGAATCCAAACAATCAAAACTACTAAGCTACAGAGCTCCTACTGATCTAAATCTACAAAACTAGATAGCATATCAGACTACAGACAAGTCTGACTCAACAACCAAACCTCCCGAACTGCTGGTTCCAAAAACCAGAGATAGATCATACACGTACTCCCTTAGAGATACGTGAAACACATCGAATCCCAGTTATCCAAACTGGAAATTCAATTCTTAAGATCAAACACTTATCCTCACAAGAACATAGAAAGATCCAAAACACCACGGAGATAGCTTCCCAGACTTACCAAAACTTATAACTCCTTCGATCGGAGAAAATTTATCCAAAATCAAATCCTCGACTCCAGAATCCAAATTCCTCTGTCTCTTATCCACAAAACTTGTCGGACAATCCTGGGCTGCCTACATCCTCCCTGATCAGCTCAACCCTTGCTGATTCCTCTTGAAACAAATAAAACCAATCAACTCAACAAAATGATCCTCTCACGATCATTCCAAAATCAAGAATACAAACTCTACTCTACAAACAACAGAAGACTAAACTTACTTCTCCTTATCCGGAAAAATAAACAGGAACACTCCCAAACTGCTTCTGCTGCACAACTCTGATCTGGAGTAGAAGAAATGCTGATGAAGAACACGAGAACAAACTGGAAAACACATCCCAAAAATATGGTTCAACGGATCCATAAAGGAAACTCAAAAATTCCTTCGAAACCTGAGTTGCTTCACCAACCGCTATCTCTAGGAATCATCGTTCAACTAAACTGAACCACCGGTTCCACTCCTGGAATCCTAGTCTATACGAAAACTCAAACTCCAGATGCAGATAACCTCTGACTATTCTGAAGACATCCGAAAAAACTCTGATAACCAAAGAGAACACTCAACTATCGTAAGTCACTTTTGCGATAAACCCAGATCAATTTCCAAAGAAAAACTGTTCCCTCTTTACTAAACAGATCAGCTTACGCTGGTCTAGTCAATCCATCGAAGAAATGGATCCACTTCGCTACTTCTCAACTCCACCTCCAGAAAAAATGCTCGGCCAGAAACTTCCTTGCCGGCACCCAGAATACTTCGAGCTGCATCGCTGACCTAGATGCCAAAGTCTTTCTAATCCTAAGCTCTTCGAGAAACTCGAATCTCAAAGCAAACCACAACTTCCTGCTGAACCCAGCCAGAACACCGAAGCAGACACACTTCCTAAAACTTGTTCCAAAGAAACATCTTCGGCCACATCTATAATCACTGCATCTCATCACATAGCTACTACTTCCTGAGGTATGAAGATACCATTACTCGCTTCTGCACTGCCGACAGATCCAAACTCTACTCACCAAATTCTGCACTTCAAAGATGGACTCTGAACCTTTTAAAGGTTTCCTTCAAAGATCAATGAAATCTTTACACCACTGCACAACTTACTCGAGACGGTATTAGGTCCACAGTCTCGACAAATACACTTCCAACCTCAAACATTCAAACTCCAACCAATGGTAGTCGCGTTATACACACTACTACCCTATCTAACTTTATAACTTATATTGGAAAACCCGAACAGGTAACCCAACAGGTAGGTAGAAATAAATAAATATATATATATATATATTAAAAATACAAGTACGCTCTCTCAAGAAAGAAAAAACTCCAAAGCCTAGGTATTCACTCAACCTAGCGCTCTGATACCACTGTAAAGACCCGCCATTCATTCCACAGAATGATGCATCATTAATAAGAAAGAAAGGGATAGAAAAGAGAAGGAAAGATAAGAAAGAAGAAACAACATCAGAATCTCAACAGCGGAACAGATAAATTATATTAACAACATAAGTATTACATAGCATACAACAACTATCAGAGTTACACAGATAATACAACACATACTAGACAGTTATAAACACCTGTCTAGTTATTACAACTCAAATACAACAGAGAAAACACAGAGATACCAAACACAGCGGAACACTAAACATATCTACAACGTTGAAGCCTGTTGCTCCATTGCTCCTCCATAATTCGTCAAAGCTAACCTGAATCCCTTGGCTACTCATAAAAATTTGAGTACCCAACAGTTTAAGAAAAACAGAAATAAATTCTGGGTCAGACATGGGTCTGGTGTGAGTAATAGGTTAAGGTTGCTTAACTTTGAAAAACCTTTGAAAATAAAAGGTACCACGTAAGACCTTCCACACATAAACATGGAAAAGTTTTTACCTTACGCTAACCAAAACATTTGATAGAAAATCCGGTGATATTATAATAGGTCTAGGGTTTTCAAGTAAATAGAAAATAGCCGAAATTGTTACATTTATTAAATTCCAGCTACGGGCCACAAAAGTGGGTAATACAATCAAAACCGATGGCACTTATTGGATTTTGGATTCCATACAATGGCAAGGCTACTGGGGTACCGCCCGTCACAGTACGTGGCCTAGATCAACGTACCGAGGATTACTCCCGATCCCCTGCAACACAAGGCCGGAACCATCCCTTACTAGACAGTCCTGACAAGACAAACCCGCAGTTGGTGCGCATATCCAACTGCCCACTAAGCCGAATAAAAAGGGACCTCTGACAGGGGAAAATCTCGTCCTACTTGGGCATGACCCACTTAGCCTTGCAGCACCTCCCCTGTTTTAGCCATCCCCGGTTGATGAGGCTTGAGGCTACGATTACCTTTATAGAACACATCTATCTTAGAATGCTCATCGTCCACCTGACGATGTTCTTAAAGCATTCAATCCATACAAGTTCGTTCTGGGTTCGAACGAAACCGAAGTCATTATCTCATTACACTCTTTTTGGAATCACCCTCAGAGTTAACGTGATAACCCTTGCACTCTGAATCTTCATCTCGAATCTGAAAGTACTACCCCGTTAAACTCGTATTGGAATCACCCTCAGAGTTTTAACGACGAATAGTACTTACACCTCGAGTCTTCACTTTTCACTTAAGATTCACGACCTATCGTTAATTTGGATCGATGTGGTTTTTGGATATCCAAATCTGGAAACCCGATCCCGGTCTCATCGAAATCCAAAGCGTATCTTTTAAGGCCAAGTTGTTTTAAAGTTTAAAACAATTCAATTTCATTATCTATATACACACAGATAGATAATTCACATATCACAATAGATAATCAGGATTATCATCACGACAGATAATCCATGTTATCATTATCAAAAGATAATCCATATTATCATCATAATGCAACCAATGCATCTATATCACACAACATTATCTATCTCATAGTTGAGATTTCAAACCATTCAAGGCAAATCAATATCATCCATACATAAGCAATGATTAATAATCACACCAAATATAATTAATTTAAAATGAATTAAATTAATTACATCATTTCTAATTAATTTAACATGAATTACATTAATTACTTCATCAATATAAATCTTTCTTACCTATCCATTAATTAATTACAAATTAATTAATTATTCTCTAATTAATCACCTTAATTAATCACTCTTGATTAATTATTCTTTAATTACACTCAAGAAATTATCCTTTAATTAGTTTCATAAATTAATTACTCTTAACCGAATACAGTAGTTAACCTTTAGTTACTTCATTAATTAATTAACTATAATTAGTTACATTAATCCTTAATTAATTACATTAATTAATTACCTTTTATCACTCATTATTGATTAATTAATCTTAATTAATCAACCCTTATTAATTAATGATCCCTAATAACATTTTAATTAATTACTTTATTAAAATTAATTACAATAAGTAATTAATCTTTAATTAAACCACAATTATTAATCACTTTTGGTTAATCACATTCAGTAATTAATTATCCTCAATTCCATTAAATAAATTAATTACTCCTTAATTAATTATCCTAATTAATCCCTTGATTAATTACAAAGTAATTATACTCAAATTACTTCTATTTTAAATCATCCTTCATTAATTACGTCTAGTAATTATCAATTAATTACTTAACTAAGTAATTATACTTCATTAATTACATTAAGTAATTATTATCAAATCGTCAAGTGATTAAAATTAATTAAACTTAATTACTTAATCTAAACTAATCACATTAAACACCATTTATTACATTATGTAATTAATTTCTTAATTACTACCATTAAGTAATTATACTTAAACAATTTCACAAATGATTATCATTTAATTAATTAATCTAATTAATTATTAAAATTAATCACATTAATTAATTATTAAACAATCTTAAGTTAATGACCATTATTAACAATTAAAAATTCTTTAATTACTTTTCTAAAGTAATAAAACTTACATTAATCATTATTAATTTCAAATTAATTAATCTTTAATAACCAATTAATTAACCTTTAATTATTTAATTAATTAAGTGTTAACTATAACTTAATTAATTCATAATTACTTAATTAATTAATCTCTAACTACTAATTAATATTCTAATTAATAATCCTTAATTTCAATTTAATTATCCTTAATTAATTAATCTCAATCATTAATTAATTAATTTAAACCTTTAATTACTTATTTAATTAATCCAAATCATTAATTAATTAAATAAATTAATTATCCATTTAATTTCCTTAAAAATTTAATGGATTACAAAAATTCTAATTTACTTTAAGATCAAACTTTGTTCTTATTAAGGATCAAGTTATCATTTACAAAGTATTTTAAAACAGTTTACTCTAAATTTACTTTCAAATATCATTTTAAATTTTAAAATATAAAATGGATGCAAATTATCTTTAACAAAGTTTAAAACACATTTCTAAAACCTTTTCATTTCACAAGTTGAAGAAATACTCATTTAATAAAGAAGTTTAAAAGAATTTAAATCCAAATTCATTTTTAAATTCAAATCAATTTAAATTACACTTTAAACATTCAAAATTGTTTAAATCATTTTAAATTTAAAAACTTTTCTTTATTTCAAAACTGGAATACATATTTATATTTGAATCCAGATTAATCTTCAAAATTTTAAACTCTACTTACATTTTAAAACTTTATTTTTAAAATTCAAGCTACTTAAACATTTTAAAGTAGTTTAACAATTCAAGTTTAAAAACTTTATTTATTTTCAAAAGCTGAGATTTAAACTTAAACTTGAATTCCAGATTTTAAATCTGGATTTAAAACTTAGTTTAAACCTTTGCTTTTCATCTTTAAACTTCAGTTTGAAATTTAAAACAAAACATTTCAGGTTTCTGTTTAAAACCTGTTACAATTACTAAACCCGAGCCAACCCAATTTCTGCTTCGAGTCCACAAGTTAAATACTTCGAGCAACCCATCTACTAACTTCGAGCAAACTACCCAAAAACACGAGTAAAACTCGAGTTCAATCTTCTGCTCAATTCAAAAACCAACAGCATCCACAATGAGCACCGTGCACCTGCACAATGATCTTGATCGATTCCGGTCAAATTCGACGATCTTCCCTCATCGACGGACAACTCCTCACTCCACCCCGATCATCATATCGCTCTCACACAACTCGAATTTGAATTCGAGTTCAAGTTTTAAAACCTGGAACAGAAAAGAACAACCATCACCAAACCTGTCAATGCTTCGTCTCTTCATCTTCGACCACCAGAAACTCTGCAACTTCGGCCAACCCTTCGTCAACGACCAAGCTACCATTACCAAAACCTCGTTGAACTCGATCACTCCTACAGGCCGTGCCGACCAACTCAAATTGCCTAGTTAAAAACTAGGGTTACAGATTCAAATCAACCTCGCACTCCTCCAAAAATGATTTGATTAATCTTCCTCGCATTTTTCCTTTAATCTATGCTCACTCCTCCATCGACACTGAAGATTACAACATCCAAAATCACAGAGATCACCAGAAATCCCCTACTTTCCTATTTCATGATCAACTAGAACTACATCTACAATCTAATTCTAAAAATTGTGAATTTAGTTTTAAAAATCAAAATTTTGAATAATGTTTCAGATCCTAATCCTGAAACATTGAATCATTATGTTCGAATTTTCACTTTGTATTCAAACTTGCTCGGTTATTTTAAGTTTTCGGAGACATTTTACTATTATTTAACTTAAGTAAAATTCTAATCTAAAGTTTGTAGTGAAACGAACAAGTATGATTTGAATCTTAAGTTTTTAACAGAGTCAAAATCAAGAGATTTTGAATTTAAATCAAAATAGGAAACTAGAACTGGAAACAGAGAGGTCTTACAGATACCCACAAAACATGCATACATCAGACATAAAAATTCAACAATATACACACACAAACATATTTATTTCAAACAACTAGCATGCAACCAAATCATTCAATTGTTTAAGCTTTTAAAGGAATGTTACTCACCAGATAAAAATGAAGTTAGAGCTTCCAATTTTGAAAAAGCTTTTGAATTTGAGTTGCTGGAAAATGCCTTTTTTTCTTGAAGACTTAAATGTCTTTGCTGAAAACTTGAGATGCAAATGCTTGCTACTTTGATTTAAAACTGCATGCATGCTTTGGTTTTGAAACTGGATTGTCTGCTTATTTGAAAGATGCAGTTGCCTTGATTTGAAGATGTAGGCTTTAAAACAGATTTGAAAATGTATTTACAGGTTTGAAATAGTTACAGGCTTGCTTTGAAAGTGCTTTTATAGGGTATAGATTTACAGGGAATTGATTTGAAAATGTTACAGGGGAATGATTTTGGTTTGTGAAATGGTTTCAGGGAGTATAGATGGATTTCTGGTTTGAGAATAGAACATGCTAAGTTTTCTTAGTTTTAGACTAAGAAAAATAGAAAAAGAAAGGGAAGGGAAGAAGATTTATAAATATAAAGGTTGAAATACTTATAAATAAAAATAAAAGAAAAAGCTAAATTTTGAAATGACACTTGTCTTCAAATTTAACATTTGTCATATTAGTTGTTAATCACCTAACACATGTTTTTTTAAGCTAACATTAGTTATTTAGTTAAATATTAATGTTGGTTATGCCTAATTTATTGGTTAACTAGTATTTTATATGTACAAATAATTTTTAAAAGAAATGAAACAATTATATATATATATATATAAATAAATGCTTATACAAATATTTTAAAATCCAAAACAAATATAAAATATTTATACTTTAAGTTTCAAGGCTTTAAACTCAAATTCAAATCAAATTTTTAAAATTCAATTTGAAATAACAAACTATTTTTATTAAAATCCATTTGTTAAAAACAATACATTATTATTATTGTTTAGAAATAACTCATTATCAAATTAAAATAATTATAAAAGAAATTATTTCTTTATTAATAAATTATTTATTTTATCAAATTATATTTAAAAAAAATAAAACAAAACAAACCTTATTGTTAATTTTATTTAAACTTAAACTTAAACTTATGCTAAAAGTAATTTAAAAAATTTAAACTTTTATCTTAACAATTTAAAACCATATAGTTATTTATTTAAATAGCTTTTAAAAGTTTTATATTAAATAAAAGCAAATTACAAAAAATATTAGAATTAGAAAACAAGGTTTATTTATTTATTAAATTTAAAACAAAGCTTATCTATTTACAATATATACATTTTCTATATACATTATAAATAGAAAACCATTTATTAGCTTTTAAAAGATAAAATCTATCAATTAAATATTTGTTCAATTTCATTATTAAATCAATTCAAATTTATTAACAAAAATCATCAAATCAATTTAATTTTAAACACAGATTATTAAATTGATATTGCCAAAAATTCCGGATCATCACATAATCCAAGATCTAAGTTCGATAAAATAAGCCTCTTCTATTACTTTCTTTTTAATTATAACTTATGTGTTGCAATTATACGTGCAAGTGTCGCGTTTATATTTTTTTATTTCTTTTATAACCAACATGTTATAAATGTAATTGCAAGTGTCTCTTTTCTATTCTAGTCTGTCTTCTTTTATTGTGATACTAAATTTTCTTTAGTTCTCTTATATTATAAAACAGTCTTAACTTGGGACTACGTCCAATTGTCATAAGTTACTTATCATAATAACTGCTTTACTTATTACTCTACTAACTACACAATAAATGTAGATCTATCACATTTTCTATTTATTATTTCTAGTTTTGTCAAATAATTAACTTGTTTATTTCTTCTTCTTTAATTTCTTTAACGCTTCACGTTATTCTTATTCTGGGAAGTTATTCTATTCTATTTGGTTGGTACAAAAACTGTGCAAAAAAATCATTTTCCATATATAATACTAAATAATGCTATAAACAATAACTCGTAACTACAAGATATTTCTTTTATTGTTTCTTTAATTGTTAGGTAATGCAAAATACAGTAATGTCTCTATTTTGCACTAATTCCATTTTTCTTGCTTTTATTCTTGCAATTACATTCATTGTTATTCTTACAGTATTAAAATATGGAAATGTATTCCCATTTCTAAACCAACCAACTAATTTATCACCAACTTCCAAATCAAATTATTAGATTTTTCCCTTTTTTATTTCATTCCCCAAGTTTTAGCATAATTACTGTAAATTTCTCGCTTTTAGGCTTATGTCTTTCTCTACAATTTTTAAGCCCAATATTACTTATATTTAATTGGATTCCTTTCTTTTTCCATATAAATAACATTTAAATATAAGTACACTTCTCTCATAAAATTTACAGTTTCAACATAACTAACTAGTATAACTAATTACTCAAATAATTTCAAATGCTGAATTAAAATATTTAACAGGAATCTAACGATATTATATATCATCAACATTAAAAATATATAATTTAAATCCACTCACCTGAAAAGAAAACACTCCAAATTCCAGATCTGATTTTTAGTCCAGTTCAATTATCCATAGCCTTCCCCTTTGCAACCCTATTTGGATCCACAAACCGGAATTTGTATAGATTTATAAATGTGGATCTAGTTAAAGAAAATAAACATATAAACTAGAAAACCATTTCTGAAAACTCACCTCATACGAACAGCTTAATTTGGACATCTCTTCTCTAGATCTACAGTTTCTACCTCCAAATTGCAATTCGGAAAACCTAAGTCTAATATATTTGATTTCTGAAGAATTAAAGGAGGAAAAAAAAGTTACAAGGCTTCCACGCCCATTCAAAAAATATGGGTTTGAAGGCTAGCCCTGTGCGTTTATTTATAGAGAGCCAAAGCAATGTCGTCCAATTGTTTAAAGCAATTGAAATCTAGCCGTTAAAAACTAGCAAAATGCATCAGTTCTGACATGCCTAGCCATTTTGTTTTATACGTGTTAAATTATTAAACGTTAACTTTTAACCTTTGCCCATTTATTCCAATTAATTTCCATCAATTGCAAATTTAATTTCCTTTGTAAAGCATGTTTATTTTGAAATTCGAACGTTGCTAATTAAGGTAAATTAATTTCCTTTAATTGCTGATTTGATTAACATTACCTAATAATGTTAATTAATTACCTCAAATTGCTAATGTCAGTTAATTCCCTTTATGACGCGTCTATTTTGAAATTCAAATCACGTTATTTCTAGAATTTATACGTGCATATGTTTATGAACATATATATTTACGCACATTTACATGTATAATTATTTTTCGATGCAGAATTTCGAACGTCAATAACTTTTTTATACGAAGTACGTTGAGGCATATTATATATAAATTAATTAGAAAATCGCCACGAGCACAATGGTGTAAATTTCGAGGCCATATTATGACAATTCCAACAATGCTCCTTGTTTGCGCCAAAAATAGTCACAAACCCCAAATACCGTGAAAACACCAGTGTATGAACACAAATCAGAAATATTCAAGCACAAATATCAGATCTCAGCAAATAACAAACAGCAATTCAGAAATTATAATCAGAAACACAGGATTTATAGTGGTTCGGCTATCTCCGGCCTACGTCCACTTCAAAGTTTTATCTTTTATTGATTATCCTTGCTGGTTACAGATGATTACAGCAGTAGCAATGGAGAATTTCGAGTACAATAGTTGTATTGAAGTGTAGAAATGAATCCGATAGAGTCTGGGCGTTGAGTAGGCCAAGATCCCCTTTCCTGCAGGCTTCAGAGGGCTATTTATAGGCGTAGGAGGCTGATATCGCGCTCAAACTTCGGGAGACTTCTTCTGGCATGTGAGTGGGCCTACGCGACCGACCCCACCAAGTTTCGACTCGATCTGTGATTGATACAAATCCATTTCGTATCCATCAAAAAATGATCCAATCGGGATGAAACTTGGCAGGAACATTCTTTACCTTGTATGCAAGCTGCTGTGAAAATTTGATTGCATTTGGATCTGTGGTTTGGGAGATATGATCGATTCAATCTCATGTTTTCCGTGGGCTGCAGATTTCAAATCCGTTGGTTCGAATCCATCCCCTTTGTGTCGTTCACAAGCACGTGCTCGCTCGATGACGTGGAACGATAAACCAGGGGAGATCCATATTGTTCGCCGTGTTGACCGAGGCTTTACCCCTTCTTTCACATCCAACGGTAACCTTCCATTCGTACCCATTTGACCTAGTCCACGTTCGCCTTAATGAGATGTCTTCCGTATCAATCGCTGCAATACGATCGATACGAAGTGACTCGTTTTGAGGTGGATACGAATAAGGGCCATATACGTATGGATACGAATGGCATTCATCCTATGATCGTTTGCGAACGAAATCGATTCGAACAACCATGAACCGCTTGGACACGAAAGAGGGTTGTAGAGTGGATGGATATGAACCAAGCTTACCAATGATCGATACGAATGCATGGATTCAAAATATGCTGCCTGCCTCCAACCTGATCGACACGAATGTCATTGATTCGAACAAACCACCGCACGCTTGCTTACCAATCTGGGTCTACTGCTATCGAGACGAAATCCTTTTGGCCTTCCCACCTGATCGATACGAACGCCATCAAGTCGAACCAAAACCTGATCGATTCGAACTTCATTGAGTCGAACCACTGCCGATCAATACGAACCCAATCGACTCGAATAAGGCAATGCATGATTTCCTGATGGATGTGAATGATGGACTCGAACTGCAATAAACTCGATGGATACGAACATACTGAGGCGATGTCATTCCGATGGATACGAACCTGCCCGCTTACCTGATCGATGTGAAACTGTTGAGTCGAGTCCATGCTGATCGACACGAACGATATCGATTCGAAGTCCACCTATTGATTGATGCGAAATGCATCGATACGAACTGTTCCTTGTGTGCCTTATTAGCCCATCCATATCTTGTGCACACGAACTCCGATCGACCTTAAATTTGAAATGTTGCCTTCCTTAACCTTGATCATCATTTCCAATCGATTCTGTCCTGATCATAGCTCGGCCAAATTTTAACGACATTGATTGCAGCCTTGTTTCCAATCGATTTCCAATCCTGATATCCATTCTTCCTCGCCAATTTGTTAATATTCCAGCCTTGACCAAAAGGTGGGATAACATTTGCCGCCAAAACATGCCTTGTGATAATAAGGCGTGTTTTGAATAATTCCAAATCTGATATCCGAAGTCCATAGCCATATCGTCAGAGTACATCATCCTCGACTGCTCTGAGTCGATGCCCAATTCCAAATCCAATAACCAAAGCCTTTAGTCAATTCCGTATCCGTCTAAACCCGATAACCGAGTTCTAATCCATCCTTAACCAATAGCCAATAACCGCATCCGAGACCTCTCCGAGTCGATGTCCAAATCCATAACCTCTTCGGGTTCTTTCCAAGCGCAATCCACACTTGACGACCGTGGTCCAGTGTCCCTGGACGTTGAGCTAACCTCTTCGGGTTCTTGCCAAGCGCAATCCACACTTGGCGACCGTGGTGCAGTGCCCCTGGACGTTGTACAATGCCATGGCTTAAGTCGTAAGCCGAATCCTGGTCCTTCCGGACCGTTACTAAGCATAGTCCATGCTCAACGACCTGAAACAATAATCAATAATATGGGGCCTAAATCCTAGGCCGAATTCTGGTCACTCCGGACCCTTGCTGAGCATAATCCATACTCAGCGACCTGAATAAGCCAATTTGCCACATGCGGACAAAGAGACTTACCCCTTGCCAGGTATAATCCATACCCGACTACCATTTATCAAAAAATAGATAAAAATCCAATCAAAATCCAATCTGAAATCCAAATCAAATCAGAAATCAGAAATCCAAACCAACATCCAAAAAAGAAAACAATCATCCAAGCAAAAATCCAAATCAAAAAGCAAACAAAACCAGGAGCTCAATCCAAACTCCAAAACCAAACCAGAGAATGAGTGTCCAATCCAAAACACAAGACAGATTTCGCAAACCATAGCTTCGCAGTTTATCATCATTCAGAGCATGCCTAGGGGCTATCTCCGTCCCCATACATGTGTAATTGACTTTGCCGTTTGTCAATAGCTTGTTACTTATTTCATATTATCCCGGTCAATTGATAACCAATCGACCATCATTCCTGGACCTCCCACCATCATGGTTTGAGGTAGGTGGTGGTTGCTCCTGCTCCACCGCTGTATTCCAAGATCCAACATATTGTCGCAACTGTCCATTCCTTACATGCTCTTCGATTATATCCTTCAAGTGCCTACAGCTGTTGGTATCGTGCCCATCCAAATCATGGAATAGGCAGTGCCTTCCTGATGCCCTCTCTTGTTCAGAAGGCTCTCTCCTAGCTGGCCTTCGATAGGGAAGGCGGTTCCGGGTATCCAGGTATATCCGCTCCAGCGTCTCATTCAACCCTGTGTATATGGAAAACTTTGGATCCTTCCATCGTTTCCTAGCTTTTCCAGAATCATCATCTAATTTCCTTTTTCCTTTTTCTTTATCTGAACCTTTGTTGGATGGTCCTCCACCCACAGTCGCATTCACTTATTCAACTTTAAATCTGCACATGCATCCTCTTTTCGGAGGAACCTCTCAGCTTCGTGAAAGAATTCCCCGAGATCTAGTGGTGGGTCTCGTATCAAAGATACCTTGAAATCCGAATCCTCCCTGACTCCTGACATGGAAACCATTGATGGATCCGGCCGATCCACCGAAGAAACTACCGCATTGAATCGAGTTACAAAAGCTCTAAGTGATTCATCCATCCTTTGTTTCACCGACGTTAGCATCATCACGTTCTTGGGCCTCTTAATATGAACCCGGAATTGCCTTAGTAACCTATCCACCAGCTCCATCCATGTCCTGATAGACCCTTTTTTCAACTGCCTAAACCACATTGTGGCTATATCTGTCAAATACAAGGGAAAACATAGGGCCATAACTTCCTCCGATGCCCCCCCAGTACTTCTATGTGTCTAGTATATCTCATCAGATGATCTGTCGGATCATCCTTGCCATTGTATACTTCCATAGTATGTAGCTTGAAATCAGGCGGATTTCGTGCCATCCTGATTTCCCGTGTGAACGGACTCTTGTTCATCCCTTCCAAATCTCTATTAGTCAGACCTCCACGCATAGTTCTCCTAATAATCTCAGCTAATCCAGCATTATCTGTCAAAGGTTATCCCCCATGCCCCCGAGGGATTCCAGTACATACTCCTCATGCGGTTCACTAACGTTAGCACTCGCTCTAACCTGTTGAGCTCCATCCAAGGGCCTTCTAGTATCAGATTATGCGGGCCTTCCCCCAAGCCTTTGTTGATTGCCCTCTGGTTCTGTATTCTGTCCTCCATTAGGCTCCGCAACCCTAGTTCCTTGCTCCACATTCGCAGTCACTGTAGTCGGTCCAAGGTTTTGCGTTCCTACAGCTCTCATCTGTTCGAAGAAAGTCTGCATCATTTCCTGTTGACTTTTCAACAATCTCTCCTGCAATGAATTAGCCATAGCCTCCATTTCATCCCTGGTTATGTAAATTGAAGCTTGTCCTTCTCCAACTCCGGAGGATGCTTCTTGACTTCCTCCGTGTTGGCTTCTCTCAGCCCTTTGTCTCCTGCTTGTCTGTCGAGTCATTGTCTTTCAAATCCAAACTCTTCACTCTTTTCAAATCCAAACTTTAGTCCGATGTAGCAGGTGCTAGTCCTTCTCAGTGAAAGTACCAAAAATTTTGCGCCAAAAATGGTCACAAACCCCAAATACCATGAAAGCATCAGTGTATGAACACAAATCAGCAATATTCAAGCACAAATATCAGATCTCATCAAATAACAAACAGCAATTTAGAAATTATAATCAGAAACACAGGATTTATAGTGGTTCGGCTATCTCCGGCCTACGCCCACTTCAAAGTTTTATCTTTTATTGATTATCCTTGCTGGTTACAGATGATTACAGCAGTAGCAATGGAGAATTTCGAGTACAATAGTTTTATTGAAGTGTAGAAATGAATCCGGCAGAGTCTGGGCGTTGAGTAGGCCAAGATCCCCTTTCCTGCAGGCTTCAGAGATTTAAAGGTGTAGGAGGATGATATCGCGCTCAAACTTCGGGAGACTTCTTCTGGCACGTGAGTGGGCCCATGCGGCCGACCCCACCAAGTTTCGACTCGATCTGTGGTCGATAAGAATCCATTTCATATCCATCAAAAAATGATCCAATCGGGATGAAACTTGGCAGGAAGATTCTTTACCTTGTATGCAAGCTGCTGTGAAAATTTCATTGCATTTGGATCTGTGGTTTGGGAGATATGATCGATTCAATCTTATGTTTTCCGTGGGCTGCAGATTTCGAATCCATCCCCTTCGTGTCGTTCACAAGCACGTGCTCGTTCGATGATGTGGAACAATAAACCAGGGGAGATCCATATTTTTCGTCGTGTTGATCGAGGCTTTACCCCTTCTTTCGCATCCAATAGTAACCTTCCATTCATACCCATTTGACCTAGCCCACGTTCGCCTTGATGAGATGTCTTCCGTATCAATCGCTGCAATACGATCGATACGAAGTGACTCGTTTTGAGGTGGATACGAACAAGGGCCATATACGTATGGATACGAATGGCATTCATCCTATGATCGTTTGCGAACGCAATCGATTCGAACAACCTTGAACCGCTTGGATACGAAAGAGGGTTGTAGAGTGGATGGATACGAACCAAGCTTACCAGTGATTGATACAAATGCATGGATTCGAAATATGCCGCCTGCCTCCAACCTGATCGACACGAATGTCATTGATTCGAATAAACCACCGCACGCTTGCTTACCAATCTGGGTCTACTGCTATCGAGACGAAATCCTTCTGGCCTTCCCACCTGATCGATACGAACGCCATCGAGTCGAACCAAAACCTAATCGATTCGAACTTCATCGAGTCGAACCACTGCCGATCAATACGAACCCAATCGACTCGAATAATCCAATGCACGATTTCCTGATGGATGCGAATGGTGGACTCGAACTGCACTAAACTAGATGGATACGAACATACTGAGGCGTTGTCATTCCACGGATACGATCCAGCCCGCTTACCTGATCGATGCGAAACCGTTGGGTCGAGTCCATGCTGATCGATACAAACGATATCGATTCGAAGTCCACCTACTGATCGATGTGAAATGCATCGATACGAACCATTCCTTATGCGTCTTGGCCCATCCATATCTTGTGCATACGAACTCCGATCGACCTGAAATTTGAAATGTAGCCTTCCTTAACCTTGATCATCATTTCCAATCGATTCCGTCCTGATCGGAGCTCTGCCAAATATTAGCGACATCGATTGCAGCCTTGTTCCCAATCAATTTCCAATCCTGATATCCATTCTTCCTCGCCAATTTGTTAATATTCCAGCCTTTAACAAAACGTGGGATAAAACTCCTTTTCACTGCTTATAATTAATTGATTATTTAATTATCTGGAAATACAGGGTGTTACATTCTCCCACACTTTAGGAAATTTCGTTTCCATACTCTATAAGGGTAAACTATGTAATTCCTCGCATTAAACAAATCCATCTTGTATACATCCAATTTTACGACCATCCATGTCCTCGTGCAAAGTGTCATTTAACATAAAATATATGCATGTACATGAATTTCTAAGCGGTACCTCCAACATGAATGCTTTTCTTCTTTAAAAACTATTTTTTAAAATATGATGCACACATCCTAAATATATTTGCAATTTTTATATGAATGCAATCTTTTGAAAACTCAAAACATTTTTCATCCAATTTTTCCCACACTCCTATTGAATAGGTGCGTAGTTCAATAAAAAAATTCATCCAAACCCTACCACACAACT
Source organism: Allium cepa (assembly GCA_030765085.1). Classification (NCBI taxonomy): domain Eukaryota; kingdom Viridiplantae; phylum Streptophyta; class Magnoliopsida; order Asparagales; family Amaryllidaceae; genus Allium; species Allium cepa. The sequence goes on along the minus strand of CM060942.1, from coordinate 695,485,774 downwards.
TTTAATATTCGAATTTTAGGAAAATCTAATTTTCTGAACTCGATTTCCTATGTTAGAAAGAATGTAGAAAACAGAAAATCTCACGTTTCTCCATTTTACTATTGCGCATCTCTTTTTCTATACTAGGAACTTATGCCACTATTCTATAAAAATCTCTATTTGCTTTCCCAAGACAGTTCACATAAGAAAACTTTTCTTTTCAAAATTTTCTGTTGATGTTTCTATTGCTTTCTTTAAATTTTTTGTTTTCCTTTTAGTTACTCTTTTTGGCTTTTACTTTTCTTTTATTACTTACATCCTATGTTTTTATTCTCTTCTTGTGAACATCACAGAAAAAGAGCATATATTTATTTATGGAGAGCCAAAGCAACGTCGTCCGTTAGTTTAAAGCGATTGAAATCTAACCGTTAAAAACAAGCAAAACGCGTCAATATTGGCCTATATCTAGCATTTTTTTATACCTATTGATTTACTAAACGTTAATTTTTAACCTTGCCTATTCATTCTAATTAATTTCCATCAATTGCAAATTTAATTCCCTTTATAACAAATGTTTAATTTGTAATTCAAACGTTGCTAATTAATGTAAATTAATTTCTTTTAATTGCTGATTTGATTAACATTTTCTACTAATGTTAATTAATTACCTCTAATTTTCGATGTCATTTAATTTCCTTTATGACGGACGTTTATTTTGAAATTCAAATGTGTGTTATTTCTGGAGCTTATGCGCGCATATATTTATAAACAAATATATTTATGCATATTTACACGTATAATTATTTTTCAATACGGAACTTCGAACATCAATAACGTTTTCATACAAAGTCCGTTCGAGGCATATTATATATGTACATTTAATCAAAAAATCGCCATAAACACAATGGTATAAGTTTTGAGGCCATATTCTGAAAATTCCAAAACGCTCATTTTCACCGTTTATAATTATTTGATTATTTAATTATCAAAAAATGCGGGTGTTACCGTTGGGATTCAACTCGACGTTTGGTTATGACCCGAAGCCATAACTTCAGGACTTAATAACCGAACTCAAGTTCGATTCATAGACTAAATCCTCACAAGTACATTGAATGGAACAGGAGCTCTAAAATACTTAAGCAAATATACCTAGAGTTATGCTGAAAACAAAACGAGATTTTATTTCTAATATTATTTGGAAAAAAGACAAGTACAAAGATCTGTTTAATGAATTCCTATAAGCAGGGGCCAATTGCATCTATACATGGCCTACAAAAGAAAAAGAAAAATCTTATTCTAAGCTATTTGCAAAAAGAAGAAGAAAAAGTGCAAGTCTACGCCTTTGGTGTTTTATCCTTTTTGCTCTTCTTCGGCGTGGACCCATTTGAACTACCGCTCGGATGTCTCTACGAGCCTTTACTTCCCCGGCCTCCCTTAACTGATTTGCCTATAGCTAGGGGAATGACAACTGTCTCCTCCTCAGAACTCACGGAGATCAGAATACTCTCTACGAGCGAAACTGGAGAAACGGCGGCACCCTCAACATTGAAAGAATGAGGCGCACTGGTATCAATGATGGTGCCACCGGAGAAATTATTAGCCTAGGGACTGGACGGGGACCCGCCATGCCACCACCAACATTGCTAGCCTGCCTGGCTTGCTCCATCTCAGCTCTAATATCTTCCACTATCTCCTTAGCCCACTCTACATGTATGCCCATAGGAACGCTAGTGGTAGGACCCAAGGAGCGGCTAAAGTTTGCATCTTCACCCATGACGAAAAGTATTTCAGTGAGCGGGTCGCTTTAGTATCCGAGGAGTGCTTCCAACATTTGATCATCGAGCATGCAACTTCTTTCGTGCATATCCCCAGTTGATGTGGCCACCGATGTAGTCGTCGCTTCCGTCATAACAGCCTCCTACTCTTGATGTTATTCTTGGGTCATAAGAGGATCGACTGGTGCAGAATCAATAACTGAATAAAGATAAGAGAAGATATTAGTGACATCTTCAACCAATGCTCCACCATTTAGGCAAATGAAAGAAGTGTTCGGAGTACCTTCCTCAGATTTAATCACATGTTGAGCTGATGTGCCTTTAGAACCATGTTTATGTAATGGAGATAGGCGCGGCCTGTCGGGGTCGTACGATGGAACAGCTGGAGGATCAATTGCAGAAATAAGCTCAGGTTAGGTCACTACATGCGCTTTAGAACATACTTCACAACGCTCGACTCTGGATCCTTCTCCACTGTTTGGATACTTAACGGAAATTTTTTCCTTTTTGAAGGTGCCAATGGTATCATAAAGAACCTTTACCTCATCTCCAACTAGTATCTGATTTTCCAGTTTGAATTCGTCAATAGTTGAAGTGCTGCGCGCCATTTTCTCATCTTTGACCAAGCGACTATAAGCTTGTATAGATGGAAGGGGTAATCTTCGAGCCAGTTGAGATTGCGATTACTTAAAACGTTGGCGTTATATAGGACCATAAGATCTTCGAATTCATCCTCACCTCCATCACTTTAACTTCGCTCTCAATTCTGGCTTGGCTTCTAGAGCCTTCAAGTTTGTCGCATCCCTTTCGTCTTTAAGAGCAACCGTCCGCTCGCATGCCTCTTGGGCAGCTTTGTTAGCATCATCTTTCTCCCTGACGACCTCAGCAAACTTCTCCTTTAACTCAATAAGCTCCTTCAGCGCAGCATCTCTTTCGGCAATAATAGTAATGTTCCGATGGACCATCTCCTCAACTAAGGCAAAATGCATCTATAGCATTTTTTCCATAGACTGGTTTGCCTCGTTGGCTTTCTTATTGGCTTTTATTTTTGATTTCGTGGAAGATTCGGCCTCATTATTAAGTACTTCAATCATACGGTTCTTTTGAATGAGAACAATCTCCATTTTTTCAATTGTTTTTGCTACTCGAAGGCCACCACTGAAGCTTTCTCCGCAGTTTCACCCATTCTCGATATTGTTTATAGACATCATGTATGTAATCATGTACCGTTCTTTCTATGTCATTAGGGATTCATTTCAAGTTTGGAGGGAATATAAAGCTGTGAAAGCAGACATTTGGAAAATCTTTTTGCAACTTAGCAATTTTGATCGCTCCCTCCTCAGGGGGTTCTAAAGCGACCTATTTTGTGATAATGGGAGTTTGGGCCTCAGTCATCCGACGTTGCTCTTCGGGTCTTGAAGTTTGAGGAGGCATTACTTGACGTGAAGTTTTTGAAGACTGCCTTCCGGAGCTGGAGGGTTTGAAGGAACCTTTGGGTGGTGGCGACCGCGACCGCGAGTGGCGCCTACTTTGGTGTTGCATCTCCCTCTCCCTTTCGCAACGGTTGTGCTCTTAGCTGGAGTAGCCATGATCATATTCTCTATCAGTCTCGCGTCTATGAGACTCAGAATAAGAACTAGAAGAATGGCATTTGGAATGCAGACTACTGAGCAATGTTCCTTGCCTCGCCATTGTATCTGTAAAATAGAAAGAGAAGCAGAATTAGTTATCTTCAAAGATCAAGAAACACGTGATTAAAAGTTGTGAGGTGACATGAAGTGTGTGCATGCATGTACCAACCCCCAACCACCCAGTTGTAGCAACCATACTCGTAGGAGTTGGCTTCCCTATATCTAAGGCACTTTGAAGTCCCTAAAATCCAACATCTTGATACGAAGACAAGTCATCTGGAATGGGGATACCGTGGAGATAGCATAAAATTTTTGCATCTCGTGGATTTGTAGGCAATAGCCTTGCCTTTTCTTTTCAACTCTAAAGATCACAGACTCTTGGAAGGTACAGCTGCAGGCTCATCTCCAACAGGCGTATTCTCATCATCGCCCATTTAGTAATAACGACTCTAGGAGCTCTTCTTCCTTCATGACTCACCGAAGCCATTATAAGAACGCATGTTGATCCAATGCTCTAACCTCTTTCTATAGCCCAACGGCGATTAATTTTTCATCCGTGAGAACTTCATCGATGTCTCAAAGCTCAGCTTACACCGATTGAGGAGTCCGTACTATCTTTTTGAATCGCTCTCCTTTAGGTTGTGGGATTGAATCTGTAAAAGAAGCAAAGTATTAGACTTTGCATCAACTTAAATTACTCAGTTAATCGACGAAGGAGTTAGAACACTTATATCTAACTAGCCACCGTTTGGCGAATCCCGATGGACACCGAACGAAGAACCATTCGGTTTTAAAGTAGCTCAGTTTACTCCCGGCTTCTGCCACTACTTGACAATTTCTAACCGCTTCCAAAAAGGTGAAAGAAGGGTTGTCTCCGCGACTCTTAATGTTGAATGGATATTTGATTTCTTCGACTGTTGGAGGTCGAAAGAGATGCTCCATGAAGATGATGAATAGGCTTTGAGCAATGCATACCCGTTCGGATGCAACTAGGACGGAGCAATCCTCAAGAAAAGCAGCACTTCTCGAATAAATTGATTGAAGGGAGGAAGTGTTCCAGCTATACACATGTACCTATTGCACGAAGTATACACTTTTAGGAGAATATGGGCTCAGTCATCCGTGACCGGTACCAAAATGTCTTCTAGAGACAGTCTGTGCCTAAGACAGATTCTACCAAGCATGTCTTTCGAGATATTGGAGCGAACAGAATCCAACGGATTCATAGTAAAAACTGCACCCGGCATCTCGTTCGGAGCGAGACTTATTACTTCAGTTGCAATCTCTAACATTTTTATAGCTGGAAGTGGAGGACCTCGGATATCCTGCGACTCGAAGCTTCAGGGATCCATAGTTATTGAACTCGATAAAAACCAATATTAGATGGAAAGAAATCTATGCTCCCCCCATGATTTTGAAGTGAGTGATCGTGTTGTATAGTGCAGTGCTACAAAATACTTTAAATTTCTTCAAGTTCAATAGATGATGAAATGTAAAGACTTGAGATTCAACCAGAGTGACTGTCATCGCTGACTGTCACAACCGTGCCAGCCTAACTTTGCAAAACGATCCGTGTTAGAGTTTATGGAGTTTATCCAGTAAAAGTTCCATCAACGAGCTTCGATGGGAAGTCAAATATGTAGTTTAATAGTTAAGTCCAGATATGCAATGCTAAAGCTCATCGGAGTCAATTGTTCGAATGTGCCAAGATTTCGTATCCATCAAAGGTTCAAACTTGGGTCATTCCACAAGAAATTAGGGTTTCATATCGATCGCAAGAAGATCGGTTCGTATCAATCCAAAACCTTTGGTTACGTATCGATCATGGGCCATGTCTTTGTATCGATCATCGGGTCCAGAACTTTGTATCGTTCCCTCCAGATCAATACGAACTCCCACCATTTACAATTGATACGAACAAACTCCCTCCATCCATCGTTTTCGGATCGATACGATCCTCCACGTCTCAGGTTGATACGAACGATGCATCCTCCATCAGTACGAGATCTAAGGCAAAGCTTCTTCCAATGACTATCTTTTATCCATCAGTAGTTCTCCTTTCCCAAGCAGCCTAAATGCCATTACTCTCTCCTCGACCTCACTCTGACCCAAATCCGGCATCAACATCGCCGGAATCGGCCATGACATTGAATGAATTGGCATTAAAACTTGAATCTTATCATTTTAATGTGGAGTTAATTGGTTAATTACCTAAATTAAAGGATGATCACCTAAATTAAAGGATGATTTGAGGGATTAACGAGTTATGTTGATTTAGGAACAAAGACAGCTTCTTCTTGTGATATCCCGAAATTTCAAGGAATTTAAAATGTGATAATCTCTTAATTAAATTGTTTAAAATTGCTAAAGTTGTTATTTTCAAATATAAATAACCAATTAATTAATAACGAGATGTTTTTAAGAGTATAATTATAGATTGATTTTTAAATAAGAATAATTATTTAGTTTGTGTTATTGTATAAATAAATTTTAAATATAGATTTTAAAATAGATTTTAAATAGACTTATTATTTCAAATTTAATAATTGTTATTTAAATATGTATATATGTGTATTTAAATTATTTTAAATTGGATTTTAAATTGAAACTGAAGTCGGATTTGGATTTAAAAATTGAATCTAAAGGAATATATATAACTTTAAAATAGAAATAATAATATGGTTTGGATATAAAATATGGATAATTTTTTTATTTAAAATAAGATTGCTTTCTTTTATTTTCTTTAAAAGGAAATTTATTTATATAAATTTGGAAAATTATTTATTTAATAATAAGATAAAAAGAAAAGTTTTATATTTACATTTAAAAATGAGTTAAAAATATTTTATATGATTTTATTTAAAATATGATTGATTTTATTTTATTTTCTTTTAAAAGGTTTTATTTATTTAAAATTAGAAAAGCATTTCTAAATTAAGAAACATGCTTATTAATTAAGAGATTATTATAAAAAGCTTTTAAAATCCTTTTAAAAATAAATATATATAAATAATGACAAGTGTTAAATTATAAACCTCTTAAGTAACATGTGTTGGCATATTAATTAAAGTTAAAGACAAGTGTGACACATTTTATTTTCATTTTTCTTTGATTTTAAATAAACCATAAACTAGTTTTTATAATCATTCATCTTCCCTTCGTATTCCTTTTCTAATCTCATTTCAAAAATCTAAAACTTTCTCAAACAAGAAAACAATAGCCAGACCAAATATGAACTTTCCTCAAATCATAACCTGAAACATTTTCAAGTTTAAAAGCTTGAAATTAACTCCTCAAACCAAAATACAAGTCTGTAATTCATCTTCTCTCAAACAAATGCAACTCAACCAGAAATGTCATCAGACCCGTAACCATTTTATACCTCAAAGCATTTTCAAAACTCTATAATATTCCTAAATCCTAGATCTGAAAAACAAATTCAAGCTTAAAAGCATTCCTCAAACCAAAGTTTAAAACCTGTATTCATTCCTCAAGTTCAAATGTAACCTGAAAAGCATTTTCAAAATCAAGCCTGCAACTTTTCTTTCAAAAATTCAAGCAAAGTTCAAATTTCAAAACTGCAAGCCTAAAACATGAAATTTTTTCGAAACCTGTAATGTTTAATTTTCAATCTGGAAATCAAGAAATCTTCCCAACAATTGGCTTCAAATCTATTTCCAGTTCAAACTTTCAAGTTTTAAAGCCTTCTAGTTTTCAAGTTTCAAGTTTTATCAACTCTCTGCATTTTTAAAAGCTTAGTAAACATTTTAAACTAAAAACTTAAGTTGCTAATTATCTGATGTCTTGCATGTATATATATAATTGAGTTATCTGTGTTTATGGATGTGAATGACTGTGCTTGTATGTTTGATTTATTCTTCTCTGTTTTTAAACTACAAAGGGTAGAAATAAAAGAAATATTCAATCTTCTTATCAGTTCATTGTTAAGTCTTAAGTTTTAAAAATGATATGTTTGGTTTAACACAAATTTACGTTTAAAATTTTATTCAAGTAGAAAACCTTCTGGAATCAATAGCACAGTAGAAATTCTAAAACATGATTAAATCAAGTATTTTAATTCGCTGTTTCAAGTTTATATCTTGAATCATCTTTGAAAAATAGGAATTTTAAAACAAGAATTAAGATTTTTAGTACTAGGATTAGTGTGCATTTTGGGATTGTTTGGAAATGGGTTTTGTTATCCCGCCTTTTGGCAAGGCCGAGATACCAAGGAGTTCACTGGAAAAACAGGATCATACGTCCTTGACATTGAATGATTGTTGAACAAATCAATTAATTTTGCCCGAGTCCGGATCGAGCTACAACTGATAAGGCAAGTCAAGCAAAGCTGTGGAAACTAATGTTCCAAATTTCGAGACAATCCGGGTTCATACGCTAAAGTTATCGCCAGCGGAAAGTGGGAGGAATAGCCTTGGTTTGAATCGATCAGGCATGTATTGCTTCGAACCCATGAGAAGTTCCTTTGCTTCGACTCCATCGGGAAAGCCCCCACTTCGAATCCATCCTCGCATGTCTATGTTCAAATCCATCCAAAATCCTTCCTAGTTCGAATCCATTAGAGTATTCCTATCTTCGAGTCCGTCAAGCTGAAACCCTTCGAATCCATGCATTTGTAGGGACTTCGACTCCATCTAATAACTGTCTTCGAATCCACCCTTTTGAGGCAAATTCGAATCGATCAGTGGTGACTTGCCCTGATCGATTCGAACGAGCATTGGTTCATTTAATTTGAAGGAGGCACATCTTCGAACCGATCACCTCGAATCCACCAGGTCCATGCCACTAAAACCAAGGATTAGACCCAGTAAACTCGAAGGAAAAGGAGGATTGACCAGAAGCACACGGACCACATCATCATCTTCACATGCAGAAGCATGGATTCAAACCTATGGATTCGAACCATATCGATTCGAACGAATCCATAGGACGAGGAGCACCATCTTGAATCGATCATAACATGAGATCTACAAGTCCAAATGCTATGAAATTTTCACAGGAGCTTGTGTATACATAGAAGAATGTCCACGCCAAGTTTCATCACGATTGGACACCTTCTTGATCGATTCAAACCAAGGGTCGAATCGATCCCAAAGTGGGCCTGGATCTCCAGAATTCGGCCATATGGGCCCCCCTCACATGCCAGAAGCGTTCTCCCCTGATTTTAGGCGAAATATCTGCCTCCTACACCTATAAATAGAGCCCCTGGTCATTCAGAAAAGGGATCGGAGAATTTTAGAGAAAAAAGCATGCCCGGACGCTGCCAGAATCATTCTACACCATCCCCTCTGCTACTGATTTCAAATTTAAGTCTATTATCTATTGTACTTTGCTCGAGAACACTTGTAATCTTAAAGAATTAAGCAATAAAGAGATAAAACTTCATAGTGGACGTAGGCAAATTGCCGAACTACTCTAAATTGTTGTCTTCCGTGCAATTTACTTTTCTGTGACTTGGAGTTTTTGTTAGATAATCCTCATTTTCAATTTAATTTCTTCATTTATTATCTCTTCAAAAACATCCGAAGGGTGTTGCCCAATTTTGGTGCAAACACTTTGGTGCTTTCACCAAGAAAACCCAGGTTTTCTCTTGCTCATTGGATCTATCATCGATATCGGATTGCATAAATCTAAGAGAGAGATTCAGACTTCAATTTCAGACTCCTTCCATACTATTCAGATTTATCAAAATCTAGGAAAGGATTCTACACCTCTAGATGGTTAGCACAAGAACCACTTCTACCGCAGCCGGCCAAGAAGGCCGAGATAGACAAAATCCCCCGCAACTCCCTCCACCCAATCAAGATGATATCGGACACTCAGATCCATCAGGTCCGGTCACTCGACAAGAGTTCCAGGCATTACTCCAGAAATTAACCCAAAGTCGACAACAGCTGACTGAACAACTACATGCCAATGCTGAGTTGACTAATGAACTAAACCGCCAAAGGCGAAGAAAATCCAGAAGGGACCACGCCCCTCATTCCTCCACTGAAAGCTCTGCCTCGTCTGATTATAGTGGCAGATCTACCCGTCCCAGGCTAGACGTAAACCATGTGCATACCGCTGGTCACCAACAGGCATTAACTGTTGGGCAGATAAGAGTTGGCCTTTCCGCTAGTTTTCACACAGGACCCTCCTCACGAGGAGGCACTGTTCCATAACATACTATGGACAACCAAGCCACCGCCACTGCAGTTGATATAGGAGTTGATACCCGAAATCACTCCAGTCAAAATTACCACCAGAAGGAACATACTCCGGGGCCATATGTCCCAGAAGACACCAAGCCAAGGAGGCGAGATACGGATCGTCGACAACGCCCGATCCTACCTCGCACTGTGGAACCCGACCACACTTTGGCTTACCACCCTCCGAATATAGCAACACCTGACCTCTCAGCTATGGTACGCCAAATGATCCGCGAAAGTCAGGGCTTAACAAATGACGATTGGGGAATCTCCCAAAGTCATACTCCGTTCACCGATGACATATTATACTATGAACCTCCTCGGCGATTCAGGATGCCGACTCTTCCCATGTATGAAGGAAATTCCGACCCTAACCAACATATTTTGAAATATGAATGGTCGATGACTGCTGCAAGAGCTGATGATGTAGTAAAATGTCGTAGTTTTCCCATTTCTCTCGGGGAAATTGCGACAATGTGGTTTACACGATTACCACCACGATCCATTTCTTCATTTGACCAATTGGCCACTAAATTTGTTGAACAGTTCTGTATGCACATTGCCAGGCCTAAAGACGTAAATACTTTATCTAGTGTCACTCAAGCTCCAGGAGAGACACTCAGGCGATATTTGGAAAGATTCAATGCCGCTTGTGCAGAGATCACTAACCCCAATGATAATTCAATCTTGATGGCCTTGACTAAGGGGATTGACCCCGACTCTGAATTTGGAAATTGGCTAGCTGGTAAACCACCCGCATCGTTGGATCGTTTCTACTCCAAAGCCACCCAATTCTTAAGGCGTGAGGATACGAAACAATCTAGGAAGCAGGACGATGCGAGACCCGGCAATGAAGGGGTTCAAAGTAATGTGGCGGTTAAACAGTCAGGGGAGAGCTCAGGAAAAGTACAGTTGAATATTCAAAACAAGCAAACCCAGCCGAGGAACGGTGATAATATAAATAAGAAGCAGGATCAGAATCGTGGCCCGCGGCGTAGGGCGCAAATGTTTGAAAGCTATACACCACTGAATATGTCACTGGAAAACGTGTATCTACAAACTTGTAATGCGATGCAGTATAAGAAGCCAACACCGAAACCGTCATCGGAGAGGCAGATTCAAACGGGGAAGTTCTGTAGATTCCACGAGCGTTATGGACACAATACCAATGATTGCAGGCATTTGCAAGACCTTATTGAAAAATTGATCAGGGAAAGGAAGTTAGATCAATTCGTGCGGGCACCGCAGGCTGGTGGTGTGGGCCCGTCAAACCAAAATCGTGCACAAAACCAAGAGAGACAGGAGGAGCCCGCTCGTACAGGCGGGAGGTTGGTCATAAATACAGTTAGTGGTGGTCCTCATCCAGCGGACTGAAGCTGGAGGGAATGGAATCATACGCCAATTCGATCAGGCATGTGAGTTTTGAAAGTTGCAGTACAATTGATGAAGGGTCTCCGGCCAAACAACAGAGGACGATGGCAGATGACATCATATTTAGAAACCGAGATGCTGATAAAGTCGAAGCTCCAACTATAGACCCACTAGTCATATCCGCCCAGGTTGGTCCTGCTTGGATGAAGAGGATCCTGGTGGACAGTGGGAGTTCAGTAAATATCTTGTTTAAGAGAGCATATGATCAAATGAAGATGGAAGCCAAAGATTTAAAACCTTGTCAATCTAGAATCCATGGCTTTGATGAAGTGCTAATATACCCACTGGGGTGGTGGAATTTCCAGTGGAGTTGGGAGCTGGAGAACGCCGAAGAGTCCGAATGTTACAATTTGTTGTCTTAGATATCCACTCTCCGTACAATGCTTTTTTGGGCCGACCGACCCTTGCTGAATTCAGGGCGGCAATTGCCCCATGGTGTTTAACTTTGAAATTCCCCACTGATCATGGGATTGGGGCCATTCAAGGAGATCAGGCTGCTGGGAGAGCCTGTTATGTTGCCGAACTGTGAGAGGCGCAAAGCAAGGAGAAAGGAAAGGGCGTGGAGGAATCTCTCTGCGTCCGTTTCGCCGATGATTGACAATTAGTGCCTGGGCCTCGGCCCGGGCACCACGACCAATTCCAGAAAGATCTAGACCCCAGAGACAATGAAGGAAATGATGAGTCTAAAGAAAGTCAAGCTTCCCCCGCCGAACTGACAATTGATATCCCAGTTAATGATGATAATGATGATTCAAAAATGTTAAAAATTGGGTCTCAACTAAACCCACAAGCGCAACTGGAATTGGTCGAATTTCTCCAAGAAAATCTAGACGTATTTGCTTGGACAAACTCTGATATGTGTGGAATCTCGCCAGACATCGCGAGCCACACCTTAAATATTGACCCACGGTATATCCCGGTCAAGCAAAAGAGACGCGGTATGGATCCAGAGAGATCTGCCGCCCTCAAAGAAGAAGTTGATAAGCTAAAGACGAATGGGTTTATCCGAGATGCTTTATACCCGGAGTGGGTATCCAATCCTGTACTTGTCCAAAAACCGAATGGGAAATGGAGAACGTGCATCGACTACTCTGACTTAAATAAGGCTTGTCCGAAAGACAGCTTTCCACTTCCCCGAATCGATCAACTTGTGGACTCAACGGCCGGGCACGAATTATTATCTTTCATGGATGCTTATTCTGTTTACAATCAGATACCCATGCATGTGCCTGACCAAGAACATACGAGCTTCGTAACTGACCTGGGACTATACTGCTACAAGGTCATGCCTTTTGGGTTAAAGAATGCCGGAGCAACTTACCAGCGCTTAGTCAATCGAATGTTTGCCGACCAGATCGGGAAAAATATGGAAGTTTATGTAAATGATATGTTGGTAAAATCGCGATACTCCGCTGATCACGTCAAAGACTTAGAGTCAATGTTCAATGTCCTCCGAAGATACGGGATGAAGCTTAATCCGCTAAAATGTCATTTTGGAGTCGCATCCGGAAAATTCCTTGGGTTCATCGTCAACGCCCGAGGAATAGAGGCCAATCCCGAAAATATTTGGGCGATCAGGAATCTTCAAACTCCAAGGACCATAAAACAGGTTCAAAGCCTTAATGGAAAGGTTGCAGCACTGAGTAGGTTCATCTCAAAATCAACTGACAAATGCATACCCTTTTTCGACCTGATCCGAAAAGGGAAACGAAACTTCGAATGGACTACGGAATGCGAGGGCGCATTTCAATCACTGATTCAGCATCTTTCCACACCGCCGATTCTTTCAAAACCTGTTGATCATGAACAATTATACCTCTATCTGGCCGTATCTGAAAACGCAATCAGTGCCACATTAGTTCGGGAGGAAGACCGAGTACAGAAACCAGTCTATTATGTTAGAAAACGATTAACCGGAGCCGAGAGGAATTATCCAAGGTTGGAAAATTTGGCATACCGCCTAGTGATCGCCTCGAGGAAGTTCCGTCCATATTTTCAGGCTCATCCCATCACCGTGTACACTGATCAGCCGTTACAACAAGTCCTTACACGACCTGAGACGTCCGGTAGGTTACTAAAATGGAATATTGAACTGAGTTAATTCGACATCACATATACTCCGAGAAGAGCCATACACGGTCAAGTCCCAGCGGATTTTATTGCCGAATTCACCGTACCTGAAGATTTACCTGAAACTAGTAAATCCCCCGAATACATATGGAAGCTATATACTGATGGTGCATCCAACGATCGGTGCTCGGGCGCAGGGATAGTGCTCGAAAATCCCGAGGGCCGATCCATATGCTACGCTTTAAAGTTTGATTTTCGTGCAACCAACAATGAAGCCGAATATGAAGCTCTGCTTACTAGGTTGAAGTTGGCCCGTGACCTAAGAATTATTGCTGTGGAAATCTACTGTGATTCCCAGTTGGTAGTATGCCAAGTTCGGGGTGAATATCAGGCCAAAGATAGAAGATTAGCCGCTTATTTAGCCCGGGTCCGGGAAGTACTTGATCGGTTCGATTATTATACCATTTTCTACGTACCCCGAGAGCACAATCAAAAAGCCGATTCGTTGGCAAAGTTGGCAAGTACAGGCGAAGCTCAACACTTGGGACTCGTTCCTGTCGAGGCTTTATCCTCTCCAAGCATTGATCGAGCAGAGAATGAATTCACACTTGAAGCTACTTCCAGCAGGGAATCATGGATGACCCCCTACCAGGATTACATTGAGCGTGGTATATTACCCGAACGACGGAGTGAGAAAAGACAAATTCTTCGAAAAGCTTCACGATTTGTCATTCAGAATGGAGTTATGTATCGAAGGGGATATTCTGTTCCCCTTCTCCGGTGTATCGCACACAACGAAGTCAAACGGGTGTTACACGATGTACACGAAGGAGAATGTGGTGATCACACTGGGGGGCAAGCACTTGCCAAGAAAATACTTCGATATGGATAATATTGGCCTACCGTAAATCGCGATGCTATGGACTACGCCAAAAGGTGTGATAAATGCCAAAAACACGCTCGAATTCCCAGAGCTCCGCCTACCGAGATAACCCAAATGGTCAGCCTATGGCCATTTGCAATATGGGGAATTGATATAATTGGTGCTTTGCCTTTAGCTAAAGGTGGTGCGAAGTACGCCATCGTCGCAGTTGATTACTTCACCAAATGGGCCGAAGCTGAACCTCTTGCAACAATTACAACAAAGAAAGTGATCAACTTTGTGGTACGCAACATCATCTGCCGGTTTGGACTCCCGGATACTATTATCACCGATAATGGAGCCCAGTTCGACAGTGTCGAATTCAAGAACTTCTGTCAACGATTTCACATCCACAAGAAATTCTCTGCAATAGCACACCCCCAAGCAAATGGTCAAGTTGAAGCCGTCAATAAGGTTATCAAGTCTATTTTGAAGAAACGACTGGAAAAAGCCGGGGGCAAGTGGGTTGATGAACTGCCTATGGCTCTGTGGGCTTACTGAACGACTCACAAGACTAAAACCGAACACACTCCGTTTTCTCTATCCTATGGCTCTGAAGCCGTTATTCCAGTCGAATTGGAAGTCCGCTCTCATCGTGTGACATATTATGATCCGAAAACGAATGCCATATTACTTGCTGAATCTCTAGATCTACTTGATGAGAAGCGTGAAGAAGCTGATTTGAGGGCAGCCGCATATCGGGGTCGAGTCGCTCGAATATACAATGCCAAGGTCCGCCCACAAACCTTTGAACCTGGCGATCTCGTACTCAAGAGAATTTATCCGATCCCTTCGCACATGAAGCCAAATTGGTAAGGGCCGTATGTGATTTCACAAAAGCTCGGAGATGGCACGTTCAAGTTATCAACCATTAACGGTCTTACTTTACCGAGAGCTTGGAATAGCGAGAGTCTTCGTCGCTACTACACATGACAGGCTTTATTTATCTATTTTTAGTCAATTTCTTCCTTAGCATCTTATTTTTGCATTTTGAAATTTGAACTTGTAATAAGGCAACTGATTATGCCATATTTCCTTTATTTCAACAATAAAATGTCATCTCTTCGAGCCAAAAGTTGTGATTGACTAAAAATGACGCATAGTATCACGATGCACGAAGAGCTAAATTCCATCACGCGGTGGGATTTATTCAAATAGGGAGTGACTGTGATACGACCGGTCGCTCACTAAGCAAAACCCGAGCTCGGGGACAGAACACTACACCAGCATTTACAAGGATTGATACACGACAATCCTTTTACTAACTCCAACTTCCCAGAGTGCGAATTGGAGTATAAACAATCAGCAATTCGTTCCCAGAGTGCGAACGGACTCCAACTTTCCAAAGTGCGAATTGGAGTATAAACATTCAACAATTCGTTCCCAGAGTGCAAACGGACTCCAACTTTCCAGAGTGCGAATTGGAGTATAAACATTCAACAATTCATTCCCAGAGTGCGAACGGACTCCAACTTCCAAGAGTGTGAATTGGAGTATAAACATTCAACAATTCGTTCCCAGAGTGCGAACGGACTCCAGCTTCCCAGAGTGCGAATTAGAGTATAAACATTCAGCAATTCGTTCCCAGAGTGCGAACGGACTCCAAATTCCCAGAGTGTGAAGTGGAGTATAAACATTCAGCAATTCGTTCCCGGAGCGCGAACGGACTCCAAATTCCCAGAGCGTGAACTGGAATATAAACGTCCAACAGCTCGTTCCAGAGCGTGAACAGAATATAAACATCAATTCCAGGTTCCCGGAGCGCGGACTGTGTTACAAGTATCGATAACTCTCAAATTCCCGGAACGCGAACCGGATTATCGATCTCAAATTATCCTAAGTCCCCAAAATGTGGGCATGTGCTTAAGATTTGCAGAAAATGCGATCAACCACCAAAATACAAATGTTGTTCCCCGAGACTAGGTGGCAGAAAAGCTAAGAGTTAGTCACTAACCAAAGTGATACTATATCCGGAGTTCAACTCATTCATCAAATCATGACACGAAATTATATTTCCATACTTGGTATATATATTAAAAAAAACATTGCAAAACACTCGAGTAAAAGAAAAGAGCAACTTCCCATTCAATCAACTAACAAAAACAAGTTTGATTACATGGCAAGTCAAAAAGTTTCAATTAAGTGGAAGCTGAATCCACATATATACACGGCTCTATAAGAACAAAAGAAAAGGTAAAAGAATTGCCATTTCACAACCACATGATAAAACGAGAAGTTCACTCCTTCTTCTTTCGGGGTTTCTTCTTCAGAGTTGAGCCGCTATACCCACTACCCGGCTTCCTACGAGACTTTTTGTCCTTCTTTGGAACATCCTCAGGATCTGGCATAATATCAACGTCTTCCTCAGAGCTGGAAGGGATGGAGATCCTCTTGTGAGGGCGAACTGAAGGAATGGGGGCGCTGACAGGTGTTTGTTCAGCAACGCTCGAGACAGTTACCGTGCCACCGAGAGAGATCACCATTAAAGAAGATAAGCTCGGAGGAGCAGTGTCGCTACCAGGACCACCAACCGTCACCATCGTGGCCATTTCAGCGCTTATCTCAGCTAAAATCTCTTCTTCTCGAGTCAACTGAGCTGCGCTGGATACGTTGGTGGTTGTTACGACAGAACTGAAGACTGGAGAAGCTCCACTCGTCGCGAATGAAGGATCAGGAATAAGGTCAAGAGAGTGACCAAGTAGCTCTTCAATCATTTGAAAATCGAATGACATCGAGCTCCCCTCTCCCATCTCACCGGCCATGGCAGCAGTTGAGATCGCCTCGGTGACAATAACTCCGCGCGTAGGATATAGAACCGGAGGAACTGGGGGCACGGATGCGACACTCTCAATCACTGAACAAAGGAGAGCAAAAGTAATCGGTCCAGAAAATTCTCTCGGAAATCGATACTTTAAGACATGAGGGAAATAATCAAAGTACCTTCTTTGCCTTGCCTTGGAACTTGAACAGGCTCGGAGACAGCAATCTTGCCAGAGGACAACTCCGGTTGGTCCGGGTTATAAGCAGGAATAACTTGTGAATCAACCGCGGCGGTAGCTTCGGATGAAGTAGGGATAGGGACTTCGATGTTCTCGCTATGATGCAAGACACTCGAACCTTCACCAATCTCCGCTTGATGAATGCCAAGTCTTTCTTTCTCAATAGAAATTATCGCCTCGTGAAGAGTTTTTCACTCATCCTCGCTAAGCAAATGTGACTCGAGATCAAACTCATCTAACACTCCATCCGGGCAAGACATCCTCTTGTTCTCCAATAATTTCTTCCAGGCATTGTGGAGAGGCATCGAGTAATCTCCTAGCCAGGAGAGATTCCTATGTTCTAACACATTGGCATTATATGTGTCCAAGAGTTCGTCAAATTCGGCCTCCATCTTGAACCTCTCTGCCTGGACTCTCTCCTCCACCTCCGTTTCAACCTCCTTAACCCTTGCAACTGCCACATCACGCTCAGCTCGGAGAGACACAGCTTGCTCACATGCTTCTTGCGTGGCCGTATTAGCATCATCTTTTTCTTTGTTCATATTGTTTGCGCCAAAATTGGTCACAAACCCCCAAGTATTGTGAAAGCACCAGTGTTGGAATATAAATCAGCAATATCCAAACACAAATCACAGATTTAAGCAAGCAACACGCAGTAAAATAGAAATTACGAACGAGAACACACAATTTATAGTGGTTCGGCTATCTCCGGCCTACGTCCACTTAAAAGGTTTTAACTTTTATTGATGTTCTTCGCTGATTACTCTTCATTACAGCGGATTACAGTTGATGATAGCCTTGAAATTTGAATACAACAATGATAATGAAATTTGAATACAACAATGGTGGAAGCTCCCCAAAAGTCCTCCTTTCTGTTGGCTCTGGGGCACTATTTATAGGCGTTGGAGGCCCAGATCTCGCTCAAACTTCGGGAGACTTCTTCTGGCACGTGAGTGGGCCCACGCGACCGACCCCACCAAATTTTGTCTCGATCTGACATCGATTCGAAGTGATTTCGAACGCATCAAGAAATGGTCCAATCGACCTGAAACTTGGCAGGAGCAATCTTTATCATGTATGTAAGCTACTGTGAAAATTTCGTTGCATTTGGATCAGTAGATTGGAAGATATGATGGGTTCAAAATGGGGTTTATTGCATTGCTGTTTGGTTCGAAGCCATGCTTTCGAACTGATGGTTTCGAATCCATGGTGGCACGTGTCTTCGTGTCGACATGGAGCGCACACTTCGCTTCGATCCGGGTTTCGCTCCGAGTTGAATGCTTCGACTCCATATATCTCGGCGCATTCGAACCGATGGAAGACACGTCATCATGGTTGGTTGACCCAGTGGGTTCGAATGGAGCTACACAGGTGGGTTCGAACAAGGCTTCGTGATGGGTTCGAACAGGACCTCTGTGATGGGTTCGAACTGGACCTCTGTGATGGGTTCGAACTGGACTTCATGATGGGTTCGAACTGGACCACTGTGATGGGTTCGAACTGGACCTCTGTGATGGGTTCGAACTGAGCAACGTCCATTCCTCTTAACTCGAATCCATCATAACTTGAGCATACGACCTCCGATTGACTTGAAATTTGAGGCGCAGACTTCTATGATCTCTCTTGTCATGTCCTATCAATTGTGGCCCGATCCGGACTCGGACAAAATTCATCGATATCCATGGTTATCCTGCAATGCATGGTCGACATTCAAGAATAGTAATCATCGATTTTTAGTAAATCTTGGGTATCTCAACTTTGCCAAAAGTTGGGATAACACTTTGCCCCCCAAAACATGCCTTTTTGTAAAAGGTATGTTTTGAACGGTCTTAAATCGAGTGTAGTAAGTTCATGCTCCATCCATAGCTGCGGTGTTATCAATCAAGCTTGTGGCTGTTCGAAGCCGAATTAGCATCGTTCTTTCCATAGAAGTTGAGGATGAAGTTTCATAGTCTCTCCGGACTATTATTGGTTACTCAGAACACTTACTAAGTCCATTCTAGACTTAGTGATTGAATAGAAAGATCCTATTGCACTCTGACGTTGCCTTCTATCCCTTGCACTCTGGTCCCGGTTAGGACATATAGTGATGTCATGGTCGTTCTAGACCGATCATAGCCTCTCCGGGCTCTTGTTGGATCCCATCCTGTCACTCTCCGGTGAAGGGGAAACAACGCTTAAATGAGTTGATCCTGTCGCTCTCCGGCGAAGCAACTCACTTCTTGCACTCCAGTTCAGTGTATCTGAACATTAAGCGATGTCTTGGTCGTTCGAGACCGATCATAGCCTCTCCGGGCTCTTGCTGGATCCCATCCTGTCACTCTCCGGTGAAGGGGAAACAGCACTTAAGTGAGTTGATTCTGTCGCTCTCCGGCGAAGAAACTCACTTCTTGCACTCTGGTTCAGTGTATCTGAACATTAAGCGATGTCTTGGTCGTTCGAGACCGATCATAGCCTCTCCGGGCTCTTGCTGGATCCCATCCTGTCACTCTCCGGTGAAGGGGAAATAGCACTTAAGTGAGTTGATCCTGTCGCTCTCCGGCGAAGCAACTCACTTCTTGCACTCCGGACCCCGTCTCTCCGGGTAGGGTCATAAAGCGATCATGTTTATATTGAAATTTAATGTTCATCCTTTGACTCTCCGGTCAAAAGGTTTATTGCAAGAAGTTCTAATTTATTTGTTTAATATTCAAGTTCTAGATGTTCAATCTCAAACATCAGAGAAAATAAAAACTAAACATTGCCTCTCCGGGCATATCGGTTTATCTCCATCTCAGAGCATGCCTAGGGATCTCTTCGGTTCCCGTACATGTGTAAGTGGAGTAACCGTTTATTCTGAAAATAAATCTAAATAAAATTATTCGACCGAAGTCCAAATCCTGGACTTGGCCCTTGCCATCTTTAATCAGTTGATGACGAGTCGTGATCCTGATCCAGGATCGTTCCTGTTAGGTGGAGGCGGTAGTCGTTCAGGTCTTACTGCCGTTGTCCGTTCTTTGACAAATTGTGGCAATCTACCACCCCTGGCATGTTCTTCCACCTCATCCTTTGGGTGGCGGCATTCATCTGTGGTGCGCCCATCCAGCTCATGGAATAGGCAGTATTTTCCAGTCCTGCGCTCCCGCTCGGTGGGATCCCTTATAGGTGGCTTTCGATAGGGGAGTTGCCCCCTAGTTTCAGTGTAGATTCTTTCTAGGCCTGCAGTCAGATCGGTGTACTGCCTAAATCTTGGTTCTCGGAATTTCTTTCGTTTATCAGGACCATCATGTCTGTCATCCTGTTTCCTCTTTCCCTTGTCCGCTCCGGACTGTTCTCTGGAGGTTCCTTCGCTTTGCGCGGTATTTATTTCACGACTCTCGATTCGTGATTCTTCTAATCGGATGAACTTTTCAGCTTTATGAAAGAATTCTCCAAGATCTTGCAGTGGATCTTTAGTTAGAGAATCTTTAAACTTGGTGCCTTCCGCGACTCCTGCCACTGCCGCCATTAAAATCATTGATGGACCCGGACGATCTACAGAAGTCACTTTCACATTGAATCTCAGTAGAAAATCTTTTATGGACTCTCCGGTCCTTTGCTTGATCGAGGCTAAACTCATCACACTCTTGGGTCGCGTCACGTGGACCCTAAACTGTCTCATGAAGCAATCAACAAGCTCGCTCCATGTTCCGATCGATCCAGTCTCCAGTTGTCTGAACCATAGTGCAGCTAAATCTGATAAATATAGAGGGAAGCATCGTGCCATCACTTCCTCGGATGCCCCCAGCACTTCCATGTGCCTAATATATCTGGTAATATGCATGGTTGGGTCTGATCTCCCGTCATAAGGTTCTAGCGCTGGTAGTTTGAACTTTGGAGGGTTCCTTGCGTTTCGGATGTTTGGAGTGAATGGACTCCGACTAACTTCTTCCAGACCTCCGCTAAACAATCCTCCTCTCATGATTCTTCGCATGAGGCCAATCATTCTCTCGTCTCCTTCCAGTGGTTGACCTTTTGTTAAACTTCTATCCTGCCCCCCGAGCCTTGAAGGGAATTCTGGTACATATTCTTCTGGTGGCTCGTTAGCGTAAGCATTGGCTCCAGTCTGTTGAGCTCTGTCTGTTGGTCTTCCAGTATCTGACCCCGAGGGTCTGCCCCCAAGGCCTTGTTGACCACCTTCAACTCCTGTA
This sequence comes from Allium cepa, assembly GCA_030765085.1. NCBI lineage: Eukaryota > Viridiplantae > Streptophyta > Magnoliopsida > Asparagales > Amaryllidaceae > Allium > Allium cepa. The sequence continues at coordinate 695,464,589 of CM060942.1, read as the reverse complement.
TTCTGGTCTTGAACCTGACCTTCATTAGCTTCTGCAATCCTGATTCCTTGTCCCGCACTCGTAGCTGTTGTAGTTAGTCCAAGGTTTTGCATGTTCGTCGCCCTCATCTGTTCGAGGAAATTCTGCAGCATCTCCTGTTGACTCTTCATCATGCTTTCGCGTAATGAATTAGCCATAGCCTCCATCTCGTCTCTAGTGATGTATACGGAAGCTTGTCCTTCTCCTGATCCTGAGGATGCTTCTTGGCTTCCTCCTTGTTGGCTCCTATCAACTCTTTGTCTTGTTTGTCGAGTCATTGTTTCCGGGTTGGAGTTTCTTCAAACTTTTGAATCTGAATTCTAAATCTGATGTAGCGGGTTCTAGTCCTTCTTAGTGAAAGCACCAAAGTGTTTGCGCCAAAATTGGTCACAAACCCCCAAGTATTGTGAAAGCACCAGTGTTGGAATATAAATCAGAAATATCCAAACACAAATCACAGATTTAAGCAAGCAACACGCAGTAAAATAGAAATTACGAACGAGAACACACAATTTATAGTGGTTCGGCTATCTCCGGCCTACGTCCACTTCAAAGGTTTTAACTTTTATTGATGTTCTTCGCTGATTACTCTTAATTACAGCGGATTACAGTTGATGATAGCCTTGAAATTTGAATACAACAATGATAATGAAGTATGTAATTCAATCCGGCAGAGTCTGGACGTTCAATGGTGGAAGCTCCCCAAAAGTCCTCCTTTATGTTGGCTCTGGGGCTCTACTTATAGGCGTTGGAGGCCCAGATCTCGCTCAAACTTCGGGAGACTTCTTCTGGCAAGTGAGTGGGCCCACGCGACCGACCCCACCAAGTTTCGTCTCGATCTGACATCGATTCGAAGTGATTTCGAACCCATCAAGAAATGGTCCAATCGACCTGAAACTTGGCAGGAGCAATCTTTATCATGTATGTAAGCTACTGTGAAAATTTCGTTGCATTTGGATCAGTAGATTGGAAGATATGATGGGTTCAAAATGGGGTTTATTGCATGGCTGTTTGGTTCGAAACCATGCTTTCGAACCGATGGTTTTGAATCCATGGTGGCACGTGTCTTCGTGTCGACGTGGAGCGCACACTTCGCTTCAATCCGGGTTTCGCTCCGAGTTGAATGCTTCGACTCCATATATCTCGGCGCATTCGAACCGATGGAAGACACGTCATCATGGTTGGTTGACCCAGTGGGTTCGAATGGAGCTACACAGGTGGGTTCGAACAAGGCTTCGTGATGGGTTCGAACAGGACCTCTGTGATGGGTTCGAATTGGACCTCTGTGATGGGTTCGAACTGGACTTCGTGATGGGTTCGAACTGGACCTCTGTGATGGGTTCGAACTGGACCTCTGTGATGGGTTCAAACTGAGCAACGTCCATTCCTCTTAACTCGAATCCATCATAACTTGAGCATACAACCTCGGATTGACTTGAAATTTGAGGTGCAGACTTCTATGATCTCTCTTGTCATGTCCTATCAATTGTGGCCCGATCCGGACTCGGACAAAATTCATCGATATCCATGGTTATTCTGCAATGCATGGTCGACATTCAAGAATAATAATCATCGATTTTTAGTAAATCTTGGGTATCTCAACTTTGCCAAAAGTTGGGATAACACATATCATCAAACTTAGCCTTTAATTCCTCTAGTTCTTTGACTGCCGCATCCCGCTCGGCTTCAACATTTTTGTATCGATGGCCCAAATCTTCAACCAAAGTGCAATGTGCCTATTGCATCTTCGCCATCTCAATTAATGTCTCATCAACCTTTTTTAACGACTCGGTTTCGGCCTTACGAGAAGATTCCGCCTCAGATTGGAGTATGTCAACAATTCGATTCTTCTGAGCCAAGTCGGGTTCCAGTTTCTCGATAATTTTGGCCCGGTCAAAGGCTGCTTTGGAAGCTTTAACAGCCGCTTTATACCATTCTTTGTACTGAGCATAGAAATCGCGGGTGTAGCTAAGTGCCATGGTCACGGCTTCTTCGGGGATTCTTTTAAGATTAGGAGGAAAAATACAAGCGTCGAAGCAAATCTCCGGAAAATCCCTCTTCAATTGAGCAAGTCTTATGCCCCCTTCACCAAAAGGTACAATAGGAGCCTCCACCGCAGCCGTGGTCGTAGCAACCTCAGTTCTAGAACAGTGTGGCTCGAGCCTCGAAACCTACGAAGACGATTGATGTCGCAGAGGCTCAGACACCTAAATATGGCTTCGGGGTGGCGGAGGAGAACGAGAGGAGGAGCGGTGTCTCTGATCTCTATCCGAGCGCTCCTGACTGGAATAACTACGATGATAATCCCTGGCATAATATTCCTGGCCATGATGCCTCCGTTCAAGATCGCGATCGGAGTCTCCACGTCGAGATTCGTAATAAGACGAAGGGTGATGTACTCGTCGGAGTTTGTCCAATGTAGAGTGACGGCCAGACATAGCACCTGAAAAGGAGAAACAATTCAGTTAAATAATAGGCGAAAGCAATACGATTTGTGCGGAAGTCATGTAGTGTTATGAAAGTGTATGCAAATGTGCAAAACCCCCGACCAAGCAGAAGTGTCGACTGCACTAACAGGCAAAGGCTCGCTTATTTCTAAAGCTTCCCGGAGTTCATCCAACCCGGACTCGTGATGGAGAGATACGTATTCCGGGATGGGAATGTCATCCAGTCCTATAAACATATTTCCAGATTGATGAGGAGCAGCGTCAGAAGTAATAATTCTGGGGATCAAACGAGATACAACTACGGTCTTCTGTCTCTTAAGTTTAGGGACAACAGCCTTGCCTTTCCGCTTTTCTTCTACTCGGGAAAGATCAGCCGCTAACTCGGTATCAGTAGGCGTCCTCTCATCATCGCTCATTTCTCTTATCACTATGTCGGGTTTCCTTTTCACTGTCTTCTTCTTGTCTTCGAAGCCGGTTTCGCCAACCCCTCGACGACAATACTCTGGTTCGTCTCAATTAAACCCAGCATCCTTAAGTTATCATCAGTTAACACCGAGTCGATGTGCCGCAAATCACTCGGGACCCCTTGTAAACTTCGGACAACGCCTTTGTAGTGACCACCGTCAGGCCTTGAGATGATAGCTGCAAGAAAAACGCCTGATATTAGTTCAAGTGTTGGCAACGACTATTAAAGAAAGCTTGTGCGATTTATGACACTTACGTCTAGACAGCCATCGCCTGGCGAACCCTGGGGGGCAGCGAACAAAAAACCATTCATTCTTAAAATAACTGAGTCTGGTCCAGGCTCCCGTCACGATCTGGCAGTTTCTAACTGCTTCCAAGAAGGTGAAAGATGGACTATCGCCCCAGCTCTTGAAGTTGAATATGTGTCTAATCTCATTTGGCCTTGGCGGACGAAAAAGATGATCCATAAATAAAATGAAAACACTGTTCAGCAATGCGTGTCCATTGGGATGAAGTTGCGAGGGGGTGATTCCAATGAACGATAACATCTCCCTGATATACTGGTTAAATGGAGGGAGAGTTCCAGCCGCCCAGGCATGGCGATAGAAAGCAGTGAACCCCTCGGGCGGATTGTGAGGTCTGTCATCAACGCTTGGTAGCAAAACGTCGCCTGGGGATAAGTTATGTTTCAAGCATATCCGACCCAATAATGCTTCGGAGATATTGGATTGGACGGAATCAACGGGGTCCTCGATAAATAAAGCCTCCGGCAATTCGTCCGGAGCCGGATCTATTACTTCAGGAGGGATTTCTGGAATCTCAAGCACTGGAGGAGGCGAGCTTTGTACCTCTTGTTGTTGAGAACTTGAAGACTCCATAATTAACTAACTCACCAGAAAGCAGTGTTAAGTACAAAAGAAGCCTGTGTATTCCCCAGTGTGAAGTATATGAATATGTCGTGCAGTGCAAGTGCTGTGCATAACTTAAACAGATTTTACAAGTTGGAACAAGATGTCTGAATGACGAAACTTTGGAATTTGAGGATGGAAATGACCGTCATCACTGACCGTCACTCCCACACCATCCAGATGCTACTGACCAATTCAAGTATAAATCTGTCATATTGTTGGTTAAGTCACAGTTCCATCGACGAGCTTCAAAAAGGAGGTCAAGTCTTACAGTCAAGTTCAATCATGCAAGGCCGAAGCTCGCCGGAGTCAAGTATGCTAAAGTTCATCAAAGTTCAATTTAAAATTGGTCGTTGTTCATATTTTGGATCAACTCAGAAGAGTAGTGTGCTCGGAGGCAAAGATGTTCGAATCGATAGACTCGAATCGATACGAGTCAAATCAATGAAGATCTGAGTCGAATCGATGAAGATCGAATCGATGAGCTTCGAATCCGTGTGGTTCGAATCGATGAGAATTGCTTCGAACCCATCGGCGCAAGGTAACTTCGTATCGATCAAAGTTCCGTGCCTTCGAATCGATCGTTGGACCATTACTTCGAGTCGATCGACACGAAGCTCCTTCACAAGCATCGATTCGAAACCATTCTATGTGAATCGATTCGAATGGCAACTTTCTGAATCGATACGAGATAGGGAAAGACAATGCCCTTCGAAAGCTTTGCTCCTCCAAGACAACGCTCTGGGTCGATACGATTCGAAGAGATTCATTTCTCAAAACCATCGAATCGACCTATTACAGATCTCACAACTCTTCAAAATTTTCAAAAGAAAAGATTGAATCGATGCCAATAAATCCCAATTTCATCATTCTCTACTCGAATCGATCCCTTGATTACCTGATTTGATTCGATTACAAATGAAAGCTTGAAGGAATTTGATCGATTCGTGGAAAAGCACGTTTGATTTGGCTCTGGGAAACCGATTCGAAGAAGCAGCTAAAGCAATAGTAAAAAGTCAAAGTAAAAATGAAATCGGCCTCGTGTATTTATATGGATTCCAGGATGGATTAGTGGCACTTCGTCTCCCGGTCATGTTGACCACTTGCCACAGGTCACACCCCCATCGGTTCGAACAACTACTTTCGAAACCAACATAGCTTCGAATCCATCACGACGTTGCATCCTTCAGAAGCTTCGAATCCATCATGGCTCCGGCTCCTTCGTAAACTTCGAATCCGACAAGGCAGCATCGATACGAGGCATTATCGATTCGAAGAAGCACTTGAACAAGAGCTGGCTCGAAGATCCAATCGACTCGAAGTGTTAATTCTATCGCACCATCGATTCGAAAGCTACTGATTCGAACGGATATGCTTCGAATCCACCAGGAACTGTCGATGAGAATGAACGTGTCGCTTCGACTTGGAAAGTCACTTGTCTACCTACGATTCAGGAGAGGGTCAATACAAGAGAATGATCATAGACAATCATAAAAACAATGTTTTGGCTCGAATCTCATATCGTTTCAGGAGAGAATCAATGTAGAATTCGATAACAAACCGAACCAACAACGACTTGCAATAATGCAACGTAAACCAAAGTCAAGGTGGCACATATATGCACATATGTATGACTAATACTTGATCTTTAACATTTACAGGGATCAAATGTTCATCTCGTCATGGTTTCAACAACTAACAGTCAAATCACAATCATGCGACGGTTAATCGCAGCGATAAAGAATACAACTTTCAGAAGAGCATGTCCCGATTGTCCAACGTGAGACTGCGACTTTTCAAAGCACGTCATATTTACACAAGACGTACTTTGGGGGGCAAATGTTATCCCGCCTTTTGGCAAGGCCGAGATACTAAGGAGTTCACTGGAAAAACAGGATCACACGTCCTCGACATTGAATGATTGTTGAACAAATCAATGAATTTTTCCCGAGTCCGGATCGAGATACAACTGATAAGGCAAGTCGAGCAAAGCTGTGGAAACTAACATTCCAAATTTCGAGACAATCCGGGTTCGTACGCTCAAGTTATCGCCAGCGGAAAGTGGGAGGAATAGCCTTGGTTCGAATCGATCAGGCATGTATTGCTTCGAACCCATGAGAAGTTCCTTTGCTTGGACTCCATCGGGCAAGCCCCCACATCGAATCCATCCTAACATGTCTATGTTCGAATCCATCCAAAATCCTCCTTAGTTTGAATCCATCAGAGTATTCCTATCTTCGAGTCCGTCAAGCTGAAACCCTTCGAATCCATGCAGTTGTAGGGACTTTGACTCCATCTAATAGCTGTCTTCGAATCCACCCTGTTGAGGCAACTTCGAATCGATTAGTGGTGACTTGCCCTGATCGGTTCGAATGAGCATTGGTTCATTTAATTCGAAGGAGGCACGTCTTCGAACCGATCACCTTGAATCCACCAGGTCCATGCCGCTAAAACCAAGGATTAGACCCAGTAAACTCGGAGGAAAAGAAGGATTGACCCGAAGCACACGGACCACATCATCATCTTCACATGCAGAAGCATGGATTCGAACCATATCGATTCGAACGAATCCATAGGACGAGGAGCACCATCTTGAATCGATCATAACTTGAGATCTACAAGTCCAAATGCTATGAAATTTTCACAGGAGCTTGTGTATATATAGAAGAATGTCCACGCCAAGTTTCATCACGATTGGACACCTTCTTGATCGATTTGAACCAAGGGTCGAATCGATCCCAAAGTGGGCCCGGATCTCCAGAATTCGGCCGTATGGGCCCCCCTCACGTGCCAGAAGCATTCTCCCCAGATTTTAGGCGAAATATCATCCTCCTACACCTATAAATAGAGCCCCTAGTCACTCAGAAAGGGGATAGGAGAATTTTAGAGAAAAAAGCACGCCCGGACGCTGCCAGAATCATTCTACACCATCCCATCTGCTGCTGATTTCAAATTTAAGTCTATTATCTGCTGTACTTTGCTCGAGAAAACTTGTAATCTTCAAGAATTAAGCAATAAAGAGATAAAACTTCATAGTGGACGTAGGCAAATTGCCGAACCACTCTAAATTGTTGTCTTCCGTGCAATTTACTTTTCTGTGACTTGGAGTTTTTGTTAGATAATCCTCATTTTCAATTTAATTTCTTCATTTATTATCTCTTCAAAAACTTCCGAAGGGCGTTGCCCAATTTTGGTGCAAACAGGTTTCTGGGCAAGTTCTGGTGGTCAGAGCATTTTTGGTGGCCGTGGCTTCGACTGGAGGAGGTCGGGGTGCAGGAGCGATTAGGAAAAATGTCAGGTGAGGTCCCTGATCACTATGGCGTCAGCGCCGTGGGACTTAGGATTTTAAACCTAGTTTGTTCGAACTAGGAAAATTGGATCATTGCTGCTTCTATGGTGCATCGAGTTCAAGGGAACTTCAGGAATGGGTTTGTGGATGATCGGAGGTGGTGTAACCATGATGGCGCGATGTTCGATAGTCGACGTCGTGAGTTCGAGGTGGATTTGGTCATGGCAAGTTGTTCCATTTTCAACTGGAATGCTCGATTTTGATTCGAGGATGGTGAGGGTGTTTTGATGATTGGAGAAGGTTGAAGTGATGATGGTTGGCATGCCGGAGGGTTCGTCTCGCTGGTAGTGGTGCATGTGCACAACGTAGGTTGTGTCTGTGGTTTGTGTTGTGGTTTGCGTAGGAGATTTGCTCGAAGAATGGTTCGAGATTTTTGGTTTATGACTCGAGTAGAAACTCGAGTAGCCTGTGTTGTTTTAACCAGAAACAGTTTTGTTGTTTCCAGATTTTTAAAATTTTAAATTTAAACTTAACTTTTGAAATTTATGAAAAGGAAATGGAACTTGGAATAGTTTGAGTGATTCACAGGTTCAAACTGAAGCAGTTGATTAAAGGAAATTTTTAAAACAAGTTTCAAATTTAAATAAAGAAAGTTTTAAACTTTTGAAATGAATCTTGTTTTTGAATTTAAATGTTTTCTTTTACATTTTATCAAGAAATTTTGAAATTTGTTTAATTTAAATTTTAAACTTAAGTTAGAAATGGAATTTTAAAGATTTTTATAAAAGAAATTTTTTAAATTTAAAATTGAAACTAGATTTAAACTTTTACTTGATAATGTTTAAAGCATTAGAGTAAGTTATGATTTGTAACTTTAATTTATCAAGTTAAACGAGTATTTTAGAAACTTAATTAATGATTTAATTAAGTAAAATTAACAATTAATATAAATGTTTTATCTTAAATTAATTAAGGTTTAATTTCTTAAAATTAATTAAGTTAATTAAAGGAAATAAAGTATAAATAATTAAATTAATTAAAAATGATTAAGAATTAACTAAGGAATTAATTAAGAGTAATAAATTAATTTAATTAATTAATTTAATTAACTTATTTAAAATGAATAATTAAGGGTTATAAGTTAATTAATTAGGGGTTAATTAGTTTATAATTAAGTATAATTAATTAGTAATTAGAGATTATTAATTAATGATTTAAGATAAATTAATTAAGTAATTAAGGTTGATTAACTAGTAATTAGAGATTAATTAACCTGTAATTAAAAAGTACTTAATTTGTGATTAAGTTTTATTAATTAATAATAGGCTTTATTAATTAATAATTAAGAAATTATTAATTTAAATTAAAGTTAATTAAGGATTAATTAACTAATACTTAGGGTTATTGCAATTAAGGATTGATTAATTAATTAATTAAGGATTAATAAATTGGTATTAAGTTTTATTAATTGATAATTAAGGTCTATTAATTAATAATTAAAGAATAATTAATCTATAATTGAAGATTAATTAATTTATTTAAAGCGGTAATTAAGGGATGAACTACCCAATTGTAATTAATTAAATGGACATGATTAATTAATTGGTTGATTAATTATGGATAATCTTGATGATTGATTAAGTATGAATACTTAATGAATAAATAGTGTAATTACTTAAGGTAAGTAATTAATGTATAATTACTGGGCTGTAATTAATTAAAGGGAATTAGTTAATGGAAAGTAATTAAAGAATAATTAATTAGTAGAAGTAATTAAGGATTAATTACTTGGTGTAATTAAATAAAGGATTAATAATTAATTAAGGAGTTAATTAATTAAGGTAAGTAATTACAGGATGGTAGTTACTGTTTATGAATAATTAAAGTTGACTAATGGAAGTAATTAATTAAGGATCATTAATTAATGTAATTAATGAGAGTAATTAAGAATTGATTAATTAAGATTAATTAATCTATAATAAGTGATTATAAGGTAATTAATTAATTGTAATCAACTAAGGATCAATGTAATTAATTACAGTTAATGAAGTAACTAAGATTAATTACTTTAATGGTTTGTAGGTAATTAATTTGTGTAATTAATTAAGGGTTAATTACTTAATGTAATTAATGGATAATTAACCAAGGGTGATTAATTAAGATGATGATTAATTAATTGGTTTAATTAATGGTGGTATAAGCAAGATTTATTGTGATGAAAGTAATTAATTTAATTTATTTTAAATTAATTAGAGATGAAGTAACTAATTTAATTCATTTTAAATTAATTATAGATGGTGTGATTAATAGGTCATTGCTTATGGATGGCTGATTGATATTGAATGCCTTGATTGTTTGATATCTCTCATGAGATATGTGTGATTTGTGATATGAGAAGATTTGGTTGAATGGTGATGATATGAATTATCTATTTGTGTATATGTGAATTATCTATCTGTGTGAATATAGGTAATGATTTGAATTGAATTGTTTAAACTTCAGAACAACTTGGACCTAAAAGATGGCGTTTTGGATTTCGATGAGACAGGGATCGGGTTTCCAGATTTTGATATCTGAAAACCACATCGATCCAAATTAATGATAGGTCGCGAATCTCAGGTGAAGATGAAGATTCAGAGTGCAAGGGTTATTGTCGTTAACTCTGAGGGTGATTCCAAAATGAGTGTAACGAGATAATGCCTTCAGCTTTATTCGAACTCGGAATGAACTTGTATGGATTGAATGCTTTCAAAACATCGTCAGGTGGACAATAAGCATTCTAAGATAGATGTGCTCTATAAAAGTAATCGTAGCCTCAAGCCTCATCAACCGAGAATGGCTAAAACAGGGGAGGTGCAGCAAGGCTAAGTGGGCCATGCCCAAGTAGGACGAGATTTACCACTCTCTCGATGTCCTTTTTTATTCAGCTGTGTGGTCCGTTGCGAGCTACAACCACAGGGTTGTCTTGTTCGAAACTGTTCATTAAGGAATGGTTTCGGATTTGTGTTGCAGGGGATTGGTAGTAATCCTCGGTACGGTGATCTAAGGCCCGTACTGTGATGGGCGGTACCCTAGTTGCCCTGCCATTGTGTGGAATCCAATCTCCAATAAGTGTCGTATGTATTGATTATGCCCAACTATGTTGGAACGTGAGATGTAAGCATTCCAGCTACTTCTGTATTTTACTTGAAAACCCTAGACCCTATTATAACATCACTGGATTTCCTATCAAATGTTTTGGTTAGCGTAAGGTAAAAACTTACCCATGTTTATGTTTGGAGAGTCTTACGTGATACCTTTTCCTTCAATTTTTTTTTAAAGTTAAGCAACTTTAACCATTTACTCACACCATACCCATGTCTGACCCGGAGTTTATTCTGTTTTGCTTAAACTCTTAGGTACACAAATTTTTATGAGTAGCCAAGGGATTCAGGTTAGGTTTGACGAATTCTGAAGGATCTATGGAGCAAGAGGCTTCAGTGTTTGTAGATATATATATAGATGGTTCCGCTGTGTTGGTCTCTGAGTCGTTAGTCTGAGTTATTATCTGTATTGTATATTGAGCTGTATAACTAGGCAGGTGTTTATAACTGTTTAGTATGTGCTGTATAAGCTGTGTAACTCTGATGTATATGATACTATGTAATATTTAGGTTGATTAATAAAATTTATTCGTTCCGCTGTTGAGATTCTGATGTTGTTTCTTTCTTTCTCTATCCTTTCTCTTTTCTATCCCTTTCTTTCTTAAAAATAATGCGTCTTTCTATGGAGAGAAAGGTGGGTCGTCTCATTTGGTATCAGAGCGATAAGTTGAGTAAATACCTAGGCTTTGGAGTGGTGTCTTTCTTGAAAGAGCGTATTTGTAATTTATATATATATGTGTGTGTGTGTGTGTATATATCTTTTTCTACATATTTGTTGGATTACCTGTTTGGGTTTTTTCAATAAGAGTTCTAAAGGTAGACGAGGTAGTGGTGTGTGTAACACGACTACCAATGGAACTTGAAGTGGTCCGAGTGTTGAGGTTGGAAGTGTATCTGTCGAGAATATAGACCCAATACCGTCTCGAGTAAGCTTTGTAGTATGGTTTAAGGATTTCACCAATCTCTAAAGGAAACCTTTTAAAGGTTCGGACTTCATATTTGAAGTGTAAGTTTGATCGTGCTCGTGTGAGAAGATTTTTGAGAATTTGGATCTGTCGGTTAGGCATAAGCAAGTGATGGTATCTTGGCAACCTCAGAAAGTAGTAGTTGCGTGGTGAGACGCAGTAACTATGGATGCTCCCAAAGATGTTTCTTTGGAACAATTTTAAGGAAGTGTGTCTGCATTAGTGATGAGACTGAGTTTGTGTTTGGTTTGGGACTCGAGTTTCTTGAGGAGATGTCTGCCTATCTCAAGGTTCTGTGTGGGATTGGTTGATCTGGTTTTGAGGATCAAGAAGTTTTGGACAAAGAGCCTTTGGCATCTAAGGCAGCGATGCAGTTGGGTAGTGTTCTGTGAGCCAGCAGGAAGATCTTTTGGCTTTGCAGTTTCCTAGAGGTGGAATTCAGAAGCAGCAGAGTGGACCGGTTTCTTCGATGGATTGGATTGGTCGAGGATAAGCTGCTCTGATTTGTAAAGAGAGAACATATCTATGGATATTGGATTGGATAGGATCGCAAAAGCAACTTGCGATAGTTTGAGTGCTCTCTTGAGTTATAGAAGTTGTCCGAGATTTTCCGGATGTCTTCAGGGAAGTCAGAAGTTGTTTGCATTAGAGATTGAGTTCCGTATCAACTTGGTTCTTGGAGCTACCGGTAGTTCAGCTGGGTAGAAGGATGTCTCCTAGAGAAAGGATTTGGTGAAGCAGCTCAGTATTTCTTGGAATTTCTGAGTTTTCACCTTATGGATCAGTTGAACCTTATTTCAGGGGTGTGCTATCTAGTCTATGCTCATGTTCATCGATAGAATTCTCATCTGCTCCTGATCAGAGTTGTGCAGCGGAAGCAAGGTGGCAGCTATTCTAGAATGGAAGCAACTGGAAGTTGCAGCGTTTGGATTAGAGGATTTCTGTAGGAAATTTTTTAGGATTTGATGCCAGATTGGCAAGTCCACCTGTTTTGTCTTTTCCAGATAGGAGAAGTAAGTTTGTAATCCATTGATGATTGTGGAGTAGAATTTGTGCTCTTGATTCGGGTAGATCTTGAGAGGATCTTTTTGTTGGAGTATTTTTGATCCAGTTGTTTCTAAAGACATCAGCGAAGGTTGAGCTGATCATAAAGGATCTGTAAGCAGCCCAAGATTGTCAGAAGAGTTTTATGGTTAAGAGACGTAGGAATTTGGAATCTGAAGTTGGAGACTCTGTTTTCGTTGAGATTTTTCTCCAGTCGAAGGAGCAATAAGATTGGGTAAGATTGCGAGGATAGCTCCGTAGTATATTGGATCGTTCCGAGTTTTTTTAAGGATAAGTGCTCTGGTCTACAGGTTTGAATTGCCAGTTTGGAAGATTGGGATTCAAGGTATTGCATATCTCTGAGGGAGTACGTGTATGATCCATCACTGGTTTTGGAACCAGTAGTTCTGTGATGGTTTGATAGTTGAGTCGATCTTGTTTGTGGTCAGATCTCTTGTAGATCTAGATGAGTAGGAGCTCTATAGCTTAATAGTGTAGCTAGTTTGGATTCAGTAGACCGAGTATTCCAGTTTATGTACCTGGAATACTCGGGAAAATTTTAGGAAGCTTATCCGGATCTGAGTCCGGATAGCTAGTGATGTTTGTTTGGATGAAATTATTTGTTTGGTTGATTGTGTATGGTTGATATGTATGTTTGAATTGGTTAAAATAAAATAAAAATTTTGGATTATCTTTTGTTTTAAATTTCGAGGACGAAATTCTTTTAAGGAGGGAGGAATGTGATATCCCGGAATTTCAAGAAATTTAAAATGTGATAATCTCTTAATCAAATTGTTTAAAATTGATAAAGTTGTTATTTTCAAATATAAATAACCAATTAATTAATAATGAGATGTTTTTAAGAGTATAAGTATAGATTGATTTTTAAATAAGAATAATTATTTAGTTTTTGTTATTGTATAAATAAATTTTAAATATAGATTTTTATTTAAATATACTTAATATTTCAAATTTAATAAGTGTTATTTAAATATGTATATATATGTGCATTTAAATTGATTTTGAATTGGATTTTAAATTGAATTTGGATTTGGATTCAAAAATTGAATTTAAAGGAATATATATATCTTTAAAATAGAAATAATAATATGGTTTGGATATAAAATATGGATAAAGTTTTTATTTAAAATAAGATTGTTTTCTATTATTTTATTTTAAAGGTAATTTATTTATATAAATTTGGAAAATTATTTATTTAATAATAAGATAAAAACAAAAGTTTTATATTTACATTTAAAAATGAGTTTAAAATATTTTATATGATTTTATTTAAAATATGATTCGTTTTATTTTATTTTCTTTGAAAAGGTTTTATTTATTTCAAATTAGAAAAGCATTTCTAAATGAAGTAACATACTTATTAATTAAGAGATTATTATAAAATGCTTTTAAAATCCTTTTAAAAATAAATATATATAAATTATGACAAGTGCGAAAATTATAAACCTCTTAAGTAACATGTGTTGGCATATTAATTAAATTTAGAGACAAGTGTCACACATTTTATTTTCATTTTTCTTTGATTTTAAATATACCATAAACTAGTTTATATAATCATTCATCTTCCCATCCTTTTCCTTTTCTAATCTCATTTCAAAAATATGAAACTTTCTCAAACAAGAAAATGATCACCAGACCAAATACAAAACTTTCCTCAAATTATAACCTAAAACATTTTCAAGTTTAAAAGCTTGAAATTAACTCCACAAACCAAAATACAAGTCTGTAATTCATCTTGTCTTAAAAAAATGCAACTCAACCAGAAATGTCGTCAGACCTGTAACCATTTTATACCTCAAAGCATTTTCAAAACTCTGTAATATTCTCAAATCCCATATATGAAAAACAAATTCAAGTTTAAAAGCATTCCTCAAGTTCAAATGCAACCTGAAAAGCATTTTCAAAATCAAGCCTGCAACTTTTCTTTAAACAGTTCAAGCAAATTTCATATTTCAAAACTGCAAGCCTGAAACCAGAAATTTTTTCAAAGCCTGCAATGTTTTATTTTCAATCTGGAAATCAAGAAATCTTCCCAACAATTGGCTTCAAATCTATTTCCAGTGCAAACTTTCGAGTTTTAAAGCCTTCCAGTTTTCAAGTTTCCAGTTTTATCAACTCTCTGCATTTTTAAAAGGTTAGTAAACATTTTAAACTAACAACTTAAGTGGCTAATTATATGTTGCTTGACAAATTGCTGTGATGATGATGTCTTGCATGTGTATATATATAAGTGAGTTATCTGTGTTTATGGATGTGAATGATTGTGCATGTATGTTTGATTTATTCTTCTCTGTTTTTAAACTACAGAGAGTAGAAATAAAAGAAATATTCAAATCTTCTTATCAGTTCATTGTTAAGTCTTAAGTTTTAAACATGATATGTTTGGTTTAACACAAATTAAAGTTTAAAATTTTATTCAAGTAGAATAGATGTGAAAACTTTCTAGAATCAAAATAGCACAGCTGAAATTCTAAAACATGATTAAATCAAGTATTTTAGTTCGCTGTTTCAAGTTTATATCTTGAATCATCTTTGAAAAATAGGAATTTTAAAACAAGAATTAATATTTTTAGTACTAGGATTAGTATGCATTTTGGGATTGTCTGGAAATGTGTTTCTGGGTAAGTTCTGGTGGGCAGAGCATCTTTTGTGGTCATGGCTTCGACCGGTGGAGGCCGGGGTGTAGGAATGATCAGGAAAAATGTCAGGTGAGGTCCCTGATCACTGTGGCGTTTGCGGCGTGGGGTTTAGGATTTTAAACCTAGTTTGTTCGAACTGGGAAAAATTGGATCATTGTTGCTTCTATGGTGCATCGAGTTCAAGGGATCTTCGGGAATGGATTCGTGGATGATCGGAGGTGTTGTGACCGTGATGGCACGATGTACGGTGGTCGGCATCGTGAGTTCGAGGTAGATTTGGTCATGGTAGTTGGTTCCAGTTTCTACTGGAATGCTCGATTTTGATTCGAGGATGGTGAGGGTGTTTTGATGATTGGAGAAGGTTGCAGTGATGATGGTCGTTGTGCCGGAGGGTTCGTCAGTGGTTAGAGAAGTCGCTGGTGGTGGTGCATGTGCATAAGTGTAGGTTGTGTCTGTGGTTTGTGTGGTGGTTTGGGTAGGAGACTTGCTCGAAGAATGGTTCGAGATTTTTGGTTTATGACTCGCGTAGAAACTCTAGTAGCCTGTGTTGTTTTAACTTGAAATTATTTTGTTGTTTCCAGGTTTTTAAAATTTTAAATTTAAACTTGACTTTGAAATTTATGAAAAGGAAATGGAACTTGGAATAGTTTGAGTGATTCACAGTTCAAACTGAAGCAGTTAATTAAAGGAAATTTTTAAATAAAGTTTTATAAAACAAGTTTCAAATTTAAATAAAGAAAGATTTTAAACTTTTGAAATGAATCTTGTTTTTGAATTTAAATGTTTTCGTTTACATTTTATCAAGAAGTTCTGAAATTTGTTTAATTTAAATTTAAACTTAAGTTAGAAATGGAGTTTTAAAGATTTTTATACAAGAAAGTTTTTAAATTTAAAATTGAAACTAGATTTAAACTTTTACTTGACAATGTTTAAAGCATTAGATTAAGTTATGATTTGTAACTTTAATTTATCAAGTTAAAGGAGTATTTTAGAAACTTAAATAATGATTTAATTAAGTAAAATTATTTATTAATATAAATGTTTTATCTTAAATTAATTAAGGTTTTATTTCTTGAAATTAATTAAGTTAACTAAAGGAAGTAAAGTATAAGTTATTAAATTAATTAAAAATGATTAAGAATTAATTAAGGAATTAATTAAGAGTAATTAGTTTATTTATTTAAAATGAATAACTAAGGGTTATAAGTTAATTAATTAGGGGTTAATTAATTTATAATTAAGTATAATTAATTAGTATTTAGAGATTATTAATTAATGATTTAAGACAAATTAATTCAGTAATTAAGGTTGATTAATTAGTAATTAGAGATTAATTAACTTGTAATTAAAAAGTACTTAATTTGTAATTAAGTTTTGTTAATTAATAATTAGGCTTTATTAATTAATAATTAAAAATTATTAATCCATAATTAAAGTTAATTAAAGATTAATTAACTAATATTTAGGGTTAATTAATTGTAATTAAGGATTGATTAATTAATTAATTAAGGATTAATAAATTGGTTATTAAGTTTTATTAATTGATAATTAAGATTTGTTAATTAATAATTAAAGAATAATTAATCTATAATTGAAGATTAATTAATTTATTTAAAGCAGTAATTAAGGGATGAATTACCCAATTGTAATTAATCAAATGAATATGATTAATTAATTGGCTGATTAATTATGGATAATCTTGATGATTGATTAAGTATGAATACTTAATGAGATTAAATAGTTTAATTACTTAGGGTAAGTAATTAATGTATAATTACTGGGATGTAATTAATTAAAGAGAATTACTTCAAGGAAAGTAATTAAAGAATAATTACTTAGTAGAAGTAATTAAGGATTAATTACTTGGTGTAATTAATTAAAGGATTAATAATCAATTAAGGAGTTAATTAATTATGGTAAGTAATTACAGGATGGTAATTACTGTTTATGATTAATAAAAGTTGATTAATGGAAGTAATTAATTAAGGATCATTAATTAATGTAATTAATGAGAGTAATTAAGAATTGACTAATCAATATTAATTAATCAATAATAAGTGATTATAAGGTAATTAATTAATTGTAATTATTTAAGGATTAATGTAATTAGTTATAGTTAATGAAGTAATCAAGGTTAATTACTTTAATGGTTTGTAGATAATTAATTTGTGTAATTAATTAAGGGTTAATTACTTAATGTAATTAATGGATAATTAATCAAGGGTGATTAATTAAGATGATGGTTAATTAATTGGTTTAATTAATGGTTGTATAAGCAAGATTTATTGTGATGAAAGTAATTAATTTAATTTATTTTAAATTAATTAGAGATAAAGTAATTAAGTTAATTCATTTTAAATTAATTGTAGATGGTGTGATTAATATATCATTGCTTATGGATGGCTGATTGATATTGAATGCCTTGATTGTTTGATATCTCTGATGAGATATGTGTGATTTGTGATATGAGATGATTTGGTTGAATGGTGATGATATGAATTATCTATCTGTGTATATGTGAATTATCTATCTGTGTGAATATAGATAATAATTTGAATTGAATTGTTTTAACTTTAAAACAACTTGGACCTAAAAGATGGCGTTTTGGATTTCGATGAGACCGGGATCGGTTTCCAAATTTGGATATCCGAAAACCACATCGATCCAAATTAACGATAGGTCGTGAATCTCAAGTGAAGATGAAATTTTAGAGTGCAAGGGTTATTGTCATTAAATCTGAGGGTGATTCCAAAATGAGTGTAACGAGATAATGCCTTCGGTTTCATTCGATCCCGAAACAAACTTGTATGGATTGAATGCTTTCAGAACATCGTCGGGTGGACGATGAGCATTCTAAGATAAATGTGTTCTATAAAGGTAATCGTAGCCTCAAGCCTCATCAACCAGGAATGGCTAAAACAGGGAAGGTGCAGCAAGGCTAAGTGGGTCATGCCCAAGTAGGACGAGATTTACCCCTGTCTGGATGTCCCTTTTTATTCGGCTGTGTGGGCGGTTGCTAGCTACAACCGCGGGGTTGTCTTGTTCGGAACTGTTCAGTAAGGAATGGTTTCGGCTTTGTGTTGTAGTGGATTGGGAGTAATCCTCGGTACGGTGATCTTGGCCCCATACTATGACGGGTGGTACCCTAGTAGCCCTGCCATTGTATGGAATCAAATCTCCAATACGTGTCGTATGTATTGATTGTACCCAACTATGTTGGAACGTGAGATGTAAGCATTCCAGCTATTTCTGTATTTTACTTGAAAACCCTAGACCCTGTTATAGTATCACTGGATTTCCTATCAAATGTTTTCGTTAGCGTGAGGTAAAAACTTACCCATGTTTATGTGTGGGGAGTCTTACATGATACCTTTTCCTTCAAAAGTTTTTTAAAGTTAAGAAACTTTAACCATTTACTCACACCAGACCCATGTCTAACCCGGAGTTTATTATGTTTTTATTAAACTCTTGGGTACTCAAATTTTTACGAGTGGCCAAGGGATTTAGGTTAGGTTTGACGAATTCTGAAGGAGCTATGGAGCAGGAGGCTTCAGCGTTTGTAGATATATATAGATGGTTCCACTGAGTTGGTCTCCGAGTCGTTAGTCTGAGTTATTATATGTATTGTATATTGAGTTGTATAACTAGACAGATGTTTATAACTATCTAGTATGTCTTGTATAAGTTGTGTAACTCTGATGTATATGGTACTATGTAATATTTAGGTTGATTAATATAATTTATTCATTTCGTTGTTGAGATTCTGATGTTGTTTCTTTCTTTCTTCTCTATCCTTTCTCTTTTCTATCGCTTTCTTTCTTAAAAATGATCCATCTTTCTATGGAGAAAGGCGGGTCATCTCATTTATTTCTCGAGTACTTAATCGATACGAAGGCGGAAATAAAAATGGTAGCAGGTGAAATTTTCCTAAGTCCAAATTGTATTTATATGGATTCGAAACCAAAGACGTTTCATCTCCCAGTGGTCAAAACCATTTTAAACGGTCACCAATTCCATCGATACAAAGAACCATCTTTGTATCCATTTTCCCAGATCGATCTATAATGAAATAGTTCATATCCATCGGTTATCGGTCTTCAAACCCATCGACATGAGACGACAATTTTGTATCCATCCATTTGAAGGCTACAAGAGCTCGTATCCATCGATACGAATCATCTCCAAAGACTGCATATTTCGTATCGATAACTATTGATACGAAGCATGTATTTCAGCTTCTCAGATCAATCTATAAGAGGATCGATACAAAGGGATGACTTAAAAGCAACCATCAAATGTTGTTACAATTTGAATTTCACATCCTTCCAGGAGAGGATCGATACGAAACTCGATCTTGACCAAAACTAAAGAACTTGACAACGACAAGTGAGCATGCAAATGTGAATAGGAGTCAAGTTAACATACGTGCATGTATGACGAACTAACATTCGATTTTCAAAATCAATGAAGAAGGTGTTGGTACGACAAACAAAGCTATGAAAGGCAAAAGTCCAAGTTTTGGGTCAATTGGAGTTCGTATGCACAAGTTATGGATCGATAAAAATCAATGAAGAAGGTGTTAGTTCGTATACATCAAGAGCCACCCTCTCTTCGTATCCATCCCTTTCCTTCGTATCCATCAAGCGTTGGCATCGATCAGGGTTCATTTTATTGGCACTCGACACTCTTCGTATTGATCCTCCTATATACACATTTCGTATTGATCAGCCAACGATCGATACGAAACCAACCAGCAAATGATCGATACGAAGGACACGTGATAGCATCGATACGAAAGGAAATTCCAAGCAACTATACGAAGAAGGCATAGTGAAGCAATGGAAATGGTCATGCGGCATAAAATGTGGATCTCCCTAAGTCATCGCTCCACATGATCACCATACACTTGATCGATACGCACAAGATCATTCCAAAGTTGATCAATACGAAGTTATTGATACAAACAGTCCAGCCAACTATCAAAGTGAATCCTGAATCGATCATAACTCAAAATCAACAAGTCCAAATGCTACCAATTTTTCGTAGGAGATTACCTACCTCCTCAAGAATGTCGCTGATCATCTCAGCCCAAATGGACACCATTTGATCGATATGAATGGAACGGGGATCTTTCCCAATCGATCCCAAATGTCCCTTGATCGATCTGGTGGATCCACCCACGTGTGAGAAGGGGTATTTTGAGATCTAAGCCAGATATTTCCAGGCTGGGCCTATAAATAGCACTCTAATGCCAACAGAAAAGGGACTTTATGACTCCATTACGTTGTTATTCTGCCGGAGATTCATTATAACTTGAGTATTTGAGTTATTCTCTGTTGCAACCAGTTAGTGATCGTCAATAAAACAGCAAATCATTCAAAGTGGACGTAGGCTACAACTTGGAACCACTATAAACCTTTTTCTTTTTCTACTTCTGTTTGCTTGAATTGGCGTGTTTGTTAAATTATCCTCTTTTCACATTTAAATTCTTCATTTTAATCTCTTCAAATACGTCCGAAGAGTGTTGTGCCCAATTTTAGTACAAACAACTTCAATCCATTCGAAAGGCATAAAAACTGCAGTAGGATTTCAACTTGGTTAAAACTACCCTTTCGAAAGCTCTATTTTTAAAACATAAAATGCAGCAACTCATTTGACAGCTATCCTTTTTAAAACAAGAAGACAACATCCCCTTCGAAAGCCATATTAAAGTAAATCAACCCTTTTGAAAGAATTCTTTTGAAAGTAAGGAATGCGACATATCTTTTAAAAGCAAACCAAAGGCCTCAACCCCTTCCAAAAGCATGGTTTCGACTTCATACCTGCCGCCTTTCTCCAATCCATTACGTACCAAAGCATTGATACCTTATGTATTGGTTTCGACTTAGTTGGGGGCAGAAGTATAGGATCGAAATGTTTCTACTGGAAGTGGCAAAACCATAAATCTATGCAAAACTATTTTGTTTCCTTTTAAGGTAAATGCTTTTTAACTAACTTGCATGTTTGTAAAAATATGATTGGCTGTCATGTACTTTATCAAAATCTTTTCTAAAAGATTGCCGAATTTATTTAAAAATAATTAAAGATAATTAACAAATTAGTCATTCCCTTTAACAAAACAATTAAACCATTTATGTCCTTCAAATTAATTTAGTTTTCATAGTAAATTACTTAGGAAAGATCCCCATCGTGATTCACTTTTAGTATGTTAACTAACATATATAAATTTCGAACCTCAATCCCTTATATAGTGGCAGAAATAATAATTTAAACACAATTAGTCATTTCTTCCTTCAAAAATTCATAACAAACTATCAATAGCTCAGACAATTACGAAAATTTAAACCTCTCTTTAAAATATTGTTTTACATAATATATTAAATCCTCATGGCATTCGAAACCCAATATATATGACTTTAGCCTTAAAATCAAAATAAAAATTTATCAAACATTCTTGTTTGAATCAAACATATCATGTAATACAATCATATCATCATTAAAATCTCATAAAGGTTTTAAAATTAAAAAACGAAGTCAAATGCTCTTGGAAAATGAAAATGAGATGGTTTTGATTATTATTCACCATGCTTTGGATAAGGAACTTGAGATTTGATCTTGCTTAATTCTCCTTGCTTGATTCCTTACCTTTTAATTGAATGTTCTCATCTTTTCACCTAAGTTATGGCCGGCTTGCTTTTCTTTGTTTATGTTTTAGAGTTTTGAACTTATGAAATGAAAATAGGAATAAGGGTTTAGGGTTTAAGGGTTATGGTGGACAGCTATTCCCCATAATATCTTTTTCCTTATTGTCGTATTATTTAACTTAGAAAACCATTTCCATAAACCCATTTTTTAAGTTTATATTTAGTTCAGATTATCCTCCAATAAATTTTAAAATCCCAATCTCCTTATCACTCTAATCTTTACATTATTCTATTTAATTTATCTAATTAAATCTTCTGAATAATGTTATTAAAATTAGGGGTGTTACACGCTCCCCTCCTTAATGAATTATGTCCTTGGAATTCGGTAAGGATTAAATACTAAGCATAGCAATCATTTGTAACATCTCCTAACTATCATACTAGTCTACTCGACTAACAATAGTCTATATTAAGAAAATATAGAACATACCCTCATAGCAGGTCAGGATAAGTATCTCTAATCTTGTCTTCGATCTCCCAAGTATAGTCCTTCTCGTTGTCATTCCAGTAAACTTTCACCAACTTGACTGTCTTGTTTCGTAACCTCTTCTCATCTCTCACTGCAAATTGAACTAGTTGTCTAACAAAAGTCAAATTTGGCTCTACTATCAAATCTTTCAACTCTGTCGGAGGAATAGTTAGACCATGCACATACCTATCAAGATGAGATATATGGAACACATTATGGACACCAGCCATACTGCTCGGCAACTTTACTCGATATGCGAGCTTCCTGACCCTCTCTATAATTGGGAACGGACCAACATATCTCGATTTTAGAGTTTCCAAAGAGTACCACACCCTTTATCGGTGATACCATAATGAAAACTTTATCTCCAACTGAGAATTCTATATCTTTATCTACGTAACTCTTTAGTCTAGATTAAGCTTCCTTCATCCTTTCTCAAATCAGCTCAATCTTCTTTGTCGCCTCTCTAACAAGATCTGGACCCAAGACAAATCTGCCTCCAGTTTCCAACCAACATGCTGATGATTTTCCTGGCCATCCATGCAATGATTCAAAAGGTGTCATTCCTATACTAGTCTAACAAATGTTATTATAGGAAAACTTAACTAAGTGTAGGTGATCTTCCCAAGATCCACCAAATACTAGTACACAAGCCCTCAATAAATCCTCGAGAACCTTATTACTCTCTCTCTATCCAGCCGTCTGAGGATGATACGCAATAATCATCTTGAGCTTGGTACCTAACACATCTTATAGACTCTTCCAAAATTCTGTAGTAAACATAGCATCTCTGTCACTGACTATACTACTAGGAATTCCATACAGTCTAACTTTGTTCTTCATGAACAACTTAGCTAAAACATGTGCCGTCCTAATTGACTTAGCTGGAGAGAAATGGGTACTCTTGGTTAACCTGTCCACTATGAACATATAGTTTCATTTTCCCTATTCGAACCTAGCAACTCGTTTATAAAATCCCTGGATATCGACTCCCATTTCCAAACTAGAATCTCCAAAGGTTGAAGCAATCTACTCAACTTTTGATGTTCGACCTTCACTTGTTGACAGTTCGCACATTGCCTAACCTACAAGCCAACATCCTTCTTCATACCTTCCCGGTAAAAGCCCCACTTTATATCTTGATACATCTTCATCCCTCCAGGATAAATCGTAAATTTGGATCGATGACATTCCCCAAGAACTTCTCTTCTCAAGTCCTTCACATTCGGAACACACAGTCATCCTTTATTTCTCAACCATCCCCTCCGGTCAAGACTAAAGTCATTTAGATCATCGATCTTCAATCCAATCTCAGGCCTTCTAATCTTCTGGGCTAATAATGGATCATCTTTCTACTTAGAAGCAATCCTTTCGATCAGCACTAGTCGAACTTCCAAACAGGACAACGTGGCAGTGCTCTGACTAGAACTAGCAGTCGATCTTAACTACACTACAAGTAGTCAAAGCTTCTAAATATTTCCATTCTGCCAACATAGATAACACCATATTATGATGTTTTCAACCAGAGCATCTGCTACTTTATTTCCATTCCTTGGTGTATACTCTATACCAAAATCATAAGCTGCTAAAAACTTCAGCCACCTCTATTTTCCCATATTCAACTCCTTCTGAGAGAATAAATAACTTAAGAACTTATGATCTGCGTATATCTCAAATCTTTCGCCTAAGTGATAATGTCTCCATATCTTCCAAGTGAAGATCAACGCAGCCAACTCCTAATCATGAGTAGGATATCTCACCTCATGCGAGCTAAGTTTTCATGAAGCATAGGCAATGACTTTACCCTTCTGCATTAATTTAACTCCTAATCCAGTTCTACATGCATCGTTATACACCACCAACCCTTAGTTTCCATTTGGAACCACCAAAACAAGTGTGTTAGTCAACAAATGCTTTAACTTAAGGTATGCTTCCTTACATCTGTCAAACCAAATAAACTTCACATCCTTTTGGGTTAACTTAGTCAAAGGCGCTGTTACCTACGAGTAATCCTTAATGAATCTTCGGTAATAGCCAGCAAGTCCAAGAAAACTTCTGATCTCAGTCACCATCACTGGTCTCTTCCAAGTATTGATTGCTTCGATCTTATCTGGATCGACTCTCTAAAACCACATGGCCAAGAAACTTAACCTCTTTCTTCCAGAAATAGCACTTGGAAAACTTTGATTTTAACTAATGCTGCCTCAGCGTCTCGAGTACTACTTTTAGATAATCTTCATGCTCTCTTTCATCTTTAGAGTATACTAAAATGTCATCTATAAATACCAATACGAACCTATCCAAATAATCTTGGAAAAATTGATTCATCAGATCCGTGAAGAAAGCTGGTACATTCATTAATCCAAATGGCATTACTAACCACTCATATGAACCATACCTAGTCTGTAACGCTGTCAATGGAATACTTTCCACTTCCACTCTTAACTGATGGAAACCTATCATCAAACCCAATTGGGAAAATATTATGGCTCCATACAACTGATTAAATAGGTCATCGATTCTCGGCAAAGGATACTTATTCTTGATCGTCCTCTCGTTTAGCTTACGATCATCGATACACAACCTCAATGATCCATATTGTTTCTTCACGAACATCGTGACCGCTCCCCTAGGTGAACTACTTGGTCTAATAAAATTTCCCCCCAAATCCACTAGTTGCACCTTTAATTCCTTCATCTAAGTCAGTGTCATCCTATTAGGTGGTCCACTTATAAGTTCTGCTCCTAGCACAAGATATATCCCAAACTCAACAGCTTGTTTCGGTGATAATCCTGTAACCAACTCAAAAACATCGGCAAATTCTCTTACTAAATGTACATGAGTTTACTCTTCTTCTACTTCCATAGAATTCAACAAAGTACATGCACTCTGGTCGGCATCCCTCACTGAGAATATAATTCGGTTATGATTATCAGGGTGTCTCGGCGATATTTTCCTATCTCGAAAAAATAACTTAGCCTCGTATCTACCCAACCAATCCGTACCCAAAATGATTCTGAAGTCTACGAAATCATAAACATACAAACTTGTGACCTAACAAATCAAGTTCTGTCTGTTCACATCCTATCCCTAGAGTTTCATACCACCTATCAAATTCGCAACCCTTAAGGAAGTAACAAGGTATATGGATTCTAAACATAACCTATCAACCAACCACTAAGATATAAGTGAATACGATGCACCAATATCAAATAGTACTCTAACGGGTGTACTATGAACCCAAAGCATGCCTTCCACCATAATATTTTCTTTCCCAGTAGAAATTAGACTAGAAGAAGATGGTTCCAATGCAAAGACCTTTCCCTTGTCCACCCTGATTGGTTCTGGACCCTGATTCTTGTAATGCCCAATCTGATCACAATTGAAGCACTTCACACTCTTTCCATCCATGGCCTTCTTTCCCTTGCCAGTTCGATATTCATAGGCATAATGACTTTTCTTATCGCATTTATAGCAGACCGGATTAGTATTTGCCTTCTTGGCAGCTTCTCCCATCCTAGTTCCCTTCTTCTTAAAGAACTTCCTCTTCTTTCCAAGAGAACTCTGGGTTTCAACCTTCCTCCCCTTCCCATAAGCAGCAAGCAACTCCTCATGTCAGATGGCCATCTCCACAATAACATTACAAGGATCATGAAGATGTGGCAAATTTGCACTAGCAGTCTTGGGTCTCAATCCCTGAATAAACTTCTCATTCCTCTTGATGACGGTGTCAATAGTAACATATCCATAACTTGCTAACTCATCAAACTTTGTGGCATATTCAATTACCGAAATCTCATCTTGCACCAGGTCCATGAACTACCTCAACGATGCCGACTTGGCAACTTCAAACAAAAATCTTTCCTCGAAATCCTACGAAATTTTGCCCAAGTCAATTCTTCCTCGAGAACTTCAGCAGTGGCACCGTTCCAACAATAAGACACGGTTCCCTGCAACTGCCTAGGGCCTAGTCTCCTCTTCTACTCATCATTCAACCCCAAGTCAGCGAAGATTCTCTCAAAATGAAAAGGCCAATTCTCAATTTCTATAGCATACTTTGTACCCAAAAACGACTACCAAGACTGGTATAATCTCGGCTTAACTTAGCATAGTTGTCTCTAATTGAGGCCACAGGATTAGCTCCTCTAACATTAACAACACCTCATGCTGCTGCTCCGACTAGCATTAGATTGGCCAGAAAATGATACATCATCCTCATATCTACCGACGGACTTCCAGCACCTACATTGGCATCTGCATTATGATTAGCATTTTTCCTTTCGACTCGGTTTCCTCCTGGTAATAGGATGAACATTTTCATTAGTTGCGATGCTTTCTCCACCAAGATTTCCTCTTTCGTTTCCTGCCTCGATTTCTTCCTTTCTCATTAATCTGCATACGAACCTAAGTAAGGAACAGAAAAACTGTCTAAGAGAGAGGGGAATTTGTACTTATATATATATATATATATATATATATATATATCAAATACAAGTATGTTACTATAATGTTAACCCAAACCCCGGACTTATTTTCTAATTTATTGGATTATGTTTCAAAAATCATTTAAAGTTTGAAATTTCTTTTACTTTTCATAAACCTTGCTCTGGTACCCACTTGTAACATATCCCACTTAGAGGCCCAAAACTAACAGCAACAGATGCTGTAGTCACCATATTTATTAATTCTCGATGACCAAATGCGTTAATATTAGATACTTTGATATAATAGAAACACATGAATATGAAAAATAAATAAACTGTTAAAAAAATTTCTCATTCCATTCCCAATCATTTCAAATTCATTACATAATCCCAAATTCAAGAATCACGTTGAGAGAAAATATAATTACTACAACATACGCCAAGAGCAACATATAAAGATTCCCCCTTGAATGATCAGAGTATATATATATATAGGCGATTAAACAACTTTGCCTTTACATTACAACACAGCGCAATAAAAGAAAAGAACTATTAATAGCTAGCTTACCTCCTTCTTATCTTCGAAATCTGATTCGTCAATTAATAGCCAGAAAAACCCTTACCCTCAGCCTACTCAAATTAATTTTGAGCACCCGAGAGTTTAAGAGGAAAGCATAAACTTCGAGTCAAACCTACCATCTTGAACCATTTAGATATCTAATGGCACCATGCCGCTTAGCAGAACGGGTTTTGCCTTGACTAGTATCTTATCAAAAACTTATAATAACCATATAATCTCCTACATCCACAATGGTTTAAATACATAGAAATTTAAAATACCACGATGATATGAAAACAAGCATAATATCATGGATTTCTCATACCCATTCATTTGAGTATCTACAACGGTTATAGTTTCTAGAGTCACTATTTACCTATTAGTTTTCATAGGCTCACCATTAACCTGTTTAAAGTTTAGGGACTATTTTTCCAGTTCCATAGTTTTCATGGGATCGCTAAGAACCTATTAAACCTTTTGGACTATCTGTCCAGTCTCATAGTTTTCGTGGTCTCACTAAGAACCTATTGGCCTCTGCCAATAACTTTATCCAATTATTTCATGGGTTCTTTCTGAACATATTTGTGTCTCCAATAACTCCCCTTATGTCATAATTTTCATGGGTTGACTATCAAACTTTTGACTTCGATCAATAAATCAATCTGGATATAGTTTTCATGAGATCACTATAAACCTATTGTATCCTATCAATAACTCTCTTTAAACATAGTTTTCATGGGTTTACTATAAACCTTTCTAAACTGATAACTTCTTGATTAGTCTTTAGGCATCCAATGTTTTGGTCTACCTGATCGTCTAGATGCAACTTTATTCATTCAGGAGTTCACTTAATTTATATTCACTACTGTATCAACCTAGCTGGTTATTCTGCCTTTACTTCTAAAATACAGTTATGGGTCTATTACATAGTGAATATATTTATAGAAGAGGCATACATATAAACAGTACCAAGAATTATGGTTTAATATCCTTGAAATCACTTCACCTCGAAATTTGGTTAATCCCTTTTAACCCATTATTTTTATCAATGCAAGCTTCTTTTAAAACTCCAAATTTGAAAGCTATTTTAAAACTCTTTTATAGTGCCATAGGTTTTTCTTTTAAAAATGAGATTGGGTTCTTTGTTTTGAAAATTAAGGCTTTCGAAACCTTTGACTTTTACTTTCAAAATCACTAGAATACCCATTTCGAAAGCATTCAAATTTTTTTCAAAACACTAAGCATATGCCTTTCGAAACACTTTAAGACGTCTCTTTCGAAACAAACAAAACATACCTATGGAAAGTATTAAAGCATCACTTTTTAACCTATAGAAGCATAGCCTCGAGACCATTTGAAAGTACCCTTTACAAACCATTGGGTTCAATCTTAAACATATCTTTTGGGTCTAAGTGAATATAAGCGAAAGTATCCCTTTCGGAACAATTAATCTTCAAATAAAAGAGTTTGGGGAAAAACAGATGGCTTCAGAACCATCTTTTCGAAAGCATTAGTCTTTAAGTAAAACAAAACGAATGATAGCTTCGATACACCTTTCGCCATTTCTTTTGAAACCCCTAGTTTAAAAGGCTATTGAAGCCCTTTCAAAACCATTGGGAAGCGGCTTTTTTTATTTGTAGAACAAAAGCTGCCTTTCGAACTCGTTGATAACTTCAATCCAATCGAAAGGCATAAAGACGGCAGTAAGGTTTCGACTAGGCTCTACTACCCTTTCGAAAGCTCTATTTTTAAAACGTAAAACGTGGCAACCCATTCGAAAGTTATCCTTTTTAAAACAAGAGGGTGCAACTCCTTCGAAAGCCAAAATAAAGTAATTCAACCCCTTCGAAAGCATCTTTTGAAAGTAAGGCAAGCGGCATCTCTTTTGAAAGCATGGTTTCAAATTCATATCTGTTGTCTTTCTCCAATCCACTACATACTAAAGCATTGATACCTTGTGTATCGGTTTCTACTTATTTGGAGGCGGCTGTATAGGGTTGGGAGGTTGCTACTGGAAGTGGCGAAACCATAATCTATGAAAAACTATTTTGTTTCCTTTTTAGGTAAATGGTCTTCAACTAACTTTCTATTTGTAAAAATACGATTGGTTGCCATATACTTTATCAAATATCTTTTCTAAAAGACTATCGAATTTATTTAGAAATAATTAAAGCTAACTAACAAAGTAGACCTTCCCTTCAAAAAAACAATTAGAATATTTAAGTCCTTCAACTTAATTAATTTAATTTCCGTAGTAAATTACATGGGAAAGATCCACATCATAATTCACTTTTAATATGTTAACTAACATATATAAATTTGGGATTCAAATCCTATATATAATAGTAGTAGTAATAATTTAAAACCAATTATACATTTCTTCCTTCAAAAATTCATAATAAATTATCCATAGCTTGGATATTTATGAAAATTTAAACATATCTCTAAAATAATGTTTTAGATAACATATTTAATCCTCATGGCATTCGAAACCCAATGTGTGTGTGTGTGTGTGTGTGTGATTTTAGCCTTAAAATCGAAATAAACATTTATCAAACATTCTTGTCTGAATCAAATATATCATGTAATACAAGCATATCATCATTAAAATCACCATAAAGGTTTTAAACTTAAAACCCGAAATCTAATGCTCTTTAAAAATGAAAATAAGATCGTTTTGATTATTATTCGCCTTGCTTTGGGTAAGGAACTTGAGATTTGGTTTTTCTTAATTCTCCTTGCTTGATTACTTACCTTTTAATTGAATTTTCTCCTCTTTTCCATTAGGTTATGACCGGCTTGCTCTTCTTTATATATGGTTTAAAGTTTTGAACTTATAAAATGAAAATAGGAATAAGGGTTTAGGAGTTAAGGGTTGAAGTGGACGGCTATTCCCTAAAATATCCTTTTCTTTATTCTCATATTAATGACTTAGAAAATCATTTCCATAAACCCATTTCTTTAAGTTTATATTTAGTTGAGCTTGATGTCTAATAAATTTTCAAATATCAATCTTATTATAACTCCAATCTTCACATTATTCTATTTAATTTAACTAATTAAACCTCCAAAATAATGTTATTAAAATTAGGGGTGTTACGCCTGTCACACGAATACCGATGGTGTATTAAGTGTCATCTTTAGTAAAAAGAAAGGCAGAATGTTACACCTAAACTTACTCAAATATAAACACAAGTTACATCTTTATCTAACAAATTGATTTTGATAATGAAGTTAAAAATAGAATCAAAATTTGATGTTTTATGTTAGTAGATCAAAAATATAAATAGATCATACTTAAAATAGATTATACTTCTAATTTCGTAATCATTTTCATGAGATTTGATAAGTGGGTTTGGATGATGTATTATAGTTAGATGGTTTAAGTTGTGTTAGTCAATATCACAAATGGGCCATACTTATAATAAATACATCAACTAATTCTATTTAAAAAATTAGAGATTATAAATTTAATATGTGTTGATTTATATGAATATGAGAGTGAATTTACCTCTAGATTGTCGTTTAATCTCATTGGTTTTATTCTCTTTTACTCTAGCTTTTTGTTAAAAATATTTTTAAAACTTTTAGGATAATTTAATTGAGTAAACTGGAAATTTTCCTTTCCTGTTGGGATTAGTGCGTACTCGCATACGTACTACAATTGTACACCATGCGCTTGCGGTATCTTATTTCATATAATTCGACGGTTTTTTAACCAATAGAAAAACCGTTTTCGAATCCACACACCATATTTCATCATGTACCAGAACCGGAATCTAACATTCAAGGAAAGTTATGGATCGGTTCCAATCCCCATTTTTCACGCAGCACTACTTCAAATCGGCACAAACGAGCCTAGAAACCAAGTCTAAACAGGACCACAAAGTGAAATAATGCCATCTTAAGGAACAACAAATCAAAATCCATCTAAGTGATGGATCATTGCCGCTCCATAGAGCTTCACCAGAAAAACTCCAGAATCCCTTTACTTTCATATGTTATTGGTTTCACTCCTTTCAAAACCTTAGAATATCGATCGCATGCAGTTTAGCATCGATCTCCTTAAGTATTTAAAGTCAGGAAGTCTATTCCTTCATCGATCCATCTTATTGGCTCAGAAATAAGATTCTAGCAGAGCATCCAAGATGGGAGACATGAAGCTAACAAGTTGTCACAACATAGAGCATTGAAAATCATCCATAAAGCTATCTTATGGATCGATACCGATCATGACTATGGATCAATACCGATCCAACCCAATCGCTGACATGGCCATGTTTTCTTGAGTTTGACCACTACCAGGATGTGGTGAACGTGTTGGAGATTTAGATGAGCATATTTTGATAAGCTACAGTTACAAATAGAAGGCTAGGGCTCATTTTCGAGAATCTTTTTACTTCCTTGCAATTTTTATACATTTCCTTGTAATCACCCGTAGAGTGGTAGTGATCCATAAGAACTGTACTTGTAAATAGCAAACAAGTGAGCGGTAAAGCCAAGTCAACGTAGGAAACGATTAGCCAAACCACCGTAAAACTTTTGTTACTTGATTTTTCTTGCTTTTGTTTTGTTAATTCTTTATTTTCTCTGCTATACTCATTTGGGTGTTTGTGCCTTTTTTGGGTGCAAACATCCAAAAAGTGTTCCCTTCTTTTCTAAAAACATCCCGAAGTAAATTAAGTTTGATCAATACTATTTCAACTTAAAAAAATTATTCATTTAGTGAGCTAATATTGTGCACAACCACGAGTAAACAGATGCACATGTGCATGACTGTGCATATGTGCATTGTAAATGATTTGAAATTTTATTTGAGAATTTGAGAAGTGAACTAAAGTTTAAGGTTTGATGCTGTTTTAATAATAATAAAAGAGAATTTGAGAAATTACTATTTTTGATTTTTCCACTATGAGAAAGAATGTTTGGTTTCATTCAGAGTTAGTGTTTTGCGTTATCAACATATATACATAAGCAGAGTGGACAAGAAGATTTAAAATTCTAAGCCATTACAATGATGGAGAGACGACGGAGGGAATGGAGGTATGATAGAGTGGATAGATTGTTTTCTGTTTTTATTTTATTCCTTGGAACACGGAAAAAAAAATAACTTATTTTCTATTTGTGTGTTAATTTCATTTCTTTTATTGGTTATCTTCCAAAAAATACATGCGGTATGTGCATTTTTGTTTGGACGGAAATCCAAAGCTAAAAAGGAAAAATAACAGGGCTTAATGTTTTGGTAATTTGAAATTTATCTGAACTATTAATTATAAATTAATTTTCGAAGGATATTTATTTGCACCAATATTTTCATATGCCTGTCTTAAGTCATGAACTAGGTAGTTCAACTAACGAAGACAACCTGGTGCAGTCGGCTTAGACTGACAAGGAAGCAGATGTTGTTGCCCTATTACTAGAGATCACAAGGGAAAAATAGGATTTTGAGGAAAACAAATTACACTACAACAAGAATAGTTCCAAAGAAGGCATGTGTTATTGCGTGAAAGTAAAAATGAAGGTTTTGAAAAAGAATGTGTTGAAGCTTAAGGAGTTGACTACCTTGCAAAATAAAAACCAAGTGCTTGGAAAATAGGAATACCACCACCAATAGGGATGGTTTAAGAATCCCAAGTAACTGTGTAAACACAGATGACGTGTAATAAGGTTTAATAGATTGAAATATGCACTCTGTCGATATTAGTATAGGAAGTTAGTGCTCTGATTTACTATTTGGTCATCGATTCATAATATGAGGTTTTTGCCCGATGATACTTTTATCTTCACGCTTTCTTGATACTCTAGAAAGAATGATAAATATACTTTATGATATTGGTTTAATTCATTTTTTTAGTAATACTACTATGAAAATTACATGACAGCATAGGATATTGTTTCCACGTTATTAAAATTATCTTTTGTATATATCTCAATTGTTTGAAGCTAAGCTTATTCCTACGATAGTTGCTAATAGTTAAGAGTATAATTCTTATAGTTGGCCTACAAGAAATACATGACTACAAGTTGTATGAGAAAATTAGTGGTATGTTATGAACGAGTGCAATTAAATTTTTTAGGTAGTCTTTGGGTAATAATGACCCCGTGTTATGTTGGCGCGACGCGTCAAAGGTAAGACCCATTATTTTGCTCCATTGATATAAGCTAAATAATTGGTCGGTTAGCATCCAACGCATTGGATGCAAACAATAATTAATGCCAATCAACATTTGAATTAAGTTTCCCTTGAATATTTAGTTCGTCTCAAAATTTGAAGTCATGTAATACAAACCATTTGGTCTCAACCGTCAAAACTGTTGGTTGTTTGAATTCAAATTCAAACACAAACAAAATTTATTTTCAGATGGGACGCTGCCCCGCACCTTGAGGTGGGATGCTACCCTATGAGCCTCGCAACCTGACCGGCCTTCAATTTTTAGTGTACCCTTTGCCTTATCTATTATGAATATGTGGCCCTACCTTCAAGGAATTTTAGAGGTACGGAATTGAGGATGGGTGATGTTTTAACATTGTTCTACATACCCACCTTTATAATGTAATGAAAAGTTATTCAACAATAATATTATGGATGTTACTATTTGCACACATCAAAATGCCATCCCTCACCCATCACTTCTCTATCCTAATCAAACACTTATTTCATCCACACCTACTTTTTTTCTTATGATTTGATAAAAACCGTGCATCCTCTGATCTCTTTCTTTTTCTCAAAAAAGATTTTCATTCTCAAAAGTAAAATCTCAAAATCAAATTTGTTGGAAATTCAATATCTCAAAACTTATTCTCATTTTAAATCAAAAGTCAATATCTCCAAAAGTATACAAGTTGTTTTGAATCTCCACATAGGGCGCTCATAGTCTAAATATTAATAAAATCTTTTAACCATAGAGAATTAATCTCAAAATAATTAAATATGTTTTACTTACGTTCTTCATTCTCCTTTTGTTTTCCATTAATAGATGAAAAGAGAGACACGTTATTTTGAATGACAAAAAGTAATACGCATAACTACGACAAAAAGTAACATATAATATTAGTTAGACATTATTAACATTCGCATAAATACTAAAATTGTAAGCATATCAATTTGTATTGGTATTGTAAACAGAAGAAAATTAGATTATAGTAATTTATAATTTATAATTTATAAATTAGTTCCACTTATATTATTTAGCTCTCTTCTTCGGCCATTGAAAGTGACAGTAGAAAAAATCGACATGTTCAAGAATTAAAGTCTTTTCATATATTATTATGCTCGATTATGCAAATTTTTCCTTTTATTTTTATTTTAGTTTTGTCTGTCTGATCATGGTGGGTTTTTGAAGTGGTTTTCACTAATTTATTTTATTATTTCTTTAAGTGGGTGAGAGGAGTGTTTTCGTAAGTACATATAGTATCATCTTATATAATAATAGCAATGACCAACTGTGAAAGGGTTTTTACAAAAATTATTAAACTACAAGTACACATGAAGCGATATTATTCGCATATATTGTGTCGGACAAATAAAATTCATACAAAAATGAGATGTTGACTACTTTATTTTCAAGTTTCTTGAATTTAATATTAAATTTATCATAATCAATTTGTGAACATAATTAAATGTTCATAGGATTATTACTATTTTATCATCAACACCGTGTGTGTAGCACGTATTTGCACTAGTTCGACTTAATTGATGAAAGGCGTGAGGAAGCCGTCCGAAAGGCCGAGGCACACAAGTGAAGGATAGTTATATAATTCTAAGGTCAAACAGCGCCCGCTCAAGGAAGAGAACTTGGTGCTAAAGCGGATATTACCCAGACCGGAGGCACCCAATCTAATTTGGGAAGGACCATACATTATTTACAAGGACTTGGACAATGGAGATTTAATCCTCAGCATGGTAGATGGAGCTATATTCAAAAAAGCATAAAACGCACATAATCTCCCTTACAATTTTACTTAACATCAGTTGTTTCATAGATTATTGTAATCCTGTAACTGAAACAGCTATAAAATGAATCCCAATTAAATGTGATTTCCTTAAAATATGGTTGTGGTGGATAAGGAGTGCGAAATGCAACTTTGTACTATAGCTCAAACACATTGGATCAACGTTAACAATGGGTGAAATGCCGCATAAGCTCGATGAGTTGAACTCTTCACTTGGGGGGGAAAACATCTCTACAATAAAGAAATTCTCCCCTCAAACTCCTTGTTGGTAATGGTGGATCAGTGTGACGTTAACCGAGTGTCCACCATTGAAGATCAGCTCAAACTCCTTATCGGCAATGGTAGACCAGAGCGACCCGAGTCAGTTGTCCACCGATCAACTCAAATTTCTTTCTGGCAACGATGGACCACAGTGACCTTAACCAGATGTCCACCATTGATGATAGACTCAAATTTCTTGCCTGCAATGGTGGACCAAAGTGATCCTAACCAGGTGGCTACCTTTAACGATCGACTCAATTTCTTGCCGGTAATAGCAGACTAGAGCGACTCTAACCGAGTGTCCACCATGGTTGATCGGCTCAAATTTCTTATCGACGGTGGCAGACCAAAGCGACCCTAACCAGTTGTCCACCGTAGATGATCGATCCAAAATTTTCCCGTCGACAACGATGAAACAGAGTGGCCCTAGTCGGGTGTTCAACATTGACGATAGCTTCAGAACCAACAGAAAATCATGGAGAACCCGATTTGCCGATGGTCGAGACATGACCGCCGCCTAGTTGTTTCATCCTCGATGATCAGCTCAGGAGTTTTGTCAGCAGCAGACATCTAAGGTCGACGATAGTAAGGAGCAACTATCAAATCAAAGTTGTCTAAAGCATGCATGGATTATACAATAATAGGCAACCAAAAAAGTGAAACCACGTATATAAGGATAATAAAACATGCAACTAAATTTCCAGACATCAAAGCATTTACAGAAATAGGTCATAAGTGCTAGGAAATAATATGTACTACCCCTCACAACACATCGAAATTGAGCAATCATAGATAACAATATTTATTACAAACAAGAGACATACAATAGTCTATTCCAAACACAAAAAAGAAAAAGGAATGCAAACACAATCATCACTTGGATCTAGGTTTGGAGATGACACGCTTGTTGTGAGATTTGGAATGTCCATGCTCATCTTCCTTCTTCTCTTCCTTCGGCTTGGCGGTGGCCACCTTGTCCAATTCGTCTTTTGTTTCTTCATCAACTTTAATTACTCCGTTGCCTCTAGCTTGACTCTCGCGAACTCCAAACTCCTTGGAAAATTTTGTCAAGATGCTCTGCTTCAACGCTTCCTCCCTATCAACGCCCTCAACGGACTGTGGGGCCCAAAATCTAAACCTTAAGGGTAGCAATCGTATAGTAGCGTCCCTCATCGGCAGGAGGATTTGAGAAGCTAGGGGCCACGGCCCCGGATAGTGAAGTTTTCGAAGTGGTTACAACTCCAAAAGGATCTATTACAAGCATGCCACCTGCATGAAAATGAGGAGGGCTGTCAAGTATAGTTAGTACAAAATATGCTTGAACATACTAAGTAGTAGCCTATGGACTATAAAGAAGGATCCTACTTCCTTTAGGTGAAATTGGAGCATGGCCATGAGGTGGCCATGAGGTCGAGCATCATTTGGAAGAGGGAAAACATCCTATGGCTGGCTAATGATTAATGCATATGAAGAAACATGGAAAACAATCAGAGGGACATCGTGCATGGAGGCATAAATGATCTATTTTGAGATATGACCTTGTGTCGTTGCCATGAAAGACGAACCAACGCTCCATTTTCTGTCCTCGTCTTTTTAGGCCTTTTAAGCCATAGTCAATTTGATATAACCGAGGCAGATGGCAACCCTCTCCTCTATTATGAAGCCAGCATCAATAGTTTCAAAATCTAAAGGTGATCCTCCTTCTTCATTGATAGTCTTAGCTTCCTCGATTAATCTTTTAAGGATGGATACAATAACTTCCTGGTAGACATCCATCCAAGCCAAGCTCTTCTGAGTAAACAATATGAAGTAGATCTCGTCAAGGAGCTCCTCCACAAGACAAGCTGACTATTCATTTCACAACATTCCGCTTAGGCCTCTCAACTTTGCAGGACTCGGTATCCTTTTCAACGGTCATGACCTCGAGTCATTCCCGGAGAGATCCTCTCAGCCTTGCATTCCACCACCTTCTTTAACTCGGCAAAGTTGAGCTGCATTTTCTCAACCACTGCTTGGATCTCATCTAATTTCTTTGTAAATTTAGACTTAACATTATTGTAGTCCTTAAATAACCGCCCAACACTAGCATGGTACTCATCTTTTGTATCCCGGATGTTTTGGGAATGCTCCTTCAATTTCGTTATCTCCTCAACAAGGGCGGCCTTCATTTTCTTAATCTCCTCTGCATGAGACCTCTTCAACACCTATAACATCGCTTTGTGATCTAAGTCCTTTTAGTGCAGCTGCTTCTTCAAGTCAAAAATCTTTATGTTCTCACATTTTTTTGCCGATCTTCTCCCCACCCTTAACCACTCTGGTGTGAAACTCTGACAAGGCCTTTACACTATTCATTTCATTCACAAGATTCATCACTCTTGGAAAGGATATAGGAGGGCCTCAGTAAGCAAGCAGACGAGGAGGTCACTTGGCTGGTAAGGTTGTTGGAACTCATCGAAATTAAAATATGTTGGGTCCGTAATAATGACTACTCCTTTCTAACTCTTCCCTTAACTTTGCCCTTAGGGCAGGGACATCCGCTTCTCTCTTTTCCGTCCTCTCCTGTTGCTTAGAGGTTTTCGAATCTGATGGAAGAAAAGGTGAAGCTCTGGTCAATTTAGAGGGACGAACGGGAGTTTGGGATCTCGATTTACTACCGGGAAGCGGCATCTTTTTTGGAGCCATCTTTAGGTTTTTGTTCGCCTTGGTCATCGGTTAGGCGATAGGGCAACACTTTCCCTGTTTTGTGCTCCGTAGTTGGTTACCCTATATCTTAGCTTGGCCAAATGACAGCACAACCTTTTGAATATCCTTGGAGGGTGCATTCGGCTTCAACTGTTTCATTTTGGACAACGTCTTTCCCCACTTTGGAATCTCCATGCGGTAGTGTGGAAACAAAGAATTAGAATCAGAAAAGCGTCCAGAGAAAAAGGAGCCAGGGAATGCACCAATATGCTATAAAAGTAAGACATGTAAGTGTGTGAAAATAATGCGTGACATCTAAATGAACCTTTAGGGACCTCGTGTGTTGCCAACTGTCATTGAATCTCAGCTATTGTGTTGAATCTCAGCTATCGAATGAATCCCCATAATCAATTCCCAACTCGAGATCGTGTAGATGACTGGATACTAAAATTTCCCCAAGAACAAAATCTTCTTGCTCCCTGGTCCCGAAAGTGTGATGTAGGGACTCATCGAAGTCCAGGTTAGATAAACACTTGAGGACAATATGCCAAGAGAAGTGAGCTTCATTATGGTCCGAAGGGGTGCCCTCACTGTCAGAAGAACGAGGACTTGTCTATTCTACTCTCTTTGTCCAGATGTTGTCGCCGTCCCATTCTCATATGGCAATAAGTCGGTCGCCTTCGCGAGGTTCACTTCTAAATGAATCTAATGTTGACTCTTCAATTTTTGCATAAGCCGTGGGTTAACTCTCGATGGGTCTAAAGTCAAGATGGCACCAAAGGAAGAGGGCTAAGAAAATGGAACTTTGCTTGTCTCACCGATTACAAAAGTTTTTCCCTTCTTTCTCTTTACTTGCATATGTGTGAAAGGTTCCCTACCTTCCCGATTGAATGCCCAGTAGCTAATATCTCAAGTTGTCTTAAATTATCATCAGTGATCAGACGAGGAACCTCCCTGAATTCTACTGGGATTGGTTCCGTAACATATCCTCTAAGTCATCCCTCATTCCTACTCTCACCACATGGGAAGATAAACCAAAAAAGGGACGAATTAATGTTTAACACAAGGTTTCATGAAACAAAAAATGGAAGGGGAACGGATAGACAAGAGGACTAACATTTAGAATTCCATTGATGGTAGCACAGAGAATCGTCCCGGATGAAGAGACACTCTTTCTTGAACATGCTATTCTTGGATACAGATACTCAACCGGTTTGAACTTACTTCTCACTTCGAGATAAATGAAAGGATAACTTTCTATCTTATTCTTTATAGCATAAAGAGATCATGATCCGGTGGTGTGTAAGGGGAATCTGAAACATCCTCATAAAGTAGGCGCGTAGGATGGTTAGAATTTCATAGCCATTAGGGTGCAGCTAGAAACGAGAAATCTTCAGGTATACAAGGAAGCCTGTGATCCACTCTAAAAGTGGAGACATGACCCAGACAGTGATATCTTGAATAGGCCATGTGCCCCTTCGGTGGAGCATGAGCCTGTTGTTTGGGAGTAGAAAGAGCATATCGGCAAGTAGCCGCAATTGTATCCAGTTGCCTAGCGGTTAATGTAGAAGCTACATAGTCAATGAGGTCCACTAGCAGTTGTGATGCCCCGTATACATGCACAAGAGAGTGAGCAGAGCTAGACTTGTTAGTCTGGTGCCCCGATGGTGCGGGATCTATAAGATGAGCAGAAGAAGATGGAGTTCGATCTCCAAAAGCAGTCAAGGAGCAAGTCTGACGACGGTTTGACACACATGTCTGATATAACAACCTATCTCGCATACTGTCGCAGAGTGTGTGAGTGTTTATGTATGTACAAGTATGAACATGTGCAATGGAAAATGTAACAGATTTCTAAAAAATATTAGCATAGACTTCCAGGTAAAAATAAAATTATCGCTAAACAACACGATATAAGTCATTGTCTAGCAAACTACACAAAGTCTTGTTTGGCAACCAAGTTACAAGTGTCAGATGAAGAATATATAATATAACCCAACATACATCTAACGTCATTCCAACATACTCCTTGTCCGGTAGCCAAACAAATGGATGGCCAAACCCTAGCTTGAAGTCCAAAATCACCTAGACTCAAAATCATTTTGGGATTGTGATGTTGCGGCTTGAAAGTACACCTATTCACAAATTCATCTTAAGCCCTAACCTCTCACAATTACTGAAAAGATTAAACCCTAGCCCCTCAACCTTATACTGAGCAAAGCATAAATCATGGCATACAAATTACTCTCATGAATGTTTAAATGGTTAAAGGAAAGCTTACTAGGCTAGATGGTGGCTTAAGGTGACAGTTACATTGACTAGAGGTGCTTGGAACAGAAATCAACACTAGCAAGCGGATGGGAGACGAATTGGAATGGAGCTGGGGAGAGTTACAAGAGTGAATGAAGGTGTTCGGTGGGAGGAGAGTTTACCT
This sequence comes from Allium cepa, assembly GCA_030765085.1. NCBI lineage: Eukaryota > Viridiplantae > Streptophyta > Magnoliopsida > Asparagales > Amaryllidaceae > Allium > Allium cepa. The sequence goes on along the minus strand of CM060942.1, from coordinate 695,424,164 downwards.
TTACAAGGCCAGCCAAAGTGTCTGGTACCGAACGAGCTCGACCGAACAAGGTTTTCACTCCAACATGTTTACGTCCAAATAATAAAATCGAACAAGGAAGACACCGAATCACCAATTGGCAATGAACCAAATACACCGAGCCAGCTTAAGTAAACAGAGTGCGATGACCAATAGACAACATCATTAGGCTAGGCATTCAGAGTTAGGTGCAAAACAAAGCTGGCTCCATATTCTACGAACCACGCTTTGGGGGGAAAGTGTGATGGGCGTTTGTGCTCATGGGATCTAGACCAAGTGAAGTAGGCTAATGTGAAGGAAAAGGAAAATGAAGTCCAAGGGTAACCATAGAAACAAAGAGAGGATAAGAAAGGAGGAAAATATGAAGGCAAAAGAAGTAAAGGAAGCTAACATGGTTCACTTTGCTCGGATGTTGAGATGAGCAGGACAGGATTATCAGTTCGGCTGTTTCAACACCGAACAGGAATCCATGTTCGGTAGTTCCAACACTGAATAGGAATTATTGTCCAATTGCTCCAACGTCAAAAATGAATTCATGTTCGATGAGTAACTCGTTGGACAAGAAATGTTGTCCGTTGCTCTAACACCGGAGAAAAATTCCAATTCGGTGAGTAACCGTTGGACAAGAAATGTTGTTCGATGCATATTATTACTAATCAAATGTCGTGCAGAGTGCCTTGATTGGTATGAATTGAAGGCCAAACCGAGGAAAACAGACAAGACCAGACCAAGGAGAGGCATGGAAGAATCCGGCCAGCAGGACGTTTACATCCACCCATCGGATCAACTAGCCTCGAACAGAGCTTCCGGAATTCAACATTTAATTATAAATCATTATATTACATATCTGAATACTTGTAAGAGCTAAAATATAAGATAGGGAATAAAAATAAACGGTGGACGTAGGTCCACTATGGCTGAACCAGTACAAATCTGTGTAACCCTTACTTTTTCTTGCATTTTTATGTATCCATTGTTATTAAATTGATTGGAGGTGGTTATCCATTTTTTGTGCAAACAGTAATAACTTATAGATGAATATAAAGAACAAGGATGAAAATCCTTTTGTCAATGACTAGCTCAAGTGGTTAGAGATATGAAAATTTAATAAATGTTTTAGAGATTATGGTTTGAACCACTGAGACACTATAATGGGTGCTCTTCTTGAATAAAAGTATTACTCTTTATAAGGTCATAAATGTAAAAATCACGTCCAAAACCTATATATTCTTGACTTACCATTTCAAAAGTGAATACAAGAAAACAAGAACTCGAACTCCTTTTATGTTGACGCATTCTTGTATGCGGCGACATAAAAGTCTTACGCATAGCCATAAACTTGTTTTTCCAAAAATTATATTGTTATGTCAACAAAAAATTTCAAGTCAAGGACAAGTAATACATATGGCAAGTGGTAAGGCACTTCTAGAGATCTTTGGTTTGAACCCTTCAAACAACAAAATTAGTGCTCTATTTGAATGAAGTACCACTCTTATTTAAAAAAACAACATTTCGATGTTCATCAATGTTTTGAGATAAAATATTATGTAAACTATTATTCGTCGTTGATACATAAATTTCTTTTGTTTATAAAAAATTGTCAAATATTTATATCCACTTTAAAAACTAGAAAATTTAAATATATTTTTATTGAAAAACATCATATTGAAAAAACTAGACATGTCGGAAGAAAATCTATGTCTTTTGTGGAACATATTGTGGGGTTTTACTTGTCAAAAATGAAGATGTATATCATTATGCATGTCACATGCATGTTTTGTGTGCATTCTTGCGCTATCTTCTTCTTTAAATAGCTACAGATTTGGACACTCTTAAAAATCGTGTGTTAACGCTTAAATTTGAACGCTAACACCCCGGTGTGTGAAGTGTAGTTGTGAAAGCACCACCCGATAGATCGGGAAAGAATTACAAGCAAGTAATAGCGGAAAAGCAGTAAACGACAGCAATTTTATAGTGGTTCGGCTTATGGGTATAGCCTACGTCCACTTTAAGTACTTTTATTGATGATCACATTACAAGTTGATACAAATCTTCTCAAGTACAATACACTTTGAATTACAAAAGACTTAGAACAAGTAGCTTAAACTTCAATGGAAATGAGAGTCTTCGAATCCATGTTGGATGTTTACGATCTCTTTTTGAAGTTGTATGTAGTGTTCCTAGTGTCTCAAGAGCTTCAAGTGTTGAATTGGTTTGGAATGCAGCAGAGTATCAGCGCTTGAAGAGAATGTGCCAAAAGTCCTTTGAATGTTGGTGATGGTCGTGTATTTATAGGGGCTTTCGGTGTTTGGTCGGAGGTAGTGGCCGAGATGGGTTAAGTCGTAGGTCGGCTCCGGGTCAGGCTGAGTTATATGTCGCCCTCCTTCTCTCAGGCACGGTCTCCGGTCTAAGTGAAAGACGCGCGCTTCTCTAGCTCCAAACCTTAAATGTTGGGTCGCCGCCGAGTTAGTGTGCCATGTGCTAGACTATTTCGCCACTTCATCCTTCACACCCTTAGACCGGTTACGACTTACCATAACCCATAAGTCGGCCACGACTCATAGGTGGGTGAGTTTGTGCTTAACAGTTAGGTCGGCATCCATGCTAAGGCATTAGGTCGGCATATTTCTTAACCAGTTAAGTCGGCATCCATGTTAAGGCATTAGGTCGGCATACTTCTTAACCAGTTAGGTCGGCATCGAGTTAGATCGGATCCTTCCCCGCATCCTTTAGGTCGGCAACACTCTTTGAGATGCTAGGTCGGCCCGCCTTTATCCATTGGGTCTGCAAGTAATGCGAATGGTTAGGTCGGCCTTCCTTCCAAGCTTTAGACCGGTGAGCCATAACCGAGATAGGGTTAACATTTGCCCCTCGAAGTACATGCCTTAAGATTAAGTCGTGTGCTTCGACACCTCTTAGCTCGGCTCCTCCTAGGTCGGTAGGTCGCGCACGACCCATCAGTTAGCGCCGTTTCGCATCTCTTCACCGTGGGATATAAACTGGCTCTCTTCCTTCTTCTTCTTCACTTAATTTCCTGCTCAATTCCGCCATTAAAGTACTCTTGAGTTCCTTAGGGCGATTTCATCCCACCTGATCACCAGTCACTCCTACTCTTTAGTGCGTAAGTGATTCTACTCCTCTTATGACTGCAAATTACTACCAAATCACGAACTATGTCGCTCAAATTCGAACCGCCTCTTCGCACGGTGCTTCATTACAGATCCTGCCATGCTTAGGTTGCTCTCTTAAATGATCGATGAAGTAATGAAGGTGGTTCGTCGTTTTTAGGCTGACCGTTCGGGATTATCATGTGATAAATTTGAGACGACTTCGATTTGGTTTAGTGGATGATCCGGCAGCATGAAATGGGATGAATGAAGTAGGGGTCCGTGTTGGTGGAGCGATTATCGGGCTATCGGGTTGAGTAAGAAGTTGGCTTGAATGTGATTCGGTGATTTTGGATGACTTCTCTTATGGCCGATCTGATTTGGGGGATGTAAGCTTTAGGTCGGGGCCGAGCCAACACATTGGGAAACCTACCGACCTAACTTTTAAGGCTTGAACCGCGACCGAGTTAATACTTGGAGAAACTTTTTCCTTTTGAATCAGGGCCTGCTTCCCCACCTCTTTCTTGCGACCTAGGGAACTGCCGAGTTAAAGGAGTAGGAACCCAACATTAATGTGCGGGAGGTTCTTAAGGCATAACCGAGTTAGCACTTAAGCATTTAACCAAGCCTGCCGAATCGAATTGCTATGATTTTGGCCAACTTCAGACTTAGCCTTTCTTCTTCTTTTTTTTTTTTTTAGGTTGTAGCCGAGATACGACTTAGGCCTTGGACATGCTGACACTTGAGAGTGTTAACTAACTTTAATCATTTTGACTTGGACTGCCAAATTAAGTGGAATAAACTTTGAACTATGATCAAACTTTGAACAGGGATTAAACTTTGAACTGCCCCAACTTTAAATTTGTTTAAACACATTATGTCACTTCACAGATCATTCTCACTTTTAAGCTACCAACCTGTTGAGAATAACAAACAAACAAAGGAAAACAAGGCGCACATACTGCCATTGACAGCCCATATCAAATGGCAGATTAGTCAAGACAAGATAAGCATCATGAATATAATGCATGAAATGTTGTGAATTAATCGACTAAAGTAGAATATTAATGCAAAGTATCAACAATTTGAACTGATTTGTTTGCATCAACATTATATTTGCATATTCAAACTCAAAACAAAGATTCCTGGTCTTTATAACTAACAAATGTTTGCTAGGTTTTATTCCAGTTGCCTTTGCTTATTGTTTGATTGATACTTGTACAACACTTCACACACTTTAGGAAACGTGCACCTTCATGTTTGAATATCCAATTGCTTGTGTAGAATGACTTTCCATCGAGAAGAAGAAGTGGTAACTCAAGAAGAAGAAACTTTCCCGACAACAGTTCCGATAGAGAATCCTCCGGAAAGAACTTCGACTATTCTATCTTTGAGATCATTTATTCAGCTGCGCACTCAATTTGGCTTTGCTGAAAACGATGTCCTATTCCCTGGGTCAAATGATACTGCTGATAATCCTCCCTATGGTTTCGTTGCAGTCAACCGCCACATGTGCTTAAGTGGGGCGATTCCTCCTTTTAATGACTTCCTTCGAACTCTTCTTCTCCGGTTGACGATCTCTCCATTTCAACTTCATCCTAATGGTTATGCCATCTTGATGGGGTTGTGTGTTTTGTTTAGAAGAACTCTTGATCGCCTACCGAGTTTTGAAGAAATTCGTTATCTGTGCTCGTTTACAAAGAGTAAAGATCATCCTTCACTCATTATTGTGAGAAGTGCCAGAAACCGCAAGCTCCTTTCCGATCTCACTGAAAGTGTTCATGGATTTTTGAACCAGTTTTTCTTTGCTCGCTGTCCTCCAGGGTTTTATGCCATCTGGAGAATAGGAAGTAAGACTAGTGTTTCCATTTTTTCGTTTTTGAAACTTTTTTAGAGATCCGAACTTTCAGTTGCTAACTTCATTCTTTGCTCTTTTCAGCACTTCCTCTCCCTTCTAGAGATCCGATTCATAAACAAGTTTTTGAGAGGTTGAGTGCCGTGACTGCGGAAGAAAGGAGCATAAAATTTCTGCTGAAGGATGAATTTTTACACCAATACGGGCTTCTACATGCTTCTCGTTCTACGCATGCTCATGAAGTTCCAACAGAAGTTCCCGATTCTCCGATGAAAACTCCTGACGCCCCGGTTACTGTCGAACAACTCACATCAAAAGAGTCTAATATTGAAGCTTCATTGGTGAAGTGTTCCACTCCTACCGACATTATGGGGTCATCTAGTAAGACGGTGCTTGCCCCGATCGAGGAAGAAGAAGAACCTTCACGGCCTCTCGGGGAATTAGCTGATGTAGGAATTGAGAAAACAAGTCCCACCAAGCATGATGGTGACGATGTTTATGAGGGGTTGAGCGACATAATAGTGACTTCGCAGGAGCTTTTTAGAGATGACGTATCTAAAACTATCTCTCCTGTAATTGAGGCGACGTCTCTTCTTCGACAAACACCATCACAAACATCAACCCCTCATACCCAAGCTATCATCACCTCTGCACCAAAGAGTGGTTTGTAGCTTAATGCGTGTAGCTTGCACATCACACAACACTTAGGATTTTCCAGCACATTTATGCACTTATCTTCTTATACTTTAAAGATTTCTAAAGCTTATCTTTTCTTATTTCAGATTCTTCAATGACACGCGGCGGATCATATTATCAGGATTTCCAACGCTACGGGGGGCGTGGCCAATATGATTATCGGCGTTACTTTCCCTCCTATAGAGAGTTTGACGAAGAGAGGGCTGCTCGAAAGGCTCGTGAAAGGAGGGATGCAGAAGAGCGTTATGACAGAAGGGATAGGGATGAGCACCATGATTCTCTGCAGAGGAGTGATGACTCTCACAAAAGGAAATCTCACGACGACCGAGGAAAAGGTCATATAGCTGAAGATTCAGGCAAACGAGCTCGATATGGTGAGAGACATGTTTCCACTATTCCCGAAAAGCCTACTGCCCCTGCCCCTCTTGACATTACTTCTGACTCTCCTGCTCTTGGGAAGGAGGACATCCAGACAATAATAAGCAGGCCTAAATTTCAAGTGGGACCTGGCCCAGCCACTTTACAAAGTCGTTTTCCGCAATGGTGCTTAAAGGGTGTGAGATTCGACCTAGACTTGGTCCCCATCGACAAGTCTGCTATGTTGCGCAATCTTGATGCAGTCAAGCTCGATATCGAGAGGATGTCAAACTGGCAGAAGCTTGTTGATGAGCTTCAAAGAGTTAACCGTGCCAACTTAGAGGCCATGCTCACCATGGAAAATGATAAGGCTGAGTGGCAAAAGGTCCTTGAGCAGCACGACACCGAAATGAGGAGCATTACTTCCTACAACGAGGAGCTCGAAGCAAAGGTTGAGAAGTTGAAAGATGAGCTTGCTGCTTCCTCTACTTCATACTCTCAAAAAGAAGAAGTGCTTCTCAGACAAGTTAGAGATGCTCATGCCAGTCAGAGGGACGCTGAGGACAGGCTTGAAGCACAAAAAAGAATCAGTGACGGCTATGTCTCTGATATTGCTGAGCTTCAAAAGAAAAACAACTCCCAGGAGGCGGAGATTCAAATGCTTAAGCTTCAGCTTGCCAAAACTGAAAGGGAGCGCGATGAGGCTGTCGCCGGCAAAATCGCAGCCGAAGAATCTCATGAGGCGACCAAAAACAGCTTCGGCTCAACATTATTCGACTTCTACTTGCATAGCGTCTTGGGGCGTGGAAGCCTCGCTTTTCTCGGTCCTAAGTATGAAATCACTTTAGCTGAAGTGTGGGAGGCCGCCCTCGATATGCTTGGTGCTGAAGGTGCTGGTTATGACGAGTCAGCCCTGGAAAGGCATTACTTTGATGAAGACGCTCGCGCTGCTCTCGCCAGGGGAAAGGAACAACTTGCCAAACTAAGAACCGAAGTGACGGAAGGGGACCAGCTGGGGAAAACCACTTCAACTACTCTAGTCCAGCCACCTTCTTCGTCTGAAGTCGACATTATTGGTTCCAGTTCCCATCTCGCATCTCCCACCAAAGTTACTGCTGATATTACAAGCACACAAGGCGGAGACGAGGGTGAAGAGAGTGCTGATGCGCAAGCTTATGAAGTCGATATCAGGAAACCAGCTTCTCCAGGTAACTTCACTGTTAATCTCGCTACTGTCAATTCTGCTCAAGCGGGTTACTCGTTTATTTCGCATGAGTTTCACGAGCTCCTTGGCTATTTTCTCAACCTTGACGAGCCTTCATCTCCTCTCTTTACTGACTTTAACCTTTTTTCTTCTGTAGAGAAAGTACCAAGCACTGCTCAAACTTCTACTCCTCCGGTCATCCTTCCTTCATCTCTTCAGGCGGTGCCTCCTTCTGCCTCACAACCTGGATCACAGGAGGAACAAATAGAGGCTCTTCACGGCTTGGATGATCCCATCGCTTCGCAAGAGCAGAAAGATGAGAGACCTGAGGGAGGTGACATATCCCCGGAACGGACTCCTTCTGACGACATTGTTCTATCAAAACTTGTCACTCCGGGGAGTGAGTCTTCCTCACAAAGGAGAGAGAAGCGTGGGACATCAAAGAGGAGGGGGAAGAAAATCACCGCCACTGAAGAGGAGCCGGAAGTTGAACCGGTTACACCTACCTCTCCTACTTCCCTTATACCCACTGGCCGACCTGGAAAGCTGGTCATTCGACCGGGTAAAGGGTCCAAAGGAGGGAAGAAGAAGTGAAGATTTTAGCTTTTTGTCTTTTATATGAACTGGCCGAGAGTTGTGCGGGGTACCGGCCCCCGCTTTTATTTTGAAACCTGTATCTGCATTATAGTTGAATAAAATGATTCTTCGTTTGTACAAACTTCTGTTTGAATTTGAGAATGCATTTACTATTTATTTTTGCACAAGTTTGTTTATATAATATTGCAGCGGGCTTATGGTATGTTGTTTGAGTATTGCTTTACTGATGCAGCTATGCTACTATACCATGTTGCCCCCATACCTTAAGCTTGCTACAATATTCTATACTTCGAGGGGACTTGCACTCTTATTTGTTAAAGAATAATTATTTTATTCTTTAAAGAAAATTTTTATAGAGTACAACTCCCTTCGTATAAGTTTTTACGCTTTGTCGTTCGAAGAAATCACTTTTTTTTTTTGCTTATGTGCATATTTTACCAAGTGAATTCCTTTATGTGGTAAAGCGGACCTCTGAAGGGTACTTTAACTTCTTTTCTTTTTACGATCATTTTTCATTTGAAAGTTAAAGTACGCTTTTGATGAGGATTTTTTTTTTTTTTTTTTTTTTTTTTTTTACAAAATTGTACCTCTGAGGAGGGATTTTCCACGTTTCAACACTTGGAAGTTTTATTTCAATCTCGGTGAAACGTGTACCCCCAAAGAGTTGTGCCTTCGAAGAAAGCCTTTTCACGTTTCAACACTTGGAAGTTTTATTTCAATCTCGGTGAAACGTGTGCTTCCAAAGAGGTCTTTTTCTTGATTGTGTCCCCTGGAGGGGGTCGTACCTCTAAGGAGGGATTTTTTACGTTTCAACACTTGGAAGTTTTATTTCAATCTTGGTGAAACGTGTACCCCCAAAGAGTTGTGCCTTCGAAGAAAGCCTTTTCACGTTTCAACACTTGGAAGTTTTATTTCAATCTTGGTGAAACGTGGGCTTTCAAGAAGGTCTTTGTTTTTGCATTTCAACTTTGGTGAAGTGAAATTCCGAAGAGCGGTTGCTACACTTCAACTCCTGGCGAAATGTGCCTCCGAAGAGGGCTTTTATTTTGTTTACATTTCAACTCTGGTGAAGTGAAATCCCGAAGAGCGGTTATAACACTTCAACTCCTGGTGAAATGGGCCTCCGAAGAGGGCTTTTATTTTGTTTACATTTCAACTCTGGTGAAGTGAAATCCCGAAGAGCGGTTATAACACTTCAACTCCTGGTGAAATGTGCCTCCGAAGAGGGCTTTTATTTTGTTTACATTTCAACTCTGGTGAAGTGAAATCCCGAAGAGCGGTTATAACACTTCAACTCCTGGTGAAATGTGCCTCAAAGAGGGTTTTCATCGCCTGGAAGTTACTCTCTCATGGTTGGAGGGTCATGACTCCTCCAATCTTTTTTGTTGAGTAGAGAACTTTCTTTTTTGTGGCGTATGACCCATTAGAGGTCTTTTATCCTCCGAAGAATTGCGCCTCCGAAGAGGACTTGTGCCGCTGATGGTAGCTTTGGTTGTTCCTCTGTTCACTTGCTTATGCCTTTTCAGCGATCCTTTTTTTTTCTTTTCAAGTTTTCATTCCCCTTTCTCTCACAAGTGGCTTGTTTAATCCAAGGAAGTGTACTTCATTGCCAGGCAAGTTCGTGAGAACGGGCACTAGCTTCCTAATTGGATGTTTGTTTGTTCAAACAATCTCAACTTATCAGCAAGGGCTCGTTTCTATCGAAATCATTAGCCGTTCAATTGAAGTATTTCCTATTTAGGATTTGAATTCGGGGTCTTTGTGACTTGAAATTTGTTTGTTGAATGATGGTGAGAATCGCTCGGTCTTATTATGCGCAAGTTTTATTTCCATTGTCTGCAAAAATTTAAATCGACATTTTAGCAATACATTTTATGTATTTTTATATCGAAAACAAAGCAAACATATAATGATAATAAGGAACACAAGATTTATAGTGGTTCGGCCATGAAATTGGGCCTACATCCACTTTATATTCTTTCATTATTTACTTGCATCAGTTTCACAATTGCTTTCAATTACAAGAATCATACATTCATAATTCTTTTTACAATTTTTCAACAAAATTTTCAAGTAAAGTATGGACGCAAGTGGTTGCTGTTCCATGCCCTTGGAATTTGATCTCCATCAACAGTGGTGAGCTTGAATGTGCCGTCAAGAAGCTTCTGACCTATTACATATGGTCCTTCCCAACTTGGCCCAAACACACCTGTCGCGGTCATAATTCTTTTCAGGACTAGATCTCCAATTTCAAAGCTGCGTTGACGAACTTTGGAATTGAAATGTCTGGCTATCCTTTGCTGATGAGCTGCAACTCTGAGGTTAGCTTCATCTCTTTTTTCATCAAGGAGATCCAGCGCTTCAAGTTGCAGCTTTTCATTTTCTGCTTGATTGAAATGGATTCTTCTGTGTGAAGGGACCTCTGCTTCAACCGGGATCATTGCTTCCGATCCGTATGCTAACGAAAAAGGAGTATGCCCAGTTGCAGTTTTGTGAGTAGTTCTGTATGCCCATAGTGCAAGTGGTAGTTTATCGACCCAACCACCTTTTGCTCTTTCGAGTTGCTTTTTGATGGTTGATTTGATGATCTTGTTCACTGCTTCCACTTGCCCGTTTGCCTGCGGATGAGCTACTGCCGAAAAGCTTTTCTGGATTTTGAATCGCTTGCAAAAATCCTGGAATTCCTCGCTTTCAAACTGAGTACCATTGTCTGTGATTATTTTCTGAGGCACACCGTATCTGCAAATGATATTCTTGGTCACAAAGCTTATCATTTTCTTTGAAGTGATCGTAGCCAATGGTTCAGCTTCAGCCCACTTAGTAAAATAATCAACTGCAACAATAGCATATTTAATCCCTGATTTAGCAGTTGGTAGCGGCCCAATGAGATCCATTCCCCAAATTGCAAATGGCCATGGACTGACCATCTGTGTGAGTTCGGTAGAAGGTGCTCTAGGAATTTTGGCATATCTTTGGCATTTGTCACATTTTCGGGAGTAATCTGCAGCATCCCGAGTAATTTCTGGCCAAAAATATCCGTATCGGAGAATTTTCTTTGCTAATGTTTGTCCACCTGAATGATCATCGCATTCTCCTCCATGCACTTCTGCTAGGATTGTTTTGGACTCTTCCCGGGATACACATCGAAGCAATGGCATTGAGAATCCCCGTCTGTACAATCGGCCATCCTGAATCACATAGCGGGAGGCCTTCCTTAGTAGCTTTCGTCTTTCTATCGAGTTTTCTGGCAGAGAACCTTTGAGTAGGTAATCCAGTATTGGAGTCATCCATGACTCTTGTTCTTGAGATACATTCATAATCCAGTCTATATCCATCTCGTCTATACTTGGCGCTGAAAGGACTTCTACAGGGACCAATCCCAATAGTTGAGCTTCACCAGAACTTGAATATTTTGCGAGGGAATCTGCCTTCATATTCTCTTCCCGAGGAATGTGGCTTATTGAATAGTGATCGAGTTCACATAGGAGTTCCCAAGCCTTTGACAAGTAGGAAGGCAGGTTTCCACCTTTTGCTTGAAATTCCTTCTTGACTTGGCATACAATAAGCTGGGAATCACTGAAAATTTGTAGTGCTCGAATGTTTAGCTCTTTAGCGATTTTTAGACCTGCAATAAGAGCTTCGTATTCTGCTTCATTGTTTGTTGAAGGAAATTCCAGTCTTAGTGCATAACATAATGATCGACCTTCAGGAGTTTTAAGTACCACTCCGGCTCCAGAGCAGTAGTCATTTCTTGCGCCATCAACATACATCTTCCACTGGATTGGAGAATCTTTGATCGCTTTTTCCTCACCATTATCTTTCTCTGTGAATTCTGCAATGAAATCAGCTAAAGCTTGTCCGTTGATTGCTTTTCGGGGGTGATAGGTGATGTCATATTGACTAAGTTCAATGTTCCATTTTAGAAGTCGACCCGAAGTTTCAGGGCGAAATAGGACTTGCTTTAGAGGTTGATCAGTGAGTACTTTGATAGGATGAGCTTGGAAATATTGCCTCAGTTTCCTCGATGCAACTAGTAGGCAATAGGCGAGTTTTTCCAACTTGGAGTAATTCAGCTCTGCCCCAGTGAGTCTTTTGCTGATATAGTAAACTGGATGTTGAATCCTTTTGTCTTCCCGTATCAGCGCTGCACTTAGAGCATGAGATGATACTGCCAAGTATATAAGAAGATCCTCACCATTGCCTGGCCTAGAAAGTATCGGAGACGTTTCCATATGACGGATCAACTCTTCAAAGGCTTTTTGGCATTCGGGAGTCCATTCAAAGTTCTTCTTTCCTTTTTTCAGGGCATCGAAGAATGGGATGCATTTATCAGTAGCTTTGGAAATGAACCGACTCAAAGCGGCGACCTTTCCGTTGAGACTTTGCAATTCCTTCTTCGTTCTAGGAGCTTTAACTTCTTTTAAGGCGGTAATTTGAGCTGGACTGGCCTCAATGCCCCTAGCACTGACGATAAAACCTAAGAACTTTCCGGATTCGACCCCAAATGTACATTTCAGAGGGTTAAGTTTCATTCTGTATTTCCGGAGGACTGCGAACATTTCTGCTAAGTGTTCAATGTGATCCACTGCTTTCCTAGACTTCACTAACATGTCGTCGACGTAGACTTCCATAGTTTTGCCCAATTGCGGTTTGAACATAGCATTAACAAGTCTTTGGTAGGTTGCCCCTGCGTTTTTCAATCCGAAGGGCATAACTCTGTAGCAATAAAGTCCAACATCTGTGATAAAGCTTGTATCCTCCTGATCCGGCTCATGCATCATGATTTGGTTATAACCGGAGTAGGCATCCATGAAGGATAACAATTCATGTCCCGCAGTTCCATCTACCAGTTGATCGATCCTGGGTAATGGGAAGCAATCTTTGGGGCAAGCCTTGTTTAGATCAGAAAAATCGATGCACACTCTCCATTTTCCATTAGCTTTCTTGACCAACACAGGATTTGAAACCCAATTCGGATATGTAGATTCTTTGATGAAGTTATTTTCCATGAGTCGATCAACTTCTTCTTTTAATGCTGCTGACCTTTCTGGACCTTGGGTTCTTCTTTTCTGTTTAACTGGCGTAAACTTTGGGTCAATATTCAGAGCGTGTACTGCAACTTCTGGGGATATCCCACACATATCGGCATGAGTCCAAGCAAAGACATCCAGATTTGCTTTCAGGAAAGATATCAAGACATTCTGAATTGACACATTAAGCTGTGAACCCACATTCAACACCTTATTTGGGTCCTTCGGGTCAACAGGTACCGGAATTGTCGTTTCCACCGGTACTACTCTATTCTCCCCTGTACTGGCTTTTCTGGGATCCATTTCTTTCCGTGCCCCGCTGTGCTCGCCAGTGCAGGGTCCGCTCTGTAATTGCTACAAAGCTGGTTCCTTGATGCGGACTGGAGTTGCCGCATCCTTTCCCATTTCTCTTTTTCTTGACTCTCGCAGCTCTGTCCAATAGCATTCTCGCGCAGCATTTTGATCCCCTTTTATAACTCCTACTCCATTGTCAGTAGGAAATTTAATAGTGAGGCACCACGGGGCTAGGATAGCTTTGAATGTTGCGAGTGTTGGACGGCCAAGAAAAGCATTATAAGCAGAATATTCGTCGACGATCACAAAGGTTTGCTTTCGGACCACTTTCCTTTCTCCTTCCCCAAGTTCCACAAACAGATCGATGGTTCCTACTGGTTGCTTTGGCTCCCCAGTGAAGCCGACGATTTTCTGTGATGAGGCTTGCACATCGATCATAGGGATTTTCATCTGGTCAAATGTCTTCTTGAAGAGAATATTACATGATGCTCCGCAGTCAATGAGGACTCTTCTGACAATGGCTGGTCCAATACCAGCCGAGATGACCAAGGGATCTAAAGTAGGAGCTTCAATACCTGTGGAATCTCTGGCTCTGAAAATAATATCATCACTGAAAGTTTTCTGTTGTTTAAGGGGCGTAGTGTCTTCTAGAACAAAGACGTTTTCTTTGGCTGGAGCATATTTCAAAGCCCTGGAATATCTCTCCATCTCACCCCAACTTTTGCCAGCTGGGTGAGGTCCTCCTGAAATGACATTGATAACGGGCCTTCCAGATTCATGCCCCGTAGCTTTCTCTCCTGCCCCAGGCTGATGAACAGGAGCCCGCTGCCCCTGGCTCGACGATGCAGGATTGTTGTTATTCTTTTTCACAAATTGCTGCAACTTGTTTTCTCTTAGCAACTCTTCAATCAGATTTTTCAGCTGGCGGCATTCATCAGTTTCATGACCTGGTTGATTGTGGAAGCGGCAGAATTTCCCACTTTGTATGGCTTTTCTCCCAGTTCTCAAAGGGATAGGTTTAGGGAAATCGACGGAATCTTTAGTGGCCAGGTAGATGTGCTCCGGTGTATGTGATAATGGAGTATATTCTGATGGCTTGAAGGATCGGGGCTTCTTCAGATTACCCTGTTTCTTCCCATTACTATTCTCCCTTTTTTGCCCCACCGATTCATTCTTGCATGGAGCGACAGTGTTGTCTTCTGCTTTTTCCAACACTGTCTTTACTGGTAAAGGACGGCTTTCCAAGCGAATGAATTCATCTGCTTTTTTGTAGAACTTTTCGAGAGAGGTTGGCTCCTTCATATTTAACCATTTCCCAAATTCGCTTGACTTATCGATAGCCCTCATCAGATAAGTCAATATCATTCGTGGTTCAGCATTGTCCACCTCAGCCAGTGCTATATTGAAGCGGTTCAAGAAGGATCTGATAGACTCACCAGGATTCTGCTCTAAACTCGATAGTGACATAATATCCTTGGCCTTCGAAGCATATAGTCTAAACTGCTCCTTGAATTTTCTGGTCAAGTCTGAAAACTGATCGATAGATCGGACTGGTAACTTGGTGAACCACAGTAAAGCCACGCCTTCCAGGTATACAAGGAAATATCGGCACTTTATTTCATCGGAGGCCCTGGCACCTGTCATGTGCCAATCATACTTATACAAGAACTCATTCGGATCACTTGTCCCTTTGTAAGCTGGAATAGTCGGAGGGACAAACTTCCTTGGAAATTCCGCCTTCAAGATTTTTTCAGTAAACGGAGTTTTACTTGGGGCGAAACCCCATTCCTTCTCATCTTCAACTCTTTGCATACTTTCTTTCATGATCTGCCGGACCATTCCAGAAAGATATTCCTCATCATGCCGAGTTCTAGATCCACCGGCGTCAGGTACTGCCTGCTCAAAGGGACTAGTAGGCCTTTCAGGAGCATTCCTTTCATTAACATCATGAATGTTGCCAGCATAGTTCCTTTCATTACCAGCCGGTTGATTGTTTGCCCCAAGTAAGTCGTTCAACTTATTCAGAATCAGAGCATTCTGGGCACTTTGAGCCTCTAGTTGTGCATTTTGGGCGTTTATCTGCTGGTTTAGCCCTAGAATCACAGCATCCAATTCTGCTTTTGTAACTCCAACAGACGGAGTGGGTAGATTAGGCACAGGGGAAGCGGAGGTTCCCTCTTGAATGTTCCCAGATCTGATAGATCTACTTTTCCTTCCAGGAGCCATAATCTCAGATATACTTCTGGTTTTTAAGGAAATTCTTTCTTCAAATCTCTGTGAAGCAATGATGAGAGTTTTCCTGAGTTCAATTCTCAGTGAAAGCACCAAAAATGTTAACGCTTAAATTTGAACGCTAACACCCCGGTGTGTGAAGTGTAGTTGTGAAAGCACCACCCGATAGATCGGGAAAGAATTACAAGCAAGTAATAGCGGAAAAGCAGTAAACGACAGCAATTTTATAGTGGTTCGGCTTATGGGTATAGCCTACGTCCACTTTAAGTACTTTTATTGATGATCACGTTACAAGTTGATACAAATCTTCTCAAGTACAATACACTTTGAATTACAAAAGACTTAGAACAAGTAGCTTAAACTTCAATGGAAATGAGAGTCTTCGAATCCGTGTTGGATGTTTACGATCTCTTTTTGAAGTTGTATGTAGTGTTCCTAGTGTCTCAAGAGCTTCAAGTGTTGAATTGGTTTGGAATGCAGCAGAGTATCAGCGCTTGAAGAGAATGTGCCAAAAGTCCTTTGAATGTTGGTGATGGTCGTGTATTTATAGGGGCTTTCGGTGTTTGGTCGGAGGTAGTGGCCGAGATGGGTTAAGTCGTAGGTCGGCTCCGGGTCAGGCTGAGTTATATGTCGCCCTCCTTCTCTCAGGCACGATCTCCGGTCTAAGTGAAAGACGCGCGCTTCTCTAGCTCCAAACCTTAAGTGTTGGGTCGCCGCCGAGTTAGTGTGCCATGTGCTAGACTATTTCGCCACTTCATCCTTCACACCCTTAGACCGGTTACGACTTACCATAACCCATAAGTCGGCCACGACTCATAGGTGGGTGAGTTTGTGCTTAACAGTTAGGTCGGCATCCATGCTAAGGCATTAGGTCGGCATATTTCTTAACCAGTTAAGTCGGCATCCATGTTAAGGCATTAGGTCGGCATACTTCTTAACCAGTTAGGTCGGCATCGAGTTAGATCGGATCCTTCCCCGCATCCTTTAGGTCGGCAACACTCTTTGAGATGCTAGGTCGGCCCGCCTTTATCCATTGGGTCGGCAAGTAATGCGAATGGTAAGGTTGGCCTTCCTTCCAAGCTTTAGACCGGTGAGCCATAACCGAGATAGGGTTAACATCGTGCATATCTCAATAAATTGTTAGCCGCAAGATCGTATAGTTATTATCATCAAAACACAGTAAGTATATTCTAACATAAAATTGTATGGATAACATACTAGGAAGTTTTCGTGTTTTGCCCTTTTTTGCTTATTTCATTCAAAATTTGGGCACCTCCGTTTGTTTCATTATTTTACTATCATATTGATCATCCACTATATTACATTATGTACAATCCAAACTAGATATCAAAGACATTGCATAATAATACTTCTTTATATTATTTTTTTATGAAATGGTACTTTATATACAACATGTCACTGAGACAACATAACACATGTCAATAAACGTTCAAATCAACCTAGGCAAGTTACGAACTTGTGACCTCTCGCACCAAAGCCGAATCACTTAACCACATGGACAATGGTGCTTTTCTTCATTATATTTTTTTTCATTCTTAATTTTTCTCTCCTTTTTGAGTCTTTGTGAATTATCCTTGTTTCTAATTTCTTTATATTTTGAAACAAAAATTTATGTTCTTTCATTTCAAACCATCACATTAGTAATATTCACCTGTTTTATGGGTGCGATCATAATAACACTAAAGCTTTGAACTTTGTCAGAACTCTTGAAATTGAACGTGATTAGACAAAAGTAGTAATAGGAAAGGTAACCATTTACAAAGTCCTCGTTGCATCCAATTTTGTATATTTCGCTCAAAATTTGTGTTTGTCCACTTTGTTTCATTATTTTTCAATTATACTAACTGCTTACTAGATTCCATTTTGTGCAGTCTAAGCTGAATATCAAAGATACCAAACTAAAATAATTCCATTTCTTTATTTTGTTATAATTTTTTTTAAGTGCCGTGGATTTTTAACTTCTTATCAATTTTTGTCACCTCGATGTTGCATAAGTATTGTTTCAATTTTCTATTTCATGGATGTGATTATACTAGGCTAATGCACTAAGTTCCTAGACTTCATAATTAAGTATGTTAAGATGAGAGTAGTGCTAAAAGGGGTAATTAACCGAGAAGTCCTCACGACGCAAGTTTTTTTTTCGACCAATACTCACCTATGTCTATTGTGTCTCAATATGTTTACAATCAAACCAAACCCCAACTAGATTTCATTTCTTTCAATTGCCAAAGATACTACTTTACACTAATTTTTTTACTATTTTGTTTTTTCTTCAATATTCTAAAGTTTTTTGATTTGTTATTGTTACTTTTCTCCTTGTGTCATCACGTAAGTAAACTTCCTACCTTCTTTTTGATGGGTGTAATTATACCGATATTAAAGCACCAGATGACACCAAAACTACAAAATTAAACGTGCTTAGACAAAAGTAATACTTAGATCAACAATATCCTAGGAAGCTTATATATAACAATATCCTAGGAACTTCACATACGTTGCACCTTTTTTGTTTATTTCATCCAAACATCACATACATTCATTTTATTTCATTATTTTTTGAACCATATTAATCATCCAATAATTTAATTTTATGTGATCCAAAACAATCTAAAAGATATTTCATTAATTTTTGTGAACTATTTTGTTAATTCCTTTACCATCACGCACTGTGGCATACCAGGAATATTGTGACGATTGGAGGACTATAAATTTACCGTATAAAATAATGAGATCATTTCTCACTAATACCACAAATTATAAGGATATTAAATAAAATCCTTTTAGTACTACATATGTTTATGTGTCCACGCTCGCACGCGCGCACCTCTACGTACGTGTGCATACATATATGTAAACGAGAGATCCAGATTTCATTCTTATAAATCTGTTGTCAACACATCTGCATGCCTTTATGTGAAAAAAATAAGGAACCAATTTTTCCCCTTTTATAAGCACGTTGTAGTCATCAGCAAGATCATCCATACAAAATTTGGAATCACCTAGAAACTTCTTGCTCTTTCAAAATGCAAGTCATGGACAATATCAACATTCAACGCTAATTCTAATTTTGCATAGATGATCTTTATAACGAACATAACACATCTTTAATAATAGTTGCAATATCTTTGGTAGCATACTTTTTTGGTGTCAACGTGAACTACCAAAATTTCCCCTACGTAGATATTATCAAATCCCTTAAAAATAGGATCTAACATATAAACTCACTTTACAAATCAAAATCTCCCTCTACAACTATTGACAAACCTTAATATCACTTAAAAATATGATTTAATAAATAAGTTTTTTGACAAATTCAAAACGTCCATCTACGGATATTATCTAATTTTATTCACTTTACAATTATGATCTAACAAATAAACTTCATTAACAAATTCATTTTCTATTAATTAATAATAATAAAAAATTCAAACCAAAAATAAATAGATATTCAAACATAGAAATAAAAATTCAAACAAATTACACAAGATTTTAACGCAAAATATGATTGAATATTTGTGCTTTTATCTAACAGTGTTGAAACATATACAATTTATAGAAAAATAACTCACGTGCAAAGCTTGTACTGTAACGCTCGTCAATAAAAGAAATGTTTTGAAAAAAATCTACACAAAGACATAATGGATGAGAGGGACCCTCTTTATGTTACCCTCCCTGGTCCTTTTGTGTACAAAGGTTTTGAAATGAAATAACTTTTCAGACACAATCTATTTGCTCTCGAGATCATTATACAAAAAGTATTGAAAATTCTAATTCAATCAAAATCAGAATTATAGATTATATATATGCACACATATTTACGTCATCAATTGGAAATGAAGATTTGGAGTTGGAAGTCTTGAAACGGTTTTGCATCAGTTAAGATACACACACATAATCTTTCTTATGAATCCTCATTCCTCCTACTGCCTTTTTGTGAAGAAAAAAAATCCAAAACCAAATAAATTCTTGTGGATATTATTGTTGTCCTGCCTTTTGGCAAGGCCGTGACACCAAGGAATTGACTGGAAACCAAAGACAGTCCGTCCGAAGATCGATTATAAACAGGTCTGCTATGGCAAATTTGGTCCGAGTCTGGATCGAGCTACAATTGACATGGACGATAAGCAAAGCTATGAAAGTCAACGTTTCAAATTTTAAGTCAATTGGAGTTCGTATGCTCAAGATATGGATCGATCAAAATCAAGAGGGAAGGCATCGGTTCGTATCCATCAATCACTACTCTCCTTCATATCCATCACGTTTATTCCATTACATATCCACCAACTGAAGGTGTTTCGTAGAGGTTCCGTCCATGCACATAGCGCATCGATCTTTCATCTAAAAAGTTCATATTGATCGGCTGACGATCGAAACAGAATATACCACCAAACGATCAATACGAAGCAACATCTAAAAACATCGATACGAAAACAACTACTCAATGATCGATACGAAGAGAGTCAGGCAACATCGGTACGAAGTCACCACCTTTAATCGATATGAAGAGCACAAGTTCGTATCGATATGAACTGGAATGGAAGTTATCGATACGAAGCAGCCTCTGAATCATCGATCGAAATAAAGCATTCCAGGTCGATATGAACAAAGCACGTTCAAGTGGAAGAAACAGTCAAGCAGCATGAAAAGTGGATTTCTTCTGGATAATCGCTCCACGTCACCATCATTTGATCGATACGAATTGATCGATCTGGTCACAGATCGATATGAACATGCCAGTCCAATGCAAATTCAAACATGGATTGATCATAACTCAAAATCTACAAGCCAAATCTACCGAATTTTCATAGGAGCTTGTGTACCATCTCAAGAAGGTCCATAATTGATCTCAGCCCAAACAGAACCAATTCCAATTGACACGAACTAGATAGGGATCGATCAGGGATCGTACCAAAATGACCTTGGATCGATATGGTGGGCCCACCCACGTGAGAGGAGTATTCCGAGATCTAATTCGGATTTTTCCAGCCTATGCCTATAAATAGCAGCCAAATGTCTCCAGAAAAGAGAATTTTTGATTCTACCACACTGATACTCTACCGGAGACTCGTTGTAACTCAAGTGCTTAAGAGTGTACTGTTGTAATCAGATTATAAACTTCAATAAAACGGTAAACTTTGTATAGTGGACGTAGGCTGCAATGCCGAACCACTCTAAATCCCTGTGTTCTTGCATTTCTATTTATTTGTTTTGGCGTATTTGTTAGATTAGCTTCTTTTTCCATTTATATTCTTCATTTTAATCTCTTCAAATTTAACCAAAGAGTGTTGTGCCCAATTTTGATACAAACACTTTGTGCTTTCACTGAGAAAACCCAGCTTTTCTTCTGCTCATTGGATCTACTACCGTCGTTGGATTGCAAGAATCAAAGGCGGAAGATCCAGATTTACCACGCAGGAGTTCATTCCATACTATTCAAGTTACATCAGATCTAGGAAGGAACTACATCAGCCATGGTAAACACAAGGACCGCTTCTACTACTGCTAATCCAAAGGGACGAGATAGACAGAACCCCGCATAACTACCTGCTACAGGTCAGAATTCGGCTGGACCCTTAGATCCACAAGGCCCTGTCACCAAGGAGGAGTTTTATATGCTAATGCAAGAACTAACTCAGAGCCGTCAGGAGCTCACGCAACAGATCCATGCCAACACGGAGCTAGCCCACAGACTGAACAAAGAGAGACGAAGGAGATCCAGAAGGGATCGTGCTTCCTATTCATCCATCGAAAGCTCTGCTACTTCTGATTTCATCCATAGATCTACATGTCCACGGCTGGATGGAAGCTACGCACAATCCTCCAGGCATCAGCATATTCTAAATCTCGGGCAAGTTGGAGCTGGTCCCTCTATGGGGCACCAGGCTGGACCCTCCTCCCAACGAGGGGCTCCTTCTTATCACACTATTGATAGCCATGCAGCTGCTACCGCGGCAAATATGGAAGCTCAACTTCAGAATCAACCAAACCCAGCCTTTCATCAACACAATCATGCACCTGAACCCTATGTGCCCAAAGATCTGGAGCCAAGCAAGCAAGGCATGGACCGTCGACCGCGTCTGGACTGTCCTCACAACGCGAAATCCGACCATGCCTTGCCCCAGAATGTCCAAATGTCAGACATCCCAACCATGATCCGTCAAATGACCCGTGAAAGTCAAGGCCTCGCCAATGATGATTAGGGAATCTCCCAAAGTCATACTCCATTCACTGATGACATCCTCTATGCTGAACCTGCTCGCCAATTCAGGATGCCAACTTTACCTGTTTATGAAGGGAGCTCAGACCCTAATCAGCACATCCTAAAGTACGAATGGCTCATGAACGCCGCTCGTGCTGACGATGTAGTTAAATTTAGAATCTTTCCTATCCCTCTAGGGGCATCACAACCATGTGGTTTACTCATTTACCACCTCGATCCATTTCATGATTTGATCAGTTGGCTACCAAGTTCGTTGAACAGTTTCGTATGCACGTCACGAGGCTGAAGAATGTTAACACCTTATCCAACGTCACTCAAGGTCCAAGAGAGACACTTAAATGTTATTTGGAAAGATTCATGCCGCTTGTGCAGAAATCGGTAACCCTAATGACAATTCTATATTGATGGCACTAACTAAAGTAATCATCGTAATTCCGAGTTCGGCAATTGGTTAGCTGGGAAACCCCCCGCATCAGTGGACCGTTTATATGCTATGGTGGCCCAGTTCATGAGGCGAGAAGACGCTAGGTAAACTAGAAAGCAGGATGATGCAGGGCCCAGTGTCGAAGGCATCCAAAGTAACGTTGTTGTGAAACAAATCGGTGAGAGTTCCGTTAAAGTGCAATTGAATATACATAATAAGCAAAGTCAACAGAAAAGTGATGGAGGTCAGGGTAAGAAGCAAGATCAAAATCGCGGACCGCGACAGAGAGCTCCCATGTTTGACCAATATACCCCATTGAATACATCCTTGGAGAATGTTTATTTGCAAACTTGTAATACTGGACAATATAAGAAACCAGCTCTGAAATAGTCGTCCGAGAAGCGGATTCAGACTAGGAAATTCTATAGTTTCCACGATTGCTATGGTTACAATACTAATGAGTGTCACTATCTACGGGACATCATTAAGAGTTTGATTGGAGAGAAAGTTGGAACAATTTGTTTGGGAGCCGTAAGTTGGAGGTGCGGGCCCATCAAACCTGAATCAAAGTCAAAATCAAGCTAGACAGGAAGAACCCGTGCGTACGGGCGGGAACTTGGTTATTAATACAGTTAGTGGTGATCCTCAACCAGCTGATCGGAGCTGGAGGGAAATGAAGTCATTTGCCAGTTCGTTTAGGCATGTGGACTTCGACTGTTGCAGTAATGTTGATGATGGGGCTCCGACGAAACAACAAAAGACGATGACAGACAACATCGTTTTTCGAAACAAAGACGCTGATAGAGTCGAAGCCCCCATTATCAATCCACTAGTCATAACAGCTAAAATAGGTCCTGCTTAGATGAAGAGGATCTTGGTAGATAGTGGAAGCTCCATGAATATTCTTTTCACACGATCTTACGACCAGATGAAAATAAAAGCGAAGGACTTGAAGTCGTGTCAGTCTCGCATACATGGCTTTAATGGGAATGCAACGATACCCTGTAGGATGGTGGAGTTGCCAGTTGAGTTAGGAATCGGAGATCGCCGGAGAGTGTGGATGTTACACTTCGTTGTGTTGGACATTAATGCTCCGTATAATGCTTTCTTAGGCCGACCGGCCCTTGCTGAATTCAGGGTAGTCATTGCCCACATGGTGTTTGACTCTTAAATTCTCCATAGATAATGGGGTTGGAGTTGTTTAAGGAGATCAGGCGGCTAGATGCGCCTGTTATGTTGCTGAGCTGTGGGAGGCACAACCGAGAGAGAAGGGCAAGGACGTGGAGATATTTCTTTGCATCTGTTTTTCTAAAAATTGACAATTAACGCCTGGGCCTAGGCTCGGGCACCACAAATAGTTCCCGAAAGATCTTGATCCATGAGTTGACGATAATGAAGAGGAAGTCAAAGACAGTCAGGCTTCCCCAGCAGAGCTGTCGATCAATGTTCCATTCGATGATGATGATGACTCCAGAATGATAAAGGTCGGATCTCAGCTAAGCCAACAGATGAGAGAGGAATTGGTTGAATTTCTTCAAGCAAACCTCGACTTGTTTGCTATGTGTGGGATCTCGCCAGACATCGCGAGCTATGCATTGAATATTGACCCACACCATATCCTGGTCAAACAGAAAAGATGCAATATGGATCCAGAGAGATCTTCCACCCTGAAGGAAGACGTAGATAAACTCAATTTGAACGGGTTTATTCGAGAATCATTGTATCCGGAGTGGGTATCCAACACAGTGCTTATCAGGAAATCTAATGGGAAATGGAGAACTTGTGTAGACTACATAGATTTGAATAAAGCCTGCCCCAAAGACAGTTATCCATTTCCCAGAACTGATCAGCTCGTAGATTCAATGGCCGGACATGAACTCTTATCTCTCATGGACGCATATTCCGGCTACAATTAAATACTGATGCACCTACTTGATCAGGAGCATACCAGCTTTATCATTGATCTGGGACTCTATTACTACAAAGTGATGTCGTTCAGACTCAAGAACGCTGGGGCAACTTACCAAAGGCTTATGAACCGAATGTTCACTAACCAGATCAGGAAAACTGTGGAGGTGTACGTAGACGATATGCTTGTAAAGTCACGGCGGTCCATCAATCATGTCAAAGACTTGGAAATAATGTTCAACATCCTCCAGCAGTACCAAATGAAGCTCAACCCGTTGAAATGTCACTTCGGAGTCGCGTCCGAAAAATTCCTTGGATTCATTGTCGATGCTCGAGGAATTGAAGCCAATCCTGAGAAAATCAAGGCGGTTTAAAATCTCGAGACACCCAAAACTATAAAGCAAGTGCAGAGCTCAACGGAAAGGTGGCAGCCTTGAGTAGATTCATCTCCAAATCCACGGACAAGTGCATTCCCATCTTCGACCTGATCAGGAGAGGAAAGCGCAATTTCGAATGGATGGCGGAATGCGAAGGCGCGTTCCAAGCATTGGTTTAACATCTGGCAACGCCGCCTATTCTGTCAAAGCCGGTTGATCATGAAAGATTATATATCTATCTGGAGGTTTCGGCAAATGCGATCAGTGCTGCATTGATCCGAGAAGAAGATCGGATACAACGACTGGTCTATTATAAAAGCAAGCGATTGACAGGGGCAGAGAGAAACTATCCAAAGTTGGAGAAACTGGCTTATTGCCGAGTCATTGCCTCGATAAAGCTTCATTCATATTTTCAGGCCCATCCGATCATAGTCTATACTGACCAACCATTACGTAAAGTCGTTACGCGGCCTGAGACGTCTGGTAGGTTACTCATGTGGAACATCGAGTTGAGTCAGTTTGACATTGCTTATACACCGAGACGAGCCATCCAAGGACAAGTTCTGTCACACTTTATAGCTGAATTTACTATACCGAAGGACTTGCCCGAAACTAGTGAATCTTCCAAATACATATGGAAGCCATACACTGATGGCGCATCAAACGACCAATTCTAAGGTGTTGGCATTGTACCCAAAACCCTAGAAGGTCAATCCATATGCTATGTATTGAAGTTTGACTTTCGCGTGACTAACAATGAGGCCGAATATAAAGCTTTACTCGCTAGGCTCAGACTTGTCGGAGACTTGAGAATTATCATTGTGGAGATCTACTGCGATTCGCAATTGGTTGTATTGCCAGGTTCGAGGAGAATACCAAGCAAGAGACCAGAGGTTGGCAGCTTATCTTGCCCAGGTTCAGGAAGTGTTGAATCAGTTCGACTACTATGCCATCCTCTGTATACCCCAGGAGCATAATCAAAAGGCCAATTCTTTGGAAAAAAGGGCCAGCGCCGATGATGCACAGCAAATGGGACTCGTCCCCATTGAGACACTTACTTCTCTAAGCATCGATCAGATAGAGGCAGACTGGATGCATAAGGCAACACCCAAGAAGGAGTCATGGATGACTCTGTTTAGAAACTATATCGAATATGGAGCTTTACTTGAGCGCAGAAGGGAGAAAAAACAAGTTCTCTAGAAAAATTCACTATTCATCATCCAGAATGGAGTTATGTACAGGAGAGGATACTCTGTTCCTTTACTCCGGCGTATCGCCCATGACGAGATCAAATGAGTGTTACATGATGTGTACAAGGGAGAATGCGGTGAACACACTGGGAGGGCAAGCCCTTGCTAAAAGGATACTCCGATATGGGTACTATTGGCCGATGGTGAGTCAAGATGCCTTGGAATATGTCAAGAGATGTGAGAAGTGCCAGAAATGTGCTCGGTTTCCAAAAGCCCCTCTTACCGAAATCACTCAGATGGTCAATCCATGGCCGTTTGCCATATGGGGCATCGATATAATTGGTTCTCCACCTCTAACTTATGGTGGTGTGAAGTACGCCATTGTTGCAGCTGACTACTTTACCAAATGGGCGGAAGCCGAGCCCCTTGCTACTATTACAACGAAGAAAGTAATCAACTTTGTTGTACGCAACATTATCTGTCGTTTTAGCCTCTCGCATAACTGACAATGGAGCCCAATTCGATAGTGTCGAGTTCAATAATCTATCAATGTTTTCACATCCAGAAGAAGTTCTCAGCAGTTACTCACCCTCAAGCAAATGGACAGGTCGAAACTGTTAATAAAGTTACTAAGTCCATTCTGAAGAAATGACTGGAGAAGGCTGGAGGCAGATGGGTCGATGAACTTCCCATGGCCTTATGGGCATATCGAACCACCCATAAATCCACGACCAGCCACACTCCATTTTCACTTTCCTACGGCTCTGAGGCCGTTATTCTAATTAAATTGGAAGTACCTTCTCATCATGTGACATATTATGATTCGAAGATGGACGCTATATTACTTGCTGAATCTTTTGATTTATTGGACGAGAAGTGTGAAGAGGCTGATTTAAGGGCAGCCGCACACCAAATTCGAGTCGCCCGATTATACAATACTAAGTTCCGACCCAGAACCTTTGAACTTGGCGATCTCGTACTCAAGAGAATCTATCCGGTCCCTTCGCATACGAAACCAACATGGGAAAGACCGTATGTCATCGAACGGAGACTTGGAGACGGCACATTCAAATTATCAACTGTTGATGGTCTCACTTTGCCAAGAGCTTGGAATAGCGAGAGTCTCATACGCTACTACACATAATAAGCCTTATTTATTCATTTAGTCTAGTTTTCATTTGAAATATGTTTATGCATTTTGAAATTTAAACTTGTAATATGGCAACTGACTTTGCCATATTTTATTATTTCAATAATAAAATGCAAACTCGTCAAACCAGAGTGGCGATTCTTGAAATGCGTCATGCGACCATCACAATGCATGGAGAGCTAAGTTCCATTCTACGATGGGGTTATTCAAATAAGGAGTGACCGTAATACGATCGATCACTCGCTAAGTGAAATCCCGAGCACGAGGCAAGCAACTACACTGAAGCCAAAAAGGATTGATACATGACAATCCTCCAACGAACTCCGGTTACCATGGTACGAACTGGAGTATAAACTTAAAATCCAAAACGTAGGCTCAAGGAGGGAGGATCCGTCCACCCACGAATTCGCCCGTGTACAATCTAAACTCGAGGAGGATGAACCCGTACATCCACGACCTCGTCTCCATTTTTACAAGCTCAAGGAGGATGGACCCGTCCATCTACGACTTCGCTTGCCTACTCAGGATGGATGTGATCCGACTGTCCACGTTCCTGATCAACTTCTCCTTCCTGGAGTGTGAACGAGATCCCAATACTTAGGCAGATGTGACTGACCGTCTGTTAATCAATTCCAGATTCCTGGAGTGCGAACTGGAGTATAAACATCAAGATAGGTGTGACTGACCACTCATCGACTAACTCTAAGTCCTTAGAGTGCGGGCTGGAGTATAAACGAAAACCGGGTGTGGACCAACCGCCCACGAGATAACTCTAAGTCCCTAGATTGCAGACTGGAGTACAAAACATAAATTGGGTGCGACTGACCACCTGCAAATCAATCTAAGTCCCCTTAGTGCGGACGTAATTCTAAATATCAAACGGGTGTGACTGACCGCCCGTAAGATAACTTATGTCCCTGGAGTGCATACATATCTTTAAACATTAAATGGGTGTGACTAACCGCCTGTAAAAAAAAACTTAAGTCCTCGGAGCGTGGACATATCTTTAAGCATTAGGCGTTATCAACCTTCGACAAACAAGTGCAATCCCCAGGTTGTGGATGTGATTGCCAATAGATGAGCGGGTGTGATCAAACCAGTCGAACTCGTCGAGTTTCAACTTTGTTTCGACTAAGTTAAGCTCAATTTATTAAAGGAGGAAAGCAACTATCGACTGGCCACTTCAATTCATTCCCGGAACTGGGGAAAAATTTAAGCACCAACTGCTGATCGAGATAGTACAACATTAGGACTCAACTTAACATTTGCCATGATCTGAAGCCATGACTTTGGGATTTGACAACCGAACTTAAGTCTGATATAGAGACGAAAGCCTCACAAGTACATTGAATGGAAATTCGAACGCTAAAACACATAAGCAAATAAACACAGAGTTATGCTGAAAACAAAATGGAATTTCATTTCAACTATTCTTCAAAAGAAAAGGATATGTACAAAAATTATTTCGAGAATTCCTATAGGCAGGGGCCGAACCCGCATCTATACACGACCTACGGGAAGCAAATATAAATTCCTATCTATCTACCAAAAAAGGAGAAAAAAGGCATGTCTACTCCCTTAGTTTCTTCTTCTTCTTCCTCGGCGTCGACCTACTGAAACTACCGCTCGGATGCCTCTTCTAGCCTCTAACTTTTGTTGGTTGATCTTCGGTCGGGAGATTACCAAGGTCTCTTACTCCGAACTCAGGGGGATTGGGATACTTTCTGAATGCGAAGCCGGAGGATTTATGGTATTTTCAATGTTAGAGGATGAGGGAGGCACGCCAGTGTCAATGATTGTGCCGCTAGGAGAAATCATACGCATGGGGACCGGACCAGGATGCGTCATGCCACCTCCAGTACTATTAGCATGTGCGGCTCTTTCCATTTCAACATTGATCTCTGTCATTATCTCTTCCTTCCGAACTGCTTGGGCTTCCACGGGAATGCTACTAGTTGGGCCCGAAGAGCTACCCGTAAAACACCTTCAACCATGACGAATGGCAAGTCGATAAGTGGATCGCTTTGATGACCAAGGAGTTCTTCCATCATCTGTTCGTCAAAAATGAAAGCGCTCTCGTGCACTCCCTTAGTTGATGCAGCGGACGTTGTCGTGGTTGCCTCTGCCATAAGAGCCTCTTGCTCATGATGCAGATCTTGGATTGCAGGAGGCTCGGCCGGTGCAGATTATACAATTGAACAAAGATATGATAAAACATTAGTGACATCCTCTACTAGTGCTCCCGACTTCGAATGGATGCAAGAAGTGTTCAGAGTACCTTCCTCAGTTTAGCTCACATGTTGAGCCGATGAGCCTTCAGAGCCATGCTTGCGCACATGAGGTAGATGTGGCTTATCAGGGTCATAAGCAGGAACAGCCGGAGAGTCAATTATAGAAGTATGCTCGGGTCGAGTCACTGCAGGCATTTCAGAGCTTGCTTCGTGGTGTTCAAGTCCAAACCCCTCTCCAACATTCGAATATTGACTGGCAAGTTTTTCCTCCTCAAAAGTGACAATGGCATCATGAAGAACTTTTCTCTCATCTTCAGTTAATATCCGGTTCTCTAGCTCAATGTCGTAGATAGATGTAGTGTGGTGGTCCACCTTTTCATCCTCTATCAAGCGGCGCCAGGCGTTGTATAAATGAAGCGGGTAGCCATCGAGCCAGATTAGGTTGCGGTGTTTCAGATGTTAACCAGAATTCTTGTCAACACCCCCAAAGTTATTCCAAGTAATGTGTTAATTTCAGAGCGTGTGCCTCCCCTAACGATTACTTCTGTATCCTCACTCGTAAGTATCTTGCGAATCAGACCTTTCGTTGACGCCGAAAGGTTTAGAGCGTGGGCAAAGTGACCTTTCGGCTTCGTTGAGCTCACTTGATGTCTTTCACAAAATCTAATCTTTTGATTAGATTGGGTTTTCCTGAATTGAGTCCTTAAAAGGTAGGATTCAATCTTATTGAAAGATTAAGGAGACAGCCTTCCTTGAATTAGGGCAGGAAATCAATTACTTTGGTGAGAAGGTAATAACTTCCAACCTAAACGAAAGGTTTGATCACTTATATTGAGTAGATTCCAAACTTGTCGTGAGGTTAGAACAGTTGAGTCACTAGTTTCGGAAGGTTTAAGTGAAAGTTAATCCAAACAGGTTGTCGACCTTGTCGAAAGGTTTAGGTTGAAGAATTTAAGACTTCAAATGGTTGCAGTTATTGACTGTTCAAGAGTGTTGTCAACCTTGTCGACAAGAGCCTTCCGAGGAGGTTGAATCTACTTGCGCAAGGTTGAATTTCCTTGGATTACTTTGTATAAAAAGTCAACTTAGAACTTTGCCGAAGGGTTAGGGCATCAGCTGTCTAGAGTTTGGAAGGTTGTTAAGGTCAGAAAAGATCCTTTTGAGTCTGAAAGGTTTAGGTTGTAGATCTTAGACCTCCATAGGGTTGTGAAGATTGCCTAAGAAAGAACATCTTCATTTCTGTTGATATAAACCTTTCGGAGGAACTGCAACTAAAAATTACTATCAAGCCAGGAAAGATTGAAAAAAATGAAAATAAAATGCACAAAGCTTAAGGTGTCCCTTTGATCCTCAAATAGAATTTTCGTTTCTACTAAATTTCCCCAAATCATTACCCAATTAGGGTTACAGAGCTATGATTTTACAAGTTACAAGTATAGAATGAAGGAAACCAACCCCTCCCCCCTCCCCCCGAATAGGACCACTTGGGTCTTATTTATACATGCTGACGGCCATGCTTCCGTCCCTGTGCTTTCGGCTGGACAGGATTCCCTTCTTATATACAATTGCTAACCTTTTGGTTTCAGCGAAAGGTTTTCCTTTCACATATCATCGTGGATTCTTGAACGCTACCGAAGGGCCTTTTCTTTTATTTGTTTTTAGGAACATTTTGCCCTTGTCGGAAGGTTTTTCATCTATACAGTACGTGAACCCTTCAGAAGTGGCGGCAGGTTCCTGGCTATTGTGAACTCTTCGACTTGGTCGGAAGGTCGTTTTTTACTTCGATGTTGCCGAAAGCTGAGCTTTCCTTGAATGTTGCCGGAAGGTTGCTTTACGTTCTTTGTTGACTTATGAATGTTGCTTTCAACATAGACCCTCCAACACCGTCGTAAGGTGTTCAGTAGGCGTTCCAACCGGTCTGAAAGGCTTATTATGCTTTCGGAAAGGTTGTTATAGGGTCGCAGGCCACTTTGCCTTATTTAGAGGATAAGAGCTTCTTGGATATTGTGGAATTGTACCATCCATCTTCTCCGAAAGGTCTTGAGCCGCTTCATATTGATGGTTGCATCCTCTTGACTCCTTCAAAAGATTTGGTTTAAGCTCCTCCTTTGTCTTTGTAGAAAGACCTCTCGTTCTAATCGAAAGGTGGATCCTTGGAGCATCATCCTGCTATGGATTTTGAAAGATAGTCTTGGACTTCGCCGGAAGCTCCTTGTCAGAAGGAATGATTATCCAGAACATATTCATGCTTTCTGAACTTTCTTCATGCTTTTGTGACCCTTCCTGCATACCTTTGTTCTTCTGAATATTTTATGGTTAACATTTAACCCCCCCCCCCTCAATGAAAGAAACTTTTGTTCTTTAGGACAAAACTCCAATGAACTTCCTTCTTTGCTATCTGCAAAATAGATTATAATTTCTATTAAGGCTGTATCTTTGTTATGAAATTTTAACCAGCAATCTCTAATTTACGCAGCTAATTTCAAGATGTCATTAGACTAATATTTCCAGATAAGTTACTTTGTAATGGCCATAATTAAACTTCCCTAAGAATGTGGGGTAATATCAACCGATTTGTACATATCGGTTCACATAAATGAACCTTTGGAGAAAGTCTATTACAGACCCTTGATATTTCATTTTCGATTTAAAACTTTTCAACCTGTGGAAATTAATTTCATGCTATCGAGGACTTTTCCTTATCCCTCTAAATTTCCTTCATTTTCAACCTTAAACCATTGATCGATAATTCTCATTTAGTGAAAAAATAGAAGATAGTTTAGTAATCTTTCCATTTGGTGTCATGAAGATCTTGTATTGAAATCAAATTTTAAATTCAATGGAAAATTCACAAATCATCATAAAATTCAATAGTACGATATAGAATTTATAAAGTTAAGAATTCAGTAAAGGTCCCAATAGGAAATCGGAGATGTGAAATTCATAAATTATCGTCAAATTCCACAAAGAAATTTTGAAGTCCATGAAATTGGTCAATTGACAAAAGATCGTTCAAAATTCAACGAGAAAATCAAGCATAGAAAATCCATAAATCATCAGAGGAACCCTCAAGGAAATTTCAAAATTCATCCGACCAAAACTCCAAATAGTGATCACCAAAAACCTTAACAAGGACAGTAGAAATATGAAGCTCATGAATCATGATAATAAAGATTAAGGAAACACAGGACTTTTAAAATCAGGGACCCGAAAATCCTAGAAACGGTAGGGAATGGAAAATCATAAACTCTCATCAAAATCCAAATGAAAACGTGAGTCAACGAATCAGAAAACAGGCAGGAAACCATCCAAATTCTGCCATGGAAGTGTAGAGAACCAGATTCATGAACTATTACGAAGACCGGCAAGGAAATTCAAAATTCACTGTATTAAAAATCCAATAAGAAGTTGTCCCAAATCCATTGAGAATGCAAAAATTCACAAACCACTATAAATATCCATAAGGAAATCTCGGAATTCATCAAATCAGAAATCTTGTAGGGATTATCAAACACTCAATAAGAAAATAATAAAATTCATAGATAATTCATGATAATCATTAAGTAATTTCAGAATTCATCAATTAGATCATCCAAAATTTCCAATAGGAAAATTTAAAAAAAAATCACAAAAATTAGTAAGGAAGCTTAAATTTCATTAAATCAGGGACTTAAAAGTCCACAAATCAAAAATGTGATCTAAAATCCGTTCATTCTTATTCAAAATCAAAAGATCAAAGGAAAATTCATAAATTATCATGAAAATCGATAATGGGAATCAAGAAATCATGAATTCATGAAGCAAGTGATTAGTGGGGAATCGTCATGAAAATTCAATGGGAAATTGTAACAAATAAAATCCATGAATCGTCATAGAAATCAATAGGAAAATTAAACCAACAGTTCGATAAGAAATCACCACAGTAATTTAATAATGAAATCATGAATACAAAATAAACAAATCATCACAAAAGTCAATGGGAAATCCATGAATTATCATAGAAACTCCACAAATGAGTTAAAAATTAGGATCTAAATAATCAAACGAATGATGGGAAATTATCGTGAAAATTTATGTATGTAAATTTCATAAACCATTTCGAAAATTAATGAAGGAATTGGGAAACTTTGAAACTAGGAATTCAATAAGAAGTCTTTATAGAAATTCTCCAATGAAATCGATAAATCATCATGAAGTCAAGGTAGGAGTTTAAGAATGACCAAATCCAAAAATGAAAATTTAAGAAAAGAAATTTAAAGTCCATGAAACCAGGAATTTAATCAAAAAAAATTTCCAGGATCTCATCTAAAAAATAGATTGCTAGAAATCAATCCAATATTTTAATTAGTGACTTATCTAGTTACAGTAAATTCAGTAAATCCAAGTAATAAACTCCTAGACCTATGAGTTAGTAAAGTTTTTGATATATTGGAGTATCGATTCTTCAAATACTGGTAGAGTTCCTCTTGTTCTAAGGGACTACTCTGTTTCTGTGGACTCTGTTGCGGTTTACTCAATTCATTCTTGGAGTATGGTCTTTATTATCTTTAGCGGCAACTTGCTGTTTATTCCATTCCTTTGACCATTGTAGATATTTTGGCCTTTGATTCCATATTTGGGATTCCTTTTATCCCTTTTCTTATCTCATGTCATCTCCTAGGATGCAATCTCTTAGTCCCTTGATGTAGTAATTATTCTCAAGCAGTAGGAGTTCTAGGATTTGCTAATTCATATCTTGTCTCTTTTGGATATGGTTCTAGACTCTTTGTCTGTTTTTTACTATTGTGTTGGACACCTTTGTCCTGTTGTCCCTATATGTATCCTTCTTCAGGATTTATATTTTGTCCCGGTTGATAGATAGATTTCTTTCTGTAACCCTTTATTCTCTTGGGTTTTAATCCTTAGTTTTGAGTTGTGGGCACCTCTGTCCTCATTTTCTGTTTGGAGCTCCCACCAAGCTTGGACATTTCAGTCCATTCTTTTTTAGTGAGCCACTCTTTGGGCTTGGACATCTTAGTCCATCCTTTTTAAAGAGCCACTCTTTGTGATTTTCTTGTCTTAAAGGGATATACTTAGCTGACCTTCCTCTGGAAGGCCGTTGATGGGTACTACCCTGACCCATCCCTTAAGAAGTGGTTTTGACATTAGGGGTTCTATCTCTCCCTCTATGAGATGCTACGGATAGTGTCGTAGGTTTATGTCCCTCACTCTAAGAGGTGCCACGAAATAGCATCGTGGGCTTATATCCCTCCCTCTTGGAGGTGCTACGGAATAGCACCATAGACTTGAATATTTATATATGAAAATAATTTTTGGCCAATTAAAATAGAGTATCCTTTAAGAGAAAAAACTTTATAATACCCCCACCACCCCTTTAGCATACCGAGGGCTTATCTTTGAAAAATGGTTTGGACTCATGAATCCCTTTTAATAAAAGAACTTTCCCTTAATATGGTCTTCTGCAATAACCTTCTTGTTGTTCTCACTGTAGGTATACAAATCTCAAATGGGAGACTAGGAGGTCATGATTCATGAACTAACAGTTTTTAAGTCGAGAATAGGGTTCTCTAGTTTAAGTTTCAATAAAATTTGTGCTTTCAAGTTCTTTCTTTAAAAAGTATGAACGTTCTTATCTCCGCCCAAGATTTTAGTAAACTTTGAAACATTAAAATAGCTCGGTTTGAACTCTTTTTGTGCGCATTTATTAATTCTATATAATATCTCAAATTAGTGGTACAAACCTGCTTTTGGGATAAATAAGTATTTGTTTCCCCCCGGCCATGGGGTGGTTGAAAATAATTTCCTTAATAGGATATAATTTTAGAAATTTCCTTTTGTCATCATTTACTAAAACTAGGTTTGGTATATATGGGTTTTCCCCTAAATTGGAATTGAGTTTAGCAGCGATTCAACATTTTTTACAGGAAAGCCTTGATGTTGATTGAATTGTTGATAATTGCCTCGTGTCAGGCGTCCGAGTTGTCCTCTTTAAGAATTCTGGAGTTTGTCTGAGCGTAACAGTTTGATTTTTATTTACCCGTAATTACACTCAAATTTTAACCAGCACATGATCAATGCACAATACAAATTTATGTATCAAGTTAAAGAGCTATGAAAAGAAAAGGAGAAATTTCATAGTTGAACCGATGTATTGAGTCCTCGTGATTTAATAGGAATCTGCATTTTAGAGTTGATGAATTGTTTTCCTCTTAGCTTGAATAAGATGTCTTTCAAGTTTCTCTGACAAACTCTTGTAAAAATCCCGACCTGACCATGCCTTGAATTTTATCTGACACGACGCGGCATTCATCAATTTCATGCCTATTTGCTTTATGATACTCGTAGTAACTTCCTCCTTTATTTGGCTCTAGGGCACTCCGTACTATTTGAGGCGCAATAAAATTCTCGTTTCCTTTTATCTTAGCATATATGTAGGAGAGGGGCTTGCTCAGGACTACACAATTCATTTTAGAACTTTTTCTTCGACTTCCCTTTGGGTTTTCACTTTCCCTTGGCCTCTTGTCAAGGCGCCTAATATCAGATTTCTCTTCCCTAGATTCTCGATGGAATTCTTTCTTAGCATGGTGCATCTCATCCAATTGAATAAACTTCTCAACTCGAAGAAGAAATATTGTAGATCTTTGCACCCATTGATATAAAGGTCTTTCTAGAATAGGGTTTATTCAGTTAACCCTAATCGAACTGCCATAAGCTTTTCTCTACCAGTTGTACCTTTTGCCCTTAATGCTTCTACGCTGAATCTGTTCAAATATTCGCCAAGTAGCTCCCCTGACTTTTGACTGATGGTTGCTACCAAGCTAAAGTCCATAGTTGCATCTCTAAATATAGAAAACGGAGCCACAAAGCCACAAGAAAATTATTCCCAATAATAGATAGTTCCCATTCGGTAACTCCTATATCATTTGATTGCTACTCCTTGAAAAGTAATGGGAAAAAGTTTATAGCGAACTGCCTCCGGAGCATTGTATAAGTTCATCCAGTTTTCAAAGACGATAAGACGATCATCTGGACCAGTTGTCCCATCATATTTTAGTGAAGGAATTTGAATGTGTGGAGGAAGATTTGTCGCTATTATTTTTATTTCTTCGGAAAAGGGGGCCTTTTGCACGGTAACATATTCTTCAAGATCGTAAATTTCTTTTTCTCTAAGTGCATTAACCACTATATGGTGTAGGTTGTCATTTTGGTTGTCTCATTTCTGTAACTTCTCCTGTTGTATTCTGGGATAAGGCTTTGATTGCCCAAGAGATTTATTTACTTAACTATCTTGGTTTAACCCTTGACCCTCTATCTCATTTGGAGATTGAACTTCATTCTCCATTTCCATAATCCTTATTGATTCCCGGGTTGGGGATCTTTCTGAATACTCCTTTATTACCATCTTTTGTGGCCGTTGATTCTGAACCTCAATCCTATTGCTTTACAATTTTGTTAGGGTTGACGTTTGCCCAACTTCTATTTTGCTTAAGTTAGAAATTGAGACCATGTAACCTTTAATGGTTGACTGTGATATAGCCTCGTCATTTGGACTGTCGCTATTACTTTTAGCTTTGCCCGTACTCCTCTTTTAGTCAAGGCTCTATACATAATTGATCGGGGATGAAAGTTATCGGAGATCAGAGGTTCGAGCCCTCCTTCTAGCGTTAAAAATGTTAACAAGATTTCTTATCAATGCCCCAAATTTATTCCAAGTAATGTGGTAAGTTCAGAGATGTGATTCCCTAAAGGATTGCTTCTGTATCCTCACTCGTAAGCATCTTGCGAATCAGACCTTCCGTTGACGCCGAAAGGTTTAGAGCTTGGGCTAAGTGACCTTCCAGCTTTGTTGAGCTCGCTTGAAGTCTTCCACAAAGGCTGTTCTTTTGATTAGAACATGTTTTCCTGAATTGAGTCCTCAAAAGGTAGGATTCAATCTTATTGGAAGGTTAGGGAGACAGCCTTCCTCGAATTAGGGAGGAAAATCAATTACTTTGGTGAGAAAGTAATGCTTTCAACCTGAACGAAAGGTTTGATAACTTATATTGAGTAGCTTCCAACCTTACCGAGAGGTTAAAACAGTTGAGTCGGCAGTTTTAGAACGTTTCAGTGAAAGTTAATCCAAATAGGCTATCGACTTTGTTGAAAGGTTTAGGTTGAAGAGTTTAGGACTTCAAATGGTTGCATTTATTGATTGTTCAAGAGTATTGTCGACCTTATCGACAAGAGCCTTCCGATGACGTTGAATCTCCTTGCGCAAGGTTGAATTTCATTGGATTACTTTGTATAGAAAGTTAACCTAGATCTTTGCCGAAGGGTTAGGGCATCAGCTGTCTAGGGTTCGAAAGGTTGCTAAGGTCAGATAAGCTCCTTTTGAGTCTGAAAGGTTTAGCTTGTAGATCTTAGACCTTCAGAGGGTTGCGAAGATTGTCTAAGAAAGGGCACCTTCATTTCTGTTGATATAAACATTTCGGAGGAACTGCACCTGAAAATTACAATCAAGCCAGGAAAGATTGAAGAAAAATGTATATAAAATGCACAAAGCTTAAGACTTCCCTTCGATCCTCGAATAGACTTATCTTTTCTATTAAATTTCCCCGAATCACTACCCAATTAGAGTTACAGAGCTATGATTTTAGAAGTTACAAGTATAGAATGAAGGAAAATCCCCCCAAACAGGGCCCCTTGGGTCTTATTTATTGGTGCCATCGGCCATGCTTATGTCCCTGTGCTTTCGGCTGGATCAAAGGGTTCCCTACTTATACACAATTGCTAACCTTTCGATTTTTACGAAAGGTTTTCCTTTCACATGTCACCATGGATTCTTGAATGCTGGCGAAGGGTCTTTTCCTTAATTTGTTTTTAGAGCCTTTTACCTTAGTCGGAAGGTTTGTCATCTATACAGTATGTGAACCCTTCGGAGGTGCCGAAAGGTTCTTGACTATTGTGAACCCTTCGAGTTGGTCGGAAGGTCGCTTTTTACTTGGATGTTGACAAGAGCCGATTTTTCCTTGTATTTTGTCGGAAGGTTGCTTTATGCTCTTTGCTGACTTATTAATGTTGCTTTCAACATAGACCTTCCGAAACCGTCGAAAGTTATTCAGTAGGCGTTCCAACCGGCCCGAAAGGCTTATTATGCTTTCAAAAAGGTTGTTATAGAGTCGCATGCCCTTGTCTTGACTTCTTTTCCTTCTTCGGAGGATAAGAGCTTCTTGGATATTGTGGAGCAATACCACCTGTCTTCTCTGAAAGGTCTTAAGCCGCTTCATATTGATGACGACATTCTCTTGACTCCTTCAAAAGGTTTGATTTGAGCA
This sequence comes from Allium cepa, assembly GCA_030765085.1. Taxonomy (NCBI): domain Eukaryota; kingdom Viridiplantae; phylum Streptophyta; class Magnoliopsida; order Asparagales; family Amaryllidaceae; genus Allium; species Allium cepa. The sequence continues at coordinate 695,385,939 of CM060942.1, read as the reverse complement.
TATTCTCCTTTGTCGAAAGACCTCTCGGTCTGATCAAAAGGTGGATCCTTGGAGCATCATCCTGCCTATGGACTTTGAAAAATAGCGTTGAACTTCCCTGGAAGCTCCTTATCGGAAGGTATGATTATCCAGAACATCTTGGTGCTTTCTGATCTTTCTTTATGCTTTCATGACCCTTCTTTCATACCTTTGTTCTTCTGAATATTTTATGGTATTGAAATTATAAGTGACCAGGAGGTCTTCGATGTCACCTTCCAACCTGGCCTCTGCTGCTCTAACATCAGTTTCGGTTATGGCCTCGGTTTCTTGGACCTTTAACTTGGCCACATCTCGCTCACCCCTGAGTGTCACGGCCTGCTTACATGCCTCTTAGGCAACTTTGTTAGCATCGTCTTTCTCTTTGACGACTTTAGAAAAATTGGCTTTAAGCTCATCAAACTCTTTGAGTGTGACATCTCTTTCGCCATAATGGTGGCGGTTCTGCGGCCCATCTCCTCGACCAAGGTCAGGTGCTCCTATCGCATATGTTCTATCTTCTTGCTTGTCTCATCGACTTTCTTAAGGGCCTCCGTTTTTGAGTTCATTAACGTGTCATTCTCGGTGGTAATCACTTGCACTATGCGATCTTTTTGGGCGAGATCTTTCTCCAGATTTTCAATTGTCTTCGCCCGATCAAAAGCCACCGCTGAAGCTTTCTTTGCGGCCTTCATCCACTCTCGATACCGGTTGTAGATGTCATATAAATAATCATGCACAGTTTGTTCAGCCCCATCAGGAATTCGCTTAAGTTTAGGGGAAAGTGAAAGCCATCAAAGCAAATATTAGAGAAATCCATTTTCAACTGAGCTATTCGGATGGCTCCCTCTTCCATGGGCTCCATAGTAGCTGATGTAGTGACGACAGGAACATCCGTCCTAGTTCTACGGCGCTGCTCGCCAGATCTCAAAGTTGGTGGAGGCGTTGGTTGGCGTGAGGTTTCAGTAATTTGTTTTCTAGGCCGATGGTTGCATTGGACCTTTAGGTGGCGGAAAGCGCGACCAGAATCGGCGCCAATACTACCTCTCCATCTCCCTATCTCTTTCCCTCTCGTAACACTCCCTCTCTTGAACGGAGTAGCCGCGATCGCATTCTCTTTCGGTCTCACACCTGCGAGACTCGAAATATGAGCTAGATGAATGTCGCATGGAACGAAAACTAACGAACATAGATCCTCGCCTCGACATCGTATTTGTAAAATGAAAAGAGAAACAGAGTTGGTAATCTTCAGACAGTAATAGCTTGTGATTAGAGATTGTGTGGTGTCGTGAAGTGTGTGCATGTATGTTGCAAACGCCCCCAAACAACCTGTTGTAGCAGCAGTACTTGAAGGAGTTGGCTCTCCTATATCAAAAGCACTTTGAAGCCCTCTAGTCCGATATCTTGATGTAAAGGCATGTCATCCGGAATAGGGATGTCCTCCAGTCCCTCAAAAGAACTCTCCACCTGCGGAGGAGGAATCTCTTGACTAGTAGCAGGCAAAGACACCACAACGGTTGTGTGCCTTAGAGATTTGCGGACAACGGTCTGCCTTTTCTTTTTCCCAATGCTTGAGGGTTCTGCGGAAGCACATCTACAGGTTCGTCTCCAGTGGGCGCATTTTCATCATCGCCCTGTTCGGCAATCACAATTCCAGGAGCTCTCCTTCTAACTTGCCTCGTCGGAACCGTTTTGCGGACTCCTACAAGTCTGATGTTGTGGTCTCTATCAATCAACCCCACGACAATAAGATTTCGTCTGTGATGACTTCATCGATTTCTCTTTTGCGCGACGGGCACTTCTTGAAGAACCCGTATTATTTATTTAAACCGAGCTCCTTTAGATCGTGGAATTGAAGTTGTATAAGACGCAAAGTGTTAAGACTCCACATTAGTTAATATCGTCATGTTAATCAATAAAGAAGTTGAAGCACTTACGTCTAACTACCCATCTCCTAACAAATCCCGGTGGACACCGGACGAAAAACCATTCGGCTTTGAAGTAACTCAACTTGCTACAAGCTCCGGCCACGACTTAACAGTTCCCAACTGCTTCATGGAAAGTGAAGGAAGGGTTGCCCCCACGACTCTTTATATTGAATAAGTATCTGATTTCTTCTACGGTCGAAGGATAGAAGAGGTGCTCCATAAAGATAACGAACAAACTATTGAGCAAGGCACATCCATTCGGGTGAACCTGAGATGGAGCGATCCTCAAGAAAAGTAAAACTTCTCGGATGAACTGGTTGAAAGGAGGAAGTGTCCCGGCTACACATATAAATCTATTGCAGGCTGTTTACCCTTCCGAGGGGTTATGGGATCTATTTTCTGGCCCCGACATTAATACGTCATCTAGCGACAACCCATGCCTTAGGCAAATACTGCCTAACATGTCTTAAGAAATATTAGAGCGGACAGAATCTTGTGGGTGTGCGATGAAGACTGCTCCTGGTAGCTCATCTGGAGCAAGGCTAATGACTTCGGCTGCGATAGCCGGCATTTCGATTACGAGGAGAGGCGGACTCTAAGCATCATGCGACTATGAACTTCCGGGTTCCATAGCTATTGAGCTCAGTAAAAATCATCATTAGACGACAATAAAACTGTGTTCCCCCTAGTGTGAAGTGTGTGAATGTATTGTGCAGTGTAGTGCTACATAATACTTGAGAAATTCTACGGAATTTGTGAGATGTTCAAATGACAAAACTTCGAGATTCAACTGGAGTGACTGTCATTGCTGACCGTCCCAATTGTGAGAAATGCGTATTATGGATCTTAACGCTGGAATAACACTAGGGGATGAATAGTGTTTTATGGATTTATTAAATCTTTTTGAAACTTATGTAATTTAATCAGTAACAAATGCATTTCACAGACACAGATATAATCACAGAATCAAATATAGATGCAAATAATAAATAAAAGCAGTAAAGGAAAGAACACACCAGGATCTTATACTGGTTCGGAGTTATCCTACATCCAGTCCCGTACAATCGTACGGATTTCTTATCGAAATAATCTCCCCGATTACACTCTCGGTTTCAAGGCTACGAGGTACACCCTCCTGTATTCGAGTTCAGGACAACTCCCTTGATTTAACCAGGCTACAAGATCATCTAATTGATTTCCAGGGCTACAATCACACCCAATTGATTTCAAGGCTCAACCGCACCTTTTACTTAACAGTTTGATTTACAAAAGATTCTATAACTCTAAATAGCACTGAGATCTTATGGAGAGAGTGAAAGAGAATCAAACAAGAGATGATCAAGTTTGATTCACTTGGTATTTCGGCAGAGTACAGTTTAGGATTATTTAGAATAAATGTGGAAGATGAAGAGGAGAGAGAACAGGTGAAATCTGATAAAAAAATTCGTTTAAAACTACTGGTATTTATAGGAGATCAACAGCCATATCTATTCGTGAAATAATACAACGAATGGATACTTCTTTTGAAAATTTGAATTTTGAATTTAACGGGCACCACATCGACATGGGTGGTTGAGGTATGTCGACATGCTCAAGACAAAAATTGATGTTTTGACCTTATTTTTATTAAAATTGGTTTCTATAATTTGTCAAAACAATTTCTAAACTTTGTAAATATATTCTAATATAGTTTAAACATACAAAAGAGTTTAGAAAAGTAATTTTTTAATATATATAATCTTAATCTATAAAGTGATTTAAAATCAGAGTATATAAATATTTAAAACAAGAAATGGTTTAAAATCAAGGATAATTTTGAAATCAAAATATTAAAAATGATAAATATAATTTTGAGGCTAAAATATTTCAAACAAGATAGATGTCTTTTTAAAAAGGTTTTGAAAACATTTAAAAATAAGATATATATTTTTGAAAAACATTTTTATAAAATTAGCGGATATCAAAATAGGACCACTATATGTTTCACTAGATATTGTCGTGGGTTTCATCCCACTAGGGTTACATCCCTTTAACAAGCTCGAAGTGGATTCTATTCCACGAATAAATTTCGAATAAAGATGTAAGTGCTTTCAAGAAGTTTTAACATAATTTAGATTCAATACTTATCTTGTACTCTTGAAATCTTGAACTTTTGATATCTTCATACTCATATGAGTCTTCAATCTTGATATCTTCAATCTTGAATCTCTACACTATACAGTTTTCATTCTTAGTTCCTGCATATTTATATCCTGCATATACATATATATCTAAACTATAATTTAGTACTTATATTTTATAACAAGTTCTAAGGTTGTCATCAAAACCATCATCTCATGGACTAACAATCAGCCCCTTTTTGATGATGACAATCTATGTTTATAAAATATACTTCACCTTCACTATAACTCCCCCTAAAGCTAATAACTCCCCCTTAATCTAAACCTAACTAATCTAACTATTCTGTTTTATATTTCTCTCCCTTTCTCATCAACAAAAACTTATCCTAAACTAATATAACTATAAAACTCCCCCTTAAACTAATACTAAAACAAAGTATAGTAAATGGAATGTGAAAGACATTAACATAATTATATTATAATTATTCAATACATAAATATGTATAAGTATATTTCAGACAATCCCATCAACACACACATCAAATCAAATCATGTCAGACAAGTCAAACAAATCAATCAAGTCAAACAAGTCAATCAAGTCAAACAAGTCAATCAAAACATACCAAACAAATCAAAAACTAACAATAATATATTATAAGACAATAATACAAACTCCTCCTAAATAAGATGCACTTGTCATGTGTACATGTATGCAATATGTAGTTTGTAATATGGTATGAAATGTATGACATATGCAACGTAGTATGAGATGATATGCAGAATGAAGTGCAACTTGCAATGCAAATGATTATGATATTTCAGGCATTGTAACTTATGATGTAATATGCAATGAAATGTGATATGAAATAGAATGCACAATGACATGTAATATGAAATAAAATGATAATGAAGTAAGAAAATATATGCAGAATAATATGATGATATATAGACCATGGTAAGAGATATTCGGATTATAATATAAACATGAGTGATAAAAATATCGAATTGACAGGCATATATATACAGACACACACACATACCAAACTATTTATTATAGATCATCTCAAGCAAACAAAGGCCATACACACCAACTACTAGACTTAGGTTAGGAAACTAATGAATGAGACTGAAATAGTAGTAAAGACAAGAGTTAAAAGGTAATAAATGATATTAAAACTATAACATAATCATGAAAGGTAGTAATCAAACCTAATATCAAAATCATATGCTAAGAAATATAGACTTAAACTATATATGTTATAAACAAATAAGAATATGTTATAAATAAACAAGAGCAGAAGCCATTAGAGGAAAAGAGTGGAGACATTTTATTCATTCTGAGAATAGATTATACATTTACATTACATAGCCACCTTTATATAAAGGCTTCAGAGCAAAGGATTTAACCTATTCCATGATGTGGGACTAAACAAAAGAACATAAAAGCATATTCATTTTATGATTTACATATATTGTAACACCCCCCCCCCCCCCTTGAATATGCGTCTTCAAAATCTTGAATGCTCTGATAACTTGAAATTTTCCATTTCGAAACATGTATGATGATTGCTCCCCCTCATTATTATCTTGCTTGCATTTATCGATTCAGTCGATATAGATATTGTTTGTTGCCTCATTAAAAACCTCTATAAGGAAAACCCAATGGGAAAAACCTTGAAAGAGGAAAAGAGTGCAACTTGTGAAATCATAAATATCATACTAAAGATGATATTCCTTCTAGTTTGATACTTCGGGATCAAAATAATGCCTCATTAAAACCTTACTAAGAAAAACCCAATGGGAAAAATCTTAGTGAAGGAAAAAGAGTACAATGATATATTTTATTTTCTTAATTTTTTTTAAAATAAAGCTTGATACTTCTGGATCAAACTAATGCCTCATTAAAACCTTACTAAGTAAAACCCTATAGGAAAAATCTTAGTGAAGGAAAAAAAGTACAATATAGTATGTCATATTTCAATAATTTACTGCATCAGATAGAGTTTGATACTTCTGGATCAATACAATACTTCATTAAAAACCTTACAAAGGAAAACCCAATGGGAAAAACCTTAGTCAAGGATAAAAGTATAATTTAACTTAAATAACATATTTGAGATGTTATTTCTTGAAAAGACTTTTGATTCTTCTAGATAAAGACAATGCCTCGTTAAAATCTTAGTAAGAAAAACCCAGTGGGAAAAATCTTAAATAAAGAAAAAGGGTACATTGTAACTTATTTTCAAATGTTACTGGAGAGTTGATACTTCTGGATCAAAATAATGCCTCGTTAAAATCTTACTAATAAAAACCCAGTGGGAAAAATCTTAGTTAAGGAAAAAGAGTGCATTATAAAATACTTATGAATTCTCCCCCTGATTTTAATTTTTCCTCTGAATTCATATTCGTCTTTCGATAACTTAAATTGGTTATAGATACTTTTGGATCCATAAATATGTATCTCATCAATAATACAATTTATTAATAGTTTCCTTTGATACAATCAAATTTTCTAAGATTGCTTCTTCCAAATATGGTTTGCATTTTATGCATTTTGTATGCTACTTTTATGAAAAACACTTCATGTGCTTTCATTTTTGTGTTTCAAATTAGTTTTGTGCATTGCAACTATACATCTTTCATGAATATTCATTACAACATTACTAGAAAGTAGGAAGTAATCTACTTATTTTGAAGTATATCAAGATTTTCATTAAAACAATACTTAGAAGAAATTTGTAATCTACACTTCATGTCTTTTGCATTCTTTATAACTACAAAAGTTATATATATTCTTCAGAAATTTGTATCCTTTAATAAGTATTTTCATATCGCAACTATCACTTCAATGAATATTAAGAGTTTCATTACAACGATACTTAAAAATAGGAAGTAATCCACTCATCATGAATTATATCAAGATTTTCATTACAACAATACTTAAAAGTAGGTTGAAATCTACTCTTCTTGTTCTTTGCATTCTTTATAACAATGAAAGTTATTTATATTCTTCAGGAATTTGTATACTTTCATTATTTAATATGATTTAAACCATATTTATACCTTCAGGGTATATTAAGCATTTCAAGTACTTTCGCTACTTTGCGGACTACATGCCCATATTTCTCTACTATTAAAGGATTCGTGATGGTCAGTCATGTTTTCCCCTAATTCAAGATTCTTAATCTATTTATAAATATAAGCGCTTTATTATTTGCAAATTTATCATCGATGATTATTTCTTATCGGTTCTAGAAATGATTTATTGATATCTCTTAAATTATGTTTTAGGTACCTAACCCACTTCTAGGGTTATTTGAGAATCATGTCATGGATCTCTTTCAGAGCATCCTTAAGTGTTTCTTCAAGAACACTCACCTCCTTTATTTGGCATCTTTATTACTAACTCCAAAAATATTTTGAACTGACTTTTGAACCATATTTCAGATGTGGTTTACAAATTTTGATCCTTCAGGGATTCAAATCTATATTGGAGAAAGTCTACTAGGGATAATATTGATAATATTTTGCATCATTGTATATTTTAATAAATATTTAACACTGATGATCAAAATGAACTTGTATCCCTTTATCCTCCCCCTCAATGTTGACAAACATTGTCACATTAAATAATAATCATCTTTGGACTCTCATTTTGATCCATTATGATATTACTACTAGCAAATACATCATACATATTAATAATAGGAGGATAATTCTTTTATTAGTTGATAAGATGCATTCAATTGATATTGATTATTAGAGTTTGTTCTCATTCATTGATCTAAGCAATTAGAGGAATTTACTTATTGTGTAGATCATTTGAATACATACATGACTTCAGGTCATTCAACATTTATGTTGATTGAATTTTAAATCACTAAATAATATATATGCATAATCACTAATTAATAGCTTATAACAAACTTCAGGTTGTTAGCTAAATATTTACATATATGGATGTATACGTGCGTCCATGTATCACATATATATTATAAAATTTTCATATTCTTTCTCATTTGAATTAGTGATTTTTAGAACAAACTATTACAAGGATCCAAACTATTAATTTCTATTTATAAATCAATATCAATGCAAACCTGTCAAAACCGCATGATAATGTTCAAAATATTTGGTTTGAAACCATATCGAACTTCTGGTTCGAACAAAATATACACAACTTCAAGTTGTTAAGTTTTATTTCTCAATTATATCTCAAATATCAGTTTTGAACCTAATTATGATTCCTTATCAAGGAATAATTTTTAATTGCATATAGACATTTCTACGCATCTCTATTGAGAGTTCTGTAAAAAAAAATTACAGCAAAATTAATAATAGTATCTTCTGGATACTTGGAATGTTACGGATAAAGATTTCCTCAGGACCGTATGTATAGCTTGCATGAAAATTATGATATGAAATATAGACTATCTCTTCAGGAGAATATTTAAAGATTATCTTCAGGAATTGATTATACGTGTAATATTTCTCACTTTTGATATAATTATAATGAAATATATGATATATGTTGCATAGCTCTCAAACTTTTAGGATCTAATCTAAACTAAATTATGATCCTTTATAATCAAATTTCTATGCATTTATTTGGTTTAATAAAATTACCAAATATATAAGCAAATCTCTTCTAGAGATATGTTATCATTTCCTAATCTATTGTCTATTTTAGGGATATTTTATTATCACTACTTCTGGAGTGAATTTATCTCTTATATATATATATATATATATATATATATATATATATATGTATATATATATATATATGTATATGAACCATTGGAATGTCATATCAATGTACAATGTTTCTTTTGTAGAAATTACATAATTACTACCTTTACAATAACGTAAAACATCTCTAGTGGAGATTTTGTTGTAACTATCTTTGAAATGACATATCAAACTTTAAATACAGTAACAAAATTAGATGCACAAAATGAAAGTAAGATGCGAGGAGATAAAACCACTACTTCTGGAGTGTAACATTGGTATACAATATCATTTGTTTTTGGATAAATTATTGTTATTACTCAAAAAAAAATTATATCTTTATTCCTTCAGGGAATATAGTATTTCCTTTTAAGGAATTGCAATGGAACAAAAATAAAATTCCTATAACATCTCTTCTGGGATGTTAGATTTTGCAATGTAAATATAAATAAATCCCTAAAACATCTTTTCAAGAGATTAATATACACATACACATCCAATGATGTTTGAAATATCATATAACATAATATCTTCAGGATATTTGGTTAATATAGTGTAAATGTTAAAATATAAGGTAAGGTATAACTTATTTGGAGATTTTGTAATCTCTTGAATGCAGCATCATTTTCTCATATGATTATTTATTAATTTTCTTTAACTTCTTCAGGAAGTACAATCTTATCATTTTACATAATTTCAATAGAGCTTCAGGCTTCTAATTCATGAACTTCAAGTTCATTAATTTGTTATGAACTTCAGGTTCTCAAATTTTGTGTAAACTTCTCCCTTTTTTTTGTACCATATTGTTACAAAATAAAAGTCTATTAGAATTCGAGCTTGTAAAGTTTATCAGAAATCTTTTCATAATTCAAGACTTCAGGTCATGGACTTTGAGTTATACAACTTCTGGTTGGAAAAAAAATCTTTGCACAACTTCAGGTTGTCGTTCAAACTTATTTCTTTCATTATATCGAGCATTGTTTGCCAAAATGAATACACCATATAATAAACCATATGTCTGTTCTTATTCCAAACATAAAAATACAATATCATTTAATTTACTGTAGCCAGTGCATTTATGATGATATGGTAATTTAATTTATTACCATGACTATAACATTTAATGCATTTATGATTAAAAAAATGAATGCATACCATTATTGTGGCATAAAATATAAAATATTATCACAACGAATTGATTTCTTTACAAACAAGTAAATCAATCTAACTAGCTTTAGTTAGCAAAATTTAATCTCAAAACTAAGTTTAATATACTCAATAATAAAATTAAATGAATACCATAAGAGAAACTTTATTTCTTAATAGTCAAAATTTCTAAAATAACTAAAATAACTCTTATACATATGTATATACATATATATATCCCTTTTTTTTACAATTCAAGTTTCTGCTCTTTTATTGAAACTTCTAGTTCTTTATTATAAGAAAACTTGAAATTTAATAATTTATGGAAACTTAACTTTTTAGCATTATAGGAACTGCAGGTTCTCAACTTTTATTTCAAATGCTAGAAATTAAGTTTACCGATGTTTTGATTAACGTTTCCATTCACTTCAGGTGTACTAAATCAATATTAATATTGGATCTAAACTAATATGATCTTCTAAATATGCATTATTCTTGTATATGTTTCTCTAAGAAATAGTAAAATATTTCTTCCGGAAATATAAACAATATATATCAAAATAATTTCCAAAATCAAAATCCAAATCAAAGAGTTTTCAAAATGAAAACTTAATTTATCAAACACGTATATGTTACTTAGTTCTATATCACAAACCAAAACGTAATCAAGATCAATAAATTTATTTGAATCAACAATAGAAATTGTCAAATTCAAAACTTGCTTTCCAAAATAATGAACTCAAAAAAACATGCAATAATAAGCAAGTTTGAAATCAATTCAAATCCAAATTCAAAAAAACAAAACATTTTATTTATAAAAAATGTACAGATCTCAACGATATATTATTTGAGTGTGATTTTAAGATCTACAATATAATGAGATCATAAAAATAAGAACAAAAAAATCGGATCTATTGTATGATGAGATCTGAAATATAATGACAAAAATACATGTACAGTGGAATAAGATCTATAAATTTAGATCTATAACAAAATAAGATCTTGAACAGATAAGATCTATTAAAACTTAAATCCAAATCTGAAAAATTAGGAAATAGGTATAGAATTGTGAAACAAGAATATTTAAATCTAGATCTAAATTAGTCGCAAAATAAATCTAGAAAAGCATATCTATAAAATTTCAAAACTGATTTCAATGGTTGAATAAGAGGAAGAGATAGATCTGATTTCAATAACTGAATAAGAGAAAGAGATGTACCTATGAAAAAAGGATCTAATCTTCTGGATTAGAATATCCAATACATTCGAGAAAAAGATCGTGCTGATAACGTGTTATAAACAAATAAGAATATGTTATAAATAAACAAGAGCAGAAGCCATTAGAGGAAAAGAGTGGAGACATTTTATTCATTCTGAGAATAGATTATACATTTACATTACATAGTCACCTTTATATAAAGGCTCCAGAGCAAAGGATTTAACATATTCCACGATGTGGGACTAAACACAAGAACATAAAAGCATATTCATTTTATGATTTACATATATTGTAATAATATACGATTAAATATGGTTTTTATAAAAATTAATACCCTTCTTATTTAATCATTTTAAAATAAATTTTTTAACTCTGTTGTTTTTTTTACGAATCCAAACTCTCATGTTTATAAAATACTTAACTTATAAATTAAAACCTATATATTAAATTATTATTGTTTAAAATATTTAGAAGCATGTTTAAACACCTTTTAAATTTTAAAAATATCATAATGAAATATTAAACAAAATAACAAAGATTAAAATAAATAAACATGTGTTATATTAAGGCCTCTTACATTAAAAAATTTAATTAATTATTTAAAAAAAATTAAACATGAAATTAATTTTAAAATATTTTAATATAAGTTAGAAACTAGCTCTAAAAAGAATAGAGAAAAATACTTAATTTAAATATCATTTTTACATAGTTAAAGTTTCAAAAAGAAAAAACAACATTTACAAAACGCTGTAAAAAGTTTTGCAGTAAAATATAATCAAAACATAAAACAGAAAGTACAGCATTTACCAATGCTGTGTAAAGTTTCTGAAACACTACAGCATGTCAAAGCACATAAATGCTATAAAAAAGAATTTGCAGTACATACAAAAACGTTACAGAAGAAAAGACAGCGTTTTAGAAATCCTATCTAAAGTTCTTGATCTGTTTTTAACATGATTTTGCACTAATTTTACGACTAGATTTTGACATGTAAATAACTGATTTTTCACCCAATTTTTAGAGTAGTTAATATAACTAAAGTACTTAAAAAACATAAAAAAAATAATGAAAAAAAATGTGTAAAGTTACATGGCATTACGCATGTAAAAATGCTTTTATTAAAGAACAAGTGTAACGACACGTGTCATTTTGCATGTATGTCAATATCTATTTATATGACAAGTGTCATGTGGTGTGGCACAATCTTATTAATTGAAGAAATCTATAAATACAGCCTTATTCTATCATTCTCAATTCATTCTATTAATTTCTTAAAGACATAAATTAGTATCTTAAAAGAAATAGAGTACGAGAAGTAAAAGTAGCATTAGAAAAGTTGAAATCATGAATGAAGGTATGCTTTTCTACTTAGCATAGTTGTAATAAATTAGTAGAAAAAATTTATTTGAAAGGAACGCGTTTTAGAAGACCTAAAAAAATTTGGACTGATATATCAATATGTATACTATGGTGTGTCGATATGTGGACCAAAATATCAAAACTTATAAAAGAGATAAATTTCTAAACCTAACTAAATGCATAAATATATATTTCTAAATGCAACTATAAAGATGAAATAATAGTAAAGCATACTAATTTTTGCACTCCTCCATCTTTCTAACTTTGTTATTCTTCCATTGTCGTGACCCACACATTTATATCTTTCAGAATTTGACGATGAAATCTATTCTATTGCGACGGGCTCGTTTTGCTGATCAGCGTAGTATATTCATGTTATCTCATTTTTGGTCAAAACTAGAATATCAATGTTGTGTGCATTTCCACCACGACCGGACCAAGAAGAAGCAGCCAGCAAGCGTATATAAGTCTGGGATTTCACTCATGATTCAAGTATAAAAGTCCATTCGGTATCAAAGGTTTAAAGTTTCATTCGGCAATGTAGAGAGAAATCTCATTCGGCATTCAAGATGCCTTGGTTCATCCGGCATTCCCAATACAAGAGCACATTCGGCACTCCCAAATGTAGAAGTTCATTCGGCACTCCACCTACTACACACCACCGATCCAGGAGGAAGGCACCACCGGTCCAAAAGCTTCTCCATCTTCCACCGAACCAGACCTTAGCCACTGCCGAACCAAAGTACACGAGCCCTTGCCGAACCACCATACTCCTACCACCGGACCAAAGCCCTACCGGTCCAACACCACTCCCTGCATAGCCGAATCAAGCTCCATCCACTCACCACCGGATACACCTTCACCGAACCAACGTCCCACCGGACCAACTCCACTTCCATGAACTACCGAACCAAGCCCTTGCCGAACCAAAGTTGCCAGTCCAGATTGCATCAGCCCAGGCCCACCAGCAGCTATATACATCCAAGACCCCTGCCCCCAGCCTGACTCTATAAATAGAGGGGCAGGGGTACAACAATGGGGGACAAGTTTGAGAGCTCAAGCACGGAAGAAACTTTCAAACAACTTTCAATTACTCGTAATCAAAGCTTTGTACTTGTAATCTGAAAGGAAAAGGAGAATAACATATAAAGTGGACGTAGGCACGTTCTGGCCGAACCACTATAAATCTGTGTGTCTTTTACAGTTTAGTCCATGCTTTTCATATATTCGCATAAATCACCCAAATCGCTAAGAACAACATATAATCAA